>CM051524.1:9612500-10917500 GCA_028017165.1 Herpetospermum pedunculosum
TTTTTTCAATTAAAGTTATGGTATATTTTCCTTTTTAAATTTATGATTTTAAAGCATCTTTCAATTTTACCTTAATTTAAGTCTTGTAAATAAATCGTATTTATTTGTTTTAATACATATTTCAAATGAATTTCAACTTTGACTTTAATTGGAATTTTCCAAATAAATCTCAATTTTGCCTTATAATCCATATTCAATAACTTTGTTTAAAAATAAATGTTTTGCTAAATAAAATTGGGCAAAAATCAATTTATACCCTTAAACTTTGGAGGTTGTATCAATTAAAACCCTACACTTTAAATGTATCAATTTACTCTTTGTGTTAGAAAAATGTTAGTTTTCACACGTGAGGAGGCTTATAATTTATCAATTAAAACTCTAATATTTCATACAATTGATTCACTTATAAAAACTTAGGGATTTAATTGCTAAAATTATAAGTCTCGATTATCATTTTAATTGCTAAAATGACATAGTCATAATTACTCATAGTGAATCTGTGGTTGAGCTTTGCTAGCTCAAGTGGAATCTCGGATGGCTATCTGAGGATCGTGGTTGAACATTAAAGGTAATATGTTCAAGAGTAATACGATCCTATCAGAGAGGCCGAGGTGGTACTTTGTTCGAGAGGAGAGGATCGTTGATATATGTTTCAATAAATACATAAAAATACCTTTTTATATTAAATTGGCCTATTAGCTCAGTTGGTTAGAGCGTCGTGCTAATAACGCGAAGGTCGCAGGTTCGACACCTGCATAGGCCAAACATTTTAATACCCAAAGAAGGAGTGATTAAGAAAAGTATATCCGGTGACAAGGTATTGGGTGAGGGCTATCACCAAGGTCAGGTCAAGTCTTTAAAATTCTCAGGTGTCGAACCAAAATACTGAGCTTCGAATGACATAGTCATCCGAGGGTCATGTTCAAGAGTAATAGTGTAATCTCGGATGACTATCTAAGGGTCGTGGTTGAACATTAAGGGTAATATGTTGAAGAATAATAACCCAAAGAAGGGGTGAATAAGAAAAGTATATCAGTGACCAATTAAGGTACGTTTTGGGTGAGGGCTATGACCAAAGTCATGTCATGTCTTTAAAATTCTCGGGTGTCAGACCAAAATATTGATGAGCTTCAAATGCCATAGTCATAATTGTTGAACATTAAAGGTAATATGTTCAAGAGTATCCGAAGAGAGGTCGAGGTGATACTTTGTTCGAGAGGAGAGGATTGTTGATATATGTTTAAATAAATACATAAAAATAGATTTTTATATTAAATTGGCCTATTAGCTTAGTTGGTTAGAGCGTAATAACGCGAAGGTCGCTGGTTTGACACCTGCAAAGGCCAAAACTTTTAATACCAAAAGAAGGGGTGAATAAGAAAAGTATATTGGTGACAAGGTACGAGTGAGGGCTATGACCAAAGTCATGTCATGTCTTCAAGGTAATATGTTCAAGAGTAATACGATCATATCCGAAGAGAGGTTGAGGTGGTACTTTGATCGGGAGGAGAGGATTGTGGATATATGTTTTAATAAATAAAGCCAAAGGCTCGATCAATCGGCATAATTGAATTAATGACAAAGAGGTCAGAGGTTCGATCTCTTCATTAATTAAATATCTTTGCAAATAAAAAATGTTCTCGAGTTTGATCTTTCCCTTTTATGCTTATTATATAATTTTAATCTATAAATCTATAATTATTTTGAACTGCCACATCTTTCCCTGGCTAAATTTAGCTTTAAATCGTTCTCTATACATATATGTATTTCATCAAATAAATGAAGTAAAAGTATTTCTTTATGCAAAGTTCAAAAAACAAACATAACCTATGAAAATATCCATTGCCAAAATAAAATAAGTCTAAAAGGTCTAAACCCAACTTTTAAAATAGAGAAAAAAAAAATTGGGCAAAAATCAATTTATACCCTTAAACTTTGGAGGTTGTATCAATTAAAACCCTACACTTTAAATGTATCAATTTACTCTTTGTGTTAGAAAAATGTTAGTTTTCACACGTGTGGAGGCTTATAATTTATCAATTAAAACTCTAATATTTCATACAATTGATTCACTTATAAAAACTTAGGGATTTAATTGCTAAAATTATAAGTCTCGATTATCATTTTAATTGCTAAAATGACATAGTCATAATTACTCATAGTGAATCTGTGGTTGAGCTTTGCTAGCTCAAGTGGAATCTCGGATGGCTATCTGAGGATCGTGGTTGAACATTAAAGGTAATATGTTCAAGAGTAATACGATCCTATCAGAGAGGCCGAGGTGGTACTTTGTTCGAGAGGAGAGGATCGTTGATATATGTTTCAATAAATACATAAAAATACCTTTATATATTAAATTGGCCTATTAGCTTAGTTGGTTAGAGCGTCGTGCTAATAATGCGAAGTTCGCAGGTTCGACACCTGCATAGGCCAAAAATTTTAATTCCCAAAGAAGGAGTGATTAAGAAAAGTATATCCGGTGACAAGGTATTGGGTGAGGGCTATGACCAAGGTCATGTCAAGTCTTTAAAATTCTCGGGTGTCGAACCAAAATACTGATGAGCTTCGAATAACATAGTTATAATTCTCGGATGACTATCTAAGGGTCGTGGTTGAACATTAAAGGTAATATGTTGAAGAATAATAACCCAAATAAGGGGTGAATAAAATTAAGGTACGTTTTAGGTGAGGGCTATGACCAAAGTCATGTCATGTCTTTAAAATTCTCGGGTGTCAAACCAAAATATTGATGAGCTTCAAATGCCATAGTCATAATTGTTGAACATTAAAGGTAATATGTTCAAGAGTAATGTCTTTAAAATTCTCGGGTGTCAAACCAAAATATTGATGAGCTTCAAATGCCATAGTCATAATTGTTGAACATTAAAGGTAATATGTTCAAGAGTAATACGATCTTATCCGAAGAGAGGTCGAGGTGATACTTTGTTCGAGAGGAGAGGATTGTTGATATATGTTTAAATAAATACATAAAAATAGATTTTTATATTAAATTGGCCTATTAGATTAGTTGGTTAGAGTGTAATAACGCGAAGGTCGTTGGTTCGACACCTGCAAAGGCCAAAACTTTTAATACCCAAAGAAGGGGTGAATAAGAAAAATATATTGGTGACAAGGTACGGGTGAGGGCTATGACCAAAGTCATGTCATGTCTTCAAGGTAATATGTTCAAGAGTAATACGATCATATCCGAAGAGAGGTTGAGGTGGTAGTTTGTTCGGGAGGAGAGGATTGTGGATATATGTTTTAATAAATAAAGCCAAAGACTCGATCAATCGGCATAATTGAATTAATGACAAAGAGGTCAGAGGTTCGATCTCTTCATTAATTAAATACCTTTGCAAATAAAAAATGTTCTCGAGTTTGATCTTTCCCTTTTATGCTTATTATATAATTTTAATCTATAAATCTATAATTATTTTGAACTGCCACATCTTTCCCTGGCTAAATTTAGCTTTAAATCGTTCTCTATACATATATGTATTTCATCAAATAAATGAAGTAAAAGTATTTCTTTATGCAAAGTTCAAAAAACAAACATAACCTATGAAAATATCCATTGCCAAAATAAAATAAGTTTAAAAGGTCTAAACCAAACTTTTAAAATAGAGAAAAAAAAAATTGGGCAAAAATCAATTTATACCCTTAAACTTTGGAGGTTGTATCAATTAAAACCCTACACTTTAAATGTATCAATTTACTCTTTGTGTTAGAAAAATGTTAGTTTTCACACGTGTGGAGGATTATAATTTATCAATTAAAACTCTAATATTTCATACAATTGATTCACTTATAAAAACTTAGGGATTTAATTGCTAAAATTATAAGTCTCGATTATCATTTTAATTGCTAAAATGACATAGTCATAATTACTCATAGTGAATCTGTGGTTGAGCTTTGCTAGCTCAAGTGGAATCTCGGATGGCTATCTGAGGATCGTGGTTGAACATTAAAGGTAATATGTTCAAGAGTAATACGATCCTATCAGAGAGGCCGAGGTGGTACTTTGTTCGAGAGGAGAGGATCGTTGATATATGTTTCAATAAATACATAAAAATACCTTTATATATTAAATTGGCCTATTAGCTCAGTTGGTTAGAGCGTCGTGCTAATAATGCGACGTTCGCAGGTTCGACACCTGCATAGGCCAAAAATTTTAATACCCAAAGAAGGAGTGATTAAGAAAAGTATATCCGGTGACAAGGTATTGGGTGAGGGCTATGACCAAGGTCATGTCAAGTCTTTAAAATTCTCGGGTGTCGAACCAAAATACGAAAGGTAATATGTTGAAGAATAATAACCCAAATAAGGGGTGAATAAGAAAAGTATATCAGTGACAAATTAAGGTACGTTTTAGGTGAGGGCTATGACCAAAGTCATGTCATGTCTTTAAAATTCTCGGGTGTCAAACCAAAATATTGATGAGCTTCAAATGCCATAGTCATAATTGTTGAACATTAAAGGTAATATGTTCAAGAGTAATGTCTTTAAAATTCTCGGGTGTCAAACCAAAATATTGATGAGCTTCAAATGCCATAGTCATAATTGTTGAACATTAAAGGTAATATGTTCAAGAGTAATACGATCCTATCCGAAGAGAGGTCGAGGTGATACTTTGTTCGAGAGGAAAGGATTGTTGATATATGTTTAAATAAATACATAAAAATAGATTTTTATATTAAATTGGCCTATTAGATTAGTTGGTTAGAGTGTAATAACGCGAAGGTCGTTGGTTCGACACCTGCAAAGGCCAAAACTTTTAATACCCAAAGAAGGGGTGAATAAGAAAAATATATTGGTGACAAGGTACGGGTGAGGGCTATGACCAAAGTCATGTCATGTCTTCAAGGTAATATGTTCAAGAGTAATACGATCATATCCGAAGAGAGGTTGAGGTGGTAGTTTGTTCGGGAGGAGAGGATTGTGGATATATGTTTTAATAAATAAAGCCAAAGACTCGATCAATCGGCATAATTGAATTAATGACAAAGAGGTCAGAGGTTCGATCTCTTCATTAATTAAATACCTTTGCAAATAAAAAATGTTCTCGAGTTTGATCTTTCCCTTTTATGCTTATTATATAATTTTAATCTATAAATCTATAATTATTTTGAACTGCCACATCTTTCCCTGGCTAAATTTAGCTTTAAATCGTTCTCTATACATATATGTATTTCATCAAATAAATGAAGTAAAAGTATTTCTTTATGCAAAGTTCAAAAAACAAACATAACCTATGAAAATATCCATTGCCAAAATAAAATAAGTTTAAAAGGTCTAAACCCAACTTTTAAAATAGAGAAAAAAAAAATTGGGCAAAAATCAATTTATACCCTTAAACTTTGGAGGTTGTATCAATTAAAACCCTACACTTTAAATGTATCAATTTACTCTTTGTGTTAGAAAAATGTTAGTTTTCACACGTGTGGAGGATTATAATTTATCAATTAAAACTCTAATATTTCATACAATTGATTCACTTATAAAAACTTAGGGATTTAATTGCTAAAATTATAAGTCTCGATTATCATTTTAATTGCTAAAATGACATAGTCATAATTACTCATAGTGAATCTGTGGTTGAGCTTTGCTAGCTCAAGTGGAATCTCGGATGGCTATCTGAGGATCGTGGTTGAACATTAAAGGTAATATGTTCAAGAGTAATACGATCCTATCAGAGAGGCCGAGGTGGTACTTTGTTCGAGAGGAGAGGATCGTTGATATATGTTTCAATAAATACATAAAAATACCTTTATATATTAAATTGGCCTATTAGCTCAGTTGGTTAGAGCGTCGTGCTAATAATGCGACGTTCGCAGGTTCGACACCTGCATAGGCCAAAAATTTTAATACCCAAAGAAGGAGTGATTAAGAAAAGTATATCCGGTGACAAGGTATTGGGTGAGGGCTATGACCAAGGTCATGTCAAGTCTTTAAAATTCTCGGGTGTCGAACCAAAATACGAAAGGTAATATGTTGAAGAATAATAACCCAAATAAGGGGTGAATAAGAAAAGTATATCAGTGACAAATTAAGGTACGTTTTAGGTGAGGGCTATGACCAAAGTCATGTCATGTCTTTAAAATTCTCGGGTGTCAAACCAAAATATTGATGAGCTTCAAATGCCATAGTCATAATTGTTGAACATTAAAGGTAATATGTTCAAGAGTAATGTCTTTAAAATTCTCGGGTGTCAAACCAAAATATTGATGAGCTTCAAATGCCATAGTCATAATTGTTGAACATTAAAGGTAATATGTTCAAGAGTAATACGATCCTATCCGAACAGAGGTCGAGGTGATACTTTGTTCGAGAGGAAAGGATTGTTGATATATGTTTAAATAAATACATAAAAATAGATTTTTATATTAAATTGGCCTATTAGATTAGTTGGTTAGAGTGTAATAACGCGAAGGTCGTTGGTTCGACACCTGCAAAGGCCAAAACTTTTAATACCCAAAGAAGGGGTGAATAAGAAAAATATATTGGTGACAAGGTACGGGTGAGGGCTATGACCAAAGTCATGTCATGTCTTCAAGGTAATATGTTCAAGAGTAATACGATCATATCCGAAGAGAGGTTGAGGTGGTAGTTTGTTCGGGAGGAGAGGATTGTGGATATATGTTTTAATAAATAAAGCCAAAGACTCGATCAATCGGCATAATTGAATTAATGACAAAGAGGTCAGAGGTTCGATCTCTTCATTAATTAAATACCTTTGCAAATAAAAAATGTTCTCGAGTTTGATCTTTCCCTTTTATGCTTATTATATAATTTTAATCTATAAATCTATAATTATTTTGAACTGCCACATCTTTCCCTGGCTAAATTTAGCTTTAAATCGTTCTCTATACATATATGTATTTCATCAAATAAATGAAGTAAAAGTATTTCTTTATGCAAAGTTCAAAAAACAAACATAACCTATGAAAATATCCATTGCCAAAATAAAATAAGTTTAAAAGGTCTAAACCCAACTTTTAAAATAGAGAAAAAAAAAATTGGGCAAAAATCAATTTATACCCTTAAACTTTGGAGGTTGTATCAATTAAAACCCTACACTTTAAATGTATCAATTTACTCTTTGTGTTAGAAAAATGTTAGTTTTCACACGTGTGGAGGCTTATAATTTATCAATTAAAACTCTAATATTTCATACAATTGATTCACTTATAAAAACTTAGGGATTTAATTGCTAAAATTATAAGTCTCGATTATCATTTTAATTGCTAAAATGACATAGTCATAATTACTCATAGTGAATCTGTGGTTGAGCTTTGCTAGCTCAAGTGGAATCTCGGATGGCTATCTGAGGATCGTGGTTGAACATTAAAGGTAATATGTTCAAGAGTAATACGATCCTATCAGAGAGGCCGAGGTGGTACTTTGTTCGAGAGGAGAGGATCGTTGATATATGTTTCAATAAATACATAAAAATACCTTTATATATTAAATTGGCCTATTAGCTCAGTTGGTTAGAGCGTCGTGCTAATAATGCGAAGTTCGCAGGTTCGACACCTGCATAGGCCAAAAATTTTAATACCCAAAGAAGGAGTGATTAAGAAAAGTATATCCGGTGACAAGGTATTGGGTGAGGGCTATGACCAAGGTCATGTCAAGTCTTTAAAATTCTCGGGTGTCTAACCAAAATACGAAAGGTAATATGTTGAAGAATAATAACCCAAATAAGGGGTGAATAAGAAAAGTATATCAGTGACAAATTAAGGTACGTTTTAGGTGAGGGCTATGACCAAAGTCATGTCATGTCTTTAAAATTCTCGGGTGTCAAACCAAAATATTGATGAGCTTCAAATGCCATAGTCATAATTGTTGAACATTAAAGGTAATATGTTCAAGAGTAATGTCTTTAAAATTCTCGGGTGTCAAACCAAAATATTGATGAGCTTCAAATGCCATAGTCATAATTGTTGAACATTAAAGGTAATATGTTCAAGAGTAATACGATCCTATCCGAAGAGAGGTCGAGGTGATACTTTGTTCGAGAGGAGAGGATTGTTGATATATGTTTAAATAAATACATAAAAATAGATTTTTATATTAAATTGGCCTATTAGATTAGTTGGTTAGAGTGTAATAACGCGAAGGTCGTTGGTTCGACACCTGCAAAGGCCAAAACTTTTAATACCCAAAGAAGGGGTGAATAAGAAAAATATATTGGTGACAAGGTACGGGTGAGGGCTATGACCAAAGTCATGTCATGTCTTCAAGGTAATATGTTCAAGAGTAATACGATCATATCCGAAGAGAGGTTGAGGTGGTAGTTTGTTCGGGAGGAGAGGATTGTGGATATATGTTTTAATAAATAAAGCCAAAGACTCGATCAATCGGCATAATTGAATTAATGACAAAGAGGTCAGAGGTTCGATCTCTTCATTAATTAAATACCTTTGCAAATAAAAAATGTTCTCGAGTTTGATCTTTTCCTTTTATGCTTATTATATAATTTTAATCTATAAATCTATAATTATTTTGAACTGCCACATCTTTCCCTGGCTAAATTTAGCTTTAAATCGTTCTCTATACATATATGTATTTCATCAAATAAATGAAGTAAAAGTATTTCTTTATGCAAAGTTCAAAAAACAAACATAACCTATGAAAATATCCATTGCCAAAATAAAATAAGTTTAAAAGGTCTAAACCCAACTTTTAAAATAGAGAAAAAAAAATTGGGCAAAAATCAATTTATACCCTTAAACTTTGGAGGTTGTATCAATTAAAACCCTACACTTTATGTAACGTCCCGACTATTTACACCTAGACAATCTAAAGACGTTACTCAATGCATGCGAAAACATCTAGACATCCTAGAGAAATACATAAAGAATAGAATATCTTTCACAAAGAATTTAAAAGATATTATTTGGGATCCCATTGAAATCGTTGCAAAACACAAATGAAAACAAAATGTTAAAAACTTGATGAAACAAACTCAGACATAACGTGTGCATAAAACATTTGAAACGTGAAACATCCTAAATGTCAACGTCATTCTAACATTAACTGCATGGCACGACTAGCAAACGACCTCGATCTCTCACCTTGTATGTCCTTGTCATTACCTGTGGAAAAACATTTTAAGAAAAGAATGAGTATTTCAAAAGAAACACCCAGTAAGTGACCCGGCTACCGAAGTCACGATGCAAGCGCATGCAATATGAATGTTCCATGCATTTTCCTCTGGTGGGACCTAAAACCTCTCCTCAAAAATATTTTCCTCTTTGGCCAAGTGGACTATTACCCCACAACACATCGATCTAGAAGGCTTCTCGATGGAGACTTTAACCCAACTGACCATTAGTTGGCACCCAATCAGCAGGGTCAAGTCTCATCCTAACTAGATCCAAATTCTTTCCCTCTAGATGTACATCGAAACTCATTCTTTCCCTCTAGATGTACATCAACCTTTTTAGGGTAATAGCCACAAAATCATTATGCAATGTATGTAACACAAATGCATGAGGTCCCATAAATATTTTCTTTTCATTTCGTGATGCAACATGAAACAATCTTTCATTACATTTCTTCCTCCCATACAACAACTTACCATTCATCATGCTTTTTCATTCATAAACCTCCTAATAAAACATTAAAACATACTTCCCAACCACAACTCATTCATAAACATAACATTGAAAACGTTTTAGAAAAATATTAGAAATTTCGGCAGAGTTTCCCCTGAAAATCGGGTAAAACCATACCTGAAATAAAGACATACATACACATCATATTCAACCAATTCAGCTACCAGCACACATACACAACATGCACAACCTATTCCTAGGGTGTTCCGGTAGTAAAGTCACTTACCTGAATTGCGGATCAAAGATTAGCTTGACTCATCCGAATCGCCATTTAACAACCTGAAGCAATTTTCAACTTTAACGACTTAACAAGTCAATTCCAAAAACTTAATTCAATTGCTATACTAAATAGTCTTTACCGATCGTCATTCTTAAAGTTTGCTTGAACAATTCATAACTAGTCGAAGGCTCCAAACAAAAAGATTCCAATGGTTGAAAGCAAATCTTAATTACTCTAATTAAATTTAACAAGAGTTTGTAAGTGAACGTTACCCACAAATCTTACCAAAGAGGTTTCTATACTTGTTGGTTTGTGGTTGACCTCACCGTTCTAACCTCTACGGGCTATGAGCAATCTGTTTCGGGATCATCTGAGTTGTAAGTGTTGAAATCTTCTCCTTGCCCAAAAATCAACGTCGGACAGCGTGTTAAAACATCTAAATCTTATACTTTGACCACGAATCCATCAGTCACAGTTTCCAACTCCTAAGAAGGAGGTCTTTCGTCCAACCTAAACATAAGTTCCAATATAAAATACTATTTCATCAAATTGAAAGTCCGACACATAAATTAAAGGCTACTCTTACCCAGGTTTGGTTACTTCCCCAAAATTTCCTTCCAACTTTAATTTGCTCCACGAAAAATTTCCGCAAAATGATTCTAGTGTTAGGAACAAATCTGGAAAATTTGAGTTGAAGTCGAAAGACTTAGCGAAACGAATTCTAACGAAGAAAACTCACCCAAAAGAGCCCAAATCTTGCTGGACAATGTTCTAAAACATCCAATTTTGTGAACCCCGAGTCTTAACGGAGTGGGTAAAAGGTCTCAGAGTTGGTTGGGTCGTCGTAGGTGCCGGAAAGCTATTAGAACATGAAACCCTCGCTGCTGGAAGCGCCACCGCTGGAACCCCATCGCACCGCCACAGGAACGTCGTCGCGCCGCCACTTGAGCGTTGTTGCGCCACCGCTGGAGCGACGTCGAGACTCCGTGGATGAAGGTTGTTCGCTGCCGATGAGAAAGGATGGAAAACAATGGAGAAACGAAGAGGAGGAAGAACGGGGCTACGCAACTGATGCTTCTGAGGAAAAGGAGAAAAAAAATGCGTGAAGAAGATGAAGGGAAAAGATTGAGTCGGTTGTTTTTTTAAAAAATAAACCCTTTTTCCTTTTCTTTTTTTTTTCTTTTTTTTTTTTAATAACAAAACAATTTTCATAAATCATTCCATTTTTTAACAAAAACAAAAGCATTTTTCTTCTTTTCTTCATTTTAAAAAAAATAACAAATTCCTTATAATAAACTTTTTTTTCCCAACATTTCTTCATGTATTTTTCCCTCTTACCTCTTTTCTTGATTGTTTTTTTTTTTCACCTCTTTTCTTGATTGGTTTTTTTTTTTCTTTCTATTTTCTCCAACTTTAAAAGCAAGACTAACCTTACAAATGAAATAAAAATTAGACTCATCTGAAAATGCAAGGCGTTACACTTTAAATGTATCAATTTACTCTTTGTGTTAGAAAAATGTTAGTTTTCACACGTGTGGAGGCTTATAATTTATCAATTAAAACTCTAATATTTCATACAATTGATTCACTTATAAAAACTTAGGGATTTAATTGCTAAAATTATAAGTCTCGATTATCATTTTAATTGCTAAAATGACATAGTCATAATTACTCATAGTGAATCTGTGGTTGAGCTTTGCTAGCTCAAGTGGAATCTTGGATGGCTATCTGAGGATCGTGGTTGAACATTAAAGGTAATATGTTCAAGAGTAATACGATCCTATCAGAGAGGCCGAGGTGGTACTTTGTTCGAGAGGAGAGGATCGTTGATATATGTTTCAATAAATACATAAAAATACCTTTTTATATTAAATTGGCCTATTAGCTCAGTTGGTTAGAGTGTCGTGCTAATAACGCGAAGGTCGTAGGTTCGACACCTGCATAGGCCAAAAATTTTAATACCCAAAGAAGGAGTGATAAAAATTTTAATACCCAAAGAAGGAGTGATTAAGAAAAGTATATCCGGTGACAAGGTATTGGGTGAGGGCTATGACCAAGGTCATGTCAAGTCTTTAAAATTCTCGGGTGTCGAACCAAAATACGACTATCTAAGGGTCGTGGTTGAACATTAAAGGTAATATGTTGAAGAATAATAACCCAAATAAGGGGTGAATAAGAAAAGTATATCAGTGACAAATTAAGGTACGTTTTGGGTGAGGGCTATGACCAAAGTCATGTCATGTCTTTAAAATTCTCGGGTGTCAAACCAAAATATTGATGAGCTTCAAATGTCATAGTCATAATTGTTGAACATTAAAGGTAATATGTTCAAGAGTAATGTCTTTAAAATTCTCGGGTGTCAAACTAAAATATTGATGAGCTTCAAATGCCATAGTCATAATTGTTGAACATTAAAGGTAATATGTTCAAGAGTAATACGATCCATATTGATGAGCTTCAAATGCCATAGTCATAATTGTTGAACATTAAAGGTAATATGTTCAAGAGTAATACGATCCTATCTGAAGAGAGGTCGAGGTGATACTTTGTTCGAGAGGAGAGGATTGTTGATATATGTTTAAATAAATACATAAAAATAGATTTTTATATTAAATTGGCCTATTAGATTAGTTGGTTAGAGCGTAATAACGCGAAGGTCGTTGGTTCGATACCTGCAAAGGCCAAAACTTTTAATACCCAAAGAAGGGGTGAATAAGAAAAGTATATTGGTGACAAGGTACGGGTGAGGGCTATGACCAAAGTCATGTCATGTCTTCAAGGTAATATGTTCAAGAGTAATACGATCATATCCGAAGAGAGGTTGAGGTGGTAGTTTGTTCGGGAGGAGAGGATTGTGGATATATGTTTTAATAAATAAAGCCAAAGACTCGATCAATCGGCATAATTGAATTAATGACAAAGAGGTCAGAGGTTCGATCTCTTCATTAATTAAATACCTTTGCAAATAAAAAATGTTCTCGAGTTTGATATTTCCCTTTTATGCTTATTATATAATTTTAATCTATAAATCTATAATTATTTTGAACTGCCACATCTTTCCCGGGCTAAATTTAGCTTTAAATCGTTCTCTATACATATATGTATTTCATCAAATAAATGAAGTAAAAGTATTTCTTTATGCAAAGTTCAAAAAACAAACATAACCTATGAAAATATCCATTGCCAAAATAAAATAAGTTTAAAAGGTCTAAACCCAACTTTTAAAATAGAGAAAAAAAAAATTGGGCAAAAATCAATTTATACCCTTAAACTTTGGAGGTTGTATCAATTAAAACCCTACACTTTAAATGTATCAATTTACTCTTTGTGTTAGAAAAATGTTAGTTTTCACACGTGTGGAGGCTTATAATTTATCAATTAAAACTCTAATATTTCATACAATTGATTCACTTATAAAAACTTAGGGATTTAATTGCTAAAATTATAAGTCTCGATTATCATTTTAATTGCTAAAATGACATAGTCATAATTACTCATAGTGAATCTGTGGTTGAGCTTTGCTAGCTCAAGTGGAATCTCGGATGGCTATCTGAGGATCGTGGTTGAACATTAAAGGTAATATGTTCAAGAGTAATACGATCCTATCAGAGAGGTCGAGGTGGTACTTTGTTCGAGAGGAGAGGATCGTTGATATATGTTTCAATAAATACATAAAAATACCTTTATATATTAAATTGGCCTATTAGCTCAGTTGGTTAGAGCGTCGTGCTAATAACGCGAAGGTCGCAGGTTCGACACCTGCATAGGCCAAAAATTTTAATACCCAAAGAAGGAGTGATTAAGAAAAGTATATCCGGTCACAAGGTATTGGGTGAGGGCTATGACCAAGGTCATGTCAAGTCTTTAAAATTCTCGGGTGTCGAACCAAAATACTGATGAGCTTCGAATGACATAGTTATAATTCTCGGATGACTATCTGAGGGTCATGTTCAAGAGTAATAGTGTAATCTCGGATGACTATCTAAGGGTCGTGGTTGAACATTAAAGGTAATATGTTGAAGAATAATAACCCAAATAAGGGGTGAATAAGAAAAGTATATCAGTGACAAATTAAGGTACGTTTTGGGTGAGGGCTATGACCAAAGTCATGTCATGTCTTTAAAATTCTCGGGTGTCAAACCAAAATATTGATGAGCTTCAAATGCCATAGTCATAATTGTTGAACATTAAAGGTAATATGTTCAAGAGTAATGTCTTTAAAATTCTCGGGTGTCAAACCAAAATATTGATGAGCTTCAAATGCCATAGTCATAATTGTTGAACATTAAAGGTAATATGTTCAAGAGTAATACGATCCTATCCGAAGAGAGGTCGAGGTGATACTTTATTCGAGAGGAGAGGATTGTTGATATATGTTTAAATAAATACATAAAAATAGATTTTTATATTAAATTGGCCTATTAGATTAGTTGGTTAGAGCGTAATAACACGAAGGTCGTTGGTTCGACACCTGCAAAGGCCAAAACTTTTAATACCCAAAGAAGGGGGTGAATAAGAAAAGTATATTGGTGACAAGGTACGGGTGAGGGCTATGACCAAAGTCATGTCATGTCTTCAAGGTAATATGTTCAAGAGTAATACGATCATATCCGAAGAGAGGTTGAGGTGGTAGTTTGTTCGGGAGGAGAGGATTGTGGATATATGTTTTAATAAATAAAGCCAAAGACTCGATCAATCGGCATAATTGAATTAATGACAAAGAGGTCAGAGGTTCGATCTCTTCATTAATTAAATACTTTTGCAAATAAAAAATGTTCTCGAGTTTGATCTTTCCCTTTTATGCTTATTATATAATTTTAATCTATAAATCTATAATTATTTTGAACTGCCACATCTTTCCCTGGCTAAATTTAGCTTTAAATCGTTCTCTATACATATATGTATTTCATCAAATAAATGAAGTAAAAGTATTTCTTTATGCAAAGTTCAAAAAACAAACATAACCTATGAAAATATCCATTGCCAAAATAAAATAAGTTTAAAAGGTCTAAACCCAACTTTTAAAATAGAGAAAAAAAAAATTGGGCAAAAATCAATTTATACCCTTAAACTTTGGAGGTTGTATCAATTAAAACCCTACACTTTAAATGTATCAATTTACTCTGTGTTAGAAAAATGTTAGTTTTCACAAGTGTGGAGGCTTATAATTTATCAATTAAAACTCTAATATTTCATACAATTGATTCACTTATAAAAACTTAGGGATTTAATTGCTAAAATTATAAGTCTCGATTATCATTTTAATTGCTAAAATGACATAGTCATAATTACTCATAGTGAATCTGTGGTTGAGCTTTCCTAGCTAAAGTGGAATCTCGGATGGCTATCTGAGGATCGTGGTTGAACATTAAAGGTAATATGTTCAAGAGTAATACGATCCTATCAGAGAGGCCGAGGTGGTACTTTGTTCGAGAGGAGAGGATCGTTGATATATGTTTCAATAAATACATAAAAATACCTTTTTATATTAAATTGGCCTATTAGCTCAGTTGGTTAGAGTGTCGTGCTAATAACGCGAAGGTCGCAGGTTCGACACCTGCATAGGCCAAAAATTTTAATACCCAAAGAAGGAGTGATTAAGAAAAGTATATTCGATGAGCTTCGAATGACATAGTTATAATTCTCGGATGACTATCTAAGGGTCGTGGTAAAGAAGGAGTGATTAAGAAAAGTATATTCGATGAGCTTCGAATGACATAGTTATAATTCTCGGATGACTATCTAAGGTGGTTGAACATCGAATGACTATCTAAGGTGGTTGAACATCGAATGACTATCTAAGGTGGTTGAACATCGAATGACTATCTAAGGTGGTTGAACATCGAATGACATAGTTATAATTCTCGGATGACTATCTAAGGGTCGTGGTTGAACATTAAAGGTAATATGTTGAAGAATAATAACCCAAAGAAGGGGTGAATAAGAAAAGTATATCAGTGACAAATTAAGGTACGTTTTGGGTGAGGGCTATGACCAAAGTCATGTCATGTCTTTAAAATTCTCGGGTGTTAAACCAAAATATTGATGAGCTTCAAATGCCATAGTCATAATTGTTGAACATTAAAGGTAATATGTTCAAGAGTAATACGATCCTATCCGAAGAGAGGTCGAGGTGATACTTTGTTCGAGAGGAGAGGATTGTTGATATATGTTTAAATAAATACATAAAAATAGATTTTTATATTAAATTGGCCTATTAGCTTAGTTGGTTAGAGCGTAATAATGCGAAGGTCGCTGGTTCGACACCTGCAAAGGCCAAAACTTTTAATACCCAAAGAAGGGGTGAATAAGAAAAGTATATTGGTGACAAGGTACGGGTGAGGGCTATGACCAAAGTCATGTCATGTCTTCAAGGTAATATGTTCAAGAGTAATACGATCATATCCGAAGAGAGGTTGAGGTGGTAGTTTGTTCGGGAGGAGAGGATTGTGGATATATGTTTTAATAAATAAAGCCAAAGACTCGATCAATCGGCATAATTGAATTAATGACAAAGAGGTCAAAGGTTCGATCTCTTCATTAATTAAATACTTTTGCAAATAAAAAATGTTCTCGAGTTTGATCTTTCCCTTTTATGCTTATTATATAATTTTAATCTATAAATCTATAATTATTTTGAACTGCCACATCTTTCCCTGGCTAAATTTAGCTTTAAATCGTTCTCTATACATATATGTATTTCATCAAATAAATGAAGTAAAAGTATTTCTTTATGCAAAGTTCAAAAAACAAACATAACCTATGAAAATAACCATTGCCAAAATAAAATAAGTTTAAAAGGTCTAAACCCAACTTTTAAAATAGAGAAAAAAAAAATTGGGCAAAAATCAATTTATACCCTTAAACTTTGGAGGTTGTATCAATTAAAACCCTACACTTTAAATGTATCAATTTACTCTTTGTGTTAGAAAAATGTTAGTTTTCACACGTGTGGAGGCTTATAATTTATCAATTAAAACTCTAATATTTCATACAATTGATTCACTTATAAAAACTTAGGGATTTAATTGCTAAAATTATAAGTCTCGATTATCATTTTAATTGCTAAAATGACATAGTCATAATTACTCATAGTGAATCTGTGGTTGAGCTTTGCTAGCTCAAGTGGAATCTCGGATGGCTATCTGAGGATCGTGGTTGAACATTAAAGGTAATATGTTCAAGAGTAATACGATCCTATCTGAGAGGCCGATGTAGTACTTTGTTCGAGAGGAGAGGATCGTTGATATACGTTTCAATAAATACATAAAAATACCTTTTTATATTGAATTGGCCTATTAGCTCAGTTGGTTAGAGTGTCGTCTAAGGGTCGTGGTTGAACATTAAAGGTAATATGTTGAAGAATAATAACCCAAAGAAGGGGTGAATAAGAAAAGTATATCAGTGACAAATTAAGGTACGTTTTGGGTGAGGGCTATGACCAAAGTCATGTCATGTCTTTAAAATTCTCGGGTGTCAAACCAAAATATTGATGAGCTTCAAATGCCATAGTCATAATTGTTGAACATTAAAGGTAATATGTTCAAGAGTAATACGATCCTATCCGAAGAGAGGTCGAGGTGATACTTTGTTCGAGAGGAGAGGATTGTTGATATATGTTTAAATAAATACATAAAAATAGATTTTTATATTAAATTGGCCTATTAGCTTAGTTGGTTAGAGCGTAATAATGCGAAGGTCGCTGGTTCGACACCTGCAAAGGCCAAAACTTTTAATACCCAAAGAAGGGGTGAATAAGAAAAGTATATTGGTGACAAGGTACGGGTGAGGGCTATGACCAAAGTCATGTCATGTCTGAGTAATACGATCATATCCGAAGAGAGGTTGAGGTGGTGCTTTGTTCGGGAGGAGAGGATTGTGGATATATGTTTTAATAAATAAAGCCAAAGGTTCGATTAATCGGCATAATTGAATTAATGACAAAGAGGTTAGAGGTTCGATCCCTTCATTAATTAAATACCTTTGCAAATAAAAAATGTTCTGGAGTTTGATCTTTCCCTTTTATGCTTATTATATAATTTTAATCTATAAATCTATTATTATTTTGAACTGCCACATCTTTCCCTGGCTAAATTTAGCTTTAAATCGTTCTCTATACATATATGTATTTCATCAAATAAATGAAGTAAAAGTATTTCTTTATGCAAAGTTCAAAAAACAAACATAACCTATGAAAATATCCATTGCCAAAATAAAATAAGTTTAAAAGGTCTAAACCCAACTTTTAAAATAGAGAAAAAAAAAATTGGGCAAAAATCAATTTATACCCTTAAACTTTGGAGGTTGTATCAATTAAAACCCTACACTTTAAATGTATCAATTTACTCTTTGTGTTAGAAAAATGTTAGTTTTCACACGTGTGGAGGCTTATAATTTATCAAGTAAAACTCTAATATTTCATACAATTGATTCACTTATAAAAACTTAGGGATTTAATTGCTAAAATTATAAGTCTCGATTATCATTTTAATTGCTAAAATGACATAGTCATAATTACTCATAGTGAATCTGTGGTTGAGCTTTGCTAGCTCAAGTGGAATCTCGGATGGCTATCTGAGGATTCTGGTTGAACATTAAAGGTAATATGTTCAAGAGTAATACGATCCTATCAGAGAGGCCGAGGTGGTACTTTGTTCGAGAGGAGAGGATCGTTGATATATGTTTCAATAAATACATAAAAATACCTTTATATATTAAATTGGCCTATTAGCTCAGTTGGTTAGAGCGTCGTGCTAATAACGCGAAGGTCGCAGGTTCGACACCTGCATTGGCCAAAAATTTTAATACCCAAAGAAGGAGTGATTAAGAAAAGTATATCCGGTGACAAGGTATTGGGTGAGGGCTATGACCAAGGTCATGTCAAGTCTTTAAAATTCTCGGGTGTCGAACCAAAATACTGATGAGCTTCGAATGTCATAGTTATAATTCTCGGATGACTATCTGAGGGTCATGTTCAAGAGTAATAGTGTAATCTCGGATGACTATCTAAGGGTCGTGGTTGAACATATGACTATCTAAGGGTCGTGGTTGAACATATGACTATCTAAGGGTCGTGGTTGAACATTAAAGGTAATATGTTGAAGAATAATAACCCAAATAAGGGGTGAATAAGAAAAGTATATCAATGACAAATTAAGGTACGTTTTGGGTGAGGGCTATGACCAAAGTCATGTCATGTCTTTAAAATTCTCGGGTGTCAAACCAAAATATTGATGAGCTTCAAATGCCATAGTCATAATTGTTGAACATTAAAGGTAATATGTTCAAGAGTAATGTCTTTAAAATTCTCGGGTGTCAAACCAAAATATTGATGAGCTTCAAATGCCATAGTCATAATTGTTGAACATTAAAGGTAATATGTTCAAGAGTAATACGATCCTATCCGAAGAGAGGTCGAGGTGATACTTTGTTCGAGAGGAGAGGATTGTTGATATATGTTTAAATAAATACATAAAAATAGATTTTTATATTAAATTGGCCTATTAGATTAGTTGGTTAGAGCGTAATAACGCGAAGGTCGTTGGTTCGACACCTGCAAAGACCAAAACTTTTAATACCCAAAGAAGGGGTGAATAAGAAAAGTATATTGGTGACAAGGTACGGAGGGCTATGACCAAAGTCATGTCATGTCTTCAAGGTAATATGTTCAAGAGTAATACGATCATATCCGAAGAGAGGTTGAGGTGGTAGTTTGTTCGGGAGGAGAGGATTGTGGATATATGTTTTAATAAATAAAGCCAAAGACTCGATCAATCGGCATAATTGAATTAATGACAAAGAGGTCAGAGGTTCGATCTCTTCATTAATTAAATACCTTTGCAAATAAAAAATGTTCTCGAGTTTGATCTTTCCCTTTTATGCTTATTATATAATTTTAATCTATAAATCTATAATTATTTTGAACTGCCACATCTTTCCCGGGCTAAATTTAGCTTTAAATCGTTCTCTATACATATATGTATTTCATCAAATAAATGAAGTAAAAGTATTTCTTTATGCAAAGTTCAAAAAACAAACATAACCTATGAAAATATCCATTGCCAAAATAAAATAAGTTTAAAAGGTCTAAACCCAACTTTTAAAATAGAGAAAAAAAAAATTGGGCAAAAATCAATTTATACCCTTAAACTTTGGAGGTTGTATTAATTAAAACCCTACACTTAAAATGTATCAATTTACTCTTTGTGTTAGAAAAATGTTAGTTTTCACACGTGTGGAGGCTTATAATTTATCAATTAAAACTCTAATATTTCATACAATTGATTCACTTATAAAAACTTAGGGATTTAATTGCTAAAATTATAAGTCTCGATTATCATTTTAATTGCTAAAATGACATAGTCATAATTACTCATAGTGAATCTGTGGTTAAGCTTTGCTAGCTCAAGTGGAATCTCGGATGGCTATCTGAGGATCGTGGTTGAACATTAAAGGTAATATGTTCAAGAGTAATACGATCCTATCAGAGAGGCAGAGGTGGTACTTTGTTCGAGAGGAGAGGATCGTTAATATATGTTTCAATAAATACATAAAAATACCTTTTTATATTAAATTGGCCTATTATCTAAGTTGGTTAGAGCGTCGTGCTAATAACGCGAAGGTCGCAGGTTCGACACCTGCATAGGCCAAAAATTTTAATACCCAAAGAAGGAGTGAATAAGAAAAGTATATCCGGTGACAAGGTATTGGGTGAGGGCTATGACCAAGGTCATGTCAAGTCTTTAAAATTCTCGGGTGTCGAACCAAAATACTGATGAGCTTCGAATGACATAATTATAATTCTCGAATGACTATCTGAGGGTCATGTTCAAGAGTAATAGTGTAATCTCGGATGACTATCTAAGGGTCGTGGTTGAACATTAAAGGTAATATGTTGAAGAATAATAACCCAAATAAGGGGTGAATAAGAAAAGTATATGAGTGACAAATTAAGGTACGTTTTGGGTGAGGGCTATGACCAAAGTCATGTCATGTCTTTAAAATTCTCGGGTGTCAAACCAAAATATTGATGAGCGGGTGAGGGCTATGACCAAAGTCATGTCAATATTGATGAGCTTGAAATGCCATAGTCATAATTGTTGAACATTAAAGGTAATATGTTCAAGAGTAATACGATCCTATCCGAAGAGAGGTCGAGGTGATACTTTGTTCGAGAGGAGAGGATTGTTGATATATGTTTAAATAAATACATAAAAATAGATTTTTATATTAAATTGGCCTATTAGCTTAGTTGGTTAGAGCGTAATAATGCGAAGGTCGTTGGTTCGACACCTGCAAAGGCCAAAACTTTTAATACCCAAAGAAGGGGTGAATAAGAAAAGTATATTGGTGACAAGGTACGGGTGAGGGCTATGACCAAAGTCATGTCATGTCTTCAAGGTAATATGTTCAAGAGTAATACGATCATATCCGAAGAGAGGTTGAGGTGGTACATTGTTCGGGAGGAGAGGATTGTGGAAACATGTTTTGATAAATAAAGCCAAAGACTCGATCAATCGGCATAATTGAATTAATGACAAAGAGGTCAGAGGTTCGATCTCTTCATTAATTAAATACCTTTGCAAATAAAAAAATGTTCTCGAGTTTGATCTTTCCCTTTTATGCTTATTATATAATTTTAATCTATAAATCTATAATTATTTTGAACTGCCACATCTTTCCCTGGCTAAATTTAGCTTTAAATCGTTCTCTATACATATATGTATTTCATCAAATAAATGAAGTAAAAGTATTTCTTTATGCAAAGTTCAAAAAACAAACATAACCTATGAAAATATCCATTGCCAAAATAAAATAAGTTTAAAAGGTCTAAACCCAACTTTGAAAATAGAGAAAAAAAAAATTGGGCAAAAATCAATTTATACCCTTAAACTTTGGAGGTTGTATCAATTAAAACCCTACACTTTAAATTTATCAATTTACTCTTTGTGTTAGAAAAATGTTAGTTTTCACACGTGTGGAGGCTTATAATTTATCAATTAAAACTCTAATATTTCATACAATTGATTCACTTATAAAAACTTAGGGATTTAATTGCTAAAATTATAAGTCTCGATTATCATTTTAATTGCTAAAATGACATAGTCATAATTACTCATAGTGAATCTGTGGTTGAGCTTTGCTAGCTCAAGTGGAATCTCGGATGGCTATCTGAGGATCGTGGTTGAACATTAAAGGTAATATGTTCAAGAGTAATACGATCCTATCAGAGAGGCCGAGGTGGTACTTTGTTCGAGAGGAGAGGATCGTTGATATATGTTTCAATAAATACATAAAAATACCTTTTTATATTAAATTGGCCTATTAGCTCAGTTGGTTAGAGCGTCGTGCTAATAACGCGAAGGTCGCAGGTTCGACACCTGCATAGGCCAAAAATTATAATACTATGACCTTAGGTCATGTCAAGTCTTTAAAATTCTCGGGTGTCGAACCAAAATACTGATGAGCTTCAAATGACGTAGTCATAATTCCCGGATGTCTATCTAAGGGTCGTGGTTGAACATTAAAGGTAATATGTAATATGTTGAAGAATAATAACCCAAAGAAGGGGTGAATAAGAAAAGTATATCGGTGAGAATTAAAGTACGTTTTGGGGGCTATGACCAAAGTCATGTCATGTCTTTAAAATCAATGATAATTCTTTATCAAAATCTGCCCCACCAAACCACACCCACCGTCATAACAATAGAGGTCAAAATTGCCACAATGGAGGTAAGAACCGCGGTGAAGGCATGGTCGGCGGCAGTCGCAACGACATTACGCGATGGCAAACAACAACGTTTTGATCCGCAACACTGGTAGTCGTGGACGGGTAATGGGACCCAACAGTGGACGGATCCTCGCCCATACCCAACGACTTCTTGTACCCGACCCAACAATCCACAACAACAAAATGGAGTTCTAGGCCCATGCCCACAACCGACATATTCTGCCACCGACCAGCCCACTCCAACAATTATGACTATGGCAAATAAATACATAAACAATCAATGATAATTCTTTATCAAAATCTGCCCCACCAAACCACACCCACCTTCATAACAATAGAGGTCAAAATAGCCACAATGGAGGTAAGAACCTCCGGGGCGGCCGCAGTGGAGGCATGGTCAGCGGCTGTCGCAACGACAGTACGCGATGGCAAACAACAACGTTTCGATCCGCAACAGTGGTAGTCGTGGACGGGTAATGGGACCCAACAGTGGACGGTTCCTCGCCCATACCCAACGACTTCTTGTACCCGACCCAACAATCCACAACAACAAAATGGAGTCCTAAGCCCATGCCCACAGCCGACATATTCTGCCACCGACCAGCCCACTCCAACTGACATCGAGGTTGCAATAGACACACTTGGAATTAATCCTCCAGATGCACAATGGTACATGGATACTTGCGCTACCTCTCATATGACACCCACACAAAGGTAATCTCTCATCTTATTTTATTTTGAGCAAAAATCGTGGTATAATTTTTGGAAATGGTCATTCAATTTCAATTCATGGTTATGGTCTTATATACTTGTTGTTGGGATTTGTGCCCTAAAGCCTCGTAATTAATTAATAATTATTTTATTATTATTAGTTGCAATTTATAATATTAATTATATATAAAAAAACCAAGGTTATTAGTGTAATCTTGAATAGTATGTAGTTGACATAAGGGAAGATCATGTTCAAGGAATAACCTAAACAGTCTATAGTATATGGATAACGTTGGGTGCCACGTTGGGTGCCTTATCCTGGTAATACTATTGATACGGCCAAATCATTCATGTAGACACACATGTGAGTGAGGGTATCCTATACAATGAGTTTGTAGACCACTTGCATGTACAACTTGTCCTACCGTGAAAGATCGACATGCATGTACAACTTGTCCTACCGTGAAAGATCGACATGCATGTACAACTTGTCCTACCGTTCATAAGAGTGCAACTCTAGGCCTATAGTGGAATGACCTAGAGTTTTTTTTTTTACAACATGTTGGGTTGGGGATTGAACCTAGGACCTCATGGTCACTAGACGATTCATCATGCCATTGAGCTATGCTCTTGTTGGCGAATGACCTAGAATTAATGAATGAATGTTAATTAATTAAAGAGTTTAATTAATTAATTTTGTATCATTGAAGCTTATAAATCTGGAGATGCAACCGAAAGAAGTCACCGCTGGACATGGGTGCATTGTCGGAGATGAGATCAGAGAGGAAGGGAGGCGTGAGGTGGTTGCGATTGGAGAATGAGTCGTGAGTTGAGAGAGAGAGCGACTGAATGAAGAAAATGGGTGAGGAAGGGATAGAAGAAGAGTTTGTTTTGAGTATTTAATTATTAAAACAATTTCTTTTTTTTTCCTTTTATTTTATTATTTTTTTTCCTATTTGTTGAAATTGGAATACAAATTGGGTACCCTCGAACTTAAATGAAGAATCCAATGAATGAATTAAATTTTTAAATGTCGAGTCTTCAAATTTCACTCTATTTAATTAATTAAATGTTGTGATTAGGGGGGGGGTTATAATGGGCATAAAAAATTATTCACTCTCCTCCCTAAAAACACACCCAACATGGAGTACAAAGGGTTAAAAAATTAGACATTTTTCATTTTAGATTATTTATCCTACACATTCCTCTCAATTTCCCTTCTCGTGAATGTGATGAATATGGGCCGTTGTGGCTTATTGAACTTTAGTTGCTGATTATTGTATGATTATTGTAGCCCTTTAGGCAGTTTTTAGCTCTAAATAAAGTGTGGTAGTTTAGAAAGAATAATAATAATAATAGTACCATGGTTGCATAAGTTGAAAGAGAGAGGAGAAATGTGTAATTTGAATTTGAATTTAAGAAGTAAATTGAAATATAGAAGTTTGATTAATGGGTGAAATGTAGAGTTTATATATTTATTTCCTTTTTGGAAATAATAATGATTAAAGGTATGATTATTTGAAATTTCAGGATTAGACATAAATTGATATAGTTTACAAGAGTGTTTAGGACAACAATTTTGTGAGTGGTTTATTTTATTAAGTGTTTTCATTATTTAGTTATTATTATGGATTTTGAAGAGATTTATATTTATATATAATTTTGGACAAATTCTAACCCGATTTTAAGAGAAATTGTGAAGAGATTTTTCAGAGTTTGTTATGAAATTCCATAAATTATTTGAAACTCTAGTTATTTTATGTTTTCAGCTAAAATTATCTTTTGAAAAATATTTAAGATATATTTGAGGAATATTTGAGAAGTTATAAATATTTTAAGGAAATTATACCAGATGTCAATTTAGAATAAAATAATTAAAAAGATAGCATGTTTTTAAAAAATTTGCGGATATGACAATTTCTATCACTGATATCTTATGGCTGATAGAAGTCTATCGCTGATCACCTCAGCTTTTTATAGATTTTTGTGAGTGATAATAGTCTATCACTGATAAAATTCTATCAGTGATATGATAAAGTTTATCAGTGATAGAAACAGATTTTTTTGCCATATTTACAAAACATTTTAAAGTTTGCTAAATTTGCAATTAGTTTGGACCTGATTGCTATTTGTGCAACCAGCCCAATATTTTATTCTTATTTGAGAAATAGAGATGGTTTATGTTATTTGGAAAATCATAAGGGGGTGTTTGGCCCAGACTTCTTGAATTCAGATAAAAAATATCAACCCTCTAGACTTTAAGAGTAATTATTATTCAACCCCCCCAGACTTCTACATTAATTATTATTCAAGTCTGAGACACTATTTAAGTTTCTCTCCCTCCCTCCCACAATATTTTTAATTACTTAAAAAAAACGTAATTTAAACAAAAGGTGTAAAAGGACTAAAAATAAAATTCAACCTATTTTTATTATTTTAAATGGAAATTAAGTTGTTCAATCAAAATTGGTACTTAAATCAAATTCAAAAGGTAGTATTCTTACAATGGAGAAAAATAAAAACATCACGATCCGTTTAAATTAATGGATTAAAATATTTCAAATTCTCATGTAATATTTAACACACTATTGTACAACTCTCTTTTATTTCAAAACTATCATACTATATCTAAAAGGAGCCAAAGGAGAGAAACTTTCTCTTCCTATTTTGCCTCTTTCTTTTTTATCTCTCTATAGTTAAAAACGTAATTTCAAAAGTTTCGAATTTTTAAAATCAATTAAATGTTGTTTTTTATATATATATATTTTTTCATGTATTATTTAAAAAATCATTTCAAATGGTTCAACTTCTTCCTCTCTCTCCATCATGAAAATGGTTCAATTTCTCGAACTCTCTACTACATTCACTTCAATGCAAAAATTAATTAGAACTAACAACTCTCTAATGCTTTAACTTCCCCAAATCTTCATGGTTTTAAGGAAAAATAAATTAAAATCTATAATCTATAGAGATAATCTTTAATGTCAAATTTAACATTTTCTTTTAAGCATGGCAAATGGAGAGAAACTTTCTCTCCCCATTTTGCCCTTAATGGTTATAATTTTTACTTTTTAAATTATTATTTTAATTCCTACAAAAATACAAGAAGTGATTGTTAAATTTTTTACTTTCTAAATTATTATTTTAATTTCTTACTTACTATTTATTATATCTAAAAGGGGGCGAAAAACTTTTTCTTTCCATTTTGCCCTTATTCTTAAAAGATACAATAGCCTCACAATTTAATAAGATTTTGTTTGTTTGTTTGAGAACATCAATTTAATAAGATAAACCATATTTTATGTATATTAAAATTTCAAAAAACTAATTATTTGTTTTAATAAAAATTGAGCTTTCAAAAAATTTAATAATTAATTAAGAAGGGGAGAAAATGAGTTATTTCAATGAAAAACTCATTTCAATCAATGCTAGAAAAATGACATCAAATTTTTCACATGTGAAATTAATAATAGTTCATTATTAATATATAGCCTACAAATTTAATTTTTAGAAATACTAAAAGGCTCAACGTTTTTGTAGAAACTCAAAAGTCTCACCATTTATTAATGCTAATGAGATCATAAATAAAGACTTTTCATATTTCTCTGACACTATAAAATCACGTGGTTTTTTACTTTTTATATACCATGTGCACGAGAATGAGATGATTGAAAAGGTATGAGAGTCAAAGATTTGGAGGAGGAAAACTCATATGGAAATCATCGAGGTGAAATGAAACTCTACAACAATGTAGTTTCTTTATCCACATATTTTGCTTCATTAATTTATGAAATCATATGTTATTATCTATGGTTTTTTGTTTTATTATTTTTAATATTTGATTGTTTAAAGATGTTGTGCATATCCCTTTTTTTCTCTTCATATTTTTGGAGTTGGAAGCTTCTAATTTTAGAGAACAAAATCTACTTTAGATGATCTCACCGTTCATATGAAAGAAGAAGTGCACAAAATGTTTAGAGGAAGTAGAACATGCAAATAACTAATATATTTTTTTACCAATTTTGGATTATATGATTGTTTATGTTTTTGTTTGTTGGTTAGGCTTTGAAGGAGATGATCCACTTGAGAAATTGTTCTAGGACATGTGCACGACTTCTAAAGGAAGTTCTTCTCAATATGGAGGAGTCTTCTACAGACACGTAACAAATAATGACTTACATGGACGTGACTCTTTGAGTGTATAAATTGTATGAGTGTAATTGATGTTGATGAGATGCGACTGATCGGGTGGGAGGTGGATACATAGTGAACCTGGAACATTCATTTACGTATGAGTACAATCCATTTATAAAAAGAAAAAGAAAGAAACGTGATTGTTAATACATACATTTTATATTTTTATCCGTCAAAATGTGTCAATCGATATATATATATATATATATAATTTGCTCTTCATCTGGTTGGTTGAAATGATTTTTTTGTGTATTTGTTCTAAATTTTTACCTATAAGAATGTATCGATACAAATAATATCTAATTGTTTTTCATTTGTTTGGTTCTAATGATTTTTTGTGTGTATTTGTTCGATAACCTTTGATCTTCCATTTTAACTGTCTAAAAGTTTTCACAATAGGTACCTTTTGATCTTTTGATCTATTTTTAATTTTGATATTTTTTATTCAAATTAACATGCTCTATTTTTTTAAAATATATATATATATATATATATACATTAATTATATTTAAAATAAAACGAAAAAATTCACGTGCATCGCACGTGTTGCTTACTAGTCTAAATAAAATGAATAATTAACGTGAGTGATATTGAAAAAAGAATTTGAAGTATTGTGATGAAAATTATTTTTGTTATCTTCAAAGAAATTTGTGAATGATACGGGCAAAAACCACAATCTTAAAATTTATTAAAAGAAATTCCTTAACAATGAACATATAGAAAATTATAGAAAATATTGTAAAAAAAAAATAGCTGAAATAAACCATGCTTTTAAGAGGGTGAAGACAGAGAAAGATGTGTTATTAAGATGGAATGAGGAGTTTGAGAGGGTGGAAACGAAGAAAGATGTGTTTGACACATGGATTAAGTATTAAGATGGAATGAGGAGTTTGAGAGGGTGGAAACGAAGAAAGATGTGTTTGACACATGGATTAAGTATTAAGATGGAATGAGGAGTTTGAGAGAGTGGAGACGGAGAAAGATGTGTTTGACACATGGATTAAGATGGAATGGGGGAGTTTGAGAGGGTGGAGATGGAGAAAGATGTGTTTGACAGGTCCGGGTAAGACTATATTTTTATATGCTGCTCTTTTTTTAAAAAAGTTTCTAAAATATACCATGTTAATAAAACAAAAAAATCTCAATATTATAATTCATAAAATTAAAGATGAGTCCTACCAAAAAAATTTCAATCTTATAATTCATAAAATTAAATATAAGTCATACCGAGAATGATTTTAGAGTGGGTTCAGAACTTAAGAGTGTTACCAAGAATGGCTCTCAAACCCCTAAATTTCATGCTTGTGTTTAGGTTTTCAAGAGTTGCGGGGATTTAAAAATATGTATAAGATATTTCTCAATGTTTTAATCATCTAAAGTTTATTTAAATTGTTCATGGTTTACGTTGGATTTTCGGAGTTTTGAACTATTGTTGTTTATGAAAAGGGTATTCCTAAAAGTTATTTTATTATTAACATACCACTGAGTGGATTTGAACTATTGTTGTTTAACTATTGTTGTTTATGAAAATGACTTACTTAAAAGAACTTCATTTAATGAGTTTGAAACCAAAGAACTTCATTTAATGAGTTTGAATTCAAGGTTTGGAACATGTTGCTTTTGAAGAAAGAGGACATCCTATGTTTAAGGAAACTTGAATATTTTAGGGAAATTATAATGAATAGCAAAATAAATTAGGGTAATTAAAAATTTAGCTACATTTTTTGGAGTTTGCAAATATAGCAAAATTTTAAAAATTTGCTTTTCGTTTTTTAAGGTATTCCCATTTTACCCTTATTAGTATAAGGTAAATCAATTATAACTTAATAAGGTAAATCAGTTGGTAAAGCAGTTGTGATTGATACACCATATATAAGGTAAATCAGTTAAGGTAAATCAGTTGTGACAGATACACCAACTATAGAGTAAATTAGTTGGAGAAATGATACACTAAATATAAGGTAAATCAGTTGTAGGGTAAATCAGTTGTGACTTAATAAGGTAAATCAGTTGTGACCGATACACCAAATATTAGATAAATCAGTTAAGCTAAATCAGTTGTGATTGATACACCAAATATAAGACCAAATATAAGGAATTTGTTTTTTAGGTAAATCAGTAGTGGCTAATATACCAAATATAAGATAAATCAGGTCAATCAGTTTTGACTGATACACCAAATATATGGTAAATCAATAAAGGTAAATCAGTTGTGACTCATACACCAAATATAAGGTAAATCAGTTGTGACTCATACACCAAATAAATATAAGGTATATCAATTATGATTGATACCCCAAATATAAGGTAAAATAGTTGTAGAAATGATACACCAAATATGAGGTAAATCAATTGTATAATTGATACACCAAATATGAGGTAAATCAATTGTATAATTAATACACCAAATATAGGGTAAATCAATTGTATAACTGATTTACCAAATATAAGGTAAATCAGTTGTATAACTGATTTACAAAATATAAAATCAGTTGTATAATTGATACATCAAGTTTACCAAATATAAGATAAATCAGTTGTAAAAACTATACACCAAATATAAGGTATATCAATTGTGATTGATACACCAAATATAAGGTAAATCAGTTGTAGAAATGGTACACCAAATATAAGGTTTATCAATTGTGATTGATACACCAAATATGATGTAAATCAGTTGTATAATTGATACATCAAATATAAGGTTTTACCAAATATAAGGTAAAATATAAGGTAAATCAGTCGTAGAAATGATACACCAAATATAAGGTTTATCAATTGTGATTGATACACAAAATATGAGGTAAATAAGTTGTAGAATTGATACACAAAATATAAGGTAAATAAGTTGTATAATTGACCCACCAAATGTAAGGTAAATCAGTTGTATTACCAAATATTAGGTAAATCAGTTGTATAATTGATAAACCAAATATAAGGTAAATCAGTTGTAAACATGATACACCAAATATAAGGTATACCAATTGTGATTGATACACCATATATAAGGTTTATGAGTTACACAATTGTTATTGTCGCAACGTTTTCGCGACGCGGAGCAGCCGACGTCCTCTTTCAAGGGTTTTGTTTTAAAAATAAAAGAGATGGAGTCGCCACCAATCATTTTGGGTGTGATTGGTCACCTTTAAAATAAAACTAGTCTACGAAAAGATATATTAGGTTCGGGGGTCGTTTGAGTGTAGGGAAGGTATTAGCACCCTACAACACACTCGTTAAAAAATGGTAGCCATATTTTATCTTACATAATCCAGTTAATTTTAAAACGTCCTTAATTTGAGATAATAAATAATAGTTTATTAAAAAAAACAATGTCTCATCCAATCAAACCTTAACTTTAAAAATAAAGTAAGAGTTTTGATCTATTGAGGGAAAATTATCCTTAGTTAATTATCATATTAAATTTCCTTTTATTTAAAGGAAATTGTTTACCTCGAGAATTTGAGAAAATTATCTCAACTCCGTCATAGGATTTATATAATAATGTTTAATTTTTAAAACATATTGATTTTATATTTTTTAGAAAGATGGAAGGATTTTCGTGTGTTTGCACGAGAGTCGAAACTCTACGAAAGTCACATTGGTCAACCCTCGAAACAAACACAATTTTATTAAAAGAAGAGGATTTTCGTACACTTGCACGAAACCAAAATTTCATGAAAGCATGTTACTCGACCCAGAAATTGAGGAATTTTGTACATTTCACGGAGTTGGGGCTTCATGAAATTACATTATTCAACCCTCAATTAAATTATTTATTTATCCAATTAAAATGATATTTATTTAGAAAATTTCAATTAAAGCAACTTAACAAATCAAGTTTAAAATCTTAAAAATTAAAAATCAAAATGCAAAAAAGATAATGAAAAATAAAAATTAAAAGATCAATTAAAGCAACCTAACAAATCTAAATTAGAATCCTAACAATTAAAAATAAAAAAAGTAAACAAAGATAATGAAATATAAAAAATAAAAGATGTTTTTGAAAATTTAATTTAAGATAAGTCAAACTTTAAATGAGAATACGAACGTAATATTGAGGTATAAAAGACATAAATGTAATTCGAAAGTAAAGAGGAGCAAACTTGTAAATTTCATGAAAACGGCAAAATTGTAAATAACATGGAAACTTAAAACTTAAACCTTCTTCTATCTCACAATGTTTTGTCGCTGCCTTCGTGGATCTAGATTTTTCGCCGTCGTCGTGAAGGTTGTCGTAGACTGGAGGTCGAACTCTTGGTGGAGCTTGGGATTGAAGGATGATGAAGGTGATGAGGAAGGGAGATGATGACCAGTGAGGAGAGGAAAAATGTAGAAGTTTTTTTTATATTTTGGGAGATCCGAACATTTTGTCTTGTCCTCCTAAAATACTCCTCCAAATTCTTCCCTCCTTCAAATCTCTCTCTTTTTCTCCCACTTCCCCCATTTTTTACCTATCACATTGCCTCTATTTATAATGTTTATCAGATCTTTATTTTTCCTAATGGGATTCTATTTTATATTTTACATAAATCCAAATTCGAAATCTTAATCAAATCTAAAACTCGAAACCCCAAATAATCTAAAACTCGAAACCCCAAATTAAAAGATTTAAAACCGATCTAGACCAAATTAAAATCTAAAGTCGAATTTTAAAATAAAATGTCTTTGAAAACTTATCTTTTAAAACAGATCTATTTGAGAGATTTAAATTTACAATCAATTTGAATTTATCTTGGCCAAATTAAAATATAAAATCGAATTCTAAAATTAAATGTTTTTTTAAAAAAATTTATCTTTTAAACAAATCTATTTAAAACATTTAATTTTAAAAACAAATTGAATTTATCTTGACCCAATTAAAATATAAAATCGAATTCTAAAAATAAATGTTTTTGGAAATTATCTTTTAAAAAAATCTATTTGAAAGATCAATTTAAATTTATCATGACCAAATTAAAATCTTAAAATCGAGTTCTAAAATTAAATGTCTTTGAAAATTTATCTTGAAAAAATCTTAATTCGGAAGTAATCAATTTTAAAGTTTTAATTTTAAACCCTAAAATCTAAAACCTAAAAACTCAAACCCAAATCGAAAACCCAAATCTCCTTAAATCTGAAACCCTGAATTAAAACCTCAAATCGAAACCCCAAATCTCCCTAAATTTAAAACCCTGAATTGAAATCCCAAATATCCTTAAATTTAAAAACCTGAATTGAAACCACAAATCTCAATTTAAAACCCAGAATTGAAACCATAAAACTAAACCCTTAAAAGAAAATGATTTTAAAAGTCCGGGAGAAATTCTTTTGTGCGTTTTCCCCAAAATATTAAAAATAACAAGGAAAATAGGGAAGTAGGAGATTAAATGATTTTAATAATCCATTGAGCGAAACACAAGGAAAAACCCTCAAACGAGGAAACCTAGAAATAATGATAAACAAGACCGGACAAAATACGGTGTCTACAGCTTGCCCCCCTTTTTTATATTAAATTGGCATATTAGTTTAGTTGGTTAGAGCGTCGTGCTAATAACGCGAAGGTCGCAAGTTCGACACTTATATAGGCCAAAAAAATTTATACCCAAAGAAGGGGTGAATAAGAAAAGTATATCGGTGACAAGGTACGTTTTGGGTGAGGGATATGACCAAAGCCATGTCAGGTTCGACACTTGCATAGGCCAAAAATTTTAATACCCAAAGAAGGGGTGAATAAGAAAAGTATATCGGTGACAAGGTACGTTTTGGTTGAAGGCTATGACCAAAGTCATGTCATCGCAGGTTCGACACTTGCATAGGCCAAAATTTTTAATACCCAAAGAAGGGGAGAATAAGAAAAGTATATAAGTGACAAGGTACGTTTTGGGTGAAGGCTATGACCAAAGTCATGTCATGTCTTTAAAATTCTCGGGTGTCAAACCAAAATATTGATGAGTTTCAAATGACTTAGTCATAATTAGTCATAGTGAATCTGTGGTTGAGCTTTGCTAGCTCAAGTGGAATCTCAAATGAATATTTGAGGGTCGTGGTTGAACATTAAAGGTAATATGTTCAAGAGTAATACGATCCTATCTGAAGAGAGACCGAGGTGGTACTTTGATCGAGAGGAGAGGTTTGTTGATATATGTTTCAATAAATACATAAAAATACCTTTTTATATTAAATTGGTCTATTAGCTCAGTTGGTTAGAGCGTCGTGCAAGGATGCAGGTTCGATACTTGCATAGACCAAAAATTTTAATAACCAAAGAAGGGGTGATTAAGAAAAGTATATCCGGTGACAAGGTATTGGGTGAGGGCTATGACCAAAGTCATGTCAAGTCTTTAAAGCTCTCGGATGTCGAACCAAAATACTGATGAGCTTCAAATGACATAGTCATAATTCTCGGATGACTATCCCAGGGTCGTGGTTGAACATTTAAAGGTAATATGTTCAAGAGTAATAGTGTAATCTCGGATGACTATCTAAGGGTCGTGGTTGAACATTAAAGGTAATATGTTGAAGAATAATAACCCAAAGAAGGGGTGAATAAGAAAAGTATACCGGTGACAGAGTAATAGTGTAATCTCGGATGACTATCTAAGGGTCGTGTTTGAACATTAAAGGTAATATGTTGAAGAATAATAACCCAAAGAAGGGGTGAATAAGAAAAGTATATCGGTGACAATTAAGGTACGTTTTGGGTGAGGGCTATGACCAAAGTCATGTCATGTCTTTAAAATTCTCGGGTGTCAAACCAAAATATTGATGAGCTTCAAATGCCATAGTCATAATTGTTGAACATTAAAGGTAATATGTTCAAGAGTAATACGATCCTATCCGAAGAGAGGTTGAGGTGATACTTTGTTCGAGAGGAGAGGATTGTTAATATATGTTTAAATAAATACATAAAAATACATTTTTATATTAAATTGGCCTATTAGCTCAGTTGGTTAGAGCGCCCGGTGACAAGGTAGGTGAGGGCTATGACCAAAGTCATGTCATGTCTTCAAAATGCAAGGTAATATGTTCAAGAGTAATAGGATCATATCCGAAGAGAGGTCGGAGAGGATTGTGGATATATGTTTCAATAAATAAAGCCAAAGGCAAAGGCTCGATCAATCGGCATAATTGAATTAATGACTAAGAGGTCAGAGGTTCGATCTCTTCATTAATTAAATACCTTTGCAAATAAAAAATGTTCTCGAGTTTGATATTTCCCTTTTATGCTTAGTTTATAATTTTAATCTATAAATATATAATTATTTTGAACTGCCACATCTTTCCCTGACTAAATTTAGCTTTAAATCGTTCTCTATTCATATATGTATTTCATCAAATAAATGAAGTAAAAGTATTTCTTTATGCAAAGTTCAAAAAACAAACATAACCTATGAAAATATCCATTGCCAAAATAAAATAAGTTTAAAAGGTCTAAACCCAAAGTAAGATATAAACCCAACTTTTAAAATAGAGAAAAAAAAATTGGGCAAATATCAATTTATACCCTTAAACTTTGGAGGTTGTATCAATTAAAACCCTACACTTTAAATGTATCAATTTACTCTCTGTGTTAGAAAAATGTTAGTTTTCACACGTGTGGAGGCTTATAATTTATCAATTAAAACTCTAATATTTCATACAATTGATTCACTTATAAAAATTTAGGGATTTAATTGCTAAAATTATAAGTCTCGATTATCATTTTAATTGCTAAAATGACATAGTCATAATTAGTCATAGTGAATATGTGGTTGAGCTTTGCTAGCTCAAGTGGAATCTCGGATGGCTATCTGAGGATCGTGGTTGAACATTAAAGGTAATATGTTCAAGAGTAATACGATCCTATCAGAGAGGTCGAGGTGGTACTTTGTTCGAGAGGAGAGGATCGTTGATATATGTTTCAATAAATACATAAAAATACCTTTTTATATTAAATTGGCCTATTAGCTCAGTTGGTTAGAGCGTCGTGCTAATAACGCGAAGGTCGCAGGTTCGACACCTGCATAGGCTAAAAAATTTAATACCCAAAGAAGAGGTCGCAGGTTCGACACCTGCATAGGCTAAAAAATTTAATACCCAAAGAAGGGGTGATTAAGAAAAGTAATCTTCGCAGGTTAAAAGTAATCTTCGCAGGTTCGACACCTGCATAGGCTAAAAAATTTAATACCCAAAGAAGGATATATACCTTTTATGAGCTAGCAGGGTCTTGGTTGAACATTAAAGGTAATATGTTCAAGAGTAATACGATCCTTTCTGAAGAGAGGTCGAGGTGGTACTTTGTTCGAGAGGAGAGGATTGTTGATATATGTTTAAATAAATACATAAAAAATACCTTTTTTTATATTAAATTGGCCTATTAGCTCAATTGGTTAGAGCGCAGGTTCGCCACCTGCATAGGCCAAAACTTTTAATACCCAAAAAAGAGGTGAATAAGAAAAGTATATTGGTGACAAGGTACGTTTTGGGTGAGGGCTATGATTCAAAATTCTCGGGTGTCGAACCAAAAAATTATTCTAGTAATTTTAAGACCAATAAGTAAGCAGATTCAGTCTTATGCAGAAGACTCATAAAAGTTCACCACAAATGAGAAAAAGATAGATAAATAGAGTATCTCTATCTTAGCCCACGTGTCAGCTTAAAGGTTTGCAAGACCCAGTTAATCAAAATCTAGAAAGAGACAATACTCACACATATTGATTAAGTTAATTCATTTGTCACTAAAACCTATTTTGTTCATCACACAATATAGAAAATTGCATTCAACTCTATCATATATGTTTTGCTCATATCTAGTTTGAGAGATGCAAACCCCTTTTGGCCTTAGATATTTAAAAAGGGTTTGCTTCATTTTGTGCTTGATGCAAAGCTTTTGAAGGTTTGTTAAATAATGATTCTATCCCTTTTTAGGTTAATTTAGATTTAATCTTTTTTATTTAAGATTTATTCTTTAAAAACTAAATTCATCATGCTTTTGATGATGATATTTGTGAAGAGAGAACTTGGATTTAGAAAATGAGAGGTGTTGGGAGTGGAGTTTTGGTCATGCACGGATAATCATTTGAATGAATGAGTTGTTTTATTGAAGTTTTAGTTAAAAAGTTTTAGTACATTGAGAGTGGGGGATTCAAACCACATACCTCAGGGTCATCAACACATACATATGTCAGTGAACCATGCTCACTTTCATAGGTTGATATATATTGAGATATATAAGCTAGGGCTATATTTAGATCTTTAGAGAGATTCAAGGAGAAGAGATTTATTCTCCTACCTATGTATGTATTTGCTCGATAAATAAATGAGAAAATTGATAGCGACCAACCCATGTAGTACCTTCCACCACACAACACCAATCCATGTCGTACCTTTCTATTATGGTGGCATTTGATGGGATTTGGGACTAGATGAACCGTTACACTAATAAAATCGCGATAGATGAAGTGATTTCTATTTGGTGAGGTGGGTGATTTCCCGTTAATAGAAGCTTTGTTATTTTTTTCGTGAAGTGATTTATGTCGTTGTATATCTCCATGTGTTCCTTCGAGTAGAGCCGCCGCACACACCTTCTGTCAGGGGTATACATTTGAACACACCCGTGGGTAATTACTACCATCCTTGTAATCCTGTTATTAAAGGCGCCGTATATATCGGGATTTACCCCCGTAAATCTCGCTGTATATGGTTGTATATACTATGACTATATCTTCAAGTCAGCACTTTAGTTTCTATATTAAGCTTTCTGTTTCCTAGAATAAAGGTGTGGTTAGTCTTCCCTACAAAATCGGAACTGTATGACTGTATATATACTCATGGCTTTGGCCATTCTCAATAACAGAAAATATCTGAATATCTGTTCCACAAAACTCTTTATGGTATCAGAGCTCGTGGTTCAGAGCAAAGATCCTAAGAAAAAAAAAGAAAAAAAACCCTACTAGACTCTAGGGTGGCGGCGGCTCTAAGAGAGGAGACGACGACCAAACTACAACTACTTTGTTTTTTTTCGTTATGACTAACGACAAAACAACGAAATTTGATTATCGTCATCCCGTTATGAATGGCGACGAAACCACGACATCCGACTATCGTTATCCTATTATGGTTGACGACGAACCTATGAAGTCCAACTATCGTCATCCTATTATGGCGGACGATCGAACAACCAAACCTCCTGACGGATGGAATTATGAACGAGGGAGGAGGAAGGAGCGTTGCGGCCAAATAGCCAATGTCGTCGGGTATGACCGAAGTTTGGTAAGGACGTATACCGCAACAACCACCTTACGACCTATTGATCAAGCACCCGTTCAGGATTCAGATCGGTGTGGTGTTCCTGGTCTCTCAGATGATCAGTGGGCTACACTTGTGCACATGCTCCACACTTCAAAAGAGAAGTGTTCTTCAACCGGAAAATTGAGTGGTAAGAGTGATTCTTCCACTGACTGGATCATTGACACCGGATGCTCAAATCACATGACTGGTAATGTTGGATTATTTACTCAATTATTTGACGTTGCTCCTACTTCTGTTGGACTGCCGAATGGTAAACAAATCATTGCCACCAAGGAAGGCACAATTTCTTTGAATAAATCTTTGGTCCTACATAATGTACTATATGTTCCAGATCTTACTTGCAATTTGTTATCCGTGTCTCACTTGCTTGCCGATCAATCTTATTTTGTCACTTTTACTGATAAGCTTTGCATCATACAGGATCGTGCTTTGAGAACTTTGATCGGATCTGGTGAGCAATGTGACGGGGTTTATTGGTTTCAACCTTTGAGACAATTTCAAGCGTATCGAGCAACAGTGAGAGATAAAAGTGAATTGTGGCATCGACGATTGGGTCATCCTTCTCGAAAAGTAGACTTTTTTTTGCCAGATAATATTGGAACTCATGGACATAAGGATGGTAATGTTATCCATGAATCTTGTGAAATTTGTTTACGAGCTAAGAAAACTAGAAGCATGTTTTCTCTGAGTAATAATAGAGCAACAAATGTTTTTGATTTAATCCACTGTGATATATGGGGTCCGTATTCTTCGTCTGCTAGTAGTGGTGCTCGTTATTTCTTAACTATTGTTGATGATTGTTCTCGAGCTGTATGGATATATTTGATGACTGTCAAAGCTGAGGTATCACAACTTCTTAAGGATTTTTGTCACATGATTAAAACTCAATTTGATAAGCATGTTAGGATTCTTCGAAGTGATAATGGGAAAGAATTTACATGCCTTCATCGTTTTTATGCCGATCATGGTATTCTCCATCAAACCTCTTGCGTTGATACACCGCAACAAAATGGGCGTGTAGAACGTAAACATAGGCATATTTTTAATGTGGCTAGGGCATTACTTTTTCAAGCCAATCTACCTATTTCTTTTTGGGGGGAGAGTATTCTGACAGCCGCCTATATCATCAACCGCACCCCTACTCCATTACTCAATAATAAAAAACTCCACGAAATTCTTTTTGCATCACCTCCTAAGTATGATGTCCTTCGTGTCTTTGGATGTCTTTGTTTTGCCAAAAATCAGCCTCGTATAAAGTACAAGTTTGGCTCTCGTTCTCGACGATGTGCGTTTGTATGACTTAGAAGCAAAGGTATTCTTTATATCGCGAGATGTTGTATTTTGTGAACACAAATTTCCTTTCTCCGAAGATGTCTCCTTGCATAATGTTGATAATCCATCTGAAAATATGAAGTATTATGATAGTGTTGCTTTTCTTGAGGATATTGTCTTACCATATGGGAGTAAGGATGCCTCGGGCATTGCCGAAGATATAGAAATGGAAAATGTTGAGTCCTCGGGTATGGCAGCAGATATACCTCGGGGGAATGGTGAGTCTTCGCGTATGTCAGTAGATATACCACTGACTATACCGGTATGTACACCACCTGCAATTAGTGACTTGGATACTGGACATGTAGTACCTACGGTTGAACCTGTTGTGACTGAAACTGGTCGAGGTCATCGACTAAAGAAACCCTCTTGTAGACTCAAGGGTTTCATCACCAACACCGTCCGTGTTACCAAACCTGTCACATCACCTGTTCACGATTCATCAAAGTCCTCAGGTACTCCTTTTCCCATTGCTTATTACGTAAATTGTGATAAATTTTCTGCAAAACACACCCATTTTTTGGCAGCAATTACTACAGGAACTGAACCTACCTCCTTTAAAGAGGTTGTTAAGGATCCAGGTTGGCGAAAGGCTATGCAAGATGAAATAGATGCACTGGAAAGGAATAAGACTTGGACTCTGGAGGATCTTCCACCTGGAAAGAGAGCAATTGGTTGTAAGTGGGTTTATAAAATAAAATATCGATCTGATGGTGCGATTGAACGATTAAAAGGGCGTCTCGTTGTATATGGGAATCGTCAGATTGCTGGACTCGACTTTAATGAAACATTTGCTCCTGTAGCAAAAATGGTCACGATTCGCACATGTCTGGCTATTGCAGTGGCACGAAAGTGGGAGCTTCACCAGATGGATGTGCATAATGCTTTTCTACACGGAGATCTTGCCGAGGAGGTATATATGCGACTCCCTCATGGCTTTAACTCCGGTGCTCCTGACAAAGTATGTCGATTGCGTAAGTCCTTGTATGGACTTCGACAGGCGCCTCGGAATTGGTTTGCTAAGCTCTCGACGGCCCTAAAGGAGATTGGTTTTACGCAATCTTATGATGATTACTCATTGTTTAATTATTCCAAGGATGGTGTTGCTTTACATGTTCTTGTATATGTCGATGACCTTATCATTACAGGTTCTTCTTCTTTGGCAATTACAAAATTCAAGCGACAACTCAGCGAGAGATTTCATATGAAAGACTTGGGCATACTCAAGTATTTCCTTGGGATAGAAGTAGCACGTGGGAAGGACGGTTTGTTTCTTTCCCAACGCAAATATGTTCTTGACATTATCAGTGAAGCGGGCTTGCTTGGAGCACGCCCTGTATCTACACCATGGAGCAGAATCATCATCTTGCCACAATCAATGGTGCCAACATTGATGATCCAGAGAAGTATCGACGACTTGTAGGTCGCCTTATATACTTGACGATTACACGACCTGAACTCTTTTACTCTGTGCATATACTAGCTCAGTTCATGGGTGATCCTCGTGTTGAACATTGGGATGCAGCTTTGAGAGTTTTGCGGTATTTGAAAGGTTGTCCTGGTCAGGGCATTCTGCTGCGAGAAGAGAATGACCTTCAACTATATGCTTTTTGTGATAGTGATTGGGCGAGTTGTCCACTATCACGAAAATCATTGACAGGTTACATGGTCTTATTAGGTTCTTCTCCTGTGTCTTGGAAAACGAAAAAACAACCAACTATTTCTCGTTCTTCGGCGGAGGCCGAGTATCGATCTATGGCCACTACTACATGTGAGTTAAAATGGTTGAAATCCCTTTTGGCTTGTTTTGGGATACAACATGTACGTCCCATGAAATTATTTTGTGATAGTCAAGCCGCTCTTTATATAGCGGCCAATCCGGTTTTCCATGAACGAACGAAACATATTGAAATGGATTGCCACTTTGTTCGTGATGCTGTGCAAGATGGTACGATTTCTACGTCTCATGTTCGGACGGGTGCACAACTGGCAGATTTTTTAACCAAAGCCCTTGGTAAAACACAATTTTCACTTCTTCTTCGCAAGTTGGGCATCTGTAATCTCCGTGCTCCAACTTGAGGGAGAGTATTAAAGGCGCCGTATATATCGGGATCTACCCCCGTAAATCTCGCTGTATATGGTTGTATATACTATGACTATATCTTCAAGTCAGCACTTTAGTTTCTATATTAAGCTTTCTGTTTCCTAGAATAAAGGTGTGGTTAGTCTTCCCTACAAAATCGGAACTGTATGACTGTATATATACTCATGGCTTTGGCCATTCTCACAATAACAGAAAATATCTGAATATCTGTTCCACAAAACTCTTTACCTCTCGCTTCCCTGAAAATAGGCAACAACCAAAACACACCCCACCCTAAAAACGAGGAAAGATCGATCATCATCTTATCGTTAATCAACAACCCTTTAGATTATGCATTGTCTACCAATTTTAAGATTATTCCCCAAATTCTTCAAGAAACCTTCAGCCTCCTTACTACGAACTTCTATCGGGATTTTATTTGCAGCTTCCTGATCCAGTCCTTCTCCAAGAAATAATTGTTTTCTTATCCTCTCGAAAGCACCATCAACGCATAACATGGTGGTAGATCAACGTTCCACTAGAGAACACCAACCCATGTCGTATCATTCTCTAAAATCTGTAAACTAAACAATTATTCAAAATAATCTATAAAATCTTTAAAATATGTAAACTAAACAATTATTCAAAATAACCAATGTCGTACAATTCTTTAAAATTTGTAAACTAAACAGAATCCATCAAAAAAAGGGTACACCACCTATTACTCAAAATAATAAAAAACTGGGAAATATGTAAACTAAGCAATTATTCAAAATAATCTGTAAAATCTTTAAACTCTATAAACTAAACAATTATTCAAAATAACACATTTCGTACCATTCTTTAAAATCGGTTACTTATGTCCTACATTTCTTTAAAAGCTGTAAACTAAACAGAATCCCTTAAAAAAAGGTACACCACCTATTATTCAAAATAATAAAAATCTGGGAGTTAAACCGTGCAATCTTAATTCAAATCACTTGATACAAAAATCTTTTGTGCACTTCCTGCAAGCTAAAACCCTAGATTCCTAAACTGAAACCCCTACACCTAAACTAACACTAACCTTTTACTTATTCGTTCAAAAAATAGACGGGAACGAGAAATGCGAGAGAGGATAAACGCTTACCAATTTCGGGGGTTCTGTTGTATGCTTGTAGAAGGATGCCGTATGCTTGTATAAACTCTAGGTCGAAGGATGTCGTCGAATGCATGTTGTTTCCGCGTTTGGATAACTCTTTGTATGCGTTTTCGGGGAAGGAACGTTTTGTGTATGCATTATCGAATGATGGTATACCCCTAGTTTTTATGTGTTGGGTAGAGAAGTCGGAGAAGGTTTACAACAAGTCACATACACGCCTGCAGCTGCATTGAGCCATTAAATGTCATTATTTCAAATTCATGGGGAAACTGATGGACCAAAACGTGGGTATATATTTTGGTTCAATAACCTGCAATGAAGTTTATGGTCAAGTGCAAGTATACACTGTCAATCAAGTAATAATTTGGAAAGTATTTCAAGTATCGTATCCCAAGAGACTGTTGAAGAATTTAGTTTTAGAAAGAATTTGTTTTTCGAATGCAATGAAAGGTACACAAATAAATTGATAATGTGGTTGGTTGGTTTTGGTTTGAAAATAATAATAAAAACAGGGATCCAATCATGTTTCAGCCCTAAGTTGAGTTTACTTGACAGCCTGTGACCACAGAGTCACCACATAGTACCTTATGCTTTTGGATCAGATTCGTCTCCTATTCAGCCTCTTTGCAAGTACCTTTAGGAGTCTAAGCCATTATACTCACGGTCCAGTGGATAATGTGATCTTAGATGGTTAAGAATGCAATCCTATTGATCCTATAGTCTTTTGCCCCAATCATAAAGGACAATCGACGAAATCCTATTCCTAGGTTTTTCTGCTATATCACCTTTACGAGAGCCGTTAATTGCCCGACCTGTCCAGTATCGACATTAACATTTCATGCTAATTAAGTGATCAAATTAATATAACATTTTTGCATATATTCAGTAAAGGACGAACCACATAAGGCATAAGGGGTAAAACCGTAATTTACAGCTGTCAAGCTAACTCATTTCTTAACGGGCATTCACATAATTGAATCCCTTAGGAAAACTTAGCTCATAATGAGAACTAGACTAAAATACTTCATTGAAAAATAATGCATAAGTACAAAAATTGCTAAAAGGGTAAAATGGTAATTTTACTCGAAAATTAAAGATAAAATAAAAATAGAATAAAAATAGAATGTAAATAATAAATAGAGGACAAAATTGAAATAACAAAGGTTCTGAACTGAAAATTAAATTATAAATTCGAAAGTTGCTAAAAGGGTAAAATGGTAATTTTGTATGAAAAGTTAAGAACGAAAAGAAATGCGAAATAAAAACAGAATGTAAATAGAAAATGTGCAGAATAAAATAGAAAATAAAATCTGGAAATTTTCCAACTTCTCTCTCTCGAACTCGTGGACAACGGATGAAGGGTCTCTACTCGCTCGATTCACGTCGTCAATGCCAATCGAATCCTCGCAGCACCTTCCTTTCGGAGCTGGCTGAAGTATAACTATTACAGAGGAGTGGTCCGCTCTTGTTTGGAATTTCGGGAATTTGGGTGAGTTCTTCGAGAGAGGAAGAAGTTGATCGACTATGTGGAGTTTAATTGTTGTAAAGAATGATCGATGATTTGAATGATGGCTTGAGGTGTCTTTTATAGGCCCTTGGGTTTGTTGGAGGTTGCTAAAATGAGGGAGAAATCTTTGTGAATGTTTGTTAGGTCAAATAGGAGTAGGTTGACTGAATCTTTGGAAGATCTTTGACAAAATATCTCAACCAATTCGTTTGACCAGTCAACAGCACTCTGTGGCCTCTATGTGGCCACAAGCTGGATTCTGCACTCTGTGACTCCTCTGTGGCCACAAGCTGGGATTTTGCACTCTGTGACTCCCTGTGGCCAACAACTGAAACTCTGTGGCCACAAGCTGAAGCAGAATACAGTTTTCTTGAAAAATAATTAAAACAACATTAATTCTTATAAAAAATGACTCTTTTACCCTCTTAATTGCTTCATAATGACAAAACGACCTTAAGCATGTGACTTTCCTATTTTTATTCTTTTCTTATCAATTACATGCACAATTATCTTTAATTTAACTCAAAAAGTCAATTAATGAGTATGTTTTAAAGGGGTAAAAATATGACATAAATGGCGTTCATCACACCCCCAAACTTAGCTTATTGCTTGTCCTCAAGCAATTCAACACATAATAACAACAAGAATGTACAATTATGAAAATGTTTAACATGCTTTCAACAAAGTTCGCTTATAAACAACCTTTCAGGAGAGGTCTCATACTCTAGTGTACAGTCATAATTCCCATAAGTAATTTCTCACATAAGTTTCTACTTTCATTTTGTAAACAAAGTTTTTTCTAATCTATCCTAACCATATGCTTAATCTATCTAACCTTTAGTCCACTGAGTCTAGATAGTCCCTTTCGTGAAATAAACTAAGCTTAGACTTTTCCTTCTTTGTGTGAATTTTTAACACTTTCTCCCCCAAACTTGTGTTGTTGCTAGGCTTCTCATTTTTTATTTGTCTCTCTCTTTTTTTCTTACCATTCTCTAGAGAATCTTTATTGCTAGACTCACCCTTCGTTCCAGCTTGCCTGCAATTTCATTGCACAGTGCATCTAGCTACAGAGCAAGCCTCACAAACTAAGATAAATACTCACTTCCTAGTTACCCTTTCATGCAGTGACAACCATGGGGCCCATGATCGCCCCTGGTTACTCAGCTAACTTAAGAAGGAGGAGTACCTCTAGAAATAGATTTGTTTTTTTTTTTTTGAACTATTCTTCTTTTGAAATAGACATAACAACAAGACCTAGCAGTCAACACATTACAAATATACTTCACCCCCCCCCCCCCCCCCCCCCCCCAAACTTAAAGGAGGCAATGTCCTCATTGACTATACAGGAGATTTTTCAAAAGGCATGGTGTGAGCATTAGTCTACAAAAAAACGTCAAGACTAAACTCTCCTAAACATGTTAAACTGGTTAAACAAAAGGAAGTTTAGACTTGTGAAAAAGTTTTGCATAGAAAAGTACTAATGGAACCCTATGCTTTTGAAAAAAAACTTACAAGCTATGACAGTTGACACTATTTGAGTAGAGATAAACTCTAGTTATCATCATAAAGGTTACTTTAAAGAAAAACACATGAAATATAGCATGCTAAAACATTTTCATACTTGTGCAATCAAGTCATTAAGTCTAAGTAGGCACTTTCCACAGAACATCTATCCTAGCAGAATCAAATAAAACAACTACAACTACTATCCTAACAAAACAATGAAATAATGAAATAACAAAATGCATACTTCTATCCTACCAGAAAACAAACAACTAAAAACTGAATCTTAACAAATAACAAAATATTCATAAAATGAAGGAAAGGAGTAGCGATTAAGAAAGAACGGTACTCCCCTAATCTTCAGACGAGGTATCGTCTTCGGAATCAGTATTCGAAGGAATATTCAGTAGCAAACGGGAGGAAACGTCGGGAAAAAAGGCATCAAGGTCGGGGCCAAGGCATTAAAGAACCCTTGAATGAGCTCATCCCTCTCTTTGGCATATGCCCAGTAGGCCATATTCCGTTGGATCATATGCTGCCCATTGAGAAGGGGTGATGCTTGAATGTTTGCTGAACTGGTGGTAGGTTGTGACTGCTCTGTGGCCACAGAGGTGAAACAACCTTTTGGCTTGGGTGCATGCGACGTGGATGCTTTACCGGTCTTTTGGTTACTGAAGAACTGTAACTTGTGAACAAGCTGCGCAGTGATGGCTGACTTTGGCAAACTTGTCTCCTCACCTTGCTGAGGCTTAAGTCCTACTTTGAGGCAAAGTCGAGTGACAAGTGACCCAAAGAATAATTTTTCAGCCATCTTCTTGCCATAAGAAATCAACTCTTCTCTTAGAAACCTCTCAATATTGAGATCAAGACCGTTTTAGGATGCAATGCAGCAGCATCCCTCGTTCCAAGGAAATGGTTGTTCATTTGTAGGATTCCCTTCCTGGACTTCTTAAGTATTTCCTTCAATCTCCTTCTAAGTTGAAGAAGTGTTTGACTCAAATTTCATTCCTTCAGTCCCATACTCATCGAATTATTCCTCAGTTGCTTTCTCTGTTTCTTTCCTTTTCTTTTTTTTTTTTTTTTTTTTCAATTTTTTTTCAATCTTTCCTCAGCTTTCTCCATTTTTTTTTTTTAACTTTTTTTTCCTCAGCTTGTATCAAACTTTTCTCTTCTCATATTCTCTTCTTTTCTTTCCTTGTTTGTTCAGCGATATCTCTTTGGATAGCTTGCCTCAAAGTTTGCTCTACCTCTTGACAGCGATTCTTTACTTGATATTCCGCTGCTAGCAAGGCTTCCTTCTCTACGACTTCTTTAAGCATCCTCTCCACCATGATTGAGGAAAGAATTGATTCTTGCATCGGACTCCCAACCGTATCTCTTCTTCTTAATTCAAATTGGTGGTCGATTGGGGTCTCGGTTTGCTTCTTGGTGTGCCTGTACACTAAAGATTCTCTATTAGAACGTTCAAGAATTGGTGGAGGAATACTTACTTTTGAAACCAGAGGTGGATCTTCGCGCACAGAACGCTAATTCGTTGAGGTCGCCCCAGCTTCCGGCTGAACTTCTTCATCTTCACTTGATGAATTGCCAACAGTTTCAGCTAGAGCTCGTCGTCTATGTTCTCCCATCTCTTTGATCATTTTACGCCAAGCGGTAGTTCGAGTTTTCATGGGCTCGGATGGAGCATATTTAACCCTTCTTCATATTTTAAATTTCAAGTCAATTACTTGAAAATCATTCTTGAAACACACATAAGAGCATTAAAAGGTTCATAGAAAAATAACAAGCTGATTATTTTTATTTTTATTTTTATTTTAAACTATTATTATTATTATTAATTTTTTTAATTTTTTTTTAAAAAAAAAAACACATATTTTTTAATACTCCTTATTAGTTTCTATGGAGCGGTTTTAATCAACTCATCTCCCAGTTAGGTCCCCAGAAAAAGGTGTTCCCTATGGTCAACTTAAATACCTTTTCCTTGGCAAGACCAGTCTACGCCAGAGTTTATTTGTTGATTGAAAACTACCCCACAAAACTTATAATAAATATATATATATTTTTTAAATGAAATAAAAACACATTAAAAGAATACTTAACTAATCTCCAATAAGGAGATTGTGGTCTTATTCATTCTCTTTGGACTGCCAACTTTCATCTTGCACCTAGGTCTTGATGATGGACGAGATTTAAGCCTTAGTTGAGGTGCTTTAATCATGTGCGGCTTTGTTGACATGCGGTTTTCTTTGATCAACATAGGAGATCTATGTATGCTTTTAGTGTTTCCTGCAAGTTACAACAAGTAGAAATATCAATTAAACCAATAACAGGAAATTCTTGGATTTCATCAGGGAAATTCAATGCTTGGAGAACATTGAATGTTTCTTTTTGTGAAGTTGTTGCCTCATGGCTCAGTACAACTTCATTTTCTGGTTCCTTCTCTTTTATATTTTCTTCAAATGGATTTTCTTTAATCTCTTCTCTCCATTTTGGCTCTTTAATACTTTCAATTGCTGGAGTGCTCATTGCTTCTTCTAGGAACAAAGGTTTTTATCTTCAAAGTCACTTTTGAGTGTCATTGCCTCACATTGTTCTATTTCTTCATATTCATAAGTCTTTATGCCTTTAAGCAAGGTTTCTTGTGGGTTGATCTTCAATTCGTCCACACTCTGTTCTATCTGGATCTCGAAATCCTTAATAGATGTTCCTTGGCTTTGCATCTCAGCATCGGTTTTCGCTCTATATTCCTTTATAAGTTCTTCGATGCTCTTGTCCTTGGTTGACACTTGTGAGATCGCTTGTTCTTGCACTTTTTGTTGATCTCCCCATAGAAAGTTGGAGTGATGTCTCCATCTTGAGTCGCAAGCAGTGGGGTAAGGAATTAACATATTCTCACTGCCTGGTTTCCCTATAAAAAATATAGAGTCGGGGTTATAAGGACAATTATCAAATTCATGACTTCCTCTACAATAAACACAAGAAATAGACAAATAACGATTAAATGGACAATGTTGGGAGAAATGCTCCTCGCCACAATTAATACAAAAAATATCAGAAAGTTTGTACACAAGAGAAATGTAGGTATCATTTCTCATGATTGATTTTCTCAGCATGTTTGTTATCTTTGTTGTGACGTCTACTTCCATTTTGTAACTCGAAAGTGTTATGCTCTTTGTTTCTTAAATAAATAAACCTGCAAAAGAAAACAAAACAAAAATCAGATTCTTTGAGAAAGAGATATTTTTATTTTGTAGGTTGATAGGAGGATCGACTCCAGGTGGATGATTTAGAAGTTTTTTTTTGAGTAAACAAAACTTCTTATAGATTTCCCGTGCGCTCAACTCCTATTTTTCCTAACCGCAACCGAATAACAATATCTAAATAAACTAAAATTTCGTTAACAGTCCCCGGCAGCGGCGCCAAAAACTTGATGGACCAAAACGTGGGTATATATTTTGGTTCAATAACCTGCAATGAAGTTTATGGTCAAGTGCAAGTATACACTGTCAATCAAGTAATAATTTGGAAAGTATTCCAAGTATCGTATCCCAAGAGACTGTTGAAGAATTTAGTTTTAGAAAGAATTTGTTTTTCGAATGCAATGAAAGGTACACAAATAAATTGATAATGTGGTTGGTTGGTTTTGGTTTGAAAATAATAATAAAAACAGGGATCCAATCATGTTTCAGCCCTAAGTTGAGTTTACTTGACAGCCTGTGACCACAGAGTCACCACATGGTACCTTATGCTTTTGGATCGGATTCGTCTCCTATTCAGCCTCTTTGCAAGTACCTTTAGGAGTCTAAGCCATTATACTCACGGTCCAGTGGATAATGTGATCTTAGATGGTTAAGAATGCAATCCTATTGATCCTATAGTCTTTTGCCCCAATCATAAAGGACAATCGACGAAATCCTATTCCTAGGTTTTTCTGCTATATCACCTTTACGAGAGCCGTTAATTGCCCGACCTGTCCAGTATCGACATTAACATTTCATGCTAATTAAGTGATCAAATTAATATAACATTTTTGCATATATTCAGTAAAGGACGAACCACATAAGGCATAAGGGGTAAAACCCTAATTTACAGCTGTCAAGCTAACTCATTTCTTAACGGGCATTCACATAATTGAATCCCTTAGGAAAACTTAGCTCATAATGAGAACTAGACTAAAATACTTCATTGAAAAATAATGCATAAGTACAAAAATTGCTAAAAGGGTAAAATGGTAATTTTACTCGAAAATTAAAGATAAAATAAAAATGGAATAAAAATAGAATGTAAATAATAAATAGAGGACAAAATTGAAATAACAAAGGTTCTGAACTGAAAATTAAATTATAAATCCGAAAGTTGCTAAAAGGGTAAAATGGTAATTTTGTATGAAAAGTTAAGAACGAAAAGAAATGCGAAATAAAAACAGAATGTAAATAGAAAATGTGCAGAATAAAATAGAAAATAAATCTGGAAATTTTCCAACTTTCTCTCTCTCGAACTCGTGGACAACGGATGAAGGGTCTCTACTCGCTCGATTCACGTCGTCAATGCAAATCGAATCCTCGCAGCACCTTCCTTTCGGAGCTGGCTGAAGTAGAACTATTACAGAGGAGTGGTCCGCTCTTGTTTGAAATTTCGGGAATTTGGGTGAGTTCTTCGAGAGAGGAAGAAGGTTGATCGACTATGTGGAGTTTAATTGTTGTAAAGAATGATCGATGATTTGAATGAAGGCTTGAGGTGTCTTTTATAGGCCTTGGGGTTTGTTTGGAGGTTGCTAAAATGAGGGAGAAATCTTTGTGAATGTTTGTTAGGTCAAATAGGGAGTAGGTTGACTGAATCTTTGGAAGATCTTTGACAAAATATCTCAACCAATTCGTTTGACAAGTCAACAGCACTCTGTGGCCTCTTATGTGGCCACAAGCTGGATTCTGCACTCTGTGACTCTGGCCACAAGCTGGATTTTGCACTGTGACTTCCCTGTGGCCACAAACTGAAACTCTGTGGCCACAAGCTAAAGCAGAATACAGTTTTCTTGAAAATAATTAAAACAACATTAATTCTTATAAAAAATGACTCTTTTACCCTCTTAATTGCTTCATAATGACAAAACGACCTTAAGCATGTGACTTTCCTATTTTTATTCTTTTCTTATCAATTACATGCACAATTATCTTTAATTTAACTCAAAAAGTCAATTAATGAGTATGTTTTAAAGGGTAAAAACATGACATAAATGGCGTTCATCAGAAACTAAACGCAGTTTCAAATCTCATTAGTCACTCACCGATTTCTCATTTATATGTAAGTAGTTGGCCAACCATCTGCCTTCCCTTTAATACTCTGTGTGAAACCATGTATACACCTCCTGCAGTGGATGTGTCTGCAGCTGCATCACTTCTTCCTCAAGTATACAGACTCGTCTGTTATTTATTTGGGGTCGAGGTATAACCATGTAACTCTCATTGGATAAGTGTCAAATTTTTTTCTCCATTTTTAACATCTCTGTTAAGTCTCCGTCCATAACCTCTTTCTCTTTCCTCCCAACAATTTACATTTTTAAAACTTATTTTTATTCCTTCTTAAAATTAGTGGAAATTGTAGAATGGTAGATTCGTCCAGTTGGGTGTAAGTTGGTTTACTAAATATTGGGTTTAGACATAATTCAAAAACATAAAGGTGTTAGACATTTTTCATGTTGGTCTCCTCTGTTTTAGACATTCTTCTAGTTATCTCTTCCGTAAATGTAGTTTAAACTCGTTTAAGAGTTTGTAGTAATTTTTGTTAAAACACGTGGAAACTTATAATTTGAGTAATTAAATATCTAAGCTTTTATAAGTGAATCAATTGTACAAGGGTTTAATTGATAAATTATAAGTCTTCACACGTGTAAATTGATACATTTATGAAAGTTAAGGGTTTAAATTGATATAATCATTAGTTTAGGGTTTTAATTCATAAACCTCCAAAGTTATTTAAGGGTATAAATTTATTTTTTCCCTAATATTTTCTCTATTTTAAAAGTTAGGTTTATATCTTACTTTGGGTTTAGACCTTTTAAACTTATTTTATTTTGGCAATGGAAATTTTCATAGGTTATGTTTGTTTTTTGAACTTTGCATGAAGAAATACTTTTAGTTCATTTATTTGATGAAATACATAATATGTATAGACAACGATTTAAAGCTAGATATTTAGCCGGGAAAGATGTCTAATTCAATTATTATTTTTTATTAAATAATGAACTAATAACAAGGACTAAAATGAGTTCGAAGTAAAAGATGAGGAATTAAAATTGAATATTTGAAATTTGATATAAGCATAAAAGTTCAAGATTTGAAATAAGGTTTAAACCTAAAAGTTATGTCAAACTCGAGAACATTTTTTTTGCAAAGGTATTTAATTAATGAGTTGATCGAACCTCTGACCTCTTAGTCATTAATTTACAGTTTTGTCGATTGATCGAACCTCTGACTTTTTTTTTTTTTTTATCAAACAACCACTTGGTGCAACGGTTGAGTGCACATTGCCTAGATAGCCCTATGCAAAATTTAAATGTATTTATCAGACGAGTAATGTAGTTGTTGGCTAATGTTGTAGCAGGCAAGACAATATGTTGTCGTCCACCGCTAGGGAAAGCGAAACTTTCATGGCGGCTCCGCCGAATCCCCCATCTACTACTTTGGCTCAAATGGACGTTGGCGTGACTAGGGCTGCTCGACCATTTCTTGGACTTGGATTCGCCGACGGAGTTATTACGAGAACACGACGGACTTGGATTCGCTGGAGAGTTGTCGTTCCTTCTACTGCCGCAACTGGACCGCAAGAGGGATTGAGATTTAGAATTTTAGTTAGATTCAAAATCGGAGGTGAGAAAGAAAGGGAGGGGAAGGAGAAAGCCACCTCACCAACAATGATATTTTAAAATTAATATAATTTCCAACTCAACCATACACAGTCACCAACTTAACTTTCAAATCATTTTCCGTTAGTTGACTAACCGTCTAAGGACCATTTAGAACTATTTTTTAAACGTGAGAGACTAAACTGTTTGATTTGAAACCTTGTGGACCAAATAGAATTCAAAATCAAACCTCGGGGACCAAAAGTGTATTTTACCCAATATTTTATTGTTATTTGAGAAATAGAGATGGTTTATGTTATTTGGAAAATCATGAAGGGGTGTTTGGCCCACAGACTTCTTGAACTCCGATAAAAAATATCAACCCTCTAGATTTCAACAATAATTACTATTAAACCCCCAAGACTTCTACAGTAATTATTATTCAAGTCTGGGACACTATTTAAGTTTCTCTCCCTCCCTCCCACAATATTTTTAATTACTTAAAAAAAAACGTAATTTAAACAAAATGTGTAAAATGACTTAAAATGAAATTCAACCTATTTTTATTATGAAGGGCTTCGATGGCCCACAGACTTTAAAGGAAGGGCTTTGATGTAGGACTTCTATGAAACAATAATTATTGAAGTCGATGGGCAGATGTCGCTTTTTTAGGTGTTTTTGATGGTCGGACTTTGTATTTTGAGATATAAAGAAGCCTCGAACCGAAGAAGTTTTTGAAGTATGAAGAACAATCAAATGTAACTTAGTTTGGTGAGTACTTTATTAATTAATCTTAAAAGTTTAAAAGGATTGTTTTATAGTTAAAAAAATATTTAAAAGTTTAAATTCTGTAATTATTTTATGTCAATCTTAAAAAAAAAAAAAAAAAAAAACAACCTACCCCGACGCCAAAAGCGTCGTATACACCCAGAGTCTGGATAGATACTCTTATCCGACATGTTAACAAAGCGTCGGATTAGATAAACTACCCGACGCATAGTTAACGCGTCGGGTAAGTATCTACCCGACGCATAGTCAATGCAAGTACCTTTATCCGATGCAAAGTCCACGCGTCGGATAAAGGTATCTAATCCGACGCGTTGACATGCGTCGGGATAGAGTTTACCCGACGCAGACCTTTCCTTTTCTGCCGCTTCATGGCGTCGGGACAAATGTAAATTCTTGTAGTGGTTGTTCAATCAAAATTGGTACTTAAATCAAATTCAAAAGGTAGTATTCTTACAATGGGGAGAAATAAAAACATCAGCTTATTTGGATCCGTTTAAATTAAAGGATTAAAATCTTTCAAATTCACATGTAATATTTAACACACTATTGTACCATTCTCTTTTATTTGAAAACTATCTTACTATATCTAAAAGGGGCCTAAGAGATAAACTTTTTTTTCCCATTTTTCCCCTTTCTTTTTTATCTCTCTTTATATTAAAAACGTAATTTCAAAAGTTTCGAATTTTTAAAATCAATTAAATATTGTTTTTTTATTTATATTTTTTCATGTATTATTTAAAAACTCATTTCAAATGGTTCAACTTCTTCCTCTCTCCACCATGAAAATGGTTCAATTTCTCAAACTCTCTACTACATTCACTTCAATGCAAAAATTAATTAGAACTAACACCTGTCTAATGCTTCAACATCCCCAAATCTTCATGATTTTAAGGAAAAATTAATTAATTCCTAAAAAAACACAAGAAATGATTGTTTTTAACTTTCTAAATTATTTTTTTAATTTCTTACTTACTATTTATTATATCTGGGGCGATAAACTTTTTCTTTCCATTTTGTCCTTATTCTTAAAAGAGACAATAGCCTCACAATTTAATAAGATTTTTTTGTTTGTTTGAGAACATCAATTTAATAAGATGAACCGTTTTTGATGTATATTAAAATTTCAAAAAACTAATTATTTATTTTAATAGAAATTGAGCTTTCAAAAAATCTAATAATTAATTAAGGAGGAGAGAAAATGACTTATTTCAATGAAAAACTCATTTCAATCAATGCTAGAAAAATGACATCAAATTTTTCACATGTGAAATTAATAATAGTTCATTATTCATATATAGCCTACAAATTTAATTTTTAGAAATACTAAAAGGCTCAACGTTTTTGGAGAAACTCAAAAGTCTCACCATTATTAATGTAAATGAGATCATAAATAAAGACTTTTCATATTTCTCTTGCACTATAAAATCACGTGGTTTTTCACTTTTTATATACCATGTGCACGAGAACGGGATGATTGAAAAGGTAGTAGAGTCAAAGATTTGGAGTAGAAAAACTCATATGGAAATCATCGAGGAGAAATGAAACTACAACAATGTAGTTTCTTTATCCACATATTTTGCTTCATTAATTTATGAATTCATATGTTATTATCTATGGTTTTTTGTTTTATTAGTTTTAATATTTGATTGTTTAAAGACGTTGTGCATATCCCTTTTTTTTTCTTTCATATTTTTGGAGTTGGAAGCTTCTAATTTTACATGTAGAACAAGATCTATTTTAGATTATCTCATCATTCATATGAAAGAAGAAGTGCACAAAATGCTTAGAGGAAGTAGAACAAGATCTATTGTTTATGTTTTTGTTTGTTGGTTAGGATTGGAAGCAGATGATCCACTTGAGAAATTGTTCTATGACATGTGCACGACTTCTAAAGGAACTTCTTCTCAATGGAGGAGTCTACATGTGCACGACTTCTAAAGGAAGTTCTTCTCAATGAAGGAGTCTTCTAGAGACATGTAACAAATACTGACTTACATGGACGTTACTCTTTGGGTGTATAAATTAATTGTATGAGTATAATTGATGTTGATGAGATGCGACTGTTCGGGTGGGAGGTGGATACATAGTGAACCTGGAACATTCATTTATGTATGAGCAGTGGCGGATCCAGACATTGATGTTTGGGGGGGCCAAAAAATTAGAGTATATAAATATTAAAAACAGATCGCCAAAAATCCATAGGTTCGAATTCACACTCTCAAGTTATGTTGACATTCAAAAAAAGTTATCAGTGATAAACATATGTTAGTGTATCATAGACTTCCGTACTAAGTTTAAATAAACTTAATACCATCAAATAATTTTGCTCACACTACAAGAAAAGACAGTTTTAGCGACGAAATAATAGCGACGAAATACGAAGCGTCGCACGGATTGCGACGAAATGTAAAATCGCCGCTCCGGAAAGCGACGAACTAATAAGTCGTCGCAAGGTCGTGCGACGAATTGATAAATCGTCGCCTCGCTTGCGACGGTCTATATTTTCGTCGCAAGAACATGCGACGAATTAATCATTCGTCGCATGGCCACGATGATCATCTCTATATTAAAAAAAAAAAAAAAAAAAAAAATTGAGTCCCTAAACTCTAAAAAGTTTTTAATGCATCCCTATACATTCAAATTTGTTTCTAATGAATTTCAAGATTTTAAAAAATGTCAAATAAATACAAGTATATATTAGACTTAAACTTGAAAATTTGAGAACCAATTAAATACAAAATTGAAAGTTAAAAAATATATTGAACCCTTTTTGAAGTTAGTGATCTCTTAAACACAAAGTTCAAAGATTTATTAGACATTTTTAAAAAAAATTATTAAAGAAAAAAACACAATATAACATGAATTTGTTTACAAAAATTATAAAAATGAGGTTAATATAGTCTAAATTACTCTTGAAAATGTTAATAAATAAACTAATACTAAGAGTTAATAGAAAAAAAAAAAAAATAGTTCTTAGTTATTTTTAAGAATGAAATTTATATATTTTTAAATATATATAAACAAAATATTAAAAGAGAACAATTTCTTTTTAAAAAAACATACATATATGGAAAGAAATGTAAAGCAAATAAATTATTGTTATGGTTGAGTTTCGAACTCAGGCACAACAAAATATAAAACATACCCAATGACCACTGCAGCAGAATGAGATTTTGTTAATTTGGAGGGGCCAAAATGTATTTAATAACAACAGTATATATTTAAAGCATTATTTTTGCCTATGAGTATAAGAAAATCAAAAAATTTGGGGGGGCTGGCCCCCCCTAGTCCCTTCAGAGGTCCGCCCCTGTGTATGAGTACGATCCATGTATATAAACAAAAAGAAAAAAACGTGATTGTTAATACATACATTTTATATTTTTACCCGTAAAAATGTGTCAATTGAAATATATATATAATTTGCTCTTCATCGGGTTGGTTGAAATGATTTTTTTTTGTGTATTTGTTCTTAATTTTTACCTATAAGAATGTATCGATACAAATAATATCTAATTATTTTTCATTTGTTTGGTTCTAATGATTTTTTGTGTGTATTTGTTCGATAACCTTTGATCTTCCATTTCAACTTTCTAAAAGTTTTCACAATAGGTACCTTTTGATCTATGTTTAATTTTGATATTTTTTATTAAAATTAACATGCTCTATTTTTTTTAAAAAAAATTATATACATTAATTATATTTAAAATAAAACAAAAAAATTTCAGTGCATCGCACGTGTTGCTTACTAGTCTAATTAAAATGAATAATTAATGTGAGTGATATTGAAAAAAGAATTAAAAGTGTTGTGATGAAAATTATTTTTGTTATCATGAAAGAAATTTGTGAATATACATTAAATGAAAGGTAAAAACCACAATTTTAAAATTTATTAAAAGTAGTCCTTAACAATGAACATATGGAAAAATATTGTAAAAAAAAAATAGCTAAAATAAATATTGTTGAGATGCTTTTAAGAGGGTGGAGGCAGAGAAAGATTGTAAAGATGTGTTTGATACATGAATTAAGATGGAATGAGGAGTTTGAGAGGGTGGAGACGGAGAAAGATGTGTTTGACACATGGATTAAGATGAAATGTGGCGTTTGGGAGGGTGGAGATGGTGAAAGATGTGTTTGACAGAACAAAAAAAAAAGGTCAGGGTAAGACTATATTTTTTATGCTGCTCTTTTTTAAAAAAAGTTTGTAAAATATACCTACGTTAATAAAACAAAAAAATTTTGAGTCCTACCAAAAAAATCTCAATCTTATAATTCATAAATATAAAGATGAGTCCTACCGAGAATGATTTTAGAGTGAGTTGAGAACTTAAGAGTTACCAAGAAAGGCTCTTAAACCCCTAAATTTCATACTTCTTAATGTTTTAGTCATCTAAAGTTTTCTTAATGTTTTAATAATCTAAAGTTTATTTAAATTGTTCATGATTTACGTTGGATTTTCGGAGTTTTGAACTATTGTTGTTTATGAAAAGGAAATTCCTTAAAGCACTTCAATACAAAATATATTAGCAAACGAACAATAAACAATACCTCTTTGGTAAGAATAACCTCTCTTGATCCAACAGAGAACTTGATTTTCGAATTGGTTACGGTAACACAAACTGTGACAGATAGACAAGTATTTAATTTAATTAAAAACATGCACGGATTTCTTTCTAGTAAATATGGAAGAAAAAACAAGAATAGAAATACCTGAATCAGCTCTGAAGAGAGGTAATTCTTTTATAATTCGTCTTAATTCTTTAGAATTAACAATGAAGAATTTTCCATATTGAACTTGGCCTAAATCCTCCCCTTGCGCAGGTGACAATATCAATTCATGATGCAACGGTGGCACATCCTCTAAGAGTTATATTAAAAATAAGTAATCAGATACTAAGAAAAACAAATAATAAATAATAAAAATCTGCAGAAATTAGCATAATACATTTGGTCTTTGGGCTTCAGTGAATATTTTGCCTACAACAGTTGCTCTCACTTTCCATTTTTTTTTCCTAGTGTCTGAGAATTTGTATTCAGGGTTTCTACTCTTTCTCTTTAGGACGGAAAGTCTTGCCTCCCATCATTCCAATCAATGCAAAGACCTAGTTTTTTTTGGTGGGAAGCCTTTTCCCTCCATCCTTCACTTGCTTTTCTTGTGGATTGCTCTTAAGGTGATCATTTGCTTCTATTTTGTCTTTTCAAATTGGTGATTCCGTAGAGTAGCGTGTGTAGTTATAGATTCGATTCTGACTGATCTGGATGTCTACTTCGGATCATTTATTGGGGCCTTTATTCACGGCGTTCTAGATATCCTAAAAATATCTTACAATATTCTGCGAACATTCGAAAGAGGACTCTTACTCCAAGGGAAAGATCGAGCTTCCTCCTCGGAGGGAAATTTTGTTTATCTTGCCAGTTTGAGAGCGGTGTCCAACTTCCCATTCATCCTTTTAAATTTTAAATTTAGTTGTTTAGGCACAACAGTCAGCAATTATTACAAACTTCATATTACTTATGATATTTCTAGAATTAGCCCAACTGTATCAATTATTTTAAAAGCTACAACCCCAAACTAACCCTGATTATATTAATACAATCATAGAAGTTTAGGATAGTGTATAATTTAATAGTTCATCATTTGGAAGCAAACATATAAATCATTCATTACTAAATATGCATCTTACTTTTTTGAAAACAGAAACCAAACAATTTACAATAAAACTTAGCTTGTTTTATTAAATTATTGTGTTGATTTCGATGTGTTTTGTAGTTGTGTTGCCTAGTGTTAGAGCATGTCTGGGAGTGATTTTGGAATGACCAAAATCAATTTTTCAAGTCCAAAATCAATTCTATTTCAAAACGGTGATGTTTGACAATTGTATAAATGTGATTTTTAATTTTTTAAAGAATCAAAAATCACTTTTAGTGATTCCGGGTTTATCACTTGGGAGGTAATTTTCAAGTGATTTTTGGTAAGTGAGTGTGAGATTTTCTTTTAAAAATGACTATTATTTTGAATCAAAAGGAAAATCTCCTTTAACATATATATATATTATATATTATTCAATAATCAAACTAAAACTCTGCTTGCTTCATTGGTAAAAGGTGAAATGATGGTACCTCTGTTTTCGCTTTCTACTAAATTCTTGTTTTTGAAAACAAATTTTCGGATTACGAAACAAACGGGGCAAGTTGTCATAAAATTTGTTCAATTTTCTGACTAACTTCCTTATTCTCCATACTCCATGTTTCACCTTCGATCTTAATTTTTATTTTAGATTTAATGGTTGTTTCTATATTATTTTATTCAACTGTGTTGAATTTATTTTTTCTTACTTTTTTAAAATTTGCTCAATTAGGTTCCAAGCAAGTTTAATATTTTTTTTATATATGTTTCAATAAATACATAAAAATACCTTTTTATTTTAATTTGGTTTATTAGCTCAGTTGATTAGAGCGTTGGGCTAATAACGTGAAGGTTGCAAGTTCGACACCTGCATAGGTCAAACTTTTTAATACCCAAAGAAGGGGTGATTAAGAAAAGTATATCGGTGACAAGGTACCTTTTTGGTGAGGGCTATGACCAAAGTCATGTCATGTCTTTAAAATTCTCGAACCAAAATATTGATGAGCTTCAAATGACAGTCATAATTAGTGTCCGAATGACAGTCATAATTAGTCATAGTGAATTTGTGGTTGAGCTTTGGTAGCTCAAGGAAAATCTCGGATGACTATCTGAGGGTTGTGGTTGAACATTAAAGGTAATATGTTCAAGAGTAATACGATCCTATCTGAAGAGAAGCCAAGGTGGTACTTTGTTCGAGAGGAGAGAAAATTTTAATACCCAAAGAAGGGGTGATTAAGAAAAGTAGCTTCAAGTGACATAGTCATAATTAGTCATAGTGAATCTATGGTTGAGCTTTGCTAGCTCAAGTGTAATCTCGGATGACTATCTTAGGGTCATGGTTGAACATTAAAGGTAATGTGTTCAAGAGTAATAAGATCCTATCTGAAGAGAGGCCAAGGTGGTACTTTGTTCGAGAGGAGAGGATTATTGATATTTGTTTCAATAAATACATAAAAAATACCTTTTTTTATATTAAATTGGCTTATTAGCTCAATTGGTTAGAGCGAATAACGCGAAGGTCGCAGACACTTGCATAGGCCAAAAAATTTAATACCCAAAAAAGAGGTGAATAAGAAAAGTATATCGGTGACAAGGTACCTTTTGGAAGGGGTGATTAAGAAAAGTATATCGGTGACAAGGTACGTTTTGGGTGAGGGCTATAACCAAAGTCATGTCATGTCTTTAAATTTAAAATTCTCGGGTGTCAAACCAAAATATTGATGAGCTACAAATAGTGAATATGTGGTTGAGCTTTACTAGCTCAAGTGTAATCTCGGATGAATATCTGAGGGTCGTGGTTGAACATTAAAGGTAATATGTTCAAGAGTAATACGATCATATCTTAAGAGATTATATATGTTTCAATAAATGCATAAAATACCTTTTTATATTAAATTAGCCTATTAGCTCAGTTGGTTAGAGCATCGTGCTAATAACGCGAAGGTCGCAGGTTCGACACCTTCATAGGCCAAAAGTTTTAATACCCAAAGAACGGGTGATTAAGAAAAGTATATCGGTGACAAGGTACGACCAAAGTCATTTCATGTCTTTAAAACTCTCGAACCAAAATATTGATGAGCTTCAAATGACATAGTTATAATTAGTCATAGTGAATATGGATGGTACATGTTTCAATAAAATACATAAAAATACCTTTTTTATATTAAATTGGCCTATTAGCTCAGTTGGTACACCTGCATAGGCCAAAAGTTTTAAAACCCAAAGAAGGGGTGATTAAGAAAAGTATATCGGTGACAAGGTACGTTTTAGGTGACGGCTATGACCAAAGTCATGTCATGTCTTTAAAATTCTCGAGTGTTGTTGCGTGCTCAATGTTTAAAAGAAATATGCAATGATAGAGCACTCAGAACATGCAAGCATACATGATCTTGTAGCAAGTAATAAGTATTTTTTCATTCGATTTCCCACAGAGATTTATTATTAGTTACTCGTGAAGTATGTTGTTAAGTAAGAATGGGTGGATTAAATTGAGTGGATTTGATTTTAAGGTGTCTAATTACTACGGAATGTGTAAATGATGGAAGCATAAACGAGTGCAAGTAGATAATAAACTAGAATGTAAAGGAAAGAACAATCAAACGAAGAGAAAAAATGACTAAGGCAAATTTTAACTCAAGGGAATTGCGGGAACAACAATTATTTCGCAATGTTACCAACAGCAAAATGTGTGTAAAGTGGGGAAACAAGGGCTACTAACGACTCCTCTATAGGCTTTTTCCTACGATTCTCAAGCAATAGATCAACTCATCATGCATCAAACTAACTCATTCTCATGTATCTTCCGATTTCATGCAGTAGATTCTTTAGTTTACTCATGTCCAAGTAAGGTCTTAAGCATCTTGTTAAAACAGTAAGTTAAGATTTGTACTAGGAAAACGCCTATTCCTAGGTCGTTTTCTGGCTACCTTGAGAGGCTAGCATGAGTGTATGACTCTGAACTCTTACTCCTTCCAGAGGTTAGGATTTCTTTGGACAAAATGGATGGCCAATCGAAATTGCCCGTGGGATGAAGCTTACATACAATCAATGCATTCGAGAGCTATCCTACATGCTTGATTCACGTTTTTTTTAACCTATAGCCTTGTCATTAGCATGCCCTTATGTGATTTAGTTACTCATGGATGCATATAGAATAGAAAGAGTAGATGAAGAAGACATGCTTAGAAGAATATTAAAGACAAAACAGAAGCTAAAGACAGTAACAGAGAAGTGAGAGGTTGCGAAGTGATGAAATAATGCTTCGATTAACTAAACGTTTGAACTAAACAAATGACGACTTTGAATAACTAAAGTAAAACAGAAAGGAACGAAATGGAATAGAGTAGCAAGTACAAGGGAAATAACAACAAACAGTACTGAAAATGGAAAGCTAAAACAGAAAAACGAAGAGATCCAAGCGTGATCGCCTCGTCGCAGATGCCTCGGCTGAAGGGAGAGAAAGACAAGCCTTGCTTGGATGAATCCAATCCGAAGAGAAGATGAATCTTCTCTCCTTCCTATCAGATTGTCGACTCCAACAGCTGAACCTTTCAAACCAACAGACGGAAGAGAGAAAAAGAGTGGAAAAGCTGCGTTGAACTGAGAAGTCTACGCTGTGCGAGTGTGTTTCAACCTTTCACTTTGACCTCCTTTTATAGTCTTCTGCAGGTGCGATTGGGTCAAGGAGAACCATCCATTCTCAACGTCGTACTTCTACGTGGCTGGAGGAGAAGAAATGGATCCCTGAAATATCGGAACAAAACAGAAAAAGGTTAGACAACTTACGGATTTCACTTAAAACATTGCGGTTTTAGCAATGTTTCCGCAATGCTTCCACAATGCACAATTTTCATTCCTTTAACTTTGTTTTTCATTCCTTTTCTTTCCTTTTGCATACAAGCCCTAATTTAGCTTCATTCTTCTAATTCTCATATATAAGCACAAGTTCAAGCTAAATCCTATCAAAAACACTTACAAATGCACAACTTCCTAACACAAATAAGTCCTAAAATAGTCACTTTTGGAGACGTAACAAGTGTCGAACCAAAATATTGTGAATCTGCTGTTGAGCTTTGCTAGCTTACGTGTAATCTCGGATGACTATTGGAAGGTCGTGGTTGAATATTAAAGATAATATGTTCAAGAGTAATACGAGGATTGTTGATATATGTTTAAATAAATAAATAAAAATACCTTTTTATATTAAATTAGCCTAATAGCTCAGTTGGTTAGAGCATTGTGCTAATAATGTGAAGGTTGCAGGTTTAACACCTACATAGGCCAAAAGTTTTAATACCGACAGAAGGTTCCTGGTACATTTTGTGGGTGAGGGCTTTAACCAAAGTCATGTCATGTTTTTAAAATTCTCATCTCGAACCAAAATATTGCTGAGCTTGATGGGACCCTCTTCATTTCTCCTAAACGTTTCACTCTCGGCGATCCCGTTTCTATTTTGGCTAATTGGAATTTTAACAATGAGACCCCGTCCAACAAACCTACTGTCGCAATGTCATTGCGATGCGGAGCGGCCAACGTGATCTTTTAAACATTCGATCCTTTATCAAGGATCTAATCCCAATGCTCTTGAATCGACCAATGGTTCCAATTATCACATGAACGAGACAAGTTAATGGAGGGACAATAGTAACTTGCTTCTCTAGTTACCTTGCAATGCCCGAAGAGGTGTTAAGATGATTCTTTATTGTCCCTACAAAAAATACATAAATTATTAGTAAAGATTCCTTTCGAGCTAAAATTTATGGTAGAAGGAATGATGTTGTTGTAAACTCTCTAACAATATATTTTGACTTTTGGGGGAACTTTGGAGCCTCAAAATTCTTCCATCTCCTACTTTGAGCTTCAACAGTTGAGGGCAAAGTCTCCAGATTATTCTCATAAGAACTCCTACTTTGAGCTTCAACAGTTGAGGGCAAAGTCTCCAGATTATTCTCATAAGAATTACCCAGCTGATAAGCAGTATTAACACAAAAAACTCTCTGTTTCGAAGGATTCCAGATAATGATGTCTTATTTGCCACTCACATGAAGAGGAATATCAAGTATCGCCTCTGCATCAATCTGAAGAAAAGTTTTCCGGATGTGCTCCTCCTTCCAAGACCCATCAATGGTCATCAACGAAGCTATTGTATAATTGTTGACTGAAGGTGTTGAAAATAGCAAGTGACCATTTTCTCTTGTAACATAGGTCAATTTAGAGTAAAATAATTAAAAATATAGCATTTTTTTAAAAACATTTGCAGATATGACAATTTTTATCACTGATAGGATGGTCTATCGCTCATAGAAGTCTATCAGTAATAGTCATAAAGTCTATCCGTAATAGTCATAAAATTTATCAGTGATAGTCACTGATTTTTTTGTCATATTCGCAAAAAGTTTTAAAGTTTGATAAATTTGCAATTATTTTGGGCATGATTATTATTTGTGCAATCCGTCCTATATATATTATATATTCAATAATTAGACTAAAACTCGTGCTTGCTTCATTCGTAAAAGGTGAAATGATGGTAACTCTTCCTTGTGGCCTGACAGGGATCGAAATCTAATCAACTCTTGGAAGAGTGATGATTTTTTTTTTTTTTTTTTTTTTTTCTGGCAAAAACAATTTTAAATTTACGTTCACACAAATTTTGAATTTTATATTTATATTTAAAGTTTTTAAATTGAAACTAAACGTGTTTTGAAATATAATGACCTATACGGGCCAACTTTCCTAAAACATTGTTAAATTTTCTGACTAACTTCCTTATTCTCCATACTCATGTTTCACCTTCAATCTAAATTTTTATTTTAAATTTATTTTGTTGTTTCTATATTATTTTATTCAACTGTGTTGAATTTATTTGTTCTTACTTTTTTTTTTTAATTTAAATTGAAATAACATTATTTTTCAAAATGATATTTTAATAGCAATTATTTTTCTTATCAAAACATATAACCATGTAGACTAAACATAATATTGTAATTTGAGGGCAGAATATTATACTACAATAGTCATTTTCTTTTGAAGATTCAAATAGGAAATCTGATTTATAGTGATTTAAATTCTGGTTCCAAACAAGTTTAATATTTTAAAATCATTTCTAGTTTTTTAAATTCTAGAATTTGAAATCTACCTCGTTTCAATTCGAGATGGCACATAAAACATTCTTTTTTTTTTCTCACAAAAATTCATGAAATATTTTGGCATAAATAAAGTGTTTCAAGAAGACCTACAAAATTCAATAAAACAAGGAAGCTGATATTTGTTTCAATAAATACATAAAAATACATTTTTATATTAAATTGGGCTACTAGTTCAATTGGTTAGAGCATGACTATATATCGGTTTCAATAAATACATTAAAATACATTTTTTTTTATATTAAATTGGCTTACTAGCTTGGACCCAGAAAAGGGGTGAATAAGAAAAGTATATCGGTGACAAGGTACGTTTTTTTCAATAAATACATTAATTATGACTATGCCAAAGCGAGCATAGCTCAGCTGGCATATGTATCAGTTGACGACCACGAGGTCTGTGGTTCGAATCCCCCCACCCCCATTGTAATAAAAAAAAAAAGGTACGTTTTGGGTGAAGGCTATGACCAAAGTCATGTCATGTCTTTAAAATTTTCGGGTGTCGAACAAAAATATTGATGAGCTTCAAATGACATAGTCATAATTAATGTTCGACATAGTCATAATTAGAGATAGTGAATCTGTGGTTGGGCTTTGCTAGTTCAAGTGTAATCTTGGATGACTATTCGAGGGACGTGGTTGAAGATTAAAGGTAATATGTTCAAAACTAATACGATCCTAAAGAGAAGCCGATGTGGTACTTTGTTCGAGAGGAGAGAGGATTGTTGATATTTGTTTCAATAAATACATAAAAATATATTTTTATATTAAATTGGCTTATTAGCTCAATTAGTTAGAGTGAATAACGTGAAGGTCGTAGGTTCGACACTTGCATAGGCCAAAAAATTTAATACCCAAAGAAGGGGTGAATAAGAAAAGTATATCGGTGACAAGGTACGTTTTGGGTGAGGGCTATGACCAAAGTCATGTCATGTCTTTAAAATTCTTGGGTGTCAAATCAAAATATTGATGAGTCGTGGTAGAACATTAAAGGTAATATGTTCAAGAGTAATACGTTCCTATCTGAAAATAGGTCGAGGTGGTAGGAGAGGATTAGAGCGAATAACGCGAAGGTTGAAGGTTCGACACTTGCATAGGCCAAATTTTTTAATACCCAAAGAAGGGTGAATAAGAAAACTATATCTGTGACAAGGTATTGGGTGAGGGCTATTACCAAAGTCATGTCATGTCTTTAAAATTCTTGGGTGTCAAATCAAAATATTGATGATCTTCAAATGACATAGTCATAATTAGTGTTCGAATGACATAGTCATAATTAGTCATAGATTGAGCTTTGCTAACTCAAGTGTAATCTCGGATGACTATCTGAGGGTCATGGTTGAACACTAAAAGTAATATGTTGAGGTGGTACTTTGGTCGAGAGGAGAGGATTGTTGGTATATATTTCAATAAATTCATAAAAATTCCTTTTTATATTAAATTGGCCTATTAGAATGTCATGCTAATCATGGGAAGGTTGTAGGTTCGACACCTATATATAGGTCAAATTTTTTAATACCCAAAGAAGGGGTGAATAAGAAAACTATATCGGTGACAAAGGTACGTGTTTTTGGTGAGGGCTATGACAAAAGTCATGTCATGTCTTTAAAATTCTCAGGCGTCGAACCAAAATATTCATGAGCTTCAAATGAGTCATAATTAGTGTTTCATAATTGGATGGTTGATATATGTTTCAATAAATAAATACAAATACCTTTGTATATTAAATTGGCTTATTAGCTCAGTTGGTTAGAGCCTCGTGCTAATAACGCGAAGGTCGTAGGTTTGCAAAAAGTATACCCTATAGGCCAAAAATTTTAATACCCAAAGAAGGGGTGAATAAGAAAAGTATATCGGTGACAAGGTACTAGGGGGTGTTCAAAAAATCCGCAACCCACAAAACCCAACCCAACCCACGTACACCCCTACAAGGTACGAGTGAGGGCTATGACTAAAGTCTCATGTCATGTCTTTAAAATTCTCGGGTGTGGAACCAAAATATTGATGAGCTTCAAATGGCAGTCATAATTAGTGTTCGAATAGTCATAATTAATGTTTGAATGACATAGTCATAATTAGTCATAGTGAATCTGTGGTTGAGCTTTGCTAGCTCAATTGTAATATCAGATGACTATCTTAGGGTCGTGGTTGAACATTAAAAGTAATATGCTCAAGAGTAATACGATCGAATCTGAAGAGAGGCCGAGGTGGTACTTTGTTCGAGAGGGGAGGATTGCTGATATTTGTTTCAATAAATACATAAAAGAACATTTTTATATTAAATTGGCTTATTAGCTCAATTGATTAGAGCGAATAACGCGAACGTCGTAGGTTCGACACTTGCATAGGCCATAATTTTTAATACCCAAAGAAGGGGTGAATAAAAAAAGTATATCGGTGACAAGGGACGTTTTGGGTGAGGGCTATGACCAAAGTCATGTCATGTCTTTAAAATTCTGTCGAACTAAAATATTGATGAGCTTCAAATGACATAGTCATAATTAGTCATAGTGAATCTGTGGTTGAGCTTTGCTAGCTCAAGTGTAATCTCGGATGACTATGAGGGTCGTGGTTGAACATTAAAGGTAATATGTTCAAGAGTAATACGATCCTAAAAGAAGTCGATGTGGTACTTTGTTCGAGAGGAGAGGATTGCTAATATTTGTTTCAATAAATACATAAAAATAACTTTTTTTTTATATTAAATTGGCTTATTAGCTTAATTGGTTAGAGCGAATAACGCGAAGGTCGTAGGTTCGACACTTGCATAGGCTAAAATTTTTAATACCCAAAGAAGGGGTGAATAAGAAAAGTATATCAGTGACAAGGTACGGGTGAGGGCTATGACCAAAGTCATGTTCTTTAAAATTCTTGGGTGTCAAACCAAAATATTGAGGAGCTTCAAATGACATAATCATAATTAATGTTTGAATCACATAGTCATAATTAGTCATAATGAATATGTGGTTGAGCTTTGCTAGCTCAAGTGTAATCTCGGATGACTATCTGAGGGTCGTGGTTAAACATTAAATGTAATATGTTCAAGAGTAATAGGATCCTATCTGAAGAGAGGTCGAGGTGGTACTTTGTTCGAGAGGAGAGGATTGTTGATATATGTCTCAATAAATACATAAAAATACCTATTTATATTAATTTGGCCTATAAGCTCAGTTGGTTAGAGTGTTTGCTAATATTTCGATGGTCTTAGGTTTGACACCTGCAAAGGCCAAATTTTTTAATACCCAAAGAAGGGGTGAATAAGAAAAGTATCGGTGACAAGGTACATTTTGGGTGAGGACTAAAACTCTCGGGTGTCGAACCCAAATATTGATGAACTTCAAATGATATAGTCATAATTAGTGTTCGAATGACATAGTCATATTGAATTTGTGCTTGAGTTTTGCTAGCTCAAGTGTAATCTCGGATGACTATCTGAGGGTCGTTGTTGAACATTAAATCGGTGACAAGGTACGTTTTGGGTGAGGGCTATGACCAAAGGCATGTCGTGTCTTTAAAATTCTCGAGTGTCGAACGGAAATATTGATGAGCTTCAAATGACATAGTCATAATTAGTGTTCGAATGACATAGTTATATTGAATCTGTGCTTGAGTTTTGCTAGCTCAAGTGTAATCTCGGATGACTATCTGAGGGTCGTGGTTGAACATTAAAGGTAATATGTTCAAGAGTAATAGGATCCTATCTGAAGAGAGGTCGAGGTGGTACTTTGTTCGAGAGGAGAGGATTGTTGATATTTGTTTCAATAAGAAGAGTATATCGGTGACAAGGTGTAAGGTGTACGTTTTGGGTGAGGAATATGACCAAAGTCTTGTCATGTCTTTAAAATTCTCGGTCGAACCAAAATATTGATTAGCTTCAAATGACATAGTCATAATTAGTGTTCGAATGACATACTCATAATTAGTCATAGTGAATTGTTTGGAGGTAATTTTTTGACGAGAGGATTGTGTTAGGAGTACAAACAAACCATTGACATGAGACTTTTTGGGTGAACCCGAGAGTACAACTCAATTACCACTAAGCTAAGTTTAGGTGATTGAATTTGTAATTTAACCAAAGAATTATGATTTTGAAAATTGTTGGTTCTAATTTCTTCCTTAAATTGTTTAGAGCAAGAAAATTATATATAGAAAGTGAAAAAAGTTTATTTTTTAGTGTTTCATTCAGGTTGAGAGTAGAAAAAGAAAATGGTTCATTACAGTTATGTTTTTGCAAAATTCATATGCAAGCTGTTTTTTTTAAGACATCAGATGGTTTTCTCTTTCTTAAACATAAATAAATTGAATTTGTCAAAAATAAATCATATTTTATGGAATAAAACGCATGGTTTTGCTTTTGGTTTCACCCAAAAAATCTCCTACCAATGAAAAAACTTGTCTTCTTTTATATATCATGGATCAATCTCTTCCCTAACCAATGTGGGACTTTGTTAGCATTCCTAACAATCCTTACCTCTTCCCTAATGTTCTCTTTCGGACTTTGTTAGCACTCTTAACAATCTTTACCTCTTCCCTAACTAATGTGAGACTTTGTTAGCACTCCTAACAATATATGCCACGAAATAAAATGATAATAATCTTCTTGATAGGGCTTTCTATCAATCTAGAAGACTTGATAAAGTTATTACTTCTTGTCTCTTTGTTACTTTCCACACAGCTAGGGTATACCATGGCTCTGATACCAATTGATAAGGACAACGGAACGGGGAGTTCTATTTGTTCGGAATCTGAGGAACTTTCCACACAACTATCGGAATCTGAGGAACTTTCCACACAACTAGGGTATACTATGGCTCTGATACCAATTGATAAGGACGACGGAACTCCACATATCAGTATGATATTGTCCACTTTGGGCCTATACCCGCATGACTTTGCTTTTGGTTTCACCCAAAATATCTCATACCAATGGAGATAGTTGTCATCAGTTATATACCACAGATCAATCTCTTCTCTAACCAATGTGAGACTTTGTTAGCACTCCTAACAATATATGCTACGAAATAAAATGATAATAATCTTCTTCGATGTGTTTTGTCTTCTCACGAAAGATTGGTCGTTCTGTGCAATAAACAAAAAAAAAATTGAAAATAATTTAAGTGATACAAATCAACCACTCAATAATCTTCGAGTGAGAGGGCATCTCGCCCAGTCTTCCATTCGCCTAGTCTCAGCACTGTAAGACTTTAAAGAATTTCTTGACCCAAATTTTAACAAGGCAATATCTGACTTAGTCATAAATAAATATATGAAGCGACCTATGTGCCTAAATTGTTCCACATCTGCTAATTACGGGTTATTTTAGAAGAATAGGTTTTTTCCCAAACTATTTTGAAAAATAGGTTAGTTTTTTTTTGTCTTATTAGGAGTGCGCGGGTTCAACCCGCGCAACACCTCGACAAGCGTGCATTTTTTATTTTTATTTTTTTCTTTTCGAAATGCAAGTTTGAAAGAAAAAATAATTTTTTATTAATAATTTATTCCTAATACGCGGATTGGACCTCTTCATGTGCGACATCTTCATTGAACGATCCGTGAATAATCACTATGGAGGAAGGTCAATCGTCAAATACGCGAGGTCGTGAAGATCGTAAACATTACATAGGACGTCATGCTCGTGATAGGGGTCATAGGAGATCTCTAGTCATGGTTAAGAGTTTAAAATTTTTTTGGTTAATTTTTAAAATACATTTTGAATTTTATTGAAATGATATTTGTGTTTTATTTTATTAATTACTAATCTTTACTAATTCAAATAAATTAACGTAAAACAAAATTAGTAGGATTTTTTATAAAATAAAAAAATAATAATAATAATAATAAAGGCTTGAAAATTCATCTCACTTGATTTTTGTGATAATTCAAAAAACGGAAGAAAAAAAAGTCTTAACTTAATTGAGACATTTTACTTAATTACCTTTATTTAGGGTAGTTTCAATCTTCCACTCTCAAATTTGTAACTATACATTTCAATTTTTATTAAAAAAAATATTTGTATTTTTAAAATTATTTTATCTTATTCATTTTTATTTTATTAAAATGATCTAAACGTATAATATTATATTTTAAGACAGCCACACCGCTCGATTGGAGCTACATTAAAAAAATAACTTAATTCATCGATAACGTCTCATAGTGCGACAGAGTCCGAGCGCAATAAAACGTTCACCATCTTCAACATTAGAACTATTGAAAAGCATAAATGCAAGATTAGGAGATGATTTTGTTTGAAAAGACACAGATTGCATTTCAAAAAAAAAAACGCGGGTTAGGAATAAATTTTTAATAAAACCATTTCAAAAAAAAAAAAAAAAAAAATTGCACGCTTGTCTTGCGCGGGTTGAACCCGCGCACTCCTAATAAAACAAAAAAAAACTAACCTTTTTTTCGAAATAGTTTGGGAAGAAACCTATTCTTCTAATAAGTTTGTCTAACAAACCCTCCTACCTAAATAACCGGCTAATTACCTTTCCATTTGGGAAAGCGAGCGTATGATTGTACTCTTCTATGGGAAATTGTGTAAGTTTTAGTTCCCAACATATTTGAAATTATATAACTAAATTTTAATTTAGTCCTCAACTTTGTTTGTAACGATTTACGATTTAGTCTCTGTATTTTAAATTTTGTAATATTTTAGTCCATAAACTTTAACATACTACAATTTAATTTTTATGCTTTCAAATTTGTAACACTTTAAATCCTATTGTGAAAAATTCATCAAAATTAAGTGCAAATTTTTATGAGAAAAGACTTGGTGTTTATAGTTTATAAATGCATTTTGACACTAATCAATTTATCGAACTACATATGCAAATGATTTCAGCTGATCTTATTTTTTTGACACAATAATTATAGTTCCATCACTAGAGGTGAAAAATGACATCTTTAAACTTCGAGGATAATGAAGAATACTCGAGTTTGGATTGTAAAGTTCCATTTACTATTTTGAGTTTATCCTTAGAAGAAGTGAAGGAAAGATAATTGGGATAAGGAAGTTTAGGTTATGATATCTTATCCAATATCTCCAAAATAATCTTCAATAGCATGAAATTTCACTCTTCTGGATATTAGAATATCCAAAGCCTTGGATGCTAATGTTTTGAGTGGATAACCAAGTGGGACCAAGCCATATTATGAAACTAAAAAAAGCATTTTTTTTATTGTGGCCATAAGAACCGCCACGTGGAGAAATACAGCCAATGAAATCATAGACGTTGATTTTGCCACGATAAGAATCTTCTGTATATAAACCCAACCTCAACGGCCTTGTCATTCACAACAAAAACAACAAACAACGCATTTTCTCTAGTTCTTGCTTCTAATGGCGGCCTCAACAATGGCTCTGTCCTCCCCGTCGCTCGCCGGAAAGGCAGTGAAACTCACTCCCTCCGCCCCGGAGCTTCTCGGCAACGGCAGAGTCAGCATGAGGAAATCCGCCGCCAAATCTGTTTCTTCTGGAAGCCCATGGTACGGACCCGACCGTGTCAAGTATTTGGGCCCATTCTCCGGCGAATCTCCGTCCTACCTCACCGGAGAATTCCCCGGTGACTACGGCTGGGATACTGCCGGACTTTCTGCAGACCCCGAGACCTTCGCCAAGAACCGTGAGCTCGAAGTTATCCACTCCAGGTAATTAGAAGTGAAAACAAACAAAAACATTTCCTTCCCATAATTTAATTTTAGAATTTTATAAACATAATTTTCAAAATGGTGTATTATATCTGTTCCAACCCTTAAAATATATTTAGTAAAACTTTGAACTATTAATTTTGTGTTTAATAAGTCTTTCAACCTTGTTTCAGGTGGGCTATGCTCGGAGCTCTTGGTTGTGTCTTCCCCGAGCTTCTGTCCCGCAACGGTGTGAAGTTCGGTAAAGCAGTTTGGTTTAAGGCCGGTTCCCAAATCTTTAGCGAAGGTGGGCTTGACTACTTGGGGAACCCAAGCTTGGTTCACGCCCAAAGCATTCTCGCCATTTGGGCCACACAAGTTGTTCTCATGGGGGCTGTCGAGGGATACCGTATTGCCGGTGGCCCACTCGGTGAGATAACCGATCCGATCTACCCAGGTGGGAGCTTTGATCCATTGGGGCTTGCAGATGACCCTGAAGCATTTGCAGAGCTGAAAGTGAAGGAGCTAAAGAATGGAAGATTGGCCATGTTTTCCATGTTTGGTTTCTTCGTTCAGGCCATCGTTACCGGAAAGGGCCCATTGGAGAATCTTGCTGACCACCTTGCTGACCCAGTCAACAACAATGCTTGGGCTTTTGCTACCAACTTTGCTCCCGGAAAATAAGTGACAATATGTTGTGAAAATTAAAACTTGTTTGTTCCTTTAAGAATATGAAAGGAGTTTGTATTTAGTTTTTTTTTTTGAGTACGGAGTTTGTATTTAGTTAGTTGATCTTTTAATGCTACAAAAAATGTCTGATGCTTATTAGTTTATGAGTAAAACTTACGTGCATATTGGGCTACAACTATCTTTTGCAGACCACGTGACACAATTTGATTGGTCAAGCTATATATGCTTTGGTAGGCCTTCACGTTGTTGGTTCCTTTCGCTTCTTCCCTATAATAATTTCATTTTAGAACCCTAACAGATGTAGCAACTTCCCGTGTTTTGGACCATCATATTTTTTTCCTTCTTCTTCTTCTTCTTATTTATTTTCCTTCTCTGGCTCTCAATCGCGAGGGGGCCCTCTTGATTTCTCCTAAACCCTTCATTCCCGGCGATCCCTTTTTTGTTTTGGCTAATTGGAATTTTAACAACGAGACCCCGTCCTTCAAACCTACTGTCGCAACGTCATTGCGATGCGGAGCGGCCGACGTCATCTTTTAAACATTCGATCCTTTATCAAGGATCTAATCCCAATGCTCTTGAATCGACCAATGGTTCCTATTATCACATAAACGAGACAAGTTAATGAAGGGACAATAGGAATATGCTTCTCTAGTTACCTTGCAATGCCAGAAGAGGTGTTAAGATGATTCTTTATTGTCTCTGCAAAAAAACACATAAATTATTAGTAAAGATTCCTACGAGTTAAAATTTATATTAGTAGGAATGATGTTGTTGTAAACTCTCCAACAATAGATTTTGACTTTTGCGGGAACTTTGGAGCCTCAAAAGTCTTAAATCTTCTGTTTTGAGATTCAACAGTTGAGGGCGAAGCCTCACGATTATTCTCCTAAGATAAACCCAGCTGATAAGCAGTCTTAACAGAAAAAACTCTCTGTTTCGAAGGATTCCAGATAATGATGTCTTATTTGGCACTCAGATGAAGAGGAATATCAATTATCGCCTCTGCATCAATCTGAAGAAGTTTCTCGGATGTGCTCCTCCTTCCAAGACCCATCAATGGTCATCAACGAAGCTACTGTATAATTGTGGACTGAAGGTGCTGAAAATAACAACCGACCATTTTCTCTTGAAATCCAAGGATCACTATCAATAAACACCTCTTTATCGCTTCCCACTCTCCACCTGTACTCTTTATCAAACAATTTCTTGCCCCACATGATGTTCCGCCACGCATAAGAAGAAGCCGAGCCTAGATGCGCCCGCAGGAAAATACCATGATTATAATACTTGTCATTCATAACCCGAGCCAATAAGTTGTCACGATGTTTAATTAACCTCCAACACTGCTTAGCTAGAAGGGCCTGATTGAACAGAGTCAAATCTCTGAAACTCATTCCCCATTGCAACTTGCTAACACAGATACGACTCTAAGATTGCCAACGAATCTTCCTCTTACCAGAGATTTAACCCCACCAAAAACTCGCAAACATTTTAGTAATCTCCGAACTAACCTGGGAATGGATCCTGAAGCAACTCATTGTGTATGTCAGAATGGCTTGAGCGACTACTTTGTGATAAACACCTATTTGCCTCCCGCCGAAAACAACTTTTGTTTTCAGCCGTGTAGGGTCTTCCAGACCCTATCTTTTAAGGCGCTGAAAACTTGGCAACGATTCCTCGCCACCTGGGAAGGGAGGCCTAAATACTGACCAAGCGTAGCTGTGTACTTCACCCCAAGCTCACCCTAAATCATATCAATCGCATCTTGCCTCGTATTTCTACATGCCATGAACACTGTTTATCAAAATTAACCGTCTATCTGGTAGCCTCCTCATATATAACTAAAATATTTCTCTAATAGCCTGACAATCTCTCCTCGTTGCCTTGAAAAAAATCAAGTTGTCATCTGCAAAAAGTAAATGAGAAATAGAAACACAATGACGATTAATTTGAAAACCTGAGATCTCATGGTTATGTTCTTTCTGTTGAAGCATTGCTGAAAAACCTTCAACACAGAGCAGGAACAGGTAAGATGAAAGAGGATCCCCCTGACGTAAACCTCAGTAAGGATGGAAATCTTGAGATGGAACCCCATTCAACAACACTGAGAAGGAGACTGATTCCACACAATTCATAATGAGAGAAACTCATTGTTGACAAAACTCCATTTTCTCCATGGCGACCGTCTTTATAAAAACACATTCGACTCTGTCATAGGTTTTGTTCATGTCTAACTTAAGAGAAATGGTCCCCTCTTGCCCACATCGCTTTTTATTCAACGCATGAATGCATTCTTAACCAATTAGCGTATTGTCTGAAATTAGACGACCTGGGACAAAAGCAGACTGAGATGGCGAGATGATGGCATCGAGTACCGATTTCAACCTATTAACTATAACTTTTGATATGACTTTGTAAATCACATTACAAAGGCTAATAGGACGAAACTCACTCAGTTTCAGATCTTTAACTTTCGAAATAAGGACCAAGAAAGTTTTATTCAGAGAACCCAAATCTGTCCGACCATTAAGAATTTTCAAACACAGCTCAGTAGTCTCATCTACACATCCCAGTATCTCTGATAGAACAATGCTTGGAAACCATCTAGGTCGGGGGCTTTTGTAGTCGACATGAGTTTCAATGCCATCTCAACTTCTGATCTAGTAAAAGGCCTAGACAGACAACGATTCTGCTATTTAGTAATGGAAGAAGGAATCGCTGCTAGAATAATCTGAATGCTACTCTCCTCTGAGTTATTGGATTTGAAGAATTTCTGAAAATAAACATTAGACATGGAGGACATTGATTCCTCATCCTCCTAGCAAAGATCATTATCGTCCATTAAACCTGTTATCTTATTAGTTTGGCACAGAAAACAAGCCCTCAAACGAAACCATTTAGTATTTGTGTCCCCCCACTTCAGCCAATCCTCTCGCACTCGCTATTTCTAGTAAATTTTCTCCTCTTCCAAAAGAACCTCCAACTTTCACTCTGCCACCCGAGACTCTCTAAGCCAGTTCGGACCCTGAGATCTAGAGAGTGTCACTATCTGGATTTCCTTCCTGACAATTGCCCCTTGATCGAGCCTTTTAAACACTCCGTATTCCAAGTCATAAGCTCTTTCAGACACTTAGACAGGTGAAACTGAAATATATTTCCCTCCCAAGATCCACCTTGAGACCAAACTCGCTGAATCACTCCTCGACATCCCTCACTACAACAAATATCACATACGACAGCATGAAAAAACCGTTATCGTAGGCTTTCTATAGCGTTTTTGAAATGCGGTCATAGCCCCTGTTATTGAAAGTCTCCGACTTTTCATAGCCTGTTTTTAACGCTATGAAAAACGCTATAGAAAACTCATTTTCGATTGCGAATATTTCACGCTATGAAAACTTTTTATAGCAGTATTAAAAAACGCTATTATGGCCTTTTAATAGCGTATTTAATAACGTTAAATATACGCTATAGAAACCTTTTGATAGAGTTTTTAGGCACGCGGTGGTAGTCCATGTTATTGAAGGTCCCTCACTTTTCATAGCGAAGTTTCAACGCTATATAAAATGCTATAGTAAACTAAATTTCGATTGCGTAATTTTAAGGCTATGAAAACTTTTAATAGCTTTTTTATGCATGCTATGATAGCCGATGTTATTGAAAGTCCCGAACATTTCATAGCGTTGTTTTCACGGTATAGAAAATGCTATCGAAAGTTCATTTTTTAATGCGTAATTTTAATTCAATGAAAACTTTTCATAGCATTTTTAGCTACAATGCTTGTTTCTATTGCATTCTTTATTGCTTTTTATTTTTAATGATGTTGTATGTTTTTATAGTCATTTCTTACCGCTAATAATTATTAATGACTATAATGGTCACCTTTTAAAACATACTTTTAGTATCATAAATAATTTCATTCACATTTCTTTAAAATATCATACCAAATCATTTAATTTCGCCAAACCGAGCAAAACTCAATTGGCATAAGGTTGTGCCCGTGACTAAAAGGTCATGGGTTCAATCCTGGCTTTAATTAAAATATCGTTGCAAAAAAAAAAAATCATTTAATTTCAAACGGGGCATGAATGATTTAAAATATTTAACTGCATTATATACCGCCCATAAAGGCAAATTTTAGCCAAACCGAGCATAGCTCAATTGGCATAAGTTGTGCCCGTGACTATGAGGTCATGGGTTCAATTCTCGCTTTAATTAAAATACCGTTGCAAAAAAAAATCATATATTCAGCAATAAAATACATTGATCAAGTAATTTTCCACACATGTTGGCTAAAATATAAAATACAAATTTACTAAGTATTCAAAATTAGAGTAACATGAGTATCATCTACAAAAAATAAAGCAAGTTGTCATAATAAAGCAAGTTGTCATCTCCACTCGGCGATGAGCCGATCGACGAGTATGATCCACATGTTCGACCCAAGCTACACGATCATATTGCTGTTTTATTTGAATCACAATCATTATCCAATTGAAAAGGAGATCGAAGAACAAAGGCATTAAGGGGAAGGAGAAGGAAAAAAGAAAAAAAAAAAAAAAAAAAAAAAACCTTTAATGGGAATGTTGTCACATCTCCAATGACAAAGATTTCTAGTATCTTTGTTCTGAACAGAGCAATAATGTATGACTAAGTCATTTCCTTGAATATTTTCATGGTTATAAAACAATTTATGATTGTCAAGGGAAGTAAAAAACACTTATCGACAATTAAGTTTTGAAAAGTTTTCATAAATATGATACACAAACCAAAGTGACCGACACACTCCTAATGGCCTAGCGAGAAATGTGTTAATGGAAGTCTTATCTAGGGAAAATAGTTATCCCAACCCGATTCAAATAAAGCATAGGATGAAATTTTCAATTCGGTACACAAATTTGGATGATAAGTTATGACGAGATTGCTCCAAAAACTAGTTTCCTTAAGTAGTGTTGTTATGTGAAACCAATTAAACTTCACCTCAATTCAACTATAAATAAACTATTACCAAAGCACAATATTAATATGTTAAGCTGAACAAAAAGAGGTATAATTCCCCTAGGAATTGGGACAAAAAAAAAAGAGTCTCCTTCGCCATTAAACTGAAATCTCAAAACTAATAAATTAAAAAATGATGATGACACTCAAAACTAATCAAGCTTGGCAAGAATTATAATTAAGCTAGAATCTCAAATTATTCATTGCCTAAACAGATGCATCCATTTAAACTTTGCCAACAAAATATGTCACAAACGTCATGCTATCAAGGTCTATCAAATGATGCCTCCACCCACAACCTTCCCAACTCCATCTAGATTCTTCTTTTTCTACATAGTAAAGCAAGAAAGAGATTATTAGATACAAAAAAAAATTGACTAATCCAAACTATAAATCCATCTTGGTTCACAATAGTCTAAAACAATCAAAAGAGAAACTATAAATCCCTTTTGGTTCACTTGAAAAATCAAACAAAATCAATCATTGACAACCAATTTCATTAGATAGAGAAACTTAATGAGAATAATTAATATAAAACAAAAAACTCATAAAATGTAATCAAAGTAAACTGTGATTGAACTATGTATTCAATTACTAATATAAATAAATTGAAAAATTAAAATTGCAAAGTCTAAATGGAATGATTCTTCTCACTAAATTTATATTTTCATACTCACCATATAAAGCTATAACTAATTATATACCAAAGTCACCTTGTTTAGAGTAGGAATGAGAGTAGATGTGCTTCCCCTTTTTCTGCATGTTTCTAATTTCATACTATCATGAAAATATGAGTGTTTGAACCACTTGATGTCTATTAAAAAAGCAGCTCCCTAGAATCTAGTTGTTATTACCTAGCATCATATTCATTAGTTTTGAAAGACCAAACAACTTAAAATCCTAAACAGAGCGACAACAACAAGATAAATTCGAGAGGTCGGAGTGGCGATAGAGGCCCGAAGGGAGCACAGCGGCGTGAGGAGATCCGAGGTAGAGGTCTATTTTTTTGTCAGAGCGTTCGACGCAGCGAAGCGTCAGATCTGTTGTGGGATTTGATTTTAAATAAATCAATCCAACAATTTTTGTGGCTAAAGTTAAGACTTTGATATCAGTTTTCTTTTGCATCACAGTAAAATAAAATGGTTTTAATTTTATCTTCGACTCCATCGCCTATTCTAAGTATTCTATTTTTATTTGGTGAGATGTGATATGTTGCATGAGAAAAAGGGAGATTGATCGCACAACGAGAATCAGTTCTCTTGAAAAACCATACTCCTCGCACTTGATTAGCCAAATTAATAAAACACGGGATGGATGGAGAGCGATTGGTAATTGAAATTCAACTTCTTCTCCATCACCTAAAATCAAACATTGTCTTGCTCGCACAACATTAGCCAACAACTCCTTTTACTCGTCTATAAATGCATTTAATTTCTTCACAGGTGTAGGATCGAACCCCACAATTTGGGCTTTATAAACGATGCACGCTTACCTATTGCACCAAGTGGTTGTTTGATAAAAAATAAAGCCAAAGGTTCGATAAATCGGCATAACTGAACTAATGACTAAGAGGTCAGAGGTTCGATCTCTTCATTAATTAAATACCTTTGCAAAAAAAATGTTCTTGAGTTTGTTTATACCTTATTTTAAATCTTTCACTTTGATGCTTAGTTTATAATTTTAATCTATAAATATTTTTTGTGTTATACTTTAGAGTATCAAATTTCAAATATTCAATTTTAATTCTTCTAACTTTTTCTTCGAACTCGTTTTAGTCCTTGTTATTAGTTCATCATTTAATAAAAAAATTCAAAATTATTTTGAACTCCACATCTTTCCCTTGGCTAAATTAAGCTGTAAATAGTTCTCTATACATATATGTATTTCATCAAATAAATGAAGTAAAAGTATTTCTTTATGCAAAGTTCAAAAAACAAACATAAACTATGAAAATATCCATGGCCAAAATAAAATAAGTTTAAAAGGTCTAAACCCAAATTAAGATATAAACCTAACTTTTAAAATAGAGAAGAAAAAAAATTGGGCATAAATGGTTCTAAAAGTCTTGCCTCTCCCATCATTCCAATCACTGCAAAGTCTGCGCCTGACCTAGTTTTTTGGCGGGAAGCCTTTTCCCTCCATCTTTCACTTGCCTTTCTTGTGGATTGCTCTTCAGATGATCATTTGCATCTATTTTGTCTTTTCAAATTGGTGATTTCGTAGAGCAGCGTGTGTAGTTATAGAGTCGATTCTGACTGATCTGGATGATTTCTACTTCAGATCATTTGTTGGGGCCTTTTAATTCACGACGTTCTAGATAGCCTAAAAATCTCTTACAATATTCTGCGAACATTCGAAAGAGGACTCTTACTCCAAGGGAAAGATCGAGCTTCCTCCTCCGAGCAAATTTTGTTTATCCTGCCACGTTTGAGAGCGGTGTCCGACTTCCCATTAATCCTTTTAAATTTTAAATTTAGTTGTTTAGGCACAACTGTCAGCAATTATTAAATACTTCATCTTACTTCTGATTTTTCTAGAATTAGCACAACTGTATCAATTATTTTAAAAGCTACAACCCCAAACTAACCCTCTGTTATATTAATACAATGGGCTGGTTGCACAAATAGCAATCATGCCCAAACTAATTGTAAATTTAGCAAACTTTAAAATGTTTTGCAAATATGGCAAAAAAATCCGTTTCTATCACTGATAGACTTTATCATATCACTGATAGACTTCTATCCGTGATAGGCTATTATCACTGACAAAAATCTATAAAAAGCTGAGGTAATCAGCGATAGACTTCTATCAGCCATAAGATATCAGCGATAAAAATTATCATATCCGCAAAATTTTTAAAAACATGCTATATTTTTAATTATCTTATTCTAAATTGACATCTGTTACAATTTTCATAATACAATCCTACAATCATAGAAGTTTAGGATAATTTATAATTTAATAGTTCATCATTTGGAAGCAAACATATAAATCATTAGCACAATTCATTACTAAATATGCATCTTAGTTTTTTGAAAACAGAAAACCAAACAAATTACAATAAAACTTAGCTTGTTTTACTAAATTATTGTGTTGATTTCGATGTGTTTTGTAGTTGTGCTGCCTAGTGTTGTGTTTTGTAGTTGTGTTGCCTAGTGTTAGAGCATGTTTGTGAGTGATTAATTTGGAAGGACCAAAATCAATTTTTCAGATCCAAAATCAATTCTATTTCAAAATGGTGATGTTTGACAATTATATAAAAGTGTTTTTTAAATTTTTAAAGAATCAAAAATCAATTTTAGTGATTCCGAGTTTTTTCATTTTTTTTTGTCAGCAAAAACAATTTTAAATTCACTACCGAACACAAATTTTATATTGTATATTTAAATTTAAAGTTTTTAAATTGAAACCAAACCTGTTTTCAAATATAACGAAAATAAGAAATTTGTTTTGGTTTTCTACTAAATTCTTGTTTTCGAAAACAAATTGTCCGATTACGAAGCAAACGGGGACCAACTTTCCTATAAATTTGTTCAATTTTCTCACTAACTTCTTTATTCTCCATACTCCTTGTTTCACCTTCATCTTAATTTTTATTTTAAATTTATTTGATTGTTTCTATATTATTTTATTCAACTGTTGAATTTATTTGTTCTTACTTTTTTTTTTATTTAAATTGAAATAACATTTTTTTTTCAAAAAAGATTTTTTATAGCAATTATTTTTCTTATCAAAACATATAAATATCTAGACTAAACATAATATTGTAATTTGAGGGCATAATATTGTACTACAATAGTCATTTTCTTTTGAAGATCCAAATAGGAAATCTTATTTATAGTGATTAAAATTCTGCTCAATTAGGTCCCAACCAAGTTTGATATTTTAAAATCATTTCTAGTTTTTTAAATTCTAGAATTTGAAATCTATCTCATTTCAATTCGAGATGGCACACAAAGCCTAAAACATTCTTTTTTTTCACAAAAACTCATGAAATATTTTGGCATAAATAAAGTGTTTCAAAAACACCTACAAAATCCACTAAAAAAAGGAAGCTGATATTTGTTTCAATAAATACATAAAAATACCTTTTTTATATTAAATTGGCCTATTAGCTCAGTTGGGTAGAGTGTCGTGCTAATAACGGTCGTGCATAGGCCAAAAATTTTAATACCCAAAGAAGGGGTGAATAAGAAAAGTATATCGGTGACAAGGTACGTTTTGGGTGAAGGCTATGACCAAAGTCATGTCATCGCAGGTTCGACACTTGCATAGGCCAAAATTTTTAATACCCAAAGAAGGGGTGAATAAGAAAAGTATATTGGTGAACAGGTACGTTTTGGGTGAAGGCTATGACCAAAGTCATGTCATGTCTTTAAAATTCTCGGCTGTCAAACCAAAATATTGATGAGCTTCAAATGACATAGTCATAAGTAGTCATAGTGAATCTGTGGTTGAGCTTTGCTAGCTCAAGTGGAATCTCGGATGACTATCTGAGGGTCGTGGTTTTACATTAAAGGTAGTATGTTCAAGAGTAATACGATCCTAACTGAAGAGTTGACGAGGTGGTACTTTGTTCGAGTGGAGAGGATTGTTGACATATGTTTCAATAAATACATAAAAATACCTTTATATACTAAATTTGCCTATTAGCTCATTTGGTTAGAGCGTTGTGCTAATAACGCGTAGGTCGCAGGTTCGACACCTGCATAGGCCAAAATTTTAATACCCAAAGAAGGGGTGAATAAGAAAAGTATATCGGTGACACCCTATCATAATTATTGTTCCAATGACATAGTCATAATTAGTCATAGTGAATCTGTGGTTGAGCTTTGCTAGCTATGTAATCTCGGATGACTATCTGAGGGTCGTGGTTGAACATTAAAGGTAATATGTTCAAAAGTAATACAATCCTATCTGAAGAGAGGTCGAGGTAGTACTTAATGTAATATGTTCAAAAGTAATACAATCCTATCTGAAGATCTGAAGAGAGGCCGAGGTGGTACTTAATGTACTATGTTCAAAAGTAATACAATCCTATCTGAAGAGAGGCCGAGGTGGTACTTTGTTCGAGAGGAGAGGATTATTTTTTTGACGAGAGGATTGTGTTAGGAGTACAAACAATCTATTGACATGAGACTTTTTGGGTGAAACCAAAAGCAAAGCATTGAGAGTTATGCTCAAAGTGGACAATATATTTCATAGCATTGTGGAGATGTTTGGTTCGTGGTTGAAATTAAAGTCAACATGTTCAAGAGTAATACGATCCTATCTTAAGAGAGGCCGAGGTGATACTTTGTTCGAGAGGAGAGGATTGTTGATATATGTTTCAATAAATACATAAGAATACTATTTTACATTAAATTGGTCTATTAGCTCAGTTGGTTAGAGCGTCGTGCTAATAACGCGAAGGTCGCAAGTTCGACACCTGCATAGGCCAAAAAGTTTAATTCCCAAAGAACGGGTGAAGAATAGGAAAAGTATATCAGGGACAAGGTACACGTTTTGGGTGAGGGATATGACCAAAGTCTTGTCATGTTTTAGTTATGGTGAATTTGTGGTTGAGCTTTGCTACCTCTGTAATCTCGGATGACTATCCGACGGTCGTGATTGAACATTAAAGGTAATATGTTCAAGAGTAATACAATCCTATCTGAAGAGAGGCAGAGGTGGTACTTTGTTCGAGAGGAGAGGATTATTTTTTTGACGAGAGGATTGTGTTAGGAGTACAAACAATCTATTGGCATGAGACTTTTTGGGTGAAACCAAAAGCAAAGCAACGAGAGTTATGCTCAAAGTGGACAATATATATCATAGCATTGTGGAGATGTTTGGTTCGTGGTTGAACATTAAAGCTAACATGTTCAAGAGTAATACGATCCTATCTTAAGAGAGTCCGAGGTGATACTTTGTTCGAGAGGAGAGGATTGTTGATATATGTTTCAATAAATACATAAGAATACTATTTTACATTAAATTGACCTATTAGCTTAGTTGGTTAGAGCGTCGTGCTTATAATGCGAAGGTCGCAGGTTCGACATCTGCATAGGCCAAAAATTTTAATACCCAAAGAACGAAGGAAGAATAAGAAAAGTATATCGGTGACAAGGTACACGTTTTGGGTGAGGGATATGACCAAAGTCTTGTCATGTCTTAGTCATAGTGAATTTGTGGTTGAGCTTTGCTAGCTCTGTAATCTCGAATGACTATCTGATGGTCGTGGTTGAACATTAAAGGTAATATGTTCAAGAGTAATATAATCCTAGGATTATTTTTTTGACGACAAGATTGTGTTAGGAGTATAAACAATCTATTGGCATGAGACTTTTTGGGTGAAACCAAAAGCAAAACAACGAGAGTTATGCTCAAAGTGGACAATATATATCATAGCATTGTGGAGATGTTTGGTTCGTGGTTGTACATTAAAGCTAACATGTTCAAGAGTAATACGATCCTATCTTAAGAGAGGCTGAGGTGATACTTTGTTCGAAAGGAGAGGATTGTTGATATATGTTTCAATAAATACATAAGAATACTTTTTTACATTAAATTGGCCTATTATCTCAGTTGGTTAGAGCGTCGTGCTAATAACGCGAAGGTCGCAGGTTCGATACCTGCATAGGCCAAAAATTTTAATACCCAAAGAACGGGTGAAGAATAAGAAAAGTATATCGGTGACAAAGGTAAAGGTTTTGGGTGAGGGATATGACCAAATTCTTGTCACGTCTTAATCATAATGAATTTGTGGTTGAGCTTTGCTAGCTCTGTAATCATGGATGACTATCCGACAGTCGTGGTTGAACATTAAAGGTAATATGTTCAAGAGTAATACAATCCTATCTGAAGAGAGGCCGTGAGGGATATGACCAAAGTCTTGTCATGTCTTAATCATAATGAATTTGTGGTTGAGCTTTGCTAGCTCTGTAATCTCGGATGACTATCCGACGGTCGTGGTTGAACATTAAAGGTAATATGTTCAAGAGTAATACAATCCTATCTGAAGAGAGGCCGAGGTGGTACTTTGTTCGAGAGGAGAGGATTATTTTTTTGACGAGAGGATTGTGTTAGGAGAGTATAAACAATCTATTGACATGAGACTTTTTGGGTGAAACCAAAAGCAAAGCATTGAGAGTTATGCTCAAAGTGGACAATATATTTCATAGCATTGTGGAGATGTTTGGTTCGTGGTTGAAATTAAAGTCAACATGTTCAAGAGTAATACGATCCTATCTTAAGAGAGGCCGAGGTGATACTTTGTTCGAGAGGGGAGGATTGTTGATATATGTTTCAATAAATACATAAGAATACTATTTTACATTAAATTGGCCTATTAGCTCAGTTGGTTAGAGCGTCGTGCTAATAACGCGAAGGTCGCAGGTTCGACACCTGCATAGGCCAAAAAGTTTAATACCCAAAGAACGGGTGAAGAATAAGAAAAGTATATCGGTGACAAGGTAGTTACACGTTTTGGGTGAGGGATATGACCAAAGTCTTGTCATGTTTTAGTTATGGTGAATTTGTGGTTGAGCTTTGCTACCTCTGTAATCTCGGATGACTATCCGACGGTCGTGATTGAACATTAAAGGTAATATGTTCAAGAGTAATACAATCCTATCTGAAGAGAGGCCGAGGTGGTACTTTGTTCGAGAGGAGAGGATTATTTTTTTGACGAGAGGATTGTGTTAGGAGTATAAACAATCTATTGGCATGAGATTTTTTGGGTGAAACCAAAAGCAAAGCAACGAGAGTTATGCTCAAAGTGGACAATATATATCATAGCATTGTGGAGATGTTTGGTTCGTGGTTGAACATTAAAGCTAACATGTTCAAGAGTAATACAATCCTATCTTAAGAGAGGCTGAGGTGATACTTTGTTCGAGAGGAGAGGATTGTTGATATATGTTTCAATAAATACATAAGAATACTTTTTTACATTAATTTGGGTTATTAGCTCAGTTGGTTAGAGCGTCGTGCTAATAACGCGAAGGTCGTAGGTTCAACACCTACTTAGGCCAAATATTTTAATACCCAAAGAACAGGTGAAGAATAAGAAAAGTATATCGGTGACAAGGTACAAGTTTTGAGTGAGGGATATGACCAAAGTCTTGTCATGTCTTAGTCATAGTGAATTTGCGGTTGAGCTTTGTTAGCTCTGTAATCTCGGATGACTATCTGATGGTCGTGGTTGAACATTAAAGGTAATATGTTCAAGAGTAATATAATCCTATCTAAAGAGAGGCCGAGGTGGTACTTTGTTCGAGAGGAGAGGATTATTTTTTTGACGACAGGATTGTGTTAGGAGTACAAACAATCTATTGGCATGAGACTTTTTGGGTGAAACCAAAAGCAAAGCAACGAGAGTTATGCTCAAAGTGGACAATATATATCATAGCATTGTGGAGATGTTTGGTTCGTGGTTGAACATTAAAGCTAACATGTTCAAGAGTAATACGATCCTATCTTAAGAGAGGCTGAGGTGATACTTTGTTCGAGAGGAGAGGATTGTTGATATATGTTTCAATAAATACATAAGAATACTTTTTTTACATTAAATTGGCCTATTAGCTCAGTTGGTTAGAGTGTCGTGCTAATAACGTGAAGGTCGCAGGTGGGTGAGGGATATGACCAAACTCTTGTCATGTCATGTCTTAGTCATAGTGAATTTGTGGTTGAGCTTTGCTAGCTCTGTAATCTCGGATGACTATCCGACGGTCGTGGTTGAACATTAAAGGAAATATGTTCAAGAGTAATAGAATCCTATCTGAAGAAAGGCCGAGGTGGTACATTGTTCGAGAGGAGAGGAAAATTTTTTTGACGACAGGATTGTGTTAGGAGTACAAACAATCTATTGGCATGAGACTTTTTGGGTGAAACCAAAAGCAAAACAACGAGAGTTATGCTCAAAGTGGACAATATATATCATAGCATTGTGGAGATGTTTGGTTCCTGGTTGAACATTAAAGCTAACATGTTCAAGAGTAATACAATCCTATCTTAAGAGAGGCTGAGGTGATACTTTGTTCAAGAGGAGAGGATTGTTGATATATGTTTCAATAAATACATAAGAATACTTTTTTACATTAATTTGGGTTATTAGCTCAGTTGGTTAGAGCGTCGTGCTAATAACGCGAAGGTCGTAGGTTAAGAAAAGTATATCGGTGACAAGGTACAAGTTTTGAGTGAGGGATATGACCAAAGTCTTGTCATGTCTTAGTCATAGTGAATTTGCGGTTGAGCTTTGCTAGCTCGGTAATCTCGGATGACTATCTGATGGTCGTGGTTGAACATTAAAGGTAATATGTTCAAGAGTAATATAATCCTATCTAAAGAGAGGCCGAGGTGGTACTTTGTTCGAGAGGAGAGGATTATTTTTTTGACGACAGGATTGTGTTAGGTGTCGCCACGTGCCTGCGACGCGGAGCGACCGACGTCCTCGAAAAAAAGGGAATATTTTAACCAATAAAAGGAGTCGCCACCAATCTTTTTTATGGTGTGATTGGGCACCGAAATACAATAAAATAACTTTTTTTAAAAAAAGAAAAGTTATATAACAAAATGGTATGCGAAAACAGAGTTTGGGTTCAGGAGTCAATTGAGTGTGGGGAAGGTGTTAGCACCCCACAACTCCCGTTAAAACGGTGACCGAATTTTATCTTGAATTTAAAAGGTTCTTTAAAGAGTTTGCTTGAAAACATTATATTTTAAAACAATGTCTTATTTTTACCGCTCATTTCTCCAATTTTTGAAGTCACGATCCCATAAAATAAGTGGAAATTATCCATCCATTTTGACTATATTAGAGATACTCCCGATACTTAGGAATATTCTTCGCCTCAAGAATATGAGAGAATATTACAATTTCTCAAACTCCATCATAGGATAGTCATTCGTAAGAGAGTTTTTTTTTAAAACAAAACATTTTTTTTGTTTAAATTAAATTCATTTTTTCTTGGGATCAAAATCTCGGACTCCCAAAGATTATGACCCCTCACCTCAAGAATTCTAGAAAATCGGACTCCCAAATGTTTCTAGATTCCATCATAGGATATTTTATAAAACGGTTTTAAAAACAAACCAAAATCACCTTTTGAGAAAAAAAGATTAGAAAACTTTGGAATAACATTTTAGTTATAAAACTTTCATAAAATACAAAGAGTGTAATTTTAAAGATTTTGAAATAATTTTACAATGTCATAAAAAGTTTAAAATGATTTAAAAAACATCGTTAAAAGATAGTTTTTTAAAAACAACACAACATCAATGTATAAACAAACATAAATGCAAAATATAATTTAAAGATTAGACATAATATAGTAATATTAATCGAAGCATAAAAATAAACATGTAAATATTATAAACAAGTGTGTTTGAATTTAATAAAAAAACATATTGGAATCGATCTCGGACTTCCAAAGAATCGATTCCTCACCTCAAGAATTCTAGAAAATCGGACTCCCAAATGTTTCTAGATTCCATCGTCGGATAATTTAATAAAACATTAGTAGAGAATTAGTTGATATTAAAAGATTAGTACAAATTAAATCATAACATAACCTAACTAAAATCAAACTAACAAAATAGTTGTTGAAAATGTTAAGATAAGAATAAATTGGTCTAGCTTTAACTAAAGTAAATAAATAGAAAAAAATTACCTTCTGTTCAACAAAGAAACAAGATACACCTAAAAGAAAATAAAAGAAAGAAACTAAATACAAATAAATAAAAGCTTAAAAAAAATAAAATAAATAAAAAGGCAAAATACAAAATATAAAAAATAAAAAATAAAAGACAACACTTTTAAAATGGCAAAAAAAAAAACTTAATTACAACTTTTCAAAATTAAAAAGAAAAAACTTATTTCTAAAACTAAACCCCTATTCTTCTCCGGCGGTCTATCCTTCGTTAAATTACTTTTTTCAAAATTTTAGTTATTTCTTCTTTTCAACGTTCTGATACTTCCATTTTTTTCAACTCCACTCCATCTCACTGATATTTTTTAAATAAAAAGTAAATAAATAGAGATGAACATTAAGAAAGAAAAAAAAATAATGACAAATCTTAGAACAAAAAATCTAAAGTAAAAAATAAAGTGAAAAACTCACATTGTAAAAAGAAGAGTAATGAAAGAAATTAGAAGAAAATAAATATTATAAAACCCTCCGTCTACACTTTTTTAGGGTGCTCGGGAAGGAAGCAAACCAAGAACATTAAACCAACTTGTTGTTTGAGGTGCGGATCATTGGGACAAAAGCCCTACCAAGTGCAACCTCCAACTAAGCTAGAGTTTCCATAGTGTTCTTGGATGTGTATGGACAAAAAAAAAAAAGTGTGTGAAGTGTATGGAAAAAATGGGGGTTGAGATGATGAAGATGGAAGATGGAAGAATGGAGTTGGGAATGTGTGAAAATTATGGATCTCTCCTCTCCTTGAACAACAAAAAAAAATGGGGATTATAAAGCCAAAATCAATACCATTTTTGTGCATACAATTTTTGTTTTCATTTTGAAAATTTTAATTCATACCTAAAGTGAGCTTTCACCAATAAAGAAAAATCACTATTATAAACTAAATACAAATTCAAAATTTTACCACTTTCACCAAATGAGATTTTTTTGTCTTTTTAATCCATCAAAAGAATAGATAAAAAGTAAGCTAAAATTAGCAATGCAATTATCAATGATTAGGAGGCTAATAACAACCCAATTAACAAGAAAAAATCATAAATTATGCATTGACATTATTAATTCAACAAAATAAATTAAAAGGGCCGGGCAAAAATACGTGGCTACAGTATGCCCCACTTCGTACATCTTTGTAGAAGTAGAAGGTGGACGAAGGTATAGACACTATTTTGCCTAGCATAGCTTAGAGGTACATTTAAATATCATAGCAAAGATCTCAAAGATCAGGAATAAACAAGAGTCTCATGACAAAATAAAAATGTCAAGGGCCAGGGATAAACAAGCGCCACATGACTTGGGTAGAATAAATGGAGTCTAGGAATAGACAAACGCCATTGCAGCAAGAAAAACGTTGGGGGCAAGGATAAACAAGCAACACCGCAACAAAGGTGTTAGGGGTCATGAACAAACAAACGTCATATAACAAGATAAAGTATCGGGGGTCAGGGATAAACAAGCACCACCACGACGAAATAACATTAAATGCTGGGGGTCAGGGATAAACAAGCGCTACCTCAACAAAGGTATTAATGGTCATGGACAAACAAACGTCACATGAAAAGATAAGATGTCGGAGGTTAGGGATAAACAAACACCACCACGACGAAATAAAATGAAATGTTGGGGGCCAGGGATAAACAAGCGCCACACACAGCAAAATACTGAGGGTCATGGATAAACAAACGTCACATGACAAGATAAAGTATCGGGGGCCAGGGATAAACAAGCACCACCACGACGAAATAACATTAAATGCTGGGGGCCAGGGATAAACAAGCGCCACCTCAACAAAGGTATTAATGGTCGTGGACAAACAAATGTCACATGACAAGATAAGATGTCGGGGGTCAGGGATAAACAAGCACCACCACGACGAAATAAAATGAAATGTTGGGGGCTAGAGATAAACAAGCGCCACACACAGCAAAGTACACATGACAAGATAAGATGTCGGGGGCCAGGGATAAACAAGCACCACCACGACGAAATAACATGAAATGTTGGGGGCCAGGGATAAACAAGCGCTACCTCAACAAAGGTATTAATGGTCGTGGACAAACAAACGTCACATGACAAGATAAGATGTCGGGGGTCAGGGATAAACAAGCACCACCACGACGAAATAAAATGAAATGTTGGGGGCCAGGGATAAACAAGCGCCACACACAGCAAAATACTGAGGGTCATGGATAAACAAACGTCACATGACAAGATAAAGTATCGGGGGCCAGGGATAAACAAGCACCACCACGACGAAATAACATTAAATGCTGGGGGCCAGGGATAAACAAGCGCCACCTCAACAAAGGTATTAATGGTCGTGGACAAACAAATGTCACATGACAAGATAAGATGTCGGGGGTCAGGGATAAACAAGCACCACCACGACGAAATAAAATGAAATGTTGGGGGCTAGAGATAAACAAGCGCCACACACAGCAAAGTACACATGACAAGATAAGATGTCGGGGGCCAGGGATAAACAAGCACCACCACGACGAAATAACATGAAATGTTGGGGGCCAGGGATAAACAAGCGCTACCTCAACAAAGGTATTAATGGTCGTGGACAAACAAACGTCACATGACAAGATAAGATGTCGGGGGTCAGGGATAAACAAGCACCACCACGACGAAATAAAATGAAATGTTGGGGGCCAGGGATAAACAAGCGCCACACACAGCAAAATACTGAGGGTCATGGATAAACAAACGTCACATGACAAGATAAAGTATCGGGGGCCAGGGATAAACAAGCACCACCACGACGAAATAACATTAAATGCTGGGGGCCAGGGATAAACAAGCGCCACCTCAACAAAGGTATTAATGGTCGTGGACAAACGAATGTCACATGACAAGATAAGATGTCGGGGGTCAGGGATAAACAAGCACCACCACGACGAAATAAAATGAAATGTTGGGGGCTAGAGATAAACAAGCGCCACACACAGCAAAGTACTGATGGTCATGGATAAACAAACGTCACATGACAAGATAAATTATCGGGGGCCAGGGATAAACAAGCACCACCACGACAAAATAAACATGAAATGTTGGGGGCCAGGGATAAACAAGCGCCACCTCAACAAAGGTACTGAGGGTCATGGACAAACAAACGTCACATGACAAGATAACGTGTCGGGGGCCAGGGATAAACAAGCACCGCCACGACGAAATAATATGAAATGTTGGAGAGCCAGGGATAAACAAGCGCCAACACAACAAACAAGGCATAAAGATGAATGTCCTTCATGGATGCATGCATGCATATATATGTTGTTAATAATGTACTCATTTTAAAGCCATTTTATCTTCTTTATTTCTTTTGAAAAGAAGAAAAAGAGTTAAGTTGTACAAAATAACTCACTTATACTTCTCCCGATAACTTGGTTAAGTATCATGATCTTGATCTGACTTCTGTCTTGGCCTGAAAGCTTCAAGACATGACTAATGGTAATTACTTAATATGGGAATTTATAAATCTGATTGAAAAGAACTCCCATGACTACCAAATAAACGTCATTCCAAGACTTTGGAACTGACGGTGAAATGATGGATGCAATGAAGACCAATTGATCCAGTAATTTATAACATATGACTATGCAAAGAGTCGTCGTTGATAATTTGGAAATGACCAACAATTAACTTTCTTCTTATGCATAATAGCTTATTGACAAGATCTGCATTTGTCAAGTTGGGGTAATTCATCCTTTTGAATACTTCGATAGAGAAGGCACTTTTAAAACGTAGGCTCCTTCATAATTTTCCGTGATGATCCTTTTGAAACGGAGAGGGTCATTTTTAATATTAAATCCTCTTCTTGTAAATGATGACGACGAACTTTCATGAAGTAGCTCGTGTCAAATTCCTTTGATAAAACTGACTTTTACACAATGTATAGTCATTTTTCTTCCTTGAACAAACGCTCATACCTCGCTTGAGTATGCTTCTTCAAAAATTTATCTTTCTAGACACTCTGAAAGATGGTAGTTTAGCATCATTAGAAAAAAATTCTCCACTATATAGAAATGATATTGCCCCAATTGATGCAAGTAAATGGTGACACTGTTAATTTCCATAATGACTGTCATTTAGTCTATAATGTCCTTATAATCTTGTCTTTCTTCTATGATAGACAAATAGAAGATGGTAGAATGAGACAAATATATACTCATGAATATACTTGGATAATGAAAGCCAACAATCCAATTTCATTCCAAAGAAATAGGTTGCAAGTGGTTTTTAGTTCTCAAGAATACCTCAAAAGCTTAAATTGCTCTTGTTTCAAAGGCATCATCATCATGGCCTTAGGCATAACCAAATGGTAATTACTTCAGTCTTTCTCTTGTGATCTGTTTTTGGTAACTCCCTGACTTTCCAATTGCACTATTTGATTTATGGAGGATGTGGAGACATATTTGTGCTTATAGAGTTGAGCACGACCGAGGTGTCAAAGTTTCCTCTTGTAGTTCGTTGTTGTAAAAGTATTTCACCAGACTGGAAGTTTTAGACAAATAGGGTACAATCACCCCCTTCATGTCGCCCGAGCATACTTCTCACTTTCATCTTTGATGCTTGATCAACTCTTTTTCAATTAGAAGTTGTTGATTCTTGTGGAGTCTTTTTAGGATGAACTCTTGTCGAGACACATCCAACATTCTTGAAGACTTGAATTGACAATTTGATTTTTTTTTTCTTCATATCCTAAACTTCAACTAAACTTTCTTTGACTAACCATTGGACCTTGAAAACCAAAGGAAAGCAAACTTCGGTAGAGCATTCCACTGCCCCTGCATGGAATAAGCATTTATTATCATAATCACATTCTAGATCATTGCTTTGAACCCTTGTTGAGTGATATCCAACATTCTCGAGGACTTGAAATGACATATGGTTTCTCCCCTCATATCTTAAACTTCAACTATCTTGCTTTAACTAAGCCTTGGACCTTGAACTTCAATGGAAGTCAAATCTCTGTAGAGTTCCCCACTGCCCCAGCATGCTACTCGCATCGTGTACTTGGATCACACCATTTAGGATACGGAGGCTGCATAACCTCATGAGTGGTACAAGATAAATTTGATGGTTCTCAAACCATTGCAGCAAGAGGTTGGTGTATGTCATCGAAATAGGAGGATCAAACTGTGTTTGTCTCCATTATTCCTACTTCTTCGTTGATTTGGCGCATCCACTTGACTTGTTCTTCCTTTTGTTGAGGATTCTGAGCATAGCTTTCCTGTCCAAGCATTGACAATGACATATGGGTAACAACTTTTGTTACCCCAAGCTAAATTCATGCATTTGATCTTCCTGTTTTGGAATCACAATTTTTTTATGATGCTAGCTCTGCATCTATAATCCTCCAATCGAAACGATGTTGGGTATGTCGTCATTCCATTTGTGGATATGACACCATTTGAAGCGTAAACCTAGGAGGATAGGGATAAGTGTCATCTGATACCTGGTTCTGTACTATTTCTACTTATAAAGATACTCCTGCCACTTCATTTCCTTTTCTGGAAGTAAGTAACTCCAGAAATCTTATAACATCTCTTCTTTTAACGCTTCAAACATCCTATCAGTCTGCTTGTGTAGTTGGTGGTTAACCTGATCGTCCATGATCCTAACTTTTCTTCTAGTCCAATAATAACGATGGGTGAAGATATTTGAGATATTTTGCAAAACTGACTCTTAATCTTTTTAAAGAAAGAGAAGGATATAATTGGTTCAAGTTAATTATTACTAGCATGAAGTGTATGCAATGCAAGGTTTTGAAGTCAAATGCTTATTTAATAACAATACAAACTTTATGAAAGCCTAGTGTGAGTACCCCAATAACTTTGGCAGGAAAAAGTTAAACACATATTGATTAATGACTATGAAGCCTAGTGGGCAACACAATAGGCAAATGGATGCTTATAAACCTAGGATTGTGCATGATAATGAAATCAATCTTAATGTTAGGCCATGTAAATGCAAATGAGAGGATATGTGTATAAGACAAAAGGTAATAAAAAGACCACATAAAACAAGATGAGAAAAAAAAAAAATGAGCAAAATAATCAGATCAACAAGATACATAGCATAAAGACTCTAAACAAGTGAGGTTACTTCTAGGATCCTAAATGACAAAGGTCCCCAAATTGGTCAACAAGTCATACATGACGAATTGACTAAGTTGAGTGAGGATTTTTCATGTGCCTACACGGAAGCATAAGTTTCTCGAAGGTCGACACTACTCTGTCCTCAATTTTAATCCTAAAAGAAAAAGCCTGGGTAGAGGTCTCGTGATGGTTTGTGAAATAAAATAATAAAGCAAAAGCAATTAAATCAATAAGATAACTAAAAAAGGTCTCAAACAAAGTGATGTTGGTTTTAAGGTCCTAAATAACAAAGGCCCTCAACTTGGTCAAAAAACCATACATGACAAATCAACCAAGTTGAGTGAGGATTTTTCGTGTGCCTACACGGAAGCATAAGCTTCTCGAAGGTGGACACTACTCCATCCTTGAATCTAATCCTATTGGGAAAAGCCCGGGTAGGAGGCTTGTGATAGTGTATGAAACACAAAGAAATCAAATCAATAAGATAACTAAACTAAATGCTCCAAACAAGTGAGGTTAACTCTAGAATCCTAACTGACAAAGGTCCCCAAATTGGTCAACAAGTCATACACATGACGAATTGACAAAGTTGAGTGAGGATTTTTTCGTGTGCCTACACGGAAGCATAAGCTTCTCGAAGGTCGACACTACTACATCCTCAAATCTAATCTTATTAGGAAAAGCCCGGGTAGGAGGCTTGTGATAGTGTGTGAAACACAAAGAAATCAAGTCAATAAGATAACTAATTAAACACTCCAATAAGTGATGTTGATTCTAGGGTCCTAATTGACAAAGGTCCCCAAATTGGTCAACAAGTCATACATGACGAATTGACCAAGTTGAGTGAGGATTTTTCGTGTGCCTACACGGAAGCATAAACTTCTCGAAGGTCGACACTACTACGTCCTCAAATCTATTCCTATTAGGAAAAGCCCGGGTAGGAGGCTTGTGAATGTGTGTGATATAATAAAATAACACAAGCAAACATACAATAATAACAATTAAAAAAACAAAATAAATTCAAGATAATAAGAAGGTCAAACTCTCGAGGTGAAGCCTCATGTCCCCAGCAGAGTCGCCAAGCTGTCGCCATTTGCCTGCGACGCGGAACGACCGACGTCCTCGAAAAAAAGGGAATATTTTAACCAATAAAAGGAGTCGCCACCAATCTTTTTTATGGTGTGATTGGGCACCGAAATACAATAAAATAACTTTTTTTAAAAAAAGAAAAGTTATATAACAAAATGGTATGCGAAAACAGAGTTTGGGTTCGGGAGTCAATTGAGTGTGGGGAAGGTGTTAGCACCCCACAACTCCCGTTAAAACGGTGACCGAATTTTATCTTGAATTTAAAAGGTTCTTTAAAGAGTTTGCTTGAAAACATTATATTTTAAAACAATGTCTTATTTTTACCGCTCATTTCTCCAATTTTTGAAGTCACGATCCCATAAAATAAGTGGAAATTATCCATCCATTTTGACTATATTAGAGATACTCCCGATACTTAGGAATATTCTTCGCCTCAAGAATATGAGAGAATATTACAATTTCTCAAACTCCATCATAGGATAGTCATTCGTAAGAGAGTTTTTTTTTAAAACAAAACATTTTTTTTGTTTAAATTAAATTCATTTTTTCTTGGGATCAAAATCTCGGACTCCCAAAGATTATGACCCCTCACCTCAAGAATTCTAGAAAATCGGACTCCCAAATGTTTCTAGATTCCATCATAGGATATTTTATAAAACGGTTTTAAAAACAAACCAAAATCACCTTTTGAGAAAAAAAGATTAGAAAACTTTGGAATAACATTTTAGTTATAAAACTTTCATAAAATACAAAGAGTGTAATTTTAAAGATTTTGAAATAATTTTACAATGTCATAAAAAGTTTAAAATGATTTAAAAAACATCGTTAAAAGATAGTTTTTTAAAAACAACACAACATCAATGTATAAACAAACATAAATGCAAAATATAATTTAAAGATTAGACATAATATAGTAATATTAATCGAAGCATAAAAATAAACATGTAAATATTATAAACAAGTGTGTTTGAATTTAATAAAAAAACATATTGGAATCGATCTCGGACTTCCAAAGAATCGATTCCTCACCTCAAGAATTCTAGAAAATCGGACTCCCAAATGTTTCTAGATTCCATCGTCGGATAATTTAATAAAACATTAGTAGAGAATTAGTTGATATTAAAAGATTAGTACAAATTAAATCATAACATAACCTAACTAAAATCAAACTAACAAAATAGTTGTTGAAAATGTTAAGATAAGAATAAATTGGTCTAGCTTTAACTAAAGTAAATAAATAGAAAAAAATTACCTTCTGTTCAACAAAGAAACAAGATACACCTAAAAGAAAATAAAAGAAAGAAACTAAATACAAATAAATAAAAGCTTAAAAAAAATAAAATAAATAAAAAGGCAAAATACAAAATATAAAAAATAAAAAATAAAAGACAACACTTTTAAAATGGCAAAAAAAAAAACTTAATTACAACTTTTCAAAATTAAAAAGAAAAAACTTATTTCTAAAACTAAACCCCTATTCTTCTCCGGCGGTCTATCCTTCGTTAAATTACTTTTTTCAAAATTTTAGTTATTTCTTCTTTTCAACGTTCTGATACTTCCATTTTTTTCAACTCCACTCCATCTCACTGATATTTTTTAAATAAAAAGTAAATAAATAGAGATGAACATTAAGAAAGAAAAAAAAATAATGACAAATCTTAGAACAAAAAATCTAAAGTAAAAAATAAAGTGAAAAACTCACATTGTAAAAAGAAGAGTAATGAAAGAAATTAGAAGAAAATAAATATTATAAAACCCTCCGTCTACACTTTTTTAGGGTGCTCGGGAAGGAAGCAAACCAAGAACATTAAACCAACTTGTTGTTTGAGGTGCGGATCATTGGGACAAAAGCCCTACCAAGTGCAACCTCCAACTAAGCTAGAGTTTCCATAGTGTTCTTGGATGTGTATGGACAAAAAAAAAAAAGTGTGTGAAGTGTATGGAAAAAATGGGGGTTGAGATGATGAAGATGGAAGATGGAAGAATGGAGTTGGGAATGTGTGAAAATTATGGATCTCTCCTCTCCTTGAACAACAAAAAAAAATGGGGATTATAAAGCCAAAATCAATACCATTTTTGTGCATACAATTTTTGTTTTCATTTTGAAAATTTTAATTCATACCTAAAGTGAGCTTTCACCAATAAAGAAAAATCACTATTATAAACTAAATACAAATTCAAAATTTTACCACTTTCACCAAATGAGATTTTTTTGTCTTTTTAATCCATCAAAAGAATAGATAAAAAGTAAGCTAAAATTAGCAATGCAATTATCAATGATTAGGAGGCTAATAACAACCCAATTAACAAGAAAAAATCATAAATTATGCATTGACATTATTAATTCAACAAAATAAATTAAAAGGGCCGGGCAAAAATACGTGGCTACATTAGGAGTACAAACAATCTATTGGCATGAGACTTTTTGGGTGAAACCAAAAGCAAAGCAACGAGAGTTATGCTCAAAGTGGACAATATATATCATAGCATTGTGGAGATGTTTGGTTCGTGGTTGAACATTAAAGCTAACATGTTCAAGAGTAATACGATCCTATCTTAAGAGACGCTAAGGTGATACTTTGTTCGAGAGGAGAGGATTGTTGATATATGTTTCAATAAATACATAAGAATACTTTTTTTACATTAAATTGGCCTATTAGCTCAGTTGGTTAGACTGTCGTGCTAATAACGCGAAGGTCGCAGGTTCAACACCTGCATAGGCCAAATATTTTAATACCCAAAGAACAAGTGAAGATTAAGAAAAGTATATCGGTCAAGGTGTACACGTTTTGGGTGAGGGATATGACAAAACTCTTGTCATGTCATGTCTTAGTCATAGTGAATTTGTGGTTGAGCTTTGCTAGCTCAATCCTATCTGAAGAGAGGCCGAGGTGGTACTTTGTTCGAGAGGAGAGGATTATTTTTTTGACGACAGGATTGTGTTAGGAGTACAAACAATCTATTGGCATGAGACTTTTTGGGTGAAACCAAAAGCAAAACAACGAGAGTTATGCTCAAAGTGGACAATATATATCATAGCATTGTGGAGATGTTTGGTTCCTGGTTGAACATTAAAGCTAACATGTTCAAGAGTAATACGATCCTATCTTAAGAGAGGCTGAGGTGATACTTTGTTCGAGAGGAGAGGATTGTTGATATATGTTTCAATAAATACATAAGAATACTTTTTTACATTAAATTGGCCTATTAGCTCAGTTGGTTAGAGCGTCGTGCTAATAACGCGAAGGTCGCAGGTTCGACACCTGCATAGGCCAATTATTTTAATACCCAAAGAACGGGTGAAGAATAAAAAAAGTATATCGGTGACAAGAGGTACACGTTTTGGGTGAGGGATATGACCAAAGTGAACATTAAAGGTAATATGTTCAAGAGTAATACAATCCTATCTGAAGAGAGGCCGAGGTGGTACTTTGTTCGAGAGGAGAGGATTATTTTTTTGACGAGAGGATTGTGTTAGGAGTACAAACAATCTATTGGCATGAGACTTTTTGGTTTTTTGGGTGAAACCAAAAGCAAAGCAACGAGAGTTATGCTCAAAGTGGACAATATATATCATAGCATTGTGGAGATGTTTGGTTCGTGGTTGAACATTAAAGCTAACATGTTCAAGAGTAATACGATCCTATCTTAAGAGAGGCTGAGGTGATACTTTGTTCGAGAGGAGAGGATTGTTGATATATGTTTCAATAAATACATAAGAATACTTTTTTACATTAAATTGGCTTATTAGCTTAGTTGGTTAGAGCATCGTGCTAATAACGCGAAGGTCGTAGGTTCAACACCTGTATAGGCCAAATATTTTAATACCCAAAGAACAGGTGAAGAATAAGAAAAGTATATCGGTGACAAGGTACAAGTTTTGAGTGAGGGATATGACCAAAGTCTTGTCATGTCTTAGTCATAGTGAATTTGTGGTTGAGCTTTGCTAGCTCTGTAATCTCGAATGACTATCTGATGGTCGTGGTTGAACATTAAAGGTAATATGTTCAAGAGTAATATAATCATTTCTAAAGAGAGGTCGAGGTGGTACTTTGTTCGAGAGGAGAGGATTATTTTTTTGACGAGAGGATTGTGTTAGGAGAGTATAAACAATCTATTGGCATGAGACTTTTTGGGTGAAACCAAAAGCAAAGCAACGAGAGTTATGCTCAAAGTGGACAATATATATCATAGCATTGTGGAGATGTTTGGTTCGTAGTTGAACATTAAAGCTAACATGTTCAAGAGTAATACGATCCTATCTTAAGAGAGGCTGAGGTGATACTTTGTTCGAGAGGAGAGGATTGGTGATATATGTTTCAATAAATACATAAGAATACTTTTTTATATTAAATTGGCCTATTAGATCAGTTGGTTAGAGCGTCGTGCTAATAATGCGAAAGTCGCAGGTTCGACACCTACATAGGCCAAATATTTTAATACCCAAAGAACGGGTGATAAATAAGAAAAGTATATCGGTGACAAAGGTACACGTTTTGGGTGAGGGATATGACCAAATTCTTGTCATGTCTTAGTCATAATGAATTTGTGGATGATCTTTGCTAGCTCTGTAATCTCGGATGACTATCCGACGGTCGTGGTTGAACATTAAAGGTAATATGTTCAAGAGTAATACAATCCTATCTGAAGAGAGGTTGAGGTGGTACTTTGTTCGAGAGGAGAGGATTATTTTTTTGACGAGAGGACTGTGTTAGGAGTATAAACAATCTATTGGCATGAGACTTTTTGGGTGAAACCAAAAGCAAAGCAACGAGAGTTATGCTCAAAGTGGACAATATATATCATAGCATTGTGGAGATGTTTGGTTCGCGGTTGAACATTAAAGCTAACATGTTCAAGAGTAATACGATCCTATCTTAAGAGAGGCTGAGGTGATACTTTGTTCGAGAGGTGAGGATTGTTGATATATGTTTCAATAAATACATAATAATACTTTTTTACATTAAATTGGCCTATTAGCTCAGTTGGTTAGAGCGTCGTGCTAATAACGCGAAGGTCGTAGGTTCGACACCTGCATAGGCCAAAAAATTTAATACCTAAAGAACGGGTGAAGAATAAGAAAAGTATATCGGTGACAAAGGTAAACGTTTTGGGTGAGGGATATGACCAAAGTCTTGTCATGTCTTAATCATAATGAATTTGTGGTTGAGCTTTGCTAGCTCTATAATCTCGGATGACTATCCGACGGTCGTGGTTAAACATTAAAGGACATTAAAGGTAATATGATCAAGAGTAATACAATCCTATCTTAAGAGAGGCCGAGGTGGTACTTTGTTCGAGAGGAGAGGATTATTTTTTTGACGAGAGGATTGTGTTAGGAGTATAAACAATCTATTCCCATGAGACTTTTTGGGTGAAACCAAAAGCAAAGCAACGAGAGTTATGCTCAAAGTGGACAATATATATCATAGCATTGTGGAGATGTTTGGTTCGTGGTTGAACATTAAAGCTAACATGTTCAAGAGTAATACGATCCTATCTTAAGAGAGTCCGAGGTGATACTTTGTTCGAGAGAAGAGGATTGTTGATATATGTTTCAATAAATACATAAGAATACTATTTTACATTAAATTGACCTATTAGCTTAGTTGGTTAGAGCGTCGTGCTTATAATGCGAAGGTCGCAGGTTCGACATCTGCATAGGCCAAAAATTTTAATACCTAAAGAACGAAGGAAGAATAAGAAAAGTATATCGGTGACAAGGTACACGTTTTGGGTGAGGGATATGACCCAAAGTCTTGTCATGTTTTAGTTATGGTGAATTTGTGGTTGAGCTTTCCTAGCTCTATAATCTCGGATGACTATCCGACGGTCGTGGTTGAACATTAAAGGTAATATGTTCAAGAGTAATACAATCCTATCTGAAGAGAGGCCGAGGTGGTACTTTGTTCGAGAGGAGAGAATTATTTTTTTGACGAGAGGATTGTGTTAGGAGTATAAACAATCTATTGGCATGAGATTTTTTGGGTGAAACCAAAAGCAAAGCAACGAGAGTTATGCTGAAAGTGGACAATATATATCATAGCATTGTGGAGATGTTTGGTTCGCGGTTGAACATTAAAGCTAACATGTTCAAGAGTAATACGATCCTATCTTAAGAGAGGCTGAGGTGATACTTTGTTCGAGAGGAGAGGATTGTTGATATATGTTTCAATAAATACATAAGAATACTTTTTTACATTAAATTGGCCTATTAGCTCAGTTGGTTAGAGCGTCGTGCTAATAACGCGAAGGTCGCAGGTTCGACACCTGCATACGCCAAATATTTTAATACCCAAAGAACGGGTGAAGAATAAGAAAAGTATATCGGTGACAAAGGTACACGTTTTGGGTGAGGGATATGACCAAAGTCTTGTCATGTCTTAGTCATAATGAATTTGTGGTTGAGCTTTGCTAGCTCTGTAATCTCGGATGACTATCCGACGGTCGTGGTTGAACATTAAAGGTAATATGTTCAAGAGTAATACAATCCTATCTGAAGAGAGGTCGAGGTGATACTTTGTTCGAGAGGAGAGGATTGTTGATATATGTTTCAATAAATACATAAGAATACATTTTTACATTAAATTGGCCTATTAGCTCAGTTGGTTAGAGCGTCGTGCTAATAACGCGAAGGTCGCAGGTTCGACACCTGCATAGGCCAAATATTTTAATACCCAAAGAACGGGTGAAGAATAAGAAAAGTATATCGGTGACAAAGGTACACGTTTTGGGTGAGGGATATGACCAAAGTCTTGTCATGTCTTAGTCATAATGAATTGATGGTTGAGCTTTGCTAGCTCTGTAATCTCGGATGACTATCCGACGGTCGTGGTTGAACATTAAAGGTAATATGTTCAAGAGTAATACAATCCTATCTGAAGAGAGGTCGAGGTGGTACTTTGTTCGAGAGGAGAGGATTATTTTTTTGACGAGAGGATTGTGTTAGGAGAATAAACAATCTATTGGCATGAGACTTTTTGGGTGAAACCAAAAGCAAAGCAACGAGAGTTATGCTCAAAGTGGACAATATATATCATAGCATTGTGGAGATGTTTGGTTCGTGGTTGAACATTAATGCTAACATGTTCAAGAGTAATACGATCCTATCTTAAGAGAGGCCGAGGTGATACTTTGTTCGAGAGGAGAGGATTGTTGATATATGTTTCAATAAATACATAAGAATATTATTTTACATTAAATTGACCTATTAGCTTAGTTGGTTAGAGCGTCGTGCTTATAATGCGAAGGTCGTAGGTTCGACATCTGCATAGGCCAAAAATTTTAATACCCAAAGAACGGGTGAAGAATAAGAAAAGTATATCGGTGACAAGGTACACGTTTTGGGTGAGGGATATGACCCAAAGTCTTGTCATGTTTTAGTTATGGTGAATTTGTGGTTGAGCTTTCCTAGCTCTGTAATCTCGGATGACTATCCGACGGTCGTGGTTGAACATTAAAGGTAATATGTTCAAGAGTAATACAATCCTATCTGAAGAGAGGCCGAGGTGGTACTTTGTTCGAGAGGAGAGAATTATTTTTTTGACGAGAGGATTGTGTTAGGAGTATAAACAATCTATTGGCATGAGATTTTTTGGGTGAAACCAAAAGCAAAGCAACGAGAGTTATGCTCAAAGTAGACAATATATATCATAGCATTGTGGAGATGTTTGGTTCGTGGTTGAACATTAAAGCTAACATGTTCAAGAGTAATACGATCCTATCTTAAGAGAGTCCGAGGTGATACTTTGTTCGAGAGAAGAGGATTGTTGATATATGTTTCAATAAATACATAAGAATACTATTTTACATTAAATTGACCTATTAGCTTAGTTGGTTAGAGCGTCGTGCTTATAATGCGAAGGTCGCAGGTTCGACATCTGCATAGGCCAAAAATTTTAATACCCAAAGAACGAAGGAAGAATAAGAAAAGTATATCGGTGACAAGGTACACGTTTTGGGTGAGGGATATGACCCAAAGTCTTGTCATGTTTTAGTTATGGTGAATTTGTGGTTGAGCTTTCCTAGCTCTATAATCTCGGATGACTATCCGACGGTCGTGGTTGAACATTAAAGGTAATATGTTCAAGAGTAATACAATCCTATCTGAAGAGAGGCCGAGGTGGTACTTTGTTCGAGAGGAGAGAATTATTTTTTTGACGAGAGGATTGTGTTAGGAGTATAAACAATCTATTGGCATGAGATTTTTTGGGTGAAACCAAAAGCAAAGCAACGAGAGTTATGCTGAAAGTGGACAATATATATCATAGCATTGTGGAGATGTTTGGTTCGCGGTTGAACATTAAAGCTAACATGTTCAAGAGTAATACGATCCTATCTTAAGAGAGGCTGAGGTGATACTTTGTTCGAGAGGAGAGGATTGTTGATATATGTTTCAATAAATACATAAGAATACTTTTTTACATTAAATTGGCCTATTAGCTCAGTTGGTTAGAGCGTCGTGCTAATAACGCGAAGGTCGCAGGTTCGACACCTGCATACGCCAAATATTTTAATACCCAAAGAACGGGTGAAGAATAAGAAAAGTATATCGGTGACAAAGGTACACGTTTTGGGTGAGGGATATGACCAAAGTCTTGTCATGTCTTAGTCATAATGAATTTGTGGTTGAGCTTTGCTAGCTCTGTAATCTCGGATGACTATCCGACGGTCGTGGTTGAACATTAAAGGTAATATGTTCAAGAGTAATACAATCCTATCTGAAGAGAGGTCGAGGTGATACTTTGTTCGAGAGGAGAGGATTGTTGATATATGTTTCAATAAATACATAAGAATACATTTTTACATTAAATTGGCCTATTAGCTCAGTTGGTTAGAGCGTCGTGCTAATAACGCGAAGGTCGCAGGTTCGACACCTGCATAGGCCAAATATTTTAATACCCAAAGAACGGGTGAAGAATAAGAAAAGTATATCGGTGACAAAGGTACACGTTTTGGGTGAGGGATATGACCAAAGTCTTGTCATGTCTTAGTCATAATGAATTGATGGTTGAGCTTTGCTAGCTCTGTAATCTCGGATGACTATCCGACGGTCGTGGTTGAACATTAAAGGTAATATGTTCAAGAGTAATACAATCCTATCTGAAGAGAGGTCGAGGTGGTACTTTGTTCGAGAGGAGAGGATTATTTTTTTGACGAGAGGATTGTGTTAGGAGAATAAACAATCTATTGGCATGAGACTTTTTGGGTGAAACCAAAAGCAAAGCAACGAGAGTTATGCTCAAAGTGGACAATATATATCATAGCATTGTGGAGATGTTTGGTTCGTGGTTGAACATTAATGCTAACATGTTCAAGAGTAATACGATCCTATCTTAAGAGAGGCCGAGGTGATACTTTGTTCGAGAGGAGAGGATTGTTGATATATGTTTCAATAAATACATAAGAATACTATTTTACATTAAATTGACCTATTAGCTTAGTTGGTTAGAGCGTCGTGCTTATAATGCGAAGGTCGTAGGTTCGACATCTGCATAGGCCAAAAATTTTAATACCCAAAGAACGGGTGAAGAATAAGAAAAGTATATCGGTGACAAGGTACACGTTTTGGGTGAGGGATATGACCCAAAGTCTTGTCATGTTTTAGTTATGGTGAATTTGTGGTTGAGCTTTCCTAGCTCTGTAATCTCGGATGACTATCCGACGGTCGTGGTTGAACATTAAAGGTAATATGTTCAAGAGTAATACAATCCTATCTGAAGAGAGGCCGAGGTGGTACTTTGTTCGAGAGGAGAGAATTATTTTTTTGACGAGAGGATTGTGTTAGGAGTATAAACAATCTATTGGCATGAGATTTTTTGGGTGAAACCAAAAGCAAAGCAACGAGAGTTATGCTCAAAGTAGACAATATATATCATAGCATTGTGGAGATGTTTGGATCGTGATTGAACATTAAAGCTAACATGTTCAAGAGTAATACGATCCTATCTTAAGAGAGGCTGAGGTGATACTTTGTTCGAGAGGAGAGGATTGTTGATATATGTTTCAATAAATACATAAGAATACTTTTTTACATTAAATTGGCCTATTAGCTCAGTTGGTTAGAGCGTCGTTCTAATAACGCGAAGGTCGCAGGTTCGACACCTGCATACGCCAAATATTTTAATACTTAAAGAACGGGTGAAGAATAAGAAAAGTATATCGGTGACAAAGGTACACGTTTTGGGTGAGGGATATGACCAAAGTCTTGTCATGTCTTAGTCATAATGAATTTGTGGTTGAGCTTTGCTAGCTCTGTAATCTCGGATGACTATCCGACGGTCGTGGTTGAACATTAAAGGTAATATGTTCAAGAGTAATACAATCCTATCTGAAGAGAGGCCGAGGTGGTACTTTGTTCGAGAGGAGAGAATTATTTTTTTGACGAGAGGATTGTGTTAGGAGTATAAACAATCTATTGGCATGAGATTTTTTGGGTGAAACCAAAAGCAAAGCAACGAGAGTTATGCTCAAAGTAGACAATATATATCATAGCATTGTGGAGATGTTTGGATCGTGATTGAACATTAAAGCTAACATGTTCAAGAGTAATACGATCATATCTTAAGAGAGGCTGAGGTGATACTTTGTTCGAGAGGAGAGGATTGTTGATATATGTTTCAATAAATACATAAGAATACTTTTTTACATTAAATTGGCCTATTAGCTCAGTTGGTTAGAGCGTCGTGCTAATAACGCGAAGGTCGCAGGTTCGACACCTACATAGGCCATATATTTTAATACCCAAAGAACGGGTGAAGAATAAGAAAAGTATATCGGTGACAAACGTACACGTTTTGGGTGAGGGATATGACCAAAGTTTTGTCATGTCTTAGTCATAATGAATTTGTGTTTGAGCTTTGCTAGCTCTGTAATCTCGGATGATAGGCCATATATTTTAATACCCAAAGAACGGGTGAAGAATAAGAAATTATATCGGTGACAAACGTACACGTTTTGGGTGAGGGATATGACCAAAGTCTTGTCATGTCTTAGTCATAATGAATTTGTGTTTGAGCTTTGCTAGCTCTGTAATCTCGGATGACTATCCGACGGTCGTGGTTGAACATTAAAGGTAATATGTTCAAGAGTAATACAATCCTATCTTAAGAGAGGCCAAGGTGGTACTTTGTTCGAGAGGAGAAGATTATTTTTTTGACGAGAGGATTGTGTTAGGAGTATAAACAATCTATTGGCATGAGACTTTTTGGGTGAAACCAAAAGCAAAACAACGAGAGTTATGCTCAAAGTGGACAATATATATCATAGCATTGTGGAGATGTTTGGTTCGTGGTTGAACATTAAAGCTAACATGTTCAAGAGTAATACGATCCTATCTTAAGAGAGGCCGAGGTGATACTTTGTTCGAGAGGAGAGGATTGTTGATATATGTTTCAATAAATACATAAGAATACTATTTTACATTAAATTGACCTATTTGCTTAGTTGGTTAGAGCGTCGTGCTTATAATGCGAAGGTCGCAGGTTCGACATCTGCATAGGCCAAAATTTTTAATACCCAAAGAACGGGTGAAGAATAAGAAAAGTATATCGGTGACAAGGTACACGTTTTGGGTGAGGGATATGACCCAAAGTCTTGTCATGTTTTAGTTATGGGGAATTTGTGGTTGAGCTTTCCTAGCTCTGTAATCTCGGATGACTATCCGACGGTCGTGGTTGAACATTAAAGGTAATATGTTCAAGAGTAATACAATCCTATCTGAAGAGAGGTCGAGGTGGTACTTTGTTCGAGAGGAGAGAATTATTTTTTTGACGAGAGGATTGTGTTAAAAGTATAAACAATCTATTGGCATGAGATTTTTTGGGTGAAACCAAAAGCAAAGCAACGAGAGTTATGCTCAAAGTAGACAATATATATCATAGCATTGTGGAGATGTTTGGTTCGTGATTGAACATTAAAGCTAACATGTTCAAGAGTAATACGATCCTATCTTAAGAGAGGCTGAGGTGATACTTTGTTCGAGAGGAGAGGATTGTTGATATATGTTTCAGTAAATACATAAGAATACATTTTTACATTAAATTGGCCTATTAGCTCAGTTGGTTAGAGCGTCGTGCTAATAACGCGAAGGTCGCAGGTTCGACACTTGCATAGGCCAAATATTTTAATACCCAAAGAACGGGTGAAGAATAAGAAAAGTATATCGGTGACAAAGGTACACGTTTTGGGTGAGGGATATGACCAAAGTCTTGTCATGTCTTAGTCATAATGAATTTGTGGTTGAGCTTTGCTAGCTCTGTAATCTCGGATGACTATCCGACGGTCGTGGTTGAACATTAAAGGTAATATGTTCAAGAGTAATACAATCCTATCTGAAGAGAGGTCGAGGTGGTACTTTGTTCGAGAGGAGAGGATTATTTTTTTGACGAGAGGATTGTGTTAGGAGAATAAACAATCTATTGGCATGAGACTTTTTGGGTGAAACCAAAAGCAAAGCAACGAGAGTTATGCTCAAAGTGGACAATATATATCATAGCATTGTGGAGATGTTTGGTTCGCGGTTGTACATTAAAGCTAACATGTTCAAGAGTAATACGATCCTATCTTAAGAGAGGCTGAGGTGATACTTTGTTCGAGAGGAGAGGATTGTTGATATATGTTTCAATAAATACATAAGAATACTTTTTTACATTAAATTGGCCTATTAGCTCAGTTGGTTAGAGCGTCGTGCTAATAACGCGAAGGTCGCAGGTTCGACACCTGCATAGGCCAAATATTTTAATACCCAAAGAACGGGTGAAGAATAAGAAAAGTATATCGGTGACAAAGGTAAACGTTTTGGGTGAGGGATATGACCAAAGTCTTGTCATGTCTTAATCATAATGAATTTGTGGTTGAGCTTTGCTAGCTCTGTAATCTCGGATGACTATCCGACGGTCGTGGTTGAACATTAAAGGTAATATGTTCAAGAGTAATACAATCATATCTGAAGAGAGGCCGAGGTGGTACTTTGTTCGAGAGGAGAGGATTATTTTTTTGAACGAGAGGATTGTGTTAGGAGTACAAACAATCTATTGGCATGAGACTTTTTGGGTGAAACCAAAAGCAAAGCAACGGGGAGTTATGCTCAAAGTGGACAATATATATCATAGCATTGTGGAGATGTTTGGTTCCTTGTCTTTAACAAGTTCAACTTTTCACCTCTCTCAATTTTAACAACTTCCCAATTTTTCAATCTTGTTCACGTAGTGTCACTGAAGTTTCAATTTTGTATCTAATAAGATGGTTAACCTATTTTTACAATTTTGTGCTTATAAATTTGTAAATCAATAAAAATGTCAAATAAGAAACCAACTGAAAGTTCAATTACCATTCAAATACAAAAATTGGATGTTTGTCCATTGAAAGTTTAAAAATTTCAAAGACATTTTTTTTAATTCAAGAACCTATTATGCTAACATGAACTAGGTTAGAATTTCGAGTTCCCATCTCCCAATTAGTTTGAAAAGAAAAAAAAATTATATAAACACAAATATCGTAAAAGTTTAGAGAAAGAATTTGTAATTTTTGTAGTACCACACATTAGGTAGGGGAATTTGAACCCAGGAGTACAACTCAATTACCACTAAGCTAAAAGCTTAGGTGATTGAATTTGTAATTTAATCAAAGAATTATGATTTTGAAAATTGTTGGTTCTAATTTCTTCCTTAAATTATTTAGAGCAAGAAAATTATATATAGAATGTGAAAAAAGTTTATTTTTTAGTGTTTCATTTAGGTTGAGAGTAGAAAAAGAAAATGGTTAATTACAGTTATGTTTTTGCAAAATTCAGGTATAGAAGAATGGAGTGAACAAATTAAACTTCTGAACCATAGCGTAGTGAGAGAGAGAGTCGGCCTCCAAAAGATAAGCTTATGCCCATATCCAAGCTATTCTTTGAAGAGATCAGATGGTTTTCTCTTTCTTAAACATAAATAAACTGGATTTGTCAAAAGTAAATCATATTCTACTTCGTGAACATATATGCCACGAAATAAAATGATAATCTTCTTCGATGTGTTTTGTCTTCTCACGAAAGATTGGTCGTTCTGTGCAATATACAACGTAAACTAACTATGGGTGCATCTATATCATGATGCATAATAAATCACCAAGCGAGATGTTTTAACCACTTCAACTCATAAGTAACTGTCATATTCATTGGAATAAGACTATTTCTCTTTGATATGGGAATGAGACTAAGTTATTCCTTGGTTTTATAGGACGCAAAAAAAAAATTGAAAATAATTTAAGTGTCACAAATCAACCACTCAATAATCTTCGAGTGAGAGGGCATCTCGCCCAGTCTTCCATTCGTCTAGTCTCACAGCACTGTAAGACCTAAGAAGAATTTCGTTTAGACAATTTTGACTGACTACTTGAGCATGATCCACAATCATGTCATACATGAGGCTCAAGTACTCATATTCAGCCAAGCGTGTTGGTCATTGGTATAGGTTAACTTAAACACGTTTCACTTTATTCCAGTAAACTCTTTTACTGAATAAAACTAATAACTCTTTATTCTAAATAGATATTTACAAACATAACAGTTTACAAACCACGAGTTTTAGGACATAAAACCCAACACGCAAGTGTACGGGTCAAGTTTTAATATAGTGTATAAAAATACGGATTATCGTCCTCAGGATTGGTTTTCTAGTTCACCTAATTACCATGAATACTATCACTCAATTTTATTTAGAGAAGTAAAATAAAAGGGCATGATTAAAACAAAAACAAAAAAACATAAAATAAAAATATAAGAACAATAAGAAGAGATATGTACTAGGGAATTGACTTGAGCAATGACTTCACCGTTATCTCATCATATTCTTCATTCATTAAAAGATGGAATTAATCAATTTCTAGATTGTTGACAAGTTCTACCCTATAAACTCGTTACTCTCTCCCGAGTAATAACAATATTCTTTGAAAAGTAAATTACCTATATTTCTATGACAATTCAGACAATCCAAATATGAAAACGTAAAACTATGACTGTCACAAAATCTACAAGGATATGTCTATCTCATGTATAAATCAGTGAAAACAATTCGGATCATCAATAATAATCGTCTCTCGACCTCAAATCTTTGATATAAAATTCAGGCAAACAATGGCCAAATCCTAACATGTATTAAGCCTAGAAATTTTTTCACAACCAATATGAAATTGAAATCCCAACTATTAATTAAGAAGAATAAAATTCAAAGAACGATTACATCAAGCTCAAAGTCAAGAGAGTTTAACTAATCATGTTCAATAATTCAGAATATAAACTAAAAAATAAACCCAAAAAAAAACTACAAATTAAAAGGGAAAGAAGAAATAAAACTCGTGTCGATTCCACGTTTCCGCTGCAATCTTCACGATCCCGAGCATGTAAATTTGTACTTTGTGCTCCCAAAAATCTCTTCAAACTCCAAAAAACTATGTAATTTCAAAATTGGGATTTTCTCTCCAAATCGGCTCTCTAAAAACTCCATAAAAAATATGTATTTATATGGAAATTTAGGTAAAAATCGTGCATAATAGGTCTGGAGGAGCTCAGATCAGGTGTAGCGCGCATCCATGGAGTTTGATGGTATGTGCGGAGATGAAATTTCACATTAATCTGAACAATACAATTAATTTCGCTGCATTTATCACTAGAATAGGTGTTTGGTTGAGTTGGAGAAGTGAGTTTGAATCCAAGTTTGTACATTTTGCAGTTTTATTTATTTTTTCATCATTTTGTAGCGCCTAGGCGCTATGCTCTCGGGTTTTCAACCTAATTTCTTTCTTTTGGTCACTTGGGGAACTTCAAATTTCATCCAAATAGCTTAGTTTTCACCACAAAGCTTCGAAATTCACTGGTTTGCTCCAAAATGCTCGATATCTATAAAATAATCAAATATAATCGTGAAAGTACACATTTAATCCTCTAAACTAGCATAAAATAGGTCCTAAAGATAACTCATTTGTGTGCTATCAGTTACCTACGTAGTCCCTGCTTGACGTCACTACACTAAATTAAATTCCAATCTCAGACCGTTTTCGACACTGAAACAGAGAGGCCTTTAAAAGTTATGAAAAATATGAAATCTTGAAATAAAGTCTAAATGTTCCAAAACGGATTGTTAGCTATTGAGAGTTGTCAAAATGAGAATTACCCAACCTTCGCCGATTGGCCTCTTATTGTGGATTGCTGCCGCGCAAAACCTCAGACCGTCGCGCTGAAATGTCGATGCCGATGCAGAAGTGTCGATGTCGATGAGCGGGTGTTAACCTTCGCCGATCGACCCCTTATCGTGGATTGCTGCCGCGCAAAACCTCAGACCGTCGCGCTGAAGTGTTGATGCCGATGCAGACGATGCCGATGAGCGAGTGTTGAAGACGGATGGAGAAAAACAACTGAAGAAACCCTAGTACCTTAAAGATAAGTTTAATAATATTAATATTAATATTATAAAAATATTTTTATAATATTAACATTATTAATATTATTGCTACTATAAAAACAAATTTATTTATTTCTCAGTCCCTTTCTTTTCAAAGTTAAGATATTCATTACTTTTTTGGTTCCTGATTTTTTTCTGGTTGTCTATTAATTCTACCTTTAATTCACTATTTTTCTTATAAGAATTACGATATTAAATATGAAAGAAAATGGTTGGATGATATGATTATATTTCAAATATTTTTACATTGAAAAAATATATTTGTTATTTTATATCCAACAATTGTAATAGAAGTTAATGGATTTTTGTTCATACCGATTTTTGGTCACATGTGAATTTGAGGGATCGAGGTTTGCCTGCAAAAAAAGAGGAGGTGAGATCTAACACCGGTGTGGTGTTAAGCCACACGATATTTGCGATCAAGTTAGGAAGGAATGATCTCAAGTATTGAAAAGTATGGTTTCTTTTAATCTATGGAAGGTGTCTTACCCCTTTCCTTCTTTGATCACTTCTATATAGGCCTTGCCATATATGATCGTTGGAGCCTTTAATTGTCCGTTTCATGTACTTAAGTTGAGTCTCCATGGTTTTCTACGGAACGGACGTTGATTTACTAATGTGTAACCAACCACGGAGGTCGGTGTTTACACGGGTCGGTCGACCCCCGAAGGTCAACAATCTTTGCTCTTGAGTCGATCCCTACGGGGGTCAACTTTCCTCCATTCTGCTGACCTCCATAGGGTCGACTATGCCACCTCCGGCCGACCCATACGAGGGTAGTCTTCATCGTTTTAGGCCGACCCCTGGGGTGGGCCTCGCTTGAATTGGTCAACCCCCATTGGAGTCGGTCTTAGTTGATTAGTCTAACCCTTATGGGGTCGGTCTAACAAGCTTGGGTCAATCCTTGCAGGGGTCTGCCCTTTGGCTTTTGGTCTTTGGGCTTCAGTGAATATTTTACCTACAACAATTGTTCTCACTTTCCATCTTAGTTTTTTTTTTTTTTTTTGCCTAGTGTGTGGCATGGGAATTTGTATTCAGGGTTTCTACTCTTTCTCTTTAGGACTGAAAGTCTTGCCTCTCATCATTCCAATCAATGCAAAGTCTGCGCCTGACTTAGATTTTTGGCGGGAAGCCTTCTCCCTCCATCCTTCACTTGTTTTTCTTGTGGATTGCTCTTAAGGTGATCATTTGCTTCTATTTTGTCTGTTCAAATTGGTGATTTCGTAGAGCAGCGTGTGTAGTTATAGAGTCGATTCTGACTGATCTGGATGATGTCTACTTCGGATCATTCATTCGGGCCTTTATTCACGACCTTCTAGATAGCCTAAAAATCTCTTACAATATTCTGCGAACATTCGAAAGAGGACTCTTAATCCAAGGGAAAAATCGAGCTTCCTCCTCCGAGGGAAAATTTGTTTATCCTGCCAGTTTGAGAGCAGTGCCCGACTTCTTATTCATCCTTTTAAATACTTCATATTACTTCTGTTTTTTCAGAATTAGCACAACTGTATCAATTATTTTAAAAGCTACAACCCCAAACTAACCCTCGATTATATTAATACAATCATAGAAGTTTAGGATAGTTTATAATTTAATAGTTCATCATTTGGAAGCAAACATATAAACCATTAGCGCAATTCATTACTAAATATGCACCTTAGTTTTTTGAAAACAGAAAACCAAACAAATTACTATAAAACTTAGTTTGTTTTACTAAATTATTGTGTTGATTTCGATGTGTTTTGTAGTTGTGCTTCCTACTGTTAGAGCATGTTTGAGACTGATTTTGGAAGGACCTAAAATCAATTTTTCAACCCGAAAATCAATTCTATTTCAAAATGGTGATGTTTGGCAATTTCTATCACTGATAGTATGGTCTATCGCTGATAGGAGTCTATAACTGATAGAAGTCTATCAGTAATAGTCATAAAGTCTATCAGTAATAGTCATAAAGTCTATCAGTGATAGCCACTGATTTTTTTTCATATTCGCAAAAGGTTTTAAAGTTTGCTAAATTTGCAATTATTTTGAGCAATTGTTGTTTGTGCAACCAGCCCTATATATATATATATATATTCAATAATTAGACTAAAACTCGTTTTCTACTAAATTTTTGTTTTCAAAACAAATTTTCGGATTACAACCTATACGGGGCCAACATTCCTAAAAAATTTGGGAATTTTCTAACTAACTTCCTTATTCTCCATACCCATGTTTCACCTTCCATCTAAATTTTTATTTTAAATTTATTTTGTTGTTTCTATATTATTTTATTAACTCTGTCGGAATTTATTTGTTCTTACTTTTTTTTTTTAATTTAAATTGAAATAACATTTTTTTTTTCAAAATAATTTTTTTATAGCAATTATTTTTCTTATCAAAACATATAAACATCTGGACTAAACATAATATTGTAATTTGAGGGCAGAATATTGTACTACAATAGTCATTTTCTTTTCAAGATCCAAATAGGAAATCTTATTTATAGTGATTTAAAATCTGCTCAATTAGGTTCCAAGCAAGTTTAATATTTTAAAATCATTTATAGTTTTTTAAATTCTAGAATTTGAAATCTACCTCGTTTCAATTCGAGATGACACACAAAGCATAAAACATTCTTTTTTTTTTCACAAAAACTCATGAAATATTTTGGCATAAATAAAGTGTTTCAAAAAGACCTACAAAATCGAATAAAACAAGGAAGCTGATATTTGTTTCAATAAATACATAAAAATACATTTTTATATTAAATTGGGCTATTAGTTCGGTTGGTTAGAGCATGACTATATATTTGTCTCAAAAAAAATACATAAAAATACCTATTTATATTAAATTGGCCTATAAGCTTAGTTGGTTAGACTGTTGTGCTAATATTGCGAAGGTTGCAGGTTCAATACCTCCAAAAAGTTTAATACCCAAAGAAGGGGTGAATAAGAAAAGTATATCGGTGACAAGGTACATTTTGGGTGAGGGCTTCGGGTGTCGACTTTGGCCGAGAGGAGAGGATTGTTGATATATGTGTCAATAAATACATAAAAATACATTTTTTATAATAAATTGGCCTATTAGCTTAGTTAGTTAGGGCGTCGTGCTAATAACGCAGGTTCGGCACCTGCATAGGCCAAACATTTTAATACCCAAAGAAGGGGTGAATAAGAAAAGTATATGACATAGTCATAATTAGTGTTCGAATAGTCATAATTAGTGTTACAATGACATAGTCATAATTAGTCATGAATCTGTTCAAGAGTAATCCGATTCTATGGCAGACCGATTTGGTTTGTTTCAATAAATACATAAAAATATTTTTTTACATTAAATTGGCCTATTAGCTCAGTTGGTTAGAGCGTCGTGCTAATAAAGAAAAGTATATTGGTGACAAGGTGCATGTTTTGGGTGAGTGATATGACCAAAGTCATGTCATGTCTTTAAAATTCTCGGGTGTCGAACCAAAATATTAATGAGCTTCGACACCTACATAGTCATAATTATTCTTCCAATGACATAGTCATAGTGAATCTGTGGTTGAGCTTTGCTAGCTCTGTAATCTTGGATGACTATCTGAGGGTCGTTGTTGAACATTAAAGGTAATATGTTCAAGAGTAATATAATCCTATCTTAAGAGAGGCCGAGGTGGTACTTTGTTCGAGAGGAGAGGATTGTTGATATATGTTTTAATAAATACATAAAAAATACTTTTTTACATTATATTAACCCATTGGCTCAGTTGGTTAGAGCGTAAACTATACGACTCTTAAATAATTAGGGGTCGTGGTTGCCACACGTGTTTGGATTTAATCGTTCGCTTCTTTTCTCAAAATCATAATTTAATTATGATCCATTTTTTAACCTTCGGTCAAAAACAATAGTTTTTTTTTTTTTTTTTTTTTAATAACAAAATGAGATTCGAACTTGAGACCACTTACTCATAATTTATATTATGCTAGTTGAGCTATGCTCACATGTTGACTATTGTCCATTTAGTTAAGTATAATTAGCAAAACTATAGTTTAGCTCACATGTTGACTATTGTCCATTTAGTTAAGTATAATTAGCAAAACTATAGTTTGATGATAATATATTTCTAATCATTAATTTTTGAACTAGCATAATAATTCAATGGTTTCGGAGGACATATGTTAACATGTTGTAATTAATATTACTCATTTTCTTAGGTTGAAAGTTCAAATCTCTATATTATGCCAGTGTTATATTAAAAAAATGTTTAAGTCATATATATCTTCGAAATTGTGTAAGTTTTAGTTCCCGATATATCATAAATTATATAACTAATTAATTTAGTCCTGAACTTTAGTTTGTAACGATTTAGTCTCTGTACTTTAAATTTTGTAATATTTTAGTCTATAAACTTTAACATACTACAACTTAGTTTTTATGCTTTCAAATTTGTAACACTTCAAACCCTATCGTGCAAAATTCATCAAAATTAACTGCACAATAATTGTAGTTCGATCACTACAGGTGAAAAATGTTTTTTTGACACAATAATTGTAGTTCGATCACTAGAGGTGAAAAATGACATCTTTAAACTTCGAGAGGATAATGAAGAATACTCGAGTTTGGATTTTAAAGTTTCATTTTACTATTTTGAGATTTTTTTTTTTTTTTTTTTTTTTTTTGACAACATGTTGGGGTGGGGTATTTGATAGCGTGCCAATATTTAGCTCCTAAGTCTTGTAAATTAGAATAATTATTTGGGCTTAATTGATATATTTTGTATAATTTAATTGTTAAGGGGTAAATCGAGCATTTGCGTAAATTAAGAGCTTAAATGAATATTTTAGAACATTTTATTAATTAACCGTTTTGAGTGATTATATTACATAAATTTATTAATCTAAATTAACTTTAAATCAATTAATGACTTAATGGTGCAGTGCTTGCCAAGATAATGATTGTGTTCTGGTTCAAATCCAAATGGTATCACATTTTCTATCATTTTTGTAAAAGTCAACACTCCTAGATTTGGTCAACGCCAAGCTCCAGCCCGCGCCCAACGGAGGCACCGCGCGCCCGTCAATGAAAGCGCCCCGATGCCCGTCATTAAAAGTCCAAAAAATTGCCCGTCATTAAAAGTCTAAAAAAGCGTTGTTTTCCATTTTTGTTCCGTCCGTAGCGTCGAGACGCTACTTTGAAGTATAAAACGAACATTTTCGCGATTTTAGGGCATTCCATCTCCGTTTTGGGCTCGGGATTGACGCTTTTTCACCATTTTTGAAGCTCTTCTTCTCCATTTGGGTTGTATGAACTCTACAACCTCCATGGAAGCTTGGAATACTCTATATCCCATGGAAGGCTAGAGGTAAATGCTTGATTAGTTGGTTGAGGGATTGAATTCTATTGTATTTAGGTGAGATTTGTGCTTTATATGAATGTTTAGCATATGTGTATAAACTCTTGCATCTCTTTCCTCTATTAAGAACGAATGGCATGCCTTTCTAATTAGGATTGACGCCCATAATTGTTACGCATGTTAGTCGGCTAACATTGATTCCTGATTAGTTTTAATGCAAGTAGCGAGGGTCTAATCGTGCCTAATCAATTTGACCCTATGTGACGAATGGGGTATGAATTGATTATCGTATCGCGGTGGGCTCAAGGTTAAGAGAGAAATCAAATTAGTTTTAGGATTAATTCGTCGCGATGTTACCCATTACTGTTTTCTGATTAATTTAGGACTAATCACCTTGAATTGATTAAGAGGCATGTTTAATTGGAATTGTCTGTTTCTAATTAATTCTCCAGGGTGTTTGTATCGGTGTCGAGCAAACATTTCACGTGCATGAGCATCTCGGCTAATTTCCATGTTTATCGATGAACTGAAATACAATAGAGCGATCCCGATACTTTCTAATTAAGCATACTTGTCAATTTCATATTTCCCTCTTTAATTTTCCGTTAGCGCAATTCTTTGCATGTTAGTAATTTTCCAAACAAAACCTCTCATTGTTTTTACTTCATTACAAATTCAATTTAATTAAGTTAGGATTATAGCTTGCTCGCTGCGCATCGACTCCGTTGCCACTAGCTGCAAAGCTTAGTGAGTTGGGATTATAAATATTATTTTGGCGGGTTTCGACAACCCGAAATTTGTAGGATATTCAAAAATCCTATCACCAAAATTGGCGTCGTTGCCGGGGAGCAACAATTAATCTTACTTGGTTGAATTTTATTTGTTTTTTGTTTTTAATTTTTCTTTTTAAAATTATATTTTTTTTTTGTTATGTTTATTTTTATCCTTCTTGTACCGTATGACTCGTTTGTTTTGAGTTGTTGTGTGCAGTTTTATTTTAATTTTTGAGAAAAGTGGAAGAAATGGAACTTGCAATTAACGATGAGCCTTAGATGACCTTAAGGCAGTTGGCATCACCTGACTTGGACCGCCAACCACTGTGTATATCGTATCCGGTAGTACCAGGTAATTTTGAGCTTAATGCCGGTTCAATTAACTTACTACCTTCCTTTTATGGTAATGCAGATGAGGACCCTATTAAACACCTGAAGGAGTTTCAAATAGTGTGTTCGGCGATGAAGAAAAGTGAAGCCACTGACGATCAGTTGAGCCTGAGAGCCTTCCTTTTCACATTAAAGGGAAAAGAAAGAGACTGGATGTATTATCTTCCATCGGGATCCATCGCCACATGGAGCGGGTTGAAAGGGCTATTATTGGAAAAAATATTTTCCCGCTTCCAGAGCCACTTTGTTTAGGAAAAAGATTTATGTCATTGCGCAAGCGGAAGGCGAGACCCTTCACGAGTGCTGGGAGAAGTTCGGTCATCTATGTGAAAGTTTTTCCCACCATAAGATAGCAGACGCAGAACTGATCCGGTATTTCTACGAAGGCTTGCTTCCACGAGACCGCCAAATGATTGATGTTGCTAGTGGAGGATCTCTCCTTGATAAGACTCTCGTAGAAGCTAGAGTTCTGATCTTTAATATGGTCGGGAACCTTCAGCAGTATGGTGGTGGAAGAGTGAAGCAAGCTCGTCTCTCAAAGGATCTGAACGAGCTCAAAGCCCAAGTACTCGAGGTAAGTAACTTACAAAAATCTCAATCTTTTGTTTCAGATCGAAATGTCGAGGAGATGGTGAGTTCTTATTTGACGAAATTTTCGGCCATGTTTGAGAGTAGTGGAGATCAAGTGCAAGGTCTGGCCGATGTAATGAAGAGGCTCGACGAAAGGCTTAGTAAGGTGGAGGATCAGTGTTCATGGAAACCACCCTAACAGACGGTGGCGAGCACTTGTGAGCAAGTGTGCGCCATGACCTTGAGAATCGGGAAGGAAATTCCTCCTAATACTACGTCGGTGGTGGATAATCTGGTTGTAGAACCTGAACCGAGGAGAAGGGAGTACGTGCCTAGAGCTCCTTTTCCAAGCAGATTGATGAGGCTTGTGCCTGAGGAAGTGGAGAGCAAAGAAAAGGAAACTCCTCCTGTTGTTCAGAAGTATGTGCCAAAGCCTCCCAACCCAAGAAGACAGTTGAGTCCTGAGATCATAGAGGAAGAGGACCGAGATGAGAAACCACCTTCGCCTAAGCCAAAATATGTTCCGGTAGCACCATTTCCAAGTAGGCTGGTTAGACCAAAGCCTAAGGTGGATGAAACTGATAAAAAACTCTTGGAGACTTTTCAAAAGGTGATGGTGAACATTCCCCTTTTGGAATCCATCAAGCAAATCCCCACGTACTTTAAATTCTTGAAGAATTGGTGCACCTCCAAAAGAAAGTCGAAGAAAAAGGAAGGAAAGCTGGTGAGTGAGAACGTCTACGCTATCTCATAAGGTAAATTGCCCAAGAAATGCAAGGACCTAGGTATGTTTACTTTGCCTTGCACTATAGGAGATAAACTGATTAATCATGCCATGTTAGATTTAGGAGCATCTATTAATGTAATGTCATATGTTGTTTTTAAAGAGCTTAAATTGAATGACTTGCATGAAACTGGTGTTATTGTGCAATTGGCTGATAAATCATATGTGCATCCCTTGGGTAAAGTTGATGACGTTCTAATTAGAGTAAATGATCTGTATTTTCCTGCGGATTTTTTATGTGCTTGAAATGAAAGATAAACCATCCCATGTCTCTAAATCAATTCTGTTGGGACGACCTTTTATGAAAACTGCAAAAGTTAAAATCGATGTTGATAAAGGTGTCCTGTCTGTTGAGTTCGATGGAGATGTGAATAAGTTTAAAATTGATAAGTTAAAATCAGAGGAGTTTGTTGGGAATGTTGATGTTGTTCGCTCTTTATTCGAAAATGATGTTGTCTGTGTGCGGAAGGCACGAGATAAAAAATTGTTTGGTGATTTTTGCAGGAACGATGAGATTGGGAAGATGTATGAAGCATCTTCCAAGATTGATTATGGATGAGTCGAGTGCAAGAATACAGTCGAGCAATCGACTTTAAAAATTTGCGCTTCTTGGGAGGCAACCCATGAGTATTTAAAATTCATGTCTTTACTTTTAGTTTTTATTTTCCTAGCTTAGCTTTCTCTTGCTTTCTTTTGTAGGAGGTTTGACCTGAGGATCGAGATAATGGGCGAAGACCGCGCTGCTCCAACCGACAACCGAACAAAATTCAGGGGAGGTTTTCTGTTCCCTTTTATTTTGTGCGTTTTAACTGCTTAGTCTGAAGTGTGATACATAGAGGACTATGTATCCTTTTAGGTTGGTGGTGGAGTTGTCTGTTGGATGGATTTCTATAGTTGTTGAGCTGTGGAGATTCTGAATTTGAAGTGCTTGTGTCTGTTGTTGCATGTTGTTCGATGAGGACAATCTAGGAAATGCTTTTAAATTCTTCGTAGTTGCACATCTAGAAAAGCATGAGATTGTATGTGTTAGTTGAGCATTTTTTTTAAAAAAAATTAAATTTTTTTGTTGCTCCCTTGCATCTATCGAGCACTTAGCAATCTATTCTTGGTTCTCTAGGCTTAGAATAATCTTATGTAGCCTAAAATCATGTTGTCCCCCCGAAAGGCACCGCTAGGGAAGGCTTGATGCATGATAGGTTGTAATAGGCTAATCGAGATCGTAGCGAAGCTATTGCCTAATTAAATAAAAAATTAAATAAAAAGTAAGCATGAAAAATAAAAACTCTAGAGATGCTCCTCCTTCATAAAGTGCACATTAAGAAGTGAGCATTAGTCCTTAAAAACGTGAAGTGAAATGAAGCTTGACGTGTTAGACTCTCTTGGAGAAGCAAAAGAAAAGTAAAAAAAAGTGGATAAAAGAAATAAAGAGTACAAAGTACTCAAGAAAAAGAAAATGTTTAGGCCTTTTAATTTGTTACTTTCTTGATTGTTGAAAAGCCAATAGACTGTTCTTAATTGCTAGAAGTAGGGGGAAAACGAGATGTAGGGTTGCATATGGTTTTTCCGAGTCTATAAGAGTTAGAATAGGTTGGCTAATCACACACACACGTAGGGGAGTAGTAGTTTAATTTTTGAAATGTTCTCAGCTTATGCATGCAATCAATTGTTCTCTTTTGTTGTAAGTGCCTTGTTTTTTAAAGCATTGACGTTAGAGTCGTTGCATGCAATTTCATTCATAGGAGCTAGTTCAGAGTTTTTCTTGCTCGAGGACTAGCAAGATTTAGGTTGGGGGTTTTGATAGCACTCTAAAAGTGCTAATATTTAGCTCCTAAGTCTTGTAAATTAGAATAATTATTTGGGCTTAATTGATATATTTTGTATAATTTAATTGTTAATGGGTAAATCAGGCATTTGCGTAAATTAAGAGCTTAAATGAATATTTTAGAGCATTTTATTAATTAACCGTTTTGAGTGATTATACAACATTAATTTATTAATCTAAATTTAACTTTAAATCAATTAATGGCTTAATGGTGCAAGGCTTGCCAAGACAATGATTGTGCCCAGGTTCATTCCAGATGGGTGCACATTGTCTATTATTTTTGTAAAAGTCAACGCTCCTAGATTTGGTCAATGCCCCGCTCCGCGCCCGTCATTGAAAGCCCGCGCGCCCCGATGCCCGTCATTAAAAGTCTAAAAAAGCGTTGTTTTCCATTTTTGTTCCGTCCGTAGCGTCGAGACACTGGGTCAGCGTCTCGACGCTACTCTGAAGTATAAAAAGAACATTTTCGCGATTTTAGGGCATTCCATCTCCATTTTGGGCTCGGGATTGACGTTTTTTCACCATTTTTGAAGCTCTTCTTCTCCATTTGGGTTGTATGAACTCTACAACCTCTATGGAAGCTTGGAATACTCCATATCCCATGGAAGGCTAGAGGTAAAATGCTTGATTAGTTGGTTGAGTGATTGAATTCTATTGTATTTAGGTGAGATTTGTGCTTTATATGAATGTTTAGCATATGTGTATGAACTCTTGCATCTCTTTCCTCTATTAAGAACGAATGACATGCCTTTCTAATTAGGATTGACGCCCATAATTGTTACGCATGTTAGTCGGCTAACATTGATTCCTGATTAGTTTTAATGCAAGTAGTGAGGGTCTAATCGTGCCTAATCAATTTGACCCTATGTGACGAATGGGGTATGAATTGATTATCGTATCGCGGTGGGCTCAAGGTTAAGATAGAAATCGAATTAGTTTTAGGATTAATTCGTCGCAATGTTACCCATTACTGTTTTCTGATTAATTTTAGGACTAATCACCTTGAATTGATTAAGAGGCATGTTTAATTGGAATTGTCTGTTTCTAATTAATTCTTCGGGGTGTTTGTATCGGTGTCGAGCAAACATTTCGCGTGCATGAGCATCTCGGCTAATTTCCATATTTATCGATACTGAAATACAATAGAGCAATCCCGATACTTTCTAATTAAGCATACTTGTCAATTTCAATACTTGTCAATTTCATATTTTTACTTCATTACAAATTCAATTTAATTAAGTTAGGATCGACTCCGTTGCCACTGCAAAACTTAGTGAGTTCGGATTATAAATATTATTTTGGCGGGTTTCGACAACCCGAAATTTGTAGGATATTCAAAAATCCTATCACCAGTATTGAACCTAGGACCTTATGATCACTGGGCAATACATCATGCGGTTGAGCTATACTCTTGTTGGCTACTATTTTGAGTTTATCCTAAACTAAAGGAAAGATAATTGGGATAAGGAAGTTTAGGTTATGATCGATATCTTATCCAATATCTCCAAAATAATCTTTAGCATGAAATTTCACTCTTCTAGATATTAGAATATCCGAAGCCTTGGATGTTAATGTTTTGAGTGGATGACCAAGTGGGACCAAGCCATATTATGAACTTAAAAAAAGCATTTTTTTTATTGTGGCCATAAGAACCGCCACGTGGAGAAATACAGCCAATGAAATCATAGACGTTGATTTTGCCACGATAAGAATCTTCTGTATATAAACCCAACCTCAACGGCCTTGTCATTCACAACAAAAACAACAAACAACGCATTTTCTCTAGTTCTTGCTTCTAATGGCGGCCTCAACAATGGCTCTGTCCTCCCCGTCACTCGCCGGAAAGGCAGTGAAACTAACTCCCTCCGCCCCGGAGCTTCTCGGCAACGGCAGAGTCAGCATGAGGAAATCCGCCGCCAAATCTGTTTCTTCTGGAAGCCCATGGTACGGACCCGACCGTGTCAAGTATTTGGGCCCATTCTCCGGCGAATCTCCGTCCTACCTCACCGGAGAATTCCCCGGTGACTACGGCTGGGATACTGCCGGACTTTCTGCAGACCCCGAGACCTTCGCCAAGAACCGTGAGCTCGAAGTTATCCACTCCAGGTAATTAGAAGTGAAAACAAACAAAAACATTTCCTTCCCATAATTTAATTTTAGAATTTTATAAACATAATTTTCAAAATGGTGTATTATATCTGTTCCAACCCTTAAAATATATTTAGTAAAACTTTGAACTATTAATTTTGTGTTTAATAAGTCTTTCATCCTTGTTTCAGGTGGGCTATGCTCGGAGCTCTTGGTTGTGTCTTCCCCGAGCTCCTGTCCCGCAACGGTGTGAAGTTCGGTGAAGCAGTTTGGTTTAAGGCCGGTTCCCAAATCTTTAGCGAAGGTGGGCTTGACTACTTGGGGAACCCAAGCTTGGTTCACGCCCAAAGCATTCTCGCCATTTGGGCCACACAAGTTGTTCTCATGGGGGCTGTCGAGGGATACCGTATTGCCGGTGGCCCACTCGGTGAGATAACCGATCCGATCTACCCAGGTGGGAGCTTTGATCCATTGGGGCTTGCAGATGACCCTGAAGCATTTGCAGAGCTGAAAGTGAAGGAGCTAAAGAATGGAAGATTGGCCATGTTTTCCATGTTTGGTTTCTTCGTGCAGGCCATCGTTACCGGAAAGGGCCCATTGGAGAATCTTGCTGACCACCTTACTGACCCAGTCAACAACAATGCTTGGGCTTTTGCTACCAACTTTGCTCCCGGAAAATAAGTGACAATATGTTGTGAAAATTAAAACTTGTTTGTTCCTTTAAGAATATGAAAGGAGTTTGTATTTAGTTAGTTGATCTTTTAATGCTACAAAAAATGTACGATGCTTATTAGTTTATGAGTAAAACTTACGTGCATATTGGGCTACAACTATCTTTTGCAGACCACGTGACACAATTTGATTGGTCAAGCTATATATGCTTTGGTAGGCCTTCACGTTGTTGGTTCCTTTCGCTTCTTCCCTATAATAATTTCATTTTAGAACCCTAACAGATGTAGCATCTTCCCGTGTTTTGGACCATCATATTTTTTTCCTTCTTCTTCTTCTTCTTATTTATTTTCCTTCTCTGGCTCTCAATCGCGAGGGGGCCCTCTTGATTTCTCCTAAACGCTTCATTCCCGGCGATCCCTTTTTTGTTTTGGCTAATTGGAATTTTAACAAGGAGACCCCGTCCTTCAAACCTACTGTCGCAACGTCATTGCGATGCGGAGCGGCCGACGTCATCTTTTAAACATTCGATCCTTTATCAAGGATCTAATCCCAATGCTCTTGAATCGACCAATGGTTCCTATTATCACATAAACGAGACAAGTTAATGAAGGGACAATAGGAATATGCTTCTCTAGTTACCTTGCAATGCCAGAAGAGGTGTTAAGATGATTCTTTATTGTCTCTGCAAAAAAACACATAAATTATTAGTAAAGATTCCTACCGAGTTAAAATATAGGAATGATGTTGTTGTAAACTCTCCAACAATAGATTTTGACTTTTGCGGGAACTTTGGAGCCTCAAAAGTCTTCAATCTCCTGTTTTGAGATTCAACAGTTGAGGGCGAAGCCTCACGATTATTCTCATAAGATAAACCCAGCTGATAAGCAGTCTTAACAGAAAAAACTCTCTGTTTCGAAGGATTCCAGATAATGATGTCTTATTTGCCACTCAGATGAAGAGGAATATCAATTATCGCCAAGAAGTTTCTCGGATGTGCTCCTCCTTCCAAGACCCATCAATGATCATCAACGAAGCTACTGTATAATTGTGGACTGAAGGTGCTGAAAATAACAACCGACCATTTTCTCTTGAAATCCAAGGATCACTATCAATAAACACCTCTTTATCGCTTCCCACTCTCCACCTGTACTCTTTATCAAACAATTTCTTGCCCCACATGATGTTCCGCCACGCATAAGAAGAAGTCGAGCCTAGATGCGCCCGCAGGAAAATACCATGATTATAATACTTGCCATTCATAACCCAAGCCAATCAGTTGTCACGATGTTTAATTAACCTCCAACACTGCTTAGCTAGAAGGGCCTGATTGAACAGAGTGAAATCTCTGAAACTCATTCCCCATTGCAACTTGCTAACACAGATACGACTCTAAGATTGCCAACGAATCTTCCTCTTACCAGAGATTGAACCCCACCAAAAACTCGCAAACATTTTAGTAATCTCCGAACTAACCTGGGAATGGATCCTGAAGCAACTCATTGTGTATGTCAGAATGGCTTGAGCGACTACTTTGTGATAAACACCTATTTGCCTCCCGCCGAAAACAACTTTTGTTTTCAGCCGTGTAGGGTCTTCCAGACCCTATCTTTTAAGGCGCTGAAAACTTGGCAACGATTCCTCGCCACCTGGGAAGGGAGGCCTAAATACTGACCAAGCGTAGCTGTGTACTTCACCCCAAGCTCACCCTAAATCATATCAATCGCATCTTGCCTCGTATTTCAACATGCCATGAACACTGTTTATCAAAATTAACCGTCTATCTGGTAGCCTCCTCATATATAACTAAAATATTTCTCTAATAGCCTGACAATCTCTCCTCGTTGCCTTGAAAAAAATCAAGTTGTCATCTGCAAAAAATAAATGAGAAATAGAAACACAATGACGATTAATTTGAAAACCTGAGATCTCATGGTTATGTTCTTTCTGTTGAAGCATTGCTGAAAAACCTTCAACACAGAGCAGGAACAGGTAAGATGAAAGAGGATCCCCCTGACGTAAACCTCAGTAAGGATGGAAATCTTGAGATGGAACCCCATTCAACAACACTGAGAAGTTGACTGATTCCACACAATTCATAATGAGAGAAACTCATTGTTGACAAAACTCCATTTTCTCCATGGCGACCCTCTTTATAAAAACACATTCGACTCTGTCATAGGCTTTGCTCATGTCTAACTTAAGAGAAATGGTCCCCTCTTGCCCACATCGCTTTTTATTCAACGCATGAATGCATTCTTAACCAATTAGCGTGTTGTCTTATATTAGACGACCTGGGACAAAAGCAGACTGAGATGGCGAGATGATGGCATCGAGTACCGATTTCAGCCTATTAACTATAACTTTTGATATGACTTTGTAAATCACATTACAAAGGCTAATAGGTCGAAACTCACTCAGTCGTTTCAGATCTTTAACTTTCGAAATAAGGACCAAGAAAGTTTTATTCAGAGAACCCAAATCTGTCCGACCATTAAGAATTTTCAAACACAACTCAGTAGTCTCATCTCCCACTACACATCCCAGTATCTCTTATAGAACAATGCTTGGAAACCATCCGGGTCGGGGGATTTTGTAGTCGACATGAGTTTCAATGCCATCTCAACTTCTGATCTAGTAAAAGGCCTAGACAGACAACGATTCTGCTATTTAGTAATGGAAGAAGGAATCGCTGCTAGAATAATCTGAATGCTACTCTCCTCTGAGTTATTGGATTTGAAGAGTTTCTGAAAATAAACATTAGACATGGAGGACATTGATTCCTCTCCTCCTAGCAAAGATCATTATCGTCCATTAAACCTGTTATCTTATTAGTTTGGCACCGAAAACAAGCCCTCAAACGAAACCATTTAGTATTTGTGTCCCCCCACTTCAGCCAATCCTCTCGCACTCGCTATTTCTAGTAAATTTTCTCCTCTTCCAAAAGAACCTCCAACTTTCACTCTGCCACCCGAGACTCTCTAAGCCAGTTCGGACCCTGAGATCTAGAGAGTGTCACTATCTGGATTTCCTTCCTGACAATTGCCCCTTGATCGAGCCTTTTAAACACTCCGTATTCCAAGTCATAAGCTCTTTCAGACACTTAGACAGGTGAAACTGAAATATATTTCCCTCCCAAGATCCACCTTGAGACCAAACTCGCTGAATCACTCCTCGACATCCCTCACTACAACAAATATCACATACGACAGCATGAAAAAACCGTTATCGTAGGCTTTCTATAGCGTTTTTGAAACGCGGTCATAGCCCCTGTTATTGAAAGTCTCTGACTTTTCATAGCCTGTTTTCAACGCTATGAAAAACGCTATAGAAAACTCATTTTCGATTGCGAATATTTCACGCTATGAAAACTTTTTATAGCAGTATTAAAAAACGCTATTATTGCCTTTTAATAGCGTATTTAATAACGTTAAATATACGCTATAGAAACCTTTTGATAGAGTTTTTAGGCACGCGGTGGTAGTCCATGTTATTGAAGGTCCCTCACTTTTCATAGCGAAGTTTCAACGCTATAGAAAATGCTATAGTAAACTAAGTTTCGATTGCGTAATTTTAAGGCTATGAAAACTTTTAATAGCTTTTTTATGCATGCTATGATAGCCGATGTTATTGAAAGTCCCGAACATTTCATAGCATTGTTTTCACGGTATAGAAAATGCTATCGAAAGTTCATTTTTTAATGCGTAATTTTAATTCAATGAAAACTTTTCATAGCATTTTTAGCTACAATGCTTGTTTCTATTGCATTCTTTATTTCTTTTTATTTTTAATGATGTTGTATGTTTTTATAGTCATTTCTTACCGCTAATAATTATTAATGACTATAACGGTCACCTTTTAAAATATCATACCAAATCATTTAATTTCAAACAAACTTACTACAAAGCATACTTGACAACTAAAATAAACAAAGTGCTTAAAATGGAGTGAGAAAAATAATAAATATTCAGCAATAAAATACATTGATCAAGTAATTTTCCACACATGTTGGCTAAAATATAAAATACAAATTTACTAAGTATTCAAAATTAGAGTAGCATGAGTATCATCTACAAAAAATAAAGCAAGTTGTCATCTCCACTCGGCGATGAGCCGATCGACGAGTATAATCCACATGTTCGACGCAAGCTACACGATCATACTGCTGTTTTATTTGAATCACAATCATTATCCAATTGAAAAGGAGATCGAAGAACAAAGGCATTAAGGGGAAGGAGAAGGAAAAAAGAAAAAAGAAAAAAAAAAAAAAAACCTTTAATGGGAATGTTGTCACATCTCCAATGACAAAGATTTCTAGTATCTTTGTTCTGAACAGAGCAATAATGTATGACTAAGTCATTTCCTTGAATATTTTCATGGTTATAAAACAATTTATGATTGTCAACGGAAGTAAAAAACACTTATCGACAATTAAGTTTTGAAAAGTTTTCATAAATATGATACACAAACCAAAGTGACCGACACACTCCTAATGGCCTAGCGAGAAATGTGTTATTGGAAGTCTTATCTAGGGAAAATAGTTATCCCAACCCGATCCAAATAAAGAATAGGATGAAATTTTCAATTCGGTACACAAATTTGGATGATAAGTTATGACGAGATAGCTCCAAAAACTAGTTTCCTTAAGTAGTGTTGTTATGTGAAACCAATTAAACTTCACCTCAACTCAACTATAAATAAACTATTACCAAAGCACAATATTAATATGTTAAGCTGAACAAAAAGAGGTATAATTCCCCTAGGAATTGGGACAAAAAAAAAAGAGTCTCCTTCGCCATTAAACTGAAATCTCAAAACTAATAAATTAAAAAATGATGATGACACTCAAAACTAATCAAGCTTGGCAAGAATTATAATTAAGCTAGAATCTCAAATTATTCATTGCCTAAACAGATGCATCCATTTAAACTTTGCCAACAAAATATGTCACAAACGTCATGCTATCAAGGTCTATCAAATGATGCCTCCACCCACAACCTTCCCAACTCCATCTAGATTCTTCTTATTCTACATAGTAAAGCAAGAAAGAGATTATTAGATACAAAAAAAATTGACTAATCCAAACTATAAATCCATCTTGGTTCACAATAGTCTAAAACAATCAAAAGAGAAACTATAAATCCCTTTTGGTTCACTTGAAAAATCAAACAAAATCAATCATTGACAACCAATTTCATTAGATAGAGAAACTTAATGAGAATAATTAATATAAAACAAAAAACTCATAAAATGTAATCAAAGTAAACTGTGATTGAACTATGTATTCAATTACTAATATAAATAAATTGAAAAATTAAAATTGCAAAGTCTAAATGGAATGATTCTTCTCACTAAATTTATATTTTCATACTCACCATATAAAGCTATAACTAATTATATACCAAAGTCACCTTGTTTAGAGTAGGAATGAGAGTAGATGTGCTTCCCCTTTTTCTGCATGTTTCTAATTTCTTTCTTGGCAAACACATACTATCATGAAAATATGAGTGTTTGAACCACTTGATGTCTATTAAAAAACCAGCTCCCTAGAATCTAGTTGTTATTACCGAGCATCATATTCATAAGTTTTGAAAGACCAAACAACTTAAAATCCTAAACAGAGCGACAACAACAAGATAAATTCGAGAGGTCGGAGTGGCGATAGAGGCCCGAAGGGAGCACAGCGGCGTGAGGAGATCCGAGGTAGAGGTCTATTTTTTTTTCAGAGCGTTCGACGCAGCGAAGCGTCAGATCTGTTGTGGGATTTGATTTTAAATAAATCAATCCAACAATTTTTGTGGCTAAAGTTAAAAAAAAATGGTTTTAATTTTATCTTCGACTCCATCGCCTATTCTAAGTATTCTATTTTTATTTGGTGAGATGTGATATGTTGCATGAGAAAAAGGGAGATTGATCGCACAACGAGAATCAGTTCTCTTGAAAAACCATACTCCTCGCACTTGATTAGCCAAATTAATAAAACATGGGATGGATGGAGAGCGATTGGTAATTGAATTTCAACTTCTTCTCCATCACCTAAAATCAAACATTGTCTTGCTCGCACAACATTAGCCAACAACTCCTTTTACTCGTCGATAAATGCATTTAATCTCTTCACAGGTGTAGGATCGAACCCCACAATTTGGGCTTTATAAACGATGCACGCTTACCTATTGCACCAAGTGGTTGTTTGATAAAAAATAAAGTCAAAGGTTCGATAAATCGGCATAATTGAACTAATGACTAAGAGATCAGAGGTTCGATCTCTTCATTAATTAAATACCTTTGCAAAAAAAATGTTCTTGAGTTTGTTTATACCTTATTTTAAATCTTTCACTTTATGCTTAGTTTATAATTTTAATCTATAAATATTTTTTGTGTTATACTTTAGAGTATCAAATTTCAAATATTCAATTTTAATTCTTCTAACTTTTTCTTCGAACTCGTTTTAGTCCTTGTTATTAGTTCATCATTTAATAAAAAAATTCAAAATTATTTTGAACTCCACATCTTTCCCTTGGCTAAATTAAGCTATAAAGAGTTCTCTATACATATATGTATTTCATCAAATAAATGAAGTAAAAGTATTTCTTTATGCAAAGTTCAAAAAACAAACATAAACTATGAAAATATCCATGGCCAAAATAAAATAAGTTTAAAAGGTCTAAACCCAAATTAAGATATAAACCTAACTTTTAAAATAGAGAAGAAAAAAAATTGGGCATAAATGGTTCTAAAAGTCTTGCCTCTCCCATCATTCCAATCACTGCAAAGTCTGCGCCTGACCTAGTTTTTTGGCGGGAAGCCTTTTCCCTCCATCTTTCACTTGCCTTTCTTGTGGATTGCTCTTCAGATGATCATTTGCATCTATTTTGTCTTTTCAAATTGGTGATTTCGTAGAGCAGCGTGTGTAGTTATAGAGTCGATTCTGACTGATCTGGATGATTTCTACTTCAGATCATTTGTTGGGGCCTTTTAATTCACGACGTTCTAGATAGCCTAAAAATCTCTTACAATATTCTGCGAACATTCGAAAGAGGACTCTTACTCCAAGGGAAAGATCGAGCTTCCTCCTCCGAGCAAATTTTGTTTATCCTGCCACGTTTGAGAGCGGTGTCCGACTTCCCATTAATCCTTTTAAATTTTAAATTTAGTTGTTTAGGCACAACTGTCAGCAATTATTAAATACTTCATCTTACTTCTGATTTTTCTAGAATTAGCACAACTGTATCAATTATTTTAAAAGCTACAACCCCAAACTAACCCTCTGTTATATTAATACAATGGGCTGGTTGCACAAATAGCTATCATGCCCAAACTAATTGCAAATTTAGCAAACTTTAAAATGTTTTGCAAATATGGCAAACAAATCCGTTTCTATCACTGATAGACTTTATCATATCACTGATAGACTTCTATCCGTGATAGATTATTATCACTGATAGACTATTATCCCTGACAAAAATCTATAAAAAGCTGAGGTAATCAGCGAAGACTTCTATCAGCCATAAGATATCAGCGATAAAAATTATCATATCCACAAATTTTTTAAAAACATGCTATATTTTTAATTATCTTATTCTAAATTGACATCTTTTACAATTTTCATAATACAATCACATACAATCATAGAAGTTTAGGATAATTTATAATTTAATAGTTCATCATTTGGAAGCAAACATATAAATCATTAGCACAATTCATTAGTAAATATGCACTTAGTTTTTTGAAAACAGAAAACCAAACAAATTACAATAAAACTTAGCTTGTTTTACTAAATTATTGTGTTGATTTCGATTTGTTTTGTAGTTGTGCTGCCTAGTGTTGTGTTTTGTAGTTGTGTTGCCTAGTGTTAGAGCATGTTTGTGAGTGATTAATTTGGAAGGACCAAAATCAATTTTTCAGATCCAAAATCAATTCTATTTCGAAATGGTGATGTTTGACAATGGTATAAAAGTGTTTTTTAAATTTTTAAAGAATCAAAAATCAATTTTAGTGATTCCGAGTTTTTTCATTTTTTTTTGTTAGCAAAAACAATTTTAAATTCACTACCGAACACAAATTTTATATTGTATATTTAAATTTAAAGTTTTTAAATTGAAACCAAACGTGTTTTCAAATATAATGAAAATAAGAAATTTGTTTTCGTTTTCTACTAAATTCTTGTTTTCGAAAACAAATTGTCGGATTACGAAGCAAACGGGGACCAACTTTCCTAAAAATTTGTTCAATTTTCTGACTAACTTCTTTATTCTCCATACTCCTTGTTTCACCTTCATCTTAATTTTTATTTTAAATTTATTTGATTGTTTCTATATTATTTTATTCAACTGTTGAATTTATTTGTTCTTACTTTTTTTTTTATTTAAATTGAAATAACATTTTTTTTTCATAATGATTTTTTATAGCAATTATTTTTCTTATCAAAACATATAAATATCTAGACTAAACATAATATTGTAATTTGAGGACATAATATTGTACTACAATAGTCATTTTCTTTTGAAGATCCAAATAGGAAATCTTATTTATAGTGATTAAAATTCTGCTCAATTAGGTCCCAACCAAGTTTGATATTTTAAAATCATTTCTAGTTTTTTAAATTCTAGAATTTGAAATCTATCTCATTTCAATTCGAGATGGCACACAAAGCCTAAAACATTCTTTTTTTTCACAAAAACTCATGAAATATTTTGGCATAAATAAAGTGTTTCAAAAACACCTACAAAATCCACTAAAAAAAGAAAGCTGATATTTGTTTCAATAAATACATAAAAATACTTTTTTTTATCTTAAATTGGCCTATTAGCTCAGTTGGGTAGAGTGTCGTGCTAATAACGCGAAGTTCGTGCATAGGCCAAAGATTTTAATACCCAAATAAGGGGTGAATAAGAAAAGTATATCAGTGATGTTGAAATTGATAGCCCAAATTTGTTGGGCCTTTGATTTTAGATGGGCCTTGAGTTTGTTGGAGATCATAACAAATTTTGTTATGACCCACATTTCTTCTCACGTGAATTGGCTAATGAGCATGTGCTTTCTTTGTGGCCTTACAAATTCGTGAGAGAGTGTTAACGAAGTGGCAGAGCACAGTGAGAGAGAATCATCTTCTTCGGGCGATTTTGCGAGAGAAGCGATTGTGAGGGGAGAGTGAAATTGTAAAAGGATTCAATCGATTTAGATTGTTTTCTTGGGGGAATTTCTCCGTGGAAGGTCTTCATCAAGATTGAAGTTGAAGAGTTCAAGATTACAAGGTGAATTGGTTCTTTAATTCATTTTGTTCATCCTTCATCTCTGTATTGTTCTTGCATGTGAAGAAGATTTGCTGTATCATCAATAATAGTGACTATAAAGTGGATGTAGATCTTAATTGATCGAACCACTATAAAAATTGGTCTCCAATTTCTCTTCCCTTGGTTTGTTTACTGTGATTTTTCAAGTTAGAGATTATTTGAGGAAGATATTGGTTTAGTAAGATTTTGTTTAGAGCATTACTGAAATCTACAATTGGTATCAGAGCTTCGGGTTGATTAATTTTGTCACATCTTCTTCCTTTTGCTGTAGTAGTCGAAGATGACAACTAAATTTGAGGTTGAGAGGTTTGACGGGAAGGGTGACTTCTCTTTATGGAAGAAAAAGATGAAGGCACTCCTTGTACAGCAAAAAGTGGCAAAAGCTCTTTCTGAATCTGATGCTAAACCGGATCAAATGACTGATGAACAATTTGCAGATATGAAGGAGATTGCGTACAGCACGATTATTCTTTACTTGGCAGACAATGTTCTTAGACAAGTGAATGATCAGAATACTGCAAAAGAGGTATGGGCTAAATTAGATGAGATTTACCTTACTAAATCGTTAACTAATAAGTTGTACCTCAAGGAAAAATTCTTCGGTTTCAAGATGGATTCATCTAAAGACCTTGAACAGAACTTGGATGAGTTTAATAGGATCACTATTGACCTTAGCAACATTGGAGAAAAGTTAGATGATGAAAATAAAGCTATTATTCTACTTAACTCATTGCCTGAATCTTATAATGAGATCAAAAATGCTATTAAGTATGGTCGTGATAGTCTGACTATGGAAATAGTGATTAATGCCCTTAGATCTCGTGATCTGGAAGTTAAGAAAACTTATTCAAGAGAGGGTGAAGCTCATTTTACAAGGGGAAGGTCTGAAAAGAGGAATAATAAGGGAAATAGTAACCGCGGGAAATCTGAGAATAATAGGGGAAGATATTGGTTTAGTAAGATTTTGTTTAGAGCATTACTGAAATCTACAATTGGTATCAATTTGCCTATTAGCTCAGTTGGTTAGAGCGTCGTGCTAATAACGCGAAGGTCGCAGGTTCGACACCTGCATAGGCCAAATATTTTAATACCCAAAGAACGGGTGAAGAATAAGAAAAGTATATCGGTGGCAAAGGTACACGTTTTGGGTGAGGGATATGACCAAAGTCTTGTCATGTCTTAGTCATAATGAATTTGTGGTTGAGCTTTGCTAGCTCTGTAATCTCGGATGACTATCCGACGGTCGTGGTTAAACATTAAAGGTAATATGTTCAAGAGTAATACAATCCTATCTGAAGAGAGGTCGAGGTGGTACTTTGTTCGAGAGGAGAGGATTATTTTTTTGACGAGAGGATTGTGTTAGGAGTACTTTGTTCGAGAGGAGAGGATTATTTTTTTGACGAGAGGATTGTGTTAGGAGTATAAACAATCTATTGGCATGAGACTTTTTGGGTGAAACCAAAAGCAAAGCAACGAGAATTATGCTCAAAGTAGACAATATATATCTTGGGTGAAACCAAAAGCAAAGCAACGAGAATTATGCTCAAAGTAGACAATATATATCATAGCATTGTGGAGATGTTTGGTTTGTGGTTGAACATTAAAGCTAACATGTTCAAGAGTAATACGATCCTATCTTAAGAGAGGCTGAGGTGATACTTTGTTCGAGAGGAGAGGAATGTTGATATATGTTTCAATAAATACATAAGAATACTTTTTTACATTAAATTGGCTTATTAGCTCAGTTGGTTAGAGCGTCGTGCTAATAATGCGAAGGTCCAACACCTGCATAGGCCAAATATTTTAATACCCAAAGAACAGGTGAAACAAGGTACAAGTTTTGGGTGAGGGATATGACCAAAGTCTTGTCATGTCTTAGTCATAGTGAATTTGTGGTTGAGCTTTGCTAGCTCTGTAATCTCGGATGACTATCCGACGGTCGTGGTTGAACATTAAAGGTAATATGTTCAAGAGTAATACAATCCTATCTGAAGAGAGGCCGAGGTGGTACTTTGTTCGAGAGGAGAGGATTATTTTTTTGACGACAGGATTGTGTTAGGAGTACAAACAATCTATTGGCATGAGACTTTTTGGGTGAAACCAAAAGCAAAGCAACGAGAGTTATGCTCAAAGTGGACAATATATATCATAGCATTGTGGAGATGTTTGGTTCGTGGTTGAACATTAAAGCTAACATGTTCAAGAGTAATACGATCCTATCTTAAGAGAGGCTGAGTTGATACTTTGTTCGAGAGGAGAGGATTGTTGATATATGTTTCAATAAATACATAAGAATACTTTTTTACATTAAATTGGCCTATTAGCTCAGTTGGTTAGAGCGTCGTGCTAATAACGCGAAGGTCGCAGGTTCGACACCTGCATAGGCCAATTATTTTAATACCCATAGAACGAGTGAAAAATAAAAAAAGTATATCGGTGACAAGGTACACGTTTTGGGTGAGGGATAATGACTAAAGTCTTGTCATGTCTTAGTCATAGTGAATTTGTGGTTGAGCTTTGCTAACTGTGTAATCTCGGATGACTATCCGACGGTCGTGGTTGAACATTAAAGGTAATATGTTCAAGAGTAATACAATCCTATCTGAAGAGAGGCCGAGGTGGTTCTTTGTTCGAGAGGAGAGGATTATTTTTTTGACGAGAGGATTGTGTTAGGAGTATAAACAATCTATTGGCATGAGACTTTTTGGGTGAAACCAAAAGCAAAGCAACGAGAGTTATGCTCAAAGTGGACAATATATATCATAGCATTGTGGAGATGTTTGGTTCGTGGTTGAACATTAAAGCTAACATGTTCAAGAGTAATACGATCCTATCTTAAGAGAGACTGAGGTGATACTTTGTTCGAGAGGAGAGGATTGTTGATATATGTTTCAATAAATACATAAGAATACTTTTTTACATTAAATTGGCCTATTAGCTCAGTTGGTTAGAGCGTCGTGCTAATAACGCGAAGGCCGCAGTTTCGACACTTGCATAGGCCAAATATTTTAATACCCAAAGAACGGGTGAAGAATAAGAAAAGTATATCGGTGACAAAGGTACACGTTTTGGGTGAGGGATATGACCAAAGTCTTGTCATGTCTTAGTCATAATGAATTTGTGGTTGACCTTTGCTAGCTCTGTAATCTCGGATGACTATCTGACGGTCGTGGTTGAACATTAAAGGTAATATATTCAAGAGTAATACAATCCTATCTGAAAGAGGCCGAGGTGGTACTTTGTTCGAGAGGAGAGGATTATTTTTTTGACGAGAGGATTGTGTTAGGAGTATAAACAATCTATTGGCATGAGATTTTTTGGGTGAAACCAAAAGCTAAGCAACGAGAGTTATGCTCAAAGTAGACAATATATATCATAGCATTGTGGAGATGTTTGGCTCGTGGTTGAACATTAAAGCTAACATGTTCAAGAGTAATACGATCCTATCTTAAGAGAGGCTGAGGTGATACTTTGTTCAAGAGGAGAGGATTGTTGATATATGTTTCAATAAATACATAAGAATACTTTTTTATATTAAATTGGTCTATTAGCTTAGTTGGTTAGAGCGTCGTGCTAATAATGCGAAGGTCGCAGGTTCAACACCTGCATAGGTCAAATATTTTAATACCCAAAGAACAGGTGAAGAATAAGAAAAGTATATCATTTTAATACCCAAAGAACAGGTGAAGAATAAGAAAAGTATATCGGTGACAAGGTACACGTTTTGGGTGAGGGATATGACCAAAGTCTTGTCATGTCTTAGTCATAGTGAATTTGTGGTTGAGCTTTGCTAGCTCTGTAATCTCGGATGACTATCCGACGGTCGTGGTTGAACATTAAAGGTAATATGTTCAAGAGTAATACAATCCTATCTGAAGAGAGGCCGAGGTGGTACTTTGTTCGAGAGGAGAGGATTACAATCCTATCAGAAGAGAGGCCGAGGAGGTGGTACTTTGTTCGAGAGGAGAGGATTATTTTTTTGACGACAGGATTGTGTTAGGAGTACAAACAATCTATTGGCATGAGACTTTTTGGGTGAAACCAAAAGCAAAGCAACGAGAGTTATGCTCAAAGTGGACAATATATATCATAGCATTGTGGAGATGTTTGGTTCGTGGTTGAACATTAAAGCTAACATGTTCAAGAGTAATACGATCCTATCTTAAGAGAGGCCGAGGTGATACTTTGTTCGAGAGGAGAGGATTGTTGATATATGTTTCAATAAATACATAAGAATACTATTTTACATTAAATTGGCCTATTAGCTCAGTTGGTTAGAGCGTCGTGCTAATAATGTGAAGGTCGCAGGTTCGACATCTGCATAGGCCAAATATTTTAATACCCAAAGAACGGGTGAAGAATAAGAAAAGTATATCGGTGACAAGGTACACGTTTTGGGTCAGGGATATGACCAAAGTCTTGTCATGTTTTAGTTATGGTGAATTTGTGGTTGAGCTTTGCTAGCTCTGTAATCTCGGATAACTATCCGACGGTTGTGGTTGAAAATTAAAGGTAATATGTTCAAGAGTAATACAATCATATCTGAAGGGAGGCCGAGGTGGTACTTTGTTCGAGAGGAGAGGATTATTGTTTTGACGAGAGGATTGTGTTAGGAGTATAAACAATCTATTGGCATGAGATTTTTTTGGTGAAACCAAAAGCAAAGCAACGAGAGTTATGCTCAAAGTGGACAATATATATCGTAGCATTGTGGAGATGTTTGGTTCGTGGTTGAACATTAAAGCTAACATGTTCAAGAGTAATACGATCCGATCTTAAGAGAGGCTGAGGTGATACTTTGTTCGAGATGAGAGGATTGTTGATATATGTTTCAATAAATACATAAGAATACTTTTTTACATTCAATTGGCCTATTAGCTCAGTTGGTTAGAGCGTCGTGCTAATAACGCGAAGGTCGCAGGTTCGACACCTGCATAGGCTAAATATTTTAATACCCAAAGAACGGGTGAAGAATAAGAAAAGTATATCGTTGACAAAGGAACACGTTTTGGGTGAGGGATATGACCAAAGTCTTGTCATGTCTTAGTCATAATGAATTTGTGGTTGAGCTTTGCTAGCTCTGTAATCTCGGATGACTATCCGACGGTCGTGGTTGAACATTAAAGGTAATATGTTCAAGAGTAATACAATCCTATCTGAAGAGAGGTCGAGGTGGTACTTTGTTCGAGAGGAGAGGATTATTTTTTTGACGAGAGGATTGTGTTAGGAGTATAAACAATCTATTGGCATGAGAATTTTTGGGTGAAACCAAAAGCAAAGCAACGAGAATTATGCTCAAAGTAGACAATATATATCTTGGGTGAAACCAAAAGCAAAGCAACGAGAATTATGCTCAAAGTAGACAATATATATCATAGCATTGTGGAGATGTTTGGTTTGTGGTTGAACATTAAAGCTAACATGTTCAAGAGTAATACGATCCTATCTTAAGAGAGGCTGAGGTGATACTTTGTTCGAGAGGAGAGGATTGTTGATATATGTTTCAATAAATACATAAGAATACTTTTTTACATTAAATTGGCTTATTAGCTCAGTTGGTTAGAGCGTCGTGCTAATAATGCGAAGGTCCAACACCTGCATAAGCCAAATATTTTAATACCCAAAGAACAGGTGAAACAAGGTACAAGTTTTGGGTGAGGGATATGACCAAAGTCTTGTCATGTCTTAGTCATAGTGAATTTGTGGTTGAGCTTTGCTAGCTCTGTAATCTCGGATGACTATCCGACGGTCGTGGTTGAACATTAAAGGTAATATGTTCAAGAGTAATACAATCCTATCTGAAGAGAGGCCGAGGTGGTACTTTGTTCGAGAGGAGAGGATTATTTTTTTGACGACAGGATTGTGTTAGGAGTACAAACAATCTATTGGCATGAGACTTTTTGGGTGAAACCAAAAGCAAAGCAACGAGAGTTATGCTCAAAGTGGACAATATATATCATAGCATTGTGGAGATGTTTGGTTCGTGGTTGAACATTAAAGCTAACATGTTCAAGAGTAATACGATCCTATCTTAAGAGAGGCTGAGGTGATACTTTTTTCGAGAGGAGAGGATTGTTGATATATGTTTCAATAAATACATAAGAATACTTTTTTACATTAAATTGGCCTATTAGCTCAGTTGGTTAGAGCGTCGTGCTAATAACGCGAAGGTCGCAGGTTTGACACCTGCATAGGCCAATTATTTTAATACCCATAGAACGGGTGAAAAATAAAAAAAGTATATCGGTGACAAGGTTCACGTTTTGGGTGAGGGATATGACCAAAGTCTTGTCATGTCTTAGTCATAGTGAATTTGTGGTTGAGCTTTGCTAGCTCTGTAATCTCGGATGACTATCCGACGGTCGTGGTTGAATCTTAAAGGAGAGTAATACAATCCTATCTGTAGAGAGGTCGAGGTGGTACTTTGTTCGAGAGGAGAGGATTATTTTTTTGACGAGAGGATTGTGTTAGGAGTATAAACAATCTATTGGCATGAGAATTTTTGGGTGAAACCAAAAGCAAAGCAACGAGAATTATGCTCAAAGTGGACAATATATATCATAGCATTGTGGAGATGTTTGGTTCGTGGTTGAACATTAAAGCTAACATGTTCAAGAGTAATACGATCCTATCTTAAGAGAGGCTGAGGTGATACTTTTTTCGAGAGGAGAGGATTGTTGATATATGTTTCAATAAATACATAAGAATACTTTTTTACATTAAATTGGTTTATTAGCTCAGTTGGTTAGAGCGTCGTGCTAATAACGCGAAAGTCGTAAGTTCAACACCTGCATAGGCCAAATATTTTAATACCCAAAGAACAGGTGAAGAATAAGAAAAGTATATCGGTGACAAGGTACACGTTTTGGGTGAGGGATATGACCAAAGTCTTGTCATGTCTTAGTCATAATGAATTTGTGGTTGAGCTTTGCTAGCTCTGTAATCTCGGATGACTATCCGACGGTCGTGGTTGAACGTTAAAGGTCATATGTTCAAGAGTAATACAATCCTATCTGAAGAGAGGCCGAGGTGGTACTTTGTTCGAGAGGAGAGGATTATTTTTTTGACGGCAGGATTGTTTTAGGAGTACAAACAATCTATTGGCATGAGACTTTTTGGGTGAAACCAAAAGCAAAGCAACGAGAGTTATGCTCAAAGTGAACAATATATATCATAGCATTGTGGAAATGTTTGGTTCCTTGTCTTTAACAAGTTCAACTTTTCACCTCTCTCAATTTTAACAACTTTCCAATTTTTCAATCTTGTTCACGTTGTGTCACTGAAGTTTCAATTTTGTATCTAATAAGATGGTTAACCTATTTTTACAATTTTGTGCTTATAAATTTGTAAATCAATAAAAATGTCAAATAAGAAACCAACTGAAAGTTCAATTACCATTCAAATACAAAAATTTGATGTTTGTCCATTTAAAGTTTAAAAATTTAAAAGACATTTTTTTTAATTCAAGAACCTATTATGCTAACATGAACTAGGTTAGAATTTCGAGTTCCCATCTCCCAATGACTTTGAAAAGAAAAAAAAATTAATTAAACACAAATATCGTAAAAGTTTAGAGAAAGAATTTGTAATTTTTGTAGTACCACACATTAGGTAGGGGAATTTGAACTCGGGAGTACAACTCAATTACCACTAAGCTAAAAGCTTAGGTGATTGAATTTGTAATTTAATCAAAGAATTATGATTTTGAAAATTGTTGGTTCTAATTTCTTCCTTAAATTATTTAGAGCAAGAAAATTATATATAGAAAGTGAAAAAAGTTTATTTTTTAGTGTTTCATTCAGGTTGAGAGTAGGAAAAGAAAATGGTTAATTACAGTTATGTTTTTGCAAAATTCAGGTATAGAAGAATGGAGTGAACAAATTAAACTTCTGAACCATAGCGTAGTGAGAGAGAGAGTCGGCCTCCAAAAGAATATCCAAGCTATTCTTTGAAGAGATCAGATGGTTTTCTCTTTCTCAAAAGCATAAATAAACTGGATTTGTCAAAAGTAAATCATATTCTACTTCGTGAACATATATGCCACGAAATAAAATGATAATCTTCTTCGATGTGTTTTGTCTTCTCACGAAAGATTGGTCGTTCTGTGCAATATACAACGTAAACTAACTATGGGTGCATCTATATCATGATGCATCATAAATCACCAAGCGAGATGTTTTAACCACTTCAACTCATAAGTATCTGTCATATCAATTGAAATAAGACTATTTCTCTTTGATATGGGAATGAGACTAAGTTATTCCTTGGTTTTATAGGACACAAAAAAAAAATTGAAAATAATTTAAGTGTCACAAATCAACCACTCAATAATCTTCGAGTGAGAGGGCATCTCGCCCAGTCTTCCATTCGTCTAGTCTCACAGCACTGTAAGACCTAAGAAGAATTTCGTTTAGACAATTTTGACTGACTACTTGAGCATGATCCACAATCATGTCATACATGAGGCTCAAGTACTCAGCCAAGCGTGTTGGACATTGGTATAGGTTAACTTAAACACGTTTCACTTTATTCCAGTAAACTCTTTTACTGAATAAAACTAATAACTCTTTATTCTAAATAGATATTTACAAACATAACAGTTTACAAACCACGAGTTTTAAGACATAAAACCCAACACGCAAGTGTACGGGTCAAGTTTTAATATAGTGTATAAAAATACGGATTATCGTCCTCAGGATTGGTTTTCTAGTTCACCTAATTACCATGAATACTATCACTCAATTTTATTTAGAGAAGTAAAATAAAAGGGCATGATTAAAACAAAAACAAAAAAACATAAAATAAAAATATAAGAACAATAAGAAGAGATATGTACTAGGGAATTGACTTGAGCAATGACTTCACCGTTATCTCATCATATTCTTCATTCATTAAAAGATGGAATTAATCAATTTCTAGATTGTTGACAAGTTCTACCCTATAAACTCGTTACTCTCTCCCGAGTAATAACAATATTCTTTGAAAAGTAAATTACCTATATTTCTATGACAATTCAGACAATCCAAATATGAAAACGTAAAACTATGACTGTCACAAAATCTACAAGGATATGTCTATCTCATGTATAAATCAGTGAAAACAATTCGGATCATCAATAATAATCGTCTCTCGACCTCAAATCTTTGATATAAAATTCAGGCAAACAATGGCCAAATCCTAACATGTATTAAGCCTAGAAATTTTTTCACAACCAATATGAAATTGAAATCCCAACTATTAATTAAGAAGAATAAAATTCAAAGAACGATTACATCAAGCTCAAAGTCAAGAGAGTTTAACTAATCATGTTCAATAATTCAGAATATAAACTAAAAAATAAACCCAAAAAAAAAACTACAAATTAAAAGGGAAAGAAGAAATAAAACTCGTGTCGATTCCACGTTTCCGCTGCAATCTTCACGATCCCGAGCATGTAAATTTGTACTTTGTGCTCCCAAAAATCTCTTCAAACTCCAAAAAACTATGTAATTTCAAAATTGGGATTTTCTCTCCAAATCGGCTCTCTAAAAACTCCATAAAAAATATGTATTTATATGGAAATTTAGGTAAAAATCGTGCATAATAGGTCTGGAGGAGCTCAGATCAGGTGTAGCGCGCATCCATGGAGTTTGATGTATGTGCGGAGATGAAATTTCACATTAATCTGAACAATACAATTAATTTCGCTGCATTTATCACTAGAATAGGTGTTTGGTTGAGTTGGAGAAGTGAGTTTGAATCCAAGTTTGTACATTTTGCAGTTTTATTTATTTTTTCATCATTTTGTAGCGCCTAGGCGCTATGCTCTCGGGTTTTCAACCTAATTTCTTTCTTTTGGTCACTTGGGGAACTTCAAATTTCATCCAAATAGCTTAGTTTTCACCACAAAGCTTCGAAATTCACTGGTTTGCTCCAAAATGCTCGATATCTATAAAATAATCAAATATAATCGTGAAAGTACACATTTAATCCTCTAAACTAGCATAAAATAGGTCCTAAAGATAACTCATTTGTGTGCTATCAGTTACCTACGTAGTCCCTGCTTGACGTCACTACACTAAATTAAATTCCAATCTCAGACCGTTTTCGACACTGAAACAGAGAGGCCTTTACAAGTTATGAAAAATATGAAATCTTGAAATAAAGTCTAAATGTTCCAAAACGGATTGTTAGCTATTGAGAGTTGTCAAAATGAGAATTACCCAACCTTCGCCGATTGGCCTCTTATTGTGGATTGCTGCCGCGCAAAACCTCAGACCGTCGCGCTGAAATGTCGATGCCGATGCAGAAGTGTCGATGTCGATGAGCGGGTGTTAACCTTCGCCGATCGACCCCTTATCGTGGATTGCTGCCGCGCAAAACCTCAGACCGTCGCGCTGAAGTGTTGATGCCGATGCAGAAGTGTCGATGCCGATGAGCGAGTGTTGAACACGGATGGAGAAAAACAACTGAAGAAACCCTAGTAACTTAAAGATAAGTTTAATAATATTAATATTAATATTATAAAAATATTTTTATAATATTAACATTATTAATATTATTGCTACTATAAAAACAAATTTATTTATTTCTCAGTCCCTTTCTTTTCAAAGTTAAGATATTCATTACTTTTTTGGTTCCTGATTTTTTTCTGGTTGTCTATTAATTCTACCTTTAATTCACTATTTTTCTTATAAGAATTACGATATTAAATATGGAAGAAAATGGTTGGATGATATGATTATATTTCAAATATTTTTACATTGAAAAAATATATTTGTTATTTTATATCCAACAATTGTAATAGAAGCTAATGGATTTTTGTTGATACCGATTTTTGGTCACATGTGAATTTGAGGGATCGAGGTTTGCCTGCAAAAAAAAGAGGAGGTGAGATCTAACACCGGTGTGGTGTTAAGCCACACGATATTTGCGATCAAGTTAGGAAGGAATGATCTCAAGTATTGAAAAGTATGGTTTCTTTTAATCTATGGAAGGTGTCTTACCCCTTTCCTTCTTTGATCACTTCTATATAGGCCTTGCCATATATGATCGTTGGAGCCTTTAATTGTCCGTTTCATGTACTTAAGTTGAGTCTCCATGGTTTTCTACGGAACGGACGTTGATTTACTAATGTGTAACCAACCACGGAGGTCGGTGTTTACACGGGTCGGTCGACCCCCGAAGGTCAACAATCTTTGCTCTTGAGTCGATCCCTACGGGGGTCAACTTTCCTCCATTCTGCTGACCTCCATAGGGTCGACTATGCCACCTCCGGCCGACCCATACGAGGGTAGTCTTCATCGTTTTAGGCCGACCCCTGGGGTGGGCCTCGCTTGAATTGGTCAACCCCCATTGGAGTCGGTCTTAGTTGATTAGTCTAACCCTTATGGGGTCGGTCTAACAAGCTTGGGCCAATCCTTGCAGGGGTCTGCCCTTTGGCTTTTGGTCTTTGGGCTTCAGTGAATATTTTACCTACAACAATTGTTCTCACTTTCCATCTTAGTTTTTTTTTTTTTTTTGCCTAGTGTGTGGCATGGGAATTTGTATTCAGGGTTTCTACTCTTTCTCTTTAGGACTGAAAGTCTTGCCTCTCATCATTCCAATCAATGCAAAGTCTGCGCCTGACTTAGATTTTTGGCGGGAAGCCTTCTCCCTCCATCCTTCACTTGTTTTTCTTGTGGATTGCTCTTAAGGTGATCATTTGCTTCTATTTTGTCTGTTCAAATTGGTGATTTCGTAGAGCAGCGTGTGTAGTTATAGAGTCGATTCTGATTGATCTGGATGATGTCTACTTCGGATCATTCATTCGGGCCTTTATTCACGACCTTCTAGATAGCCTAAAAATCTCTTACAATATTCTGCGAACATTCGAAAGAGGACTCTTAATCCAAGGGAAAAATCGAGCTTCCTCCTCCGAGGGAAAATTTGTTTATCCTGCCAGTTTGAGAGCAGTGCCCGACTTCTTATTCATCCTTTTAAATACTTCATATTACTTCTGTTTTTTCAGAATTAGCACAACTGTATCAATTATTTTAAAAGCTACAACCCCAAACTAACCCTCGATTATATTAATACAATCATAGAAGTTTAGGATAGTTTATAATTTAATAGTTCATCATTTGGAAGCAAACATATAAATCATTAGCGCAATTCATTACTAAATATGCACCTTAGTTTTTTGAAAACAGAAAACCAAACAAATTACTATAAAACTTAGTTTGTTTTACTAAATTATTGTGTTGATTTCGATGTGTTTTGTAGTTGTGCTTCCTAATGTTAGAGCATGTTTGAGAGTGATTTTGGAAGGACCTAAAATCAATTTTTCAACCCGAAAATCAATTCTATTTCAAAATGGTGATGTTTGGCAATTTCTATCACTGATAGTATGGTCTATCGCTGATAGGAGTCTATAACTGATAGAAGTCTATCAGTAATAGTCATAAAGTCTATCAGTAATAGTCATAAAGTCTATCAGTGATAGCCACTGATTTTTTTTCATATTCGCAAAAGGTTTTAAAGTTTGCTAAATTTGCAATTATTTTGAGCAATTGTTGTTTGTGCAACCAGCCCTATATATATATATATATATATATATATATATTCAATAATTAGACTAAAACTCGTTTTCTACTAAATTTTTGTTTTCAAAACAAATTTTCGGATTACAACCTATACGGGGCCAACATTCCTAAAAAATTTGGGAATTTTCTAACTAACTTCCTTATTCTCCATACCCATGTTTCACCTTCCATCTAAATTTTTATTTTAAATTTATTTTGTTGTTTCTATATTATTTTATTAACTCTGTCGGAATTTATTTGTTCTTACTTTTTTTTTTTAATTTAAATTGAAATAACATTTTTTTTTTCAAAATAATTTTTTTATAGCAATTATTTTTCTTATCAAAACATATAAACATCTGGACTAAACATAATATTGTAATTTGAGGGCAGAATATTGTACTACAATAGTCATTTTCTTTTCAAGATCCAAATAGGAAATCTTATTTATAGTGATTTAAAATCTGCTCAATTAGGTTCCAAGCAAGTTTAATATTTTAAAATCATTTATAGTTTTTTAAATTCTAGAATTTGAAATCTACCTCGTTTCAATTCGAGATGACACACAAAGCATAAAACATTCTTTTTTTTTTCACAAAAACTCATGAAATATTTTGGCATAAATAAAGTGTTTCAAAAAGACCTACAAAATCCAATAAAACAAGGAAGCTGATATTTGTTTCAATAAATACATAAAAATACATTTTTATATTAAATTGGGCTATTAGTTCGGTTGGTTAGAGCATGACTATATATTTGTCTCAAAAAAATACATAAAAATACCTATTTATATTAAATTGGTCTATAAGCTTAGTTGGTTAGACTGTTGTGCTAATATTGCGAAGGTTGCAGGTTCAACACCTCCAAAAAGTTTAATACCCAAAGAAGGGGTGAATAAGAAAAGTATATCGGTGACAAGGTACATTTTGGGTGAGGGCTTCGGGTGTCGACTTTGGCCGAGAGGAGAGGATTGTTGATATATGTGTCAATAAATACATAAAAATACATTTTTTTATAATAAATTGGCCTATTAGCTTAGTTAGTTAGGGCGTCGTGCTAATAACGCAGGTTCGGCACCTGCATAGGCCAAACATTTTAATACCCAAAGAAGGGGTGAATAAGAAAAGTATATGACATAGTCATAATTAGTGTTCGAATAGTCATAATTAGTGTTACAATGACATAGTCATAATTAGTCATGAATCTGTTCAAGAGTAATCCGATTCTATGGCAGACCGATTTGGTTTGTTTCAATAAATACATAAAAATATTTTTTTACATTAAATTGGCCTATTAGCTCAGTTGGTTAGAGCGTCGTGCTAATAAAGAAAAGTATATTGGTGACAAGGTGCATGTTTTGGGTGAGTGATATGACCAAAGTCATGTCATGTCTTTAAAATTCTCGGGTGTCGAACCAAAATATTAATGAACTTCGACACCTACATAGTCATAATTATTCTTCCAATGACATAGTCATAGTGAATCTGTGGTTGAGCTTTGCTAGCTCTGTAATCTTGGATGACTATCTGAGGGTCGTTGTTGAACATTAAAGGTAATATGTTCAAGAGTAATATAATCCTATCTTAAGAGAGGCCGAGGTGGTACTTTGTTCGAGAGGAGAGGATTGTTGATATATGTTTCAATAAATACATAAAAAATACTTTTTTACATTATATTAACCCATTGGCTCAGTTGGTTAGAGCGTAAACTATACGACTCTTAAATAATTAGGGGTCGTGGTTGCCACACGTGTTTGGATTTAATCGTTCGCTTCTTTTCTCAAAATCATAATTTAATTATGATCCATTTTTTAACCTTCGGTTAAAAACAATAGTTTTTTTTTTTTTTTTTTTTAAATAACAAAATGAGATTCGAACTTGAGACCACTAACTCATAATTTATATTATGCTAGTTGAGCTATGCTCACATGTTGACTATTGTCCACTTAGTTAAGTATAATTAGCAAAACTATAGTTTAGCTCACATGTTGACTATTGTCCATTTAGTTAAGTATAATTAGCAAAACTATAGTTTGATGATAATATATTTCTAATCATTAATTTTTGAACTAGCATAATAATTCAATGGTTTCGGAGGACATATGTTAACATGTTGTAATTAATATTACTCATTTTCTTAGGTTGAAAGTTCAAATCTCTATATTATGCCAGTGTTATATTAAAAAAATGTTTAAGTCATATATATCTTCGAAATTGTGTAAGTTTTAGTTCCCGATATATCATAAATTATATAACTAATTAATTTAGTCCTGAACTTTAGTTTGTAACGATTTAGTCTCTGTACTTTAAATTTTGTAATATTTTAGTCTATAAACTTTAACGTACTACAACTTAGTTTTTATGCTTTCAAATTTGTAACACTTCAAACCCTATCGTGCAAAATTCATCAAAATTAACTGCACAATAATTGTAGTTCGATCACTACAGGTGAAAAATGTTTTTTTGACACAATAATTGTAGTTCGATCACTAGAGGTGAAAAATGACATCTTTAAACTTCGAGAAGATAATGAAGAATACTCGAGTTTGGATTTTAAAGTTTCATTTTACTATTTTGAGATTTTTTTTTTTTTTTTTTTTTTTTTTGACAACATGTTGGGGTGGGGTATTTGATAGCGTGCCAATATTTAGCTCCTAAGTCTTGTAAATTAGAATAATTATTTGGGCTTAATTGATATATTTTGTATAATTTAATTGTTAAGGGGTAAATCGAGCATTTGCGTAAATTAAGAGCTTAAATGAATATTTTAGAACATTTTATTAATTAACCGTTTTGAGTGATTATATTACATAAATTTATTAATCTAAATTAACTTTAAATCAATTAATGACTTAATGGTGCAGTGCTTGCCAAGATAATGATTGTGTTCTGGTTCAAATCCAAATGGTAGCACATTTTCTATCATTTTTGTAAAAGTCAACACTCCTAGATTTGGTCAACGCCAAGCTCCAGCCCGCGCCCAACGGAGGCACCGCGCGCCCGTCAATGAAAGTGCCCCGATGCCCGTCATTAAAAGTCCAAAAAATTGCCCGTCATTAAAAGTCTAAAAAAGCGTTGTTTTCCATTTTTGTTCCGTCCGTAGCGTCGAGACGCTACTTTGAAGTATAAAACGAACATTTTCGCGATTTTAGGGCATTCCATCTCCGTTTTGGGCTCGGGATTGACGCTTTTTCACCATTTTTGAAGCTCTTCTTCTCCATTTGGGTTGTATGAACTCTACAACCTCCATGGAAGCTTGGAATACTCTATATCCCATGGAAGGCTAGAGGTAAATGCTTGATTAGTTGGTTGAGGGATTGAATTCTATTGTATTTAGGTGAGATTTGTGCTTTATATGAATGTTTAGCATATGTGTATAAACTCTTGCATCTCTTTCCTCTATTAAGAACAAATGGCATGCCTTTCTAATTAGGATTGACGCCCATAATTGTTACGCATGTTAGTCGGCTAACATTGATTCCTGATTAGTTTTAATGCAAGTAGCGAGGGTCTAATCGTGCCTAATCAATTTGACCCTATGTGACGAATGGGGTATGAATTGATTATCGTATCGCGGTGGGCTCAAGGTTAAGAGAGAAATCAAATTAGTTTTAGGATTAATTCGTCGCGATGTTACCCATTACTGTTTTCTGATTAATTTAGGACTAATCACCTTGAATTGATTAAGAGGCATGTTTAATTGGAATTGTCTGTTTCTAATTAATTCTCCAGGGTGTTTGTATCGGTGTCGAGCAAACATTTCACGGGCATGAGCATCTCGGCTAATTTCCATGTTTATCGATGAACTGAAATACAATAGAGCGATCCCGATACTTTCTAATTAAGCATACTTGTCAATTTCATATTTCCCTCTTTAATTTTCCGTTAGCGCAATTCTTTGCATGTTAGTAATTTTCCAAACAAAACCTCTCATTGTTTTTACTTCATTACAAATTCAATTTAATTAAGTTAGGATTATAGCTTGCTCGCTGCGCATCGACTCCGTTGCCACTAGCTGCAAAGCTTAGTGAGTTGGGATTATAAATATTATTTTGGCGGGTTTCGACAACCCGAAATTTGTAGGATATTCAAAAATCCTATCACCAAAATTGGCGTCGTTGCCGGGGAGCAACAATTAATCTTACTTGGTTGAATTTTATTTGTTTTTTGTTTTTAATTTTTCTTTTTAAAATTATATTTTTTTTTTGTTATGTTTATTTTTATCCTTCTTGTACCGTATGACTCGTTTGTTTTGAGTTGTTGTGTGCAGTTTTATTTTAATTTTTGAGAAAAGTGGAAGAAATGGAACTTGCAATTAACGATGAGCCTTAGAGGACCTTAAGGCAGTTGGCATCACCTGACTTGGACCGCCAACCACTGTGTATATCGTATCCGGTAGTACCAGGTAATTTTGAGCTTAATGCCGGTTTAATTAACTTACTACCTTCCTTTTATGGTAATGCAGATGAGGACCCTATTAAACACCTGAAGGAGTTTCAAATAGTGTGTTCGGCGATGAAGAAAAGTGAAGCCACTGACGATCAGTTGAGCCTGAGAGCCTTCCTTTTCACATTAAAGGGAAAAGAAAGAGACTGGATGTATTATCTTCCATCGGGATCCATCGCCACATGGAGCGGGTTGAAAGGGCTATTATTGGAAAAAATATTTTCCCGCTTCCAGAGCCACTTTGTTTAGGAAAAAGATTTATGTCATTGCGCAAGCGGAAGGCGAGACCCTTCACGAGTGCTGGGAGAAGTTCGGTCATCTATGTGAAAGTTTTTCCCACCATAAGATAGCAGACGCAGAACTGATCCGGTATTTCTACGAAGGCTTGCTTCCACGAGACCGCCAAATGATTGATGTTGCTAGTGGAGGATCTCTCCTTGATAAGACTCTCGTAGAAGCTAGAGTTCTGATCTTTAATATGGTCGGGAACCTTTAGCAGTATGGTGGTGGAGGAGTGAAGCAAGCTCGTCTCTCAAAGGATCTGAACGAGCTCAAAGCCCAAGTACTCGAGGTAAGTAACTCACTTCTCATAGTAGCTCAAAGCTTACAAAAATCTCAATCTTTTGTTTCAGATCGAAATGTCGAGGAGATGGTGAGTTCTTATTTGACGAAATTTTCGGCCATGTTTGAGAGTAGTGGAGATCAAGTGCAAGGTCTGGCCGATGTAATGAAGAGGCTCGACGAAAGGCTTAGTAAGGTGGAGGATCAGTGTTCATGGAAACCACCCTAACAGACGGTGGCGAGCACTTGTGAGCAAGTGTGCGCCATGACCTTGAGAATCGGGAAGGAAATTCCTCCTAATACTACGTCGGTGGTGGATAATCTGGTTGTAGAACCTGAACCGAGGAGAAGGGAGTACGTGCCTAGAGCTCCTTTTCCAAGCAGATTGATGAGGCTTGTGCCTGAGGAAGTGGAGAGCAAAGAAAAGGAAACTCCTCCTGTTGTTCAGAAGTATGTGCCAAAGCCTCCCAACCCAAGAAGACAGTTGAGTCCTGAGATCATAGAGGAAGAGGACCGAGATGAGAAACCACCTTCGCCTAAGCCAAAATATGTTCCGGTAGCACCATTTCCAAGTAGGCTGGTTAGACCAAAGCCTAAGGTGGATGAAACTGATAAAAAACTCTTGGAGACTTTTCAAAAGGTGATGGTGAACATTCCCCTTTTGGAATCCATCAAGCAAATCCCCACGTACTTTAAATTCTTGAAGAACTGGTGCACCTCCAAAAGAAAGTCGAAGAAAAAGGAAGGAAAGCTGGTGAGTGAGAACGTCTACGCTATCTCATAAGGTAAATTGCCCAAGAAATGCAAGGACCTAGGTATGTTTACTTTGCCTTGCACTATAGGAGATAAACTGATTAATCATGCCATGTTAGATTTAGGAGCATCTATTAATGTAATGTCATATGTTGTTTTTAAAGAGCTTAAATTGAATGACTTGCATGAAACTGGTGTTATTGTGCAATTGGCTGATAAATCATATGTGCATCCCTTGGGTAAAGTTGATGACGTTCTAATTAGAGTAAATGATCTGTATTTTCCTGCGGATTTTTTATGTGCTTGAAATGAAGGATAAACCATCCCATGTCTCTAAATCAATTCTGTTGGGATGACCTTTTATGAAAACTGCAAAAGTTAAAATCGATGTTGATAAAGGTGTCCTGTCTGTTGAGTTCGATGGAGATGTGAATAAGTTTAAAATTGATAAGTTAAAATCAGAGGAGTTTGTTGGGAATGTTGATGTTGTTCGCTCTTTATTCGAAAATGATGTTGTCTGTGTGCGGAAGGCACGAGATAAAAAATTGTTTGGTGATTTTTGCAGGAACGATGAGATTGGGAAGATGTATGAAGCATCTTCCAAGATTGATTATGGATGAGTCGAGTGCAAGAATACAGTCGAGCAATCGACTTTAAAAATTTGCACTTCTTGGGAGGCAACCCATGAGTATTTAAAATTCATGTCTTTACTTTTAGTTTTTATTTTCATAGCTTAGCTTTCTCTTGCTTTCTTTTGTAGGAGGTTTGACCTGAGGATCGAGATAATGGGCGAAGACCGCGCTGCTCCAACCGACAACCGAACAAAATTCAGGGGAGGTTTTCTGTTCCCTTTTATTTTGTGCGTTTTAACTGCATAGTCTGAAGTGTGATACATAGAGGACTATGTATCCTTTTAGGTTGGTGGTGGAGTTGTCTGTTGGATGGATTTCTATAGTTGTTGAGCTGTGGAGATTCTGAATTTGAAGTGCTTGTGTCTGTTGTTGCATGTTGTTCGATGAGGACAATCTAGGAAATGCTTTTAAATTCTTCGTAGTTGCACATCTAGAAAAGCATGAGATTGTATGTGTTAGTTGAGCATTTTTTTTTTAAAAAAATTAAATTTTTTTGTTGCTCCCTTGCATCTATCGAGCACTTAGCAATCTATTCTTGGTTCTCTAGGCTTAGAATAATCTTATGTAGCCTAAAATCATGTTGTCCCCCCGAAAGGCACCGCTAGGGAAGGCTTGATGCATGATAGGTTGTAATAGGCTAATCGAGATCGTAGCGAAGCTATTGCCTAATTAAATAAAAAATTAAATAAAAAGTAAGCATGAAAAATAAAAACTCTAGAGATGCTCCTCCTTCATAAAGTGCACATTAAGAAGTGAGCATTAGTCCTTAAAAACGTGAAGTGAAATGAAGCTTGACGTGTTAGACTCTCTTGGAGAAGCAAAAGAAAAGTAAAAAAAAGTGGATCAAAAGAAATAAAGAGTACAAAGTACTCAAGAAAAAGAAAATGTTTAGGCCTTTTAATTTGTTACTCTCTTGATTGTTGAAAAGCCAATAGACTGTTCTTAATTGCTAGAAGTAGGGGGAAAACGAGATGTAGGGTTGCATATGGTTTTTCCGAGTCTATAAGAGTTAGAATAGGTTGGCTAATCACACACACACGTAGGGGAGTAGTAGTTTAATTTTTGAAATGTTCTCAGCTTATGCATGCAATCAATTGTTCTCTTTTGTTGTAAGTGCCTTGTTTTTTAAAGCATTGACGTTAGAGTCGTTGCATGCAATTTCATTCATAGGAGCTAGTTCAGAGTTTTTCTTGCTCGAGGACTAGCAAGATTTAGGTTGGGGGTTTTGATAGCACTCTAAAAGTGCTAATATTTAGCTCCTAAGTCTTGTAAATTAGAATAATTATTTGGGCTTAATTGATATATTTTGTATAATTTAATTGTTAATGGGTAAATCAGGCATTTGCGTAAATTAAGAGCTTAAATGAATATTTTAGAGCATTTTATTAATTAACCGTTTTGAGTGATTATACAACATTAATTTATTAATCTAAATTTAACTTTAAATCAATTAATGGCTTAATGGTGCAAGGCTTGCCAAGACAATGATTGTGCCCAGGTTCATTCCAGATGGGTGCACATTGTCTATTATTTTTGTAAAAGTCAACGCTCCTAGATTTGGTCAATGCCCCGCTCCGCGCCCGTCATTGAAAGCCCGCGCGCCCCGATGCCCGTCATTAAAAGTCTAAAAAAGCGTTGTTTTCCATTTTTGTTCCGTCCGTAGCGTCGAGACACTGGGTCAGCGTCTCGACGCTACTCTGAAGTATAAAAAGAACATTTTCGCGATTTTAGGGCATTCCATCTCCATTTTGGGCTCGGGATTGACGTTTTTTCACCATTTTTGAAGCTCTTCTTCTCCATTTGGGTTGTATCAACTCTACAACCTCTATGGAAGCTTGGAATACTCCATATCCCATGGAAGGCTAGAGGTAAAATGCTTGATTAGTTGGTTGAGTGATTGAATTCTATTGTATTTAGGTGAGATTTGTGCTTTATATGAATGTTTAGCATATGTGTATGAATTCTTGCATCTCTTTCCTCTATTAAGAACGAATGACATGCCTTTCTAATTAGGATTGACGCCCATAATTGTTACGCATGTTAGTCGGCTAACATTGATTCCTGATTAGTTTTAATGCAAGTAGTGAGGGTCTAATCGTGCCTAATCAATTTGACGCTATGTGACGAATGGGGTATGAATTGATTATCGTATCGCGGTGGGCTCAAGGTTAAGATAGAAATCGAATTAGTTTTAGGATTAATTCGTCGCAATGTTACCCATTACTGTTTTCTGATTAATTTTAGGACTAATCACCTTGAATTGATTAAGAGGCATGTTTAATTGGAATTGTCTGTTTCTAATTAATTCTTCGGGGTGTTTGTATCGGTGTCGAGCAAACATTTCGCGTGCATGAGCATCTCGGCTAATTTCCATATTTATCGATACTGAAATACAATAGAGCAATCCCGATACTTTCTAATTAAGCATACTTGTCAATTTCATATTTTTACTTCATTACAAATTCAATTTAATTAAGTTAGGATCGACTCCGTTGCCACTGCAAAACTTAGTGAGTTCGGATTATAAATATTATTTTGGCGGGTTTCGACAACCCGAAATTTGTAGGATATTCAAAAATCCTATCACCAGTATTGAACCTAGGACCTTATGATCACTGAGCAATACATCATGCGGTTGAGCTATACTCTTGTTGGCTACTATTTTGAGTTTATCCTAAACTAAAGGAAAGATAATTGGGATAAGGAAGTTTAGGTTATGATCGATATCTTATCCAATATCTCCAAAATAATCTTTAGCATGAAATTTCACTCTTCTAGATATTAGAATATCCGAAGCCTTGGATGTTAATGTTTTGAGTGGATGACCAAGTGGGACCAAGCCATATTATGAACTTAAAAAAAGCATTTTTTTTATTGTGGCCATAAGAACCGCCACGTGGAGAAATACAGCCAATGAAATCATAGACGTTGATTTTGCCACGATAAGAATCTTCTGTATATAAACCCAACCTCAACGGCCTTGTCATTCACAACAAAAACAACAAACAACGCATTTTCTCTAGTTCTTGCTTCTAATGGCGGCCTCAACAATGGCTCTGTCCTCCCCGTCACTCGCCGGAAAGGCAGTGAAACTAACTCCCTCCGCCCCGGAGCTTCTCGGCAACGGCAGAGTCAGCATGAGGAAATCCGCCGCCAAATCTGTTTCTTCTGGAAGCCCATGGTACGGACCCGACCGTGTCAAGTATTTGGGCCCATTCTCCGGCGAATCTCCGTCCTACCTCACCGGAGAATTCCCCGGTGACTACGGCTGGGATACTGCCGGACTTTCTGCAGACCCCGAGACCTTCGCCAAGAACCGTGAGCTCGAAGTTATCCACTCCAGGTAATTAGAAGTGAAAACAAACAAAAACATTTCCTTCCCATAATTTAATTTTAGAATTTTATAAACATAATTTTCAAAATGGTGTATTATATCTGTTCCAACCCTTAAAATATATTTAGTAAAACTTTGAACTATTAATTTTGTGTTTAATAAGTCTTTCATCCTTGTTTCAGGTGGGCTATGCTCGGAGCTCTTGGTTGTGTCTTCCCCGAGCTCCTGTCCCGCAACGGTGTGAAGTTCGGTGAAGCAGTTTGGTTTAAGGCCGGTTCCCAAATCTTTAGCGAAGGTGGGCTTGACTACTTGGGGAACCCAAGCTTGGTTCACGCCCAAAGCATTCTCGCCATTTGGGCCACACAAGTTGTTCTCATGGGGGCTGTCGAGGGATACCGTATTGCCGGTGGCCCACTCGGTGAGATAACCGATCCGATCTACCCAGGTGGGAGCTTTGATCCATTGGGGCTTGCAGATGACCCTGAAGCATTTGCAGAGCTGAAAGTGAAGGAGCTAAAGAATGGAAGATTGGCCATGTTTTCCATGTTTGGTTTCTTCGTTCAGGCCATCGTTACCGGAAAGGGCCCATTGGAGAATCTTGCTGACCACCTTGCTGACCCAGTCAACAACAATGCTTGGGCTTTTGCTACCAACTTTGCTCCCGGAAAATGAGTGAGAAACTGTTGTGAAAATTAAAACTTGTTTGTTCTTTTAAGAATATGAAAGGAGTTTGTATTTAGTTAGTTGATCTTTTAATGCTACAAAAAAATGTACGATGCTTATTAGTTTATGAGTAAAACTTACGTGCATATTATGCTACACCTATCTTTTGCCGACCACGTGACACAATTTGATTGGTCAAGCTATATATGCTTTGGTAGGCCTTCACGTTGTTGGTTCCTTTCGCTTCTTCCCTATAATAATTTCATTTTAGAACCCTAACAGATGTAGCATCTTCCCGTGTTTTGGACCATCATATTTGTTTCCTTCTTCTTCTTCTTCTTATTTATTTTCCTTCTCTGGCTCTCAATCGCGAGGGGGCCCTCTTGATTTCTCCTAAACGCTTCATTCCCGGCGATCCCTTTTTTGTTTTGGCTAATTGGAATTTTAACAACGAGACCCCGTCCTTCAAACCTACTGTCGCAACGTCATTGCGATGCGTAGCGGCCGACGTCATCTTTTAAACATTCGATCCTTTATCAAGGATCTAATCCCAATGCTCTTGAATCGACCAATGGTTCCTATTATCACATAAACGAGACAAGTTAATGAAGGGACAATAGGAATATGCTTCTCTAGTTACCTTGCAATGCCAGAAGAGGTGTTAAGATGATTCTTTATTGTCTCTGCAAAAAAACACATAAATTATTAGTAAAGATTCCTACCGAGTTAAAATTTATATTAGTAGGAATGATGTTGTTGTAAACTCTCCAACAATAGATTTTGACTTTTGCGGGAACTTTGGAGCCTCAAAAGTCTTCAATCTCCTGTTTTGAGATTCAACAGTTGAGGGCGAAGCCTCACGATTATTCTCATAAGATAAACCCAGCTGATAAGCAGTCTTAACAGAAAAAACTCTCTGTTTCGAAGGATTCCAGATAATGATGTCTTATTTGCCACTCAGATGAAGAGGAATATCAATTATCGCCTCTGCATCAATCTGAAGAAGTTTCTCGGATGTGCTCCTCCTTCCAAGACCCATCAATGGTCATCAACGAAGCTACTGTATAATTGTGGACTGAAGGTGCTGAAAATAACAACCGACCATTTTCTCTTGAAATCCAAGGATCCCTATCAATAAACACCTCTTTATCGCATCCCACTCTCCACCTGTACTCTTTATCAAACAATTTCTTGCCCCACATGATGTTCCGCCACGCATAAGAAGAAGCCGAGCCTAGATGCGCCCGCAGGAAAATACTATGATTATAATACTTGCCATTCATAACCCGAGCCAATAAGTTGTCACGATGTTTAATTAACCTCCAACACTGCTTAGCTAGAAGGGCCTGATTGAACAGAGTCAAATCTCTGAAACTCATTCCCCATTGTAACTTGCTAACACAGATACAACTCTAAGATTGCCAACGAATCTTCCTCTTACCAGAGATTGAACCCCACCAAAAACTCGCAAAAAATTTAGTAATCTCCGAACTAACCTGGGAATGGATCCTGAAGCAACTCATTGTGTATGTCAGAATGGCTTGAGCGACTACTTTGTGATAAACACCTATTTGCCTCCCGCCGAAAACAACTTTTGTTTTCAGCCGTGTAGGGTCTTCCAGACCCTATCTTTTAAGGCGCTGAAAACTTGGCAACGATTCCTCGCCACCTGGGAAGGGAGGCCTAAATACTGACCAAGCGTAGCTGTGTACTTCACCCCAAGCTCACCCTAAATCATATCAATCGCATCTTGCCTCGTATTTCTACATGCCATGAACACTGTTTATCAAAATTAACCGTCTATCTGGTAGCCTCCTCATATATAACTAAAATATTTCTCTAATAGCCTGACAATCTCTCCTCGTTGCCTTGAAAAAAATCAAGTTGTCATCTGCAAAAAATAAATGAGAAATAGAAACACAATGACGATTAATTTGAAAACCTGAGATCTCATGGTTATGTTCTTTCTGTTGAAGCATTGCTGAAAAACCTTCAACACAGAGCAGGAACAGGTAAGATGAAAGAGGATCCCCCTGACGTAAACCTCAGTAAGGATGGAAATCTTGAGATGGAACCCCATTCAACAACACTGAGAAGAAGACTGATTCCACACAATTCATAATGAGAGAAACTCATTGTTGACAAAACTCCATTTTCTCCATGGCGACCCTCTTTATAAAAACACATTCGACTCTGTCATAGGCTTTGCTCATGTCTAACTTAAGAGAAATGGTCCCCTCTTGCCCACATCGTTTTTTATTCAACGCATGAATGCATTCTTAACCAATTAGCGTGTTGTCTGAAATTAGACGACCTGGGACAAAAGTAGACTGAGATGGCGAGATGATGGCATCGAGTACCGATTTCAGCCTATTAACTATAACTTTTTAAATGACTTTGTAAATCACATTACAAAGGCTAATAGGCCGAAACTCACTCAGTCGTTTCAGATCTTTAACTTTCGAAATAAGGACCAAGAAAGTTTTATTCAGAGAACCCAAATCTGTCCGACCATTAAGAATTTTCAAACACAGCTCAGTAGTCTCATCTCCCACTACACATTCCAGTATCTCTGATAGAACAATGCTTGGAAACCATCCGGGTCGGGGGCTTTTGTAGTCGACATGAGTTTCAATGCCATCTCAACTTCTGATCTAGTAAAAGGCCTAGACAGACAACGATTCTGCTATTTAGTAATGGAAGAAGGAATCGCTGCTAGAATAATCTGAATGCTACTCTCCTCTGAGTTATTGGATTTGAAGAGTTTCTGAAAATAAACATTAGACATGGAGGACATTGATTCCTCATCCTCCTAGCAAAGATCATTATCGTCCATTAAACCTGTTATCTTATTAGTTTGGCACCGAAAACAAGCCCTCAAACGAAACCATTTAGTATTTGTGTCCCCCAACTTCAGCCAATCCTCTCGCACTCGCTATTTCTAGTAAATTTTCTCCTCTTCCAAAAGAACCTCCAACTTTCACTCTGCCACCCGAGACTCTCTAAGCCAGTTCGGACCCTGAGATCTAGAGAGTGTCACTATCTGGATTTCCTTCCTGATAATTGCCCCTTGATCGAGCGTTTTAAACACTCCGTATTCCAAGTCATAACCTCTTTCAGACACTTAGACAGGTGAAACTGAAATATATTTCCCTCCCAGGATCCACCTTGAGACCAAACTCGCTGAATCACTCCTCGACATCCCTCACTACAACAAATATCACATACGACAACATGAAAAAACCGTTATCGTAGGCTTTCTATAGCGTTTTTGAAACGCGGTCATAGCCCCTGTTATTGAAAGTCTCTGACTTTTCATAGCCTGTTTTCAACGCTATGAAAAACGCTATAGAAAACTCATTTTCGATTGCGAATATTTCACGCTATGAAAACTTTTTATAGCAGTATTAAAAAACGCTATTATTGCCTTTTAATAGCGTATTTAATAACGTTAAATATACGCTATAGAAACCTTTTGATAGAGTTTTTAGGCACGCGGTGGTAGTCCATGTTATTGAAGGTCCCTCACTTTTCATAGCGAAGTTTCAACGCTATAGAAAATGCTATAGTAAACTAAGTTTCGATTGCGTAATTTTAAGGCTATGAAAACTTTTAATAGCTTTTTTATGCATGCTATGATAGCCGATGTTATTGAAAGTCCCGAACATTTCATAGCGTTGTTTTCACGGTATAGAAAATGCTATCGAAAGTTCATTTTTTAATGCGTAATTTTTTTTTTTTGCAAAGGCGATATATATTACGAGAAACAAGCAAGGGGGACCCCATAGCCCGGGGCCAAGGCACTCAAAAACACAGAGCGAAAAACCAGAACAGACTCACGGAAACAAGTCCCACGGAGGGCACTAATAGACAAAGGAGACATCAACGCCCCTAGCCACGAGGCACACCTATAAGACACATCAGCCTGGGCACTTATGAGAACAGACTGGGGAGAACGGAGCCTACCCCCGTGGACCCGGGAATTACGCTCTCTCCAGATATGATAAATGGCCGCACCCCACGCAAGCCTCCAAACATGACGCTTACGACGATCGCCCCGACTCATGCTACAAATCCAAGCTAACTCGGTGGACCATATAGCAATACGATGAGAGGAGTGACCCCAACGAAGAAGACCCGTCCAAACATGCGAACTAAACGGACACTCAAAGAAAAGATGATCACGCGTTTCTGATGAAGCAGAACACAACACACACCCTGACGGAAGTAAGGGATCCCAAACATGGAGGCGGGCCCTAGTAAATAACCGGTCCCGAAGTGCCAACCACGCAATGAAGGCGTGCCGGGGAATGTTTCCATCAAACCACAACAGACTGGTCCATCTAACACAATCACGACGAGGACGCAGAACCTCCCAAGCACTAGCTATCGAGAAGACATCAGAACGACCGGGGTCCCAGATAGCTCGATCAGCCTGAAGCAGATTGGGGACAGTAGCCTGAACTTGTGGAAACAGATGCTCCATCTCCCAAGTCACGCAGGGCCATTGCCAAGACCCATCCGGGAGGAGGTAATCAGACACCAGGGCATTAATCGAACTACCAACAGCGCCAACCAAACCTTCCTCAAACCGCTGAACGATGGGGCCCCCGGGAAGCCATGAATCAGCCCACACATGGGCACGCCGCCCATCCCCGATAGCGACCCGGACAAGAGGACGAAACTGCTCACGAAGGTGGAAAATAGCCCGAGTACACCAAGACCAACTAGCCTGCATAGGAACAGACCACAGGGAGCGACCCCGAAGAATGTAAGCCTCAACCCAGGCCACCCATAACGAGCCCGATCGCGTGAAAAGAAGCCAAAGGAGCTTCATAACAGCAGCCACATTCCAAGAACGAATGTGACGGATGCCTAAGCCACCCTCATCCCTAGGAACACAAACATCCCCCCAAGCTACATTTGCTCCACCTTTACCAGAAGAGCTTCCTCGCCATAAGAAAGCCCGAAGGATACGATCAACCTCGTCTACTACACGAAGAGGCAAAACGAACTCACTCGCCCAATAAACCTGAAAGCTTTGCAGGACAGACCGAATAAGCAACAAACGACCAGCGTAAGATAGAGCACGCGCAGACCAGCTCTGAACCCGCGCAATGATCTTCTCAAGGAGAGGCTTGCAATCCGCATAAGAAAGTCGACCAGACACGAGAGGAAGACCAAGATAACGAACAGGAAGAGAGCCAAGGGAGAACCCCATCACACCAGATAAACCTAAAGCCACAGAAGAGGAGACCCCGGCACAAAACATGGAACTCTTTGCCGAGTTCGCACAGAGACCAGACAATCTTTGAAACCTCAGGAGGGCACAATGGACGAAGGCTAGCGACGAGTAGTCCCCCCCACAAAAAATCATTAAATCATCTGCGAAACAAAGGTGGGTAAGGCGAATCTTCTCACACCGATGATGAAAGCGGAAATCTACAGGGGGAGAATTCAACAGCCGAGAGAGCACCTCCATAGCCATCACAAACAGATATGAAGACAAAGGATCCCCTTGACGAAGGCCTCGACGACCCGGAAAGAAACCCTCTAACGAACCATTGACAAGGATGGAAAACGTAGGAGACGTGATACATGCCCGAATCCAACTAACAAACTGAACAGGAGTCCCAATGGCTAACAGTAGACCGAATAAAAAATCTCAATGGACTGAATCATAGGCCTTCTGAAGATCCACTTTCATAACACAACGGGGAGGACCCTTATTAAGATGATACCCACCAACCAACTCCTGGCACAAGAGGACATTATCCACAATACTCCGACCCTTAACAAATGCAGACTGATTAGGGCCAATAAAGTCAGGAAGCCACGAACTCAAGCGATTTGCCAGGATCTTCGAGATGCATTTATAAACCACATTGCAGCAAGAGATGGGCCTATAATCATCAGGACCAGTAGGAGCATCCTTCTTCTTAATCAATGTGATAGCTGTAGCATTCACACCAGAAGGAAGAAAATAGGACAAGGAAAAATGACGCACCGCATTACAGAAGTCATTGCCAATAACACTCCAAGCCGCTTTAAAAAAACCAACAGGGAAACCATCGGGACCAGGGGCCTTCCCACTACTCATCGCAAAAAGTACATGCTTGACCTCTTCGCTCGAGATAGGCCTGACCAGATCAGCACAACACTCCTCGGACCACCGGAAATCAACAATCGAAGACAGCTGATCAGTAAGATCCCTATAGCCGATCGGCTGGGAACCAAAAATACCGCGAAAGTGGGCGACCACCTCCCTAGCAATATCAGAATGAGAGGTCAGGATACGACCACTATCAATAGTAAGAGACTGAATGCTATTACTGAGAATCCGAGATTTAACGCTACGATGAAAAAAATTGGAGTTTCGATCACCAAGGGAAAGCCACTGAACTCTGGATTTCTGCCGAAGAGAGGCTTCCTCCTTCCGAGTCAAAGCCCAGAAATCCTGACAAGCGCTGCTAGCCAGGCCCTGGAGAGTAGGAGACAGGGGATCCTCAGCATAAGCTAACTGAGCCTCTTCCATACGAACACGGGCCATAGTCACTTGCAGGCTAAGGCTCGACAGCGAACACCCAAACGCCTGACGAAGAATGGGCTTAAGAGACTTCAGATTCCTCATGAGCCCAGCCAGCGGAGAGATATCATGAAACTGAACCCAGCTACTAGCCACAGTGTCTAAAAAACGAGGGTCCTCCGCCCAGTGATTAAAAAACCTAAACGGGGACGACCTACGAAGGGATTGGCTCGTCACATTGAACACCAACGGACAATGATCAGAAATACCCCAACTATGAGCCCGAACCTCACAAACAGGCAGGGAGGACATCCAGCAAGAATTAACCAAAACTCTGTCCAGACGCTTCATAATATCAAACGGCCCCTGAGGAGATCTAGTCCACGTGTACCAACTACCTGTCACAGGAAGCTCAGCCAAATCTGCACGAGATATCATACCATCAAACCCAGACATTTCTGAATCAACCAAATTACCTCCAAAGCACTCCGTGGAAGCGCGAATAGCGTTAAAATCCCCCATGACCACTCCAGGAAGGGACCAGGACTGACACATAGAAACGATGTCGTCCCACACCTCCCTTCTCTCAACCTCAGAGTTAGGAGCATAAACACAGGCAACATGGAAAGATATCTGGGAGGACCGATCCACCAGGGTACCCCAAATCAACCGAGGCCCGATTACCGAAGGGATAAACGAGAACCGAGACGTGCGCCACATAACCCAAACACGACTCAACCCAGAATCACCATAACTGCAGACACACTGCCAACCTCCACCAAACCTCCGAAGCACAGACTGAAACTGATGAGCTTTAACCTTTGTTTCCAACAGACCACAAAAACCCACACAAGCAGACTGAAGGAAGGAACGAACAGCAAGACTCTTCGCAGGTTCACTAAGCCCCCTCACATTCTAAGAACACCAACTAGACATAGACAACAGGGAAAATAGAAGTAACTGAACCCTGATCCAATAGAGGATCACCACGAGCCTCATCCATCTCAACGGTCATAGAATTCAGACCCACATCAGACAGACTAGTAGGACCAACTGCCGCTGTAAGCAAACTGGAGGGCCCACGCGGAGGAATTGGGGGCACCGAAACTAAATCAGACACCATATCTGAATCAGTGAGAGCCAGAACGGCAAAAGAGTTGGACACTGACGGGCTCCTGCTATTTGTAGCTCCTATACGGGAATTACTCAAACGAGGAGGACCAGAAGGATCCCTACTCTTATCTGATTTACGAGTTATGACAACTCTAGGATCCCTTTCTCGTTCCTTAGAAGGCTGATCCAAGGGACTTGCAGACTGTACGGGAACAGAAACTGAGGCAGCAACGGAATCAACACGAGCGACACCAGGGGAGACAATCAGATTCGCGTTAGTCTCTACGGGAGCCTGTTTGCTACACGTAGAACTAGAGTGCCCGAACACCTGGCAGTGGGTACAACGCTTCGGCTTCCAGGCATATTCAAGCCTAACCATAACAATCCCTTCCTCAAGCTTAACCGGAACCGACGAAGGCAACACATCATTCACCCCAATCTCCACTAACACCCTAGCAAAGGATAGGCGAGAACAATCTGCAGTCGTCTGATCTAAACAAATAGGTTTACCAGCAGCCGAGGCAATAGAACCTAGCCCATTCCGATTCCACAACTCGAACGGCACATTAAAAAGAGAAACCCACACAGGGACAGAGTCAAAAGCAAAAGTTTCAGGAGCAATACCTGGAGTCCATTGCCTCAATAAAATGGGACGACCACCTATATGCCACGGGCCGTTTGAGAGAACCCAGTCACGAGAGGCCGCAGAACGAAAACGAAACATAATTAACCCGTTATCCATAGTAGAGATAACAGGCATCTCAACCCGACCCCAAATTTGGCTCACCAAACGAGACAGACCTGTATACGACATACGCCCTTCCACAAACTGACCAACGATAGAATACTGCCAAAAAGCGATACCCTCTTCACGGACACCTGGAGGGGGGACAACAACCCGCACACCATCAATAACCTGCAAGGGGGTAAAAACCATTGGTTCCTCAGTAGCACTAGAGGAGCCAAACAGCGAGGCCCACGAGGATCTAGACGAACCCACATGTTGCGTGCTCAATGTGTAAAGATAAATATGCAAAAGAAAAGAGAGAGCACTTAGAACATGCAAGCATACATGGTCTCACAGCAAGTAGTAAGTATATTTAATTCGTTTTTTCCACAGAGACTCATTTTTAGCTATTCGCGAAGTGTGAATGTTAAGAAAGATGGGATGAATTTGATGGGGTAAAGTTGGTTTTTAATTAACTACTTTTTGCTGAATGTGTAGAGGGATATAACATAAACAAATTAAAGTTAAAATTAGACCTAAAGGACAAGAGATGGAATTAATAATCGAGGAAGAAAACAGCTAAACAGAATGATAAACAGGCAGAATTGCGAGGACCGCAATGTTTCCGCAATTAAATGGCAGCGAATCTGATTAAAATGGGGAATTAAGGGCTACTAATGACTATCCTATAGGCATTTTATTACGATTATCAAGCTTTGGATCAACTCTCTATACATCAAACTCACTCTATCTCAAGTATCGTCCGATTCCATGCATTAGAGACTCAAGTTTACTCGACTTCAAAGTAAGGACTTAAGCATCTTGTTTAAACAGGAGTGTTCAGTTTGTACTAGGGAAACGCCTATTCCTAGGCCGTTTCCTGATTACCATGAAAGGCTAGCATGATTATATGACTCTGAACTCTTACTCCTTCCAGAGGTTAGGAGTTCTTTGGACAAAATGGATGGCCAATCGAAATTGCCCGTGGGATGAAGCTTACATACAATCAATGTTCGAGTGTTGAACTGACTACTTGACTCACGTTTTTTAGCCTATAGTTCTGTCATTAGCATGCCCCTAAGTGATTTTAGTTACTCATGGATATGTGGAGAACAGAAAAGGTAGATAAGAAAGACATGCTTAGAAGAGAAATGCGTGTAAAACGGCAAGACAAACCGTAGCAGAACAAGGTAGAAACTGTGAAGTGCAGAAATTTACTTTGATTACTTTAAGTGTTTAATAACAAAGGGAAGCTTAAAAAGAACTGAATCTAAGACAGACAACAACGAAATGCAGTAACTGAAATGACTAAACTAAGAACAACAATGATCAGTAATGGAAATGAGAAGAAAAGAACAGAAAACAGTAAAGGCTTGCTGAAAACTTCGTGGCAGTCGCCTCGAATGATGGCGATGAGAATTCAGCCGTGCTTGGATGAATCCAATCGAGAGAGAAGAAGAATCTTCTCTCCTTCCTATCAGATTTTCGACTCCAAAAGCTGAGAACCTCACTCCAACAGACGGCAAAGGAATTTAGAGAGAAATGATGGACTGCAGGAAGACTTCTGCGCTTCGAATTTTTTACTGAACCTCCGACTTTGACCCCCTTTTATAGTAGTTTGCAGGTGCGTTTGGGCCAAGGAGAACCATCAACCTTCAACGTCATATATCAGAATGGATGGAGGAGAAAGAACGAATCCCTGAAAAGTCGGATCTAAACAGAAAATGATCAGCCAACTTACGGTTTTAACTTGAATAATTGCGGTCACCGCAATTATTCCGCAATTCATTTGCAATGGTTATTTTTTCATTCTTTTCTTCGGTTTTCAACCCTTTTTCTACCTATTGTACACAAGTCCTATATTAGCTACCTTCTTCTAATTCTCATATTAAAGCATAGGTTTAAGCTAATTGCTAACAAAAACACCTAAATGTGTACATCTTCTTAAGCTAAATGGGTCCTAAATAAGTCACTTTCAGAGACTTAACACACCCCCAAACTTAAGGCTTTGCTTGTCCTCAAGCATACTAAGGACTTACCTAGGCTGCTGTTTCTTCTTCTTTAACCACTCACTAACTCCCTTATAACCCTATCTCTAGCAATGCTGTCCTGTGACACACTTCTAAGTTTAGAACTAACCTCTTGTCTAGCTTCTTCTGACTTCACCTGCCTACTATACCTACTGTCTTTGTTAACCCCCTACCACTGATCTAACTACTTTTGTGATATCATGCCACTATCCCTAAGGTTTCAAATTCTACCAAGCTTTACTCTAGACTCAGTACATGCTTCTAGCTTATTTTTAATGTGTCTAGGATTCCTTAGAGTCATGCCAGTCTTAGTTTTAACGGTGACAGTGGTACTTTTAGAGAACAACCTAAACCCTGGCATCACTACATTGGATATACATTCATCTCCCTAGACAAACCTAAAAGCTACAACCTTGTGCTTAGCTCATTAAGGATCAGAGTTCTTTTTTCATAGGACATCTAAGCCACAAGATTATAACTCCCAAGCATACATTCTTCTTCCCCTCCCTTTTTCTTTACTTAGGTGGAGTCTCCCCTTGGTTTGCCTTTTGATGCAATGCCACTTGTGGTTTACACACTTGGCACTGATTACTCAGCCACTTGAGAAAGACTCCCCTCTTTATTCTATTTTTTTCACTTTTTCTATTTATCACAAAACATTTTTTAGGAGAAGAAGAATGCTTATGTCCTAAGGAAGAGAGGAATGTTCCTAGGCCTAGGGTGGCCTCCCCCAAACTTCAACTACTCATTGTCCCCAATGAGTGTTTGAGGTGGCACACCCCCAAACTTATCCTAGAAGCATCTAGTCTAAAGTAAAACAAAGAGAATCTAAACATCCTAGGCATAGGCAAAACATTCTAGAAGCAACTATCCCAGCAGCAGAAAATTTGAACATAACAGACAGGTTTCAGGACTTATGGTTTATGCATGCTGAGCACTATTCAGAGGCAAATTTAAACTATCAAAAGGTGTCCTATGACACTCATCCAGCATGCTTCAAGATCAGCTATATAAGGTAGTCATGCGAGCAGCAAAAGATAGAATTTAACAGATCACAGCCTAACTAAACAGACAGTCCAAAACATGCTATTAGTCACAAAAATTGCGGGAACCGCAATTATTTCGCAATCCAATCCGGGCAGATATAACATTAACTCAGGCCCCTAGCATGCTTTTTCCCGTTACTCATGCATCCTAAAAATAAAACTAAACTATCCTACCTATTCAGCTAACATCAAATTAGACTAAGCAAAAGAAAAAGCATAAAACTAAACATTAAAAACAGATCAAAAACTGAATCCAAAACAGCATATTATACATTATTCTATCAAAAAGCAGGAAAATTGTCTTTTGTTTCTGAAGGGATCAGTAATACTCCCTCTAGTGCTCTTCAAACCAGCACTCAATTCTCATCATCCTCATCTGGTCGCCTTGGTCGTGGGGGCACCCATGGAGTTAGGAGGTTGGTGGGGAAGTCTGGGAAGATGCACCCCAACTGGTCTGCAACTTCTCTGTCCCTCGCCTGCGCATAGTTGGCCCATTGAGCCATTCTCCTCTGCATGTCCATCAAGCAGGCCATGGATAGGGACTGTTCAGCCGCCAGCCTATCCAACTCAAATTCCATGTTGCCCTTTCTTCTCAGCCTTAGGTGTGCAGGCAACTCCAGATGGCCTGTGTAGGGCAGCTGCTGCTCCAAGCGCTCGGTGGGAACTCCTGCAAGCAAGCATAACTTTGTTATGATGTTGGGGAAAAATAACGGCCCCTTACCCTTTTTTGCACACTCAGCTATGGCAGCAGTGATGACTTCTCCCACGTTGATCGTGAGACCTCTCATTATAGCATAAACCAGCAGCGAACGGCTTTGGTTAATTGTAGTCTCATGAGTCACTGGGGAGAGTCTTCTTCTTACGAATGAAAACCACACAGCTGCCTTAGCCGTGAGGTTGGCACTCATGAGCGTGTGCCGCCCATTGCGTGAGACTGTCCAGGAGGCCTCAGGCTGGCCAATGGTGCGGATGGCTTCTTCCAGCACAGCCTCGGTCGGCTCATCAACTATCCGTGCATAATCTGTGTGAGGCTGGCCCCTTAGACCAAATGCTTCATTAATGGCTTTGGCTGAGAAATCAACCTCCACCCCTCTGACCACAGATAGGCCATCCTCAGGGCTGAGCACGTTAGCATAAAAGTCATACACCATGCTCGTGTATGCTGGATTGGGAGGTCGGCAGAATTCCTCCCAGCCATGGTTGATCACCCCTGCGCGCAAGAACTGCGGCAGGTCAGCAAGTCGATCAAGGAACCCCTTCTCGTGCAACAGGTCCCTTTTCCTCAGCTCCACGCCCCTGGATTCAGCATCAGACGAGACATACCTCACTGACGGAGGTTCATCTTCAGGGTAGAGTTTAGCCTTCCCCTTATCGGCTGGCTTGGAAGATTCAGCAGCCTCCACCTTGAGGCGTTTGAGCGAAGGCTCAGTACTGTCTTTGTCTGCTGAAGGCACTCGCTTGGCCTTCTTCTTCTTCAGTTTCTTGGCTTTCTTGGCCTCCTTCTTGGCCTTCTTCTTCTCTTTCTCCATGTTGATCTGTTGGAGGCAAGCCCCCAACGTTTCTTCCATAGAATCGTCCTGCTGTGCAGGAACATCAGGGCTGTCTTCCCTCATAGGAGAGAAGACTTCTTCTTCCCCAGCATCTCCACTGCCTTGCGTGGACTCCTGATAATCCCCATAAGGGAATTCAGGATCAGGCCGTGGAGAATTGTGCTCTTCTGATGGTGTATGTGCAGAACTCCATGGCGAAGACGGCAGTTCAGGACTCTGCACAGCCGCAGGTGGTAGATCAGAACTCTGAAGCGCTGGAGATGACTCGACGCGCTGCGCAGGCGGTGATGATTCTGTGCTTTGCACCGGTTCAGATGGGAGAGGGCTGCGCACAGGTGACACAGACGGCGACGAACCTTCCTTTGCTGACTCGTGAGATGCACGATCAGGTTCTTGACTCTCCACAGAGGGAGTCTTGGCGATGGTTCGTTCGGCGGCAGTCTTGACAGTCCACCGGCGCTTCTTTGGCGTGCCCACTGGCTCAGATGGCCCAGCAGGGATCTCAGTGACCACCCTCCACTTCTTCCTACGAATAGGAAGCTTGGAGAGACGGCCAGTGCGTACAGCACCCTCATCAGCAAGGGCGAGAAGCGCTTCCCTTGCAGCCGCTTCAGCTGCGTCGTCGGCCTTCTTCTTGGCGGCGGATCTCTCAGCCCTAGTGGAAACCATTGTCGAATCTTGGAGGTTTGGAGAGAGAGATCAAAGGTGGAGAGAATCGCAGAAATCTTGGAGAGCAAAGAATGAGAGGATCGTATCAATCGGGCGCCTTCTAACGGCTATAAAAGCAACGGGAAAATCCCCAACGGCTCTTTTTGCGGATCCAGCAATTTTTGCGCAATTTTAGGGACAATATTTCATAACAAATCCAAACTTTGATCGCCCGTATCTTTCATTTGGCTCAACCGTTTCTTGATTTTTAAAGTGGGATTTACTCCCCTTGATCCCCTCTTTCGATTCCCTACAAAAACAAATAAAACAAACATTAACTACGCAATTAAAAATACATCACAAAACATACAAACGATCATCGAAAAAAAACATAAAAAATAAACTAAGGCATTGGCCTTGACTAAACGAGCACAGTAACCACTCGTTCTCTCTCGTTTCTAACTTCATGCTTCATGTAGGAGGAAGGCCGAGAGAGTCTTCACATCCCCCTCCTCATAGTAGTGCTTCAACCTAGCACCATTGACCATAAATGGCTGTCCTTGCTGCAAGTTTTTAATCTCTATGGCACCATGAACAAAGACATTAGTAATAATAAATGGACCTGACCATCTAGACTTTAATTTGCCTGGAAATAGCTTTAATCGTGAGTTAAATAATAATACAAGTTGGCCCTTTTTAAAGTCTTTGATCCTGAGTCTACTGTCATGCCATATTTTTGTCTTTTCTTTGTACATCTTGGCATTCTCATAGGCCATGTGCCTAAGCTCATCAAGTTCATGTAGCTGTAAAGATCTTAATGTCCCTGCATCCTTCACACAAAAATTTAATTCTTTCATGGCCCAAAATGCCTTGTTTTCCAACTCAAGTGGCAAGTGGCAAGCCTTGCCATACACCAACCTATAGGGAGACATTCCTAGAGGTGTCTTATACGCTGTTCTGTAAGCCCATAGTGCATCCTCAAGCTTGAAAGACCAGTCTTTCCTATTAGGTTTGACTACCTTTTCTAGGATGTTCTTTATCTCCCTATTGGAAATCTCAGCTTGGCCATTTGAGTGTGGGTGATAGGGAGTAGCTACCCTATGTCTAATGTTATATTTAGCCAATAATTTCTCCATAGCCTTATTAATGAAATGTGACCCCTCATCACTAATGATAGCACGAGGAGTCCCAAATCTAGTGAAAATGTGTCTATGCAAGAAGTTAGTGACTGTTTTAGCATCATTATTAGGACATGCCTTAGCTTCTACCCACTTTGACACGTAGTCTACTGCTACTAAAATGTACAGGTTACCTGATGATGGAGGGAATGGTCCCATGAAATCAATACCCCACACATCAAAGAGCTCCAGCTCTAAGATGTAGGTGAGAGGCATCTCATCCTTACGACTGAGGTTACCTGTCCTTTGGCATTCGTCACAGTTGTGGGCATAATTGTGGGCGTCCTTGAAGATTGTTGGCCAGTAGTAGCCACTCTGAAATACCTTAGCAGCTGTTCTTTGACCACCAAAGTGCCCACCGTAAGGAGGTGAGTGACAGTGCTGCAGCACAGACTTCGCTTCAGCAGCTGTAACACACTTCCTCAACAACCCATCAGCACAGGTCCTGTAAAGTATGGGGTCATCCCAGATGAATTTCCTTGCTTCATGGAGGAACCTCTTCTTCTCTTGTCCTCCCTTGAACACTGGTAATACCTGTGATGCACGGAAGTTAGCAATGTCAGCAAACCAAGGTTCCTCATCGTTTTCACGATGAGTCAAAGCAAAGATATGTTCATCTATAAAAGCATCAGAAATTGCGGGGTCCGCAATTTTTCCGCAATTGTGCTGCAATCGAGACAGGTGATCTGCAACCACGTTTTCACATCCCTTCTTGTCCCGAATGTCCAAATCGAATTCCTGCAGCAATAACACCCATCTAATCAATCTAGGCTTAGCATCAGCCTTCCTCATCAGATATTTTAAAGCAGAATGGTCAGTATATACAATGGTCCTAGTTCCTACAATATAGTTCCTAAATTTTTCACAAGCAAATACTACAGCAAGCATCTCCTTCTCTGTAGTTGTATAGTTACATTGAGCCTCGTTCAAGGTCTTACTAGCATAATAGACAGGATGTGTGAGCTTGTCAGTCTTCTGTCCTAACATGACTCCTACAGCATAGTCACTAGCATCACATAGCATCTCAAATGGGAGATCCCAATTTGGTCCTACTATGATTGGTGCTGTGACCAGTGCTTCCTTAAGGGTTTTCCAAGCTACTACACATTCTTTAGAGAAGATGAATGGCCTACCTAGCTCCAGTAGCTCACATAGAGGCTTGGCTATCTTAGAAAAGTCCTTGATGAACCTTCTATAGAAGCCAGCATGCCCTAAGAAACTCCTAATAGCCTTGACATTCTGGGGCTCTACCAACTTCTCTATGACCTCGATTTTTGCCCTATCCACTTCTACACCTGCCCTTGACACTCGATGCCCTAAGACAATCCCTTCATCTACCATGAAATGGCATTTTTCCCAATTTAGGACTAGGTTGGTCTCTTCACACCTAGCCAGGACTTGTCCTAGGTTCTCTAGACAGGTTTTAAATGAGTCCCCAAAGACTGAGAAGTCATCCATGAATATTTCTATTATGGACTCATCCAACTCAGAGAAGATTGCCATCATGCACCTTTGGAAAGTTGTCGGTGCATTGCATAGGCCAAAAGGCATTCTGCGGAAGGCAAACGTTCCAAAAGGGCAAGTGAAGGTAGTCTTCTCTTGATCCTTAGGGTCTATAGTGATTTGATTGTAACCAGAGTACCCATCTAGAAAACAATAGTAGGCTCTACCAGCTATTCTGTCTAGCATCTGGTCAATAAATGGTAGGGGGAAATGGTCTTTTTTAGTTTCTTTATTCAGTTTTCTGTAATCCATACACACTCTCCACCCTGTGACAGTCCTTGTTGGAATCAGTTCGTTGTTCTCATTGACTACCACAGTTATTCCCCCCTTTTTAGGTACACATTGGATGGGGCTCACCCACTGGCTACTAGCTATGGGGAAAATTACTCCTGCATCTAACCACTTTATTATTTCCTTTTTCACTACCTCTTTCATAGAGGGGTTTAACCTACGCTGGTGATCTACCCTAGGTGTGTGCTCTTCCTCTAGAATAATTTTGTGCATACAATAAGAAGGGCTAATGCCTCGAATATCAGCAATAGTCCATGCTATAGCCTTCCTATGTTGCTTAAGCAGTAAAATTAAATCAACCTCATGCTGTTCACTTAGCTTAGAAGAAATAATTACCGGCAGCGTATCATTATCTCCTAGATATGCATATTTGAGGTGAGTTGGTAGTGGTTTCAGTTCTAAAACAGGTGGATGCTCAATGGAGGGCTTTAACGGATTTACAGTTCTATCAGTTAAATCTATAGTCATACATACATGCTGAGGTCTATCTACAGGCATATTCATTATGTCAGATACATTCAGATCATCTACATCTAATCCTACATATTCGTTAGCATGCTTGGTTAATAATACATGCTCTAATTGTTCTTCCATTAGTGAGTCAACAACATCAATGCTAGCACAAGACTCAGAATCAGAGGGATACCTTAAAGCTTTGTAAACACTAAATTTTACCTCTTCATCATGAACCCTCATAGTTAACTCACCTTTTTGCACGTCTATTAGTGCCCTACCTGTGGCTAGAAATGGTCTACCTAGCAGGATGGGAACCTCCTTGTCTGCCTCATAGTCCAGGACAATGAAATCTGCAAGGAAAATAAACTTGTCAACTTTAACTAGAATATCCTCAATCTTACCTTCTGGATATGCGATGGATCTGTCTGCTAGTTGTAAAGTGACTGTGGTTGGACGTGCTTCTCCCATTCCCAACTGGCGGAATAGGGACAGGGGCATGAGATTTATGCTGGCGCCCAGGTCACAAAGCGCTCTGCCCACATGCTTGCCTCCAAGTTCTACAGGTAGGGTGAAGGAACCAGGATCCTTCTCCTTCTTGGGCAGCTTGTTTTGGAGGATGGCACTGCACTCCTCGGTGAGGTTTACTGTTTCAAACTCACCAATTATTCTTTTGTTAGTAATAATGTCCTTCAAAAACTTTACATATGAAGGCATAGACTGTAAAACTTCTACAAAAGGAATATTCACATGCACTTGCTTAAGTATTTCTAGAAATTTATTAAAATGAACTTCCTGTTCCTGTTTCTTCTTAAGCCTTCGAGGGTATGGAGGTGGTGGCACATATGCAGGCACGTCAGGACGCCTTAAGATAGGTGGAGGCCTTGGAATTTCTTCTACGTCCTCTACAATTGGCTCTAGCCTGGCTCCTGATGTGCTAGTTGGTGGTGGACCTTGGCTTGGCAGAGATTCCAGTGGAGCACTAGACTCAGTGTTCTCTACTCTCTTTGGTGTGTCCTTTGTAATGCTCACCAATGGTCTTCCACTCCTAAGTTCAATGGCTTGAACTTGTTCTTTGCCATCTCTCCTTGGTACCTCGGTATCAGCAGGGAGTCTACCTTGGGGCCTACTTTTAAGTTCATTGGCTAATTGGCCTATTTGGTTTTCCAGGCTCCTAAGAGTAGCTTGCTGGCTCTGAAGAGTAGCATCATTCTTAGCTATATATTCCTTGAGTAGGTTTTCTACAGAAGATCCTACAGGTTGATTGTAAGGTTTTTGGTACATTGACTGGTTATGTTGGGGAGTGAAACCAGGTGTTCCACTCGGCCTTGGTTGGTTGGGATTTTGGTTAGTGTTTTGTTGGCCACCCCATGACAGGTTAGGGTGGTTTCTCCAACCAGGATTGTAAGTTTGTGAGTAGGGGTTATTCCTAGGCTGCTGCTGACTTCCTACATAGCAGACTGAGGATGGATTCCCAGGGCAATATTCATAAGGGTGCCCTTCCCCACAGAATCCACAGATAGGTGCCTCGCCTTGATTTGGTTGAGTGCCCATTGACATGGCTGTGGCGGTATTGGCACTGGTTTGGAGATTGGCCTGAGCCATTTGCTTGACTAAGTTGGTCAGGGCATTTATTTGGGTGCTCATGGCGCTTAGAGCATCCTTGTCTTGAGCCCTAGTTGGCTCTACTGGATCGTCTGACCATCTACAGTGAGATGCTGAGATCTTCTCCAAGATCTCATAAGCTTCGTTGTAACTCTTGGACAACATGGAACCTCCAGCAGATGAATTTAAGACTTGTCTGGTGCTGGGGTTGCATCCTTTAAAGAAAACTTCTATTTGGATACACCATGGAATGCCATGGTGTGGACATTTAATGAGAAGGTCTTTGAATCTAGTCCAAGCTTCGTGAAGAGACTCAGTATCAGCTTGTTTAAACTTTATGATATCATCACGAAAGGTGGAATTCCTATCAGGTGGGAAGTATTTGACTAGGAATTTTTCTGCTAAATCTGTCCAATTGCGGACAGATCCTGAGGGCAATGAATTTAACCATGTTTTGGCTTTGTCCCTCAAAGAGTAAGGGAAAAGATATAGCCTCAGGGCTTCTTGGGAAACTCCAGGGATTAGGAAGGTGTCACTAACTCCTAGGAAGTTCCTAAGGTGGTTATGGGGGTCCTCATTTTCTATTCCAAAGAATTGTCCCACAGTGGACAACATTTGGAACATCACTGGCTTTAACTCGAATGAGTGGGCAGTGATTTCAGGACGGATTATGCTGGGGTTCAGCTCCCCAGGCATAGGTACTAGATATGACAGAATGGCACTATTCTTGTCATTCGCTATTTCGATGGGGTTGCGAATGGCTTGTGCCGGATTTGGAACTAGATCGCCCATTTCTTTAGTTTCAGGTGTGGGTTGAGGTATAGGAGGTTGTTTAAAGAGACGTTTCTTTGCCTTATTCCTAGCTCGAAGTGATCTTTCAGGTTCAGGATCGAACTCTAAATTACTATGTGAACGCTCACTCATAAACTACCTTAATGGCACCTGCAAAAGAAATGAAACAGATTAGTTTCACTCAATGATAAACTTGATTTTCAAACTTAACAACTTCGTTTTTACTTAAAATGAGTCCCCGGCAGCGGCGCCAAAAACTTGTTGCGTGCTCAATGTGTAAAGATAAATATGCAAAAGAAAAGAGAGAGCACTTAGAACATGCAAGCATACATGGTCTCACAGCAAGTAGTAAGTATATTTAATTCGTTTTTTCCACAGAGACTCATTTTTAGCTATTCGCGAAGTGTGAATGTTAAGAAAGATGGGATGAATTTGATGGGGTAAAGTTGGTTTTTAATTAACTACTTTTTGCTGAATGTGTAGAGGGATATAACATAAACAAATTAAAGTTAAAATTAGACCTAAAGGACAAGAGATGGAATTAATAATCGAGGAAGAAAACAGCTAAACAGAATGATAAACAGGCAGAATTGCGAGGACCGCAATGTTTCCGCAATTAAATGGCAGCGAATCTGATTAAAATGGTGAATTAAGGGCTACTAATGACTATCCTATAGGCATTTTATTACGATTATCAAGCTTTGGATCAACTCTCTATACATCAAACTCACTCTATCTCAAGTATCGTTCGATTCCATGCATTAGAGACTCAAGTTTACTCGACTTCAAAGTAAGGACTTAAGCATCTTGTTTAAACAGGAGTGTTCAGTTTGTACTAGGGAAACGCCTATTCCTAGGCCGTTTCCTGATTACCATGAAAGGCTAGCATGATTATATGACTCTGAACTCTTACTCCTTCCAGAGGTTAGGAGTTCTTTGGACAAAATGGATGGCCAATCGAAATTGCCCGTGGGATGAAGCTTACATACAATCAATGTTCGAGTGTTGAACTGACTACTTGACTCACGTTTTTTAGGTTATAGTTCTGTCATTAGCATGCCCCTAAGTGATTTTAGTTACTCATGGATATGTGGAGAACAGAAAAGGTAGATAAGAAAGACATGCTTAGAAGAGAAATGCGTGTAAAACGGCAAGACAAACCGTAGCAGAACAAGGTAGAAACTGTGAAGTGCAGAAATTTACTTTGATTACTTTAAGTGTTTAATAACAAAGGGAAGCTTAAAAAGAACTGAATCTAAGACAGACAACAACGAAATGCAGTAACTGAAATGACTAAACTAAGAACAACAATGATCAGTAATGGAAATGAGAAGAAAAGAACAGAAAACAGTAAAGGCTTGCTGAAAACTTCGTGGCAGTCGCCTCGAATGATGGCGATGAGAATTCAGCCGTGCTTGGATGAATCCAATCGAGAGAGAAGAAGAATCTTCTCTCCTTCCTATCAGATTTTCGACTCCAAAAGCTGAGAACCTCACTCCAACAGACGGCAAAGGAATTTAGAGAGAAATGATGGACTGCAGGAAGACTTCTGCGCTTCGAATTTTTTACTGAACCTCCGACTTTGACCCCCTTTTATAGTAGTTTGCAGGTGCGTTTGGGCCAAGGAGAACCATCAACCTTCAACGTCATATATCAGAATGGATGGAGGAGAAAGAACGAATCCCTGAAAAGTCGGATCTAAACAGAAAATGATCAGCCAACTTACGGTTTTAACTTGAATAATTGCGGTCACCGCAATTATTCCGCAATTCATTTGCAATGGTTATTTTTTCATTCTTTTCTTCGGTTTTCAACCCTTTTTCTACCTATTGTACACAAGTCCTATATTAGCTACCTTCTTCTAATTCTCATATTAAAGCATAGGTTTAAGCTAATTGCTAACAAAAACACCTAAATGTGTACATCTTCTTAAGCTAAATGGGTCCTAAATAAGTCACTTTCAGAGACTTAACACCACACCCTTATCACCATTACCCCCCAGACTAGGGGGACCAATAGGCCCCAAAACAGATCCTCGAGACTGGCCAAGACCCACCACGATATCATTAGCCTTTAAAGGATCAGACACAGTGAAATCTGACTGCAAGCTCACAGGAAAGTCGGAATCATCCACCACAACCTGGCCAGAGGAAACACCATCAGCTGTTTGACTACGTGGAGAACCATGGATGGTTCGGTCTAAACACCCAAATGATAGAGCAGTCGGGTTCAACGGTCCATGAGGAGAAACGACCCGAACCGCCCGTACAGTAGGGGGCCCGGTTCGGTCGGACCGGCCGGATGGGGAACCGGTTCGGTCGGACCGGCCGGATGGGGAACCGGTTCGGTCGGACCTGTTCGGTCGGACCGGCCGGATGGGGAACCGGTCCGGAGAAAACCCGACCCGAACCATCCCCTTCTCCAAATCCAACAACCTACCTCCGCCTCCAATCTGCCCAAATTGAAGCTCAGCCGCCGCCGCCCCCAGGCCCACTGTTACGTCTCCAAAAGTGACCTTTTTAGGGCTTAATTAGCTTAGAAAGATGTTCACTCTTAGGTGTTTTTGATAGCATTTAGCCTAAACCTATGCTTAAATATGAGAATTAGAAGAAGGTAGCTAAATTAGAACTTATGTACAATAGGAAAGAAAAGGGTTGAAAACCGAAGGAAAAGAATGAAAAACAAGCATTGCGATAGCATTGCGGAAACATTGCGGTCCCCGCAATGTTTCAAGTGAAAACCGTAAGTTGACTGATCTTTTTCTGTTAATTTCCGTTATTTCAGGGATTCGTTCTTTCTCCTCCATCCATTCTGAAGTACGACGTTGAAGATTGATGGTTCTCCTTGGCCCAAATGCACCTGCAGATTACTATAAATAGGGGTCAAAGTCGAGGGTTCAAGCATCATCCGAAAGCGTAGAAGTCTTCTCGCAGTCCATCTTCTCTCCTGTTTTTCTTTTCCGTCTGCTGGTTTGCGAAGCTCAGCTGTTGGAATCGATAATCTAATAGGAAGGAGAGGAGATTCTTCTTCTCTCCCGATTGGATTCATCCAAGCAAGGCTGACTTCTCTCATCCTTCATTCGAGGCGGCTGCAACGAGACATTCAAGCTTGCTTTACTGTTTTCTGTTCTTCATTTCCATTTTCCAACTCTGTCTTGTGTTGTTTCTGTTCTTGTGGCTAATTTAGTTCATTTCGTTGTGTTCTGTCTTTCTGTTCTTTACTTTAAGTATCTCTTATGTTCATTCAAACAAACAATTAATCAAACATAAAGTTCAGTATTTCACAGTTTCTCGCCCTTGCATTCTACTGCTTTCCTTTGCTGTTTTAAGCACATTTCCCTTCTAAGCATGACTATCTTATCCTTTAGTTCTGTTCTCTTTATATCCATGAGTAACTAAGTCACTTAGGGGCATGCTAATGACAACACTATAGGCTTAAAAACGTGAATCAAGCATGTAGGATAGTGTTAAGTCTCTGAAAGTGACTTATTTAGGACCCATTTAGCTTAAGAAGATGTACACATTTAGGTGTTTTTGTTAGCATTTAGCCTAAACCTATGCTTTAATATGAGAATTAGAAGAAGGTAGCTAATTTAGGACTTATGCACAATAGGTAGAAAAAGGGTTGAAAACCGAAGGAAAAGAATGAAAAAATAAACATTGCGAATGAATTGCGAAATCATTGCGGTGACCGCAATTATTCAAGTTAAAACCGTAAGTTGGCTGACCTTTTTCTGTTTAGATCCGACTTTTCAGGGATTCGTTCTTTCTCCTCCATCCATTCTGATATATGACGTTGAAGTCTGATGGTTCTCCTTGGCCCAAACGCACCTGCAAACTACTATAAAAGGGGGTCAAAGTCGGAGGTTCAGTCATCACTCGAAGCGCAGAAGTCTTCTCGCAGTCCACCATTTCCATCTGTTTTCCTTTGCCGTCTGTTGGAGTGAGAGTCTCAGCTGTTGGAATCGATAATCTGATAGGAAGGAGAGAAGATTCTTCTTCTCTCTCGATTGGATTCATCCAAGCAAGGCTGACTTTTCATCACCTTCATTCGAGGCGACTGCCACGAAGTTTCCCAGCATTCCTTTACTGCTTTTCTGTTCTGTTCTCCTCATTTCCATTTCTGATCACTGTAGTTCTTAGTTTAGAGTTTTAATTACTGCATTTCGTTGTTGTCTGTCTTGGATTCATTTCTTTTGAAGCTTTCCTTTGTCATTCAAACACTCAAAGTAATCAAAGTACAATTCTGCATTTTACAGTGTCTATCTTGTTCTGCTACGGTTTTGTCTTGCTGTTTTAAGCACATTTCTCTTCTAAGCATGTCTGTTTTATCTACCCTTTCTGTTCTCCCTGTATCCATGAGTAGCTAAATCACTTAGGGGCATGCTAATGACAGAACTATAGGCTAAATAAAACGTGCATCAAGTATGTAGGATAGCTCTCGGACCATTGATTGTATGTAAGCTTCATTCCACGGGCAATTTCGATTGGCCATCCATTTTGTCCAAAGAACTCCTAACCTCTGGAAGGAGTAAGAGTTCAGAGTCATATAATCATGCTAGCCTTTCATGGTAACCAGGAAACGGCCTAGGAATAGGCGTTTCCCTAGTACAAACTAAACACTCCTGCTTAAACAAGATGCTTAAGTCCTTACTTTGAAGTCGAGTAAACTTAAGACTCTAATGCATGGAATCGGACGATACTTGAGGTAGAGTGAGTTCGATGTATAGAGAGGAGATCCAGTGCTTGAGAATCGTATAAAAAGGCCTATAGGATAGTCATTAGTAGCCCTTAATTCACCCATCTGCACACTTTTGTTGCTGTTTAATTGCGGAAACATTGCGGTCCTCGCAATTCCTGCTAAGTTGTTATTCTGTTAGCTGCTTTCTCCTTTGTTTATCAGTTCCGTCTCTTGTCCTTTGAGTTTAATTTCAACTTCCATTTGTTTATGTTATATTCCTTTATACATTCAGCAAAACTTAGGTAATTAAAAACCAATTTTACCCCCTCAAATCCACCCCATCTTTCTTAACAAAAACACTTCGAGAATAGCTAAAAACAAGTCTCTGTGGGAAAACGAATGAAATATACTTACTACTTGCTATAAGACCATGTATGCTTGCATGTTCTGAGTGCTCTCTCCCTCTTATTTATCATTTTTATTAACACATTGAGCACGCAACAAGTTTTTGGCGCCGCTGCCGGGGACTTATTTTAAGTGAAAACGAAGTTTGTTAAGTCTGAAACATCAAATTATTTTTCATTGAATTTGATCCATCTTCATTTCTTTTTCAGGTACCATTTAGGGTAGTTTATGAATGAGACTCCAAGTAGTGATCTAGAGTTAAACCCTGAGCCCGAGAGATTACTTAGAGCTAGGAATAGAGCCAAGAAACGTCTCTTTAAACAAACCCTTTTACCTCCAATCATTGCAGAGACTACAATTCCTCCGCAATTACCTCAAGAAGAAATGGCTGGAGTAAATCAAAACCTGGTGCCTGTCACTCGCAATCCCATTGAAATAGCGAATGACAAGGATAGCGCCATCCTTTCATATTTAGTACCTATGCCTGGGGAGCTGAACCCCAGCATAATCCGTCCTGAAATCACTGCCAACTCATTTGAGTTAAAGCCAGTGATGTTCCAAATGTTGTCCACTGTGGGACAATTCTTTGGAATAGAAAATGAGGACCCCCATAATCACCTTAGGAACTTCCTAGGAGTTAGTGACACCTTCCTAATCCCTGAAGTTTCCCAAGAAGCCCTGAGGCTATATCTTTTCCCTTACTCTTTGAGGGACAAAGCCAAAACATGGTTAAATTCTTTACCCTCAGGATCTGTCCGCAATTGGACAGATTTAGCAGAAAAATTCCTAGTCAAATACTTCCCACCTGATAGAAATTCGACCTTTCGTGATGATATCATAAAGTTCAAGCAAGCTCCAAGTGAGTCTCTTCACGAAGCTTGGACAAGATTCAAAGATCTTCTTCTTAAATGTCCACATCATGGCATCCCATGGTGTATCCAAATAGAAGTCTTCTTTAAAGGATGCAACCCCAGCACCAGACAAGTTTTAAATTCATCTGCTGGAGGTTCCATGTTGTCCAAGAGTTACAACGAAGCTTATGAGATCTTGGAGAAGATCTCAACATCTCACTGTAGGTGGTCAGACGATCCAGTAGAGCCAACTAGGGCTCAAGACAAGGATGCTCTAAGCGCCATGAGCACCCAAATAAATGCCCTGACCAACTTAGTCAAGCAAATGGCTCAGGCCAATCTCCAAACCAGTGCCAATACCGCCACAGCCATGTCAATGGGCACCCAACCAAGTCAAGGCGAGGCACCAATCTGTGGATTCTGTGGGGAAGGGCACCCTTATGAATATTGCCCTGGGAATCCATCCTCGGTCTGCTATGTAGGAAGCCAGCAGCAACCAAGGAACAACCCCTACTCACAAACTTACAATCCTGGTTGGAGAAACCACCCTAACCTGTCATGGGGTGGCCAACAGAACATTAACCAAAATCCTAACCAACCAAGGCCGAGTGGAACACCTGGTTTCACTCCCCAACATAACCAATCAATGTACCAAAAACCTTACAATCAACCTGTAGGATCTTCTGTAGAAAACCTACTCAAGGAATATATAGCTAAGAATGATGCTACTCTTCAGAGCCAGCAAGCTACTCTTAGGAGCCTGGAAAACCAAATAGGCCAATTAGCCAATGAACTTAAAAGTAGGCCCCAAGGTAGACTCCCTGCTGACACCGAGGTACCAAGGAGAGATGGCAAGGAACAAGTTCAAGCAATTGAACTTAGGAGTGGAAGACCGTTGGTGAGCAACACGAAGGACACACCAAAGAGAGTAGAGAACACTGAGTCTAGTGCTCCACTGGAGTCTCTGCCAAGCCAAGGCCCACCACCAACTAGCACATCAGGAGCCAGGCTAGAGCCAATTGTAGAGGACGTAGAAGAAATTCCAAGGCCTCCACCTATCTTAAGGCGTCCTGACGTGCCTGCATATGTGCCACCACCTCCATACCCTCGAAGGCTTAAGAAGAAGCAGGAACAGGAAGTTCATTTTAATAAATTTTTAGAAATACTTAAGCAAGTGCATGTTAACATTCCTTTTGTAGAAGTTTTACAGTCTATGCCTTCTTATGTAAAGTTTTTGAAGGACATTATTACTAATAAGAAAATAATTGGTGAGTTTGAAACAGTGAACCTCACCGAGGAGTGCAGTGCCATCCTCCAGAACAAGCTGCCCAAGAAGGAGAAGGATCCTGGTTCCTTCACCTTACCTGTGGAACTTGGAGGCAAGCACGTGGGCAGAGCGCTTTGTGACCTGGGCGCCAGCATAAATCTCATGCCCCTGTCCCTATTCCGCCAGTTGGGAATAGGAGAAGCACGTCCAACCACTGTCACTTTACAACTAGCAGACAGATCCATCGCATATCCAGAAGGTAAGATCGAGGATATTCTAGTTAAAGTTGACAAATTTATTTTCCTTGCAGATTTCATTGTCCTGGACTATGAGGCAGACAAGGAGGTCCCCATCCTGCTAGGTAGACCATTTCTAGCCACAGGTAGGGCACTAATAGATGTTCAGAAAGGTGAGTTAACTATGAGGGTTCATGATGAAGAGGTAAAATTTAGTGTTTATAAAGCTTTAAAGTATCCCTCTGACCTTGAATCCTGTGCTAGCATGGATATTGTTGACTCACTAATGGAAGAACAATTAGAGCATGTACTGTTAACCAAGCATGCTAGTGAATATGTACAAGTAGATGTAGCTGACTTAAATGTATCTGACATAATGAATATGCCTGTAAATAACCCTCAACATGTATGTATGAATATCGATTTAACTGATAGAACTATAAATCCTTTGAAACCCTCCATTGAGCATCCACCTATTTTAGAACTGAAACCACTACCTACTCACCTCAAATATGCATATTTAGGAGATAATGACACGCTGCCTGTAATCATTTCTTCTAAACTAAGTGAACAGCATGAGGTTGATTTAATTTTACTGCTTAAGCAACATAGGAAGGCTATAGCATGGACTATTGCTGATATTCGAGGCATTAGCCCTTCTTATTGCATGCACAAAATTATACTAGAGGAAGAGCACACACCTAGGGTAGATCACCAGCGTAGGTTGAACCCCTCTATGAAAGAGGTAGTGAAGAAGGAAATAATAAAGTGGTTAGATGCAGGAGTGATTTTCCCCATAGCTAGTAGCCAGTGGGTTAGCCCCATCCAATGTGTACCTAAAAAGGGGGGAATAACGGTGGTAGTCAATGAGAACAACGAACTGATTCCAACAAGGACTGTCACAGGGTGGAGGGTATGTATGGATTACAGAAAGTTAAATAAAGAAACTAAAAAAGACCATTTCCCTATACCGTTTATTGACCAGATGCTAGACAGAATAGCTGGTAGAGCCTACTATTGTTTTTTAGATGGGTACTCTGGCTATAATCAAATTACTATAGACCCTAAGGATCAAGAGAAGACCACCTTCACTTGCCCTTTTGGAACGTTTGCCTTCCGCAGAATGCCTTTTGGGCTATGCAATGCACCGGCAACTTTCCAAAGGTGCATGATGGCAATCTTCTCTGAGTTGGATGAGTCCATGATAGAAATATTCATGGATGACTTCTCAGTCTTTGGGGACTCATTTAAAACCTGTCTAGAAAACTTAGGACAAGTCCTGACTAGGTGTGAGGAGACCCACCTAGTCCTAAATTGGGAAAAGTGCCATTTTATGGTAGATGAAGGGATTGTCTTAGGACATAGAGTGTCAAGGGCAGGTGTAGAAGTGGATAGGGCAAAAATAGAGGTCATAGAGAAGTTGGTAGAGCCCCAGAACGTCAAAGCCATTAGAAGCTTCTTAGGGCATGCTGGTTTCTACAGAAGGTTCATTAAGGACTTTTCTAAGATAGCCAAGCCTCTGTGCGAGCTTCTAGAGCTAAATAGACCATTTATCTTCTCTAAAGAATGTGTAGTAGCTTGGAAAACCCTTAAGGAAGCACTGGTCACAGCACCAATCATAGTCGGACCAAATTGGGATCTCCCATTTGAGATGCTATGTGATGCCAGTGACTATGCTGTAGGAGTCATGTTAGGACAGAAGATTGACAAGCTCACACACCCTGTCTATTATGCTAGTAAGACCTTGAATGAGGCTCAATGTAATTATACAACTACAGAGAAAGAGATGCTTGCTGTAGTCTTTGCTTGTGAAAAATTTAGAAACTATATTGTAGGAACTAGGACCATTGTATATACTGACCATTCTGCTTTAAAATATCTTATGAGAAAGGCTGATGCTAAGCCTAGATTGATTAGATGGGTGTTATTGCTGCAGGAATTTGATTTGGACATTCGGGACAAGAAAGGTTGTGAAAACGTGGTTGCAGATCACCTGTCTCGATTGCAGCATAATTGCGAAAAAATTGCGGAGACCGCAATTTCTGATGCTTTTATAGATGAACATGTATTTGCTTTGGCTCATCGTGATAACGATGAGGAACCGTGGTTTGCTGACATTGCTAACTTCCGTGCATCACAGGTATTACCAGTGTTCAAGGGAGGACAAGAGAAGAAGAGGTTCCTTCATGAAGCAAGGAAATTCATTTGGGATGACCCCATACTTTACAGAACCTGTGCGGATGGTTTGTTAAGGAAGTGTGTTTCAGCTGCTGAAGCAAAGTCTGTGCTGCAGCACTGTCACTCATCTCCTTATGGTGGACACTTTGGTGGCCAAAGGACAGCTGCGAAGGTATTTCAGAGTGGCTACTACTGGCCAACAATCTTCAAGGACGCACACGACTATGCCCACAGCTGTGATGAGTGCCAAAGGACAGGTAATCTCAGTCGCAAGGATGAGATGCCCCTCACCTACATCTTAGAGTTGGAGCTCTTCGATGTGTGGGGCATTGATTTCATGGGACCATTCCCTCCATCATCAGGTAACATGTACATTTTAGTAGCAGTAGACTACGTGTCCAAGTGGGTAGAAGCCAAAGCATGTCCTAATAATGATGCTAAAACAGTCACTAACTTCTTGCATAGGCACATTTTCACTAGATTTGGGACTCCTCGTGCTATCATTAGTGATGAGGGGTCGCATTTCATTAATAAGGCTATGGAGAAGATATTGGCTAAATATAACATTAGACATAGGGTAGCTACTCCCTATCACCCACACTCAAATGGTCAAGCTGAGATTTCCAATAGGGAGATAAAGAACATCCTAGAAAAGGTAGTTAAACCTAATAGGAAAGACTGGTCATTTAAGCTTGAGGATGCACTTTGGGCTTATAGAACAGCATATAAGACACCCCTAGGCATGTCTCCCTATAGGTTGGTGTATGGCAAGGCTTGCCACTTGCCACTCGAGTTAGAAAACAAAGCATTTTGGGCCATGAAGGAATTAAATTTCTGTGTAAAGGATGCGGGGACATTGAGATCTTTGCAGCTACATGAACTTGATGAGCTTAGGCATATGGCCTATGAGAATGCCAAAATGTATAAGGAAAAGACCAAAATATGGCACGACAGTAGACTTAGGATCAAAGACTTTAGGAAAGGCCAACTTGTCCTATTATTTAACTCACGTTTAAAGATATTTCCAGGCAAACTAAAGTCTAGATGGTCGGGTCCATTTGTTGTTACTAATGTCTTTGTTCATGGTGCAATAGAGATAAAGAACTTGCAGCAAGGTCAGCCATTTATGGTCAATGGTGCTAGGTTGAAGCACTACTATGAGGAAGGGGATGTGAAGACTCTCTCGGCCTTCCTCTTGACTGAAGCATGACAAAAAGAACGAGAGAGAACGAGTGGTTACTGTGCTCGTTTAGTCAAGGCCAAAGCCTTAGTTTATTTTTTCTGTTTTTCCGATTATCGTTTGTATGATTTGTGGTGTGTTTTTAATTGCGTATTTAATGTTTGTTTGATTTGTTTTTGTAGGGAATCGAAAGAGGGGATCAAGGAGAGTAAATCCCACTTTAAAAATCAAGAAACGGTTGAGCCAAATAAAAGATACGGACGGGCAAAGTTGGAGATTTCAATGAAATAATATCCCTGGGATTGCGCTAAAATTGCTGGATCCGCAAAAAGAGCCGTTGGGATTTTATCCGTTGCCTTTATATCCGTTGGAAGCCGCTCGATCGTTACGATTATCTCTCTCTTTGCTCTCCAAGAATTCAGCGATTCTCTCCATCTTTGATTCCTCTCCCAAGATCTTCAAGAATCAGCAATGGTGGCCACACGTGCTGAACGATCCGCAGCCAAGAAGAAGGCTGATGACGCAGCTGAAGCAGCTGCGAGGGAAGCGCTTCTCGCCCTTGCCGACGATGGTGCCGTTCGCACCGGTCCTCTTCCCAAGCTTCCTATTCGTAGGAAGAAGTGGAGGGTGGTCACTGAGATCCCCGCTGGGCCATCTGAGCCAATGGGCACGCCCAAGAAACGCCGGTGGAGTGTCAAGACGGCCGCCGAATCAAGCACAGCAAAGACTCCCTCTGTGGAGAGTGAAGAACCTGATCGTGCATCCCACGAGTCAGCCAAAGAAGGTTCGTCGCCGTCTGCGTCACCTGTGCGCAGCCCTCTCCCATCTGAACCAGTGCCAAGCGCAGAGTCGTCACCGCATGCACAGAGCCCCGAGTTGTCTCCAGCACCTCAGAGTTCTGATCCGACACCTGCAGCAGCGCAGGGTCCTGGACCATCATCTTCGCCACTGAGTTCTGCGCAGACACCATCAGCAGAGCACAATTTTCCACAACCTGATCCTGAATTCCCATATGGGGATTATCAAGAGTCCACGCCAGGCAGTGGAGATGCTGGTGAAGAAGAAGTCTTCTCTCCTATGAGGGAAGACAGCCCTGCCGAGCCTGCACAGCAGGACGACTCTATGGAAGAGACGTTGGGGGCATGCTTCCCACAACTCAACACTAAGGCCAGGCTCAAGAAGCAGAAGAAGGCCAGAATTGACAAGGCCAAGAAGTTAAAGAAAAAGAAGGCCAAGAAGGTGCCATCGACGGATGAGGAGTGTGCTGAGCCTTCGCTCAAACGCCTCAAGGTGGAGGCTGCTGCATCATCCAAACCAGCAGATAAGGGGAAGGCTAAACTCTACCCTGAAGACGAACCTCCGTCAGTGAGGTATGTCTCATCTGATGCGGAATCCAGGGGTGTTGAGCTCAGGAAGCGGGACCTATTGCACGAGAAGGGATTCCTTGATCGACTTGCTGACCTGCCGCAGTTCTTGCGCGCAGGGGTGATCAACCATGGCTGGGAAGAATTCTGCAGACCGCCTAATCCAGCATACACGAGCATGGTGTATGATTTCTACGCTAATGTGCTCAGCCCTGAGGATGGCCTGTCCGTGGTCAGAGGGGTGGAAGTTGATTTCTCAGCCAAGGCCATCAATGAAGCCTTTGGTCTCAAGGGCCAAGCGCACACAGATTATGCACGGATAGTTGATGAGCCGACTGAGGCCGTGCTGGAAGAGGCCATTCGCACAATTGGCCAGCCTGAAGCAGCGTGGACTGTCTCACGCAATGGTAGGCACACCTTGATGAGTGCCAATCTGACAGCAAAGGCAGCTGTTTGGTTTGCCTTTGTGAGGAGGAAGCTGTCACCTGTGACCCACGAGACAACAATCAACCAGAGTAGATCACTGCTGGTTTATGCCATCATGCGCGGTCTCACGGTCAATGTGGGGGAGATCATGTCAGCTGCCATTGCTGAATGCGCCAGAAAAGGTAAGGGGCCATTATTTTTCCCCAACACTATAACCAAATTGTGTTTGCTTGCAGGAGTTCCCACCGAGCGCTTGGAGCAGCAGATGCCGTACACAGGCCATTTGGAGCTGCCTGCGAACCTGAGGCTGAGAAGAAAGGGGAATATGGAGTTTGAGTTGGATAGGCTGGCTGCTGAACAGTCCCTATCCATGGCCTGCTTAATGGACATGCAGAGGAGAATGGCTCAATGGGCCAACTATGCGCAGGCAAGGGACAAGGAAGTTGCAGACCAGTTGGGATGCATCTTCCCGGACTTCCCCACCAACCTCCTAACTCCATGGGTGCCCCCACGACCAAGGCAACCAGATGAGATTGATGAGAATTGAGTGCTGGTTTGAAGAGCACTAAAGGGAGTATTGCTGTTCCCTTAGAAAATAAAAGACAATTTTTCTGTTTTCTGATAGGATCATGTATATTATGCTGTTTTGGGTTCAACTTTTGATCTGTTTTTGATGTTTAGTTTTATGTTTTTTCTTTTGCTTAGTCTAGTCAGATGTTAGCTGAATAGGTAGGATAGTTTAGTTTTATTTTTAGGATGCATGAGTAACAGGAAAAAGCATGCTAGGGGCCTGAATCAATGTTAAATCTGCCCGGATTGAATTGCGAAATAATTGCGGTTCCCGCAATTTTTGTGACTGATTGCATGTTTTGGACTGTCTGTTTAGTTAGGCTGTGATCTGTTAAATTCTATCTTTTGCTACTAGCATGACTACCTTATATATCTGATCTTGAAGCATGCTGGAAGAGTGTCATAGGACACCCTTTAATAGTTTAAATTTGCCTCTGAATAGTGCTCAGCATGCATAAACCATAAGTCCTTAAGACTTTCTGTTATGTTCAAATTTTCTGCTGCTGGGATAGATGCTTTTAGAATGTTTTGCCTATGCCTAGGCTTTTTGAATTCTCTTTGTTTTACTGTAGACTAGATGCTTCTAGGACAAGTTTGGGGATGTGCCACCTCAAACACTCATTGGGGACAATGAGTAGTTGAAGTTTGGGGGAGGCCACCCTAGGCCTAGGAACATTCCTCTCTTCCTTAGGACATAAGCATTCTTCTTCTCCTAAAAAAAAAAAAAGTGAAAAATAGAATAAAGAGGGGAGTCTTTCTCAAGTTGCTGAGTAATCAGTGCCAAGTGTGTAAACCACAAGTGGCATTGCATCAAAAGGCAAACCAAGGGGAGACTCCACCTAAGTAAAAAAGGAAAAAGGGAGAAATAGGGAAGAAGAATGTATGCTTGGGAGTTATAATCTTGTGGCTTAGATGTCCTATGTAAAAAGAACTCTGATCCTTAATGAGCTAAGCACAAGGTTGTAGCTTTTAGGTTTGTCTAGGGAGATGAATGTATATCCAATGTAGTGATGCCAGGGCTTAGGTTGTTCTCTAAAAATACCACTGTCACTGTTAATACTAAGACTGGCATGACTCTAAGGAATCCTAGACACATTAAAAAAAAGCTAGAAGCATGTACTGAGTCTGGAGTAAAGCTTGGTAGAATTTGAAACCCGAGGGATAGTGGCATGACATCATAAAAATAGCTAGATCAGTAGTAGGGGGTTAACAAAACCAGCAGGTATAGTAGGCAGGTGAAGTCAGAAGAAGCGTGATAAGAGGGTAATTCTAAACTTAGAAGTGTGTCACAGGACAGCACTGCTAGAGATAGGGATATAGGGGAGTCGGCAAGTAGTTAAAGAAGATAAAATAAACAGCCTAGGTAAGTCCTTAGTATGCTTGAGGACAAGCAAAGCCTTAAGTTTGGGGGTGTGTTAAATCTCTGAAAGTGACTTATTTAGGACCCATTTAGCTTAAGAAGATGTACACATTTAGGTGTTTTTGTTAGCATTTAGCCTAAACCTATGCTTTAATATGAGAATTAGAAGAAGGTAGCTAATTTAGGACTTATGCACAATAGGTAGAAAAAGGGTTGAAAACCGAAGGAAAAGAATGAAAAAATAAACATTGCGAATGAATTGCGAAATCATTGCGGTGACCGCAATTATTCAAGTTAAAACCGTAAGTTGGCTGACCTTTTTCTGTTTAGATCCGACTTTTCAGGGATTCGTTCTTTCTCCTCCATCCATTCTGATATATGACGTTGAAGTCTGATGGTTCTCCTTGGCCCAAACGCACCTGCAAACTACTATAAAAGGGGGTCAAAGTCGGAGGTTCAGTCATCACTCGAAGCGCAGAAGTCTTCTCGCAGTCCACCATTTCCATCTGTTTTCCTTTGCCGTCTGTTGGAGTGAGAGTCTCAGCTGTTGGAATCGATAATCTGATAGGAAGGAGAGAAGATTCTTCTTCTCTCTCGATTGGATTCATCCAAGCAAGGCTGACTTTTCATTACCTTCATTCGAGGCGACTGCCACGAAGTTTCCCAGCATTCCTTTACTGCTTTTCTGTTCTGTTCTCCTCATTTCCATTTCTGATCACTGTAGTTCTTAGTTTAGAGTTTTAATTACTGCATTTCGTTGTTGTCTGTCTTGGATTCATTTCTTTTGAAGCTTTCCTTTGTCATTCAAACACTCAAAGTAATCAAAGTACAATTCTGCATTTTACAGTGTCTATCTTGTTCTGCTACGGTTTTGTCTTGCTGTTTTAAGCACATTTCTCTTCTAAGCATGTCTGTTTTATCTACCCTTTCTGTTCTCCCTGTATCCATGAGTAGCTAAATCACTTAGGGGCATGCTAATGACAGAACTATAGGCTAAATAAAACGTGCATCAAGTATGTAGGATAGCTCTCGGACCATTGATTGTATGTAAGCTTCATTCCACGGGCAATTTCGATTGGCCATCCATTTTGTCCAAAGAACTCCTAACCTCTGGAAGGAGTAAGAGTTCAGAGTCATATAATCATGCTAGCCTTTCATGGTAACCAGGAAACGGCCTAGGAATAGGCGTTTCCCTAGTACAAACTAAACACTCCTGCTTAAACAAGATGCTTAAGTCCTTACTTTGAAGTCGAGTAAACTTAAGACTCTAATGCATGGAATCGGACGATACTTGAGGTAGAGTGAGTTCGATGTATAGAGAGGAGATCCAGTGCTTGAAAATCGTATAAAAAGGCCTATAGGATTGTCATTAGTAGCCCTTAATTCACCCATCTGCACACTTTTGTTGCTGTTTAATTGCGGAAACATTGCGGTCCTCGCAATTCCTGCTAAGTTGTTATTCTGTTAGCTGCTTTCTCCTTTGTTTATCAGTTCCGTCTCTTGTCCTTTGAGTTTAATTTCAACTTCCATTTGTTTATGTTATATTCCTTTATACATTCAGCAAAACTTAGGTAATTAAAAACCAATTTTACCCCCTCAAATCCACCCCATCTTTCTTAACAAAAACACTTCGAGAATAGCTAAAAACAAGTCTCTGTGGGAAAACGAATGAAATATACTTACTACTTGCTATAAGACCATGTATGCTTGCATGTTCTGAGTGCTCTCTCCCTCTTATTTATCATATTTATTAACACATTGAGCACGCAACAGATAGCTCTCGAAGCATTGATTGTATGTAAGCTTCATTCCACGGGCAATTTCGATTGGCCATCCATTTTGTCCAAAGAACTCCTAACCTCTGGAAGGAGTAAGAGTTCAGAGTCATATTATCATGCTAGCCTTTCAAGGTAACCAGGAAACGGCCTAGGAATAGGCGTTTCCCTAGTATAAACCATATCTTTCTGCCTTAACAAGATGCTTAAGACCTTACTTTGAGTTGAGTAAACTAAAGAATCTAATGCATGGAATCGGACGATACATGAGATTGAGATAGTTTGATGCATAGAGAGTAGAGCCAGTGCTTGAGAATCGTATAAAAATGCCTATAGGATAGTCATTAGTAGCCCTTAATTCACCCATTTACACACTTTCGCTGTTATTTAATTGCGGTAGAATTGCTGTCTCCGCAATTCTGCTTAAGTTAAAATTCTGTTTAGCTGTCTTTGCCTTCATTTATTAATTTCGTTTCTTTTCATTTGAGCTTAGATTTCACTTGTTCTCGTTGATGTTACTACCCTTTACACATTCAGCAAAAATTAGATAATTAAAAACCAATTTTACCCCATCAAATCCACCCCTTCTTTCTTAACAAAACACTTCGCGAATAGCTAAAAATAAATCTCTGTGGGAAAACGAATGAAATATACTTACTACTTGCTATAAGATCATGTATGCTTGCATGTTCTGAGTGCTCTATCCCTTTTATTGCCTAATTATTTCAACACATTGAGCACGCAACAAGTTTTTGGCGCCGCTGCCGGGGATTTATTTAAGTGAAAACGAAGTTTGTTAAGTTTGAAACACCAAGTTTATTGCCTATTGAAGCTGATCTGTTTCATTTCTTGTGCAGGTACTATTGGGTTAGTTTATGAGTGAGCCTTCAAGTAGTGATCTAGAGTTCAATCCAGAGCCCGAGAGACTATTTAGAGCCAGAGCTAAAGCCAAGAAACGTCTCTTTAAACAACCCTCTATACCTCAAATAATTGCGGGAACCACAATTCCTCCGCAATTGTCTCAAGAAGAAATGGATGGAATAGTTCCAAATCCGGTGCCTGTCACTCGCAACCCCATCGAAATAGCGAATGATAAGGATAGCGCCATACTTTCATATTTAGTACCTATGCCTGGGGAGCTGAACCCCAGCATAATCCGTCCTGAAATCACTGCCCACTCATTCGAGTTGAAGCCAGTGATGTTCCAAATGTTGTCCACTGTGGGACAATTCTTTGGAATAGAAAATGAGGACCCCCACAACCATCTTAGGAACTTCTTAGGAGTCAGTGACACATTCATCATCCCTGGAGTTTCCCAAGAAGCCTTGAGGCTATACCTTTTCCCTTACTCTTTAAGGGACAAAGCTAAAACATGGTTGAACTCATTACCCTCAGGGTCTGTCCTTAATTGGACAGACTTAGCAGAAAAATTCCTAGTCAAATACTTCCCACCTGATAGGAATTCTACCTTTCGTGATGACATAATTAAGTTCAAACAAGCTGACACAGAGTCTCTTCACGAAGCTTGGACAAGGTTTAAAGATCTTCTTCTTAAATGTCCACACCATGGTATCCCATGGTGTATCCAAATAGAGGTCTTTTTCAAAGGATGCAACCCCAACACTAGACAAGTCTTAAATTCATCTGCTGGAGGTTCCATGTTGTCCAAGAGTTACAACGAAGCCTATGAGATCTTGGAGAAGATCTCAGCATCTCACTGTAGGTGGTCAGATGATCCAGTTGAGCCAACTAGAGCTCAAGACAAGGATGCTCTAAGTGCAATGAGCAGCCAGCTAAATGCCCTGACCAACCTAGTTAAGCAAATGGCTCAAACAAATCTCCAAACAAGTGTCAACACCGCCACAGCCATGTCAATGGGCACCCAATCAAGTCAAGGTGAGACACTTATCTGTGGATTCTGTGGGGAAGGGCACTGTTAAGTCTCTGAAAGTGACTTATTTAGAACCCATTTAGCTTAGGAAGATGTACACATTTAGGTGTTTTTGTTAGCATTTAGCCTAAACCTATGCTTTAATATGAGAATTAGAAGAAGGTAGCTAATTTAGGACTTATGCACAATAGGTAGAAAAAGGGTTGAAAACCGAAGAAAAAGAATGAAAAAATAAACATTGCGAATGAATTGCGAAATCATTGCGGTGACCGCAATTATTCAAGTTAAAACCGTAAGTTGGCTGACCTTTTTCTGTTTAGATCCGACTTTTCAGGGATTCATTCTTTCTCCTCCATCCATTCTGATATATGACGTTGAAGACTGATGGTTCTCCTTGGCCCAAACGCACCTGCAAACTACTATAAAAGGGGGTCAAAGTCGGAGGTTCAGTCATCACTGGAAGCGCAGAAGTCTTCTCGCAGTCCACCATTTCCATCTGTTTTCCTTTGCCGTTTGTTGGAGTGAGAGTCTCAGCTTTTGGAGTCGATAATCTGATAGGAAGGAGAGGAGATTCTTCTTCTCTCTCGATTGGATTCATCCAAGCAAGGCTGACTTCTCATCACCTTCATTCGAGGCGACTGCCACGAAGTTTTCCAGCAATCTTTTACTGCTTTTCTGTTCTGTTCTTCTTATTTCCATTTCTGATCACTGTTGTTCTTAGTTTAGAGTTTTAATTACTGCATTTCGTTGTTGTCTGTCTTGGATTCATTTCTTTCAAAGCTTTCCTTTGTCATTCAAACACTCAAAGTAATCAAAGTACAATTCTGCATTTTACAGTTTCTATCTTGTTCTGCTACGGTTTTGTCTTGCTGTTTTTAGCACATTTCTCTTCTAAGCATGTCTGTTTTATCTACCCTTTCTGTTCTCCATGTATCCATGAGTAGCTAAATCACTTAGGGGCATGCTAATGACAGAACTATAGGCTAAAAAACGTGCATCAAGTGTGTAGGATAGCTCTCGAATCATTGATTGTATGTAAGCTTCATCCCACGGGCAATTTCGATTGGCCATCCATTTTGTCCAAAGAACTCCTAACCTCTGGAAGGAGTAAGAGTTCAGAGTCATATAATCATGCTAGCCTTTCATGGTAATCAGGAAACGGCCTAGGAATAGGCGTTTCCCTAGTACAAACTAAACACTCCTGCTTAAATAAGATGCTTAAGACCTTACTTTGAAGTCGAGTAAACTTAAGACTCTAATGCATGGAATCGGACGATACTTGAGATAGAGTGAGTTTGATGTATAGAGAATTGATCCAAAGCTTGGTAATCGTAATAAACTGCCTATAGGATAGTCATTAGTAGCCCTTAATTCACCCATCTGCACACTTTTGTTGCTGTTTAATTGCGGAAACATTGCGGTCCTCGCAATTCCTGCTAAGTTGTTATTCTGTTAGCTGCTTTCTCCTTTGTTTATCAGTTCCATCTCTTGTCCTTTGAGTTTAATTTCAACTTCCATTTGTTTATGTTATATTCCTTTATACATTCAGCAAAACTTAGGTAATTAAAAACCAATTTTACCCCCTCAAATCCACCCCATCTTTCTTAACAAAAACACTTCGAGAATAGCTAAAAACAAGTCTCTGTGGGAAAACGAATGAAATATACTTACTACTTGCTATAAGACCATGTATGCTTGCATGTTCTGAGTGCTCTCTCCCTCTTATTTATCATTTTTATTAACACATTGAGCACGCAACAAGTTTTTGGCGCCGCTGCCGGGGACTTATTTTAAGTGAAAACGAAGTTGTTAAGTTTGAAAAATCAAGTTTATCATTGAGTGAAACTAATCTGTTTCATTTCTTTTGCAGGTGCTATTAGGGTAGTTTATGAGTGAGCGTTCACATAATAATTTAGAGTTCGATCCTGAACCTGAAAGATCACTTCGAGCTAGAAATAAGGCAAAGAAACGTCTCTTTAAACAACCTCCTATACCTCAAATCATACCTGAAACCAAAGAAATGGGCGATATAGTTCCAAATCAGGTACCTGCCATTCGCAACCCCATCGAAATAGCGAATGACAAGAATAGTGCCATTCTGTCATATCTAGTACCTATGCCTGGGGAGCTGAACCCCAGCATAATCCGTCCTGAAATCACTGCCCACTCATTCGAGTTAAAGCCAGTGATGTTCCAAATGTTGTCCACTGTGGGACAATTCTTTGGAATAGAAAATGAGGATCCCCACAACCATCTTAGGAACTTCTTAGGAGTCAGTGATACCTTTATCATCCCTGGAGTATCCCAAGAAGCTTTAAGGTTGTACTTGTTCCCTTACTCGTTGAGGGACAAAGCCAAAACATGGTTGAATTCATTACCCTCTGGATCTGTCCGCAATTGGACAGATTTAGCAGAAAAATTCCTAGTCAAATATTTCCCACCTGATAGGAATTCAACCTTTCGTGATGATATCATAAAATTCAAACAAGCTCCAAGTGAGTCTCTTCACGAAGCTTGGACAAGATTCAAAGACCTTCTCATTAAATGTCCACACCATGGCATTCCATGGTGTATCCAAATAGAAGTCTTCTTTAAAGGATGCAACCCCAGCACCAGACAAGTTCTAAATTCATCTGCTGGAGGTTCCATGTTGTCCAAGAGTTACAACGAAGCTTATGAGATCTTGGAGAAGATCTCAACATCTCATTGTAGATGGTCAGACGATCCTGTAGAGCCAACTAGAGCTCAAGACAAGGATGCTCTAAGCGCCATGAGCACCCAAATAAATGCCCTGACCAACTTAGTCAAGCAAATGGCTCAGGCCAACCTCCAAACCAGTGCCAATACCGCCACAGCCATGTCAATGGGCACCCAACCAAGTCAAGGCGAGGCACCAATCTGTGGATTCTGTGGGGAAGGGCACCCTTATGAATATTGCCCTGGGAATCCATCCTCGGTCTGCTATGTAGGAAGCCAGCAGCAGCCAAGGAACAACCCCTACTCACAAACTTACAATCCTAGTTGGAGAAACCACCCTAACCTGTCATGGGGTGGCCAACAAAGCACTAACCAAAATTCTAACCAACCTAGACCAAGTGGAACACCTGGTTTCACTCCCCAACATAACCAGTCAATGTACCAAAAACCTTACAATCAACCTGTAGGATCTTCTGTAGAGAACCTACTCAAGGAATATATAGCTAAGAATGATGCTACTCTTCAGAGCCAGCAAGCTACTCTTAGGAGCCTGGAAAACCAAATAGGCCAATTAGCCAATGAACTTAAAAGTAGGCCCCAAGGTAGACTCCCTGCTGACACCGAGGTACCAAGGAGAGATGGCAAAGAACAAGTTCAAGCAATTGAACTTAGAAGTGGTAGACCCTTGGTGAACAACACAAAGGACACACCAAAGAGAGTAGAGAACACTGAGTCTAGTGCTCCACTGGAGTCACTGCCAAGCCAAGGTCCACCACCAACTAGCACATCAGGAGCCAGGCTAGAGCCAATTGTTGAGGACGTAGAAGAAATTCCAAGGCCTCCACCTATCTTAAGGCGTCCTGACGTGCCTGCATATGTGCCACCACCTCCATACCCTCGAAGGCTTAAGAAGAAGCAGGAACAGGAAGTTCATTTTAATAAATTTTTAGAAATACTTAAGCAAGTGCATGTTAACATTCCTTTTGTAGAGGTTTTACAGTCTATGCCTTCATATGTAAAGTTTTTGAAGGACATTATTACTAACAAAAAAATAATTGGTGAGTTTGAAACAGTGAACCTCACCGAGGAGTGCAGTGCCATCCTCCAGAACAAGCTGCCCAAGAAGGAGAAGGATCCTGGTTCCTTCACCTTACCTGTAGAACTTGGAGGCAAGCACGTGGGCAGAGCGCTTTGTGACCTGGGCGCCAGCATAAATCTCATGCCCCTGTCCCTATTCCGCCAGTTGGGAATGGGAGAAGCACGTCCAACTACTGTCACTTTACAGCTAGCAGACAGATCCATCGCATATCCAGAAGGTAAGATTGAGGATATTCTAGTTAAAGTTGACAAATTCATTTTCCTTGCAGATTTCATTGTCCTGGACTATGAGGCAGACAAGGAGGTCCCCATCCTGCTAGGTAGACCATTTCTAGCCACAGGTAGGGCATTAATAGATGTTCAAAAAGGTGAGTTAACTATGAGGGTTCATGATGAAGAGGTAAAATTTAGTGTTTACAAAGCTTTAAGGTATCCCTCTGATTCTGAGTCTTGTGCTAGCATGGATATTGTTGACTCACTAATGGAAGAACAATTAGAGCATGTACTGTTAACCAAGCATGCTAGTGAATATGTACAAGTAGATGTAGCTGACTTGAATGTATCTGACATAATGAATATGCCTGTAAATAACCCTCAACATGTATGTATGAATATAGATTTAACTGATAGAACTATTAATCCTCTGAAACCCTCCATTGAGCATCCACCTATTTTAGAACTGAAACCACTACCTACTCACCTCAAATATGCATATTTAGGAGATAATGACACGCTGCCTGTAATTATTTCTTCTAAGCTAAGTGAACAGCATGAGGTTGATTTAATTTTACTGCTTAAGCAACATAGGAAGGCTATAGCATGGACTATTGCTGATATTCGAGGCATTAGCCCTTCTTATTGCATGCACAAAATTATATTAGAGGAAGAGCACACACCTAAGGTAGATCACCAGCGTAGGTTAAACCCCTCTATGAAAGAGGTAGTGAAGAAAGAAATAATAAAGTGGTTAGATGCAGGAGTGATTTTCCCCATAGCTAGTAGCTAGTGGGTGAGCCCCATCCAATGTGTACCTAAAAAGGGGGGAATAACGGTGGTAGTCAATGAGAACAACGAACTGATTCCAACAAGGACTGTCACAGGGTGGAGGGTATGTATGGATTACAGAAAGTTAAATAAAGAAACTAAAAAAGACCATTTCCCTATACCGTTTATTGACCAGATGCTAGACAGAATAGCTGGTAGAGCCTACTATTGTTTTTTAGATGGGTACTCTGGCTATAATCAAATTACTATAGACCCTAAGGATCAAGAGAAGACCACCTTCACTTGCCCTTTTGGAACGTTTGCCTTCCGCAGAATGCCTTTTGGCCTATGCAATGCACCGGCAACTTTCCAAAGGTGCATGATGGCAATCTTCTCTGAGTTGGATGAGTCCATGATAGAAATATTCATGGATGACTTCTCAGTCTTTGGGGACTCATTTAAAACCTGTCTAGAAAACTTAGGACAAGTCCTGACTAGGTGTGAGGAGACCAACCTAGTCCTGAATTGGGAAAAGTGCCATTTTATGGTAGATGAAGGGATTGTCTTAGGACATAGAGTGTCAAGGGCAGGTGTAGAAGTGGATAGGGCAAAAATAGAGGTCATAGAGAAGTTGGTAGAGCCCCAGAACGTCAAAGCCATTAGAAGCTTCTTAGGGCATGCTGGTTTCTACAGAAGGTTCATTAAGGACTTTTCTAAGATAGCCAAGCCCCTATGCGAGCTTCTAGAGCTAAATAGACCATTTATCTTCTCTAAGGAGTGTGTAGTAGCTTGGAAAACCCTTAAGGAAGCACTGGTCACAGCACCAATCATAGTAGGACCAAATTGGGATCTCCCATTTGAGATGCTATGTGATGCCAGTGACTATGCTGTAGGAGTCATGTTAGGACAGAAGATTGACAAGCTAACACACCCTGTCTATTATGCTAGTAAGACCTTGAATGAGGCTCAATGTAATTATACAACTACAGAGAAAGAGATGCTTGCTGTAGTATTTGCTTGTGAAAAATTTAGAAACTATATTGTAGGCACTAGGACCATTGTATATACTGACCATTCTGCTTTAAAATATCTTATGAGAAAGGCTGATGCTAAGCCTAGATTGATTAGATGGGTGTTATTGCTGCAGGAATTTGATTTGGACATTCGGGACAAGAAAGGTTGTGAAAATGTGGTTGCAGATCACCTGTCTCGATTGCAGCATAATTGCGAAAAAATTGCGGAGACCGCAATTTCTGATGCTTTTATAGATGAACATGTATTTGCTTTGGCTCATCGTGATAACGATGAGGAACCGTGGTTTGCTGATATTGCTAACTTCAGTGCATCACAGGTATTACCAGTGTTCAAGGGAGGACAAGAAAAGAAGCGGTTCCTTCATGAAGCAAGGAAATTCATCTGGGATGACCCCACACTTTACAGAACCTGTGCTGATGGCTTACTAAGGAAGTGTGTTTCAGCTGCTGAAGCGAAGTCTGTGCTACAGCACTGTCACTCATCTCCTTATGGTGGACACTTTGGTGGCCAAAGGACAGCTGCGAAGGTATTTCAGAGTGGCTACTACTGGCCAACAATCTTCAAGGACGCACACGACTATGCCCACAGCTGTGATGAGTGCCAAAGGACAGGTAATCTCAGTCGCAAGGATGAGATGCCCCTCACCTACATCTTAGAGTTGGAGCTCTTCGATGTGTGGGGCATTGATTTCATGGGACCATTCCCTCCATCATCAGGTAACCTCTATATATTAGTAGCAGTAGACTACGTGTCCAAGTGGGTAGAAGCAAAAGCATGTCCTAGTAATGATGCTAAAACAGTCACTAACTTCTTGCATAGGCACATTTTCACTAGATTTGGGACTCCTCGTGCTATCATTAGTGATGAGGGGTCACATTTCATCAATAAGGCTATGGAGAAAGTATTGGCTAAATATAACATTAGACATAGGGTAGCTACTCCCTATCACCCACACTCGAATGGCCAAGCTGAAATTTCCAATAGGGAGATAAAGAACATTCTAGAGAAGGTAGTCAAACCTAATAGGAAAGACTGGTCATTTAAGCTTGAGGATGCACTTTGGGCTTATAGAACAGCATATAAGACACCTCTAGGCATGTCTCCCTATAGGTTGGTGTATGGCAAGGCCTGCCACTTGCCACTTGAGTTAGAAAACAAGGCATTTTGGGCCATGAAAGAATTGAATTTTTGTGTAAAGGATGCGGGGACATTGAGATCTTTGCAGCTACATGAACTTGATGAGCTTAGGCATATGGCCTATGAGAATGCCAAAATGTATAAAGAAAAGACCAAAATATGGCACGACAGTAGACTTAGGATCAAAGACTTTAGGAAAGGCCAACTTGTACTCTTATTTAACTCACGATTAAAGTTATTTCCAGGCAAACTAAAGTCTAGATGGTCGGGTCCATTTGTTGTTACTAATGTCTTTGTTCATGGTGCAATAGAGATAAAGAACTTGCAGCAAGGTCAGCCATTTATGGTCAATGGTGCTAGGTTGAAGCACTACTACGAGGAAGGAGATGTGAAGACTCTCTCGGCCTTCCTCTTGACTGAAGCATGACAAAAAGAACGAGAGAGAACGAGTGGTTACTGTGCTCGTTTAGTCAAGGCCAATGCCTTAGTTTATTTTTTCTGTTTTTCCGATTATCGTTTGTATGTTTTGTGGTGTGTTTTTAATTGCGTATTTAATGTTTGTTTGATTTGTTTTTGTAGGGAATCGAAAGAGGGAATCAAGGAGAGTAAATCCCACTTTAAAAATCAAGAAACGGTTGAGCCAAATAAAAGATACGGACGGGCAAAGTTGGAGATTTCAATGAAATAATATCCCTGGAATTGCGCTAAAATTGCTGGATCCGCAAAAAGAGCCGTTGGGATTTTATCCGTTGCCTTTATATCCGTTGGAAGCCGCTCGATCGTTACGATTATCTCTCTCTTTGCTCTCCAAGAATTCAGCGATTCTCTCCATCTTTGATTCCTCTCCCAAGATCTTCAAGAATCAGCAATGGTGGCCACACGTGCTGAACGATCCGCAGCCAAGAAGAAGGCTGATGACGCAGCTGAAGCAGCTGCGAGGGAAGCGCTTCTCGCCCTTGCAGACGATGGTGCCGTTCGCACCGGTCCTCTTCCCAAGCTTCCTATTCGTAGGAAGAAGTGGAGGGTGGTCACTGAGATCCCCGCTGGGCCATCTGAGCCAATGGGCACGCCCAAGAAACGCCGGTGGAGTGTCAAGACGGCCGCCGAACCAAACACAGCAAAGACTCCCTCTGTGGAGAGTCAAGAACCTGATCGTGCATCCCACGAGTCAGCCAAAGAAGGATCGTCGCCGTCTGCCTCACCTGCGCGCGGCCCTCTCCCATCTGAACCAGTGCCAAGCGCAGAGTCGTCACCGCCTGCACAGAGCCCTGAGCTGTCTCCAGCACCTCAGAGTTCTGATCCGACACCTGCAGCAGCGCAGAGCCCTGAGCTGCAGTCTTCGCCACTGAGTTCTGCGCCGACACCATCAGCAGCGCACAATTCTCCACGGCCTGATCCTGAATTCCCTTATGGGGATTATCAGGAGTCTACGCAAGGTAGTGGAGATGCTGGGGAAGAAGAAGTCTTCTCTCCTATGAGGGAAGACAGCCCTGCCGAGCCTGCACAGCAGGCCGATTCTATGGAAGAGACGTTGGGGGCATGCTTCCCACAACTCAACACCAAGGCCAGGCTCAAGAAGAAGAAGAGGGCCAGAATTGACAAGGCCAAGAAGTTAAAGAAAAAGATGGCCAAGAAGGTGCCATCGACGGACGAGGAGAGTGCTGAGCCTTCGCTCAAACGCCTCAAGGTGGAGGCTGCTGCATCATCCAAACCAGCAGATAAGGGGAAGGCTAAACTCTACCCTGAAGACGAACCTCCGTCAGTGAGGTATGTCTCATCTGATGCGGAATCCAGGGGTGTTGAGCTCAGGAAGAGGGACCTGTTGCACGAGAAGGGATTCCTTGATCGACTCGCTGACCTGCCGCAAATCTTGGGCGCAGGAGTGCTCAACCATGGCTGGGAGGAATTCTGCAGACCGCCTAATCCAGCCTACACGAGCATGGTGTACGATTTCTACGCCAACGTGCTCAGCCCTGAGGATGGCCTGTCTATGGTCAGAGGGGTGGAAGTGGATTTCTCAGCCAAGGCCATCAATGAAGCCTTTGGTCTCAAGGGCCAAACTCACACAGATTATGCACGGATAGTTGATGAGCCGACTGAGGCCGTGCTGGAAGAGGCCATTCGCACAATTGGCCAGCCTGAAGCAGCGTGGACTGTCTCACGCAATGGTAGGCACACCTTGATGAGTGCCAATCTGACAGCAAAGGCGGCTGTGTGGTTTGCCTTTGTGAGGAGAAAGCTGTCCCCGGTGACTCACGAGACGACAATCAACCAGAGTAGATCACTGCTGGTTTATGCTATCATGCGCGGTCTCACGGTCAATGTGGGGGAGATCATGTCAGCTGCCATTGCTGAATGCGCCAGAAAAGGTAAGGGGCCATTATTTTTCCCCAACACTATAACAAAATTGTGTTTGCTTGCAGGAGTTCCCACCGAGCGCTTGGAGCAGCAGCTGCCTTACACAGGCCATTTGGAGCTGCCTGCGAACCTGAGGCTAAGAAGAAAGGGGAATATGGAGTTTGAGTTGGATAGGCTGGCTGCTGAACAGTCCCTGTCCATGGCCTGCTTGATGGACATGCAGCGGAGAATGGCTCAATGGGCCAACTATGCGCAGGCGAGGGACAAAGAAGTTGCAGACCAGCTGGGGTGCATCTTCCCGGACTTCCCCACCAACCTCCTAACTCCATGGGTGCCCCCACGACCAAGGCAACCAGATGAGGATGACGAGAATTGAGTGCTGGTTTGAAGAGCACTAAAGGGAGTATTGCTGTTCCCTTAGAAACAAAAAAACAATTTTTCTACTTTCTGATAGGATCATGTATATTATGCTGTTTTGGGATCAACTTTTGATCTGTTTTTAATGTTTAGTTTTATGCTTTTTCTTTTGTTTAGTCTAGTCTGATGTTAGCTGAATAGGTAGGATAGTTTAGTTTTCTTTTTAGGATGCATGAGTCACAGGAAAAAGCATGCTAGGGGCCTGAATCAATGTTAAATCTGCCCGGATTGAATTGCGAAATAATTGCGGTTCCCGCAATTTTTGTGACTGATTGCATGTTTTGGACTGTCTGTTTAGTTAGGCTGTGATCTGTTAAATGCTATCTTTTGCTGCTAGCATGACTACCTTATATAGCTGATCTTGAAGCATGCTGGATGAGTGTCATAGGACACCCTTTGATAGTTTAAATTTGCCTCTGAATAGTGCTCAGCATGCATAGACCATAAGTCCTTCAGACTTTCTGTTATGTTCAAATTTTCTGCTGCTGGGATAGTTGCTTTTAGAATGTTTTGCCTATGCCTAGGATTTTTAGATTCTCTTTGTTTTACTGTAGACTAGATGCTTCTAGGACAAGTTTGGGGGTGTGCCACCTCAAACACTCATTGGGGACAATGAGTAGTTGAAGTTTGGGGGAGGCCACCCTAGGCCTAGGAACATTCCTCTCTTCCTTAGGACATAAGCATTCTTCTTCTCCTAAAAAAAAAAGTGAAAAATAGAATAAAGAGGGGAGTCTTTCTCAAGTTGCTGAGTAATCAGTGCCAAGTGTGTAAACCACAAGTGGCATTGCATCAAAAGGCAAACCAAGGGGAGACTCCACCTAAGTAAAAAAGGAAAAAGGGAGAAATAGGGAAGAAGAATGTATGCTTGGGAGTTATAATCTTGTGGCTTAGATGTCCTATGTAAAAAGAACTCTGATCCTTAATGAGCTAAGCACAAGGTTGTAGCTTTTAGGTTTGTCTAGGGAGATGAATGTATATCCAATGTAGTGATGCCAGGGTTTAGGTTGTTCTCTAAAAGTACCACTGTCACTGTTTATACTAAGACTGGCATGACTCTAAGGAATCCTAGACACAGTAAAAATAAGCTAGAAGCATGTACTGAGTCTGGAGTAAAGCCTGGTAGAATTTGAAACCCGAGGGATAGTGGCATGACATCATAAAAGTAGCTAGATCAGTAGTAGGAGGTTAACAAAACCAGCAGGTATAGTAGGCAGGTGAAGTCAGAAGAAGCTTGATAAGAGGTTAATTCTAAACTTAGAAGTGTGTCACAGGACAGCACTGCTAGAGATAGGGATATAGGGGAGTCGGTAAGTAGTTAAAGAAGATAAAACAACAGCCTAGGTAAGTCCTTAGTATGCTTGAGGACAAGCAAAGCCTTAAGTTTGGGGGTGTGTTAAGTCTCTGAAAGTGACTTATTTAGAACCCATTTAGCTTAGGAAGATGTACACATTTAGGTGTTTTTGTTAGCATTTAGCCTAAACCTATGCTTTAATATGAGAATTAGAAGAAGGTAGCTAATTTAGGACTTATGCACAATAGGTAGAAAAATGGTTGAAAACCGAAGAAAAAGAATGAAAAAATAAACATTGCGAATGAATTGCGAAATCATTGCGGTGACCGCAATTATTCAAGTTAAAACCGTAAGTTGGCTGACCTTTTTCTGTTTAGATCCGACTTTTCAGGGATTCATTCTTTCTCCTCCATCCATTCTGATATATGACGTTGAAGACTGATGGTTCTCCTTGGCCCAAACGCACCTGCAAACTACTATAAAAGGGGGTCAAAGTCGGAGGTTCAGTCATCACTGGAAGCGCAGAAGTCTTCTCGCAGTCCACCATTTCCATCTGTTTTCCTTTGCCGTTTGTTGGAGTGAGAGTCTCAGCTTTTGGAGTCGATAATCTGATAGGAAGGAGAGGAGATTCTTCTTCTCTCTCGATTGGATTCATCCAAGCAAGGCTGACTTCTCATCACCTTCATTCGAGGCGACTGCCACGAAGTTTTCCAGCAATCTTTTACTGCTTTTCTGTTCTGTTCTTCTTATTTCCATTTCTGATCACTGTTGTTCTTAGTTTAGAGTTTTAATTACTGCATTTCGTTGTTGTCTGTCTTGGATTCATTTCTTTCAAAGCTTTCCTTTGTCATTCAAACACTCAAAGTAATCAAAGTACAATTCTGCATTTTACAGTTTCTATCTTGTTCTGCTACGGTTTTGTCTTGCTGTTTTAAGCACATTTCTCTTCTAAGCATGTCTGTTTTATCTACCCTTTCTGTTCTCCATGTATCCATGAGTAGCTAAATCACTTAGGGGCATGCTAATGACAGAACTATAGGCTAAAAAACGTGCATCAAGTGTGTAGGATAGCTCTCGAATCATTGATTGTATGTAAGCTTCATCCCACGGGCAATTTCGATTGGCCATCCATTTTGTCCAAAGAACTCCTAACCTCTGGAAGGAGTAAGAGTTCAGAGTCGTATAATCATGCTAGCCTTTCATGGTAATCAGGAAACGGCCTAGGAATAGGCGTTTCCCTAGTACAAACTAAACACTCCTGCTTAAATAAGATGCTTAAGACCTTACTTTGAAGTCGAGTAAACTTAAGACTCTAATGCATGGAATCGGACGATACTTGAGATAGAGTGAGTTTGATGTATAGAGAATTGATCCAAAGCTTGGTAATCGTAATAAACTGCCTATAGGATAGTCATTAGTAGCCCTTAATTCACCCATCTGCACACTTTTGTTGCTGTTTAATTGCGGAAACATTGCGGTCCTCGCAATTCCTGCTAAGTTGTTATTCTGTTAGCTGCTTTCTCCTTTGTTTATCAGTTCCATCTCTTGTCCTTTGAGTTTAATTTCAACTTCCATTTGTTTATGTTATATTCCTTTATACATTCAGCAAAACTTAGGTAATTAAAAACCAATTTTACCCCCTCAAATCCACCCCATCTTTCTTAACAAAAACACTTCGAGAATAGCTAAAAACAAGTCTCTGTGGGAAAACGAATGAAATATACTTACTACTTGCTATAAGACCATGTATGCTTGCATGTTCTGAGTGCTCTCTCCCTCTTATTTATCATTTTTATTAACACATTGAGCACGCAACAGGCACCCGTATGAATACTGCCCTGGGAATCCAACCTCGGTCTGCTATGTGGGAAGCCAACAGCAGCCAAGGAACAACCCCTACTCTAACACTTACAACCCTGGTTGGAGGAACCACCCAAACCTGTCATGGCGTGGCCAACAAAATACTAACCAAAATCTTAACCAACCTAGACCGAGTGGAACACCTGGTTTCACTCCCCAACATAACCAATCAATGTATCAAAAACCATACAACCAACCTGTAGGATCTTCTGTAGAAAACTTACTCAAGGAATACATAGCTAAGAATGATGCTACTCTTCAAAGCCAGCAAGCTACTCTTAGGAGCCTAGAGAACCAAATAGGCCAATTAGCCAATGAACTCAAGAGTAGGCCCCAAGGTAGACTCCCTGCTGACACCGAGGTACCAAGGAGAGATGGTAAAGAACAAGTTCAAGCAATTGAACTTAGAAGTGGTAGACCCTTGGTAAGCAACACAAAGGACACACCAAAGAGAGTAGAGAACACTGAGTCTAGTGCTCCACTGGAGTCTCTGCCAAACCAAGGTCCACCACCAACTAGCACATCAGGAGCCAGGCTAGAGCCAATTATTGAGGAGATAGAAGAAATTCCAAGGCCTCCACCTATCCTAAGGCGCCCTGACGTGCCTGCTTATGTGCCACCACCTCCATATCCTCGAAGGCTTAAGAAGAAGCAGGAACAGGAAGTGCATTTTAATAAATTCTTAGAAATTCTTAAGCAAGTGCATGTCAACATTCCTTTTGTAGAAGTTTTACAGTCTATGCCTTCCTATGTAAAGTTTTTGAAAGATATTATTACTAACAAAAAAATAATTGGTGAGTTTGAAACAGTAAACCTCACTGAGGAGTGCAGTGCCATACTCCAAAACAAGTTGCCCAAGAAGGAGAAGGATCCTGGTTCCTTCACCTTACCTGTAGAACTTGGAGGCAAGCACGTGGGCAGAGCGCTTTGTGACCTGGGCGCCAGCATAAACCTCATGCCCCTATCACTATTCCGCCAGCTAGGAATAGGAGAAGCACGTCCAACCACTGTCACTTTACAATTAGCAGACAGATCCATTGCATACCCAGAAGGTAAGATTGAGGATATTTTAGTAAAGGTTGACAAGTTTATTTTCCTTGCAGATTTCATTATCCTGGATTATGAAGCAGACAAGGAGGTCCCCATCCTGTTAGGCAGACCATTTCTAGCCACAGGTAGGGCACTGATAGACGTCCAAAAAGGTGAGCTCACTATGAGGGTTCATGATGAAGAGGTGAAGTTTAGTGTGTATAAAGCTTTGAAGTATCCCTCTGACCTTGAATCCTGTGCTAGCATGGACGTTGTAGACTGTTTAATGGAAGAACAATTGGAGCATGTATTATTAACCAAGCATGCCAATGAATATGTAGGATTAGAATTAACTGACTTAAACATAGCTGAGATAATGGACATATTTGTAAATAACCCTCAGCATGTTTGTATGAATATTGACTTAACTGATAGAGCCTTAAATCCTTTAAAGCCATCCATTGAGCATCCACCTGTATTAGAATTAAAGCCACTCCCCACTCACCTCAAGTATGCATATTTAGGGAGTAATGAAACTCTGCCTGTTATCATTTCTTCTAAATTAAGTGAAAAGCATGAGGTTGAACTGATATTACTGCTTAAGCAACATAGGAAGGCTATTGCATGGACTATTGCTGATATTAGAGGCATTAGCCCTTCTTATTGCATGCATAAGATTATATTAGAGGAAGAGCACACACCTAGAGTAGATCACCAACGTAGGCTGAATCCCTCTATGAAAGAGGTAGTTAAGAAAGAAATAATTAAATGGTTAGATGCTGGGGTGATCTTCCCCATAGCTAGTAGTCAGTGGGTGAGCCCTATACAGTGTGTACCTAAAAAGGGTGGGATGACTGTGGTAGTCAATGAGAACAATGAACTGATTCCAACTAGGACTGTCACAGGATGGAGAGTTTGCATGGATTACAGGAAACTAAATAAAGAAACCAAAAAAGACCATTTCCCTCTACCATTTATTGACCAAATGTTAGACAGAATAGCTGGTAGAGCCTACTACTGTTTCTTAGACGGTTATTCAGGATATAACCAGATCACTATAGACCCTAAAGACCAAGAGAAGACTACCTTCACTTGCCCTTTTTGAACTTTTGCCTTTCGCAGAATGCCTTTTGGCCTATGCAATGCACCGGCAACTTTCCAAAGGTGCATGATGGCAATCTTCTCTGAGTTGGATGAGTCCATGGTAGAAATATTCATGGATGATTTCTCAGTCTTTGGGGATTCATTTACAAACTGTCTAGAGAACCTAGGACAAGTCCTGGCAAGATGTGAAGAGACTAACTTAGTCCTTAATTGGGAAAAGTGTCACTTCATGGTAGATGAGGGGATTGTCTTAGGTCATAGAGTGTTAAGGGCAGGTGTTGAGGTCGATAGGGCCAAAATTGAGATCATAGAGAAGTTGGTAGAGCCTCAGAATGTCAAGGCCATTAGAAGTTTCTTAGGGCATGCTGGCTTCTACAGAAGGTTCATTAAGGACTTTTCTAAGATAGCCAAACCTCTGTGTGAGCTTCTAGAGATAAATAGGCCATTCATCTTCTCTAAGGAATGTCTAGTAGCTTGGCAAACCCTTAAGAAAGCACTAGTCACAGCACCTGTTATAATAGGGCCAAATTGGGATCTCCCATTTGAGATGTTATGTGATGCTAGTGATTATGCTGTAGGGGTCATGTTAGGACAGAAGATTGACAAGCTAACACACCCTGTCTACTATGCTAGTAAAACCTTGAATGAGGCTCAATGTAATTATACAACTACTGAGAAAGAGATGCTTGCTGTAGTGTTCGCTTGTGAGAAATTCAGAAACTATATTGTAGGCACTAGGACAATTGTGTACACTGACCATTCTGCCTTGAAATATCTTATGAGGAAGGCTGATGCTAAGCCTAGGTTGATTAGGTGGGTGTTATTGCTGCAGGAATTTGATTTGGACATTCGAGACAAGAAAGGATGTGAAAATGTGGTTGCGGATCACCTCTCTCGATTGCAGCACAATTGCGAAAACATTGCGGAGGCCGCAATTTCTGATGCTTTCATTGATGAACATATCTTTGTTTTGACTCATCGTGATAACGATGAGGAACCTTGGTTTGCTGACATTGCTAACTTCCTTGCATCACAGGTGTTACCAGCTTTCAAGGGAGGACAAGAGAAGAAGAGGTTCCTTCATGAAGCAAGGAAATTCATCTGGGATGACCCCACACTTTACAGAACCTGTGCTGACGGCTTGCTAAGGAAGTGTGTTTCAGCTGCTGAAGCGAAGTCTGTGCTGCAGCATTGTCACACAGCTCCTTATGGTGGACACTTTGGTGGCCAAAGAACAGCTGCGAAGGTATTTCAGAGTGGCTACTATTGGCCGACGATCTTCAAGGATGCCCACAACTATGCCCACAGCTGTGATGAATGCCAAAGAACAGGTAACCTCAGTCGAAAGAATGAGATGCCCCTCACCTACATCTTAGAGTTGGAGCTCTTTGATGTGTGGGGCATTGACTTCATGGGGCCATTCCCTCCATCATCAGGTAACCTTTACATTTTGGTAGCAGTAGACTACGTATCCAAATGGGTAGAGGCCATAGCATGTCCCAATAATGATGCCAAAACAGTAATAAAATTCTTACATAGGCACATTTTTACTAGGTTTGGAACACCTCGTGCTGTCATTAGTGATGAGGGGACACATTTCATTAATAAGGCTATGGAGAGAGTGTTGGCTAAGTATAACATTAGACATAGAGTAGCCACTCCCTATCACCCACACTCGAATGGACAGGCTGAAATTTCGAATAGGGAGATTAAGAACATCCTAGAAAAAGTGGTCAAACCTAATAGGAAAGACTGGTCCTTTAAGCTTGAGGATGCACTTTGGGCGTATAGGACAGCATATAAGACACCTCTAGGTATGTCTCCTTACAGGCTTGTATATGGTAAAGCTTGTCATCTTCCATTTGAGTTAGAAATTAAGGCATTTTGGGCATTAAAGGAGTTGAATTATTGCGTGACTGATGCGGGAACGTTGCGGTCTTTGCAATTACATGAGCTTGATGAGCTTAGGCAAATGTCTTATGAAAATGCCAAAATGTATAAGGAAAAGACCAAGATTTGGCACGATAGTAGACTTAGAGTTAAGGACTTTAAGAAGGGTCAACTTGTTTTGTTGTTTAACTCACGGTTGAAACTATTTCCAGGGAAACTTAAGTCTAGGTGGTCAGGTCCATTTGTGATTACTAATGTGTTTGTTCATGGTGCCATAGAGATAAAGAACTTGCAGCAAGGCCAACCATTCATGGTTAATGGTGCAAGATTGAAGCACTACTATGAGGAAGGAGATGTGAAGACTCTCTCGGCCTTCCTTTTGACTGAAGCATGACAATGAGAACGAGAGAGGACGAGTGATTGCTGTGCTCGTCGACATAAGGCTCATGCCTTAGTTTATTTTTTTGCGATTTTCCGGTTATCATTTGTGTATAAGTTTGTATGATTTTAATTGCGAATTTGATGTTGCTTTTATTTCTTTTTGTAGGGAATCGAAAGAGGGAATCAAGGAGAGTAATTCCAGCTTTAAAAATCAAGAAAAGATTGAGCCAAATAAAAGATACGGACGAGCAAAGATTGACATTTAGATGAAAAAAAATCCCTAAAATTGCGCTGGATTTGCAGGATCCGCAAAATATAGCCGTTGAGATTTATCCGTTGCCTTTATATCCGTTAGAAGGCGCTCGATCGATACGATTCTCCCACTTTCTGATTTCCAAGAAAACTGCGATTCTCTTCATCTTTGATTCTTCTCTCAAAATCTCCAAGACTCAACAATGGTGTTCACAAGGGCTGAAAGATCTGCAGCCAAGAAGAGGGCTGACGACGCTGAAACGGCTGCGAGAGACGCACTGCTTGCCTTGGCTGAGGCTGACGCTGCGCGAACTGAACGCTTACCCAAGCTTCCGATTCGCAAGAAGAAGTGGAAGGTTGTCTCTGAGATACCTGCTGGACCCTCTGAACCAGCAGGCACACCCAAGAAGCGTAGGTGGAGTTTAGCGGTGGCCGCTGAACCGAGCAAAGAAAAGACTCCCTCTGTGGAGAGTCAAGAAACTGATCGTGTGTCCCACGATTCAGCCAAGAGGAGTGCCTCGCCACCTGCACCACAAGCGCACAGCTCTTCCCCATCACCGCCAGCGCAGAGCCCTGAGCAGCCGTCTTCACCACAGAGTTCTGCACAGACACCTACAGCAGAGCAACCAACCACACCGTCGCACACTTCCCCACGGCCTGACCCTGAATTCCCATATGGGGAGTACCAAGAATCGACGCAGGGCAGTGGGGAAGGTGAGGAAGAGGAGGTTTTCTCTCCTGTGAGGGAAGCTAGCCCAGTGAGTCTGTCGCAGAAGGATGATTCGATGGAGGAGACGCTGGGGGCATGCCTGCAGCAGATCACCATTGAGGCAAAGATAAAGAAGAAGAAGAAGGCCAAGATTCTTAAGGCCAAGCGATCCAAGAAGCTGAAGAAGAAGAAGGCCAAGAAGGCGCCTTCGTCAGAAAAAGAGAGCACTGAGCCATCGCTCAAAAGACTCAAAGTTGAGGCTGCAGAGTCAGCCAAGCCAGCAGACAAAGGGAAGGCCAAGCTTTACCCTGAAGACGAACCTCAGTCAGTGAGGTATGTGTCCTCTGACGCTGAGTCCAGAGGTGTTGAGCTGAGGAAGAGGGAGTTGCTGCACGAGAAGGGCTTCCTCGACAGACCTGCTAACCTGCCGCAGTTCTTGCGCGCAGGAATTATAAATCACAGCTGGGAAGAGTTGTGCAGGCCACCCAATCCAGCTTACACGAGTATGGTATACGACTTCTACGCCAACCTGCGAAACTCTGAGGAGGGGCTTTCTGTGGTTAGGGGAGTAGAGGTGGACTACTCAGCAAAAGCCATCAACGAAGCTTATGGCCTCAAGGGCCAAAGACATACTGACTATGCGAGGATCGTTGATGAGCCTACTGAGGCAGTGCTGGAGGAGGCCATTCGAACCATTGGCCAGCCTGAAGCAGCGTGGACTGTATCACGCAATGGGAGGCACACCCTCATGAGTGCCAACCTTACAGCAAAGGCAGCTGTATGGTTTGCCTTTGTAAGGAGGAAGCTGTCCCCTGTGACTCATGAGACGACCATCAACCAGAGCAGATCGCTGCTGGTCTATGCCATTATGCGAGGTCTCACGGTCAACGTGGGTGAAATCATGTCAGCCGCCATTGCTGAGTGCGCCAGAAAAGGTAAGGGACCATTGTTTTTCCCTAACACCATAACCAAACTATGTTTGCTTGCAGGAGTCCCCATTGAGCGAATGGAGCAGCAGATGGCTTACACAGGCCATTTGGAGCTGCCTGCTGGCTTGAGGCTGAAGAGGAAGGGGAATATGGAGTTCGAACTGGATAGGTTGGCTGCTGATCAGTCACTATCCATGGCGTGCCTGATGGATATGCAAAGGAGGATGGCTGAATGGGCCACTTACGCGCAGGCACGGGACAAGGAGGTTGCAGACCAACTTCGGTGCATCTTCCCTGACTTCCCTACAAATCTCCTGACTCCATGGGTGCCTCCACGACCACGACAACCTGATGAGGATGAAGACATTTGAGTGCTGGTTTGAATTGCACTGAAGGGAGTATTGCTGTTCCCTTAGAATTAGAAAAATAAAAAAAAAAATCTGCTTTCTGATAAACCATGTGAATTATGCTGTTTTTAGTACAATTTTGATCTGTTTTAGATGCTTAGTTTTATGTTTTTAAAATTTGCTTAGTATAGCCCGTTGTTAGCTGATTAGGTAGGTTAGTTTAGTTTTATTTTTAGAGAGCTTGAATGACTGGAAAAAGCATGTTTAGGGGCCTTAATCACTGTTATATCTGCCCTGATCTGATTGCGAAATAATTGCGGTACCCGCAATTTTTATGACTGAAAGCATGTTTTGGACTGTCTGTTTAGCTAGGCTGGGATCTGTTTAAATTCCATCTTTTGCTGCCATCATGACTACCTTATATAGCTTATCTAAAAGCATGCTGGATGAGTGTCATAGGACATCCTTTGATAGTTTAAATTAACCTCTAAAAAGCTCAGCATGCACAGCTTTAAGACCTTATCTGTCTGTTTTTTTTTCAAATTTCTGCTGCTGTGCTATTTTCTTTTAGAATGTTCTGTCTATGCCTAGGTCTTTTAGATTCTCTTTGTTTTACCTTAGACTAGATGCTTCTAGGACAAGTTTGGGGGTGTGCCACTTCAGACACTCATTGGGGACAATGAGTCGTTTAAGTTTGGGGGAGGCCACCCTAGGCCTAGGAACATTCCTCTCTCCCTTAGAAACATAAGCATTCTTCTTCTCCTTTACAAAAAAAAAAAAAAAAAAAAAATGAACTGAAAAATGAATGAAGAATAGAATAAAGAGAGGAGTCTCTCTCAGGTTGCTGAGTAATCAGTGCCAGGTGTGTAACCCACAAGTGGCATTGCATCAAAAGGCAACCAAAGGAAAGACTCCACCTAAGAAAGAAGAAAAAGAAGAAGTAGGGAAGAAGAATGTAGACCTAGGAGTTGCAACTTTGTGGCTTAGATGTCCTATTTAAAAAGAACTCTGATCCTCAAATTAGCTAGGCACAAAGTTGTAACTTGTAGGGTTGTTTAGGGAGATGAGTGTTTATCCAATGTAGTGATGCCAGGGTTTAGGTTGTTCTCTAAAAGTACTACTGTCACCGTTAATACTAAGACTGGCATGACTCTAAGGAATCCTAGACACATTAAAAATAAAGCTAGAAGCATGTACTGAGTCTGAGGTAAAGCTAGGCAGAATTTGAAACCTTAGGGATAGTGGCATGATATGACAAAAGCAAATAGATCAGTTGTAGGGAGTTAATGAAAACAGAAGGAGTGTTAGGCAGGCGAAGTCAGAAGAAGCTAGATAAGAGGGTAGTTTTAAGCTTAGAAGTGTGTCACAGGACAGCAGTGCTATAGATAGGGATATAGGGGAGTTAGTAAGTGGTTAAAGAAGAAGAAAACAGCAGCCTAGGAAAGTTCTGAGTTTGCTCGAGGACAAGCAAAACCTTAAGTTTGGGGGTGTGTTACGTCTCCAAAAGTGACCTTTTTAGGGCTTAATTAGCTTAGAAAGATGTTCACTCTTAGGTATTTTTGATAGCATTTAGCCTAAACCTATGCTTAAATATGAGAATTAGAAGAAGGTAGCTAAATTAGGACTTATGTACAATAGGAAAGAAAAGGGTTGAAAACCGAAGGAAAAGAATGAAAAACAAGCATTGCGATAGCATTGCGGAAACATTGCGGTCCCCGCAATGTTTCAAGTGAAAACCGTAAGTTGACTGATCTTTTTCTGTTAATTTCCGTTATTTCAGGGATTCGTTCTTTCTCCTCCATCCATTCTGAAGTACGACGTTGAAGATTGATGGTTCTCCTTGGCCCAAATGCACCTGCAGATTACTATAAATAGGGGTCAAAGTCGAGGGTTCAAGCATCATCCGAAAGCGTAGAAGTCTTCTCGCAGTCCATCTTCTCTCCTGTTTTTCTTTTCCGTCTGCTGGTTTGCGAAGCTCAGCTGTTGGAATCGATAATCTAATAGGAAGGAGAGGAGATTCTTCTTCTCTCCCGATTGGATTCATCCAAGCAAGGCTGACTTCTCTCATCCTTCATTCGAGGCGGCTGCAACGAGACATTCAAGCTTGCTTTACTGTTTTCTGTTCTTCATTTCCATTTTCCAACTCTGTCTTGTGTTGTTTCTGTTCTTGTGGCTAATTTAGTTCATTTCGTTGTGTTCTGTCTTTCTGTTCTTTACTTTAAGTATCTCTTATGTTCATTCAAACAAACAATTAATCAAACATAAAGTTCAGTATTTCACAGTTTCTCGCCCTTGCATTCTACTGCTTTCCTTTGCTGTTTTAAGCACATTTCCCTTCTAAGCATGACTATCTTATCCTTTAGTTCTGTTCTCTTTATATCCATGAGTAACTAAGTCACTTAGGGGCATGCTAATGACAACACTATAGGCTTAAAAACGTGAATCAAACATGTAGGATAGCTCTCGAAGCATTGATTGTATGTAAGCTTCATTCCACGGGCAATTTCGATTGGCCATCCATTTTGTCCAAAGAACTCCTAACCTCTGGAAGGAGTAAGAGTTCAGAGTCATATTATCATGCTAGCCTTTCAAGGTAACCAGGAAACGGCCTAGGAATAGGCGTTTCCCTAGTATAAACCATATCTTTCTGCCTTAACAAGATGCTTAAGACCTTACTTTGAGTTGAGTAAACTAAAGAATCTAATGCATGGAATCGGACGATACATGAGATTGAGATAGTTTGATGCATAGAGAGTAGAGCCAGTGCTTGAGAATCGTATAAAAATGCCTATAGGATAGTCATTAGTAGCCCTTAATTCACCCATTTACACACTTTCGCTGTTATTTAATTGCGGTAGAATTGCTGTCTCCGCAATTCTGCTTAAGTTAAAATTCTGTTTAGCTGTCTTTGCCTTCATTTATTAATTTCGTTTCTTTTCATTTGAGCTTAGATTTCACTTGTTCTCGTTGATGTTACTACCCTTTACACATTCAGCAAAAATTAGATAATTAAAAACCAATTTTACCCCATCAAATCCACCCCTTCTTTCTTAACAAAACACTTCGCGAATAGCTAAAAATAAATCTCTGTGGGAAAACGAATGAAATATACTTACTACTTGCTATAAGATCATGTATGCTTGCATGTTCTGAGTGCTCTATCCCTTTTATTGCCTAATTATTTCAACACATTGAGCACGCAACAAGTTTTTGGCGCCGCTGCCGGGGATTTATTTAAGTGAAAACGAAGTTTGTTAAGTTTGAAACACCAAGTTTATTGCCTATTGAAGCTGATCTGTTTCATTTCTTGTGCAGGTACTATTGGGTTAGTTTATGAGTGAGCCTTCAAGTACCTTTATTGGGAATGTTGTCACATCTCCAAAGATTTCTGGTATCTTTTTTCTGAACAGACCAATAATGTTTGACTAAGTCATTTCCTTGGATATTTTCATGGTTACAAAACAATTTATGATTGTCAACTCAGGTAAAAAACACTTATCGACAATTAAGTTTTGAAAAGTTTTCATAAATATGATACACAAACCAAAGTGACCGACACACTCCTAATGGCCTAGCAAGAAATGTGTTAATGGAAGTCTTATCTAGGGAAAATAGTTATCCCAACCCGTTCCAAATAAAGCATAAGATGACATTTTCAATTAGGTACACAAATTTGGATGATAAGTTATGACGAGATTGCTCCAAAAACTAGTTTGCTTAAGTAGTGTTTACGCTATAGAAGTTATGTGAAACCAATTAAACTTCACCTCAACTCAACTATAAATAAAATATTACCAAACACAATATTGATATGTTAAGCTTAACAAAAGAGGTATAATTCCCCTAGGAATTGGGACAAAAAAAAAAGAGTCTCCTTCCCCATTAAATTGAAATCTAAAAACTAATAAATTAAAAAATGATGATGACACTCAAAACTAACCAAGCTTGGCCAAAATTATAATTAAGCTAGAATCTCAAATTATTCATTGCCTAAACAGATGCATCCATTTAAACTTTGCCAACAAAATATGTCACAAACCTCATGCTATCAAGGTCTATCAAATGATGCCTCCACCCACAACCTTCCCGACTCCATCTAGATTCTTCTTATTCTACATAGTAAAACAAGAAAGAGATTATTAGATACAAAAAAAAATTGACTAATCCAAACTATAAATCCATTTTGGATCACAATAGTCTAAAACAATCAAAAGAGAAACTATAAATCCCTTTTGGTTCACTTGAAAAATCAAACAAAATCAATCATTGACAACCAATTTCATTAGATAGAGAAACTTAATGAGAATAATTCATATAAAACAAAAAAACTCATAAAATGTAATCAAAGAAACTGTGATTGAACTATGTATTCAATTACTAATATAAATAAATTGAAAAATTAAAATTGCAAAGTCTAAATGGAATGATTCTTCTCACTAAATTTATATTTTCATACTCACCATATAAAGCTATAACTAATTATATACCAAAGTCACCTTGTTTAGAGTAGGAATGAGAGTAGACGTGCTTCCCCTTTTTCTGCATGTTTCTAATTTCTTTCTTGGCAAACACATACTATCATGAAAATATGAGTGTTTGAACCACTTGATGTCTATTAAAAAACCAGCTCCCTAGAATCTAGTTGTTATTACCGAGCATCATATTCATAAGTTTTGAAAGACCAAACAACTTAAAATCCTAAACAGAGCGACAACAACAAGATAAATTCGAGAGGTCGGAGTGGCGATAGAGGCCCGAAGGGAGCACAGCGGCGTGAGGAGATCCGAGGTAGAGGTCTATTTTTTTAAATCAATCCAACAATTTTTGTGGCTAAAGTTAAAAAAAAATGGTTTTAATTTTATCTTCGACTCCATCGCCTATTCTAAGTATTCTATTTTTTTTTGGTAAGATGTGATATGTTGCATGAAAAAAAGGGAGATTGATCGCACAAGGAGAATCAGTTCTCTTGAAAAACCATACTCCTCGCACTAGAATTTCAACTACTTCTCCATCACCTAAAATCAAACATTGTCTTACTCGCACAACATTAGCCAACAACTCCTTTTACTCGTCGATAAATGCATTTAATTTCTTCACAGGTGTAGGATCGAACCCCACAATTTGGGCTTTATAAACGATGCACGCTTACCTATTGCACCAAGTGGTTGTTTGATAAAAAATAAAGCCAAAGGTTCGATAAATCGGCATAACTGAACTAATGACTAAGAGGTCAGAGGTTCGATCTCTTCATTAATTAAATACCTTTGCAAAAAAAATGTTCTTGAGTTTGTTTATACCTTATTTTAAATCTTTCACTTTGATGCTTAGTTTATAATTTTAATCTATAAATATTTTTTGTGTTATACTTTAGAGTATCAAATTTCAAATATTCAATTTTAATTCTTCCAACTTTTTCTTCGAACTCGTTTTAGTCCTTGTTATTAGTTCATCATTTAATAAAAAAATTCAAAATTATTTTGAACTCCACATCTTTCCCTTGGCTAAATTAAGCTGTAAAGAGTTCTCTATACATATATGTATTTCATCAAATAAATGAAGTAAAAGTATTTCTTTATGCAAAGTTCAAAAAACAAACATAAACTATGAAAATATCCATGGCCAAAATAAAATAAGTTTAAAAGGTCTAAACCCAAATTAAGATATAAACCTAACTTTTAAAATAGAGAAGAAAAAAAATTGGGCATAAATGGTTCTAAAAGTCTTGCCTCTCCCATCATTCCAATCACTGCAAAGTCTGCGCCTGACCTAGTTTTTTGGCGGGAAGCCTTTTCCCTCCATCTTTCACTTGCCTTTCTTGTGGATTGCTCTTTAGATGATCATTTGCATCTATTTTGTCTTTTCAAATTGGTGATTTCGTAGAGCAGCGTGTGTAGTTATAGAGTTGATTCTGACTGATCTGGATGATTTCTACTTCAGATCATTTGTTGGGGCCTTTTAATTCACGACGTTCTAGATAGCCTAAAAATCTCTTACAATATTCTGCGAACATTCGAAAGAGGACTCTTACTCCAAGGGAAAGATCGAGCTTCCTCCTCCGAGCAAATTTTGTTTATCCTGCCACGTTTGAGAGCGGTGTCCGACTTCCCATTAATCCTTTTAAATTTTAAATTTAGTTGTTTAGGCACAACTGTCAGCAATTATTAAATACTTCATCTTACTTCTGATTTTTCTAGAATTAGCACAACTGTATCAATTATTTTAAAAGCTACAACCCCAAACTAACCCTTTGTTATATTAATACAATGGGCTGGTTGCACAAATAGCAATCATGCCCAAACTAATTGCAAATTTAGCAAACTTTAAAATGTTTTGCAAATATGGCAAAAAAATCCGTTTCTATCACTGATAGACTTTATCATATCACTGATAGACTTCTATCCGTGATAGATTATTATCACTGATAGACTATTATCCCTGACAAAAATCTATAAAAAGCTGAGGTAATCAGCGATAGACTTCTATCAGCCATAAGATATCAGCGATAAAAATTATCATATCCACAAATTTTTTAAAAACATGCTATATTTTTAATTATCTTATTCTAAATTGACATCTGTTACAATTTTCATAATACAATCATACAATCATAGAAGTTTAGGATAATTTATAATTTAATAGTTCATCATTTGGAAGCAAACATATAAATCATTAGCACAATTCATTACTAAATATGCATCTTAGTTTTTTGAAAACAGAAAACCAAACAAATTACAATAAAACTTTGCTTGTTTTACTAAATTATTGTGTTGATTTTGATGTGTTTTGTAGTTGTGCTGCCTAGTGTTGTGTTTTGTAGTTGTGTTGCCTAGTGTTAGAGCATGTTTGTGAGTGATTAATTTGGAAGGACCAAAATCAATTTTTCAGATCCAAAATCAATTCTATTTCGAAATGGTGATGTTTGACAATGGTATAAAAGTATTTTTTAAATTTTTAAAGAATCAAAAATCAATTTTAGTGATTCCGAGTTTTTTCATTTTTTTTTGTTAGCAAAAACAATTTTAAATTCACTACCGAACACAAATTTTATATTGTATATTTAAATTTAAAGTTTTTAAATTGAAACCAAACGTGTTTTCAAATATAATGAAAATAAGAAATTTGTTTTCGTTTTCTACTAAATTCTTGTTTTCGAAAACAAATTGTCGGATTACGAAGCAAACGGGGACCAACTTTCCTAAAAATTTGTTCAATTTTCTGACTAACTTCTTTATTCTCCATACTCCTTGTTTCACCTTCATCTTAATTTTTATTTTAAATTTATTTGATTGTTTCTATATTATTTTATTCAACTGTTGAATTTATTTGTTCTTACTTTTTTTTTATTTAAATTGAAATAACATTTTTTTTTCATAATGATTTTTTATAGCAATTATTTTTCTTATCAAAACATATAAATATCTAGACTAAACATAATATTGTAATTTGAGGACATAATATTGTACTACAATAGTCATTTTCTTTTGAAGATCCAAATAGGAAATCTTATTTATAGTGATTAAAATTCTGCTCAATTAGGTCCCAACCAAGTTTGATATTTTAAAATCATTTCTAGTTTTTTAAATTCTAGAATTTGAAATCTATCTCATTTCAATTCGAGATGGCACACAAAGCCTAAAACATTCTTTTTTTTCACAAAAACTCATGAAATATTTTGGCATAAATAAAGTGTTTCAAAAACACCTACAAAATCCACTAAAAAAAGGAAGCTGATATTTGTTTCAATAAATACATAAAAATACTTTTTTTATATTAAATTGGCCTATTAGCTCAGTTGGGTAGAGTGTCGTGCTAATAACGCGAAGGTCGTGCATAGGCCAAAGATTTTAATACCCAAATAAGGGGTGAATAAGAAAAGTATATCAGTGACAAGGTCCGTTTTCGGTGAGGGCTATGACCAAAGTCATGTCAGGTTCGACACTTGCATAGGCCAAAAATTTTAATACCCAAAGAAGGGGTGAATAAGAAAAGTATATCGGTGACAAGGTACGTTTTGGGTGAAGGCTATGACCAAAGTCATGTCATCGCAGGTTCGGCACTTGCATAGGCCAAAACTTTTAATACCCAAAGAAGGGGCGAATAAGAAAAGTATATTGGTGACAAGGTACGTTTTGGGTGAAGGCTATGACCAAAGTCATGTCATGTCTTTAAAATTCTCGGCTGTCAAACCAAAATATTGATGAGCTTCAAATGACATAGTCATAAATAGTCATAGTGAATCTGTGGTTGAGCTTTGCTAGCTCAAGTGGAATCTCGGATGACTATCTGAGGGTCGTGGTTGAACATTAAAGGTAGTATGTTCAAGAGTAATACGATCCTATCTAAAGAGTTGCTGAGGTGGTACTTTGTTCGAGTGGAGAGGATTGTTGACATATGTTTCAATAAATACATAAAAATACCTTTTTATACTAAATTTGCCTATTAGCTCATTTGGTTAGAGCGTTGTGCTAATAACGCGAAGGTCGCAGGTTCGACACCTGCATAGGCCAAAATTTTAATACCCAAAGAAGGGGTGAATAAGAAAAGTATAAGAAAAGTATATCGGTGACACCCTATCATAATTATTGTTCCAATGACATAGTCATAATTAGTCATAGTGAATCTGTGGTTGAGCTTTGCTAGCTATGTAATCTCGGATGACTATCTGAGGGTCGTGGTTGAACATTAAAGGTAATATGTGAAAAGTATATCGGTGACACCCTATCATAATTATTGTTCCAATGACATAGTCATAATTAGTCATAGTGAATCTGTGGTTGAGCTTTGCTAGCTATGTAATCTCGGATGACTATCTGAGGGTCGTGGTTGAACATTAAAGGTAATATGTTCAAAAGTAATACAATCCTATCTGAAGAGAGGCCGAGGTGGTACTTAATGTAATATGTTCAAAAGTAATACAATCCTATCTGAAGAGAGGCCGGGGTGGTACTTAATGTAATATGTTCAAAAGTAATACAATCCTATCTGAAGAGAGGCCGAGGTGGTACTTTGTTCGAGAGGAGAGAATTATTTTTTTGACGAGAGGATTGTGTTAGGAGTACAAACAATCTATTGGCATGAGACTTTTTGGGTGAAACCAAAAGCAAAGCAACGAGAGTTATGCTCAAAGTGGACAATATATATCATAGCATTGTGGAGATGTTTGGTTCGTGGTTGAACATTAAAGTCAACATGTTCAAGAGTAATACGATCCTATCTTAAGAGAGGCCGAGGTGATACTTTGTTCGAGAGGAGAGGATTGTTGATATATGTTTCAATAAATACATAAGAATACTATTTTACATTAAATTGGCCTATTAGCTCAGTTGGTTAGAGCGTCGTGCTAATAACGCGAAGGTCGCAGGTTCGACACCTGCATAGGCCAAAAAGTTTAATACCCAAAGAACGGGTGAAGAATAAGAAAAGTATATCGGTGACAAGGTACACGTTTTGGGTCAGGGATATGACCAAAGTCTTGTCATGTTTTAGTTATGGTGAATTTGTGGTTGAGCTTTGCTAGCTCTGTAATCTCGGATAACTATCCGACGGTTGTGGTTATGACCAAAGTCTTGTCATGTTTTAGTTATGGTGAATTTGTGGTTGAGCTTTGCTAGCTCTGTAATCTCGGATAACTATCCGACGGTTGTGGTTGAAAATTAAAGGTAATATGTTCAAGAGTAATACAATCATATCTGAAGAGAGGCCGAGGTGGTACTTTGTTTGGTGAATTTGTGGTTGAGCTTTGCTAGCTCTGTAATCTCGGATAACTATCCGACGGTTGTGGTTGAAAATTAAAGGTAATATGTTCAAGAGTAATACAATCATATCTGAAGAGAGGCCGAGGTGGTACTTTGTTCGAGAGGAGAGGATTATTGTTTTGACGAGAGGATTGTGTTAGGAGTATAAACAATCTATTGGCATGAGATTTTTTTGGTGAAACCAAAAGCAAAGCAACGAGAGTTATGCTCAAAGTGGACAATATATATCATAGCATTGTGGAGATGTTTGGTTCGTGGTTGAACATTAAAGCTAACATGTTCAAGAGTAATACGATCCGATCTTCAGAGAGGCTGAGGTGATACTTTGTTCTAGAGGAGAGGATTGTTGATATATGTTTCAATAAATACATAAGAATACTTTTTTAATTTTAATTGGCCTATTAGCTCAGTTGGTTAGAGCGTCGTGCTAATAACGCGAAGGTCGCAGGTTCGACCCCTGCATAAGCCAAATATTATATTTTAATACCCAAAGAACGGGTGAAGAATAAGAAAAGTATATCGGTGACAAAGGTACACGTTTTGGGTGAGGGATATGACCAAAGTCTTGTCATGTCCAAAGTCTTGTCATGTCCAAAGTCTTGTCATGTCTTAGTCATATTGAATTTGTGGTTGAGCTTTGCTAGCTCTGTAATGTCGGATGACTATCCGACGGTCGTGGTTGAACATTAAAGGTAATATGTTCAAGAGTAATACAATCCTATCTGAAGAGAGGTCGAGGTGGTACTTTGTTCGAGAGGAGAGGATTATTTTTTTGACGAGAGGATTGTGTTAGGAGTATAAACAATCTATTGGCATGAGACTTTGGGTGAAACCAAAAGCAAAGCAACGAGAATTATGCTCAAAGTAGACAATATATATCTTGGGTGAAACCAAAAGCAAAGCAACGAGAATTATGCTCAAAGTAGACAATATATATCATAGCATTGTGGAGATGTTTGGTTTGTGGTTGAACATTAAAGCTAACATGTTCAAGAGTAATACGATCCTATCTTAAGAGAGGCTGAGGTGATACTTTGTTCGAGAGGAGAGGATTGTTGATATATGTTTCAATAAATACATAAGAATACTTTTTTACATTAAATTGGTCTATTAGCTCAGTTGGTTAGAGCGTCGTGCTAATAACGCGAAGGCCGCAGGTTCGACACCTGCATAGGCCAAATATTTTAATACCCAAAGAACGGGTGAAGAATAAGAAAAGTATATCGGTGACAAAGGTACACGTTTTGGGTGAGGGATATGACCAAAGTCTTGTCATGTCTTAGTCATAATGAATTTGTGGTTGAGCTTTGCTAGCTCATAATGAATTTGTGGTTGAGCTTTGCTAGCTCTGTCATCTCGGATGACTATCCGACGGTCGTGGTTGAACATTAAAGGTAATATATTCAAGAGTAATACAATCCTATCTGAAAGAGGCCGAGGTGGTACTTTGTTCGAGAGGAGAGGATTATTTTTTTGACGAGAGGATTGTGTTAGGAGTATAAACAATCTATTGGCATGAGACTTTTTGGGTGAAACCAAAAGCAAAGCAATGAGAGTTATGCTCAAAGTGGACAATATATAACATAGCATTGTGGAGATGTTTGGTTCGTGGTTGAACATTAAAGCTAACATGTTCAAGAGTAATACGATCCTATCTTAAGAGAGGCTGAGGTGATACTTTGTTCGAGAGGAGAGGATTGTTGATATATGTTTCAATAAATACATAAGAATACTTTTTTACATTAAATTGGCCTATTAGCTTAGTTGGTTAGAGCGTCGTGCTAATAATGTGAAGGTCGCAGGTTCGACATCTGCATAGGCCAAAATTTTTAATACCTCGCAGGTTCGACATCTGCATAGGCCAAAATTTTTAATACCCAAAGAAAGGGTGAAGAATAAGAAAAGTATATCGGTGACAAGGTACACGTTTTGGGTGAGGGATATGACCCAAAGTCTTGTCATGTTTTAGTTATGGTGAATTTGTGGTTGAGCTTTGCTAGCTCTCTAATCTCGGATGACTATCCGACGGTCGTGGTTGAACATTAAAGGTAATATGTTTAAGAGTAATACAATCCTATCTGAAGAGAGGCCGAGGTGGTACTTTGTTCAAGAGGAGAGGATTATTTTTTTGACGAGAGGATTGTGTTAGGAGTATAAACAATCTATTGGCATGAGATTTTTTGGGTGAAACCAAAAGCTAAGCAACGAGAGTTATGCTCAAAGTAGACAATATATATCATAGCATTGTGGAGATGTTTGGCTCGTGGTTGAACATTAAAGCTAACATGTTCAAGAGTAATACGATCCTATCTTAAGAGAGGCTGAGGTGATACTTTGTTCGAGAGGAGAGGATTGTTGATATATGTTTCAATAAATACATAAGAATACTTTTTTACATTAAATTGGTCTATTAGCTTAGTTGGTTAGAGCATCGTGCTAATAATGCGAAGGTCGCAGGTTCAACACCTGCATAGGCCAAATATTTTAATACCCAAAGAACATGTGAAGAATAAGAAAAGTATATCGGTGACAAGGTACACGTTTTGGGTGAGGGATATGACCAAAGTCTTGTCATGTCTTAGTCATAGTGAATTTGTGGTTGAGCTTTGCTAACTCTGTAATCTCGGATGACTATCCGACGGTCGTAGGTAATATGTTCAAGAGTAATACAATCCTATCTGAAGAGAGGCCGAAGTGGTACTTTGTTCGAGAGGAGAGGATTATTTTTTTGACGACAAGATTGTGTTAGGAGTACAAACAATCTATTGGCATGAGACTTTTTGGGTGAAACCAAAAGCAAAGCAACGAGAGTTATGCTCAAAGTGGACAATATATATCATAGCATTGTGGAGATGTTTGGTTCGTGGTTGAACATTAAAGCTAACATGTTCAAGAGTAATACGATCCTATCTTAAGAGAGGCTGAGGTGATACTTTGTTCGAGAGGAGAGGATTGTTGATATATGTTTCAATAAATACATAAGAATACTTTTTTACATTAAATTGGCCTATTAGCTCAGTTGGTTAGAGCGTCATGCTAATAACGCGAAGGTCGTAGGTTCGACACCTGCATAGGCCAATTTTTTTAATACCCATAGAACGGGTGAAAAATAAAAAAAGTATATCGGTGACAAGGTACACGTTTTGGGTGAGGGATATGACCAAAGTCTTGTCATGTCTTAGTCATAGTGAATTTGTGGTTGAGCTTTGCTAACTCTGTAATCTCGGATGACTATCCGACGGTCGAGGTTGAACATTAAAGGTAATATGTTCAAGAGTAATACAATCCTATCTGAAGAGAGGTCGAGGTGGTACTTTGTTCGAGAGGAGAGGATTATTTTTTTGACGAGAGGATTGTGTTAGGAGTATAAACAATCTATTGGCATGAGACTTTTTGGGTGAAACCAAAAGCAAAGCAACGAGAGTTATGCTCAAAGTGGACAATATATATCAGGAGTATAAACAATCTATTGGCATGAGACTTTTTGGGTGAAACCAAAAGCAAAGCAACGAGAGTTATGCTCAAAGTGGACAATATATATCATAGCATTGTGGAGATGTTTGGTTCGTGGTTGAACATTAAAGCTAACATGTTCAAGAGTAATACGATCCTATCTTAAGAGAGGCTGAGGTGATACTTTGTTCGAGAGGAGAGGATTGTTGATATATGTTTCAATAAATACATAAGAATACTTTTTTACATTAAATTTGCCTATTAGCTCAGTTGGTTAGAGCGTCGTGCTAATAACGCGAAGGTCGCAGGTTCGACACCTGCATAGGCCAAACCGGTGAAAAATACAATTATTTTAATACCCATATAACGGGTGAAAAATAAAAAAAGTATATCGGTGAAAAGGTACACGTTTTGGGTGAGGGATATGACCAAAGTCTTGTCATGTCTTAGTCATAGTGAATTTGGGGTTGAGCTTTGCTAACTCTGTAATCTCGGATGACTATCCGACGGTCGTGGTTGAACATTAAAGGTAATATGTTTAAGAGTAATACAATCCTATCTGAAGAGAGGCCGAGGTGGTACTTTGTTCGAGAGGAGAGGATTATTTTTTTAACGACAGGATTGTGTCACCCAAAAGCAAAGCAACGAGAGTTATGCTCAAAGTGGATCTTAAGAGAGGCTGAGGTGATACTTTGTTCGAGAGGAGAGGATTGTTGATATATGTTTCAATAAAAACATAAGAATACTTTTTTACATTAAATTGGCCTATTAGCTCAGTTGGTTAGAGCGTCGTGCTAATAACGCGAAGGTCGCAGGTTCGACACCTGCATAGGCCAATTATTTTAATACCCATAGAACGGGTGAAGAATAAAAAAAGTATATCGGTGACAAGGTACACGTTTTGGGTGAGGGATATGACCAAAGTCTTGTCATGTCTTAGTCATAGTGAATTTGTGGTTGAGCTTTGCTAGCTCTGTAATCTCGGATGACTATCCGACGGTCGTGGTTGAACATTAAAGGTAATATGTTCAAGAGTAATACAATCCTATCTGAAGAGAGGCTGAGGTGATACTTTGTTCGAGAGGAGAGGATTGTTGATATATGTTTCAATAAAAACATAAGAATACTTTTTTACATTAAATTGGCCTATTAGCTCAGTTGGTTAGAGCGTCGTGCTAATAACACGAAGGTCGCAGGTTCGACACCTACATAGGCCAATTATTTCAATACCCAAAGGATGGGTGAAAAATAAAAAAAGTATATCGGTGACAAGGTACACGTTTTGGGTGAGGGATATGACCAAAGTCTTGTCATTTCTTAGTCATAGTGAATTTGTGGTTGAGCTTTGCTAGCTCTGTAATCTCGGATCACTATCCGACGGTCGTGGTTGAACATTAAAGGTAATATGTTCATCCGACGGTCGTGGTTGAACATTAAAGGTAATATGTTCATCCGACGGTCGTGGTTGAACATTAAAGGTAATATGTTCATCCGACGGTCGTGGTTGAACATTAAAGGTAATATGTTCATCCGACGGTCGTGGTTGAACATTAAAGGTAATATGTTCATCCGACGGTCGTGGTTGAACATTAAAGGTAATATGTTCAAGAGTAATACAATCCTATCTGAAGAGAGGCCGAGGTGGTACTTTGTTCGAGAGGAGAGGATTATTTTTTTGACGACAGGATTGTGTTAGGAGTACAAACAATCTATTGGCATGAGACTTTTTGGGTGAAACCAAAAGCAAAGCAACGAGAGTTATGCTCAAAGTGGACAATATATATCATAGCATTGTGGATATGTTTGGTTCGTGGTTGAACATTAAAGCTAACATGTTCAAGAGTAATACGATCCTATCTTAAGAGAGGCTGAGGTGATACTTTGTTCGAGAGGAGAGGATTGTTGATATATGTTTCAATAAATACATAAGAATACTTTTTTACATTAAATTGGCCTATTAGCTCAGTTGGTTAGAGCGTCGTGCTAATAACGCGAAGGTCGCAGGTTTGACACCTGCATAGGCCAATTATTTTAATACCCATAGAACGGGTGAAGAATAAGAAAAGTATATCGGTGACAAGGTTTTGGGTGAGGGATATGACCAAAGTCTTGTCATGTCTTAGTCATAGTGAATTTGTGGTTGAGCTTTGCTAGCTCTGTAATCTCGGATGACTATCCGACGGTCGTGGTTGAACGTTAAAGGTCATATGTTCAAGAGTAATACAATCCTATCTGAAGAGAGGCCGAGGTGGTACTTTTGTTCGAGAGGAGAGGATTATTTTTTTAACGACAGGATTGTGTCACCCAAAAGCAAAGCAACGAGAGTTATGCTCAAAGTGGATCTTAAGAGAGGCTGAGGTGATACTTTGTTCGAGAGGAGAGGATTGTTGATATATGTTTCAATAAAAACATAAGAATACTTTTTTACATTAAATTGGCCTATTAGCTCAGTTGGTTAGAGCGTCGTGCTAATAACGCGAAGGTCGCAGGTTCGACACCTGCATAGGCCAATTATTTTAATACCCATAGAACGGGTGAAGAATAAAAAAAGTATATCGGTAACAAGGTACACGTTTTGGGTGAGGGATATGACCAAAGTCTTGTCATGTCTTAGTCATAGTGAATTTGGGGTTGAGCTTTGCTAACTCTGTAATCTCGGATGACTATCCGACGGTCGTGGTTGAACATTAAAGGTAATATGTTTAAGAGTAATACAATCCTATCTGAAGAGAGGCCGAGGTGGTACTTTGTTCGAGAGGAGAGGATTATTTTTTTAACGACAGGATTGTGTCACCCAAAAGCAAAGCAACGAGAGTTATGCTCAAAGTGGATCTTAAGAGAGGCTGAGGTGATACTTTGTTCGAGAGGAGAGGATTGTTGATATATGTTTCAATAAAAACATAAGAATATTTTTTTACATTAAATTGGCCTATTAGCTCAGTTGGTTAGAGCATCGTGCTAATAACGCGAAGGTCGCAGGTTCAACACCTACATAGGCCAATTATTTTAATACCCAAAGAACGGGTGAAAAATAAAATAAGTATATCGGTGACAAGGTACACGTTTTGGGTGAGGGATATGACCAAAGTCTTGTCATGTCTTAGTCATAGTGAATTTGTGGTTGAGCTTTGCTAGCTCTGTAATCTCGGATGACTATCCGACGGTCGTGGCTAAGTGAATTTGTGGTTGAGCTTTGCTAGCTCTGTAATCTCGGATGACTATCCGACGGTCGTGGCTAAGTGAATTTGTGGTTGAGCTTTGCTAGCTCTGTAATCTCGGATGACTATCCGACGGTCGTGGTTGAACATTAAAGTAATATGTTCAAGAGTAATACAATCCTAGAGAGGCTGAGGTGATACTTTGTTCGAGAGGAGAGGATTGTTGATATATGTTTCAATAAAAACATAAGAATACTTTTTTACATTAAATTGGCCTATTAGCTCAGTTGGTTAGAGCGTCGTGCTAATAACACGAAGGTCGCAGGTTCGACACCTACATAGGCCAATTATTTTAATACCCAAAGAACGGGTGAAAAATAAAAAAAGTATATCGGTGACAAGGTACACGTTTTGGGTGAGGGATATGACCAAAGTCTTGTCATGTCTTAGTCATAGTGAATTTGTGGTTGAGCTTTGCTAGCTCTGTAATCTCTGATCACTATCCGACGGTCGTGGTTGAACATTAAAGGTAATATGTTCATCCGACGGTCGTGGTTGAACATTAAAGGTAATATGTTCATCCGACGGTCGTGGTTGAACATTAAAGGTAATATGTTCAAGAGTAATACAATCCTATCTGAAGAGAGGCCGAGGTGGTACTTTGTTCGAGAGGAGAGGATTATTTTTTTGACGACAGGATTGTGTTAGGAGTACAAACAATCTATTGGCATGAGACTTTTTGGGTGAAAGCAAAAGCAAAGCAACGAGAGTTATGCTCAAAGTGGACAATATATATCATAGCATTGTGGAAATGTTTGGTTCCTTGTCTTTAACAAGTTCAACTTTTCACCTCTCTCAATTTTAACAACTTTCCAATTTTTCAATCTTGTTCACGTTGTGTCACTGAAGTTTCAATTTTGTATCTAATAAGATGGTTAACCTATTTTTACAATTTTGTGCTTATAAATTTGTAAATCAATAAAAATGTCAAATAAGAAACCAACTGAAAGTTCAATTACCATTCAAATACAAAAATTGGATGTTTGTCCATTGAAAGTTTAAAAATTTCAAAGACATTTTTTTTAATTCAAGAACCTATTATGCTAACATGAACTAGGTTAGAATTTCGAGTTCCCATCTCCCAATGAGTTTGAAAAGAAAAAAAAATGAATTAAACACAAATATCGTAAAAGTTTAGAGAAAGAATTTGTAATTTTTGTAGTACCACACATTAGGTAGGGGAATTTAAACCCGGGAGTACAACTCAATTACCACTAAGCTAAAAGCTTACGTGATTGAATTTGTAATTTAATCAAAGAATTATGATTTTGAAAATTGTTGGTTCTAATTTCTTCCTTAAATTATTTAGAGCAAGAAAATTATATATAGAAAGTGAAAAAAGTTTATTTTTTAGTGTTTCATTCAGGTTGAGAGTAGAAAAACAAAATGGTTAATTACAGTTATGTTTTTGCAAAATTCAGGTATAGAAGAATGGAGTGAACAAATTAAACTTCTGAACCATAGCGTAGTGAGAGAGAGAGTCGGCCTCCAAAAGATAAGCTTATGCCCATATCCAAGCTATTGTTTGAAGAGATCAGATGGTTTTCTCTTTCTTAAACCTAAATAAACTGGATTTGTCAAAAGTAAATCATATTCTACTTCGTGAACATATATGCCACGAAATAAAATGATAATCTTCTTCGATGTGTTTTGTCTTCTCACGAAAGATTGGTCGTTCTGTGCAATATACAACGTAAACTAACTATGGGTGCATCTATATCATGATGCATCATAAATCACCAAGCGAGATGTTTTAACCACTTCAACTCATAAGTATCTGTCATATCAATTGGAATAAGACTATTTCTCTTTGATATGGGAATGAGACTAAGTTATTCCTTGGTTTTATAGGACACAAAAAAAAAATTGAAAATAATTTAAGTGTCACAAATCAACCACTCAATAATCTTCGAGTGAGAGGGCATCTCGCCCAGTCTTCCATTCGTCTAGTCTCACAGCACTGTAAGACCTAAGAAGAATTTCGTTTAGACAATTTTGACTGACTACTTGAGCATGATCCACAATCATGTCATATATGAGGCTCAAGTACTCATATTCAGCCAAGGGTGTTGGTCATTGGTATAGGTTAACTTAAACACGTTTCACTTTATTCCAGTAAACTCTTTAATAAAACTAATAACTCTTTATTCTAAATAGATATTTACAAACATAACAGTTTACAAACCACGAGTTTTAGGACATAAAACCCAACACGTAAGTGTACGGGTCAAGTTTTAATATAGTGTATAAAAATACGGATTATCGTCCTCATGATTGGTTTTCTAGTTCACCTAATTACCATGAATACTATCACTCAATTTTATTTAGAGAAGTAAAATAAAAGGGTATGATTAAAACAAAAACAAAAAAACATAAAATAAAAATATAAGAACAATAAGAAGAGATATGTACTAGGGAATTGACTTGAGCAATGACTTCACCGTTATCTCATCATATTCTTCATTCATTAAAAGATGGAATTAATCAATTTCTAGATTGTTGACAAGTTCTACCCTATAAACTCGTTACTCTCTCCCGAGTAATAACAATATTCTTTGAAAAGTAAATTACCTATATTTCTATGACAATTCAGACAATCCAAATATGAAAACGTAAAACTATGACTGTCACAAAATCTACAAGGATATGTCTATCTCATGTATAAATCAGGGAAAACAATTCGGATCATCAATAATAATCGTCTCTCGACCTCAAATCTTTGATATAAAATTCAGGCAAAGAATGGCCAAATCCTAACATGTATTAAGCCTAGAAATTTTTTCACAACCAATATGAAATTGAAATCCCAACTATTAATTAAGAAGAATAAAATTCAAAGAACGATTACATCAAGCTCAAAGTCAAGAGAGTTTAACTAATCATGTTCAATAATTCAGAATATAAACTAAAAAATAAACCCAAAAAAAAAACTACAAATTAAAAGGGAAAGAAGAAATAAAACTCGTGTCGATTCCACGTTTCCGCTGCAATCTTCACGATCCCGAGCATGTAAATTTGTACTTTGTGCTCCCAAAAATCTCTTCAAACTCCAAAAAACTATGTAATTTCGAAATTGGGATTTTCTCTCCAAATCGGCTCTCTAAAAACTCCATAAAAAATATGTATTTATATGGAAATTTAGGTAAAAATCGTGCATAATAGGTCTGGAGGAGCTCATATCAGGTGTAGCGCGCATCCATGGAGTTTGATGTATGTGCGGAGATGAAATTTCACATTAATCTGAAGAACACAATTAATTTCGCTGCATTTATCACTAGAATAGGTGTTTGGTTGAGTTGGAGAAGTGAGTTTGAATCCAAGTTTAATTTGTACATTTTGCAGTTTTATTTATTTTTTCATCATTTTGTAGCGCCTAGGCGCTATGCTCTCGGGTTTTCAACCTAATTTCTTTCTTTTGGTCACTTGGGGAACTTCAAATTTCATCCAAATAGCTTAGTTTTCACCACAAAGCTTCGAAATTCACTGGTTTGCTCCAAAATGCTCGATATCTATAAAATAATCAAATATAATCGTGAAAGTACACATTTAATCCTCTAAACTAGCGTAAAATAGGTCCTAAAGATAACTCATTTGTGTGCTATCAGTTACCTACGTAGTCCCTGCTTGACGTCACTACACTAAATTAAATTCCAATCTCAGACCGTTTTCGACACTGAAACAGAGAGACCTTTACAAGTTATGAAAAATATGAAATCTTGAAATAAAGTCTAAATGTTCCAAAACTGATTGTTACCTATTGAGCGTTGTCAAAATGAGAATTACCCAACCTTCGCCGATTGGCCCCTTATCGTGGATTGCTGCCGCGCAAAACCTCAGACCGTCGCGCTGAAGTGTCGATGCCGATGCAGAAGTGTCGATGCCGATGAGCGGGTGTTAACCTTCGTCGATCGACCCCTTATCGTGGATTGCTGCCGCGCAAAACCTCAGACCGTCGCGCTGAAGTGTTGATGCCGATGCGGAAGTGTCGATGCCGATGAGCGGGTGTTGAACACGGATGGAGAAAAACAACTGAATAAACCCTAGTACCTTAAAGATAAGTTTAATAATATTAATATTAATATTATAAAAATATTTTTATAATATTAACATTATTAATATTATTGCTACTATAAAAACAAATTTATTTATTTCTCAGTTCCTTTCTTTTCAAAGTTAAGATATTCATTACTTTTTTGGTTCCTCATTTTTTTCTGGTTGTCTATTAATTCTACCTTTAATTCACTATTTTTCTTATAAGAATTACGATATTAAATATAGAAGAAAATGGTTGGATGATATGATTATATTTCAAATATTTTTACATTGAAAAAATATATTTGTTATTTTATATCCAACAATTGTAATAAAAGTTAATGGATTTTTGTTGATACCGATTTTTGGTCACATGTGAATTTAAGGGATCGAGGTTTGCCTGCAAAAAAGAGGAGGTGAGATCTAACACCGGTGTGGTGTTAAGCCACACGATATTTGCGATCAAGTTAGGAAGGAATGATCTCAAGTATTGAAAAGTATGGTTTCTTTTAATCTATGGAAGGTGTCTTACCCCTTTCCTTCTTTGATCACTTCTATATAGGCCTTGCCATATATGATCGTTGGAGCCTTTAATTGTCCGTTTCATGTACTTAAGTTGAGTCTCCATGGTTTTCTACGGAACGGACGTTGATTTACTAATGTGTAACCAACCACGGAGGTCGGTGTTTACACGGGTCGGTCGACCCCCGAAGGTCAACAATCTTTGCTCTTGAGTCGATCCCTACGGGGGTCAACTTTCCTCCATTCTGCTGACCTCCATAGGGGTCGACTATGCCACCTCGGGCCGACCCATACGAGGGTAGTCTTCATCGTTTTAGGCCGACCCCTAGGGTGGGCCTCGCTTGAATTGGTCAACCCCCATTGGAGTCGGTCTTAGTTGATTAGTCTAACCCTTATGGGGTTGGTCTAACAAGCTTGGGCCAATCCTTGCAGGGGTCTGCCCTTTGGCTTTTGGTCTTTGGGCTTCAGTGAATATTTTACCTACAACAATTGTTCTCACTTTCCATCTTAGTTTTTTTTTTTTTTTTTTTCCCTAGTGTGTGGCATGGGAATTTGTATTCAGGGTTTCTACTCTTTCTCTTTAGGACTGAAAGTCTTGCCTCTCATCATTCCAATCAATGCAAAGTGAAAAATCGAGCTTCCTCCATCCTTCACTTGTTTTTCTTGTGGATTGCTCTTAAGGTGATCATTTGCTTCTATTTTGTCTTTTCAAATTGGTGATTTCGTAGAGCAGCGTGTGTAGTTATAGAGTCGATTCTGACTGATCTGGATGATGTCTACTTCGGATCATTCATTCGGGCCTTTATTCACGACCTTCTAGATAGCCTAAAAATCTCTTACAATATTCTGCGAACATTCGAAAGAGGACTCTTAATCCAAGTGAAAAATCGAGCTTCCTCCTCCGAGGGAAATTTTGTTTATCCTTTGAGAGCAGTGCCCGACTTCTTATTCATCCTTTTAAATACTTCATATTACTTCTGTTTTTTCAGAATTAACACAACTGTATCAATTATTTTAAAAGCTACAAACTAACCCTCGATTATATTAATACAATCATAGAAGTTTAGGATAGTTTATAATTTAATAGTTCATCATTTGGAAGCAAACATATAAATCATTAGCGCAATTCATTACTAAATATGCACCTTAATTTTTTGAAAACAAAAAACCAAACAAATTACTATAAAACTTAGTTTGTTTTACTAAATTATTGTGTTGATTTCGATGTGTTTTGTAGTTGTGCTTCCTACTGTTATAGCATGTTTGAGAGTGATTTTGGAAGGACCTAAAATCAATTTTCAACCCGAAAATCAATTCTATTTCAAAATGGTGATGTTTGGCAATTTCTATCACTTGTTTTCTACTAAATTTTTGTTTTCCAAAACAAATTTTCGGATTACAACCTATACGGGGCCAACATTCCTAAAAAATTTGGGAATTTTCTAACTAACTTCCTTATTCTCCATACCCATGTTTCACCTTCCATCTAAATTTTTATTTTAAATTTATTTTGTTGTTTCTATATTATTTTATTCAACTCTGTTGAAATTTATTTGTTCTTACTTTTTTTATTAATTTAAATTGAAATAACATTTTTTTTTTCAAAATAATTTTTTTATAGCAATTATTTTTCTTATCAAAACATATAAACATCTAGACTAAACATAATATTGTAATTTGAGGGCAGAATATTGTACTACAATAGTCATTTTCTTTTCAAGATCCAAATAGGAAATCTTATTTATAGTGATTTAAAATCTGCTCAATTAGGTTCCAAGCAAGTTTAATATTTTAAAATCATTTCTAGTTTTTTAAATTCTAGAATTTGAAATCTACCTCGTTTCAATTCGAGATGGCACACAAAGCATAAAAACTTCTCTTTTTTTTTCACAAAAACTCATGAAATATTTTGGCATAAATAAAGTGTTTCAAAAAGACCTACAAAATCCAATAAAACAAGGAAGCTGATATTTGTTTCAATAAATACATAAAAATACATTTTTATATTAAATTGGGCTATTAGTTCAGTTGGTTAGAGCATGACTATATATTTGTCTCAAAAAAATACATAAAAATACCTATTTATATTAAATTGGTCTATAAGCATAGTTGGTTAGACTGTTGTGCTAATATTACGAAAGTTGCAGGTTCAACACCTCCAAAAAGTTTAATACCCAAAGAAGGGGTGAATAAGAAAAGTATATCGGTGACAAGGTACATTTTGGGTGAGGGCTTCGGGTGTCGACTTTGGCCGAGAGGAGAGGATTGTTGATATATGTGTCAATAAATACATAAAAATACCTTTTTTATAATAAATTGGCCTATTAGCTTAGTTAGTTAGGGCGTCGTGCTAATAACGCAGGTTCGGCACCTCCATAGGCCAAACATTTTAATACCCAAAGAAGGGGTGAATAAGAAAAGTATATGACATAGTCATAATTAGTGTTCGAATAGTCATAATTAGTGTTACAATGACATAGTCATAATTAGTCATGAATCTGTTCAATAGTAATCCGATTCTATCAGGCAAGGCAGGCCGATTTGGTTTGTTTCAATAAATACATAAAAATATTTTTTTACATTAAATTGGCCTATTAGCTCAGTTGGTTAGAGCGTCGTGCTAATAAAGAAAAGTATATTGGTGACAAGGTGCACGTTTTGGGTGAGTGATATGACCAAAGTCATGTCATGTCTTTAAAATTCTCGGGTGTCGAACCAAAATATTAATGAGCTTCGACACCTACATAGTCATAATTATTCTTCCAATGACATAGTCATAGTGAATCTGTGGTTGAGCTTTGCTAGCTCTGTAATCTTGGATGACTATCTGAGGGTCGTTGTTGAACATTAAAGGTAATATGTTCAAGAGTAATATAATCCTATTTTAAGAGAGGCCGAGGTGGTACTTTGTTCGAGAGGAGAGGATTGTTGATATATGTTTCAATAAATACATAAAAAATACTTTTTTACATTATATTAACCCATTGGCTCAGTTGGTTAGAGTGTAAACTATACGACTTAAATAATTAGGGGTCGTAAAATCATAATTTAATTATGATCCATTTTTTAACCTTCGGTTAAAAACAATAGTTTTTTTTTTTTTTTTTTTTTTTTTAATAACAAAATGAGATTCGAACTTGAGACCTCTTACTCATAATTTATATTATGCTAGTTGAGCTATGCTCACATGTTGACTATTGTCCATTTAGTTAAGTATAATTAGCAAAACTATAGTTTAGCTCACATGTTGACTATTGTCCATTTAGTTAAGTATAATTAGCAAAACTATAGTTTGATGATAATATATTTCTAATCATTAATTTTTGAACTAGCATAATAATTCAATGGTTTCGGAGGACATATGTTAACATGTTGTAATTAATATTACTCATTTTCTTAGGTTGAAAGTTCAAATCTCTATATTATGCCAGTGTTATATTAAAAAAATGTTTAAGTCATATATATCTTCGAAATTGTGTAAGTTTTAGTTCCCGATATATCAGAAATTATACAACTAATTAATTTAGTTCTGAACTTTAGTTTGTAACGATTTAGTCTCTGTACTTTAAATTTTGTAATATTTTAGTCTATAAAATTTAACATACTACAACTTAGTTTTTATGCTTTCAAATTTGTAACACTTCAAACCCTAGCGTGGAAAATTCATCAAAATTAACTGCACAATAATTGTAGTTCGATCACTACAGGTGAAATTTTTTTTTTTGACACAATAATTGTAGTTCGATCACTAGAGGTGAAAAATGACATCTTTAAACTTCGAGAGGATAATGAAGAATACTCGAGTTTGGATTTTAAAGTTTCCATTTTACTATTTTGAGATTTTTTTTTTTTTTTTTTTTGACAACATGTTGGGGTGGGGTATTTGATAGCGTGCCAATATTTAGCTCCTAAGTCTTGTAAATTAGAATAATTATTTGGGCTTAATGGATATATTTTGTATAATTTAATTGTTAAGGGGTAAATCGGGCATTTGCGTAAATTAAGAGCTTAAATGAATATTTTAGAACATTTTATTAATTAACCGTTTTGAGTGATTATATTACATAAATTTATTAATCTAAATTAACTTTAAATCAATTAATGACTTAATGGTGCAGTGCTTGCCAAGATAATGATTTTGTTCTGGTTCAAATCCAAATGGGAGCACATTTTCTATTATTTTTGTAAAAGTCAACACTCCTAGATTTGGTCAACGCCAAGCTCCAGCCCGCGCCCAACGGAGGCACCGCGTGCCCGTCAATGAAAGCCCGCGCGCCCCGATGCCCGTCATTAAAAGTCCAAAAAATTGCCCGTCATTAAAAGCGTTGTTTTCCATTTTTGTTCCGACCGTAGCGTCGAGACGCTACTCTGAAGTATAAAACGAACATTTTCGCGATTTTAGGGCATTCCATCTCCGTTTTGGGCTCGGGATTGACGCTTTTTCACCATTTTTGAAGCTCTTCTTCTCCATTTGGGTTGTATGAACTCTACAACCTCCATGGAAGCTTGGAATACTCCATATCCCATGGAAGGCTAGAGGTAAATGCTTGATTAGTTGGTTGAGGGATTGAATTCTATTGTATTTAGGTGAGATTTGTGCTTTATATGAATGTTTAGCATATGTGTATAAACTCTTGCATCTCTTTCCTCTATTAAGAACGAATGGCATGCCTTTCTAATTAGGATTGACGCCCATAATTGTTACGCATGTTAGTCGGCTAACATTGATTCCTGATTAGTTTTAATGCAAGTAGCGAGGGTCTAATCGTGCCTAATCAATTTGACCCTATGCGACGAATGGGGTATGAATTGATTATCGTATCGCGGTGGGCTCAAGGTTAAGAGAGAAATCAAATTAGTTTTAGGATTAATTTGTCGCGATGTTACCCATTACTGTTTTCTGATTAATTTAGGACTATTCACCTTGAATTGATTAAGAGGCATGTTTAATTGGAATTGTCTGTTTCTAATTAATTCTTCGGGGTGTTTGTATCGGTGTCGAGCAAACATTTCACGTGCATGAGCAACTCGGCTAATTTCCATGTTTATCGATGAACTGAAATACAATAGAGCAATCCCGATACTTTCTAATTAAGCATACTTGTCAATTTCATATTTCCCTCTTTAATTTTCCGTTAGCGCAATTCTTTGCATGTTAGTAATTTTCCAAACAAAACCTCTCATTGTTTTTACTTCATTACAAATTCAATTTAATTAAGTTAGGATTATAGCTTGCTCGCTGCGCATCGACTCCGTTGCCACTAGCTGCAAAGCTTAGTGAGTTGGGATTATAAATATTATTTTGGCGGGTTTCGACAACCCGAAATTTGTAGGATATTCAAAAATCCTATCACCAAAATTGGCGTCGTTGCCGGGGAGCAACAATTAATCTTACTGGGTTGAATTTTATTTGTTTTTTGTTTTTAATTTTTCTTTTTAAAATTATATTTTTTTTTTTTGTTATGTTTATTTTTATCCTTCTTGTACAGTATGACTCGTTTGTTTTGAGTTGTTGTGTGCAGTTTTATTTTAATTTTTGAGAAAAGTGGAAGAAATGGAACTTGCAATTAACGATGAGCCTTAGAGGACCTTAAGGCAATTGGCATCACCTGACTTGGACCGCCAACCACTGTGTATATCGTATCCAGTAGTACCAGGTAATTTTGAGCTTAATGCCGGTTTAATTAACTTACTACCTTCCTTTTATGGTAATGCAGATGAGGACCCTATTAAACACCTGAAGGAGTTTCAAATAGTGTGTTCGACGATGAAGAAAAGTGAAGCCACTGACGATCAGTTGAGCCTGAGAGCCTTCCTTTTCACATTAAAGGGAAAAGAAAGAGACTGGATGTATTATCTTCCATCGGGATCCATCGCCACATGGAGCGGGTTGAAAGGGCTATTATTGGAAAAAATATTTTCCCGCTTCCAGAGCCACTTTGTTTAGGAAAAAAATTTATGTCATTGCGCAATCGGAAGGCGAGACCCTTCACGAGTGCTGGGAGAAGTTCGGTCATCTATGTGAAAGTTTTTCCCACCATAAGATAGCAGACGCAGAACTGATCCGGTATTTCTACGAAGGCTTGCTTCCACCAGACCGCCAAATGACTGATGTTGCTAGTGGAGGATCTCTCCTTGATAAGACTCCCGTAGAAGCTAGAGTTCTGATCTTTAATATGGTCGGGAACCTTCAGCAGTATGGTGGTGGAGGAGTGAAGCAAGCTCGTCTCTCAAAGGATCTGAACGAGCTCAAAGCCCAAGTACTCGAGGTAAGTAACTCACTTCTCATAGTAGCTCAAAGCTTACAAAAATCTCAATCTTTTGTTTCAGATCGAAATGTCGAGGAGATGGTGAGTTCTTATTTGACGAAATTTTCGGCCATGTTTGAGAGTAGTGGAGATCAAGTGCAAGGTCTGGCCGATGTAATGAAGAGGCTCGACGAAAGGCTTAGTAAGGTGGAGGATCAGTGTTCATGGAAACCACGCCAACAGACGGTGGCGAGCACTTGTGAGCAAGTGTGCGCCATGACCTTGAGAATCGGGAAGGAAATTCCTCCTAATACTACGTCGGTGGTGGATAATCTGGTTGTAGAACCTGAACCGAGGAGAAGGGAGTACGTGCCTAGAGCTCCTTTTCCAAACAGATTGATGAGGCTTGTGCCTGAGGAATTGGAGAGCAAAGAAAAGGAAACTCCTCCTGTTGTTCAGAAGTATGTGCCAAAGCCTCCCAACCCAAGAAGACAGTTGAGTCCTGAGATCATAGAGGAAGAGGACCGAGATGAGAAACCACGTTCGCCTAAGCCAAAATATGTTCCGGTAGCACCATTTCCAAGTAGGCTGGTTAGACCAAAGCCTAAGGTGGATGAAACTGATAAAGAACTCTTGGAGACTTTTCAAAAGGTGATGGTGAACATTCCCCTTTTGGAAGCCATCAAGCAAATCCCCACGTACTTTAAATTCTTGAAGAACTGGTGCACCTCCAAAAGAAAGTCGAAGAAAAAGGAAGGAAAGCTGGTGAGTGAGAACGTCTACGCTATCTCATAAGGTAAATTGCCCAAGAAATGCAAGGACCTAGGTATGTTTACTTTGCCTTGCACTATAGGAGATAAACTGATTAATCATGCCATGTTAGATTTAGGAGCATCTATTAATGTAATGTCATATGCTGTTTTTAAAGAGCTTAAATTGAATGACTTGCATGAAACTGGTGTTATTGTGCAATTGGCTGATAAATCATATGTGCATCCCTTGGGTAAAGTTGATGACGTTCTAATTAGAGTAAATGATCTGTATTTTCTTGCGGATTTTTTATGTGCTTGAAATGAAGGATAAACCATCCCATGTCTCTAAATCAATTCTGTTGGGACGACCTTTTATGAAAACTGCAAAAGTTAAAATCGATGTTGATAAAGGTGTCCTGTCTGTTGAGTTCGATGGAGATGTGAATAAGTTTAAAATTGATAAGTTAAAATCAGAGGAGTTTGTTGGGAATGTTGATGTTGTTTGCTCTTTATTCGAAAATGATGTTGTCTGTCTGCGGAAGGCACGAGATAAAAAATTGTTTGGTGATTTTTGCAGGAACGATGAGATTGGGAAGATGTATGAAGCATCTTCCAAGATTGATTATGGATGAGTCGAGAACAAGAATACAGTCGAGCAATCGACTTTAAAAATTTGCGCTTCTTGGGAGGCAACCCATGAGTATTTAAAATTCATGTCTTTACTTTTAGTTTTTATTTTCCTAGCTTAGCTTTCTCTTGCTTTCTTTTGTAGGAGGTTTGACCTGAGGATCGAGATAATGGGCGAAGACCGCGCTGCTCCAACCGACAACCGAACAAAATTCAGGGGAGGTTTTCTGTTCCCTTTTATTTTGTGCGTTTTAACTGCTTAGTCTGAAGTGTGATACATAGAGGACTATGTATCCTTTTAGGTTGGGGGTGGAGTTGTTTGTTGGATGGATTTCTATAGTTGTTGAGCTGTGGAGATTCTGAATTTGAAGTGCTTGTGTCTGTTGTTGCATGTTGTTCGATGAGGACAATCTAGGAAATGCTTTTAAATTCTTCGTAGTTGCACATCTAGAAAAGCATGAGATTGTATGTGTTAGTTGAGCAGTTTTTAAAAAAAAAATTAAATTTTTTTGTTGCTCCCTTGCATCTATCGAGCACCTAGCAATCTATTATTGGTTCTCTAGGCTTAGAATAATCTTATGTAGCCTAAAATCATGTTGTCCCCCCGAAAGGCACCGCTAGGGAAGGCTTGATGCATGATAGGTTGTAATAGGCTAATCGAGATCGTAGCGAAGCTATTGCCTAAATAAAAAAAAAATTAAATAAAAAGTAAGCATGAAAAATAAAAACTCTAGAGATGCTCCTCCTTCATAAAGTGCACATTAAGAAGTGAGCATTAGTCCTTAAAAAAGTGAAGTGAAATGAAGCTTGACGTGTTAGACTCTCTTGGAGAAGCAAAAGAAAAGTAAAAAAAAGTGGATCAAAAGAAATAAAGAGTACAAAGTACTCAAGAAAAAGAAAATGTTTAGGCCTTTTAATTTGTTACTCTCTTGATTGTTGAAAAGACAATAGAGTGTTCTTAATTGCTAGAAGTAGGGGGAAAACGAGATGTAGGGTTGCATATGGTTTTTCCGAGTCTATAAGAGTTAGAATAGGTTGGCTAATCACACACACACGTAGGGGAGTAGTAGTTTAATTTTTGAAATGTTCTCAGCTTATGCATGCAATCAATTGTTCTCTTTTGTTGTAAGTGCCTTGTTTTTTAAAGCATTGACGTTAGAGTCGTTGCATGCAATTTCATTCATAGGAGCTAGTTCAGAGTTTTTCTTGCTCGAGGACTAGCAAGATTTAGGTTGGGGGTTTTGATAGCACTCTAAAAGTGCTAATATTTAGCTCCTAAGTCTTGTAAATTAGAATAATTATTTGGGCTTAATTGATATATTTTGTATAATTTAATTGTTAAGGGGTAAATCATGCATTTGCGTAAATTAAGAGCTTAAATGAATATCTTAGAGCATTTTATTAATTAACGGTTTTGAGTGATTATACTACATTAATTTATTAATCTAAATTTAACTTTAAATCAATTAATCGCTTAATGGTGCAGGGCTTGCCAAGACAACGATTGTGCCCAGGTTCATTCCAGATGGGTGCACATTGTCTATTATTTTTGTAAAAGTCAACGCTCCTAGATTTGGTCAATGCCCCGCTCCGCGCCCGTCATTGAAAGCCCGCGCGCCCCGATGCCCGTCATTAAAAGTCTAAAAAAGCGTTGTTTTCCATTTTTGTTCCGTCCGTAGCGTCGAGACACTGGGTCAGTGTCTCGACGCTACTCTGAAGTATAAAAAGAACATTTTCGCGATTTTAGGGCATTCCATCTCCATTTTGGGCTCGGGATTGACGTTTTTTCACCATTTTTGAAGCTCTTCTTCTCCATTTGGGTTGTATGAACTCTACAACCTCCATGGAAGCTTGGAATACTATTGTATTTAGGTGAGATTTGTGCTTTATATGAATGTTTAGCATATGTGTATGAACTCTTGCATCTCTTTCCTCTATTAAGAACGAATGACATGCCTTTCTAATTAGGATTGACGCCCATAATTGTTACGCATGTTAGTCGGCTAACATTGATTCCTGATTAGTTTTAATGCAAGTAGCGAGGGTCTAATCGTGCCTAATCAATTTGACCCTATGTGAAGAATGGGGTATGAATTGATTATCGTATCGCGGTGGGCTCAAGGTTAAGAGAGAAATCGAATTAGTTTTAGGATTAATTCGTCGCAATGTTCCCCATTACTGTTTTCTGATTAATTTTAGGACTAATCACCTTGAATTGATTAAGAGGCATGTTTAATTGGAATTGTCTATTTCTAATTAATTCTTCGGGGTGTTTGTATCCGTGTCGAGCAAACATTTCGCGTGCATGAGCATCTCGGCTAATTTCCATATTTATCGATGAACTGAAATACAATAGAGCAATCCCGATACTTTCTAATTAAGCATACTTGTCAATTTCATATTTTTACTTCATTACAAATTCAATTTAATTAAGTTAGGATCGACTCCGTTGCCACTGCAAAGCTTAGTGAGTTCGGATTATAAATATTATTTTGGCGGGTTTCGACAACCCGAAATTTGTAGGATATTCAAAAATGCTATCACCAGTATTGAACCTAGGACCTTATAATCACTGGGCGATACATCATGCGGTTAAGCTATACTGTTGTTGGCTACTATTTTGAGTTTATCCTAAACAAAAGGAAAGATAATTGGGGTAAGGAAGTTTAGGTTATGATCGATATCTTATCCAATATCTCCAAAATAATCTTTAGCATGAAATTTCACTCTTCTAGATATTAGAATATCCGAAGCCTTGGATGTTAATGTTTTGAGTGGATGACCAAGTGGGACCAAGCCATATTATGAAACTAAAAAAAGCATTTTTTTTATTGTGGCCATAAGAACCGCCACGTGGAGAAATACAGCCAATGAAATCATAGACGTTGATTTTGCCACGATAAGAATCTTCTGTATATAAACCCAACCTCAACGGCCTTGTCATTCGCAACAAAACCAACAGACAAGGCATTTTCTCTAGTTCTTGCTTCTAATGGCGGCCTCAACAATGGCTCTGTCCTCCCCGTCGCTCGCCGGAAAGGCAGTGAAACTCACTCCCTCCGCCCCGGAGCTTCTCGGCAACGGCAGAGTCAGCATGAGGAAATCCGCCGCCAAATCTGTTTCTTCTGGAAGCCCATGGTACGGACCCGACCGTGTCAAGTATTTGGGCCCATTCTCCGGCGAATCTCCGTCCTACCTCACCGGAGAATTCCCCGGTGACTACGGCTGGGATACTGCCGGACTTTCTGCAGACCCCGAGACCTTCGCCAAGAACCGTGAGCTCGAAGTTATCCACTCCAGGTAATTAGAAGTGAAAACAAACAAAAACATTTCCTTCCCATAATTTAATTTTAGAATTTTATAAACATAATTTTCAAAATGGTGTATTATATCTGTTCCAACCCTTCAAATATATTTAGTAAAACTTTGAACTATTAATTTTGTGTTTAATAAGTCTTTCATCCTTGTTTCAGGTGGGCTATGCTCGGAGCTCTTGGTTGTGTCTTCCCCGAGCTTCTGTCCCGCAACGGTGTGAAGTTCGGTGAAGCAGTTTGGTTTAAGGCCGGTTCCCAAATCTTTAGCGAAGGTGGGCTTGACTACTTGGGGAACCCAAGCTTGGTTCACGCCCAAAGCATTCTCGCCATTTGGGCCACACAAGTTGTTCTCATGGGGGCTGTCGAGGGATACCGTATTGCCGGTGGCCCACTCGGTGAGATAACCGATCCGATCTACCCAGGTGGGAGCTTTGATCCATTGGGGCTTGCAGATGACCCTGAAGCATTTGCAGAGCTGAAAGTGAAGGAGCTAAAGAATGGAAGATTGGCCATGTTTTCCATGTTTGGTTTCTTCGTTCAGGCCATCGTTACCGGAAAGGGCCCATTGGAGAACCTTGCTGACCACCTTGCTGACCCAGTCAACAACAATGCTTGGGCTTTTGCTACCAACTTTGCTCCCGGAAAATGAGTGACAATCTGTTGTAAAAATTAAAACTTGTTTGTTTCTTTAAGAATATGAAAGGAGTTTGTATTTAGTTAGTTGATCTTTTAATGCTACAAAAAATGTACGATGCTTATTAGTTTATGAGTAAAACTTACGTGCATATTCTGCTACAACTATCTTTTGCAGACCACGTGACACAATTTGATTGGTCAGGCTATATATGCTTTGGTAGGACTTCACGTTGTTGGTTCCTTTCGCTTCTTCCCTATAATAATTTCATTTTAGAACCCTAACAGATGTAGCATCTTCCCGTGTTTTGGACCATCATATTTTTTTCCTTCTTCTTCTTCTTCTTATTTATTTTAAGAAGAAGCCGAGCCTAGATGCGCCCGCAGGAAAATACCATGATTATAATACTTGCCATTCATAACCCGAGCCAATAAGTTGTCACGATGTTTAATTAACCTCCAACACTGCTTAGCTAGAAGGGCCTGATTGAACAGAGTCAAATCTCTGAAACTCATTCCCCATTGCAACTTGCTAACACAGATACGACTCTAAGATTGCCAACGAATCTTCCTCTTACCAGAGATTGAACCCCACCAAAAACTCGCAAACATTTTAGTAATCTCCGAACTAACCTGGGAATGGATCCTGAAGCAACTCATTGTGTATGTCAGAATGGCTTGAGCGACTACTTTGTGATAAACACCTATTTGCCTCCCGCCGAAAACAACTTTTGTTTTCAGCCGTGTAGGGTCTTCCAAACCCTATCTTTTAAGGCGCTGAAAACTTGGCAACGATTCCTCGCCACCTGGGAAGGGAGGCCTAAATACTGACCAAGCGTAGCTGTGTACTTCACCCCAAGCTCACCCTAAATCATATCAATCGCATCTTGCCTCGTATTTCAACATTCCATGAACACTGTTTATCAAAATTAACCGTCTATCTGGTAGCCTCCTCATATATAACTAAAATATTTCTCTAATAGCCTGACAATCTCTCCTCGTTGCCTTGAAAAAAATCAAGTTGTCATCTACAAAAAATAAATGAGAAATAGAAACACAATGACAATTAATTTGAAAACCTGAGATCTCATGGTTATGTTCTTTCTGTTGAAGCATTGCTGAAAAACCTTCAACACAGAGCAGGAACAGGTAAGATGAAAGAGGATCCCCTGACGTAAACCTCAGTAAGGATGGAATTGTTGGAATTAATTAAATAATTAATTCATATGTGGGTAACAAATTCAATAACAATTATATTTGGGCTATTTAATGGGCATTTGAGTGATCTTGATTATGGGCCCAAGACTTCCATATAGTGGTGTGGCCTGCTGAGCAGAAACCAGCCCGTTGGTCCTAGGGGATTATGGGAAACCCTAGAATCAACATAAATATAGTTTAGCTTATGGTCCCCAATAAGCTATGCTGCTTTAGCCTCCCCTATTCCCCATCTGATAGAGAGGATTGCCCATGATTGGCATAGATGAGGAAGACCACAAACCATTAGAGTATTACAGACTATGGATTCATCACATCTAATGGTTCCAGGTAATTCTAATCCCCTCTAATTTAGTTTTTCTTCCATGCTTAGATCCCAAAAGTTTGTCATGATTATTCTTGGATTAAATGTATTTATTCTTGAATAATCATATATTGGGGTTTTCCCAATAAATATTCCAACAAGTGGTATCAGAGCGGTTTTTGCATGGTAGATTACTAATTTTATCAAACATGTTGTCTTTCCTTTGATTCATAAGATTTCGATTCAATAGAATTTTAGAATTATTTTACAACATGTTGTGTGAATTACTCGAACGATTGAATAGTCAAATTTAATTTGGATGCTTTTGCATATTTGAGTTATATCATTAAGGATCATGAATGTTTTCATATGCATATTTTGGCTCAATGATAAAAAAATGTTTTCATATTCAATCTCTGACTATATGATGATTGTCATGAAGAAAGATCATTAGAGAAAGAATTAAAGAATGAAAAAAAAATAGTGTTCGCAGCAACACTGTGTTGCGGAAAATGGCTTAAAGAGGTGTTAGGGCACAATAGCATGAGATTTCCAGTGGGTCTTGGCCCACTGCAAATATACATATAACATAATGAATTTTATGTTATGTTAATATATATAATTTTAAAGATAATACTATTGTTTGTATTTTCCTTTTATAACAGTAGTATTTGTTTATAAAATTATATATATGCCTTATGTTATAAATTTGAATTTGGGCATGAAAAAGTGTGGGGAATTATTTAATTTTTCATTTTTGGTGTGCTTAATAAGGTATCAAGAATTAGCACAATTAGTACAATTTATTTTGAATGTTTTGTAAATTAAAACATTTATAAAGTTATTAGATTATTAGAGGGAGTGTATTTGTTGCTTATGCATATTGTGATCGGCCCAAAGGAAGGTTACAATTTGGCCAAACAACAAATACCAATAATAAGTATGAATAACATAATGATGTGTCCTTGAAGTTGTTAGTCGGCCCAAAGGAAGACTATCTTCTAAAAGGGATAAGTTATTATATTTTATTATTGAATTCTAAATGTGATGCCCAATGCATATGTTAGGTTGTCAGGTGGGTTGAAATCCCAATAAAGTTTTTTTTTGGCATTCTAATTTTTATTTTTGAGGACTTTTCCCTTTATAAATTATGCATGTAAAGTAGGGGTGTACATGGGTTGGGTTGGGTTGGGTTTTAGCCTTTTTCAACCCAACCCGAAATTTTCGGGTTGATAAATTATCAACCCAACCCAACCCAACATTTCAGTCAACCCAACCCAACCCAACCCTTCAAATTTCGGGTTGGGTCGGGTTGGGTTTTTGGGTTGACATTTTTTTTTAATTATTTTAAATTTCATGTTCTTTCACTTTCTTCAAAGACATATCAACAAATTTACATCATAAAATTCTAAAACAAACTTAAATGTCAAAATTCTAAAACAAATTTAAGCTCTAATTTAAATCCACAGAATCAAATCCACAAAAACCGCTCTCAATCCTTAAAACAAGGATTGAAAGGACCTAAACTCATCCAAAAATTCACTCAAAATTGAAAAACAACATAAACTCATCCACTTCAAATTAAAAATAAAACTAAACATACAGTAGCAAAATAAACAAAACTCATCTACAAATACACTTCAAATTAAAAATAAACTAAACATACAGTAGCAAAATAAACTATAAACTTTAAATTCCAAAATACAAAACTAAACATAGTTGTGGATCTCACTTCATGAGCGACGGTGAGGCGAGGAAGAGCGGCGGAGGCAAGGCGTGGCAGGGAGCAGCGACGGCGAAGCGAGGCAGAGGTCGGCGAGGCGAGAGTTGGTCTGGATCTCACTTTGTGAGCGGCGGCGAGGCGAAGCGAGGCAGATCGGCGACGGCGAGGCAAGGTAGGGAGCGACGGCGGCGAGACGAGGTAGGGAGCGACGACGGCGAGACGAGGTAGGGAGCGATGACGGCGAGGCGAGGTAGGGAGCGGCGACGGCGAGGCGATGCAGACGAGAGAAGGGGAGGCAAAGTCAGATGCAGAGAAGGGAGGCGATGCAAAGAGAGGCGAGAGAAGGGGAGGCTCAGATTTTCTAAATGAAGAAACCCTAATTATAAATTATTGAATATATATATATAATTTTTTTTTTTTTAAATATATTAAATCCGGGTTGGTTCGGGTTGAACCGAGCCAAATTTGGTTCAACCCGCGAACCGACCCGAAAATTTGGGTTTTCAAAATTCAAACCCAACCCAACCCATATTAAAAAAAACCCAACCCAACCCGAAAAGTTAGGTTGGGTTGGGTTGGGTTTCGTGGGTTGCGGGTTTTTTGTACACCCCTAATGTAAAGATATTACTCTTAATTTTGAAAATAATTTTGGTAATTTCATTTTCATGAAGATACAATTAATAGTAATTAAAATAAATGTGTTTTTGCATATTAATCTGATTTTCTATGTTAGTGTTGATTTGATGGATCATGCTGCCAAAGTAGCCTCTGATTTCTGATATTGACATCTTCATAGTTAATTAGATGTTTGTGAACCTGTTGTTTATGCGTTCTGTTGTCGGCCCAAAGGAAGACGTCAGTTTGGCCAAATAACAGGTACATCTATGGTTATTTGGTGATAAAACATGGATAATATAAAGTTATGCCATGTGAGTGATTGTCGGCCCAAAGGAAGACTTTCACTTGACCGGATTAGGTATCAATGTTTCGGCCAAATAACAGGTACATCTATGGTTATTTGGTGATAAAACATGGATAATATAAAGTTATGCCATGTGAGTGATTGTCGGCCCAAAGAAAGACTTTCACTTGACCGGATTAGGTATCAGTGTTTCCTCACCACATTGAGAGTACTGTTTGCAAGTTGACAGTCGGCCCAAAGGAAGGTTGTCAATGTTGTGTTTGGTATCTTGTTGTCCTCATAAAGTTTAATTTTAAGGTATTTTTATAAATACTAAGTTATTCATGGGCATGTTTTAGTTGTTTTTTCAAAATTTTAAATACTATTGCCTTGTTTGATTTTGAGAATATTTTTGTTCACGTTGTTATGAATAAAGAAACACTTTCATTTTTTTTTTCTACTTAGCAACATCCCATTCAGATTAATTGGGATTTATATTTAAAAAAAAAATGGAATAATCTTAATTTCATAAGCTTTATGATGATGAAATTTTTATTCAAGGGAATCATGTTTGATAAGGAAATAATTAGGAAATTCCTTTAAAAAGATAAAGATTGTTCTGAAATGAACATAAAGTGAGAGACATTTAAACTTTTGGTTAAATGTGTCTTAATGAAGAACAATGGAACATAAGAGAGTACACTATGATGCTTGTAAGGGTAGATGAACCCTTAATGAACGAATCTTCGATGGTATGTTGAAGAAAATTGTTTTAAGTATGAAAGAACAATATGTACTCAATTAACAATTTCCTTAAGGGAGAAATTAAAGTCGACACAAATCTGCATTTTGAACATATTAGTCCAAATCACTAAAAATTAGGATCCAGATTTCTCCTAATTTTTTTTTAGGACATGTAGGAAAATATGTTCTTAGTACTTCTTTTCATAATGTAAAAAGAAAATTTGACTTCTCACTTAGGATTTAAACAAAGTTAATTTAGTTTGCATGTCATACTTCCATGTGTTAAATAGACTCTAGTATTTCTATTCATTGATGATTTGTTCTTTTGATTTAACAAATTTTCGAGTCTGTATTAAATAGGATTAAGGGGAAAATAATGAAATAGTCAATAATTAAGTGCATTGAGAGGTTTACTCTCTTTGAACAATGTTTCATAGTCTCTTTTATCTGGCTTCTTAAAATGCTTAACAATATTGTTTAATATTTTCATAAATATATTCTCAGTGAAGTCACTTATGTTTGATGTTAGAGAGGTCTTTAGTTCTGAATATCTTGAAAGTCATATGATTAGTTTCTAGTGATGAAACCCTATGAATTTGGTAGAGAATGTCTAAGGCCTTTTGTTAAACTTCTTTAAGAATTTATAGAGCCATTAAGTAAGACGTTTTTTAAAACCTGAGTAAAGTGTGTTGCTTATAGAATGATTCAAAGCTCATAAAGATGAGGTTAGAAGTATGACAAATTATTTCTCTTTGCATTTAACTTCTTTGGGAAAAAACTTAAGATTGCAGCATAAAGTTAAAGTGGTGTACCACATATAACAACAACTAAATCTCTTGCAATTAAAGATTAGGCAAATGCTTAACATTATGTTTGCATTTAGAGATGTCCAACTAATGATTGGTCCTAAAGGTCAATAAGAAAAATTTGCATTTAAAGATTATTTGTTGTTACTCTAGGTACACTAGTCATTTTCATGATTTCTAAAATTAAGTCTCACTTAGGTTCATTTGCTAGATATCTTTACTTTCTTAAGGATGTTGAGTTTGAGGGGGAAGATCAAATGAGGAATGTTATCCTTATGAAAAGAGAATTTGAGTTATTTTCTATATGTGAAAACATTAGTTAAGATTCTCCTCATTTAAGTAAGACAAACTCAACATTATTAAAAGTGTTATTAAAGTAATCACAAGAGATGAGAGAAATCCAAGTATAAAGATTTGAGTTTGACTTAAACGTAAAAGTAAGATGATTTCATTATCTTTCCCTAAAGTCAAACAAAGATTTAACTCTTAAAATAGAGAATTAATGTCACAAAGAATTAGGTGAAACAACACTGACAATATTTGACATCTTGTCATATTGTCTTTAAGAGGTAATGTGTGTTGAAAGATATAAGGTTTGTCTAGTTATTATGTTTCAATTATTATGGGTGACATTAATTATTTAGAGACTTGTGATAACACTTCAAAACTATTTTTAAAAGTTATGTCAAATAGATATAAAGATTGATAGCCTATATAGTTTAGAAACTCTTGATCTAGTAACACAATGTTTCAAAGGTTTCATTCCATTTGTGATCTTAATAAGGTTTTTGTTTGTAACTTCATAAGCTTCATTCATTAATTATCACATTTAATGTCTAAGGTATACAAAAGTGATAATTATGAATTACAGACTTAGTAGGAGTAAAGTTATTTTCTTAGTGTAATATGACTATGACGTGATAAATACTAAGCTATAGGATGAAAGCTTGTATGAATATCTCTTTTGATATTGTGAAATGATATTGTGAGATCAATCTCAAGTAACATTGAGATTTCACAAAAGAGGTTATGTCAGAAAGTCTCCCAAGTTTTCTGGCATAAAGTTGTATGCACTAAGAAATATTCAAATCCTTAAAGACGACAAATTTAGTCTCAATAAAGGTCCCTTGAATAAAGAAATGAAGAATTTCATGCTTGAAGTTTAGACGCTTCCGCTTCTGTATTCATATCAATAACAAAAGGCAATATTTTTATAACTTTTAATTGGATCTAAAGAGTTTTAAGGTAATTAACAAAATGATACATGCTCACTCGTCAAAATCAAATAAAGTAGAGATCATGAGGTAATTTGATTTTGATAATAGTAAGAGTTGCCAACAGGATCCACCTTCCCAGTTATGTTCACTAAATGAGTAAAAGATACTACTATAAATAAAAGTGACAAATAGTCATTTGTAGTAGTTTCTTTTATCATTAAGGTTTGTGGTCATAACACTTTGTGTGGCAAGAAACTCATAAATTTTAATTCTTGTCACTAAGTTGTTTGGACAAGAATTTGTAATTCTTTTCAATTTATAGCAACAAAAGCTTTATGAGAATCATAAGCTTTAGTTGATAAAGAAAATTCAGAGTTTTTATTGTGTCTAAAGGAATACAACTTCATCATTACGGATACGTTCATTAAGAAATTTCACACACAAATGTTTTGGGAGCATAATGCTCATATAGGTGTGAAAATTATGTTACGTCAGTTGAGTGGGAGTTTGTGCTTTCGTAAAGTAGACACAAAATTTTGTTTCTGCAGAATAAAGAAGATGAATTATTTTTGTTACTCTGAATCACTTTCTTTCTAACAGTAGTTTAATATAAGGCTAGAAAGAGTTAAGTTTGATCTCTCTAAAGAATAAAGTTGACCAGTTGAAAATAGACATGTTTAGATCACATTACATGTAATTTTCATGCTGCTCTTCCACACTTGATCCATGTCATTGAGTATATTTGGTGTGGTGATCATTGAAGGCTGAGTTGCGACCATACATGTGACAAAAGTCGCTTTGGTTCCTCATTGGTATACAAAATGGACCGGATTGTGATTAAAGGGAAGTTATTTTTAAAATAGCATTAAGTTGTGCACTAAAGAATAAATTAATAATTGCTAATAAGGAAATTGTTGCCCAAGTGGGAGATTGTTGGAATTAATTAAATAATTAATTCATATGTGGGTAACAAATTCAATAACAATTATATTTGGGCTATTTAATGGGCATTTGAGTGATCTTGATTATGGGCCCAAGACTTCCATATAGTGGTGTGGCCTGCTGAGCAGAAACCAGCCCGTTGGTCCTAGGGGATTATGAGAAACCCTAGAATCAACATAAATATAGTTTAGCTTATGGTCCCCAATAAGCTATGCTGCTTTAGCCTCTCCTATTCCCCATCTGATAGAGAGGATTGCCCATGATTGGCATAGATGAGGAAGACCACAAACCATTAGAGTATTACAGACTATGGATTCATCACATCTAATGGTTCCAGGTAATTCTAATCCCCTCTAATTTAGTTTTTCTTCCATGCTTAGATCCCAAAAGTTTGTCATGATTGTTCTTGGATTAAATGTATTTATTCTTGAATAATCATATATTGGGGTTTTCCCAATAAATATTCCAACATGGAAATCTTGAGATGGAACCCCATTCAACAACACTGAGAAGGAGACTGATTCCACACAATTCATAATGAGAGAAACTCATTGTTGACAAAACTCCATTTTCTCCATGGCGACCCTCTTTATAAAAACACATTCGACTCTGTCATAGGCTTTGCTCATGTCTAACTTAAGAGAAATGGTCCCCTCTTGCCCACATCGCTTTTTATTCAACGCATGAATGCATTCTTAACCAATTAGCGTGTTGTCTGAAATTAGACGACCTGGGACAAAAGCAGACTGAGATGGCGAGATGATGGCATCGAGTACCGATTTCAGCCTATTAACTATAACTTTTGATATGACTTTGTAAATCACATTACAAAGGTTAATAGGTCGAAACTCACTCAGTCGTTTCAGATCTTTAACTTTCGAAATAAGGACCAAGAAAGTTTTATTCAAAGAACCCAAATCTGTCCGACCATTAAGAATTTTCAAACACAGCTCAGTAGTCTCATCTCCCACTACACATCCCAGTATCTCTGACAGGACAATGCTTGGAAACCATCCGGGTCGGGGGCTTTTGTAGTCGACATGAGTTTCAATGCCATCTCAACTTCTGATCTAGTAAAAGGCCTAGACAGACAACGATTCTGCTATTTAGTAATGGAAGAAGGAATCGCTGCTAGAATAATCTGAATGCTACTCTCCTCCGAGTTATTGGATTTGAAGAGTTTCTGAAAATAAACATTAGACATGGAGGACATTGATTCCTCTCCTCCTAGCAAAGATCATTATCGTCCATTAAACCTGTTATCTTATTAGTTTGGCACCGAAAGCAAGCCCTCAAACGAAACCATTTAGTATTTGTGTCCCCCCACTTCAGCCAATCCTCTCGCACTCGCTATTTCTAGTAAATTTTCTCCTCTTCCAAAAGAACCTCCAACTTTCACTCTGCCACCCGAGACTCTCTAAGCCAGTTCGGACCCTGAGATCTAGAGAGTGTCACTATCTGGATTTCCTTCCTAACAATTGCCCCTTGATCGAGCCTTTTAAACACTCCGTATTCCAAGTCATAAGCTCTTTCAGACACTTAGACAGGTGAAACTGAAATATATTTCCCTCCCAAGATCCACCTTGAGACCAAACTCGCTGAATCACTCCTCGACATCCCTCACTACAACAAATATCACATACGATGCCAAACCGAGCATAGCTCAATTGGCATAAGGTTGTACCCATGACTAAAAGATCATGGGTTCAATCCTCGCTTTAATTAAAATACCGTTACAAAAAAAAAAAATATCACATACGACAGCATGAAAAAACCGTTATCGTAGGCTTTCTATAGCGTTTTTGAAACGCGGTCATAGCCCCTGTTATTGAAAGTCTCTGACTTTTCATAACCTGTTTTCAACGCTATGAAAAACGCTATAGAAAACTCATTTTCGATTGCGAATATTTCACGCTATGAAAACTTTTTATAGCAGTATTAAAAAACGCTATTATTGCCTTTTAATAGCGTATTTAATAACGTTAAATATACTCTATAGAAACCTTTTGATAGAGTTTTTAGGTACGCGGTGGTAGTCCATGTTATTGAAGGTCCCTCACTTTTCATAGCGAAGTTTCAACGCTATAGAAAATGCTATAGTAAACTAAGTTTCGATTGCGTAATTTTAAGGCTATGAAAACTTTTAATAGCTTTTTTATGCATGCTATGATAGCCGATGTTATTGAAAGTCCCGAACATTTCATAGCATTGTTTTCACGGTATAGAAAATGTTATCGAAAGTTCATTTTTTAATGCGTAATTTTAATTCAATGAAAACTTTTCATAGCATTTTTAGCTACAATGCTTGTTTCTATTGCATTCTTTATTTCTTTTTATTTTTAATGATGTTGTATGTTTTTATAGTCATTTCTTACCACTAATAATTATTAATGACTATAATGGTCACCTTTTAAAACATAATTTTAGTGTCATAAATAATTTCATTTACATTTCTTTAAAATATCATACCAAATCATTTAATTCCAAACACTTACTACAAAGCATACTTGACAACTAAAATAAACAAAGTGCTTAAAATGGAGTGAGAAAAATAATAAATATTCAGCAATAAAATACATTGATCGAGTAATTTTCAACACAAGTTGGCTAAAATATAAAATACAAATTTACTAAGTATTCAAAATTAGAGTAACATGAGTATCATCTACAAAAAATAAAGCAAGTTGTCATCTCCACTCGGTGATGAGCCGATCGACGAGTATGATCCACATGTTCGACCCAAGCTACACGATCATACTGCTGTTTTATTTGAATCACAATCATTATCCAATTGAAAATGAGATCGAAGAACAAAGGCATTAAGGGGAAGGAGAAGGAAAAAAAAAACCTTTAATGGGAATGTTGTCACATCTCCAATGACAAAGATTTCTAGTATCTTTGTTCTGAACAGAGCAATAATGTATGACTAAGTCATTTCCTTGAATATTTTCATGGTTATAAAACAATTTATGATTGTCAACGGAAGTAAAAAACACTTATCGACAATTAAGTTTTGAAAAGTTTTCATAAATATGATACACAAACCAAAGTGACCGACACACTCCTAATGGCCTAGCGAGAAATGTGTTAATGGAAGTCTTATCTAGGGAAAATAGTTATCCCAACCCGATCCAAATAAAGAATAGGATGAAATTTTCAATTCGGTACACAAATTTGGATGATAAGTTATGACGAGATTGCTCCAAAAACTAGTTTCCTTAAGTAGTGTTGTTATGTGAAACCAATTAAACTTCACCTCAACTCAACTATAAATAAACTATTACCAAAGCACAATATTAATATGTTAAGCTGAACAAAAAAGAGGTATAATTCCCCTAGGAATTGGGACAAAAAAAAAAGAGTCTCCTTCGCCATTAAACTGAAATCTCAAAACTAATAAATTAAAAAATGATGATGACACTCAAAACTAATCAAGCTTGGCAAGAATTATAATTAAGCTAGAATCTCAAATTATTCATTGCCTAACCAGATGCATCCATTTAAACTTTGCCAACAAAATATGTCACAAACGTCATGCTATCAAGGTCTATCAAATGATGCCTACACCCACAACCTTCCCAACTCCATCTAGATTCTTCTTATTCTACATAGTAAAGCAAGAAAGAGATTATTAGATACAAAAAAAATTGACTAATCCAAACTATAAATCCATCTTGGTTCACAATAGTCTAAAACAATCAAAAGAGAAACTATAAATCCCTTTTGGTTCACTTGAAAAATCAAACAAAATCAATCATTGACAACCAATTTCATTAGATAGAGAAACTTAATGAGAATAATTAATATAAAACAAAAAACTCATAAAATGTAATCAAAGAAACTGTGATTGAACTATGTATTCAATTACTAATATAAATAAATTGAAAAATTAAAATTGCAAAGTCTAAATGGAATGATTCTTCGCACTAAATTTATATTTTCATACTCACCATATAAAGCTATAACTAATTATATACCAAAGTCACCTTGTTTAGAGTAGGAATGAGAGTAGGTGTGCTTCCCCTTTTTCTGCATGTTTCTAATTTCTTTCTTGGCAAACACATACTATCATGAAAATATGAGTGTTTGAACCACTTGATGTCTATTAAAAAACCAGCTCCCTAGAATCTAGTTGTTATTACCGAGCATCATATTCATATGTTTTGAAAGACCAAACAACTTAAAATCCTAAACAGAGCGACAACAACAAGATAAATTCGAGAGGTCGGAGTGGCGATAGAGGCCCGAAGGGAGCACAGCGGCGTGAGGAGATCCGAGGTAGAGGTCTATTTTTTTTTCCAGAGCGTTCGACGCAGCTAAGCGTCAGATCTGTTGTGGGATTTGATTTTAAATAAATCAATCCAACAATTTTTGTGGCTAAAGTTAAGAGTTTGATATCAGTTTTCTTTTGCATCACAGTAAAATAAAATGGTTTTAATTTTATCTTCGACTCCATCGCCTATTCTAAGTATTCTATTTTTTTTTGGTAAGATGTGATATGTTGCATGAAAAAAAGGGAGATTGATCGCACAACATTAGCCAAATTAATAAAACACGGGATGGATGGAGAGCGATTGGTAATTGAATTTCAACTTCTTCTCCATCACCTAAAATCAAACATTGTCTTGCTCGCACAACATTAGCCAACAACTCCTTTTACTCGTCGATAAATGCATTTAAATTTCTTCACAGGTGTAGGATCGAACCCCACAATTTGGGCTTTATAAACGATGCACGCTTACCCATTGCGCACCAAGTGGTTGTTTGATAAAAAATAAAGCCAAAAGTTCGATAAATCGGCATAACTGAACTAATGACTAAGAGGTCCGAGGTTCGATCTCTTCATTAATTAAATACCTTTGCAAAAAAAATGTTCTTGAGTTTGTTTATACCTTATTTTAAATCTTTCACTTTGATGCTTAGTTTATAATTTTAATCTATAAATATTTTTTGTGTTATACTTTAGAGTATCAAATTTCAAATATTCAATTTTAATTCTTCTAACTTTTTCTTCGAACTGGTTTTAGTCCTTGTTATTAGTTCATCATTTAATAAAAAAATTCAAAATTATTTTGAACTCCACATCTTTCCCTTGGCTAAATTTAGCTTTAAATAGTTCTCTATACATATATGTATTTCATCAAATAAATGAAGTAAAAGTATTTCTTTATGCAAAGTTCAAAAAACAAACATAAACTATGAAAATATCCATTGCCTAAATAAAATAAGTTTAAAAGGTCTAAACCCAAATTAAGATATAAACCTAACTTTTAAAATAGAGAAGAAAAAAAATTGGGCATAAATGGTTCTAAAAGTCTTGCCTCTCCCATCATTCCAATCACTGCAAAGTCTGCGCCTGACCTAGTTTTTTTGGCGGGAAGCCTTTTCCCTCCATCTTTCACTTGCCTTTCTTGTGGATTGCTCTTCAGATGATCATTTGCATCTATTTTGTCTTTTCAAATTAGTGATTTCGTAGAGCAGCGTGTGTAGTTATTGAGTCGATTCTGACTGATCTGGATGATTTCTACTTCAGATCATTTATTGGGGCCTTTTAATTCACGACGTTCTAGATAGCCTAAAAATCTCTTACAATATTCTGCGAACATTCGAAAGAGGACTCTTACTCCAAGGGAAAGATCGAGCTTCCTCCTCCGAGCAAATTTTGTTTATCCTGCCACGTTTGAGAGCGGTGTCCGACTTCCCATTAATCCTTTTAAATTTTACATTTAGTTGTTTAGGTACAACTGTCAGCAATTATTAAATACTTCATCTTACTTCTGATTTTTCTAGAATTAGCACAACTGTATCAATTATTTTAAAAGCTACAACCCCAAACTAACCCTCTGTTATATTAATACAATGGGCTGGTTGCACAAATAGCAATCATGCCCAAACTAATTGCAAATTTAGCAAACTTTAAAATGTTTTGCAAATATGGCAAAAAAATTTGTTTCTATCACTGATAGACTTTATCATATCACTGATAGACTTCTATCAGTGATAGACTATTATCACTGACAAAAATCTATAAAAAGCTGAGGTGATCAGCGATAGACTTCTATCAGCCATAAGATATCAGCGATAAAAATTATCATATCCGCAAAATTTTTAAAAACATGCTATATTTTTAATTATCTTATTCTAAATTGACATTTGTTACAATTTTCATAATACAATCATACAATCATAGAAGTTTAGGATAATTTATAATTTAATTGTTCATCATTTGGAAGCAAACATATAAATCATTAGCACAATTCATTACTAAATATGCATCTTAGTTTTTTGAAAACAGAAAACCAAACAAATTACAATAAAACTTAGCTTGTTTTACTAAATTATTGTGTTGATTTCGATGTGTTTTGTAGTTGTGCTGCCGAGTGTTGTGTTTTGTAGTTGTGTTGCCTAGTGTTAGAGCATGTTTGTGAGTGATTAATTTGGAATGACAAAAATCAATTTTTCAGATCCAAAATCAATTCTATTTCAAAATGGTGATGTTTGACAATTGTATAAAAATGATTTTTAAATTTTTAAAGAATCAAAAATCAATTTTAGTGATTCCGAGTTTTTTCATTTTTTTTTTGTCAGCAAAAACAATTTTAAATTCACTACCGAACACAAATTTTATGTTGTATATTTAAATTTAAAGTTTTTAAATTGAAACCAAACGTGGTTTCAAATATAATGAAAATAAGAAATTTGTTTTCGTTTTCTACTAAATTCTTGTTTTCGAAAACAAATTTTCGGATTACGAAGCAAACGGGGACCAGCTTTCCTAAAAATTTGTTCAATTTTCTGACTAACTTCTTTATTCTCCATACTCCATGTTTCACCTTCATCTTAATTTTTATTTTAAATTTATTTGGTTGTTTCTATATTATTTTATTCAACTGTTGAATTTATTTGTTCTTACTTTTTTTTATTTAAATTGAAATAACATTTTTTTTTCATAATGATTTTTTATAGCAATTATTTTTCTTATCAAAACATATAAATATCTAGACTAAACATAATATTGTAATTTGAGGGCATAATATTGTACTACAATAGTCATTTTCTTTTGAAGATCCAAATAGGAAATCTTATTTATAGTGATTAAAATTCTGCTCAATTAGGTCCCAACCAAGTTTGATATTTTAAAATCATTTCTAGTTTTTTAAATTCTAGAATTTGAAATCTATCTCATTTCAATTCGAGATGGCACACAAAGCCTAAAACATTCTTTTTTTCACAAAAACTCATGAAATATTTTGGCATAAATAAAGTGTTTCAAAAACACCTACAAAATCCAATAAAACAAGGAAGCTGGTATTTGTTTCAATAAATACATAAAAATACCTTTTTTATATTAAATTGGCCTAATAGCTCAGTTGGGTAGAGTGTCGTGCTAATAACGCGAAGGTCGTGCATAGGCCAAAGATTTTAATACCCAAATAAGGGGTGAATAAGAAAAGTATATCAGTGACAAGGTCCGTTTTCGGTGAGGGCTATGAGCAAAGTCATGTCAGGTTCGACACTTGCATAGGCCGGAATTTTTAATACCCAAAGAAGGGGTGAATAAGAAAAGTATATCGGTGACAAGGTACGTTTTGGGTGAAGGCTATGACCAAAGTCATGTCATCGCAGGTTCGACACTTGCATAGGCCAAAAATTTTAATACCCAAAGAAGGGGTGAATAAGAAAAGTATATCGGTGACAAGGTACGTTTTGGGTGAAGGCTATGACCAAAGTCATGTCATGTCTTTAAAATTCTCGGCTGTCAAACCAAAATATTGATGAGCTTCAAATGACATAGTCATAAGTAGTCATAGAGAACCTGTGGTTGAGCTTTGCTAGCTCAAGTGGAATCTCGGATGACTATCTGAGGGTCGTGGTTGAACATTAAAGGTAGTATGTTCAAGAGTAATATGATCCTATCTGAAGAGTGGCCGATGTGGTACTTTGTTCGAGTGGAGAGGATTGTTGACATATGTTTCAATAAATACATAAAAATACCTTTTTTATACTAAATTGGTCTATTAGCTCATTTGGTTAGAGCGTTGTGCTAATAATGCGAAGGTCGCAGGTTCGACACCTGCATAGACCAAAATTTTAATACCCAAGGAAGGGGTGAATAAGAAAAGTATATCGATGACACCCTATCATAATTATTGTTCCAATGACATAGTCATAGTGAATCTGTGGTTGAGTTTTGCTAGCTATGAGGGTCGTGGTTGAACATTAAAGGTAATATGTTCCAAAGTAATACAATCCTATCTGAAGAGAGGCCTTATCTGAAGAGAGGCCGAGGTGGTACTTAATGTACTATGTTCAAAAGTAATACAATCCTATCTAAAGAGAGGCCGAGGTGGTACTTTGTTCGAGAGGAGAGGATTATTTTTTTGACGAGAGGATTGTGTTAGGAGTACAAACAATCTATTGGCATGAGACTTTTTGGGTGAAACCAAAAGCAAAGCAACGAGAGTTATGCTCAAAGTGGACAATATATATCATAGCATTGTGGAGATGTTTGGTTCATGGTTGAACATTAAAGTCAACATGTTCAAGAGTAATACGATTCTATCTTAAGAGAGGCCGAGGTGATACTTTGTTCGAGAGGAGAGGATTGTTGATATATGTTTCAATAAATACATAACAATACTATTTTACATTAAATTAGCCTATTAGCTCAGTTGGTTAGAGCGTCGTGCTAATAACGCGAAGGTCGCAGGTTCGACACCTGCATAGGCCAAAAATTTTAATACCCAAAGAACGGGTGAAGAATAAGAAAAGTATATCAGTGACAAAGTACACGTTTTGGGTGAGGGATATGACCAAAGTCTTGTCATGTTTTAGTCATGGTGAATTTGTGGTTGAGCTTTGCTAGCTATGTAATCTCGGATGACTATCCGACGGTCGTGGTTGAACATTAAAGGTAATATGTTCAAGAGTAATAAAATCCTATCTGAAGAGAGGCCGAGGTGGTACTTTGTTCGAGAGGAGAGGATTATTTTTTTGACGAGAGGATTGTGTTAGGAGTATAAACAATCTATTGGCATGAGACTTTTTGGGTGAAACCAAAAGCAAAGCAACGAGAGTTATGCTCAAAGTGGACAATATATATCATAGCATTGTGGAGATGTTTAGGTCGTGGTTGAACATTAAAGCTAACATGTTCAAGAGTAATACGATCCTATCTTAAGAGAGGCTGAGGTGATACTTTGTTCGAGAGGAGAGGATTGTTGATATATGTTTCAATAAATACATAAGAATACTTTTTTACATTAAATTGGCCTATTAGCTCAGTTGGTTAGAGCGTCGTGCTAATAACGCGAAGGTCGCAGGTTCGACACCTGCATAGGCCAAATATTTTAATACCAAAAGAACGGGTGAAGAATAAGAAAAGTATATCGGTGACAAGGTACACTTATATGACCAAAGTCTTGTTATGTCTTAGTCATAGTGAATTTGTGGTTGAGCTTTGCTAACTCTGTAATCTCGGATGACTATCCGACGGTCGTGGTTGAACATTAAAGGTTCAAGAGTAATACAATCCAATCTGAAGAGAGGCCGAGGTGGTACTTTGTTCGAGGGATATGACCAAAGTCTTGTCATGTCTTAGTCATAGTGAATTTGTGGTTGAGCTTTGCTAACTCTGTAATCTCGGATGACTATCCGACGGTCGTGGTTGAACATTAAAGGTTCAAGAGTAATACAATCCTATCTGAAGAGAGGCCGAGGTGGTACTTTGTTCGAGAGGAGAGGATGACAATATATATCATAGCATTGTGGAGATGTTTGGTTCGTGTACGATCCTATCTCAATATATATCATAGCATTGTGGAGATGTTTGGTTCGTGGTTGAACATTAAAGCTAATACGATCCTATCTTGAGAGAGGCTGAGGTGATACTTTGTTCGAGAGGAGAGGATTGTTGATATATGTTTCAATAAATACATAAGAATACTTTTTTACATTAAATTGGCCTATTAGCTCAGTTGGTTAGAGTGTCGTGCTAATAACGCGAAGGTCGCAGGTTCGACACCTGCATAGGCCAAATATTTTAATACCCAAAGAACGGGTGAAGAATAAGAAAAGTATACGGTGACAAGGTACACGTTTTGGGTGAGGGATATGACCAAAGTCTTGTCATGTCTTAGTCATAGTGAATTTGTGGTTGAGCTTTGCTAACTCTGTAATCTCGGATGACTATCCGACGGTCGTGGGTGAACATTAAAGGTTCAAGAGTATTACAATCCTATCTGAAGAGAGGTCGAGGTGGTACTTTGTTCGGGAGTAGAGGATGACAATATATATCATAGCATTGTGGAGATGTTTGGTTCGTGGTTGAACATTGAGGTGATACTTTGTTCGAGAGGAGAGGATTGTTGATATATGTTTCAATAAATACATAAGAATACTTTTTTACATTAATTTGGCCTACTAGCTCAGTTGGTTAGAGCGTCGTGCTAATAACGCGAAGGTGGCAGGTTCGACACCTTCATAGGCCAAATATTTTAATACCCAAAGAACGGGTGAAGAATAAGAAAAGTATATCGGTGACAAGGTACACGTTTTGGGTGAGGGATATGACCAAAGTCTTGTCATGTCTTAGTCATAGTGAATTTGTGGTTGAGCTTTGCTAACTTTGTAATCTCGGATGACTATCCGACAGTCGTGGTTGAACATTAAAGGTTCAAGAGTAATACAATCCTATCTGAAGAGAGGCCGAGGTGGTACTTTGTTCGAGAGGAGAGGATTATTTTTTTGACGAGAGGATTGTGTTAGGAGTATAAACAATCTATTGGCATGAGACTTTTTGGGTGAAACCAAAAGCAAAGCAACGAGACTTATGCTCAAAGTGGACAATATATATCATAGCATTGTGGAGATGTTTGGTTCGTGGTTGAACATTAAAGCTAACATGTTCAAGAGTAATACGATCTTATCTTAAGAGAGGTTGAGGTGATACTTTGTTCGAGAGGAGAGGATTGTTGATATATGTTTCAATAAATACATAAAAATACTTTTTTACATTAAATTGACCTATTAGCTCAGTTGGTTAGAGCATCGTGCTAATAATGCGAAGGTCGCAGGTTCGACACCTGCATAGGCCAAATATTTTAATACCCAAAGAACATGTGAAGAATAAGAAAAGTATATCGGTGACAGGGTACACGTTTTGGGTGAGGGATATGACCAAAGTTTACGGTCGTGGTTGAACATTAAAGGTTCAAGAGTAATACAATCCTAATCCTATCTGAAGAGAGGCCGGGATGGTACTTTGTTCGAGACTAGAGGATGACAATCAGAGGCCGAGGTGGTACTTTGTTCGAGAGTAGAGGATGACAATATATATCATTGCATTGTGGAGATGTTTGGTTCGTGGTTGAACACTGAGGTGATACTTTGTTCGATTGTTGATATATGTTTCAATAAATACATAAGAATACTTTTTTACATTAATTTGGCCTACTAGCTCAGTTGGTTAGAGCGTCGTGCTAATAACGAGAAGGTCGCAGGTTCGACACCTGCATAGGCCAAATATTTTAATACCCAAAGAACGGGTGAAGAATAAGAAAAGTATATCGGTGACAAGGTACACGTTTTGGGTGAGGGATAAGACCAAAGTCTTGTCATATCTTAGTCATAGTGAATTTGTGGTTGAACTTTGCTAACTTTGTAATCTCGGATGACTATCCGACGGTCGTGGTTGAACATTAAAGGTTCAAGAGTAATACAAACCTATCTGAAGAGAGGCCGAGGTGGTACTTTGTTCGAGAGGAGAAGATTATTTTTTTGACGAGAGGATTTTGTTAGGAGTATAAACAATCTATTGGCATGAGACTTTTTGGGTGAAACCAAAAGCAAAGCAACGAGAGTTATGCTCAAAGTGGACAATATATATCATAGCATTGTGAAGATGTTTGGTTCGTGGTTGAACATTAAAGCTAACATGTTCAAGAGTAATACGATCCTATCTTAAGAGAGGCTGAGGTGATACTTTGGCCGAGAGGAGAGGATTATTGATATATGTTTCAATAAATTCATAAGAATACTTTTTTACAATAAATTGGCCTATTAGCTCAGTTGGTTAGAGCGTCGTGCTAATAACGCGAAGGTCGCATGTTCGACACCTGCATAGGCCAAATATTTTAATACCCATAGAACGGGTGAAGAATGTACCCGTTTTGGGTGAGGGATATGACCAAAGTCTTGTCATGTCTTAGTCATAGTGAATTTCTGTAATCTTGGATGACTATCCGACGGTCGTGGTTGAACATTAAAGGTAATATGTTCAAGAGTAATACAATCCTATCTGAAGAGAGGCCGAGGTGGTACTTTGTTCGAGAGGAGAGGATTATTTTTTTGACGAGAGGATTGTGTTAGGAGTACAAACAATATATTGGCATGAGACTTTTTGGGTGAAACCAAAAGCAAAGCAACGAGAGTTATGCTCAAAGTGGACAATATATATGTGAGGATTGTTGATATATGTTTCAATAAATACATAAGAATACTTTTTTACATTAAATTGGCCTATTAGCTCAGTTTGTTAGAACGTCGTGCTAATAACGCGTAGGTCGCAGGTTCGACACCTGCATAGGCCAATTATTTTAATACCCAAAGAAAGGGTGAAGAATAAGAAAAGTATATCGATGACAAGGTACCCGTTTTGGGTGAGGGATATGACCAAAGTCTTGTCATGTCTTAGTCATAGTGAATTTGTGGTTGAGCTTTGCTAACTCTGTAATCTCGGATGACTATCCGACAGTCGTGGTTGAACATTAAAGGTTCAAGAGTAATACAATCCTATCTGAAGAGAGGCCGAGGTGGTACTTTGTTCGAGAGGAGAGGATTATTTTTTTGACGAGAGGATTGTGTTAGGAGTATAAACAATCTATTGGCATGAGACTTTTTGGGTGAAACCAAAAGCAAAGCAACGAGAGTTATGCTCAAAGTGGACAATATATATCATAGCATTGTGGAGATGTTTGGTTCGTGGTTGAACATTAAAGTCAACATGTTCAAGAGTAATACGATTCTATCTTAAGAGAGGCCGAGGTGATACTTTGTTCGAGAGGAGAGGATTGTTGATATATGTTTCAATAAATACATAAGAATACTATTTTACATTAAATTGGCCTATTAGCTCAGTTGGTTAGAGTGTCGTGCTAATAACGCGAAGGTCGCAGGTTCGACACCTGCATAGGCCAAATATTTTAATACCCAAAGAACGGGTGAAGAATAAGAAAAGTATATCGGTGACAAGGTACACGTTTTGGGTGAGGGATATGACCAAAGTCTTGTCATGTCTTAGTCATAGTGAATTTGTGGTTGAGCTTTGCTAACTGTGTAATCTCGGATGACTATCCGTCGGTCGTTGTTGAACATTAAAGGTTCAAGAGTAATACAATCCTATATGAAGAGAGGCTGAGGTGGTACTTTGTTCGAGAGGAGAGGATGACAATATATATCATAGCATTGTGGAGATGTTTGGTTCGTGGTTGAACATTAAAGCTAATACGATCTTGATAACTCCATTTTGGAGCTATTAAATACTTCCTAATATTAGCTTGAGTCCGCTTTTAATTGATTAATATATTTCATTTGTAGGAGAAAAGCGGCAAAGAGCTCGTGCGTCCGTTGGGCCCGTTCGAGAGCTTAAAGTGGAGTTTTAGCGCCCCGGGAATGCATCGGGAAGAGGGGAACTTGATCCGTGAAGAAACGGGCCAAAACCGCCTTGGAGAGGCAAAGCTTCAGCCCCAAACCCGAGAGCCAGCGTCGAGCTATAGCGTCGAGACGCTGGCTCGACGCTGGAAAAACCCGAGAGCAAGCGTCGAGTGATAGCGTCGAGACGCTAGCTCGACGCTGCCCTGGCGTCGAGACCCTGCTTGGCGTCGAGACACTCCGGAGGAGGCGCGCGCAGGAAATTTATCGGGGCAGCGTCGCGACGCCACCGAAGGCGCGCGCGGAAAACTTAGGGCACAGCGTCGAGACGCTGGCCTAGCGTCTCGACGCTACGTCGATTGCAGAAGCTTATTAGGACGATTTTCTGCACTTTTTGGAGGACGCTCACCACCATTTTTGCTCTCCTTTATCTTCTTCTTCCTCTATTTTCCTCTATTTTCGTTGGAGCTCCGCCATTGTTGGCATTCTAGTGAGCTCCATCTTCATTGTAACTTGTGGATGATTCCTTCCATGGCCGTCGTTGGAGCGGAATTGACAAACCGCGCCATGAGCGGCTAAAGTAAGGGTGAACGGTTTGGGATTAGTTTAGGGCGATTTTGTTAGATATTTGGGTTTTGATAATTTGAGCTTTGATTATGCATGTTGGGATCTGTTTATTTGCATTTGTCTGCTTTGCTTAATCCAACGTGCATGTTGAATTTCGACGATTGACACTCGAGTAATTTAGCATGTTGTGTATGTTAAAGAGTAGCGATGTCGTGCCTCTCACTGCTCGACTAAGTAACACAGGTAGATGAAATTAAATCGAAGTATTAAGCCGTGTAGGATAGTTGTTGATTGCATACAGCGTTTGCGGCAATCTACTAGCAATTAGAATTCACGCTTGAATGTTCGTCGCGGTTAGCTAGTGACTGTCTAGATTTACCTTAGGGCTGATCACCTTGATGTAAGCTTAGATAACGTGTAATTGGAACTGTGTGGTCTGATTAAAATCCATGGAGTCGGCTACTTTGGGGCTTCTCTGGTAGTCGTCCGCGTGCATAATAAACTGATTACCATGAACTTTGCATTAAATGATGAACCTGAATTGTCTAACAATTGATCCCGAAACTCCCAAACCGTGCACACGTTTTCTACTAGTTAATCTTTTTTCCGTTAGTTTCTTCTTTATTTCTCTCGCATGCTAAAAACCCCCCGTTACCAAATCAATCAGTTAATTAAATCCCAATTTTAATTGTGATTTTGATCGTTCTTACTCCTTGGATCGACCCTGTTACCACTAGCTGCAAAGCCTCGGTTATAGGTTTTATAAATCATATTTTGGCAAGCCTCGACAGCTTGAGATTAAGCGATAGTTCAAAAATACATAAGAATACTTTTTTACATTAAATTGGCCTATTCGCTCAGTTGGTTATAGCGTCGTGCTAATAACGCGAAGATCGCAGGTTCGACACCTGCATAGGCCAAAGATTTAATACCCAAAGAACGGGTGAAGAATAAGAAAAGTATACGGTGACAAGGTACACGTTTTGGGTGAGGGATATGACCAATATTTGAACGGGTGAAGAATAAGAAAAGTATATCGGTGACAAGGTACACGTTTTGGGTGAGGGATATGACCAAAGTCTTGTCATGTCTTAGTCATAGTGAATTTGTGGTTGAGCTTTGCTAACTCTGTAATCTCGGATGACTATCCGACGGTCGTGGTTGAACATTAAAGGTTCAAGAGTAATACAATCCTATCTGAAGAGAGGCCGAGGTGGTACGGTCGTGGTTGAACATTAAAGGTTCAAGAGTAATACAATCCTATCTGAAGAGAGGCCGAGGTGGTACTTTGTTCGAGAGGAGAGGATGACAATATATATCATAGCATTGTGGAGATGTTTGGTTCGTGGTTGAACATTAAAGCTTAAGAGAGGCCGAGGTGGTACTTTGTTCGAGAGTAGAGGATGACAATATATATCATAGCATTGTGGAGATGTTTGGTTCGTGGTTGAACATTGAGGTGATACTTTGTTCGAGAGGAGAGGATTGTTGATATATGTTTCAATAAATACATAAGAATACTTTTTACATTAATTTGGCCTACTAGCTCAGTTGGTTAGAGCGTCGTGCTAATAACGCAAAGGTCGCAGGTTCGACACCTGCATAGGCCAAATATTTTAATACCCAAAGAACGGGTGAAGAATAAGAAAAGTATATCGGTGACAAGGTACACGTTTTGGGTGAGGGATATGACCAAAGTCTTGTCATGTCTTAGTCATAGTGAATTTGTGGTTGAGCTTTGCTAACTTTGTAATCTCGGATGACTATCCGACAGTCGTGGTTGAACATTAAAGGTTCAAGAGTAATACAATCCTATCTGAAGAGAGGCCGAGGTGGTACTTTGTTCGAGAGGAGAGGATTATTTTTTTGACGAGAGGATTGTGTTAGGACTATAAACAATCTATTGGCATGAGACTTTTTGGGTGAAACCAAAAGCAAAGCAACGAGAGTTATGCTCAAAGTGGACAATATATATCATAGCATTGTGGAGATGTTTGGTTCGTGGTTGAACATTAAAGCTAACATGTTCAAGAGTAATACGATTCTATCTTAAGAGAGGCCGAGGTGATACTTTGTTCGAGAGGAGAGGATTGTTGATATATGTTTCAATAAATACATAAGAATACTATTTTACATTAAATTGGCCTATTAGTTCAGTTGGTTAGAGCGTCGTGCTAATAACGCGAAGGTCGCAGGTTCGACACCTGCATAGGCCAAATATTTTAATACCCAAAGAACAGGTGAAGAATAAGAAAAGTATATCGGTGACAAGGTACACGTTTTGGGTGAGGGATATGACCAAAGTTTTGTCATGTCTTAGTCATAGTGAATTAGTTTTGTCATGTCTTAGTCATAGTGAATTTGTGGTTGAGCTTTGCTAACTCTGTAATCTCGGATGACTATCCGACGGTCGTGGTTGAACATTAAAGGTTCAAGAGTAATACAATCCTATCTGAAGAGAGGCCGAAGTGGTACTTTGTTCGAGAGGAGAGGATGACAATATATATCATAGCATTGTGGAGATGTTTGAGGAGAGGATTGTTGATATATGTTTCAATAAATACATAAGAATACTTTTTTACATTAAATTGGCCTATTAGCTCAATTGGTTAGAGCGTCGTGCTAATAATGTGAAGGTCGCAGGTTCAACACCTGCATTGGCCAAATATTTTAATACCCAAAGAACGGGTGAATAATAAGAAAAGTATATCGGTGACAAGGTACACGTTTTGGGTGAGGGATATGACCAAAGTCTTGTCATGTTTGTTCGAATACCCAAAGAACGGGTGAATAATAAGAAAAGTATATCGGTGACAAGGTACACGTTTTGGGTGAGGGATATGACCAAAGTCTTGTCATGTTTGTTCGAGAGTAAGAGGATGACAATCAGAGGCCGAGGTGGTACTTTGTTCGAGAGTAGAGGATGACAATATATATCATAGCATTGTGGAGATGTTTGGTTCGTGGTTGAACATTGAGGTGATACTTTGTTCGATTGTTGATATATGTTTCAATAAATACATAAGAATACTTTTTTACATTAATTTGGCTTACTAGCTCAGTTGGTTAGAGCGTCGTGCTAATAACGAGAAGGTCGCAGGTTCGACACCTGCATAGGCCAAATATTTTAATACCCAAAGAACGGGTGAAGAATAAGAAAAGTATATCGGTGACAAGGTACACGTTTTGGGTGAGGGATATGACCAAAGTCTTGTCATGTCTTAGTCATAGTGAATTTGTGGTTGAACTTTGCTAACTTTGTAATCTCGGATGACTATCCGACGGTCGTGGTTGAACATTAAAGGTTCAAGAGTAATACAATCCTATCTGAAGAGAGGCCGAGGTGGTACTTTGTTCGAGAGGAGAGGATTATTTTTTTGACGAGAGGATTGTGTTAGGAGTATAAACAATCTATTGGCATGAGACTTTTTGGGTGAAACCAAAAGCAAAGCAACGAGAGTAATGCTCAAAGTGGACAATATATATCATAGCATTGTGGAGATGTTTGGTTCGTGGTTGAACATTAAAACTAACATTTTCAAGAGTAATACGATCCTATCTTAAGAGAGGCTGAGGTGATACTTTGGCCGAGAGGAGAGGATTGTTGATATATGTTTCAATAAATTCATAAGAATACTTTTTTACATTAAATTGGCATATTAGCTCAGTTGGTTAGAGCGTCGTGCTAATAAAACGAAGGTCGCAGGTTCGACACCTGCATAGGCCAAATATTTTAATACCCAAAGAACGGGTGAAGAATAAGAAAAGTATATCGGTGACAAACGTACACGTTTTGGGTGAGGGATATGACCAAAGTCTTGTCATGTCTTAGTCATAGTGAATTTTTGGTTGAGCTTTGCTAGCTCTGTAATCCGACGGTCGTGGTTGAACATTAAAAGTAATATGTTCAAGAGTAATACAATCCTATCTGAAGAGAGGCCAGGGTGGTACTTTGTTCGAGGAGAGGATTGTTGATATATGTTTCAATAAATACATAAGAATACTTTTTCACATTAAATTGGCTTATTAACTCAGTTGGTTAGAGCGTTGTGCTAATAACGCGAAGGTCGCAGGTTCGACAGCTTCATAGGCGAAATATTTTAATACCCATAGGACAGGTGAAGAATAAGAAAAGTATATTGACAAGGTACACGTTTTGGGTGAGGGATATGACCAAAGTCTTGTCATGTCTTAGTCATAGTGAATTTCTGTAATCTAATTTATGTAATCTTGGATGACTATCCGACGGTCGTGGTTGAACATTAAAGGTAATATGTTCAAGAGTAGTACAATCCTATCTGAAGAGAGGCCGAGGTGGTACTTTGTTCGAGAGGAGAGGATTATTTTTTTGACGAGAGGATTGTGTTAGGAGTACAAACAATATATTGGCATGAGACTTTTTGGGTGAAACCAAAAGCAAAGCAACGAGAGTTATGCTCAAAGTGGACAATATATATGAGAGGATTGTTGATATATGTTTCAATAAATACATAAGAATACTTTTTTACATTAAATTGGCCTATTAGCTCAGTTTGTTAGAACGTCGTGCTAATAGCTCAGTTTGTTAGAACGTCGTGCTAATAACGCGTAGGTCGCAGGTTTGACACCTGCATAGGCCAAATATTTTAATAACCAAAGAAAGGGTGAAGAATAAGAAAAGTATATCGGTGACAAGGTACCCGTTTTGGGTGAGGGATATGACCAAAGTCTTGTCATGTCTTAGTCATAGTGAATTTGTGGTTGAGCTTTGCTAACTCTGTAATCTCGGATGACTATCCGACAGTCGTGGTTGAACATTAAAGGTTCAAGAGTAATACAATCCTATCTGAAGAGAGGCCGAGGTGGTACTTTGTTCGAGAGGAGAGGATTATTTTTTTGACGAGAGGATTGTGTTAGGAGTATAAACAATCTATTGGCATGAGACTTTTTGGGTGAAACCAAAAGCAAAGCAACGAGAGTTATGCTCAAAGTGGACAATATATATCATAGCATTGTGGAGATGTTTGGTTCGTGGTTGAACATTAAAGTCAACATGTTCAAGAGTAATACGATTCTATCTTAAGAGAGGCCGAGGTGATACTTTGTTCGAGAGGAGAGGATTGTTGATATATGTTTCAATAAACACATAAGAATACTATTTTACATTAAATTGGCCTATTAGCTCAGTTGGTTAGTGCGTCGTGCTAATAACGCGAAGGTCGCAGGTTCGACACCTGCATAGGCCAAATATTTTAATACCCAAAGAACGGGTGAAGAATAAGAAAAGTATATCGGTGACCGGGTACACGTTTTGGGTGAGGGATATGACCAAAGTCTTGTCATGTCTTAGTCATAGTGAATTTGTGGTTGAGCTTTGCTAACTGTGTAATCTCGGATGACTATCCGACGGTCGTGGAGAGGAGAGGATGACAATATATATCATAGCATTGTGGAGATGTTTGGTTCGTGGTTGAACATTAAAGCTAATACGATCCTATCTTAAGAGAGGCTGAGGTGATACAGAGGAGAGGATTGTTGATATATGTTTCAATAAATACATAAGAATACTTTTTTACATTAAATTGGCCTATTAGCTCAGTTGGTTAGAGCGTCGTGCTAATAACGCGAAGGTCGTAGGTTCGACACCTGCATAGGCCAAATATTTAATACCCAAAGAACGGGTGAAGAATAAGAAAAGTATATCGGTGACAAGGTACACGTTTTGGGTGAGGGATATGAATATTTAATACCCAAAGAACGGGTGAAAAGGTACACGTTTTGGGTGAGGGATATGAATATTTAATACCCAAAGAACGGGTGAAGAATAAGAAAAGTATATCGGTGACAAGGTACACGTTTTGGGTGAGGGATATGACCAAAGTCTTGTCATGTCTTAGTCATAGTGAATTTGTGGTTGAGCTTTGCTAACTCTATAATCTCGGATGACTATCCGACGGTCGTGGTTGAACATTAAAGCTTCAAGAGTAATGCAATCCTATCTGAAGAGAGGTCGAGGTGGTACTTTGTTCGAGAGGAGAGGATGACAATATATATCATATTTGGTTCGTGGTTGAACATTGAAGCTAATAAGATCCAATCTTAAGAGAGGCTGAGGTGATACTTTGTTCGAGAGGAGAGGATTGTTGATATATGTTTCAATAAATACATAAGAATACTTTTTTACATTAAATTGGCCTATTAGCTCAGTTGGTTAGAGCGTCGTGCTAATAACGCGAAGGTCGCAGGTTCGACACCTGCATAGGCCAAATATTTTAATACCCAATTAACGAGTGAAGAATAAGAAAAGTATATCGGTGACAAGGTATACGTTTTGGGTGAGGGATATGACCAAAGTCTTGTCATGTCTTAGTCATAGTGAATTTGTGGTTGAGCTTTGCTAACTCTGTAATCTTGGATGACTATCCGACGGTCGTGGTTGAACATTAAAGGTTCAAGAGTAATACAATCCTAATCCTATCTGAAGAGAGGCCGAGGTGGTACTTTGTTCGAGAGTAGAGGATGACAATCAGAGGCCGAGGTGGTACTTTGTTCGAGAGTAGAGGATGACAATCAGAGGCCGAGGTGGTACTTTGTTCGAGAGTAATCTGAAGAGAGGCCGAGGTGGTACTTTGTTCGAGAGTAATCTGAAGAGAGGCCGAGGTGGTACTTTGTTCGAGAGTAGAGGATGACAATCAGAGGCCGAGGTGGTACTTTGTTCGAGAGTAGAGGATGACAATCAGAGGCCGAGGTGGTACTTTGTTCGAGAGTAGAGGATGACAATCAGAGGCCGAGGTGGTACTTTGTTCGAGAGTAGAGGATGACAATATATATCATAGCATTGTGGAGATGTTTGGTTCGTGGTTGAACATTGAGGTGATACTTTGTTCGAGAGGAGAGGATTGTTGATATATGTTTCAATAAATACATAAGAATACTTTTTTACATTAATTTGGCCTACTAGCTCAGTTGGTTAGAGCGTCGTGCTAATAACGCGAGGGTCGCAGGTCCGACACCTGCATAGGCCAAATATTTTAATACCCAAAGAACGGGTGAAGAATAAGAAAAGTATATCGGTGACAAGGTACACGTTTTGGGTGAGAGATATGACCAAAGTCTTGTCATGTCTTAGTCATAGTGAATTTGTGGTTGAGCTTTGCTAACTCTGTAATCTCGGATTACTATCCGACGGTCGTGGTTGAACATTAAAAGTTCAAGAGTAATACAATCCTAATCCTATCTGAAGAGAGGCCGAGGTGGTACTTTGTTCGAGAGTAGAGGATGACAATCAGAGGCCGAGGTGGTACTTTGTTCGAGAGTAGAGGATGACAATCAGAGGCCGAGGTGGTACTTTGTTCGAGAGTAGAGGATGACAATCAGAGGCCGAGGTGGTACTTTGTTCGAGAGTAGAGGATGACAATCAGAGGCCGAGGTGGTACTTTGTTCGAGAGTAGAGGATGACAATATATATCATAGCATTGTGGAGATGTTTGGTTCGTGGTTGAACATTGAGGTGATACTTTGTTCGAGAGGAGAGGATTGTTGATATATGTTTCAATAAATACATAAGAATACTTTTTTACATTAATTTGGCCTACTAGCTCAGTTGGTTAGAGCGTCGTGCTAATAACGCGAGGGTCGCAGGTCCGACACCTGCATAGGCCAAATATTTTAATACCCAAAGAACGGGTGAAGAATAAGAAAAGTATATCGGTGACAAGGTACACGTTTTGGGTGATGACCACAATCTTGTCATGTCTTAGTCATAGTGAATTTGTGGTTGAACTTTGCTAACTTTGTAATCTCGGATGACTATCCGACGGTCGTGGTTGAACATTAAAGGTTCAAGAGTAATACAATCCTATCTGAAGAGAGGCCGAGGTGGTACTTTTTTCGAGAGGAGAGGATTATTTTTTTGACGAGAGGATTGTGTTAGGAGTATAAACAATCTATTGGCATGAGACTTTTTGGGTGAAACCAAAAGCAAAGCAACGAGAGTTATGCTCAAAGTGGACAATATATATCATAGCATTGTGGAGATGTTTTGTTCGTGGTTGAACATTAAAGCTAACATGTTCAAGAGTAATACGATCCTATCTTAAGAGAGGCTGAGGTGATACTTTGGCCGAGAGGAGAGGATTGTTGATATATGTTTCAATAAATTCATAAGAATACTTTTTTACATTAAATTGGCCTATTAGCTCAGTTGGTTAGAGCGTCGTGCTAATAACGCGAAGGTCGTAGGTTCTTATGCATAGGCCAAATATTTTAATACCCAAAAAAGTATATCGGTGACAAACGTACACGTTTTGGGTGAGGGATATGACCAAAGTCTTGTCATGTCTTAGTCATAGTGTAATCTCGGTTGACTATCCGACGGTCGTGGTTGAACATACACATGCATAGGCCAAATATTTTAATACCCAAAAAAGTATATCGGTGACAAACGTACACGTTTTGGGTGAGGGATATGACCAAAGTCTTGTCATGTCTTAGTCATAGTGTAATCTCGGTTGACTATCCGACGGTCGTGGTTGAACATTAAAAGTAATATGTTCAAGACTAATACAATCCTATCTGAAGAGAGGCCAGGGTGGTACTTTGTTCGAGGAGAGGATTGTTTAAAAGTAATATGTTCAAGACTAATACAATCTTATCTGAAGAGAGGCCAGGGTGGTACTTTGTTCGAGGAGAGTATTGTTGATATATGTTTCAATAAATACATAAGAATACTTTTTCACATTAAATTGGCTTATTAGCTTAGTTGGTTAGAGCGTCGTGCTAATAACGCGAAGGTCGCAGGTTCGACAGCTTCATAGGCCAAATATTTTAATACCCATAGAACAGGTGAAGAATAAGAAAAGTATATTGACAAGGTACACGTTTTGGGTGAGGGATATGACCAAAGTCTTGTCATGTCTTAGTCATAGTGAATTTCTAGGTCGTGGTTGAACATTAAAGGTAATATGTTCAAGAGTAATACAATCCTATCTGAAGAGAGGCCGAGGTGGTACTTTGTTCGAGAGGAGAGGATTATTTTTTTGACGAGAGGATTGTGTTAGGAGTACAAACAATATATTGGCATGAGACTTTTTGGGTGAAACCAAAAGCAAAGCAACGAGAGTTATGCTCAAAGTGGACAATATATATGAGAGGATTGTTGATATATGTTTCTATAAATACATAAGAATACTTTTTTACATTAAATTGGCCTATTAGCTCAGTTTTTTAAAACGTCGTGCTAATAACGCGTAGGTCGCAGGTTCGACACCTGCATAGGCCAAATATTTTAATACCCAATGAAAGGGTAATACAATCCTATCTGGAGAGAGGCCGAGGTGGTACTTTGTTCGAGAGGAGAGGATTATTTTTTTGACGAGAGGATTGTGTTAGGAGTATAAACAATCTATTGGCATGAGACTTTTTGGGTGAAACCAAAAGCAAAGCAACGAGAGTTATGCTCAAAGTGGACAATATATATCATAGCATTGTGGAGATGTTTGGTTCGTGGTTGAACATTAAAGCTAACATGTTCAAGAGTAATACGATCCTATCTTAAGAGAGGTTGAGGTGATACTTTGTTCGAGAGGAGAGGATTGTTGATATATGTTTCAATAAATACATAAGAATACTTTTTTACATTAAATTGGCCTATTAGCTCAGTTGGTTAGAGCGTCGTGCTAATAACGCGAAGGTCGCAGGTTCGACACCTGCATAGTCCAAATATTTTAATACCCAAAGAACGGGTGAAGAATAAGAAAAGTATATCGGTGACAAGGTACACGTTTTGGGTGAGGGATATGACCAAAGTCTTGTCATGTCTTAGTCATAGTGAATTTGTGGTTGAGCTTTGCTGACTCTATAATCTCGGATGACTATCCGACGGTCGTGGTTGAACATTAAAGGTTTAAAAGTAATACAATCCTATCTGAAGAGAGGCCGAGGTGGTACTTTGTTTGAGAGGAGAGGATTATTTTTTTGACGAGAGAATTGTGTTAGGAGTATAAAAATCTATTGGCATGAGACTTTTTGTGTGAAACCAAAAGCAAAGCAACAAGAGAGGCTGAGGTGATACTTTGTTCGAGAGGAGAGGATTGTTTATATATGTTTCAATAAATTCAGAAGAATATTTTTTTACATAAAATTGGTCTATTAGCTCAGTTGGTTAGAGCGTTGTGCTAATTACGCGAAGGTCGCAGGTTCGACACCTGCATAGGCCAAATATTTTAATACCCAAAGAACGGGTGAAGAATAAGAAAAGTATGTCGGTACAAAGGTACACGTTTTGGGTGTGAGGGATATGACCAAAGTCTTGTCATGTCTTAGTCATAGTGAATTTGTGGTTGAGCCTTGCTAGCTCTGTAATCTCGGATGACTATCCGACGGTCGTGGTTGAACATTAAAGGTAATATGTTAAAGAGTTATGGTTGAAAATTAAAGGTAATATGTTCAAGAGTAATACAATCCTATCTGAAGAGAGGCCAGGGTGGTACTTTGATCGAGGAGAGGATTGTTGATATATGTTTCAATAAATACATAAGAATACTTTTTCACATTAAATTGGCTTATTAGCTTTGGTTAGAGCGTGCTAATAACGCGAAGGTCGCAGGTTCGACACCTTCATAGGCCAAATATTTTAATACCCATAGAACATGTGAAGAATAAGAAAAGTATATTGACAAGGTACACGGTGAGGGATATGACCAAAGTCTTGTCATGTCTTAGTCATAGTGAATTTCTGTAATCTTGGATGACTATCCGACGGTCGTGGTTGAAATATTTTAAAACCCAAAGAACGGGTGAAGAATAAGAAAAGTATATCGGTGACAAAGGTACACGTTTTGGGTTTGAGGGATATGACCAAAGTCTTGTCATGTCTTAGTCATAGTGAATTTGTGGTTGAGCTTTGCTAGCTCTGTAATCTCGGATGACTATCCGACGGTCGTGGTTGAACATTAAAGGAAATATGTTAAAGAGTAACGGTCGTGGTTGAACATTAAAAGTAATATGTTCAAGAGTAATACAATCCTATCTGAAGAGAGGCCAGGGTGGTACTTTGTTCGAGGAGAGGATTGTTGATATATGTTTTAATAAATACATAAGAATATTTTTTCACATTAAATTGGCTTATTAGCTCAGTTCGTTAGAGTGTCGTGCTAATAACGCGAAGGTCGCAGGTTTGACACCTTCATAGGCCAAATATTTTAATATCCATAGAACAAGTGAAGAATAAGAAAAGTATATTGACAAGGTCGTTTTGGGTGAGGGATATGACCAAAGTCTTGTCATGTCTTAGTCATAGTGAATTTCTGTAATCTTTGATGACTATCCGATCGTGGTTGAACATTAAAGGTAATATGTTCAAGAGTAATACAATCCTATCTGAAGAGAGGCCGAGGTGGTACTTTGTTCGAGAGGAGAGGATTATTTTTTTGACGAGAGGATTGTGTTAGGAGTACAAACAATCTATTGGCATGAGACTTTTTGGGTGAAACCAAAAGCAAAGCAACGACAGTTATGCTCAAAGTGGACAATATATATGAGAGGATTGTTGATATATGTTTCAATAAATACATAAGGATACTTTTTTACATTAAATTTGCCTATTAGCTCAGTTTGTTAGAACGTCGTGCTAATAATGCGTAGGTCGCAAGTTCGACACCTACATAGGCCAAATATTTTAATACCCAAAGAACGGGTGAAGAATAAGAAAAGTTTTGGGTGAGGGATATGACCAAAGTCTTGTCATGTCTTAGTCATAGTGAATTTGTGGTTGAGCTTTGCTAACTCTATAATCTCGGATGACTATCCGACGGTCGTGGTTGAACATTAAAGGTTCAAGAGTAATACAATCCTATCTGAAGAGAGGCCGAGGTGGTACTTTGTTCGAGAGGAGAGAATTATTTTTTTGACGAGAGGATTGTGTTAGGAGTATAAACAATCTATTGGCATGAGAATTTTTGGGTGAAACCAAAAGCAAAGCAACGAGAGTTATGCTCAAAGTGGACAATATATATCATAGCATTGTGGAGATGTTTGGTTCGTGGTTGAACATTAAAGCTAACATGTTCAAGAGTAATACGATCATATCTTAAGAGAGGCTGAGGTGATACTTTGGAGAGGATTGTTGATATATGTTTAAATAAATTCATAAGAATACTTTTTTACATTAAATTGGCCTATTAGCTCCGTTGGTTAGAGCGTCGTGCTAATAACGCGAAGGTCGTAGGTTCGACACCTGCATAGGCCAAATATGCCAAATATTTTAATACCCAAAGAACGGGTGAAGAATAAGAAAAGTATATCGCGGTCGTGTTGAACATTAAAGGTAATATGTTCAAGAGTAATACAATCCTATCTGAAGAGAGGCCGAGGTGGTACTTTGTTCGAGGAGAGGATTATTTTTTTGACGAGAGGATTGTGTTAGGAGTATAAACAATCTATTGGCATGAGAATTTTTGGGTGAAACCAAAAGCAAAGCAACGAGAGTTATGCTCAAAGTGGACAATATATATCATAGCATTGTGGAGATGTTTGGTTCGTGGTTGAACATTAAAGCTAACATGTTCAAGAGTAATACGATCATATCTTAAGAGAGGCTGAGGTGATACTTTGTTCGAGAGGAGAGGATTGTTGATATATGTTTCAATAAATTCATAAGAATACTTTTTTACATTAAATTGGCTTATTAGCTCAGTTGGTTAGAGCGTCGTGCTAATAATCTTCGCAGGTTCGACACCTGCATAGGCCAAATATTTTAATACCCATAGAACAGGTGAAGAATAAGAAAAGTATATTACACGTTTTGGGTGAGGGATATGACCAAAGTCTTGTCATGTCTTAGTCATAGTGAATTTCTGTAATCTCGGATGACTATCCGACGGTCGTGGTTGAATATTAAAGGTAATATGTTCAAGAGTAATACAATCCTATCTGAAGAGAGGCCGAGGTGGTACTTTGTTCGAGAGGAGAGGATTATTTTTTTGACGAGATGATTGTGTTAGGAGTACAAACAATCTATTGGCATGAGACAGGAGAGGATTATTTTTTTGACGAGATGATTGTGTTAGGAGTACAAACAATCTATTGGCATGAGACTTTTTGGGTGAAACCAAAAGCAAAGCAACGAGAGTTATGCTCAAAGTGGACAATATATATCATAGCATTGTGGAGATGTTTGGTTCGTGGTTGAACATTAAAGCTAACATGTTCAAGAGTAATACGATCCTATCTTAAGAGAGGCCGAGGTGATACTTTGTTCGAGAGGAGAGGATTGTTGATATATGTTTCAATAAATACATAAGAATACTATTTTACATTAAATTGACCTATTAGCTTAGTTGGTTAGAGCGTCGTGCTTATAATGCGAAGGTCGCAGGTTCGACATCTGCATAGGCCAAAAATTTTAATACCCAAAGAACGGGTGAAGAATAAGAAAAGTATATCGGTGACAAGGTACACGTTTTGGGTGAGGGATATGACCCAAAGTCTTGTCATGTTTTAGTTATGGTGAATTTGTGGTTGAGCTTTCCTAGCTCTGTAATCTCGGATGACTATCCGACGGTCGTGGTTGAACATTAAAGGTAATATGTTCAAGAGTAATACAATCCTATCTGAAGAGAGGCCGAGGTGGTACTTTGTTTGAGAGGAGAGAATTATTTTTTTGACGAGAGGATTGTGTTAGGAGTATAAACAATCTATTGGCATGAGATTTTTTGGGTGAAACCAAAAGCAAAGCAACGAGAGTTATGCTCAAAGTGGACAATATATATCATAGCATTGTGGAGATGTTTGGTTCGCGGTTGAACATTAAAGCTAACATGTTCAAGAGTAATACGATCCTATCTTAAGAGAGGCTGAGGTGATACTTTGTTCGAGAGGAGAGGATTGTTGATATATGTTTCAATAAATACATAAGAATACTTTTTTACATTAAATTGGCCTATTAGCTCAGTTGGTTAGAGCGTCGTGCTAATAACGCGAAGGTCGCAGGTTCGACACCTTCATAGGCCAAATATTTTAATACCCAAAGAACGGGTGAAGAATAAGAAAAGTATATCGGTGACAAAGGTACACGTTTTGGGTGAGGGATATGACCAAAGTCTTGTCATGTCTTAGTCATAATGAATTTGTTGTTGAGCTTTGCTAGCTCTGTAATCTCGGATGACTATCCAACGGTCGTGGTTGAACATTAAAGGTAATATGTTCAAGAGTAATACAATCCTATCTGAAGAGAGGTTGAGGTGGTACTTTGTTCGAGAGGAGAGGATTATTTTTTTGACGAGAGGACTGTGTTAGGAGTATAAACAATCTATTGGCATGAGACTTTTTGGGTGAAACCAAAAGCAAAGCAACGAGAGTTATGCTCAAAGTGGACAATATATATCATAGCATTGTGGAGATGTTTAGTTCGCGGTTGAACATTAAAGCTAACATGTTCAAGAGTAATACGATCCTATCTTAAGAGAAGCTGAGGTGATACTTTGTTCGAGAGGTGAGGATTGTTGATATATGTTTCAATAAATACATAATAATACTTTTTTACATTAAATTGGCCTATTAGCTCAGTTGGTTAGAGCGTCGTGCTAATAACGCGAAGGTCGCAGGTTCGATACCTGCATAGGCCAAAAAATTTATTACCTAAAGAACGGGTGAAGAATAAGAAAAGTATATCGGTGACAAAGGTAAACGTTTTGGGTGAGGGATATGACCAAAGTCTTGTCATGTCTTAATCATATTGAATTTGTGGTTGAGCTTTGCTAGCTCTGTAATCTCGGATGACTATCCAACGGTCGTGGTTAAACATTAAAGGTAATATGATCAAGAGTAATACAATCCTATCTTAAGAGAGGCCGAGGTGGTACTTTGTTCGAGAGGAGAGGATTATTTTTTTGACGAGAGGATTGTGTTAGGAGTATAAACAATCTATTGGCATGAGACTTTCTGGGTGAAACCAAAAGCAAAACAACGAGAGTTATGCTCAAATTGGACAATATATATCATAGCATTGTGGAGATGTTTGGTTCGTGGTTGAACATTAAAGCTAACATGTTCAAGAGTAATACGATCCTATCTTAAGAGAGGCCGAGGTGATACTTTGTTCGAGAGGAGAGGATTGTTGATATATGTTTCAATAAATACATAAGAATACTATTTTACATTAAATTGACCTATTAGCTTAGTTGGTTAGAGCGTCGTGCTTATAATGCGAAGGTCGCAGGTTCGACATCTGCATAGGCCAAAATTTTTAATACCCAAAGAACGGGTGAAGAATAAGAAAAGTATATCGGTGACAAGGTACACGTTTTGGGTGAGGGATATGACCCAAAGTCTTGTCATGTTTTAGTTATGGTGAATTTGTGGTTGAGCTTTCCTAGCTCTGTAATCTCGGATGACTATCCGACGGTCGTGGTTGAACATTAAAGGTAATATGTTCAAGAGTAATACAATCCTATCTGAAGAGAGGCCGAGGTGGTACTTTGTTCGAGAGGAGAGAATTATTTTTTTGACGAGAGGATTGTGTTAGGAGTATAAACAATCTATTGGCATGAGATTTTTTGGGTGAAACCAAAAGCAAAGCAACGGGGAGTTATGCTCAAAGTGGACAATATATATCATAGCATTGTGGAGATGTTTGGTTCCTTGTCTTTAACAAGTTCAACTTTTCACCTCTCTCAATTTTAACAACTTCACAATTTTTCAATCTTGTTCACGTAGTGTCACTGAAGTTTCAATTTTGTATCTAATAAGATGGTTAACCTATTTTTACAATTTTGTGCTTATAAATTTGTAAATCAATAAAAATGTCAAATAAGAAACCAACTGAAAGTTCAATTACCATTCAAATACAAAAATTGGATGTTTGTCCATTGAAAGTTTAAAAATTTAAAAGACATTTTTTTTAATTCAAGAACCTATTATGCTAACATGAACTAGGTTAGAATTTCGAGTTCCCATCTCCCAATGAGTTTGAAAAGAAAAAAAAAATTAATTAAACACAAATATCGTAAAAGTTTAGAGAAAGAATTTGTAATTTTTGTAGTACCACACATTAGGTAGGGGAATTTGAACCCGGGAGTACAACTCAATTACCACTAAGCTAAAAGCTTAGGTGATTGAATTTGTAATTTAATCAAAGAATTATGATTTTGAAAATTGTTGGTTCTAATTTCTTCCTTAAATTATTTAGAGCAAGAAAATTATATATAGAAAGTGAAAAAAGTTTATTTTTTAGTGTTTCATTCAGGTTGAGAGTAGAAAAAGAAAATGGTTAATTACAGTTATGTTTTTGCAAAATTCAGGTATAGAAGAATGGAGTGAACAAATTAAACTTCTGAACCATAGCGTAGTGAGAGAGAGAGTCGGCCTCCAAAAGATAAGCTTATGCCCATATCCAAGCTATTCTTTGAAGAGATCAGATGGTTTTCTCTTTCTTAAACATAAATAAACTGGATTTGTCAAAAGTAAATCATATTCTACTTCGTGAACATATATGCCACGAAATAAAATGATAATCTTCTTCGATGTGTTTTGTCTTCTCACGAAAGATTGGTCGTTCTGTGCAATATACAACGTAAACTAACTATGGGTGCATCTATATCATGATGCATCATAAATCACCAAGCGAGATGTTTTAACCACTTCAACTCATAAGTAACTGTCATATCAATTGGAATAAGACTATTTCTCTTTGATATGGGAATGAGACTAAGTTATTCCTTGGTTTTATAGGACACAAAAAAAAAATTGAAAATAATTTAAGTGTCACAAATCAACCACTCAATAATCTTCGAGTGAGAGGGCATCTCGCCCAGTCTTCCATTCGTCTAGTCTCACAGCACTGTAAGACCTAAGAATAATTTCGTTTAGACAATTTTGACTGACTACTTGAGCATGATCCACAATCATGTCATACATGAGGCTCAAGTACTCATATTCAGCCAAGGGTGTTGGTCATTGGTATAGGTTAACTTAAACACATTTCACTTTATTCCAGTAAAATCTTTTACTAAATAAAACTAATAACTCTTTATTCTAAATAGATATTTACAAACATAACAGTTTACAAACCACGAGTTTTAGGACATAAAACTCAACACGCAAGTGTACGGGGCAAGTTTTAATATAATGTATAAAAATACGGATTATCGTCTTCAGGATTGGTTTTCTAGTTCACCTAATTACCATGAATACTATCACTCAATTTTATTTAGAGAAGTAAAATAAAAGGGTATGATTAAAACAAAAAAAAAACATAAAATAAAAATATAAGAACAATAAGAAGAGATATGTACTAGGGAATTGACTTGAGCAATGACTTCACCGTTATCTCATCATATTCTTCATTCATTAAAAGATGAAATTAATCAATTTCTAGATTGTTGACAAGTTCTACCCTATAAACTCGTTACTATCTCCCTAGTAATAACAATATTCTTTGAAAAGTAAATTACCTATATTTCTATGACAATTCAGACAATCCAAATATGAAAACGTAAAACTATGACTGTCACAAAATCTACAAGGATATGTCTATCTCATGTATAAATCAAGGAAAACAATTCGGATCATCAATAATAATCGTCTCTCGACCTCAAATCATTGATATAAAATTCAGGCAAAGAATGGCCAAATCCTAACATGTATTAAGCGTAGAAATTTTTTCACAACCAATATGAAATTGAAATCCCAACTATTAATTAAGAAGAATAAAATTCAAAGAACGATTACATCAAGCTCAAAGTCAAGAGAGTTTAACTAATCATGTTCAATAATTCAGAATATAAACTAAAAAATAAACCCAAAAAAAAAACTACAAATTAAAAGGGAAAGAAGAAATAAAACTCGTGTCGATTCCACGCTTTCGCTGCAATCTTCACGATCCCGAGAGCATGTAAATTTGTACTTTGTGCTCCCAAAAATCTCTTCAAACTCCAAAAAACTATGTAATTTTGAAATTGAGATTTTCTCTCAAAATCGGCTCTCTAAAAACTCCATAAAAAATATGTATTTATATGGAAATTTAGGTAAAAATCGTGCATAATAGGTCTGGAAGAACTCAGATCAGGTGTAGCGCGCATCCATGGAGTTTGATGTATGTGCGGAGATGAAATTTCACATTAATCTGAAGAATACAATTAATTTCGCTGCATTTATCACTAGAATAGGTGTTTGGTTGAGTTGGAGAAGTGAGTTTGAATCCAAGTTTGTACATTTTGCAGTTTTATTTATTTTTTCATCATTTTGTAGCGCCTAGGCGCTATGCTCTCGGGTTTTCAACCTAATTTTTTTCTTTTGGTCACTTGGGGAACTTCAAATTTCATCCAAATAGCTTAGTTTTCACCACAAAGCTTCGAAATTCACTGGTTTGCTCCAAAATGCTCGATATCTATAAAATAATCAAATATAATCGTGAAAGTACACATTTAATCCTCTAAACTAGCATAAAATAGGTCCTAAAGATAACTCATTTTGTGTGCTATCAGTTACCTACGTAGTCCCTACTTGACGTCACTACGCTAAATTAAATACACTAAATTAAATTCCAATCTCAGACCGTTTTCGACACTGAAACAGAGAGGCCTTTACAAGTTATGAAAAATATGAAATCTTGAAATAAAGTCTAAAGGTTCAAAAACGGATTGTTACCTATTGAGCGTTGTCAAAATGAGAATTACCCAACCTTCGCCGATCGGCCCCTTATCGTGGATTGCTGCCGCGCAAAATCTCAGACCGTCGCGCTGAAGTGTCGATGCCGATGCAGAAGTGTCGATGCCGATGAGCGGGTGTTAACCTTCGCCGATCGACCCCTTATCGTGGATTGTTGCCGCGCAAAACCTCAGACCGTCGCGCTGAAGTGTTGATGCCGATGCTGAAGTGTCGATGCCGATGAGCGGGTGTTGAACACGGATGGAGAAAAACAACTGAAGAAACCCTAGTACCTTAAAGATAAATTTAATAATATTAATATTAATATTATAAAAATATTTTTATAATATTAACATTATTAATATTATTGCTACTATAAAAACAAATTTATTTATTTATTTCTCCGTCCCTTTCTTTTCAAAGTTAAAGATATTCATACTTTTTTGGTTCCTGATTTTTTTGTGGTTGTCTATTAATTCTACCTTTAATTCACTATTTTTCTTATAAGAATTACGATATTAAATATGGAAGAAAATGGTTGGATGATATGATTATATTTCAAATATTTTTACATTGAAAAAATATATTTGTTATTTTATATCCAACAATTGTAATAGAAGTTAATGGATTTTTGTTGATACCGATTTTTGGTCACATGTGAATTTGAGGGATCGAAGTTTGCCTGCAAAAAAAGAGGAGGTGAGATCTAACACCGGTGTGGTGTTAAGCCACACGATATTTGCGATCAAGTTAGGAAGGAATGATCTCAAGTATTGAAAAGTATGGTTTCTTTTAATCTATGGAAGGTGTCTTACCCCTTTCCTTCTTTAATCACTTCTATATAGGCCTTGCCATATATGATCGTTGGAGCCTTTAATTGTCCGTTTCATGTACTTAAGTTCAGTCTCCATGGTTTTCTACGGAACGGACGTTGATTTACTAATGTGTAACCAACCACGGAGGTCGGTGTTTACACGGGTCGGTCGACCCCCGAAGGTCAACAATCTTTGCTCTTGAGTCGATCCCTACGGGGGTCAACTTTCCTCCATTCTGCTGACCTCCATAGGGGTCGACTATGCCACCTCGGGCCGACCCATACGAGGGTAGTCTTCATCGTTTTAGGGCGACCCCTGGGGTGGGCCTCGCTTGAATTGGTCAACCCCCATTGGAGTCGGTCTTACTTGATTAGTCTAACCCTTATGGGGTTGGTCTAACAAGCTTGGGCCAATCCTTGCAGGAGTCTGCCCTTCGGCTTTTGGTCTTTGGGCTTCAGTGAATATTTTGCCTACAACAATTGTTCTCACTTTCCTTCTTAGTTTTTTTTTTTTTTTTTTTTTTTTTGCCTAGTGTGTGCATGGGAATTTGTATTCAGGGTTTCTACTCTCTCTTTAGGACTGAAAGTCTTGCCTCTCATCATTCCCATCAATGCAAAGTCTGCGCCTGACTTAGATTTTTGGCGGGAAGCCTTTTCCCTCCATCCTTCACTTGTTTTTCTTGTGGATTGCTCTTAAGGTGATCATTTGCTTCTATTTTATCTTTTCAAATTGGTGATTTCGTAGAGCAGCGTGTGTAGTTATAGAGTCGATTCTGATTGATCTGGATGATGTCTACTTCAGATCATTCATTCGGGCCTTTATTCACGATCTTCTAGATAGCCTAAAAATATCTTACAATATTCTGCGAACATTCGAAAAAGGACTCTTAATCCAAGGGAAAAATCAAGCTTCCTCCTCCGAGGGAAATTTTGTTTATCCTGCCAGTTTGAGAGCAGTGCCCGACTTCTGATTCATCCTTTTAAATACTTCATATTACTTCTGTTTTTTCAGAATTAGCACAACTGTATCAATTATTTTAAAAGCTACAACCCCAAACTAACCCTCGATTATATTAATACAATCATAGAAGTTTAGGATAGTTTATAATTTAATAGTTCATCATTTGGAAGCAAACATATAAATCATTAGCGCAATTCATTACTAAATATGCACCTTAGTTTTTTGAAAACAGAAAACCAAACAAATTACTATAAAACTTAGTTTGTTTTACTAAATTATTGTGTTGATTTCGATGTGTTTTGTAGTTGTGCTTCCTACTGTTAGAGCATGTTTGAGAGTGATTTTGGAAGGACCTAAAATCAATTTTTCAACTCGAAAATCAATTCTATTTCAAAATTGTGATGTTTGGCAATTTTTATCACTGATAGTATGGTCTATCGCTGATAGGAGTCTATAACTGATAGAAGTCTATCAGTAATAGTCATAAAGTCTATCAGTAATAGTCATAAAGTCTATAGTGATAGCCACTGATTTTTTTTCATATTCGCAAAAGGTTTTAAAGTTTGCTAAATTTGCAATTATTTTGAGCATGATTGCTGTTTGTGTAACCAGCCCTATATATATATATATTCAATAATTAGACTAAAACTCGTTTTCTACTAAATTTTTGTTTTGCAAAACAAATTTTCGGATTACAACCTATACGGGGCCAACATTCCTAAAAAATTGTGGAATTTTCTAACTAACTTCCTTATTCTCCATACCCATGTTTCACCTTCCATCTAAATTTTTATTTTAAATTTATTTTGTTGTTTCTATATTATTTTATTCAACTCTTTTGGAATATATTTGTTCTTACTTTTTTTTTTTAATTTAAATTGAAATAACATTTTTTTTTTCAAAATAATTTTTTTATAGCAATTATTTTTCTTATCAAAACATATAAACATCTATGAATCTAGACTAAACATAATATTGTAATTTGAGGGCAGAATATTGTACTACAATAGTCATTTTCTTTTCAAGATCCAAATAGGAAATCTTATTTATAGTGATTTAAAATCTGCTCAATTAGGTTCCAAGCAAGTTTAATATTTTAAAATCATTTCTAGTTTTTTAAATTCTAGAATTTGAAATCTACCTCGTTTCAATTCGAGATGGCACACAAAGCATAAAACATTCTTTTTTTTCACAAAAACTCATGAAATATTTTGGCATAAATAAAGTGTTTCAAAAAGACCTACAAAATCCAATAAAACAAAGAAGCTGATATTTGTTTCAATAAATACATAAAAATACATTTTTATATTAAATTGGGCTATTAGTTCAGTTGGTTAGAGCATGACTATATATTTGTCTCAAAAAATACATAAAAATACCTATTTGTATTAGATTGGTCTATAAGCTTAGTTGGTTAGACTGTTGTGCTAATATTGCGAAGGTCGCAGGTTCAACACCTCCAAAAAGTTTAATACCCAAAGAAGGGTGAATAAGAAAAGTATATCGGTGACAAGGTACATTTTGGGTGAGGGCTTCGGGTGTCGACTTTGGCCGAGAGGAGAGGATTGTTGATATATGTGTCAATAAATACATAAAAATACCTTTTTATAATAAATTGGCCTATTAGCTTAGTTGGTTAGGGCGTCGTGCTAATAACGATTCTATCAGGCAAGGCAGGCCATTGGCCTATTAGCTCAGTTGGTTAGAGCGTCGTGCTAATAAAGAAATGTATATCGGTGACAAGGTGCACGTTTTGGGTGAGTGATATGACCAAAGTCATGTCATGTCTTTAAAATTCTCGGGTGTCGAACCAAAATATTAATGAGCTTCGACACCTATTTAGTGTGTCACACGTGTTCGCTTCTTTTCTCAAAATCATAATTTAATTATGATCCATTTTTAACCTTCGGTTAAAAACAATAGTTTTTTTTTTTTAATAACAAAATGAGATTCGAACTTGAGACCTCTTACTCATAATTTATATTATGATGGAGCGTCGATGGAACGCAGCGGAAGCGAATTTGGATCATGGACACTCTAATTTCATCAATTTAAACAAAACGGAAACATGCAAAAGCAATGAAAAAGAGAAATTAGAACACATACCCTTGTCGTTCGTATTTCTCCAAATTCACCGCCAGAAGCTCCTCCCGAGCCTTCTTACGAAACCTTCGTGGACCACCCACGGTAGTCCCGCTATCCTCGGGCCGAGAAACGGAGTAGTGGGACTCATTTTACAAAAGAAAAGAAGGAAGAAGCTCTGCTGAAGAAAACTTTTTTCTTCTTCACAGAAGCAAAGCCGACGGAAGAGATAGAGAGAGAAGTAATTGAAATTCTAAATTTCAATTGACAACCCCTAAATGCACTCACGCATTTAATTTCTATTTCCTTTTTCTTTTTTTTTTTTTTCTTTTTTTTTTTTTTTTAATCTGATTGATCTGATCTTAATATATACTCTGTATATATATATACCTTACATGTGTCTTACATTTCATGTAAGACACATGTAAATATATATATATAATATATATATATATATATATAATTATTATTATTAATAAAAATAATAATAATTATTTTATTAATTAAACTTTTTAATTAATAAAAAATATATATATAAATTAATTAATATTATTTAATTCAATATCAAATATTAATTAAATAATATAATTAATCCCGGTTTTCCGAAAACCGACTTTTTTGCACATGAATCCTATTCATGTTTTCAGACCAATCTCATATTTAAATCATATTTAAATATGCCTATTCTTCTTCCACAAACCCGAATTTGAACGATTCAAATTCTTTTCTTTTCTTTTATACTGTTTCACGGCTTTATCCGAGCTAGCCAGGAGAACCGTAAGGACCTACAGATCATGAGCTCCAACGATACGAGATTATCCGGTCAAAACTCTTTCAACCGAACTAACCAACATTCGTTAACCCCCGGAGACTCCACTAAAGTCCAAGGGCTGCACTCTCCTCACTGTAGATATATTGTGTCCTGTTGATATAACTATCATCAGTAAGTCGATCCTTCACAGGTCGTTCATAATCACAACAGGTCATTTATACCGTTTAACCCTTGTATTATATCTTGTTCCTTAAGTATTACTGACACCTCTAATGAACAATTGATTTGTGGTCCAACCATCAAATCAGATTCCTCCCTGATCAGGAGAGGATGAGCCCAATGTTCAAGACCTGGAGTCAGCACTTAAGGGAACAACCTCTCTACTAACCCTTAAAGCGGGTAGGAGTGAATTCCAATCTTGCTACAACTATGTCCCCAGCCACTTATTCAATCTTATCCCCAATATGGTAGGCTTATTGAGTCGGCGATCTGGCCACTCTTACCCGTACAAATCAAAGGATAAGGTTGAATAAACAGGAGTTCATAGTAAGCTCAGGATTGAGATCGAGTTACCTAAGTCATCATATGAAAAAATCGGTCTTTACAGTAAACGGTGTTATAAAGAAAGAGCGATTTTATTTCTTGGTTCGGTCTTGTGCAAACTCATTGCACAGGACGCCCTCACTCACATGTCTCTACATGAAACGATACGAATCACATCGTTTTGTACTATACAAAGTGAGCCGCGTCCAATAGTGTCCCCAGGATAAGGTACCCAGCCTTATCCCTATACTATAGACCATTTTTGGCTGTCTACTTGAACTTGATTCACATTCATGTCACACATGAAGTTCAAGTACTCATACTATCGCCATGGGTGTTAGTTATTGGTATAGGTCAATACAAACACAATTCACTAAAATTCAATAACAACTTTATTGAAATATAATATTTATACATTCATTCAGTTTACAAACTACGAGTTTTAGGACATAAAACCCAACAAACTCCCACTTGGACTAAAACGTCAGTGGAGTACATGCTGGTCGAGAGAACTAGAATATCAAATATCTAAAGTTTCTCCCACTGTCCTACTGAGCAGCTCGCAGCCCTATACTTTGTAGGTGTCTCTCAAACACTTTAGCCGTGAGAGACTTAGTAAACGGATCAGCAATGTTGTGCTCCGAGGCTACCTGTGTGACGATCACATCTCCTCGTTGCACTATCTCTCTGATGAGATGATACTTCCGCTCAATATGCTTTCCACGCTTATGGCTTCTAGGTTCTTTAGAATTTGCCACTGCACCGCTGTTATCACAATAAAGGGTGATTGGCAAGTTCATATTTGGAACAATTTCCAAATCTGTCAAGAACTTCCTAAGCCATACAGCTTCCTTCGCTGCTTCGCAAGCTGCGACATACTCAGCTTCCATGGTGGAGTCAGCAATACAACTTTGCTTTATACTCCTCCATACTATTGCTCCTCCGTTAAGAGTGAACACTGATCCTGATGTAGATTTCCTGGAATCTATATCAGTCTGAAAATCAGAGTCAGTGTATCCTGCAAGGATCAAATCCTTCGCGCCATACACAAGCACATAGTCTCTCGTTCTCCTAAGATACTTGAGGACGTGTTTAACGGCTGTCCAGTGATCATATCCTGGATTGGACTGGAACCTACTGACAATTCCTACTGCATAGCAGATGTCGGGTCGTGTACACAACATAGCGTACATGAGACTACCAACTGCAGATGCATAGGGAATTCGTCTCATATCCTCAACCTCTTGAGGTGTCTTAGGAGACTGTTCCTTAGACAAGTGAATTCCATGCCTAAAAGGCAGCGAACCTTTCTTGGAATTCTGCATCGAATATCTTGACAACACCTTGTCAATATAAGATGCTTGAGACAGCGCTAGCACTTTGTTCTTACGATTCCTTATGATCTGAATCCCTAGAACAAACTGAGCCTCTCCCAAATCTTTCATTTGGAATTGGGTCGCTAGCCAATTCTTAACGTCAGTTAGGAACCCTACATCATTCCCAATGAGTAGTATATCGTCTACGTACAAGACTAAGAAAGCTACAACAGTATTGACTACTTTCTTGTAAACACAAGGTTCGTCAATATTTTGTTCAAAGCCATAAGATTTGATCGCCGTATCAAACCTTATATTCCAGGATCTAGATGCTTGCTTCAACCCATAAATGGATCGATTAAGCTTGCAAACCTTTTGCTCTTGACCCTGAAGTATGAATCCCTCTAGTTGAGCCATATAGATACTCTCCTCAAGATTACCATTCAGAAAGGCAGTCTTGACATCCATTTGCCAGATTTCATAATCATAAAATGTAGCAATGGATAAGAGTATTCTAATCGACTTTAACATGGCAACAGGAGAAAAGGTTTCTTCATAGTCCACCCCTTCTCTTTGGGAATAACCTTTTGCCACAAGTCGAGCCTTAAAGGTTTGCACCTTACCGGCTTGGTCTCGTTTTCTCTTGTAGATCCACTTGCAACCGATAGGTCTTTCACTATCTGGATGGTCTACAAGATCCCAGACCGAATTGAAGTACATAGACTCCATTTCGAGATCCATGGCTTTAAGCCACTGGTCCTTGTCTATGTCATTCATTGCCTGTTTAAAGGTCAATGGATCCTCAACGCCATCATCAGATATGACGACTTGAGTTTCAGACAAGCCGATGTAGCGGTCGGGCTGTCTTACATCCCTCCCACTGCGTCGAGGCTTTCTCAACTCTTGAGAAGGACCAGCCTGATGAACAACCTTTGTTGATCCGTCTGTAGCTTTCCTGGAAAATTCGGACAAAACAATTTTGCTCGACGGTTTATGATCTCTCATGTGGTCTTCCTCTAAGAACGTGGCATTAGTCGATACTAGTACCTTGTTCTCATGAGGATCATAAAATAGACCACCTTTCGTTTCCTTGGGGTAACCTACAAATAGGCACAATTTTGAACGATGTTCCAACTTCTTTGGATTGGGTACTAGCACATGTGTCGGACACCCCCAAATCCTGAAGTGACGTAAACTACCTTTACGCCCTCTCCATAACTCATAAGGTGTTTCAGAAACACACTTAGAGGGAACCATGTTCAAAATATATACTGCAGTCTCTACTGCATATCCCCAAAACGAACTAGGCAAATGAGCATAACTCATCATAGATCGAACCATGTCTAACAGGGTTCTATTTCTCCTCTCGGACACACCATTCTGCTGTGGTGTTCCTGGCGCTGAGAGTTGAGATACTATTCCATGTTCTATCATATAGTCCTGGAATCTTAAATCCATATACTCTCCACCTCGATCTGATCGGAGTGTTTTTATCGATTTACCTAATGTGTTCTCAACCTCTGCCTTATACTCTTTGAACTTTTCAAGAGCTTCGGACTTATGATGCATTAGATAAAGATAACCGTACCTAGAATAATCATCAATGAAACTGATGAAATATTCATACCCTCCTCGTGCTTTGGCATTCAAAGGACCGCAGAGATCCGAATGCACGATTTCTAGAGGTTCTTTGGACCTATGACCTTTTTCAGAAAAAGATCGTTTGGTCATTTTTCCCTCAAGACAAGACTCACATGGTGGTAAAGAGTTGTCCTCTAAACGATTTAGCAGACCACTCTTAACCAATCTCCCAATCCTATTGAGATTAATGTGACCTAGTCTTAAGTGCCAAAGATAAGTACTTGGAGAAAGTTTCTGCCTTTTAGTTTGAGTCTCAGCTGTTTTAAACATTTCAGTGTTCAAAATAGCTTTGGCTTCGGTTGGTCTTAACACATACAAGTTGTTTTCAAGTTTCGCAGAACAAATACGTACACCTCTTTTGCTAATGAACGCTTCATTATGAACAAAAGATACTTTATACAACTGTTCTAACAAACAAGATATAGATACAAGATTCCTCTGGAAGGTAGGAACCAGGAGTACATTTTCTAGTAAAATGAAACTATCTCTATACAACAACTTTACAGCTCCCACTGCTTCAGCTGAGACAACCTCTCCAGTTCCAACTCTGAGAGTTATCTCACCTCGAGAAAGTGGCTGCCAAGAACTAGTTTCCTGAAAAGAAAAACAAACATGGTTAGTAGCTCCTGAATCAAGTATCCAGGTATGACAATCATGTTCTACTAAACATGTTTCAACAACAAGTAAATCATATTTACCTTGTCTTTCCTTCTCAGCCTTTTTCTCTGCAAGATACTTTGGGCAATTGCGTTTCCAGTGCCCATCTACACCACAATGGAAAATTTTCCTTTGTCTGTAGATTTATTCTTGCTCTTAGCAGTAGCACGTGCTTTTCCCTTCCTTTTATCTTTCTTCTTCTTTTGAATACTCTTATTCTTAATAGAAGAAAGTTCAGACCTACTCCCTGAAGACGACCCCTTTTGGAATTTCCTAGAAGTGACAACGTTTGCCTCCTTCTCTTTTCCTTTAGAAGTCTGTAGGGACTGATAGGTCTGTAGCTCGCTGAGGAGAGAAGTCAAATTATACTTTATCTTGTTCATTACCAAATTGGTTCTGAACTGAAGGAAACTCTTCGGAAGAGATTCCAAGATAAAGCTTACTTGACTTGACTCATTTATAATAGCTCCGTTTACTTCCGCCACATTGAAGTGGACCATCATGTTAAGGACATGCTCCCTAACAGAGGTTCCCTCCTTCATGCGAGAGTTGTAAACGAATTTGAGGGCTTCATGACAGACCGATGAGGACGGAAGTCCAAACATCTCATGTAATGAAGACATGATTTCTTTAGCAGAAACCATATCCTCGTGCTTCTTAGCTAACACATCAGATATGCTGGCTAAGATATAGACTCGGGCTTTATCATTAGCCCTTGTCCATCTATCATATGCTTCTCGAACAGTTCGAGTCGCATCCGAGCTAGGAGGGGGAGGACAATCCTCTGATAAGACGAACCTAAGATCATCTAGAACGAGAATCGTATTCAAGTTCGATTTCCAGGTCGCGTAGTTATCGCCGGTTAACTTATCGGAAGCTAGTAAGTGAATAAAAGAGCTAGACATGCTGAAAAGAGAATGAATAAATATTAGTGAAAAGGTTTTAACCTAATTTACACACCAATCAAGAATTTAGCAAAGAATAATAATGTACCCAAAACTCATTATTAAACTGCAACGATACTTCAGTGGGTCAGAATGGTCGCTACCGAGGGGCAGTCAAGCATTCCTTCACTGAATCAAGACATTCTTGACTAAATGCTAATACCAGAATATCTCATATTCCTATAGCATCTTAGTTATCGCTGTTTGGTCAAGATTTACTAACTCCTTAGCAAATCTCGTAAGTGTGACCCTCCATTTTTAGAATTCATAGGGCGGCCCCAACGATGCAACCGAATGGAAATGTCAAAGTTGGGAATGGCTCTATGTTTCTTTATCCATAAATGGTGATTGAGATGTTCCGATTCCTATGAAACGGCCCTCCGAATGGATCGGTACCACTTGTGGGCACCTAGCAGGCAGAACATAGGAATCTCACGGTTCAATCCAATGGAGGAGACCGCAGGATGTATTGACATACTTCCTTCTCCCACTTACTATAAATACTTTCTCCATTCACCTTGCTCTTGAATTATGCAAATACCATCCGAATGGGGATGCCCTATTGACATCACGAGGCCGAGCATAATTCTCACGGTGTGAACTTGACAGAGAACGTAGGAGGAGAGGGACATATCATATATACCTTCTCAACACCTCTACTAAGTATTTTAAGACGGAATGGGTAAATTACTCAGGCATTATCCGGCTAAGACAATAAGGCCTAAGTCTAGGTAAAACAAACTTTTACCTATGATGTCTAGGTGATAAACACTTTATTACCTCACACCACTCACGCATGCTCATAAAGCCGGGTTAACTTTACTCAAGTACCGGATGGTCCCCAGGTAGGAGGTGTTCCGTAAACCGTCAGCTTAAATACCTCCAACCTCGAACAGGATGTCCCCGGGTGAGTTTCTTGTAACCTTAGCATTTACAAGATATCGACCTATTCATCTAATGAAACGGAACGATACATTCAACCCTAAGTGAGCATGCCTTTGTCTTTGTTATAGATTTTAAAAGTCTATGTCAATTTTACAACGCTTTGCAAAACTAAGACTTACTACAACAAACTTCTACATGCTTCTCAAACATGCAACACTAAGGCATGACAAGTTGAATATTTAATTTCATAATTAATATAACAATTATATCGATTATGTTTTTAAATATACAACTCCTAATTCATAAATTAATATAACACTTATATCAATTCTCATGAATTAAGCATGCATCCTATACATTATAACACTTATAACAAACAAAATGCATCAAATGTTGGATGTTTAATTTCATAATTAATATAACACTTATATCAATTATTCTATTAAGCAAACAACATCTAATTCATGAATTAATATAACTCTTATATTAATACTCACGAATAAACATGCATCCTATACATTATAACACTTATAATATATCATGTGCATAAAATAAGGGCAACCTATGTTGTTGATTCAATTTCATAATTAATATAACACTTATATCAATTATCCTATTGAACTAATCAACAACTAATTCATGAATTAATATAACTCTTATATCAAAATTCATGAATTGCCAAATATGCATACGATATATTATAACACTTATAACATATTTTCAATGCATGAAGCATGCTTCCTACGGTGGGATTTTAAATCTATATGGCATACGATATGCACATACAAACATGGAATTTAATTAAAACATACATTCGCAATGCATAATTAATTAAACACACTAAAGTGGATCGATTTTGGCATTTAGCAAGCAATAACTAATTTATTACAAGCTTGATCAACAAGCCACGTCTTGAGCGGACTTCGAACTCTTCGCACCGCCTTTGACCAACTTGCTTCCTCCGAACGCTTCGGCCAAATTTTCTTCGAATTTCTCCTCGTAATGCCCAGAACGAGTTTGAACTTACACCGAACATTTCGGCGAGTTTCAAACTTAAACTTCTTTCACAAAGAAACCTATATGAACTCTAATGACTCTAAAAATACAGACTCTTTAGCATACATTAAAGCCCATACAATCTCGGGCAATTACAAATAATGAAATTCAAAAAGAAACTATGCCAAAATCGATATTCACTTTAGAATCCATTCAGAAACAATTTCTAAATAAAAACCCACCATAACTTAAATTGATAGAAATTGAGTGGACAAAAACGCTCTGATACCAATTGATGGAGCGTCGATGGAACGCAGCGGAAGCGAATTTGGATCATGGACACTCTAATTTCATCAATTTAAACAAAACGGAAACATGCAAAAGCAATGAAAAAGAGAAATTAGAACACATACCCTTGTCGTTCGTATTTCTCCAAATTCACCGCCAGAAGCTCCTCACGAGCCTTCTTACGAAACCTTCGTGGACCACCCACGGTAGTCCCGCTATCCTCGGGCCGAGAAACGGAGTAGTGGGACTCCTTTTACAAAAGAAAAGAAGGAAGAAGCTCTGCTGAAGAAAACTTTTTTCTTCTTCACAGAAGCAAAGCCGACGGAAGAGATAGAGAGAGAAGTAATTGAAATTCTAAATTTCAATTGACAACCCCTAAATGCACTCACGCATTTAATTTCTATTTCCTTTTTCTTTTTCTTTTTTTTTTTTTTTTCTTTTTTTTTTTTTTTAATCTGATTGATCTGATCTTAATATATACTCTGTATATATATATACCTTACATGTGTCTTACATTGCATGTAAGACACATGTAAATATATATATATATATTTATATATAATTATTATTATTAATAAAAATAATAATAATTATTTTATTAATTAAACTTTTTAATTAATAAAAAATATATATATAAATTAATTAATATTATTTAATTCAATATCAAATATTAATTAAATAATATAATTAATCCCGGTTTTCCGAAAACCGACTTTTTTGCACATGAATCCTATTCATGTTTTCAGACCAATCTCATATTTAAATCATATTTAAATATGTCCATATTTAAATCATATTTAAATATGCCTATTCTTCTTCCACAAACCCGAATTTGAACGATTCAAATTCTTTTCTTTTCTTTTATACTGTTTCACGGCTTTATCCGAGCTAGCCAGGAGAACCGTAAGGACCTACAGATCATGAGCTCCAACGATACGAGATTATCCGGTCAAAACTCTTTCAACCGAACTAACTGTTAAGTCTCTGAAAGTGACTTATTTAGGACCAATTTAGCTTAAGAAGATGTACACTTTTAGGTGTTTTTGATAGCATTTAGCCTAAACCTATGCTTAAATATGAGAATGAGAAGAAGGTAGCTAAATTAGGACTTATGCACAATAGGAAAGAAAAGGGTTGAAAACCGAAGGAAAAGAATGAAAAAAACTGCATTGCGACAGCATTGCGAAAACATTGCTGAAGCCGCAATTATTCAAGTGAAAACCGTAAGTTGACTGATCTTTTTCTGTTAATTTCCGTGATTTCAGGGATTCGTTCTTTCTCCTCCATCCATTCTGATATACGACGTTGAAGATTGATGGTTCTCCTTGGCCCAAACGCACCTGCAAACTACTATAAAAGGGGGTCAAAGTCGGAGGTTCAAGCATCATCCGAAAGCGTAGGAGTCTTCTCGCAGTCCATCTTTTCTCCCTGTTTTCCTTCGCCGTCTGTTGGAGTGAGAGTCTCAGCTGTTGGAATCGATAATCTGATAGGAAGGAGAGGAGATTCTTCTTCTCTCTCGATTGGATTCATCCAAGCAAGGCTGACCTTTCATCCCCTTCATTCGAGGCGACTGCAACGAGGCTTTCAAGCACCATTTACTGCTTTTGTCTTTCCTTTCTCATTTCCAGCATTGTTTAGTTATCGCTTCTGGTTTAGTGATTAGTCTACTTCATTTCGTTGCTTTCTGTCTTTGGATTATTTACTTTAAGTTTCCCTTTGTTCGTTCAAACATTCAAAGTAATCAAATTACAAGTCTTCATTTCACAGTTTCCATCTTCTGCTGCTACGGTTTTGTCTTACTGTTTTGAGTATTTTCCCTTCTAAGCATGTCTGTTTTATCTTATACTTCTGTTCTCTATATATCCATGAGTAGCTAAGTCACTTAGGGGCATGCTAATGACAGAACTATAGGCTAAAAAACGTGAACCAAGCATGTAGGATAGCTTTCGAAGCATTGATTGTATGTAAGCTTCATTCCACGGGCAATTTCGATTGGCCATCCATTTTGTCCAAAGAACTCCTAACCTCTGGAAGGAGTAAGAGTTCAGAGTCGTATAATCATGCTAGCCTTTCATGGTAACCAGGAAACGGCCTAGGAATAGGCGTTTCCCTAATACAAACCATATTTTTCTGCTTTAACAAGATGCTTAAGACCTTACTTTGAGTTGAGTAAACTAAAGAATCTAATGCATGGAATCGGACGATACATGAGATTAAGATAGTTTGATGCATAGAGAGTAGATCCAGTGCTTGAGAATCGTATAAAAATGCCTATAGGATAGTCATTAGTAGCCCTTAATTCTCCATTTTACACACTTTTACTGTTTTTACAATTGCGATAACATTGCGGTATCCGCAATTCTGCTAAGTTACCATTCTGTTTAGCTGTTTTCTTCTTCGTTTATTAATTCCATCTCTTGTCCTTTGAGTCTAATTTCAACTTGCATTTGTTTATGTTACATTCCTTTATATGTTCGGTAAGAAGTAGGCAATTAAAAACCAATTTGAACCCATCAAATCCACCCCTTCTTTCTTAACAAAACACTTCGTGAATAGCTAAAAATAAGTCTCTGTGGGAAAACGAATGAAAAAATACTCATTACTTGCTATAAGATCATGTATGCTTGCATGTTCTGAGTGCTCTCTCTCTCTTATTGCTTATTCTTATTAACACATTGACCACGCAACAAGTTTTTGGCGCCGCTGCCGGGGATTTATTTAAGTGAAAACGAAGTTAGTTAAGATTGAAACACCAAGTTATTTTCCATTGAAACTGATCCATTTTCATTTCTTTTTCAGGTACCGTTTAGGTTAGTTTATGAATGAACCTCCAAGTAGTGATCTAGAGTTCAACCCTGAGCCCGAGAGATTACTTAGAGCTAGGAATAGAGCCAAGAAACGCCTCTTTAAACAACCTTCATTACCTCCATTAATTGCTGAAACCGCAAGGTTACCGCAATCTCCTCAAGAAGAAATGGATAGAAGAGATCAAAACCTGGTGCCTGTCACTCGCAATCCCATCGAAATAGCGAATGATAAGGATAGCGTCATACTTTCTTACCTAGTACCTATGCCTGGGGAGCTGAACCCCAGCATAATCCGTCCTGAGATCACTGCCAACTCATTCGAGTTAAAGCCAGTGATGTTCCAAATGTTGTCCACTGTGGGACAATTCTTTGGAATGGAAAATGAGGACCCCCACAACCATCTTAGGAACTTCTTAGGAGTTAGTGATACCTTTATCATCCCTGGAGTTTCCCAAGAAGCCTTGAGGCTATACTTGTTCCCTTACTCTTTGAGGGACAAAGCCAAAACGTGGTTAAACTCATTACCCTCTGGATCTGTCCTCAATTGGACAGACTTAGCAGAAAAATTCCTAGTCAAATATTTCCCACCAGATAGGAACTCTACCTTTCGTGATGATATCATCAAATTCAAACAAGCTCCAAGTGAGTCTCTTCACGAAGCTTGGACAAGATTCAAAGATCTTCTCATTAAATGTCCTCACCATGGCATCCCATGGTGTATCCAAATAGAGGTCTTTTTCAAAGGATGCAACCCCAGCACCAGACAAGTTCTAAATTCATCTGCTGGTGGTTCCATGTTGTCCAAGAGTTACAACGAAGCTTATGAGATCCTGGAGAAGATCTCAACATCTCACTGTAGGTGGTCAGATGATCCAGTCGAGCCAACTAGAGCTCAAGACAAGGATGCTCTTAGCGCCATGAGCACCCAAATAAACGCCCTGACCAACCTAGTTAAGCAAATGGCTCAGGCCAATCTCCAAACCGGTGCCAATACCGCCACAGCCATGTCAATGGGCACCCAACCAAGTCAAGGCGAGGCACTTATCTGTGGATTCTGTGGGGAAGGGCACCCATATGAATACTGCCCTGGGAATCCATCCTCAGTCTGCTATGTAGGAAGCCAACAGCAGCCTAGGAACAACCCCTATTCCAATACTTACAACCCTGGTTGGAGGAACCACCCAAATCTATCATGGGGTGGCCAACAAAATACTAACCAAAATCCTAACCAGCCTAGACCGAGTGGAACACCTGGTTTCACTCCCCAACATAACCAATCAATGTATCAAAAACCATACAACCAACCTGTAGGATCGTCTGTAGAAAACTTACTCAAGGAATACATAGCTAAGAATGATGCTACTCTTCAAAGCCAGCAAGCTACTCTTAGGAGCCTAGAGAACCAAATAGGCCAATTGGCCAATGAACTCAAGAGTAGGCCCCAAGGTAGACTACCTGCTGACACCGAGGTGCCAAGGAGAGATGGTAAAGAGCAAGTTCAAGCAATTGAACTCAGGAGTGGTAGACCTTTGGTGAGCAACACAAAGGAAACACCAAAGAGAGTAGAGAACACTGAGTCTAGTGCTCCACTGGAGTCTCTGCCAAACCAAGGTCCACCACCAACAAGCACATCAGGAGCCAGGCTAGAGCCAATTATTGAGGAGATAGAAGAAATTCCAAGGCCTCCACCTATCCTAAAGCGCCCTGACGTACCTGCATATGTGCCACCACCTCCAAATCCTCGAAGGCTTAAGAAGAAGCAGGAACAGGAAGTGCATTTTAATAAATTCTTAGAGATTCTTAAGCAAGTGCATGTCAACATTCCTTTTGTAGAAGTTTTACAGTCTATGCCTTCCTATGTAAAGTTTTTAAAAGATATTATTACTAACAAAAAAATAATTGGTGAGTTTGAAACAGTAAACCTCACTGAGGAGTGCAGTGCCATACTCCAAAACAAGCTGCCTAAGAAGGAGAAGGATCCTGGGTCCTTCACCTTACCTGTAGAACTTGGAGGCAAGCACGTGGGCAGAGCGCTTTGTGACCTGGGCGCCAGCATAAACCTCATGCCCCTATCACTATTCCGCCAGTTGGGAATAGGAGAAGCACGTCCAACCACTGTCACCTTACAATTAGCAGACAGATCCATTGCATATCCAGAAGGTAAAATTGAGGATATTTTAGTAAAGGTTGACAAGTTTATTTTCCTTGCAGATTTCATTATCCTGGATTATGAAGCAGACAAGGAGGTCCCCATCCTGTTAGGCAGACCGTTTCTAGCCACAGGTAGGGCACTGATAGACGTCCAAAAAGGTGAGCTCACTATGAGGGTTCATGATGAGGAGGTGAAGTTTAGTGTATATAAAGCTTTAAGGTACCCCTCTGATCTTGAATCCTGTGCTAGCATGGACGTAGTAGACTCCTTAATGGAGGAACAATTGGAGCATGTATTATTAACTAAGCATGCTAATGAATATGTACAATTAGATATAGCTGACTTGAATGTATCTGACATAATGGATATGCCTGTAGATAAACCACAACATGTATGTATGAATATAGACCTAACCGATAGATCTGTGAATCCTTTAAAGCCATCCATTGAGCATCCACCTGTTTTAGAACTGAAACCACTACCCACTCACCTCAAGTATGCATATCTAGGAAGTAATGAAACTCTGCCTGTTATCATTTCTTCTAAATTAAGTGAAAAGCATGAGGTTGAACTGATTTTACTGCTTAAGCAACATAGGAAGGCTATTGCATGGACTATTGCTGATATTAGAGGCATTAGCCCTTCTTATTGTATGCATAAGATTATACTAGAGGAAGAGCACACACCTAGAGTAGATCACCAACGTAGGCTGAATCCCTCTATGAAAGAGGTAGTTAAGAAAGAAATAATAAAATGGTTAGATGCTGGTGTGATCTTCTCCATAGCTAGTAGTCAGTGGGTGAGCCCTATACAGTGTGTACCTAAAAAGGGTGGGATGACTGTGGTAGTCAATGAGAACAACGAACTGATTCCAACTAGGACTGTCACAGGATGGAGAGTGTGCATGGATTACAGGAAATTAAATAAAGAAACTAAAAAAGACCACTTCCCTCTACCGTTCATTGACCAGATGTTAGACAGAATAGCTGGTAGAGCCTACTATTGTTTCTTAGATGGGTATTCTGGCTATAATAAGATTACTATAGACCCTAAGGACCAAGAGAAGACTACCTTCACTTGCCCTTTTGGAACTTTTGCCTTTCGCAGAATGCCTTTTGGCTTATGCAATGCACCGGCAACTTTCCAAAGGTGCATGATGGCAATCTTCTCTGAGTTGGATGAGTCCATGATAGAAATATTCATGGATGACTTCTCAGTCTTTGGGGATTCATTCACCAACTGTCTAGATAATTTAAGACAAGTCTTGGCTAGATGTGAAGAGACTAACTTAGTACTCAATTGGGAAAAGTGTCACTTCATGGTAGATGAGGGGATTGTCTTAGGTCATAGAGTGTCGAGGGCAGGTGTAGAAGTTGACCGAGCCAAAATTGAGATCATAGAGAAGTTGGTAGAGCCTCAGAATGTCAAGGCCATTAGAAGTTTCTTAGGGCATGCTGGCTTCTACAGAAGGTTCATTAAGGACTTTTCTAAGATAGCCAAGCCTCTGTGTGAGCTTCTAGAATTAAATAGGCCATTCATCTTCTCTAAGGAATGTGTAGTAGCTTGGACCACCCTTAAGAAAGCACTAGTCACAGCCCCTATCATAGTAGGACCAAATTGGGATCTTCCCTTTGAGATGTTATGTGATGCCAGTGACTATGCTGTAGGAGTGATGTTAGGACAGAAGATTGACAAGCTAACACACCCTGTCTATTATGCTAGTAAAACCTTGAATGAGGCTCAATGTAATTATACAACTACTGAGAAAGAGATGCTTGCTGTAGTGTTTGCTTGCGAAAAATTTAGAAACTATATTGTAGGCACTAGGACAATTGTGTACACTGACCATTCTGCCTTGAAGTATCTTATGAGGAAGGCTGATGCTAAGCCTAGGTTGATTAGGTGGGTGTTATTGCTGCAAGAATTTGATCTGGATATTCGAGACAAGAAAGGTTGTGAAAATGTGGTTGCAGATCACCTTTCTCGATTGCAGCACAATTGCGAAAAAATTGCGGAGCCCGCAATTTCTGATGCGTTTATTGATGAACATGTCTTTGTTTTGACTCATCGTGATAACGATGAGGAACCTTGGTTTGCTGACATTGCTAACTTCCGTGCATCACAGGTGCTACCAGTTTTCAAGGGAGGACAAGAGAAGAAGAGGTTCCTTCATGAAGCAAGGAAATTCATATGGGATGACCCCACACTTTACAGAACATGTGCTGACGGCTTGCTAAGGAAGTGTGTTTCAGCTGCTGAAGCGAAGTCTGTGCTGCAGCACTGCCACACAGCTCCTTATGGTGGACACTTTGGTGGCCAAAGAACAGCTGCAAAGGTATTTCAGAGTGGCTATTATTGGCCAACGATCTTCAAGGATGCCCACAACTATGCCCACAGCTGTGATGAATGCCAAAGAACAGGTAACCTCAGTCGAAAGGATGAGATGCCCCTCACTTACATCTTAGAGTTGGAGCTCTTTGATGTGTGGGGCATTGACTTCATGGGGCCATTCCCTCCATCATCAGGTAACCTTTACATATTAGTAGCAGTGGACTATGTGTCTAAGTGGGTAGAAGCCAAAGCATGTCCTAATAATGATGCTAAAACAGTCACCAACTTCTTGCATAGGCACATTTTCACTAGGTTTGGGACACCTCGTGCCATCATTAGTGATGAGGGGTCACATTTCATTAACAAGGCTATGGAGAGAGTATTGGCTAAGTATAACATTAGACATAGAGTAGCCACTCCCTATCACCCACACTCGAATGGACAGGCTGAAATTTCAAATAGGGAAATTAAGAACATCCTAGAAAAAGTGGTCAAGCCTAATAGGAAAGACTGGTCCTTCAAGCTTGAGGATGCACTTTGGGCTTATAGGACAGCATATAAGACACCCCTAGGTATGTCCCCTTATAGGCTGGTATATGGCAAGGCTTGTCATCTTCCACTTGAGTTAGAAAACAAAGCATTTTGGGCCATGAAGGAATTGAATTTTTGTGTAAAGGATGCAGGAACACTGAGGTCTTTGCAATTACATGAGCTTGATGAGCTTAGACATATGGCCTATGAAAATGCTAAGATGTACAAGGAAAAGACCAAGATTTGGCACGATAGTAGACTTAGAGTTAAGGACTTTAAGAAGGGTCAACTTGTTTTGTTGTTTAACTCACGGTTGAAACTATTTCCAGGGAAACTTAAGTCTAGGTGGTCAGGTCTATTTGTGATTACTAATGTGTTTGTTCATGGTGCCATAGAGATAAAGAACTTGCAGCAAGGCCAACCATTCATGGTTAATGGTGCAAGATTGAAGCACTACTATGAGGAAGGAGATGTGAAGACTCTCTCGGCCTTCCTCTTGACTGAAGCATAACAAAAAGAACGAGAGAGGACGAGTGATTACTGTGCTCGTCAACATAAGGCTCATGCCTTAGTTTATTTTTTGCGATTTTCCGGTTATCATTTGTGTGTTTTGTTGTGTGATTTTAATTACGGATTTGATATTGTTTTTATTTCTTTTTGTAGGGAATCGAAAGAGGGAATCAAGGAGAGTAATTCCAGCTTTAAAAATCAAGAAACGATCGAGCCAAATAAAAGATACGGACGAGCAAAGTTTGCCATTTAGATGAAAAAAATCCCTAAAATTGCGCTGGAATTGCAGGATCCGCAAAATATAGCCGTTGGGATTTAGCCGTTTTCTTTATATCCGTTAGAAGGCGCTCGATCGATACGATTCTCCCATTCTCTGATTTCCAAGAAAACTGAGATTCTCTTCATCTTTGATTCTTCTCTCCAAACCTCCAAGACTCAACAATGGTGTTCACACGGGCTGAAAGATCTGCAGCCAAGAAGAGGGCTGGAGACGCTGCTGAAACAGCTGCGAGAGATGCACTACTTGCCTTGGCTACGGCTGACGCTGCACGCACCGAACGTCTTCCCAAGCTTCCGATCCGTAGGAAGAAGTGGAGGGTTGTCACAGAAATCCCTGCTGGACCTTCTGAACCAGCGGGCACGCCCAAGAAGCGCCGGTGGAGTGTCGAGATGGCCGCCGAACCAAGCAGAGCAAAGACTCCCTCTGTGGAGAGTCAAGAAACGGATCGCGCATCCCACGAGTCGACCAAGAAGAGTTCATCGCCATCTGCATCACCTGCGCACAGCCCTTCACCATCTGAACCAGTGCACAGCCCAGAGCTCTCTTCATCGCCGCCTGCACAGAGCCCTGAGTTGCCGTCTTCACCACTGAGTTCTGCACAGACACCTTCAGCAGAGCAACCAACCACGCCGTCGCACACTTCCCCACGGCCTGACCCTGAATTCCCATATGGGGATTATCAAGAATCAACGCAGGGCAGTGGGGAAGTTGGGGAAGACGAGGTCTTCTCGCCTGCGAGGGAAGCTAGCCCAGAGAGTCCTGCACAGCAGGATGATTCCATGGAAGAGACGCTGGGGGCATGCCTCCAGCAGATCAACATCAAGGCAAGGCTCAAGAAGAAGAAGAAGGCCAAGATTGTCAAGGCCAAGCGATCCAAGAAGCTGAAAAGGAAGAAGGCCAAGAGGGTGCCGTCAGCAGACAAAGAGAGCATTGAGCCATCGCTCAAAAGACTCAAGGTTGAGGCTGCCGAGTCAGCCAAGCCAGCAGATAAAGGGAAGGCCAAGCTTTACCCTGAAGATGAGCCTCAGTCAGTGAGGTATGTTTCATCTGATGCTGAGTCCAGGGGCGTTGAGCTGAGGAAGAGGGAGTTGCTGCACGAGAAAGGCTTCCTCGATAGACCTGCTGACCTGCCGCAGTTCTTGCGCGCAGGAGTTATAAACCACGGCTGGGAGGAATTTTGCAGACCGCCCAATCCAGCCTACACGAGCATGGTGTATGATTTCTACGCCAATGTGCTCAGCCCTGAGGATGGCCTGTCTGTGGTCAGAGGGGTAGAAGTGGATTTCTCAGCCAAGGCCATCAACGAAGCCTATGGTCTCAAGGGCCAAACACATACAGATTATGCACGGATTGTTGATGAGCCTACTGAGGCAGTTCTGGAAGAGGCCATTCGGACCATTGGCCAGCCTGAAGCTTCCTGGACCGTGTCGCGCAATGGGAGGCACACTCTCATGAGTGCCAACCTCACGGCTAAGGCGGCTGTTTGGTTTTCGTTCGTGAGAAGGAGATTGTCCCCAGTGACTCACGAGACTACAATCAACCAGAGCCGATCGCTGCTGGTATATGCGATAATGAGAGGTCTCACGATCAACGTGGGAGAAGTCATCACTGCCGCCATTGCTGAGTGCGCCAAGAAAGGTAAGGGACCACTGTTTTTCCCTAACACCATAACCAAACTATGTTTGCTTGCAGGAGTCCCCACTGAACGATTTGAGCAGCAGATGGCTTACACAGGCCACTTGGAGCTGCCTGCTAGCCTGAGGCTGAAGAGAAAGGGGAATATGGAGTTTGAACTGGATAGGCTGGCTGCTGATCAGTCCCTATCCATGGCCTGCCTGATGGATATGCAGAGGAGAATGGTTCAATGGGCCACTTATGCGCAGGCAAGGGACAAGGAAGTTGCAGACCAACTTGGGTGCATCTTCCCTGACTTCCCCACAAATCTCCTGACTCCATGGGTGCCTCCACGACCACGACAACCTGATGAGGATGAAGATGTTTGAGTGCTGGTTTGAATTGCACTGAAGGGAGTATTGCTGTTCCCTTAGAAAAAAAAAAACAATTTTCTGTTTTCTGATAGACTATGTGAATTATGCTGTTTTTTAGTACACTTTTGATCTGTTTTAAATGCTTAGTTTGATGTTTTTTCTTTTGTTTAGTATAGTCTGATGATAGGAGCCTAGGTAGGTTAGTTTTGTTTTATTTTTAGAAGAGCTTGAATGACTGGAAAGAGCTTGCTTAGGGGCCTTAATCACTGTTATATCTGCCCTGACCTGATTGCGAAATAATTGCGGTACCCGCAATTTTCATGACTGAAAGCATGTTTTGGACTGTCTGTTTAGCTAGGCTGTGATCTGTTTAAATTCCATCTTTTGCTGCTATCATGACTACCTCATATAGCTTATCTAAAAGCATGCTGGATGAGTGTCATAGGACACCCTTTGCTAGTTTAAATCAACCTCTAACAAGCTCAGCATGCACAGCTTTAAGCCCTTAACTGTCTGGTTTTTTTAAAATTACTGCTGCTGTGATATTTTCTTTTAAATGTTCTGTCTATGCCTAGGGCTTTAGATTCTCGTTGTTTTACCTTAGATTAGATGCTTCTAGGATAGTTTGGGGGTGTGCCACCTCAGACACTCATTGGGGACAATGAGTAGTTGAAGTTTGGGGAGGCCACCCTAGGCCTAGGAACATTCCTCTCTCCCTTAGAAACATAAGCATTCTTCTTCTCCTTTACAAAAAATGATGAACTGAAAAAAAATGAAAAATAGAATAAAGAGGGGGGTCTCTCTGAGGTTGCTAAGTAATCAGTGCCAAGTGTGTGACCCACAAGTGGCATTGCATCAAAAGGCAACCAAAGGAGAGGCCCCACCTAAGTAAGAAAAAGGGAAAAGAATAGGGAAGAAGAATGTATACCTAGGAGTTATAACTTTGTGGCTTAGATGTCCTATTTAAAAAGAACTCTGATCCTCAATTAGCTAAGCACAAAGTTGTAACTCGTAGGGTTGTTTAGGGAGATGAGTGTTTATCCAATGTAGTGATGCCAGGGTTTAGGTTGTTCTTTAAAAGTACTACTGTCACCGTTAATACTAAGACTGGCATGACTCTAAGGAATCCTAGACACATTAAAAATAAAGCTAGAAGCATGTACTGAGTCTGAGGTAAAGCTAGGCAGAGTTTGAAACCTTAGGGATAGTGGCATGATATGACAAAAGTAAATAGATCAGTTGTAGGAAGTTAATGAAAACAGAAGGAGTGTTAGGCAGGCAAAGTCAGAGGAAGCTTGATAAGAGGGTGGTTTTAAGCTTAGAAGTGTGTCACAGGACAGCAGTGCTATAGATTGGGATATGGGAGAGTCAGTAGGTGGTTAAAGAAGGTGAAACAGCAGCTTAGGTAAGTCCTTAGTATGCTTGAGGACAAGCAAAACCTTAAGTTTGGGGGTGTGTTAAGTCTCTGAAAGTGACTTATTTAGGACCAATTTAGCTTAAGAAGATGTACACTTTTAGGTGTTTTTGATAGCATTTAGCCTAAACCTATGCTTAAATATGAGAATGAGAAGAAGGTAGCTAAATTAGGACTTATGCACAATAGGAAAGAAAAGGGTTGAAAACCGAAGGAAAAGAATGAAAAAAACTGCATTGCGACAGCATTGCGAAAACATTGCTGAAGCCGCAATTATTCAAGTGAAAACCGTAAGTTGACTGATCTTTTTCTGTTAATTTCCGTGATTTCAGGGATTCGTTCTTTCTCCTCCATCCATTCTGATATACGACGTTGAAGATTGATGGTTCTCCTTGGCCCAAACGCACCTGCAAACTACTATAAAAGGGGGTCAAAGTCGGAGGTTCAAGCATCATCCGAAAGCGTAGGAGTCTTCTCGCAGTCCATCTTTTCTCCCTGTTTTCCTTCGCCGTCTGTTGGAGTGAGAGTCTCAGCTGTTGGAATCGATAATCTGATAGGAAGGAGAGGAGATTCTTCTTCTCTCTCGATTAGATTCATCCAAGCAAGGCTGACCTTTCATCCCCTTCATTCGAGGCGACTGCAACGAGGCTTTCAAGCACCATTTACTGCTTTTGTCTTTCCTTTCTCATTTCCAGCATTGTTTAGTTATCGCTTCTGGTTTAGTGATTAGTCTACTTCATTTCGTTGCTTTCTGTCTTTGGATTATTTACTTTAAGTTTCCCTTTGTTCGTTCAAACATTCAAAGTAATCAAATTACAAGTCTTCATTTCACAGTTTCCATCTTCTGCTGCTACGGTTTTGTCTTACTGTTTTGAGTATTTTCCCTTCTAAGCATGTCTGTTTTATCTTATACTTCTGTTCTCTATATATCCATGAGTAGCTAAGTCACTTAGGGGCATGCTAATGACAGAACTATAGGCTAAAAAACGTGAACCAAGCATGTAGGATAGCTTTCGAAGCATTGATTGTATGTAAGCTTCATTCCACGGGCAATTTCGATTGGCCATCCATTTTGTCCAAAGAACTCCTAACCTCTGGAAGGAGTAAGAGTTCAGAGTCGTATAATCATGCTAGCCTTTCATGGTAACCAGGAAACGGCCTAGGAATGGGCGTTTCCCTAGTACAAACCATATTTTTCTGCTTTAACAAGATGCTTAAGACCTTACTTTGAGTTGAGTAAACTAAAGAATCTAATGCATGGAATCGGACGATACATGAGATTAAGATAGTTTGATGCATAGAGAGTAGATCCAGTGCTTGAGAATCGTATAAAAATGCCTATAGGATAGTCATTAGTAGCCCTTAATTCTCCATTTTACACACTTTTACTGTTTTTACAATTGCGATAACATTGCGGTATCCGCAATTCTGCTAAGTTACCATTCTGTTTAGCTGTTTTCTTCTTCGTTTATTAATTCCATCTCTTGTCCTTTGAGTCTAATTTCAACTTGCATTTGTTTATGTTACATTCCTTTATATGTTCGGTAAGAAGTAGGCAATTAAAAACCAATTTGAACCCATCAAATCCACCCCTTCTTTCTTAACAAAACACTTCGTGAATAGCTAAAAATAAGTCTCTGTGGGAAAACGAATGAAAAAATACTCATTACTTGCTATAAGATCATGTATGCTTGCATGTTCTGAGTGCTCTCTCTCTCTTATTGCTTATTCTTATTAACACATTGAGCACGCAACACTAACCCACATTCGTTAACCCCCGGAGACTCCACTAAAGTCCAAGGGCTGCACTCTCCTCACTGTAGATATATTGTGTCCTGTTGATATAACTATCATCAGTAAGTCGATCCTTCACAGGTCGTTCATAATCACAACAGGTCATTTATACCGTTTAACCCTTGTATTATATCTTGTTCCTTAAGTACCACTGACACCTCTAATGAACAATTGATTTGTGGTCCAACCATCAAATCAGATTCCTCCCTGATCAGGAGAGGATGGGCCCAATGTTCAAGACCTGGAGTCAGCACTTAAGGGAACAACCTCTCTACTAACCCTTAAAGCGGGTAGGAGTGAATTCCAATCTTGCTACAACTATGTCCCCAGCCACTTATTCAATCTTATCCCCAATATGGTAGGCTTATTGAGTCGGCGATCTGGCCACTCTCACCCGTACAAATCAAAGGATAAGGTTGAATAAACAGGAGTTCATAGTAAGCTCAGGATTGAGATCGAGTTACCTAAGTCATCATATGAAAAAATCGGTCTTTACAGTAAACGGTGTTATAAAGAAAGAGCGATTTTATTTCTTGGTTCGGTCTTGTGCAAACTCATTGCACAGGACGCCCTCACTCACATGTCTCTACATGAAACGATTCGAATCACATCGTTTTGTACTATACAAAGTGAGCCGCGTCCAATAGTGTCCCCAGGATAAGGTACCTAGCCTTATCCCTATACTATAGACCATTTTTGGCTGTCTACTTGAACTTGATTCACATTCATGTCACACATGAAGTTCAAGTACTCATACTATCGCCATGGGTGTTAGTTATTGGTATAGGTCAATACAAACACAATTCACTAAAATTCAATAACAACTTTATTGAAATATAATATTTATACATTCATTCAGTTTACAAACTACGAGTTTTAGGACATAAAACCCAACATATTATGCTAGTTGAGCTATGCTCACATGTTGACTATTGTCCATTTAGTTAAGTATAATTAGCAAAACTATAGTTTAGCTCACATGTTGACTATTGTCCATTTAGTTAAGTATAATTAGCAAAACTATAGTTTGATGATAATATATTTCTAATCATTAATTTTTGAACTAGCATAATAATTCAATGGTTTCGGAGGACATATGTTAACATGTTGTAATTAATATTACTCATTTTCTTAGGTTGAAAGTTCAAATCTCTATATTATGTCAGTGTTATATTAAAAAAATGTTTAAGTCATATATCTTCGAAATTGTGTAAGTTTTAGTTCCCGATATATCTGAAATTATATAACTAATTAATTTAGTCCTGAACTTTAGTTTGTAACGATTTAGTCTCTGTACTTTAAATTTTGTAATATTTTAGTCTATAAACTTTAACATACTACAACTTAGTTTTTATGCTTTCAAATTTGTAACACTTCAAACCCTATCGTGCAAAATTCATCAAAATTAACTGCACAATAATTGTAGTTCGATCACTACAGGTGAAAAATGTTTTTTTGACACAATATATGTAGTTCGATCACTACAGGTGAAAAATGACATCTTTAAACTTCGAAAGGATAATGAAGAATACTCGAGTTTGGATTTTAAAGTTTCCATTTTACTATTTTGAGATTTTTTTTTTTTTTTTTGACAACATGTTGGGGTGGGGTATTTGATAGCGTGCTAATATTTAGCTCCTAAGTCTTGTAAATTAGAATAATTATTTGGGCTTAATTGATATATTTTGTATAATTTAATTGTTAAGGGGTAAATCGGGCATTTACGTAAATTAAAGGCTTAAATGAATATTTTAGAACATTTTATTAATTAACCGTTTTGAGTGATTATATTACATAAATTTATTAATCAAAATTAACTCTAAATCAATTAATGACTTAATGGTGCAGTGCTTGCCAAGATAATGATTGTGTTCTGGTTCAAATCTAGATGGGAGCACATTTTCTATTATTTTTGTAAAAGTCAACACTCCTAGATTTGGTCAACGCCAAGCTCCAGCCCGCGCCCAACGGAGGCACCGCGCCCGTCAATGAAAGCCCGCGCGCCCCGATGCCCGTCATTAAAAGTCTAAAAAAGCGTTGTTTTCCATTTTTGTTCCGTCTGTAGCGTCGAGACGCTACTCTGAAGTATAAAAAGAACATTTTCGCGATTTTAGGGCATTCCATCTCCGTTTTGGGCTCGAGATTGACGCTTTTTCACCATTTTTGAAGCTCTTCTTCTCCATTTTGGTTGTATGAACTCTTCAACCTCCATGGAAGCTTGGAATACTCCATATCCCATGGAAGGCTAGAGGTAAATGCTTGATTAGTTGGTTGAGGGATTGAATTCTATTGTATTTAGGTGAGATTTGTGCTTTATATGAATGTTTAGCATATGTGTATGAACTCTTGCATCTATTTCCTCTATTAAGAACGAATGGCATGCCTTTCTAATTAGGATTGACGCCCATAATTGTTACGCATGTTAGTCGGCTAGCATTGATTCCTGATTAGTTTTAATGCAAGTAGCGAGGGTCTAATCGTGCCTAATCAATTTGACCATATGTGACGAATGAGGTATGAATTGATTATCGTATCGCGGTGGGCTCAAGGTTAAGAGAGAAATCAAATTAGTTTTAGGATTAATTTGTCGCGATGTTACCCATTACTGTTTTTTGATTAATTTAGGACTAATCACCTTGAATTGATTAAGAGGCATGCTTAATTGGAATTGTCTGTTTCTAATTATATCTTCGGGGTGTTTGTATCGGTGTCGAGCAAACATTTCACGTGCATGAGCATCTCGAATAATTTCCATGTTTATCGATGAACTGAAATACAATAGAGCAATCTCGATACTTTCTAATTAAGCATACTTGTCAATTTCATATTTCCCTCTTTAATTTTCCGTTAGCGCAATTCTTTGCATGTTAGTAATTTTCCAAACAAAACCTCTCATTGTTTTTACTTCATTACAAATTCAATTTAATTAAGTTAGGATTATAGCTTGCTCGCTGCAGATCGACTCTGTTGCCACTAGCTGCAAAGCTTAGTGAGTTGGGATTATAAATATTATTTTGGCGGGTTTCGACAACCCGAAATTTGTAGGATATTCAAAAATCCTATCACCAAAATTGGTGTCGTTGTCGGGGAGCAACAATTAATCTTACTTGGTTGAATTTTATTTGTTTTTTGTTTTTAATTTTTCTTTTTAAAATTATATTTTTTTTTGTTATGTTTATTTTTATCCTTCTTGTACAGTATGACCCGTTTGTTTTGAGTTGTTGTGTGCAGTTTTCTTTTAATTTTTGAGAAAAGTGGAAGAAATGGAACTTGCAATTAACGATGAGCCTTAGAGGACCTTAAGGCAGTTGGCATCACCTGACTTGGACCGCCAACCACTGTGTATATCGTATCCGATAGTACCAGGTAATTTTGAGCTTAATGCCGGTTTAATTAACTTACTACCTTCCTTTTATGGTAATGCAGATGAGGACCCTATTAAACACCTGAAGAAGTTTCAAATAGTGTGTTCGGCGATGAAGAAAAGTGAAGCCACTGACGATCAGTTGAGCCTGAGAGCCTTCCTTTTCACATTAAAGGGAAAAGCAAGAGACTGGATGTATTATCTTCCATCGGGATCCATCGCCACATAGAGCGGGTTGAAAGGGCTATTTTTGAAAAACATATTTTCCCGCTTCCAGAGCCACTTTGATTAGGAAAAAGATTTATGTCATTGCGCAAGCGCAAGGCAAGACCCTTCACGAGTGCTGGGAGAAGTTCGGTCATCTATGTGAAAGTTTTCCCCACCATAAGATAGCAGACGCAGAACTGATCCGGTATTTCTACGAAGGCTTGCTTCCACGAGACCGCCAAATGATTGATGTTGCTAGTGGATGATCTCTCCTTGATAAGACTCCCGTAGAAGCTAGAGTTCTGATCTTTAATATGGTCGGGAACCTTCAGCAGTATGGTGGTGGAGGAGTGAAGCAAGCTCGTCTCTCAAAGGATCTGAACGAGCTCAAAGCCCAAGTACTCGAGGTAAGTAACTCACTTCTCATAGTAGCTCAAAGCTTACAAAAATCTCAATCTTTTGTTTCAGATCGAAATGTCGAGGAGATGGTGAGTTCTTATTTGACGAAATTTTCGGCCATGTTTGAGAGTAGTGGAGATCAAGTGCAAGGTCTGGCCGATGTAATGAAGAGGCTCGACGAAAGGCTTAGTAAGGTGGAGGATCAGTGTTCATGGAAACCACCCCAACAGACGGTGGCGAGCACTTGTGAGCAAGTGTGCGCCATGACCTTGAGAATCGGGAAGGAAATTCCTTCTAATACTACGTCGGTGGTGGATAATCTGGTTGTAGAACCTGAACCGAGGAGAAGGGAGTACGTGCCTAGAGCTCCTTTTCCAAGCAGATTGATGAGGCTTGTGCCTGAGGAAGTGGAGAGCAAAGAAAAGGAAACTCCTCCTGTTGTTCAGAAGTATGTGCCAAAGCCTCCCAACCCAAGAAGACAGTTGAGTCCTGAGATCATAGAGGAAGAGGACCGAGATGAGAAACCACCTTCGCCTAAGCCAAAATATGTTCCGGTAGCACCATTTCCAAGTAGGCTGGTTAGACCAAAGCCTAAGGTGGATGAAACTGATAAAGAAGTCTTGGAGACTTTTCAAAGGGTGATGGTGAACATTCCCCTTTTGGAAGCCATCAAGCAAATCCCCACGTACTCCAAATTCTTGAAGAACTGGTGCACCTCCAAAAGAAAGTCGAAGAAAAAGGAAGGAAAGCTGGTGAGTGAGAACGTCTACGCTATCTCATAAGGTAAATTGCCCAAGAAATGCAAGGACCTAGGTATGTTTACTTTGCCTTGCACTATAGGAGATAAACTGATTAATCATGCCATGTTAGATTTAGGAGCATCTATTAATGTAATGTCATATGCTGTTTTTAAAGAGCTTAAATTGAATGACTTGCATGAAACTGGTGTTATTGTGCAATTGGCTGATAAATCATATGTGCATCCCTTGGGTAAAGTTGATGACGTTCTAATTAGAGTAAATGATCTGTATTTTCCTGCGGATTTTTATGTGCTTGAAATGAAGGATAAACCATCCCATGTCTCTAAATCAATTCTGTTGGGACGACCTTTTATGAAAACTACAAAAGTTAAAATCGATGTTGATAAAGGTGTCCTGTCTGTTGAGTTCGATGGAGATGTGAATAAGTTTAAAATTGATAAGTTCAAATCAGAGGAGATTGTTGGGAATGTTGATGTTGTTTGCTCTTTATTCGAAAATGATGTTGTCTGTGTGCGGAAGGCACGAGATAAAAAATTGTTTGGTGATTTTTGCAGGAACGATGAGATTGGGAAGATGTATGAAGCATCTTCCAAGATTGATTATGGCTGAGTCGAGTGCAAGAATACAGTCGAGCAATCGACTTTAAAAATTTGCGCTTCTTGGGAGGCAACCCATGAGTATTTAAAATTCATGTCTTTACTTTTAGTTTTTATTTTCCTAGCTTAGCTTTCTCTTGCTTTCTTTTGTAGGAGGTTTGACCTGAGGATCGAGATAATGGGCGAAGATCGCGCTGCTCCAACCGACAACCGAACAAAATTCAGGGGAGGTTTTCTGTTCCCTTTTATTTTGTGCGTTTTAACTGCTTAGTCTGAAGTGTGATACATAGAGGACTATGTATCCTTTTAGGTTGGGGGTGGAGTTGTCTGTTGGATGGATTTCTATAGTTGTTGAGCTGTGGAGATTCTGAATTTGAAGAACTTGTGTCTGTTGTTGCATGTTGTTCGATGAGGACAAGCTAGGAAATGCTTTTAAATTCTTTGTAGTTGCACATCTAGAAAAGCATGAGATTGTATGTGTTAGTTGAGCATTTTTAAAAAAAAAATTAAAAATTTTTGTTGCTCCCTTGCATCTATCGAGCACTTAGCAATCTATTCTTGGTTCTCTAGGCTTAGAATAATCTTATGTAGCCTAAAATCATGTTGTCCCCCCGAAAGGCACCGCTAGGGAAGGCTTGATGCATGATAGGTTGTAATAGGCTAATCGAGATCGTAGCGAAGCTATTGCCTAAATAAAAAAAAATTAAAAAAAAATAAGCATGAAAAATAAAAACTCTAGAGATGCTCCTCCTTCATAAAGTGCACATTAAGAAGTGAGCATTAGTCCTTAAAAACGTGAAGTGAAATGAAGCTTAACGTGTTAGACTCTCTTGGAGAAGCAAAAGAAAAGTAAAAAAAAGTGGATCAAAAGAAATAAAGAGTACAAAGTACTCAAGAAAAAGAAAATGTTTAGGCCTTTTAATTTGTTACTCTCTTGATTGTTGAAAAGCCAATAGACTGTTCTTAATTGCTAGAAGTAGGGGAAAAACGAGATGTAGGGTTGCATATGGTTTTTCCGAGTCTATAAGAGTTAGAATAGGTTGGCTAATCACACACACACACGTAGGGGAGTAGCAGTTTAATTTTTGAAATGTTCTCAGCTTATGCATGCAATCAATTGTTCTCTTTTGTTGTAAGTGCCTTGTTTTTTAAAGCATTGACGTTAGAGTCGTTGCATGCAATTTCATTCATAGGAGCTAGTTCAGAGTTTTTCTTGCTCGAAGACTAGCAAGATTTAGGTTGGGGGTTTTGATAGCACTCTAAAAGTGCTAATATTTAGCTCCTAAGTCTTGTAAATTAGAATAATTATTTGGGCTTAATTGATATATTTTGTATAATTTAATTGTTAAGGGGTAAATCAGGCATTTGCGTAAATTAAGAGCTTAAATGAATATTTTAGAGCATTTTATTAATTAACCGTTTTGAGGGATTATACTACATTAATTTATTAATCTAAATTTAACTTTAAATCAATTAATGGCTTAATGGTGCAGGGCTTGCCAAGACAATGATTGTGCCCAGGTTCATTCTAGATGGGTGCACATTTTCTATTATTTTTGTAAAAGTCAACGCTCCTAGATTTGGTCAATGCCCCGCTCCGCGCCCGTCATTGAAAGCCCGCGCGCCCCGATGCCCGTCATTAAAAGTCTAAAAAAGCGTTGTTTTCCATTTTTGTTCCGTCCGTAGCGTCGAGACACTGGGTCAGCGTTACGACGCTACTTTGAAGTATAAAAAGAACATTTTCGCGATTTTAGGGCATTCCATCTCCATTTTGGGCTCGGGATTGACGTTTTTTCACCATTTTTGAAGCCAACCTCAACGGCCTTGTCATTCGCAACAAAACCAACAGACAAGGCATTTTCTCTAGTTCTTGCTTCTAATGGCGGCCTCAACAATGGCTCTGTCCTCCCCATCGCTCGCCGGAAAGGCAGTGAAACTCACTCCCTCCGCCCCGGAGCTTCTCGGCAACGGCAGAGTCAGCATGAGGAAATCCGCCGCCAAATCTGTTTCTTCTGGAAGCCCATGGTACGGACCCGATCGTGTCAAGTATTTGGGCCCATTCTCCGGCGAATCTCCGTCCTACCTCACCGGAGAATTCCCCGGTGACTACGGCTGGGATACTGCCGGACTTTCTGCATACCCCGAGACCTTCGCCAAGAACCGTGAGCTCGAAGTTATCCACTCCAGGTAATTAGAAGTGAAAACAAACAAAAACATTTCCTTCCCATAATTTAATTTTAGAATTTTATAAACATAATTTTCAAAATGGTGTATTATATCTGTTCCAACCCTTCAAATATATTTAGTAAAACTTTGAACTATTAATTTTGTGTTTAATAAGTCTTTCATCCTTGTTTCAGGTGGGCTATGCTCGGAGCTCTTGGTTGTGTCTTCCCCGAGCTCCTCTCCCGCAACGGTGTGAAGTTCGGTGAAGCAGTTTGGTTTAAGGCCGGTTCCCAAATCTTTAGCGAAGGTGGGCTTGACTACTTGGGGAACCCAAGTTTGGTTCACGCCCAAAGCATTCTCGCCATTTGGGCCACACAAGTTGTTCTCATGGGGGCTGTCGAGGGATACCGTATTGCCGGTGGCCCTCTCGGTGAGATAACCGATTCGATCTACCCAGGTGGGAGCTTTGATCCATTGGGGCTTGCAGATGACCCTGAAGCATTTGCAGAGCTGAAAGTGAAGGAGCTACAGAATGGAAGATTGGCCATGTTTTCCATGTTTGGTTTCTTCGTTCAGGCCATCGTTACCGGAAAGGGCCCATTGGAGAATCTGGCTGACCACCTTACTGACCCAGTCAACAACAATGCTTGGGCTTTTGCTACCAACTTTGCTCCCGGAAAATAAGTGACAATATGTTGTGAAAATTAAAACTTGTTTGTTCCTTTAAGAATATGAAAGGAGTTTGTATTTAGTTAGTTGATCTTTTAATGCTACAAAAAATGTACGATGCTTATTAGTTTATGAGTAAAACTTACGTGCATATTCGGCTACAACTATCTTTTGCAGACCACGTGACACAATTTGATTGGTCAAGCTATATATGCTTTGGTAGGCCTTCACGTTGTTGGTTCCTTTCGCTTCTTCCCTATAATAATTTCATTTTAGAACCCTAACAGATGTAGCATCTTCCCGTGTTTTGGACCATCATATTTTTTTTCCTTCTTCTTCTTCTTCTTATTTATTTTCCTTCTCTGGCTCTCAATCGCGAGGGGACCCTCTTGATTTCTCCTAAACGCTTCATTCCCGACAATCCCTTTTTTGTTTTGGCTAATTGGAATTTTAACAACGAGACCCCGTCCTTCAAACCTACTGTCGCAACGTCATTGCGATGCGGAGCGGCCGACGTCATCTTTTAAACATTCGATCCTTTATCAAGGATCTAATCCCAATGCTCTTGAATCGACCAATGGTTCCTATTATCACATAAACGAGACAAGTTAATGAAGGGACAATAGGAATATGCTTCTCTAGTTACCTTGCAATGCCAGAAGAGGTGTTAAGATGATTCTTTATTGTCTCTGCAAAAAAACACATAAATTATTAGTAAAGATTCCTACCGAGTTAAAATATAGGAATGATGTTGTTGTAAACTCTCCAACAATAGATTTTGACTTTTGCGGGAACTTTGGAGCCTCAAAAGTCTTCAATCTCCTGTTTTGAGATTCAACAGTTGAGGGCGAAGCCTCACGATTATTCTCATAAGATAAACCCAGCTGATAAGCAGTCTTAACAGAAAAAACTCTCTGTTTCGAAGGATTCCAGATAATGATGTCTTATTTGCCACTCAGATGAAGAGGAATATCAATTATCGCCTCTGCATCAATCTGAAGAAGTTTATCGGATGTGCTCCTCCTTCCAAGACCCATCAATGGTCATCAACGAAGCTACTGTATAATTGTGGACTGAAGGTGCTGAAAATAACAACCGACCATTTTCTCTTAAAATCCAAGGATCACTATCAATAAACACCTCTTTATCGCTTCCCACTCTCCACCTGTACTCTTTATCAAACAATTTCTTGCCCCACATGATGTTCCGCCACGCATAAGAAGAAGCCGAGCCTAGATGCGCCCGCAGGAAAATACCATGATTATAATACTTGCCATTCATAACCCGAGCCAATAAGTTGTCACGATGTTTAATTAACCTTCAACACTGCTTAGCTAGAAGGGCCTGATTGAACAGAGTCAAATCTCTGAAACTCATTCCCCATTGCAACTTGCTAACACAGATACGACTCTAAGATTGCCAACGAATCTTCCTCTTACCAGAGATTGAACCCCACCAAAAACTCGCAAACATTTTAGTAATCTCCGAACTAACCTGGGAATGGATCCTGAAGCAACTCATTGTGTATGTCAGAATGGCTTGAGCGACTACTTTGTGATAAACACCTATTTGCGTCCCGCCGAAAACAACTTTTGTTTTCAGCCGTGTAGGGTCTTCCAGACCCTATCTTTTAAGGCGCTGAAAACTTGGCAACGATTCCTCGCCACCTGGGAAGGGAGGCCTAAATACTGACCAAGCGTAGCTGTGTACTTCACACCAAGCTCACCCTAAATCATATCAATCGCATCTTGCCTCGTATTTCAACATGCCATGAACACTGTTTATCAAAATTAACCGTCTATCTGGTAGCCTCCTCATATATAACTAAAATATTTCTCTAATAGCCTGACAATCTCTCCTCGTTGCCTTGAAAAAAATCAAGTTGTCATCTGCAAAAAATAAATGAGAAATAGAAACACAATGACGATTAATTTGAAAACCTGAGATCTCATGGTTATGTTCTTTCTGTTGAAGCATTGCTGAAAAACCTTCAACACAGAGCAGGAACAGGTAAGATGAAAGAGGATCCCCCTGACGTAAACCTCAGTAAGGATGGAAATCTTGAGATGGAACCCCATTCAACAACACTGAGAAGGAGACTGATTCCACACAATTCATAATGAGAGAAACTCATTGTTGACAAAACTCCATTTTCTCCATGGCGACCCTCTTTATAAAAACACATTCGACTCTGTCAAAGGCTTTGCTCATGTCTAACTTAAGAGAAATGGTCCCCTCTTGCCCACATCGCTTTTTATTCAACGCATGAATGCATTCTTAACCAATTAGCGTGTTGTTTGAAATTAGACGACCTGGGACAAAAGCAGACTGAGATGGCGAGATGATGGCATCGAGTACCGATTTCAGCCTATTAACTATAACTTTTGATATGACTTTGTAAATCACATTACAAAGACTAATAGGTCGAAACTCACTCGTTTCAGATCTTTAACTTTCGAAATAAGGACCAAGAAAGATTTATTCAGAGAACCCAAATTTGTCCGACCATTAAGAATTTTCAAACACAGCTCAGTAGTCTCATCTCCCACTACACATCCCAGTATCTCTGATAGAACAATGCTTGGAAACCATCCGGGTCGGGGGCTTTTGTAGTCGACATGAGTTTCAATGCCATCTCAACTTCTGATCTAGTAAAAGGCCTAGACAGACATCGATTCTGCTATTTAGTAATGGAAGAAGGAATCGCTGCTAGAATAATCTGAATGCTACTCTCCTCTGAGTTATTGGATTTGAAGAGTTTCTGAAAATAAACATTAGACATGGAGGACATTGATTCCTCTTCTCCTAGCAAAGATCATTATCGTCCATTAAACCTGTTATCTTATTAGTTTGGCACCGAAAACAAGCCCTCAAACGAAACCATTTAGTATTTGCGTCCCCCCACTTCAGCCAATCCTCTCGCACTCGCTATTTCTAGTAAATTTTCTCCTCTTCCAAACGAACCTCCAACTTTCACTCTGCCACCCGAGACTCTCTAAGCCAGCTCGGACCCTGAGATCTAGAGAGTGTCACTATCTGGATTTCCTTCCTGACAATTGCCCCTTGATCGAGCCTTTTAAACACTCCGTATTCCAAGTCATAAGCTCTTTCAGACACTTAGACAGGTGAAACTGAAATATATTTCCCTCCCAAGATCCACCTTGAGACCAAACTCGCTGAATCACTCCTCGACATCCCTCACTACAACAAATATCACATACGACAACATGAAAAAACCGTTATCGTAGGCTTTCTATAGCGTTTTTGAAACGCGGTCATAGCCCCTGTTATTGAAAGTCTCTGACTTTTCATACCCTGTTTTCAACGCTATGAAAAACGCTATAGAAAACTCATTTTCGATTGCGAATATTTCACGCTATGAAAACTTTTTATAGCAGTATTAAAAAACGCTATTATTGCCTTTTAATAGCGTATTTAATAACGTTAAATATACGCTATAGAAACCTTTTGATAGAGTTTTTAGGCACGCGGTGGTAGTCCATGTTATTGAAGGTCCCTCACTTTTCATAGCGAAGTTTCAACGCTATAGAAAATGCTATAGTAAACTAAGTTTCGATTGCGTAATTTTAAGGCTATGAAAACTTTTAATAGCTTTTTTATGCATGCTATGATAACCGATGTTATTGAAAGTCCCGAACATTTCATAGCGTTGTTTTCACGGTATAGAAAATGCTATCGAAAGTTCATTTTTTAATGCGTAATTTTAATTCAATGAAAACTTTTCATAGCATTTTTAGCTACAATGCTTGTTTCTATTGCATTCTTTATTGCTTTTTATTTTTAATGATGTTGTATGTTTTTATAGTCATTTCTTACCGCTAATAATTATTAATGACTATAATGGTCACCTTTTAAAACATACTTTTAGTATCATAAATAATTTCATTCACATTTCTTTAAAATATCATACCAAATCATTTAATTTCAAACAAACTTACTACAAAGCATACTTGACAACTAAAATAAACAAAGTGCTTAAAATGGAGTGAGAAAAATAATAAATATTCAGCAATAAAATACATTGATCAAGTAATTTTCCACACATGTTGGCTAAAATATAAAATACAAATTTACTAAGTATTCAAAATTAGAGTAACATGAGTATCATCTACAAAAAATAAAGCAAGTTGTCATCTCCACTCGGCGATGAGCCGATCGACGAGTATGATCCACATGTTCGACCCAAGCTACACGATCATACTGCTGTTTTATTTGAATCACAATCATTATCCAATTGAAAAGGAGATCGAAGAACAAAGGCATTAAGGGGAAGGAGAAGGAAAAAAGAAAAAAAAAAAAAAAAAAAAAACCTTTAATGGGAATGTTGTCACATCTCCAATGACAAAGATTTCTAGTATCTTTGTTCTGAACAGAGCAATAATGTATGACTAAGTCATTTCCTTGAATATTTTCATGGTTATAAAACAATTTATGATTGTCAACGGAAGTAAAAAACACTTATCCACAATTAAGTTTTGAAAAGTTTTCATAAATATGATACACAAACCAAAGTGACCGACACACTCCTAATGGCCTAGCGAGAAATGTGTTAATGAAAGTCTTATCACTACAACAAAAATGACTTTCAATTGCATGTAATTATAGCCTAATTTAATTCCCGCTATTAAAAGTTATTAGTTTATTCATTATTTTTTTTAAAAAAAGCGCTCAAATTTCCCCTGTCTAAATTTTGACCCACCATTCCACTTTTCACATTACGGCAAAAACCAAAAATAACGCAACCTCTTCGTCTTCGCATCGAAATTCATTCTTCGGAAAAACTCAATCGAGTTCATCTTCGCTTCATCTCCTCTCCCTTCGTCTACGCCTCATCTCCTCTCCCTTCATCTTCGTCTTCCAAAAAATGACTCTCTGTCTTCGTCTTCATCTTTGTTTCATCTCATATTTTTGGCAGCCATCTTCTAGGGTTACAAACAATCGAGTTCCATTTCGGCGGCCATCTTCTAGGGTTACAAACGAAATTGACTTCCCATTTCCTTCTAAAATTTCCAAGTAATTCTTATTTTCTTGTTTCCATATCTATTTGAAATTTTAGTTGATTATCTTTTGATATTTGGCTGAAGTTGTGAGACTTTTATGTTGAATAGGCTCGAGAGATGAGAAGTCAGAGATGAGGGAAAGAGGGTAGGAGAAGATGCAGGTTTCACGAGAGACGAGGGTCGCCAGAGATGGAGAGAAATGGAGGAATTAGGGTTCAGTTTCCAAACTCTTCGTAATTTTTGTTGTCAATTTCCCTAAAATCAGTCCCAATAGAAGTTTTCTACGAGTTTTGCAGTTCTACAATGGCTTTACCTCTGATTTTGATTTCGTGTCTCGGTTATTTGGGCAACTATATGGCTTATGTTTCTCCTTCAGACACAACTATGCATACCAATAACTGGGCAGTTCTTGTCTGTACCTCTCGCTACTGGTTTGTCCAAATCGATTACAACTTCAGAGTGGAGAGATAGGTACAGGGCTAAGTAAAAGTTTTTTTTTTCACTCTATAGTGAATTTGAGAAATACTAAAAACTTAAATGAAAAATTAGTGTTTGTAAATTGTAATGCCAAATTGAGGTGTTTTGTAACTGTATGTTTCTGCTGCCACGACTTGAATTTGTGCTAATGTAATTCTATCAACTGGTTTTTACTTGTTTGTTCATCTTGTTATTTGTTTAGTAAAGACGGTAGGCATTTATAAAATGTGAGTTATAGATCAAGGATATTCTGTTTGGTACTCGAAAATTGCATAATGTATGTCTCTGAATGTGGTGAAATTTTGATTGAAATTTGAGATGCAAGTGAATAAGCTTTATACAGTTTGCTTATTATAATTCTTTCTGCTGTCTCATCAAAATAAGTCTTTATGTTCTTGTATGTTGTTTCAACTTAGTTTGCTAAAATTGCTAGTATTTCAAGTGTTTTAAAGTATGATTTCCCACCTCTCATGATTTGGATAATCACAGTACTTTCTTCATTAAATGATTAAATTTACCATCACGGGCTAGTGCGAGGGCACTAACATGAGAACTCGCTTCCAATTAGAGTGACAGATATTCCACAAATAAAAGTGGTTTTAAGATCCATTGCCTTGGAGTGAGTAAATTCCCTGGAAATGTCCACTAGCCCCTATTTTTTTAAACCTCACTAGGAACCATCACAATTTCTGAAGTTCAGTTAAAATTAATATGAAGCTCTTTTACCGCGCTTCTGTGATTGTTCAGTTGGTAAGTTGTATGTGTGATTTCCACAATGTGGAGAGCTGAAAATATAGGCTCCGTTTGATAATCATTTCATTTTTTATTTTTAGAAATTATGTCTATAAACACTACTTTTACCTATGAGTTCCTTTTTTGTATTATCTACCTTATATAATTGTTTTTATAAGTTTTAAACACTAACAACTTGTTTTTGTTTTTGAAATTTAGTTAAGAATTCTAATGTTTTTTGCTTTTGGAATTTAGTTAATGGATTCTAATGTTTACTTGAGAAACATGAAAATCATTGTAAAGAAATGGTGAGAAAACAAATCGAGAATCGGCTTTTCATATCACCTATTTGATTGCATGCATCTTTGGTCTGTTAACAAACTACTCAGCAGCGAACATGAGACTGTTATGATATTTGTTTTATTTGTTTCAGTAACTTATATTCCTACCTTAGATTCTGTTTGTGCAAGCATTTATCTTGCTTTCCTTGTGCGGTGGCATTGGATAGAGTCATAGAGATGGGTCGGTACTTTTTGATTATGTACTTTCATCTTCTAAGTTCATTATACATCTGAAAATCATTAACTTTAAAGCAACATCTGACTTGAGTGAAGCTTAGAAGTTAAGTGGGAGTGATAAGCAGAGGGCAACTTCATTGTTTGTTTCCCCCCTACCATCATTGGTGTGGTCTAGATAGCTATAAGAGAGAAACTTTTTGCTTCACATTTCTAAAGCCTATATATACTTCTAATTTTGGCTTTTGGAACTTGATAGGGACATGGAGAAAGGGTTTACTTTCTAAAGAATGAGACTAAGATTGAGGCCATTGGGTAGCTAACTGAAGACTTTCTCGATAATAAAACAAATCTTCATGTCCGTCGGTCGATGTCTTCAAACATTGATATCAAAGGAAGATTATCCTTGCATGCTCGTCAGGCTATGGGGCTGGGTAATTCAGTAAGGTACTGTTCAGTTGATCTAACCTTTTTTCCCCTCTTCTATGACATTTCCATGGAATTTTGTTAATGGTAATAACAAGAAGATGATTGTTTCTGGATAACCTATAAAGCCTTGTTAGATTGGTTTCAAATGGTTAAGCATGCAATATACTATTTTCAGAATTATGCGTAAATAAAACTTGGGTTAATTAGAGTTCTTGTTGGAAAGAGAAGAATTATGTGTATTGAATAAAGCTTGGGTTTTGTTCTTTTTTTGGCTTTGTGTGTACATAGTGTGTACATAGATTATATAAATACTTTTGGTTTGTTGGTTAATGTATTATTAGAGTTAAATCATCATGATTTAAATGATATATTTTGTTCTTGTTCTTGTTTTTTATTAGGTGAATGAAAGATATCATCCAAGTTGCAATGTAGGGGAGAATATCAACTTCGTCTCACACACTATTTTGAAACGCTCACTTGTTTTTTATTATATGAACTTTTTTGGGATTATATATATAATTCATTGTACTTAGATATTATGAATTTGCATCTCCTCACATGTGTAAACTTAGTTGGAACTATATTTTTTATTAGCAACTTTTGGAAGAGTAACTTTAGTTTCAACTATACTTCAATATTATGTGTTTACCTTTATAATATTTTAGATTAAATGAGAATTGAAATGGTTGTTTTTTGTGGTTGTTATAACATTTTTTGCTATTATAAAAAATGCTATTAAAGTTCAATCATAGCATCGGCTATCGTAAAAGATATTGTTCATAACTATTTAGAAATAAAAAATGTACTTTTCATAACTATTTCAGAATACGCAAAACACTAATAAAAGTATCCATAATGTTAAATATTGTTATGAAAAGTCGAGAACAATAGAGGCTACCACAGCGTGCCTAAAAACGCTATCATTACACCGCTATAAAAAAATTTCATAATGTGGTTTTTAACGTAATTAAAAAGTCTATAATAGCTTTCCTAATACCGCTATAAAAAGTTTTTAAAACGGAAAATATTCATGATCAAAATTGGGTTATCTATAGCGGTTTCCGTAGCACTGAAAAATCGCTATGAAAAGTCAAGGACTTTCAATAACGGGGGCTATGACTGCGTTTCAAAAAATGCTATGGAAAGCCTACGATAGCGGTTTTTTGATGTTATTAAAAACGTTATTAAAACGCTATAATAGCGGTTCATTACACCGCTATAAAAACTTTCCATAACGTGGTTTTAACGTTATTAAAAAGTCTATAATAGCGTTTCCTAATACCGCTATAAAAGGTTTTCATAGCGGGAAATATTCGTGATTGAAACTGGGTTATCTATAGCGGTTTTCGTAGCATTGAAAAACCGCTATGAAAAGTCAAGGACTTTCAATAACGGGGGCTATGACAGCGTTTCAAAAACCGCTATGGAAAGCCTACGATAGCGATTTTTTGACGCTGTGGTATGTGATATTTGTTGTAGTGTATCTAGGGAAAATAGTTATCCCAACCCGATCCAAATAAAGCATAGGATGAAATTTTCAATTCGGTACACAAATTTGGATGATAAGTTATGACGAGATTGCTCCAAAAACTAGTTTCCTTAAGTAGTGTTGTTATGTGAAACCAATTAAACTTCACCTCAACTCAACTATAAATAAACTATTACCAAAGCACAATATTAATATGTTAAGCTGAACAAAAAGAGGTATAATTCCCCTAGGAATTGGGACAAAAAAAAAGAGTCTCCTTCGCCATTAAACTGAAATCTTAAAACTAATAAATTAAAAAATGATGATGACACTCAAAACTAATCAAGCTTGGCAAGAATTATAATTAAGCTAGAATCTCAAATTATTCATTGCTTAAACAGATGCATCCATTTAAACTTTGCCAACAAAATATGTCACAAACGTCATGCTATCAAGGTCTATCAAATGATGCCTCCACCCACAACCTTCCCAACTCCATCTAGATTCTTCTTATTCTACATAGTAAAGCAAGAAAGAGATTATTAGATACAAAAAAAATTGACTAATCCAAACTATAAATCCATCTTGGTTCACAATAGTCTAAAACAATCAAAAGAGAAACTATAAATCCCTTTTGGTTCACTTGAAAAATCAAACAAAATCAATCATTGACAACCAATTTCATTAGATAGAGAAACTTAATGAGAATAATTAATATAAAACAAAAAACTCATAAAATGTAATCAAAGAAACTGTGATTGAACTATGTATTCAATTACTAATATAAATAAATTGAAAAATTAAAATTGCAAAGTCTAAATGGAATGATTCTTCTCACTAAATTTATATTTTCATACTCACCATATAAAGCTATAACTAATTATATACCAAAGTCACCTTGTTTAGAGTAGGAATGAGAGTAGATGTGCTTCCCCTTTTTCTGCATGTTTCTAATTTCTTTCTTGGCAAACACATACTATCATGAAAATATGAGTGTTTGAACCACTTGATGTCTATTAAAAAACCAGCTCCCTAGAATCTAGATGTTATTACCTAGCATCATATTCATTAGTTTTGAAAGACCAAACAACTTAAAATCCTAAACAGAGCGACAACAACAAGATAAATTCGAGAGGTCGGAGTGGCGATAGAGGCCCGAAGGGAGCACAGCGGCGTGAGGAGATCCGAGGTAGAGGTCTATTTTTTTTTTCAGAGCGTTCGACGCAGCGAAGCGTCAGATCTGTTGTGGGATTTGATTTTAAATAAATCAATCCAACAATTTTTGTGGCTAAAGTTAAGAGTTTGATATCAGTTTTCTTTTGCATCACAGTAAAATAAAATGGTTTTAATTTTATCTTCGACTCCATCGCCTATTCTAAGTATTCTATTTTTATTTGGTGAGATGTGATATGTTGCATGAGAAAAAGGGAGATTGATCGCACAACGAGAATCAGTTCTCTTGAAAAACCATACTCCTCGCACTTGATTAGCCAAATTAATAAAACATGGGATGGATGGAGAGCGATTGGTAATTGAATTTCAACTTCTTCTCCATCACCTAAAATCAAACATTGTCTTGCTCGCACAACATTAGCCAACAACTCCTTTTACTCGTCGATAAATGCATTTAATTTCTTCACAGGTGTAGGATCGAACCCCACAATGTGGGCTTTATAAACGATGCACGCTTACCTATTGCACCAAGTGGTTGTTTGATAAAAAATAAAGCCAAAGGTTCGATAAATCGGCATAACTGAACTAATGACTAAGAGGTCAGAGGTTCGATCTCTTCATTAATTAAATACCTTTGCAAAAAAAATGTTCTTCAGTTTGTTTATACCTTATTTTAAATCTTTCACTTTGATGCTTAGTTTATAATTTTAATCTATAAATATTTTTTGTGTTATACTTTAGAGTATCAAATTTCAAATATTCAATTTTAATTCTTCTAACTTTTTCTTCGAACTCGTTGTAGTCCTTGTTATTAGTTCATCATTTAATAAAAAAATTCAAAATTATTTTGAACTCCACATCTTTCCCTTGGCTAAATTAAGCTGTAAATAGTTCTCTATACATATATGTATTTCATCAAATAAATGAAGTAAAAGTATTTCTTTATGCAAAGTTCAAAAAACAAACATAAACTATGAAAATATCCATGGCCAAAATAAAATAAGTTTAAAAGGTCTAAACCCAAATTAAGATATAAACCTAACTTTTAAAATAGAGAAGAAAAAAAATTGGGCATAAATGGTTCTAAAAGTCTTGCCTCTCCCATCATTCCAATCACTGCAAATACTTCATCTTACTTCTGATTTTTCTAGAATTAGCACAACTGTATCAATTATTTTAAAAGCTACAACCCCAAACTAACCCTATGTTATATTAATACAATGGGCTGGTTGCACAAATAGCAATCATGCCCAAACTAATTGCAAATTTAGCAAACTTTAAAATGTTTTGCAAATATGGCAAAAAAATTCGTTTCTATCACTAATAGACTTTATCATATCACTGATAGACTTCTATCCGTGAAAGGCTATTATCACTGACAAAAATCTATAAAAAGCTGAGGTAATCAGCGATAGACTTCTATCAGCCATAAGATATCAGCGATAAAAATTATCATATCCGCAATTTTTTTAAAAACATGCTATATTTTTAATTATCTTATTCTAAATTGACATCCGTTACAATTTTCATAATACAATCCTACAATCATAGAAGTTTAGGATAATTTATAATTTAATAGTTCATCATTTGGAAGCAAACATATAAATCATTAGCACAATTCATTACTAAATATGCATCTTAGTTTTTTGAAAACAGAAAACCAAACAAATTACAATAAAACTTAGCTTGTTTTACTAAATTATTGTGTTGATTGATTTCGATGTGTTTTGGTAGTTGTGCTGCCTAGTGTTGTGTTTTGTAGTTGTGTTGCCTAGTGTTAGAGCATGTTTGTGAGTGGTTAATTTGGAAGGACCAAAATCAATTTTTCAGATCCAAAATCAATTCTATTTCAAAATGGTGATGTTTGACAATTGTATAAAAGTGATTTTAAAATTTTTAAAGAATCAAAAATCAATTTTAGTGATTCCGAGTTTTTTCATTTTTTTTTTCAGCAAAAACAATTTTAAATTCACTACCGAACACAAATTTTATATTGTATATTTAAATTTAAAGTTTTTAAATTGAAACCAAACCTGTTTTCAAATATAACGAAAATAAGAAATTTGTTTTGGTTTTCTACTAAATTCTTGTTTTCGAAAACAAATTGTCCGATTACGAAGCAAACGGGACCAACTTTCCTAAAAATTTGTTCAATTTTCTGACTAACTTCTTTATTCTCCATACTCCTTGTTTCACCTTCATCTTAATTTTTATTTTAAATTTATTTGATTGTTTCTATATTATTTTATTCAACTGTTGAATTTATTTGTTCTTACTTTTTTTTTTATTTTAATTGAAATAACATTTTTTTTTCATAATGATTTTTTATAGCAATTATTTTTCTTATCAAAACATATAAATATCTAGACTAAACATAATATTGTAATTTGAGGGCATAATATTGTACTACAATAGTCATTTTCTTTTGAAGATCCAAATAGGAAATCTTATTTATAGTGATTAAAATTCTGCTCAATTAGGTCCCAACCAAGTTTGATATTTTAAAATAATTTCTAATTTTTTAAATTTTAGAATTTGAAATCTATCTCATTTGGATTCGAGATGGCACACAAAGCCTAAAACATTCTTTTTTTTCACAAAAACTCGTGAAATATTTTGGCATAAATAAAGTGTTTCAAAAACACCTACAAAATCCACTAAAAAAAGGAAGCTGATATTTGTTTCAATAAATACATAAAAATATTTTTTTTATATTAAATTGGCCTATTAGCTCAGTTGGGTAGAGTGTCGAGCTAATAACGCGAAGGTCGTGCATAGGCCAAAGATTTTAATACCCAAATAAGAGGTGAATAAGAAAAGTATATCAGTGACAAGGTCCGTTTTCGGTGAGGGCTATGACCAAAGTCATGTCAGGTTCGACACTTGCATAGGCCAAAAATTTTAATACCCAAAGAAGGGGTGAATAAGAAAAGTATATCGGTGACAAGGTACGTTTTGGGTGAAGGCTATGACCAAAGTCATGTCATCGCAGGTTCGGCACTTGCATAGGCCAAAATTTTTAATACCCAAAGAAGGGGTGAATAAGAAAAGTATATTGGTGACAAGGTACGTTTTGGGTGAAGGCTATGACCAAAGTCATGTCATGTCTTTAAAATTCTCCGCTGTCAAACCAAAATATTGATGAGCTTCAAATGACATAGTCATAAGTAGTCATAGTGAATCTGTGGTTGAGCTTTGCTAGCTCAAGTGGAATCTCGGATGACTATCTGAGGGTCGTGGTTGAACATTAAAGGTAGTATGTTCAAGAGTAATACGATCCTATCTGAAGAGTTGCCGAGGTGGTACTTTGTTCGAGTGGAGAGGATTGTTGACATATGTTTCAATAAATACATAAAAATACCTTTTTATACTAAATTTGCCTATTAGCTCATTTGGTTAGAGCGTTGTGCTAATAACGCGAAGTTCGACACCTGCATAGGCCAAAATTTTAATACCCAAAGAAGGGGTGAATAGGAAAAGTATATCGGTGACACCCTATCATAATTATTGTTCCAATGACATATAAGAAAAGTATATCGGTGACACCCTATCATAATTATTGTTCCAATGACATAGTTATAATTAGTCATAGTGAATCTGTGGTTGAGCTTTGCTAGCTATGTAATCTCGGATGACTATCTGAGGGTCGTGGTTGAACATTAAAGGTAATATGTTCAAAAGTAATACAATCCTATCTGAAGAGAGGCCGAGGTGGTACTTAATGTAATATGTTCAAAAGTAATATAATCCTATCTGAAGAGAGGTCGAGGTGGTACTTAATGTAATATGTTCAAAAGTAATACAATCCTATCTGAAGAGAGGCCGAGGTGGTACTTTGTTCGAGAGGAGAGGATTATTTTTTTGACGAGAGGATTGTGTTAGGAGTAGAAACAATCTATTGACATGAGACTTTTTGAGTGAAACCAAAAGCAAAGCAACGAGAGTTATGCTCAAAGTGGACAATATATTTCATAGCATTGTGGAGATGTTTGGTTCGTGGTTGAACATTAAAGTCAACATGTTCAAGAATAATACGATCCTATCTTAAGAGAGGCCGAGGTGATACTTTGTTCGAGAGGAGAGGATTGTTGATATATGTTTCAATAAATACATAAGAATACTATTTTACATTAAATTGGCCTATTAGCTCAGTTGGTTAGAGCGTCGTGCTAATAAGGTTCGACACCTGCATAGGCCAAAAAGTTTAATACCCAAAGAACGGGTGAAGAATAAGAAAAGTATATTGGTGACAAGGTACACGTTTTGGGTGAGGGATATGACCAAAGTCAGGAGAGGATTGTTGATATATGTTTCAATAAATACATAAGAATACTTTCTTACATGAAATTGGCCTATTAGCTCAGTTGGTTAGAGCGTCGTGCTAATAACGCGAAGGTCGCAGGTTCGACACCTGCATAGGCCAATTATTTTAATACCCAAAGAACGGGTGAAGAATAAGAAAAGTATATCGGTGACAAGGTACACGTTTTGAGTGAGGGATATGACCAAAGTCTTGTCATGTCTTAGTCGTAGTGAATTTGTGGTTGAGCTTTGCTAACTCTGTAATCTCGGATGACTATCCGACGGTCGTGGTTGAACATTAAAGGTAATATGTTCAAGAGTAATACAATCCTATCTGAAGAGAGGTCGAGGTGGTACTTTGTTCGAGAGGAGAGGATTATTTTTTTGACGACAGGATTGTGTTAGGAGTACAAACAATCTATTGGCATGAGACTTTTTGGGTGAAACCAAAAGCAAAGCAACGAGAGGTATGCTCAAAGTGGACAATATATATCATAGCATTGTGGAGATGTTTGGTTCGTGGTTGAACATTAAAGCTAACATGTTCAAGAGTAATACGTTCCTATCTTAAGAGAGGCTGAGGTGATACTTTGTTCGAGAGGAGAGGATTGTTGATATATGTTTCAATAAATACATAAGAATACTTTTTTACATTAAATTGGCCTATTAGCTCAGTTGGTTAGAGCGTCGTGCTAATAACGCGAAGGTCGCAGGTTCGACACCTACATAGGCCAAATATTTTAATACCCAAAGAACGGGCGAGAGGAGAGGATTGTTGATATATGTTTCAATAAAATACATAAGAATACTTTTTGGCCTATTAGCTCAGTTGGTTAGAGCGTCGTGCTAATAACGCGAAGGTTGCAAGAATAAGAAAAGTATATCGGTGACAAATTTTGGGTGAGGGATATGACCAAAATCTTGTCATGTCTTAGTCATAATGAATTTGTAATTGAGCTTTGCTAGCTCTGTAATCTCGGATGACTATCCGACGGTCGTGGTTGAACATTAAAGGTAATATGTTCAAGAGTAATACAATCCTATCTGAAGAGAGGTCGAGGTGGTACTTTGTTCGAGAGGAGAGGATTATTTTTTTGACTGAAGAGAGGTCGAGGTGGTACTTTGTTCGAGAGGAGAAGATTATTTTTTTGACGAGAGGATTGTGTTAGGAGTATAAACAATCTATTGGCATGAGACTTTTTGGGTGAAACCAAAAGCAAAGCAACGAGAATTATGCTCAAAGTGGACAATATATATCATAGTATTATGGATATAAACAATCTATTGGCATGAGACTTTTTGGGTGAAACCAAAAGCAAAGCAACGAGAATTATGCTCAAAGTGGACAATATATATCATAGCATTGTGGAGATGTTTGGTTCGTGGTTGAACATTAAAGCTAACATGTTCAAAAGTAATACGATCCTATCTTAAGAGAGGCTGAGGTGATACTTTGTTCGAGAGGAGAGGATTGTTGATATATGTTTCAATAAATACATAAGAATACTTTTTTACATTAAATTGGCCTATTAGCTCAGTTAGTTAGAGCGTCGTGCTAATAACGCGAAGGTCGCAGGTTCGACACCTGCATAGGCCAAATATTTTAATACCCAAAGAACGGGTGAAGAATAAGAAAAGTATATCGGTGACAAAGGTACACGTTTTGGGTGAGGGATATGACCAAAGTCTTGTCATGTCTTAGTCATAATGAATTTGTGGTTGAGCTTTGCTAGCTCTGTAATCTCGGATGACTATCCGACGGTCGTGGTTGAACATTAAAGGTAATATGTTCAAGAGTAATACAATCCTCGTGGTTGAACATTAAAGGTAATATGTTCAAGAGTAATACAATCCTATCTGAAGAGAGGTCGAGGTGGTACTTTGTTCGAGAGGAGAGGATTATTTTTTTGACGACAGGATTGTGTTAGGAGTACAAACAATCTATTGGCATGAGACTTTTTGGGTGAAACCAAAAGCAAAGCAACGAGAGGTATGCTCAAAGTGGACAATATATATCATAGCATTGTGGAGATGTTTGGTTCGTGGTTGAACATTAAAGCTAACATGTTCAAGAGTAATACAATCCTATCTTAAGAGAGGCTGAGGTGATACTTTGTTCGAAAGGAGAGGATTGTTGATATATGTTTCAATAAATACATAAGAATACTTTTTTACATTAAATTGGCCTATTAGCTCAGTTGATTAGAGCGTCGTGCTAATAACGCGAAGGTCGCAGGTTTGACACCCGCATAAGCCAAATATTTTAATACCCAAAGAACGGGTGAAGAATAAGAAAAGTATATCGGTGACAAAGGTACACGTTTTGGGTGAGGGATATGACCAAAGTCTTGTCATGTCTTAGTCATAATGAATTTGTGGTTGAGCTTTGCTAGCTCTGTAATCTCGGATGACTATCCGACGGTCGTGGTTGAACATTAAAGGTAATATGTTCAAGAGTAATACAATCCTATCTGAAGAGAGGTCGAGGTGGTACTTTGTTCGAGAGGAGAGGATTATTTTTTTGACGATAGGATTGTGTTAGGAGATAAACAATCTATTGGCATGAGACTTTTTGGGTGAAACCAAAAGCAAAGCAACGAGAATTATGGTCAAAGTGGACAATATATATCATAGCATTGTGGAGATGTTTGGTTCGTGGTTGAACATTAAAGCTAACATGTTCAAGAGTAATACGATCCTATCTTAAGAGAGGCTGAGGTGATACTTTGTTCGAGAGGAGAGGATTGTTGATATAAGTTTCAATAAATACATAAGAATACTTTTTTACATTAAATTGACCTATTAGCTCAGTTGGTTAGAGCGTCGTGCTAATAACGCGAAGGTCAGGTTCGACGCCTGCATAGGCCAAATACTTTAATACCCAAAGAACGGGTGAAGAATAAGAAAAGTATATCGGTGACAAAGGTACACGTTTTGGGTGAGGGATATGACCAAAGTCTTGTCATGTCTTAGTCATAATGAATTTGTGGTTGAGCTTTGCTAACTCTGTAATCTCGGATGACTATCCGACGGTCGTGGTTGAACATTAAAGGCAATATGTATAAGAGTAATACAATCGTATCTGAAGAGAGGCCGAGGTGGTACTTTGTTCGAGAGGAGAGGATTATTTTTTTGACGAGAGGATTGTGTTAGGAGTACAAACAATCTATTGGCATGAGACTTTTTGGGTGAAACCAAAGGCAAAGCAACGAGAGTTATGCTCAAAGTGGACAATATATATCATAGCATTGTGGAGATGTTTGGTTCGTGGTTGAACATTAAAGCTAACATGTTCAAGAGTAATACTATCCTATCTTAACAGATGCTGAGGTGATACTTTGTTCGAGAGGAGAGGATTGTTGATATATGTTTCAATAAATACATAAGAATACTTTTTTACATTAAATTGGTTTATTAGCTCAGTTGGTTAGAGCGTAGTGCTAATAACGCGAAGGTCGCAGGTTCAACACCTGCATAGGCCATATATTTTAATACCCAAAGAACAGGTGAAGAATAAGAAAAGTATATCGGTGACAAGGGACAAGTTTTGAGTGAGGGATATGACCAAAGTCTTGTCATGTCTTAGTCATAATGAATTTGTGGTTGAGCTTTGCTAGCTCTGTAATCTCGGATGACTATCCGACGGTCGTTGTTGAACATTAAAGGTAATATGTTCAAGAGTAATACAATCCTATCTGAAGAGAGGTCGAGGTGGTACTTTGTTCGAGAGGAGAGGATTATTTTTTTGACGATAGGATTGTGTTAGGAGTATAAACAATCTATTGGCATGAGACTTTTTGGGTTAAACCAAAAGCAAAGCAACGAGAATTATGCTCAAAGTGGACAATATATATCATAGCATTGTGGAGATGTTTGGTTCGTGGTTGAACATTAAAGCTAACATGTTCAAGAGTAATACGATCCTATCTTAAGAGAGGTTGAGGTGATACTTTGTTCGAGAGGAGAGGATTGTTGATATAAGTTTCAATAAATACATAAGAATACTTTTTTACATTAAATTGACCTATTAGCTCAGTTGGTTATAGCGTCGTGCTAATAACGCGAAGGTCAGGTTCGACGCCTGCATAGGCCAAATACTTTAATACCCAAAGAACGGGTGAAGAATAAGAAAAGTATATCGGTGACAAAGGTACACGTTTTGGGTGAGGGATATGACCAAAGTCTTGTCATGTCTTAGTCATAGTGAATTTGTGGTTGAGCTTTGCTAGCTCTGTAATCTCGGATTACTATCCGACGGTCGTGGTTGAACATTAAAGGTAATATGTTCAAGAGTAATACAATCTTATCTGAAGAGAGGCCGAGGTGGTACTTTGTTCGAGAGGAGAGGATTATTTTTTTGACGACAAGATTGTGTTAGGAGTACAAACAATCTATTGGCATGAGACTTTTTGGGTGAAACCAAAAGCAAAGCAACGAGAGTTATGCTCAAAGTGGACAATATATATCATAGCATTGTGGAGATGTTTGGTTCCTCGTTGAACATTAAAGCTAACATGTTCAAGAGTAATACGATCCTATCTTAAGAGAGGCTGAGGTGATACTTTGTTTGAAAGGAGAGGATTGTTGATATATGTTTCAATAAATACATAAGAATACTTTTTTACATAAAATTGGCCTATTAGCTCAGTTGGTTAGAGCGTCGTGCTAATAACGCGAAGGTCGCAGGTTCGACACCTGTATAGGCCAATTATATTAATACCCAAAGAACGGGTGAAGAATAAAAAAAGTATATCGGTGACAAGGTACACGTTGCCAATTATATTAATACCCAAAGAACGGGTGAAGAATAAAAAAAGTATATCGGTGACAAGGTACACGTTTTGGGTGAGGGATATGACCAAAGTCTTGTCATGTCTTAGTCATAGTGAATTTTTGGTTGAGCTTTGCTAACTCTGTAATCTTGGATGACTTTTCGACGGTCGTGGTTGAACATTAAAGGTAATATGTTCAAGAGTAATACAATCCTATCTGAAGAGAGGCCGAGGTGGTACTTTGTTCGAGAGGAGAGGATTATTTTTTTGACGACAGGATTGTGTTAGGAGTACAAACAATCTATTGGCATGAGACTTTTAACCAAAAGCAAAGCAACGAGAATTATGCTCAAAGTGGACAATATATATCATAGCATTGTGGAGATGTTTGGTTCCTCGTTGAACATTAAAGCTAACATGTTCAAGAGTAATACGATCCTATCTTAAGAGAGGCTGAGGTGATACTTTGTTCGAAAGGAGAGGATTGTTGATATATGTTTCAATAAATACATAAGAATACTTTTTTACATTAAATTTGCCTATTAGCTCAGTTGGTTAGAGCGTCGTGCTAATAATGCGAAGGTCGCAGGTTTGACACCTGTGTATAGGCCAATTATATTAATACCCAAAGAACGGGTGAAGAATAAGAAAAGTATATCGGTGACAAGGTACACGTTTTGGGTGAGGGATATGACCAAAGTCTTGTCATGTCTTAGTCATAGTGAATTTGTGGTTGTGCTTTGCTAACTCTGTAATCTCGGATGACTTTTCGACGGTCGTGGTTGAACATTAAAGGTAATATGTTCAAGAGTAATACAATCCTATCTGAAGAGAGGCCGGGGTGGTACTTTGTTCGAGAGGAGAGGATTATTTTTTTGACGACAGGATTGTGTTAGGAGTACAAACAGTCTATTGGCATGAGACTTTTTGGGTGAAACCAAAAGCAAAGCAACGAGAGTTATGCTCAAAGTGGACAATATATATCATAGCATTATGGAGATGTTTGGTTCGTGGTTGAACATTAAAGCTAACATGTTAAAGAGTAATACGATCCTATCTTAAGAGAGGCTGAGGTGATACTTTGTTCGAGAGGAGAGGATTGTTGATATATGTTTCAATAAATACATAAGAATACTTTTTTTACATTAAATTGGCCTATTAGCTCAGTTGGTTATAGCGTCGTGCTAATAACGCGAAGGTCAGGTTCGACGCCTGCATAGGCCAAATACTTTAATACCCAAAGAACGGGTGAAGAATAAGAAAAGTATATCGGTGACAAAGGTACACGTTTTGGGTGAGGGATATGACCAAAGTCTTGTCATGTCTTAGTCATAGTGAATTTGTTGTTGAGCTTTGCTAGCTCTGTAATCTCGGATGACTATCCGACGGTCGTGGTTGAACATTAAAGGTAATATGTTCAAGAGTAATACAATCCTATCTGAAGAGAGGCCGAGGTGGTACTTTGTTCGAGAGGAGAGGATTATTTTTTTGACGACAAGATTGTGTTAGGAGTACAAACAATCTATTGGCATGAGACTTTTTGGGTGAAACCAAAAGCAAAGCAACGAGAGTTATGCTCAAAGTGGACAATATATATCATAGCATTGTGGAGATGTTTGGTTCCTCGTTGAACATTAAAGCTAACATGTTCAAGAGTAATACGATCCTATCTTAAGAGAGGCTGAGGTGATACTTTGTTCGAAAGGAGAGGATTGTTGGTATATGTTTCAATAAATACATAAGAATACTTTTTTACATTAAATTGGCCTATTAGCTCAGTTGGTTAGAGCGTCGTGCTAATAACGCGTGACAAGGTACACGTTTTGGGTGAGGGATATGACCAAAGTCTTGTCATGTCTTAGTCATAGTGAATTTGTGGTTGAGCTTTGCTAACTCTGTAATCTTGGATGACTTTTCGACGGTCGTGGTTGAACATTAAAGGTAATATGTTCAAGAGTAATACAATCCTATCTGAAGAGAGGCCGAGGTGGTACTTTGTTCGAGAGGAGAGGATTATTTTTTTGACGACAGGATTGTGTTAGGAGTACAAACAATCTATTGGCATGAGACTTTTTGGGTGAAACCAAAAGCAAAGCAACGAGAGTTATGCTCAAAGTGGACAATATATATCATAGCATTGTGGAGATGTTTGGTTCCTCGTTGAACATTAAAGCTAACATGTTCAAGAGTAATACGATCCTATCTTAAGAGAGGCTGAGGTGATACTTTGTTCGAAAGGAGAGGATTGTTGATATATGTTTCAATAAATACATAAGAATACTTTTTTACATTAAATTGGCCTATTAGTTCAGTTGGTTAGAGCGTCGTGCTAATAATGCGAAGGTCGCAGGTTTGACACCTGTATAGGCCAATTATATTAATACCCAAAGAACGGGTGAAGAATAAAAAAAGTATATCGGTGACAAGGTACACGTTTTGGGTGAGCGATATGACCAAAGTCTTGTCATGTCTTAGTCATAGTGAATTTGTGGTTGAGCTTTGCTAACTCTGTAATCTTGGATGACTTTTCGACGGTCGTGGTTGAACATTAAAGGTAGTATGTTCAAGAGTAATACAATCCTATCTGAAGAGAGGCCGAGGTGGGACTTTGTTCGAGAGGAGAGGATTATTTTTTTGACGACAGGATTGTGTTAGGAGTATAAACAATCTATTGGCACGAGACTTTTTGGGTGAAACCAAAAGCAAATCAACGAGAGTTATGCTCAAAGTGGACAATATATATCATAGCATTGTGGAGATGTTTGGTTCGTGGTTGAACATTAAAGCTAACATGTTCAAGAGTAATACGATCCTATCTTAAGAGAGGCTGAGGTGATACTTTGTTCGAGAGGAGAGGATTGTTGATATATGTTTCAATAAATACATAAGAATACTTTTTTTACATTAAATTGGCCTATTAGCTTAGTTGGTTAGAGCGTCGTGCTAATAACGCGAAGGTCGCAGGTTCAACACCTGCATAGGCCAAATATTTTTATACCGAAAGAACGGGTGAAGAATAAAAAGTATATCGGTGACAAGGTACACGTTTTGGGTGAGGGATATGACCAAAGTCTTGTCATGTCTTAGTCATAATGAATTTGTGGTTGAGCTTTGCTAGCTCTGTAATCTCGGATGACTATCCGACGGTCGTGGTTGAACATTAAAGGTAATATGTTCAAGAGTAATACAATCCTATCTGAAGAGAGGTCGAGGTGGTACTTTGTTCGAGAGGAGAGGATTATTTTTTTTACGAGAGGATTGTGTTAGGAGTATAAACAATCTATTGGCACGAGACTTTTTGGGTGAAACCAAAAGCAAAGCAACGAGAATTATGCTCAAAGTGGACAATATATATCATAGCATTATGGATATAAACAATCTATTGGCATGAGACTTTTTGGGTGACACCAAAAGCAAAGCAACGAGAATTATGCTCAAAGTGGACAATATATATCATAGCATTGTGGAGATGTTTGGTTCGTGGTTGAACATTAAAGCTAACATGTTCAAGAGTAATACGATCCTATCTTAAGAGAGGCTGAGGTGATACTTTGTTCGAGAGGAGAGGATTGTTGATATATGTTTCAATAAATACATAAGAATACTTTTTTACATTAAATTGGCCTATTAGCTCAGTTGGTTAGAGCGTCGTGCCAATAACGCGAAGGTCGCAGGTTCGACACTTGCATAGGCCAAATATTTTAATACACAAAGAACGGGTGAAGAATAAGAAAAGTATATCGGTGACAAAGGTACACGTTTTGGGTGAGGGATATGACCAAAGTCTTGTCATGTCTTAGTCATAATGAATTTGTGGTTGAGCTTTGCTAGCTCTGTAATCTCGGATGACTATTCGACGGTCGTGGTTGAACATTAAAGGTAATATGTTCAAGAGTAATACAATCCTATCTGAAGAGAGGTCGAGGTGGTACTTTGTTCGAGAGGAGAGGATTATTTTTTTGACGACAGGATTGTGTTAGGAGTACAAACAATCTATTGGCATGAGACTTTTTGGGTGAAACCAAAAGCAAAGCAACGAGAGGTATGCTCAAAGTGGACAATATATATCATAGCATTGTGGAGATGTTTGGTTCGTGGTTGAACATTAAAGCTAACATGTTCAAGAGTAATACGATCCTATCTTAAGAGAGGCTGAGGTGATACTTTGTTCGAGAGGAGAGGATTGTTGATATAAGTTTCAATAAATACATAAGAATACTTTTTTACATTAAATTGACCTATTAGCTCAGTTGGTTATAGCGTCGTGCTAATAACGCGAAGGTCAGGTTCGACGCCTGCATAGGCCAAATACTTTAATACCCAAAGAACGGGTGAAGAATAAGAAAAGTATATCGGTGACAAAGGTACACGTTTTGGGTGAGGGATATGACCAAAGTCTTGTCATGTCTTAGTCATAGTGAATTTGTGGTTGAGCTTTGCTAGCTCTGTAATCTCGGATGACTATCCGACGGTCGTGGTTGAACATTAAAGGTAATATGTTCAAGAGTAATACAATCCTATCTGAAGAGAGGCCGAGGTGGTACTTTGTTCGAGAGGAGAGGATTATTTTTTTGACGACAAGATTGTGTTAAGAGTACAAACAATCTATTGGCATGAGACTTTTTGGGTGAAACCAAAAGCAAAGCAACGAGAGTTATGCTCAAAGTGGACAATATATATCATAGCATTGTGGAGATGTTTGGTTCCTCGTTGAACATTAAAGCTAACATGTTCAAGAGTAATACGATCCTATCTTAAGAGAGGCTGAGGTGATACTTTGTTCGAAAGGAGAGGATTGTTGATATATGTTTCAATAAATACATAAGAATACTTTTTTACATTAAATTGGCCTATTAGCTCAGTTGGTTAGAGCGTCGTGCTAATAACGCGAAGGTCGCAGGTTCGACACCTGTATAGGTCAATTATATTAATACCCAAAGAACGGGTGAAGAATAAAAAGTATATCGGTGACAAGGTACACGTTTTGGGTGAGGGATATGACCAAAGTCTTGTCATGTCTTAGTCATAATGAATTTGTGGTTGAGCTTTGCTAGCTCTGTAATCTCGGATGACTATCCGACGGTCGTGGTTGAACATTAAAGGTAATATGTTCAAGAGTAATACAATCCTATCTGAAGAGAGGTCAGGTGGTACTTTGTTCGAGAGGAGAGGATTATTTTTTTTACGAGAGGATTGTGTTAGGAGTATAAACAATCTATTGGCACGAGACTTTTTGGGTGAAACCAAAAGCAAAGCAACGAGAATTATGCTCAAAGTGGACAATATATATCATAGCATTATGGATATAAACAATCTATTGGCATGAGACTTTTTGGGTGAAACCAAAAGCAAAGCAACGAGAATTATGCTCAAAGTGGACAATATATATCATAGCATTGTGGAGATGTTTGGTTCGTGGTTGAACATTAAAGCTAACATGTTCAAGAGTAATACGATCCTATCTTAAGAGAGGCTGAGGTGATACTTTGTTCGAGAGGAGAGGATTGTTGATATATGTTTCAATAAATACATAAAAATACTTTTTTACATTAAATTGGCCTATTAGCTCAGTTGGTTAGAGCGTCGTGCTAATAACGCGAAGGTCGCAGGTTCGACACTTGCTTAGGCCAAATATTTTAATACACAAAGAACGGGTGAAGAATAAGAAAAGTATATCGGTGACAAAGGTACACGTTTTGGGTGAGGGATATGACCAAAGTCTTGTCATGTCTTAGTCATAATGAATTTGTGGTTGAGCTTTGCTAGCTCTGTAATCTCGGATGACTATTCGACGGTCGTGGTTGAACATTAAAGGTAATATGTTCAAGAGTAATACAATCCTATCTGAAGAGAGGTCGAGGTGGTACTTTGTTCGAGAGGAGAGGATTATTTTTTTGACGACAGGATTGTGTTAGGAGTACAAACAATCTATTGGCATGAGACTTTTTGGGTGAAACCAAAAGCAAAGCAACGAGAGGTATGCTCAAAGTGGACAATATATATCATAGCATTGTGGAGATGTTTGGTTCGTGGTTGAACATTAAAGCTAACATGTTCAAGAGTAATACGATCCTATCTTAAGAGAGGCTGAGGTGATACTTTGTTCGAGAGGAGAGGATTGTTGATATAAGTTTCAATAAATACATAAGAATACTTTTTTACATTAAATTGACCTATTAGCTCAGTTGGTTATAGCGTCGTGCTAATAACGCGAAGGTCAGGTTCGACGCCTGCATAGGCCAAATACTTTAATACCCAAAGAACGGGTGAAGAATAAGAAAAGTATATCGGTGACAAAGGTACACGTTTTGGGTGAGGGATATGACCAAAGTCTTGTCATGTCTTAGTCATAGTGAATTTGTGGTTGAGCTTTGCTAGCTCTGTAATCTCGGATGACTATCCGACGGTCGTGGTTGAACATTAAAGGTAATATGTTCAAGAGTAATACAATCCTATCTGAAGAGAGGCCGAGGTGGTACTTTGTTCGAGAGGAGAGGATTATTTTTTTGACGACAAGATTGTGTTAAGAGTACAAACAATCTATTGGCATGAGACTTTTTGGGTGAAACCAAAAGCAAAGCAACGAGAGTTATGCTCAAAGTGGACAATATATATCATAGCATTGTGGAGATGTTTGGTTCCTCGTTGAACATTAAAGCTAACATGTTCAAGAGTAATACGATCCTATCTTAAGAGAGGCTGAGGTGATACTTTGTTCGAAAGGAGAGGATTGTTGATATATGTTTCAATAAATACATAAGAATACTTTTTTACATTAAATTGGCCTATTAGCTCAGTTGGTTAGAGCGTCGTGCTAATAACGCGAAGGTCGCAGGTTCGACACCTGTATAGGTCAATTATATTAATACCCAAAGAACGGGTGAAGAATAAAAAAAGTATATCGGTGACAAGGTACACGTTTTGGGTGAGGGATATGACCAAAGTCTTGTCATGTCTTAGTCATAGTGAATTTGTGGTTGAGCTTTGCTAACTCTGTAATCTTGGATGACTTTTCGACGGTCGTGGTTGAACATTAAAGGTAATATGTTCAAGAGTAATACAATCCTATCTGAAGAGAGGCCGAGGTGGTACTTTGTTCGAGAGGAGAGGATTATTTTTTTGACGACAGGATTGTGTTAGGAGTACAAACAATCTATTGGCATGAGACTTTTTGGGTGAAACCAAAAGCAAAGCAACGAGAGTTATGCTCAAAGTGGACAATATATATCATAGCATTGTGGAGATGTTTGGTTCCTCGTTGAACATTAAAGCTAACATGTTCAAGAGTAATACGATCCTATCTTAAGAGAGGCTGAGGTGATACTTTGTTCGAAAGGAGAGGATTGTTGATATATGTTTCAATAAATACATAAGAATACTTTTTTACATTAAATTGGCCTATTAGCTCAGTTGGTTAGAGCGTCGTGCTAATAACGCGAAGGTCGCAGGTTCGACACCTGCATAGGCCAAATATTTTAATACCCAAAGAACGGGTGAAGAATAAGAAAAGTATATCGGTGACAAAGGTACACGTTTTGGGTGAGGGATATGACCAAAGTCTTGTCATGTCTTAGTCATAATGAATTTGTGGTTGAGCTTTGCTAACTCTGTAATCTTGGATGACTTTTGCTAACTCTGTAATCTTGGATGACTTTTCGACGGTCGTGGTTGAACATTAAAGGTAATATGTTCAAGAGTAATACAATCCTATCTGAAGAGAGGCCGAGGTGGTACTTTGTTCGAGAGGAGAGGATTATTTTTTTGATGACAAGATTGTGTTAAGAGTACAAACAATCTATTGGCATGAGACTTTTTGGGTGAAACCAAAAGCAAAGCAACGAGAGTTATGCTCAAAGTGGACAATATATATCATAGCATTGTGGAGATGTTTGGTTCGTGGTTGAACATTAAAGCTAACATGTTCAAGAGTAATACGATCCTATCTTAAGAGAGGCTGAGGTGATACTTTGTTCGAGAGGAGAGGATTGTTGATATATGTTTCAATAAATACATAAGAATACTTTTTTTACATTAAATTGGCCTATTAGCTTAGTTGGTTAGAGCGTCGTGCTAATAACGCAAAGGTCGCAGGTTCAACACCTGCATAGGCCAAATATTTTAATACCAAAGAACGGGTGAAGAATAAAAAGTATATCGGTGACAAGGTACATGTTTTGGGTGAGGGATATGACCAAAGTCTTGTCATGTCTTAGTCATAATGAATTTGTGGTTGAGCTTTTCTAGCTCTGTAATCTCGGATGACTATCCGACGGTCGTGGTTGAACATTAAAGGTAATATGTTCAAGAGTAATACAATCCTATCTGAAGAGAGGCCGAGGTGGTACTTTGTTCGAGAGGAGAGAATTATTTTTTTGACGAGAGGATTGTGTTAGGAGTACAAACAATCTATTGGCATGAGACTTTTTGGGTGAAACCAAAAGCAAAGCAACGAGAGTTATGCTCAAAGTGGACAATATATATCATAACATTGTGGAGATGTTTGGTTCGTGGTTGAACATTAAAGCTAACATGTTCAAGAGTAATACGATCCTATCTTAAGAGAGGCTGAGGTGATACTTTGTTCGAGAGGAGAGGATTGTTGATATATGTTTCAATAAATACATAAGAATACTTTTTTACATCAAATTGGCCTATTAGCTCTGTTGGTTAGAGCGTCGTGCTAATAACGCGAAGGTCGCAGGTTCGACACCTGCATAGGCCAAATATTTTAATACCCAAAGAACGGGTGAAGAATAAGAATAAAGTATATTGGTGACAAAGGTACACGTTTTGGGTGAGGGATATGACCAAAGTCTTGTCATGTCTTAGTCATAATGAATTTGTGGTTGAGCTTTGCTAGCTCTGTAATCTCGGATGACTATCCGACGGCCGTGGTTGAACATTAAAGGTAATATGTTCAAGAGTAATACAATCCTATCTGAAGAGAGGTTGAGGTGGTACTTTGTTCGAGAGGAGAGGATTATTTTTTTGACGAGAGGATTGTGTTAGGAGTATAAACAATCTATTGGCATGAGACTTTTTGGGTGAAACCAAAAGCAAAGCAACGAGAGTTATGCTCAAAGTGGACAATATATATCATAGCATTGTGGAGATGTTTGGTTCGCGGTTGAACATTAAAGCTAACATGTTCAAGAGTAATACGATCCTATCTTAAGAGAGGCTGAGGTGATACTTTGTTCGAGAGGAGAGGATTGTTGATATATGTTTCAATAAATACATAATATTACTTTTTTACATTAAATTGGCCTATTAGCTCAGTTGGTTAGAGCTGCATAGGCCATAAATTTTAATACCCAAAGAACGGGTGAAGAATAAGAAAAGTATATCGGTGACAAAGGTAAACGTTTTGGGTGAGGGATATGACCAAAGTCTTGTCATGTCTTAATTATAAAGAATTTGTGGTTGAGCTTTGCTAGCTCTGTAATCTCGGATGACTATCCGACGGTCGTGGTTGAACATTGGAGGCGTGCCCCACGACCATCCTTCCATCAACTGAATATTAAGAAAATTCTGCATTTCTTTGTATTATAATAACAACTAATTCAATTTAATTATACAATTTTATATATAAATATACAAACTAAATAATTCGAGGGGGGCACGTGCCCCCCTGGCCCCTACATGCATCCGCCCCTGCCTACGGGGGTCAACTTTCCTCCATTCTGCTGACCTCCATAGGGGTCGACTATGCCACCTCGGGCCGACCCATACGAGGGTAGTCTTCATCGTTTTAGGCCGACCCCTGGGGTGGGCCTCGCTTGAATTGGTCAACCCCCATTGGAGTCGATCTTACTTGATTAGTCTAACCCTTATGGGGTTGGTCTAACAAGCTTGGGCCAATCCTTGCAGGGGTCTGCCCTTTGGCTTTTGGTCTTTGGGCTTCAATGAATATTTTGCCTACAACAATTGTTCTCACTTTCATCTTTTTTTTTTTTCTTTTTTTTTTTTTTTTTTTTTTTTTTTTTGCCTAGTGTGTGGCATGGGAATTTGTATTCAGGGTTTCTACTCTTTCTCTTTAGGACTGAAAGTCTTGCCTCTCATCATTCCAATCAACGCAAAGTCTGCGCTTGACTTAGATTTTTGGCGGGAAGCCTTTTTCCTCCATCCTTCACTTGTTTTTCTTGTGGATTGCTCTTAAGGTGATCATTTGCTTCAATTTTGTCTTTTCAAATTGGTGATTTCGTAGAGCAGCGTGTGTAGTTATAGAGTCGATTCTGACTGATCTGGATGATGTCTACTTCGGATCATTCATTCGGGCCTTTATTCACGACCTTCTAGATAGCCTAAAAATCTCTTACAATATTCTGCGAACATTCGAAAGAGGACTCTTAATCCAAGGGAAAAATCGAGCTTCCTTCTCCGAGGGAAATTTTGTTTATCCTGCCAGTTTGAGAGCAGTGCCCGACTTCTGATTCATCCTTTTAAATACTTCATATTACTTCTGTTTTTTCAGAATTAGCACAATTGTATCAATTATTTTAAAAGCTACAACCCCAAACTAACCCTCGATTATATTAATACAATCATAGAAGTTTAGGATAGTTTATAATTTAATAGTTCATCATTTGGAAGCAAACATATAAATCATTAGCGCAATTCATTACTAAATATGCACCTTAGTTTTTTGAAAACAGAAAACCAAACAAATTACTATAAAACTTAGTTTGTTTTACTAAATTATTGTGTTGATTTCGATGTGTTTTGTAGTTGTGCTTCCTACTGTTAGAGCATGTTTGAGAGTGATTTTGGAAGGACCTAAAATCAATTTTTCAACCCGAAAATCAATTCTATTTCAAAATGGTGATGTTTGGCAATTTCTATCACTGATAGTATGGTCTATCGCTGATAGGAGTCTATAACTGATAGAAGTCTATCAGTAATAGTCATAAAGTCTATCAGTAATAGTCATAAAGTCTATCAGTGATAGCCACTGATTTTTTTTTCATATTCGCAAAAAGTTTTAAAGTTTGCTAAATTTGCAATTATTTTGAGCATGATTGCTGTTTGTGCAACCAGTCCTATATATATATATATATTCAATAATTAGACTAAAACTCGTTTTCTACTAAATTTTTGTTTTCCAAAACAAATTTTCGGGTTACAACCTATACGGGGCCAAACATTCATAAAAAATTGTGGAATTTTCTAACTAACTTTCTTATTCTCCATACCCATGTTTCACCTTCCATCTAAATTTTTATTTTAAATTTATTTGGTTGTTTCTATATTATTTTATTCACTCCGTTGGAATTTATTTGTTCTTACTTTTTTTTTTAATTTAAATTGAAATAACATTTTTTTTTTCAAAATAAATTTTTTATAGCAATTATTTTTCTTATCAAAACATATAAACATCTAGACTAAACATAATATTGTAATTTGAGGGCAGAATATTGTACTACAATAGTCATTTTCTTTTCAAGATCCAAATAGGAAATCTTATTTATAGTGATTTAAAATCTGCTCAATTAGGTTCCAAGCAAGTTTAATATTTTAAAATCATTTCTAGTTTTTTAAATTCTAGAATTTGAAATCTACCTCGTTTCAATTCGAGATGGCACACAAAGCATAAAACATTCTTTTTTTTCACAAAAACTCATGAAATATTTTGGCATAAATAAAGTGTTTCAAAAAGACCTACAAAATCCAATAAAACAAGGAAGCTGATATTTGTTTCAATAAATACATAAAAATACATTTTTTATATTAAATTGGGCTATTAGTTATTTTTATATTAAATTGGGCTATTAGTTCAGTTGGTTAGAGCATGACTATATATTTGTCTCAAAAAATACATAAAAATACCTATTTATATTAAATTTAAGCTTAGTTGGTTAGACTATTGGGCTAATATTGCGAAGGTCGCAGGTTCAACACCTCCAAAAAATTTAATACCCAAAGAAGGGGTGAATAAGAAAAGTATATCGGTGACAAGGTATATTTTGGGTGAGGGCTTCGGGTGTCGACTTTGGCCGAGAGGAGAGGATTGTTGATATATGTGTCAATAAATACATAAAAATACCTTTTTATAATAAATTGACCTATTAGCTTAGTTGGTTAGGACATCGTGCTAATAACGCGAAGGTCGCAGGTTCGGCACCTGCATAGGCCACAAACATTTTAATACCCAAAGAAGGGGTGAATAAGAAAAGTATATGACATAGTCATAATTAGTGTTCGAATAGTCATAATTAGTGTTACAATGACATAGTCATAATTAGTCATGAATCTGTTCAAGAGTAACCCGATTCTATCAGGCAGGCCGATTTGGTTTGTTTTTTCAATAAATACATAAAAAATACTTTTTTACATTATATTAACCCATTGGCTCAAGGATTGTTGATATATGTTTCAAAGAGTAACCCGATTCTATCAGGCAGGCCGATTTGGTTTGTTTTTTCAATAAATACATAAAAAATACTTTTTTGCATTATATTAACCCATTGGCTCAAGGATTGTTGATATATGTTTCAATAAATACATAAAAAATACTTTTTTACATTATATTAACCCATTGGCTCAGTTGGTTAGAGCGTAAACTATACGACTCTTAAATAATTAGGGGTGGTGGTTTTCAACTCTCATTAATTTTCTCTCTATTTAGTGTGTCACACGTGTTTCGATTTAATCGTTCGCTTCTTTTGAGATTCGAACTTGAGACCTCTTACTCATAATTTATATTATCCTAGTTGAGCTATGCTCACATGTTGACTATTGTCCATTTAGTTAAGTATAATTAGCAAAATTATAGTTTAGCTCACATGTTGACTATTGTCCATTTAGTTAAGTATAATTAGCAAAACTATAGTTTGATGATAATATATTTCTAATCATTAATTTTTGAACTAGCATAATAATTCAATGGTTTCGGAGGACATATGTTAACATGTTGTAATTAATATTACTCATTTTCTTAGGTTGAAAGTTCAAATCTCTATATTATGCCAGTGTTATATTAAAAAAATGTTTAAGTCATATATCTTCGAAATTGTGTAAGTTTTAGTTCCCGATATATTTGAAATTATATAACTAATTAATTTAGTCCTGAACTTTAGTTTGTAACGATTTAGTCTCTGTACTTTAAATTTTGTAATATTTTAGTCTATAAACTTCAACATACTACAACTTAGTTTTTATGCTTTCAAATTTGTAACACTTCAAACCCTATCGTGCAAAATTCATCAAAATTAACTGCACAATAATTGTAGTTCGATCACTACAGGTGAAAAATGTTTTTTTGACACAATAATTGTAGTTCGATCACTAGAGGTGAAAAATGACATCTTTAAACTTCGAGAGGATAATGAAGAATACTCGAGTTTGGATTTTAAAGTTTCCATTTTACTATTTTGAGATTTTTTTTTTTTTTTTTTTTGACAACATGTTGGGGTGGGGTATGTGATAGCGTGCTAATATTTAGCTCCTAAGTCTTGTAAATTAGAATAATTATTTGAGCTTAATTGATATATTTTGTATAATTTAATTGTTAAGGGGTAAATCGGGCATTTGCGTAAATTAAGAGCTTAAATGAATATTTTAGAACATTTTATTAATTAACCGTTTTGAGTGATTATATTACATAAATTTATTAATCTAAATTAACTCTAAATCAATTAATGACTTAATGGTTCAGTGCTTGCCAAGATAATGATTGTGTTCTGGTTCAAATCCATATGGGAGCACATTTTCTATTATTTTTGTAAAAGTCAACACTCCTAGATTTGGTCAACGCCAAGCTCCAGCCCGTCATTGAAAGCCCGCGCGCCCCGATGCCCGTCATTAAAAGTACAAAAAATTGTCCATCATTAAAAGTCTAAAAAAGCGTTGTTTTCCATTTTTGTTCCGTCCGTAGCGTCGAGACGCTACTCTGAAGTATAAAAAGAACATTTTCGCGATTTTAGGGCATTCCATCTCCGTTTTGGGCTCGGCATTGACGCTTTTTCACCATTTTTGAAGCTCTTCTTCTCCATTTGGGTTGTATGAACTCTACAACCTCCATGGAAGCTTGGAATACTCCATATCCCATGGAAGGCTAGAGGTAAATGCTTGATTAGTTGGTTGAGGGATTGAATTCTATTGTATTTAGGTGAGATTTGTGCTTTATATGAATGTTTAGCATATGTGTATGAACTCTTGCATCTCCTTCCTCTATTAAGAACGAATGACATGCCTTTCTAATTAGGATTGACGCCCATAATTGTTACGCATGTTAGTCGGCTAGCATTAATTCCTGATTAGTTTTAATGCAAGTAGCGAGGGTCTAATCGTGCCTAATCAATTTGACCCTATGTGACGAATGGGGTATGAATTGATTATCGTATCGCGGTGGGCTCAAGGTTAAGAGAGAAATCAAATTAGTTTTAGGATTAATTCGTCACGATGTTACCCATTACTGTTTTCTGATTAATTTAGGACTAATCACCTTGAATTGATTAAGAGGCATGTTTAATTGGAATTGTCTGTTTCTAATTAATTCTTCGGGGTGTTTGTATCGGTGTCGAGCAAACATTTCACGTGCATGAGCATCTCGGCTAATTTCCATGTTTATCGATGAACTGAAATACAATAGAGCAATCCCGATACTTTCTAATTAAGCATACTTGTCAATTTCATATTTCCCTCTTTAATTTTCCGTTAGCGCAATTCTTTGCATGTTAGTAATTTTCCAAACAAAACCTCTCATTGTTTTTACTTCATTACAAATTCAATTTAATTAAGTTAGGATTATAGCTTGCTCGTTGCGGATCGACTCCGTTGCCACTTGCTGCAAAGCTTAGTGAGTTGGGATTATAAATATTATTTTGGCGGGTTTCGACAACCCGAAATTTGTAGGATATTCAAAAATCCTATCACCAAAATTGGCGCCGTTGCCGGGGAGCAACAATTAATCTTACTTGGTTGAATTTTATTTGTTTTGTGTTTTTAATTTTTCTTTTTAAAATTATATTTTTTTTTGTTATGTTTATTTTTATCCTTGTTGTTTAGTATGACCCGTTTGTTTTGAGTTGTTGTGTGCAGTTTTCTTTTAATTTTTGAGAAAAGTGGAAGAAATGGAACTTGCAATTAACGATGAGCCTTAGAGGACCTTAAGGCAGTTGGCATCACCTGACTTGGACCGCCAACCACTGTGTATATCGTATCCGGTAGTACGAGGTAATTTTGAGCTTAATGTCGGTTTAATTAACTTACTACCTTCCTTTTATGGTAATGCAGATGAGGACCCTATTAAACACCTGAAGGAGTTTCAAATAGTGTGTTCGGCGATGAAGAAAAGTGAAGCCACTGACGATCAGTTGAGCCTGAGAGCCTTCCTTTTCACATTAAAGGGAAAAGCAAGAGACTGGATGTATTATCTTCCATCGGGATCCATCGCCACATGGAGCGGGTTGAAAGGGCTATTTTTGGAAAAAATATTTTCCCGCTTCCAGAGCCACTTTGATTAGGAAAAAGATTTATGTCATTGCGCAAGCGGAAGGCGAGACCCTTCACGAGTGCTGGGAAAAGTTCGGTCATCTATGTGAAAGTTTTCCCCACCATAAGATAGCAGACGCAGAATTGATCCGGTATTTCTACGAAGGCTTGCTTCCACGAGACCGCCAAATGATTGATGTTGCTAGTGGAGGATCTCTCCTTGATAAAACTCCCGTAGAAGCTAGAGTTCTGATCTTTAATATGGTCGGGAACCTTCAGCAGTATGGTGGTGGAGGAGTGAAGCAAGCTCGTCTCTCAAAGGATCTGAACGAGCTCAAAGCCCAAGTACTCGAGGTAAGTAACTCACTTCTCATAGTAGCTCAAAGCTTACAAAAATCTCAATCTTTTGTTTCAGATCGAAATGTCGAGGAGATGGTGAGTTCTTATTTGACGAAATTTTCGGCCATGTTTGAGAGTAGTGGAGATCAAGTGCAAGGTCTGGCCGATGTAATGAAGAGGCTCAACGAAAGGCTTAGTAAGGTGGAGGATCAGTGTTCATGGAAACCACCCCAACAGACGGTGGCGAGCACTTGTGAGCAAGTGTGCGCCATGACCTTGAGAATCGGGAAGGAAATTCCTTCTAATACTACGTCGGTGGTGGATAATCTGGTTGTAGAACCTGAACCGAGGAGAAGGGAGTACGTGCCTAGAGCTCCTTTTCCAAGCAGATTGATGAGGCTTGTGCCTGAGGAAGTGGAGAGCAAAGAAAAGGAAACTCCTCCTGTTGTTCAGAAGTATGTGCCAAAGCCTCCCAACCCAAGAAGACAGTTGAGTCCTGAGATCATAGAGGAAGAGGACCGAGATGAGAAACCACCTTCGCCTAAGCCAAAATATGTTCCGGTAGCACCATTTCCAAGTAGGTTGGTTAGACCAAAGCCTAAGGTGGATGAAACTGATAAAGAAGTCTTGGAGACATTTCAAAAGGTGATGGTGAACATTCCCCTTTTGGAAGCCATCAAGCAAATCCCCACGTACTCCAAATTCTTGAAGAACTGGTGCACCTCCAAAAGAAAGTCGAAGAAAAAGGAAGGAAAGCTGGTGAGTGAGAACGTCTACGCTATCTCATAAGGTAAATTGCCCAAGAAATGCAAGGACCTAGGTATGTTTACTTTGCCTTGCACTATAAGAGATAAACTGATTAATCATGCCATGTTAGATTTAGGAGCATCTATTAATGTAATGTCATATGCTGTTTTTAAAGAGCTTAAATTGAATGACTTGCATGAAACTGGTGTTATTGTGCAATTGGCTGATAAATCATATGTGCATCCCTTGGGTAAAGTTGATGACGTTCTAATTAGAGTAAATGATCTGTATTTTCCTGCGGATTTTTATGTGCTTGAAATGAAGGATAAACCATCCCATGTCTCTAAATCAATTCTGTTGGGACGACCTTTTATGAAAACTGCAAAAGTTAAAATCGATGTTGATAAAGGTGTCCTGTCTGTTGAGTTCGATGGAGATGTGAATAAGTTTAAAATTGATAAGTTAAAATCAGAGGAGTTTGTTGGGAATGTTGATGTTGTTTGCTCTTTATTCGAAAATGATGTTGTCTGTGTGCGGAAGGCACGAGATAAAAAATTGTTTGGTGATTTTTGCAGGAACGATGAGATTGGGAAGATGTATGAAGCATCTTCCAAGATTGAATATGGATGAGTCGAGTGCAAGAATACAGTCGAGCAATCGACTTTAAAAATTTGCGCTTCTTGGGAGGCAACCCATGAGTATTTAAAATTCATGTCTTTACTTTTAGTTTTTATTTTCCTAGCTTAGCTTTCTCTTGCTTTCTTTTGTAGGAGGTTCGACCTGAGGATCGAGATAATGGGCGAAGACCGCGCTGCTCCAACCGACAACCGAACAAAATTCAGGGGAGGTTTTCTGTTCCCTTTTATTTTGTGCGTTTTAACTGCTTAGTCTGAAGTGTGATACATAGAGGACTATGTATCCTTTTAGGTTGGGGGTGGAGTTGTCTGTTGGATGGATTTCTATAGTTGTTGAGCTGTGGAGATTCTGAATTTGAAGTGCTTGTGTCTGTTGTTGCATGTTGTTCGATGAGGACAATCTAGGAAATGCTTTAAAATTCTTCGTAGTTGCACATCTAGAAAAGCATGAGATTGTATGTGTTAGTTGAGCATTTTTTTAAAAAAAAAAAAAAAAATTTGTTGCTCCCTTGCATCTATCGAACACTTAGCAATCTATTCTTGGTTCTCTAGGCTTAGAATAATCTTTTTTTTTTTTTTTTTTTGAGTACATTGGGGTGGGGGGATTCGAACCACAGACCTCGTGGTCGTTAAGACATACATATGCCCGCTGAGCCATGCTCGCTTTGGCAAGCTTAGAATAATCTTATGTAGCCTAAAATCATGTTGTCCCCCCGAAAGGCACCGCTAGGGAAGGCTTGATGCATGATAGGTTGTAATAGGCTAATCGAGATCGTAGCGAAGCTATTGCCTAAATAAAAAAAAAATTAAATAAAAAGTAAGCATGAAAAATAAAAACTCTAGAGATGCTCCTCCTTCATAAAGTGCACATTAAGAAGTGAGCATTAGGCCTTAAAAACGTGAAGTGAAATGAAGCTTGACGTGTTAGACTCTCTTGGAGAAGCAAAAGAAAAGTAAAAAAAAGTGGATCAAAAGAAATAAAGAGTACAAAGTACTCAAGAAAAAGAAAATGTTTAGGTCTTTTAATTTGTTACTCTCTTGATTGTTGAAAAGCCAATAGACTGTTCTTAATTGCTAGAAGTAGGGGGAAAACGAGATGTAGGGTTGCATATGGTTTTTTCGAGTCTATAAGAGTTAGAATAGGTTGGCTAATCACACACACACGTAGGGGAGTAGCAGTTTAATTTTTGAAATGTTCTCAGCTTATGCATGCAATCAATTGTTCTCTTTTGTTGTAAGTGCCTTGTTTTTTAAAGCATTGACGTTAGAGTCGTTGCATGCAATTTCATTCATAGGAGCTAGTTCAGAGTTTTTCTTGCTCGAGGACTAGCAAGATTTAGGTTGGGGGTTTTGATAACACTCTAAACAGGCTAATATTTAGCTCCTAAGTCTTGTAAATTAAAATAATTATTTGGGCTTAATTGATATATTTTGTATAATTTAATTGTTAAGGGGTAAATCAGGCATTTGCGTAAATTAAGAGCTTAAATGAATATTTTAGAGCATTTTATTAATTAACCGTTTTGAGTGATTATACTACATTAATTTATTAATCTAAATTTAACTTTAAATCAATTAATGACTTAATGGTGCAGGGCTTGCCAAGACAATGATTGTGCCCAGGTTCATTCTAGATGGGTGCACATTTTCTATTATTTTTGTAAAAGTCAACGCTCCTAGATTTGGTCAATGCCCCGCTCCGCGCCCGTCATTGAAAGCCCGCGCGCCCCGATGCCCGTCATTAAAAGTCTAAAAAAGCGTTGTTTTCCATTTTTGTTCCGTCCGTAGCATCGAGACATTGGGTCAGCGTCTCGACGCTACTTTGAAGTATAAAAAGAACATTTTCGCGATTTTAGGGCATTCCATCTCCATTTTGGGCTCGGGATTGACGTTTTTTCACCATTTTTGAAGCTCTTCTTCTCCATTTGGGTTGTATGAACTCTACAACCTCCATGGAAGCTTGGAATACTCCATATCCCATGGAAGGCTAGAGGTAAAATGCTTGATTAGTTGGTTGAGTGATTGAATTCTATTGTATTTAGGTGAGATTTGTGCTTTATATGAATGTTTAGCATATGTGTATGAACTCTTGCATCTCTTTCCTCTATTAAGAACGAATGACATGCCTTTCTAATTAGGATTGACGCCCATAATTGTTACGCATGTTAGTCGGCTAACATTGATTCCTGATTAGTTTTAATGCAAGTAGCGAGGGTCTAATCGTGCTTAATCAATTTGACCCTATGTGACGAATGGGGTATGAATTGATTATCGTATCGCGGTGGGCTCAAGGTTAAGAGAGAAATCGAATTAGTTTTAGGATTAATTCGTCGCAATGTTACCCATTACTGTTTTCTGATTAACTTTAGGACTAATCACCTTGAATTGATTAAGAGGCATGTTTAATTGGAATTGTTTGTTTCTAATTAATTTCTTCGGGGTGTTTGTATCGGTGTCGAGCAAACATTTCGCGTGCATGAGCATCTCGGCTAATTTCCATATTTATTGATGAACTGAAATACAATAGAGCAATCCCGATACTTTCTAATTAAGCATACTTGTCAATTTCATATTTCCCTCTTTAATTTTCTGTTAGCGCAATTCTTTGCATGTTAGTACTTTTCCAAACAAAACCTCCCATTGTTTTTACTTCATTACAAATTCAATTTAATTAAGTTAGGATCGACTCCGTTGCCACTGCAAAGCTTAGTGAGTTCGGATTATAAATATTATTTTGGCGGGTTTCGACAACCCGAAATTTGTACGATATTCAAAAATCCTATCACCAGTATTGAACCTAGGACCTTATGATCACTGAGCCATACATCATGGGGTTGAGCTATACTCTTGTTGGCTATTATTTTGAGTTTATCCTAAACTAAAGGAAAGATAATTGGGATAAGGAAGTTTAGGTTATGATCGATATCTTATCCAATATCTCCAAAATAATCTTTAGCATGAAATTTCACTCTTCTGGATATTAGAATATCCAAAGCCTTGGATGCTAATGTTTTGAGTGGATAACCAAGTGGGACCAAGCCATATTATGAAACTAAAAAAAACATTTTATTTTATTGTGGTCATAAGAACCGCCACGTGGAGATTTACAGCCAATGAAATCATAGATAATAATCTTCTGTATATAAACCCAACCTCAACGGCCTTGTCATTCGCAACAAAACCAACAGACAAGGCATTTTCTCTAGTTCTTGCTTCTAATGGCGGCCTCAACAATGGCTCTGTCCTCCCCGTCGCTCGCCGGAAAGGCAGTGAAACTCACTCCCTCCGCCCCGGAGCTTCTCGGCAACGGCAGAGTCAGCATGAGGAAATCCGCCGCCAAATCTGTTTCTTCTGGAAGCCCATGGTACGGACCCGACCGTGTCAAGTATTTGGCCCATTCTCCGGCGAATCTCCGTCCTACCTCACCGGAGAATTCCCCGGTGACTACGGCTGGGATACTGCCGGACTTTCTGCAGACCCCGAGACCTTCGCCAAGAACCGTGAGCTCGAAGTTATCCACTCCAGGTAATTAGAAGTGAAAACAAACAAAAACATTTCCTTCCCATAATTTAATTTTAGAATTTTATAAACATAATTTTCAAAATGGTGTATTATATCTGTTCCAACACTTAAAATATATTTAGTAAAACTTTGAACTATTAATTTTGTGTTTAATAAGTTTTTCATCCTTGTTTCAGGTGGGCTATGCTCGGAGCTCTTGGTTGTGTCTTCCCCGAGCTTCTGTCCCGCAACGGTGTGAAGTTCGGTGAAGCAGTTTGGTTTAAGGCCGGTTCCCAAATCTTTAGCGAAGGTGGGCTTGACTACTTGGGGAACCCAAGCTTGGTTCACGCCCAAAGCATTCTCGCCATTTGGGCCACACAAGTTGTTCTCATGGGGGCTGTCGAGGGATACCGTATTGCCGGTGGCCCACTCGGTGAGATAACCGATCCGATCTACCCAGGTGGGAGCTTTGATCCATTGGGGCTTGCAGATGACCCTGAAGCATTTGCAGAGCTGAAAGTGAAGGAGCTAAAGAATGGAAGATTGGCCATGTTTTCCATGTTTGGTTTCTTCGTTCAGGCCATCGTTACCGGAAAGGGCCCATTGGAGAATCTTGCTGACCACCTTACTGACCCAGTCAACAACAATGCTTGGGCTTTTGCTACCAACTTTGCTCCCGGAAAATGAGTGACAATCTGTTGTAAAAATTAAAACTTGTTTGTTCCTTTAAGAATATGAAAGGAGTTTGTATTTAGTTAGTTGATCTTTTAATGCTACAAAAAATGTACGATGCTTATTAGTTTATGAGTAAAACTTACGTGCGTATTGGGCTACAACTATCTTTTGTAGACCATGTGACACAATTTGATTGGTGAAGCTATATATGGTACAACAACTTCAGATATCTCCACAATGGTATGATATTGTCCACTTTGGGCATAGTCTCGTACCCTTGGAGATATTTTTTCTCACTTATATACCAATGATTTTTCTCTTATCTGACCAATGTGTGAGACTTTGTTTGTATTCTCAACAATCTCTCATCGAACAAAGAACCATCGAGCCTTTTTTTTGATATCATGGGTTTCCATATCAAAATCAATTGGCAATCAGAGGAGTAACTCACGTATCTTATATTGTGAGTGAAATCTCGTTCATCTTTATGTGGGATCTTCAACATGTCCCTCAAGATGGTGCCTCTTTGGGGTTTACCATTCTTGGGTTAGATCTCATTTGTTTTGGATCGAATACTCGTTTGGGTTTCGTAGGCTCTAATACCATATTAGATATCATTGGGTTTCATCTTAAAGCCAATTGATTTTAAGATGGAAACCGTGATATGAAACATGGTAATAGAGCCCACAAAGCCCAAACGGGTATTCAGTCAAAAAATGGGATTCGACCCAAGAATGGTGAACCCAAAAGAGACATATTGAGGGGCATGTTGAAGATCCAACATTGAAAAGATGAAGGGACCTCACTCACAATATAAGATACATGAGTTACTTCTTTCCAAGTCAATTGGTTTTAAGATGGAACTCCCATGATATCTAATACATGTGTCGACACGGAAGATAGTTGTCCTCACTTATTTTTTTAATTCGTTCAGCACTAAAGGTTTCATTTCAACACGAGATTAGGCTTAATTTCAACCTGGGATTTTCTGTCGACAAGCACGAGTGGGTTGTTTCGACAAGGAATTTTCTGTCGACGCGACTAAGTCCGAGAGATGGCTTTGATACCACTTGTTGGGCCAAAAAAAAATTAAAATCTCAAATAAAAATAGCAAATACATATCACAATGATTACCACACATGTGACATTCAAAATTTACCATAATTCACTTTTCATTTATCTTGTTGCTTTTTCTCTCTCACACACAATTAGGTCATGCAAAATTATAAACGGGGAGAAACACAAAGAGTCATGAGAGTTATGCCTACAATATCATTATAGAGATATTTGAAGTGGTTGTCACTCAATACATGATAAGAAATCGGGCTTAAATTCAAAGATCTTTTATTTAAATATTTTTGATAAATACCTTTGTTGGCGCAAGATTTTGGACCTTCCCTTCTCCTTCGCGTCCCGACGTGCACCTCCGTCGCCGAAGTCGAAACGAGCCTGCACAAGGGAAAGAAAATGATCTTGCACCAGTGTGGGGCTGACCCCACAAGGCTCCGATGCTTAAGTCATATAGTATTCTGAGCGTAAGTAGGAGAGATGGTGTGTTAAGGGTCGCGTAGAATAACGCGATCTCACGTTCCTCCCCCTCCTATGAAAGGGAGGAGTATTTATAGGTGGTCTGGTGCAGATTCCCATTTTATGGCTTTGCTCCGCCTGTCATCATGAATATCCTCGAACCGAGCGAGGAGGTGTGGCCGGTATGTACTCTTTCTCGTGATGACATTCGTCGACCCCGACTTCTCGATGAAGTTGGTGGCGCTGTTGTACCGCCGTCTGATCAGGTGAGTCAGAAACGTCTTATCAGATGTTTTTCATGTTGATCGAGAGGTAGCCTGGCAGCAGGGGATCAAGAGGATCCTCGAATGGTCGGGCAGACTCAGATCCAGAGAGTCTTGGGGTCGGCCCTAAGTTATAGAGACAGCTTGTACTGGTGTCGTGGCCTCGACTTCTTCAAGAAGCGGGTCGTGACGTCTGCGACTGACCTCATGAGGTAACCCGTAACAAACTTGATTACATAGCGGCTTAGGACAACACATTAATTCCAGCTCAAGAAATCCAAACATAGACAATGTTCTTCAAGACATTTCGAATATTAAACTAATCTTTCCTCTTTGACAAATGACAACACAACAATTTTCTCTTCCTATTTAATTAAAACTCACAAATATAATCGGTCTAAAAATCTCTCCACCTTTAACGAGAGATTAAACAATTTAGATATTTTTGTTAAGGAGAAAACTTCCAAAAGGTATTTTTTGGAACATAACCCTACCTTATTTCATCTCTAACTAGGGTTTTTTTATATCATAATTATTATTGTTGCAAACGGCTACTTGTTTACTCCTACCATTGAGGACTCCACTATAAAATAATCCAAACAAGAAGAGTTTAAATTTATTGAAGACTTAAAGAATTCAAACCCCCCAAGATTTATCCTTTCCTTCTCCAATAACCATGTTTGAATTCCGCCTTGAACGCATCCTTCGTTTATTGACTGCAAGCTACCTACTGACTCAACTTGATGAAACAGCCCACTTTGAATGCACCATGTCAATCTTGTCCTTAACAGTCTCCTCAATTTCCCCTCACTTTATTGCAAAACTACGACTTGACTCTTCTTTCTTCGTCCATTACTCTCTTTCTGGTTCACTTTGTATCAATTGGAGGATTTGTCTCAACCATTTTTGCCATCATCTCAGGGAAGCAATGAGTTATTCTTCAATGTCCTTCAGTCTTCCTTACAACAATCTACCAATTGCACTCTCTACATTGAATGATCCTTGTAAGTATATACATAGCTTTCATTTTCTTTCTTTCCTTAATGATTTTTATTTTTTTTATAATATATGTGGTGGGAGAATCAAAGCTATGACTTTTTAGTCGGATCGTACATTATGCCGGTTGAGCCTACGCTCATGTTGTCCTCTCCTTGATGAATCTTGGTTCTTACTGAAACAAATTCTTGTCATTTCTTGACCAATATGATGGTTTTGAGAAATGATTAGTTCCCAAAAAATAAGAATCTTGTTTCTTTTGGTTTCAAGAACCATATTTTAATTTATATTTGCTATAAATTATTGCTATAAATTATAGCTATAAATTATTGCTATAAATTTCAGTGAGAGGTACAGTTGCTTTTGTGAATGAAGCAGTCTATCGTGAAATGCTGTTTTCATATCCGGAAGATCAGGAGGATGTAGGCAAAATTATGTATGAAACCTTTGTCTCAATTGATTCAGAAGAGTTCAAACACATTATAATGGAGTTTAGCGATATTCGTTCAAATAGTACGTAATTCGTCTCTTAATCTCCCTCACTTTTATTACTTGAAAGAAACAAAGGTTGAAATTTCTTACAAATTTGTTGTTGTATATGTTACAGTTCATGTTACGATGAGGAATTTACATGTGAAGTTCTCAAATGCATTGAAAGAGATTATTATTACCCCAGCGGTATTGTTTTTTATGTTCAATAATCTTTTATTGTCTGATTGAACATAAGATCTCATAGTCACTAGTCGATACATCATGTCATTCAGCTACGCTCTTGGTGGCTATGTTCAAGAATCTTATTAATTCAAACCATGCATTTATTTCATATATGAATATAGAAAAGTCTATAAAAATTTGTTGGTTGATGTTGTGTAGGAAAGCGAATGCATAATTGGAGGTGTTGGAGTAGGGGAACAATATGAATTCGAAATCCTTCTCCATCCCTCGACATTTTTTCAAGATTTGACATCTCGAGTAGAAAGGGTATGGTTGTACAAGACAGATAAAGCTCGAGGCGTAATCAAAGCCCCGATCGACTCGAATGTTGGATTCGAAATCTATTTTGATGGAATGTAGCATGGAAAAATCAAGTCTATAGATTTTTTCATATTATTTTACATTGTTTTCTTTCTCGGTAGCATTGAAAGGTTCCAACATTGTTCATAAAAATACATGCATATAATTTTGCCTGTTATTAGAATATTTTGATTCACTTTCTTAGCAAACTATATAGAATTCTAATATTTTTATTCAAGTAAAACAAACAACATGGAATAATGAACATCCTGAATGTAAAACCATGTTAACTACAAGAGCAATTATTACCCAAAGGTTGTTGCAAATTATATAAATAAATAATTGTATCGAATAAAAGAATGACAAATTGTAATGGGCGACAACCATATTTATAAATAAATAATTATAAATATGACATTTTGTTTTTTAATTTTGGTGTATATCACGGATAGACTTGATAGGTTGGCTGACTAATAAATCATTTTTATAGTCTAACAACGATAGACCCCTTTTACCATTTAAGAACCTCTATCATTGAGACAACTTTTATAGTTTATCAGTAATGATAGACAGTATCACGGAGACCAATTTTATAGTCCTTCAACGATAAACTTTTATTACTCATAAAATTGTATCATATTTACAAATATTTTTAAATTGCGCTAGATTTACTATTATTTTAGTTAGATTGTGTCATGTATGCGATTGTTCCTAAAAGAATCTTTATAAATGAGATTTTCCTTTTAAAAGTATTAGTACTAATAATAAGGAAATATGTGCCTCATTTCCTATATATTTATATGGTGTAAAAATCGTTGTAGTTGTTGCCAAGATGAGCACAGCTCAATGGCATACTGGATAAAACAAATGATCAATTCCTTACTTCGCATGTTGTCAAAAAAAAAAAAAAAAAAAAAAACTGCTCTATTTATTGATATCTTCTAGAATAGCTAATCTGGAATGTCCAATTTTTCTTTTATGTTTTTTTTTAGAGAAATTGCAACGGATGTCAATTTTGAGTAAAATAATTAAAAATATAGCATTTGAAAAAAAAATGCGGATATGACAATTTCTATCGCTAATAGTAGTCTATCACCTCAGTTTTTTATAGAATTTTGTCAGTGATAGAAATTTATCACTGAAAGAAGTCTATCAATGATAATCATATACCAACGATAGAGTCTATCAGTGATAGCCACCGATTTCTTACCATATTTGCAAAATGTTTTAAATTTTGCTAAATTTGCAATTATTTTGGGAATAATTGTTGTTTGTGCAACCAACCATTTTTTTTTATCTATATCTTCAACCTAATCATAAAATATTATTTAGAACCAAATTCAAACAATTAAAACATAATGTATTAAAAAAATGTAGAGAATAAAAAAATATGAAAATAAATATATATATATATAAATAAATAAATGATGTTTAGGGTCAAATGGAAATCTTTATGTCGACCTAAGTGTCTTGGCCGCATGGTTTTCAGGGACCTTAAGTTGTTTAATCAGGCTCTGCTTGCAAAGCAGTGTTGGAAATTGCTTCACCATCCGACATCTCTCTTGGCGCGAATTTTGAAAGGACGGTATTATGCTAATTCTGATCTCTTTGCTGCAGAATTAGGGTCGAATCCTTCCGCCATCTGGAGGAGTTTGTTATGGGGTCGGAAGCTTCTAGAGGGTGGAGTGCGATGGCGGATAGGTAATGGAGAGATGGTGGAGGTTTATAAGCATAATTGGATTCCTAGGACATCATGTTTGCGTATCACTTCTCCACCTACTTTACCTTCATCGGTGAGAGTATGTGACTTGTTTACCGCTACTGGAGGTTGGGATGAAGTTAAACTTCGGCAAAATTTCCATTTGACGGAAGTTCAGGCCATTTTGACGATTCCGACAAATCGTCGGCATACAGGGGACCAGGCAATATGGCACTATGAAGATTCAGGTGTCTATTCAGTGAAAAGCGGATACAGGTTAGCTCAGTCTCGAAGGCTTCAGATAGAGGCGTATGGGTCATCAGTTCAGTCTTTGACGCGGTGGTGGAATGGGGTATGGAAGATGGGTATCCCAAGTAAGTGTCGAATATTTTTGTGGCGACTTTGTCTAGATCGCGGCTTCCTACCTTAGATAACTTGGGTCGGAGAGGCCTTGATATTCCTAATATATGTAGTCTGTGTGGGAAGGGAGGAGAGTCTAGTCTCCATGTGTTTTGGCATTGCAAATTTTTTCGAAGTGTTTTGATGGATTCTAAATTTGCAGGTTTATTGCAACTTCATCCCGAGGGGGACATAACTTGCTTGTTATGGTCCCTACAGGAGAAACTGGGTTGGTCAGATTTCGAGGAGCTATGTGTGTTGTTGTGGGGAGTTTGGTTAGGGCGTAATCAGGCTTGTCATACGGGGCGTAGGCCTTCCACCGATATTGGGGGATGGACTGCCAATTACGTGAACTCATTTCGGGAGGCTAATAAGAAGGGGGGTTTGGAGGGAGTTTTGGCGAGGAAGGATCGAGAGGAGGTGAGGTGGGCGGCCCCTCCGCGGGGAATGTATAAGGTCAATGTGGATGCCAGTTTTGTGTCTGCGAACCAAATGGCAGGGGTGGGGGTGGTAGTGCGAGACTTCCGAGGTTGTGTTATGTTGTCAGGCGTGTTCTGGGTGCCTAATGTTCGGAATGTTTTGATGGCGGAGAGTCTTGCTGCATCTGAGGGTCTTTTGTTGGCGTGGGAGGCGGGTTTGAGTCCGATTATATTAGAAACTGATTCCTTACAGATGTGTAGGTTGTTTGAGGGTGGTATTGAGAATGTGACTGAAGTCGGAACTTTGATTGCGGATGTATGTTTGCGGTTTCCTCGTTCTTTCTTGGAGCTTTGTTGCTTCATTCAGAGAGAGGGAAATATGTTGGCTCACGAGCTAGCGCGAATGGCCTTGGGTCTTCAACAACGGTTGGTTTGGCTGGAGGAAATTCCTTCAGATCTTGAATCTTTTTATTTGAAGGATTTGATTGTGGTTTGAGTATTTCTAATGAACTTGGCTCTTCAAAAAAAAAATAAAAAAAATAAATGATGTTTATCCTTAGAGTGAAATGTGACCTAACGAAGTATGTCAAACACCAAGAGACGACTAGGAAAAAATAGTCTCAAAGTAGAAGCATAAGCCAAGGATCGAACAACCCTAGGTGATCTCAATAGCCCAATGGAATAGTTGACCAGGGTTTGGAGAAACCCTAATCATATAAATAAAATATTATGACTCCAATTGAGAGGTAAGTCAAACTAAGTCAGTCATGCTAGATCGTCTTTTTCCTAACATATAAAGCTTTCCTACCTTTTTCTTTAACTTAGGCATCAAAGTATGTGTGGCTAACACCTCTCCCCAAAAAAATAGTTCAACACGTGCGAATCGGGTGGATTCGGTCATGCTAGATTTGTTTCATCAACATTTGGCATCCTCTTGGAGATGAGAGTGTTTTACCAAAATGCACGTCGTAATCAAAATATCGTGGCATAAATGAATCCACATATCACCCCCTTCTTCTAGCTTACCAATGATTGAAATATGTTTATTCTCAACCTAGTTGTTTTAAAGCTCATTCTCGTTCTTTCCCAGTATTTTCATACACCATGATTATGTCGAAGTCACTATGTACTACTGCTTTTTATTGGATGACCAATCAGACAAAAACAATTTAAACATGGAATTCTTGAGAAGATGTGCAGACAATGATTTCATAAATATTTAAGGTAACACATGCAAATAGTTACAACATTAGAGGCTTTTAGTCAAGTCTCCAAGTAAATTAGTTCCTTACACTCAAAATAAAAACAGAAAACAGTAGAGAGTTTGTGAAAATGAAATAACAAAGCTGGAATGTAGACTGTCATTCCGACCTTGCTAACTATTAAAGGCTATGACTATTTCTTCAAGTCAACACTTTAATTTCTATATTAAGTTTTATGTTTCCTAGAATAAAGGTGTGGTTAGTCTTTCCTACAAAATAGGAATTGTAAGAGTATTTATACTCCTGACTTTGGTCATTCTCAATAACAGAACATATCTGACTATCTGTTCCACAAAACTCTTTATGGTATCAGAGCTCGTGGTTCAGAGCAAAGATCCTAAGAAAAAAAAAGGGAAAAAACCCCTCTTAGACTCTAGGGTGGCGGCGACTCTAAGAGAGGAGACGACGACCAAACTACGACTACTTCGATTTTTTCGTTATGACTAACGACAAAACAACGAAATTTGATTATCGTCATCTCGTTATGAATGACGACGAAACCATGACATCCGACTATCGTTATCCTATTATGGTTGACGACGAACCTATGAATTCCGACTATCGTTATCCTATTATGGTTGACGACGAACCTATGAAGTCCAACTATCATCATCCTATTATGGCGGACGATCGAACAACCAAACCTCCTGACGGATGGAATTATGAACGAGAGAGGAGGAAGGAGCGCTGCGACCAAGTAGCCAATGTCGTCAGGTATGACCGAAGTTTGGTAAGGACGTATACCGCAACAACCATCTTACGACCTATTGATCAAGCACCCGTTCAGGATTCAGATCGGTGTGGTGTTCCTGGTCTCTCAGATGATCAGTGGGCTACACTCGTGCACATGCTCCACACTTCAAAAGAGAAGTGTTCTTCAACCGGAAAATTGAGTGGTAAGAGTGATTCTTCCACTGATTGGATCATTGACACCGGATGCTCAAATCACATGACTGGTAATGTTGGATTATTTACTCAATTATTTGACGTTGCTCCTATTTCTGTTGGACTGCCGAATGGTAAACAAATCATTGCCACCAAGGAAGGCACAATTTCTTTGAATAAATCTTTGGTCCTACATAATGTACTATACGTTCCAGATCTTACTTGCAATTTGTTGTCCGTGTCTCACTTGCTTGCCGATCAATCTTATTTTGTCACTTTTACTAATAAGCTTTGCATCATACAGGATCGTGCTTTGAGAACTTTGATCGGAGCAGGTGAGCAATGTGACGGGGTTTATTGGTTTCGGCCTTTGAGACAATTTCAAGCGTATCGAGCAACAGTGGGAGATAAAAGTGAATTGTGGCATCGACGGTTGGGTCATCCTTCTCGAAAAGTAGACTCTTTTTTGCCCGATAATATTGGAACTCATGGACATAAGGATGGTAATGTTATCCATGAATCTTGTGAAATTTGTTTACGAGCTAAGCAAACTAGAAGCATGTTTTCTCTGAGTACTAATAGAGCAACAAATGTTTTTGACTTAATCCACTGTGATATATGGGGTCCGTATTCTTTGTCTGCTAGTAGTGGTGGTCGTTATTTCTTAACTATTGTTGATGATTGTTCTCGAGCTGTATGGGTATATTTGATGACTGTCAAAGCTGAGGTATCACAACTTCTTAAGGATTTTTTTCGCATTATTAAAACTCAATTTGATAAGCATGTTAGGATTCTTCGAAGTGATAATGGGAAAGAATTTACATGCCTTCATCGTTTTTATGCTGATAATGGTATTCTCCATCAAACCTCTTGCGTTGATACACCGCAACAAAATGGGCGTGTTGAACGTAAACATAGGCATATTCTTAATGTGGCTAGGGCATTACTTTTTCAAGCCAATCTACCTATTTCTTTTTGGGGGGAGAGTATTCTGACAGCCGCCTATATCATCAACCGCACCCCTACTCCATTACTCAATAATAAAACACCCCACGAAATTCTTTTTGCATCACCTCCTAAGTATGATGTTCTTCGTGTCTTTGGTTGTCTTTGTTTTGCCAAAAATCAACCTCGTATAAAGGACAAGTTTGGCTCTCGTTCTCGACGATGTGTGTTTGTGGGGTATCCGTTTGGTAAAAAGGGATGGCGTTTGTATGACTTAGAAGAAAAGGTATTCTTTATATCGCGAGATGTTGTATTTTGTGAACAAAAATTTCCTTTCTCCGAAGAGGTCTCCTTGCATAATGTTGATCATCCATCTGAAAATACGAAGTATTATGATAGTGTCGCTTTTCTTGAGGATATTGTCTTACCATATAGGAGTAAGGATGCCTCGGGCATCGCCGAAGATATAGATATGGAAAATGTTGAGTCCTTGGGTATGGCAGCAGATATACCTCGGGGGAATGCTGAGTCTTCGAGTATGACAGAAGATATACCACTGCCTATACCGGTATGTACACCACCTGCAGTTAGTGACTTGGATACTGGACATGTAGTACCTACGGTTGAACCTGTTGTGCCTCAAACTGGTCGAGGTCATCGACTAAAGAAACCCTCTTGTAGACTCAAGGGTTTCATCACCAACACCGTCCGTGTTACCAAACCCGTCACATCACCTGTTCACGATTCATCAAAGTCCTCAGGTACTCCTTTTCCCATTGCTTATTACGTAAATTGTGATAAATTTTCTGCCAAACACACCCATTTTTTGGCAGCAATTACTACAGGAACTGAACCTACCTCCTTTAAAGAGGTTGTTAAGGATCCAGGTTGGCGAAAGGCTATGCAAGATGAAATAGATGCACTTGAAAGGAATAAGACTTGGACTCTGGAGGATCTTCTACCTGGAAAGAAAGCAATCGGTTGTAAGTGGGTTTATAAAATAAAATATCGGTCTGATGGTGCGATTGAACGATTAAAAGGGCGTCTCGTTGTATATGGGAATCGTCAGATTGCTGGACTCGACTTTAATGAAACATTTGCTCCTGTAGCAAAAATGGTCACGATTCGCACATGTCTGGCTATTGCAGTGGCACGAAAATGGGAGCTTCACCAGATGGATGTGCATAATGCTTTTCTACACGGAGATCTTGCTGAGGAGGTATATATGCGACTCCCTCCTGGTTTTAACTCCGGTGCCCCTGACAAAGTATGTCGATTGCGTAAGTCCTTGTATGGACTTCGACAGGCGCCTCGGAATTGGTTTGCTAAGCTCTCAACGGCCCTAAAGAAGATTGGTTTTACGCAATCTTATGCTGATTACTCATTATTTAATTATTCCAAGGATGATGTTGCTTTACATGTTCTTGTATATGTCGATGATCTTATCATTACAGGTTCCTCTTCTCTGGCAATTACAAAATTCAAGCAACAACTCAGCGAGAGATTTCATATGAAAGACTTGGGCATACTCAAGTATTTCCTTGGGATAGAAGTAGCACGTGGGAAGGACGGTTTGTTTCTTTCCCAACGCAAATATGTTCTTGACATTATCAGTGAAGCGGGCTTGCTTGGAGCACGCCCTGTCTCTACACCAATGGAGCAGAATCATCACCTTGCCACAATCAATGGTGTCAACATTGATGATCCAGAGAAGTATCGGCGGCTTGTAGGTCGCCTTATATACCTGACGATTACACGGCCTGAACTTTGTTACTTTGTGCATATACTAGCTCAGTTCATGGGTGATCCTCGTGTTGAACATTGGGATGCAGCTTTGAGAGTTTTGCGGTATTTGAAAGGTTGTCCTGGTCAGGGCATTCTGCTGCGAGAAGAGAATGACCTTCAGCTATATGCTTTTTGTGATAGTCATTGGGCGAGTTGTCCACTAACACGAAAATCATTGACAGGTTACATGGTCTTATTAGGTTCTTCTCCAGTGTCTTGGAAAACGAAAAAAACAACCAACTATTTCTCGTTCTTCGGCGGAGGCCGAGTATAGATCTATGGCCACTACTACATGTGAGTTAAAATGGTTGAAATCCCTTTTGGCTTGTTTTGGGATACAACATGTGCGTTCCATGAAATTATTTTGTGATAGTCAAGCCGCTCTCTATATAGCGGCTAATCCAGTTTTCCATGAACGAACGAAACATATTGAAATGGATTGCCACTTTATTCGTGACGCTGTGCAAGATGGTACGATTTCTACGTCTCATGTTCGGACGGGTGCACAACTGGCAGACTTTTTAACCAAAGCCCTTGGTAAAACACAATTTTCACTTCTTCTTCGCAAGTTGGGCATTTGTAATCTTCACGCTCCAACTTGAGGGGGAGTATTAAAGGCTATGACTATTTCTTCAAGTCAACACTTTAATTTCTATATTAAGCTTTATGTTTCCTAGAATAAAGGTGTGGTTAGTCTTTCCTACAAAATAGGAATTGTAAGAGTATATATACTCCTGACTTTGGTCATTCTCAATAACAGAACATATCTGACTATCTGTTCCACAAAACTCTTTACTAACATTGTTCTTTCTCTCCAGCTCTGCTTCACAATCCCTACAGATGGAAAACAACAATTTCTTTATTTTTTTCTCATGCGGTAGCGTCTGAAAATCACGTGCTGCCTTAAAATGATACAATTTCTTCGTTCTAACGTAGGGTTATATGATTTATTTTCATTGAATAATCGTTAAAATACTAAAAAGCTTATGTTGGAACGTCTTGAATCTGTTATGAGACCCTCTACGAATGGTTGGTACGGGGTCTCGCTGTTGGGGTATGGAGGCAACACCCCTAAAGGAAAAATCTGATTTGGGTTTTTACTTATTTGTTTTGGACTTTGACCCATTTTGTATTAGGTCTAGAAGAGTGTCATATATAAATCTTCTAATGACTTCAGTGGCCTCTTATCTGTTCATTTGTATCTCTCTCCTACTTCGTAATAATACTGCTCTCCCTTCTGTCCGTGGACGTAGACACGACGTTAGTGAACCACGTAAATCTGTGTTGTTGATTCTTCTACGCTTTCTTATTCTTTGTTATTGATTTATCGTAACAACTTTTTTTGCAGCTAGTGCATGCATTTTATCATAATCAACCCAAATATATGTTGTTTATAGATGCGTTCTAGCGCACTGAGGACAATATTCACTGAATTTTTGGCATTAAATATCTTGCTTTTAACAATGTATCAAACTCCTAAACTTGAGCTATTTCTCGTCCTCAAGAATTCATAAAGATAAATAATTTCTAGAGTCAGTTTCAAATGTATAAATCTCACAACATTTCCTCTTGCAAAGTTTGATAAGGATACAACATTTCCTCTTGCAAAGTTTGATAAGCTTCCTTAGAACCTCTTCAAAGCTAAAAGTTTCTTTACCTAGCTTTTTCAAGTTTTCCTCCTTAGACTAAACAAGTCCTTCTATTTCTCTTTTCTCCAAAATTCTCTAACATTTAGCCCTGCTGCTATTTTTTTCCCCGCACTAACACCTTTTTGAAACATAACAACACTTTGCACGTCATTCCTCAAATTTTATATAACCCTACGGTAGAACGAAGAAATTGTATCATTTTAAAGCAATTTGTTATATTTTAAAAGGGGAATCAGGGGGATTGACGAGAAGACATATAGAAACGATTGAGCACTGATTTTGAAGATCTGAGCGCCCAAATGGAGTGAGAGCAATGCTAGGAAACTCGTGGAATCACCAAGATTTGTTTTTCTTTTTTTTTTTGTTTCTCTTTTCTCACTTGTTATGTTTCTAATGTTGAATGTTGTTGAGTTTTTCATTATGAATTAACCTCTTGTTTGGAGCATGGATGTAGTCGTTATTAAATCCTATTTGTCGTAGTTAATTGCTAGAACTTTGATTTCATATTGGATTGTGAAAACTTTTATGAGCTTAAGGCAAGTTAGTATTTGACCAATCTTACCTTGAATTGATGTCAATGTCATGAGGTCAAGAGACAATTATCATTGATGATCCTTAATTATTTTCCTCAATTTATACAAGAGATTATATCCTCGTAGGTTTTTTGGCGGTTGTAATTTTACCTTCTTAATAATTGGATTGTTCGAATTGTCATATAGAAATATACAATTTAGTTTCTCAATGAATATTGTTATTGCTCGGGAGGGAATAGCAAGTCTACATGGTAGAACTTGTCAACAATCTAGAGATAAAATAATTTTGACTCTTTATGATTGAAGAGTAGGAGGGGATAGGTATGAAATCTTTGTTCTAGAGTTTCAACCAACTTAATTTACCCACGGTTCTTGTTAATTTTAGTGGTTTTAAATTACTTTCATTCAAATCAATTTCATATTTCATCCACCATTGAAAAATTTGGAACAATAACTCTTCAAAATGAAAACATAAGTTAGTAAAATACATCGCCAATAACATGTACCCAAAATCTCTGGTCATACTAGCGTAAAGTAATCTCAATACCCACATCCGACCAATTTATGTCATAGTAAGCATAGAATACGCTTTCATACTTAGTAAATAATTCTTTGTCATACGTGCACACAGAGGTGCCTCCAAAGGGCCAATCACTTTAACACGACCCAAAAGTATGTGCGAACAATATAAAAACAATATAAATAATTAAATATACATTAAATTACCTTCTAAACATAGAATATAAAATACACAAAATTTAAAAATTTGTTTAAAAATTTAAAAAATTAAAGGGCATATTAGAAATTTAAAAAGGTCAAAGCAAAGTCGTGTTAAAGCACTGAAACATTGGGTGAAAAAAATATCATAAGAAATGTAAATTCTAACAGGAGTTAATCTTACATTGGATGGGGAGGAATGACCCCTAAGAGAGGAACAAAGATACATGACCTCTTGGGAGGAATGACCCCTAAGAGAGGAACGCAGATACGTAACCCCTTGGGAGAAGTGATCCCTCGGGAGGAACCAAAACGATGACCATGTTTGACGTACAAAAATAAATTACATAAATAAAGAAATTGAAATATGAATTAATATTAAAAGGATACATCAAAATTTAAAATAATAGAAAATACCATGTTTAACATCAATCAATCGTTGTCTATTAGTAAACGCCATGGTTAACAGTAGTATAAAATGAGAGCAGAAGCTGGTAAAGTTGTATACAGATTTTAGAATAATCAAAATACTTCCTTCTGAGATTTCACACAATGCTCATATTCAATTCTCCCATCCAACCTTTAGCAGATGCAATCTCCCTTCTCCATAGAAATGAAGATACAGCCCTTTTCAAAAGCTCACCACAAATGCTATCTTTCAACATAACCTCCCAACTTTTCCCTCCCTGCCTTGTATCCCTTCAAATCTTGCCTCCATTTTTCACCTCCTTCAACTCCGACAGATTCTACTATGCCGACATTTCCATCGACCAAATCTTCGAGACCATGTTGAATTTTCAACGCCTTGGTTTCTCTTCGATCATCTTCGTTCTTAAAGAATACCAACAAGATTATGTTTCCCTTACATTTCAAGGTTAAGTATACTTATTCTTCTTCTTGAAATCTTTTCTTGCTTCTTTAATATTCTTTTGGATCTTTTTCTTAAATTAATTCCAATTTCATATTACTTTTACTTTTAGGTCATGGGAAACATTCTCAAACCATAAAGATACCTACATTGAACCCTAATTTTCGAAAGAGTGATGTAGGCCAAATTGACTATACTTTATTTGTCTCCTTTGATTTAAAGGAGTTCAGACGCATTATCCTTGAATTTAAGGCTACTAGAGGTAGTTTTAGTCTCGGTATTTGTATGATGACCCCCGTTCGTTGAAATTTTATGTTTTTTTTACTTTCTCGTGATAAACAAGCGTCTTCTCCTTGTGAAAAGTCATTCGTATTCTTCGCTTATCACGAGGGCACTATAGTTGTCTCCTCGTGATTGTGCTCAGTGAAGGGTACTACAGACTTTGTGCACTTGTTTATCACAAGAGAAGGTCAAAAAACATAAATTTTAAAAAACTGGAGAAAAAAAACCTCACGACTCTCGATGGGTGGGTCATCCGTACTTCGGTCATTTCTCTTCAAACTTAAGGAAAGTAAGGGGTTTAAGTTTCTAAATAATTGTTTGTATTGTGATTTATTATAGTGCGTGTTACCATAAGGGAATCATTTATCAAGTTCGCTGCCGAAGAAAAGGAGATTATTCTTTACAAACGGGTATTTCTTATGATGCCCTTTGTAGCAATATTTCAACGAATGACCTAAATTTTAGCCGGTTTGAGAGAATGATTCGAAATACATAAATTAGTTAAATTGATTATTTGCTGATGTCATAAAATATTTTTTTAATGTTATTTTGCTTGCTCTCGCTTTCGCTCTTGTGCGTGCTCCACTTTTGAATTGAAATTTTCTATCCTAATGACCGTGAGCGAGAAAAATATATAAATTAGTCAAATTGATCATTTGTTGATGTCATAAACTATTTTTTTAATGTTATTTTGCTTGTTCTCGCTTTCGCTCTTGTGCGTGTCACTCTTGAATCGAAATTTCCTATCCTAATGACCGTGAGCGAGAAGGAAAAAAATAGTCAGCGAGAACTATTAAAAAAATTGGTTAGGGTTTAGCAAAAATGTCAATTTGACTAATTTATTTTAAATTCGAGTCAATTCTTGGAAAGTATTGAAAATGTAAGTCATTCGTACAAATATACTCATTATATATACCCGTCATGCTCTTTTTAAGCATGTTTTTAAAAATGAGACTTAAATCTAAAAGTTTTGGAATTTTTAAGATTGTTAGGTTTGTGTTTTGCAGACAGGCCGATGCATTATTGGAGGTGTTGCATACGGAGAGATAATTGAATGTGCAATCATTCTCGATCCTAATGAATTTTACTATAATTTCACATCAGAAAGGATATGGTTATTCAAACTACGTCGTGGTGTCTATGGTACAATACTTGTTGCTCCTATGGGATTATATGCTCAAATGTCGATGTATTTTTCTCATGGGTTCTTGTGAAATGCATTGTTTTTTTTTCTTAATAAAATTCAAATCATTAATCATATAGTTGATATCAATGTATTACTGTTTTAGGCAAACTATATTGAATTTTGTGTCATTTCTATATAACTTTCCAAATTATAGTGAATGGACCCGAGGATGAAAATATTCATCGATATATCCGTAAATCGGAGAGTTCGATTTAGATATGAAGGGTTAATGGATATCTCCGATAACTTTTATAAATACTCATAAAACACATAAAAAAAAATATCAATTAATTTAATATGAATCTCGATACTAATAACAACATCAAAAAAGTTAACAAATTAACAAGAAATATAAAAACGCTTTAAAAAACCGATTAATCGAAAATCTTAAAAAATATGTAGTAAGGAAAGAAAAATAGTCATAATTAATAAAATCACCCTAAAATATAATGCAACAAAATAAAATTTTTATTTAAAGCATTTTTTAAAAGATGTCAAATATAAAAATATTATTTTTATATAAAAAAAAATGCTTAACCTAGTTAACACGGGGTTTTTGTACGGGTGATCCACCCTCGAGGGGCGCGAGGTTTTTTGACCCTCGGGCTTGAAGTACAGGTTTTCTGCCCTTTTGTTGTCGTCAGCAACACCTTGATCGCGATCGCTAGCCATCTGACGCAGCATACAAAGACAGTTTTACCCTTCGCCAATTTACCCCATGTCTGGTCGCAATTTTCGGTATTTGCTAGTCAAATCGCGACAAGCCTTTAGTCCAAAATCAAAATCGCGACAAGAAGTAGTGGGTGCAAAATGGAGGAGGGCAAAAATGTCTTTCTACGCGGCGTGAGGTGTCTAGCGATCGCGATCAGGGTGTTGCTGACGACAGCAAAAGGTCAAAAAACATAAGATTTTAAAAACTGGGTCAAAAAAACCTCGCGGCCCCCGAAGGGTGGGTCACCCGTACAAAAACCCATAGTTAACACACCCCAATTATTGCAATCATACTATATTGTTAGAACTCCAAAAATATGTTTAATTGCTACCATTTTCTAGGGGATGTAGAGACATTATTGAGGGAGACGGCCACACGCTATAATGCCACGTGACATTTTAGTTTTTTTTTTTTTTCCTTTTTAAATTCGCTGGGGAGTATGGGGCAACACTCATCGATTTGAGTTTTTACTTATCTGTTTTGGATTTTGACCCATTTTGTATTAGATCATTAAGGAGGGCATATATAAACTTTCTAATGACTTCAGCTGCCCCAATCTGTTCATTTGTATATCTTTCCTATTTCGTAATAATACTACTCTCTCCGTGGACGTAGCTAACACGGCGTTAGTGAACCACGTAAATCCGTGTTGATTTCTTTTGGGCTTATTTATTCTATGTTATTGTGATTTAGTTTTTAAAATTTAAAATTTAGTATTCAGGGTTTAAAATTTAGGATAAGGTTTAGGATTTTAGAATTTAGATTTTAAAATTTAGGCTAAATTAGCCTAAACCCTTAAACCCCAAATCGTTGATGCCAAACCATAAATCCTAAAAATCAAAATTTAAATCCTAAATCAAAAATAAAATTTTAAAGAGATAAATTGGAAAGCATTCCGAAAAAAAATTAAAATGAAGGGAAAAAAACAGAAAGTTAAGGTTCCGTTTGGTTTCTTATCCATTTTCGCTTTTATGTTTTCGAAAACAAGGGATACTATAAAAATGATGAGAACTTGTTTGGTGGGTTGAAAATGAAAATGAAAACAGTTTTTGAAAACACAAATTAAATTAAAGGTAAAATTTGGAAACGATAAAATATTGTTTTCATTGTTTTCCAAACTAAAACTCCAAAAATTGAAAACACGGGATCTCGTGTGATTTTCAATCTCTCTCTCACCCCAATGATGAAAATATCCGTAGATATCATCTATTAATTTTAATAAAAATCTAGATATTAATAACAAGATCTATAACATAGTTTGAAAGTAAAAAATAAACTTAATTATTAATTTAAATATATTTTTTTAAAAAAAATTGATTTACCAAAATTTCTATGAATATCGATATTTTATTTATAAATTAAAGAAAAAAATAACACAATAATTTTAAATTCACAACCAAACACAATTTTTAAATTTTATATTCAAATTTGAAGGTTTTAAATTGGAACCAAACGTGTTTTCAAATATAATAAAAATAAGAAATTTGTTTTCGTTTTCTTCTAAATTCTTGTTTTTAAAACAATTTTTTTGGATTACGAACCAAACGGGACCTAAATATTTGAGAAAAAATAGAAAAAAAAATAATATATATATATATATATATATATATATATATATATATGTGTCATGTGGCATCATCGGTCCCTCAATAATCTAACATGTTACTTTTTAACATAGATATATAATGTTTTAACTAGTTCAATTGTGCTCAAGTGGGATACAAAAACATCTGTTTTTTTTTTTTTTTTTTTTTTTTTTTTTTTTTTTTTTTTGAGTACATCGGGGGTGGGGGGATTCAAACCACAGACCTCTTGGTCATCAAGTCATACATATGCCAGCTGAGCTATGCTCGCTTTGGCATACAAAAACATATGTCAACTTAAATGGTGGTAACCATTCCATGCATTTTGCATTTCATGTGATAATAATTAGTTAACATAAATTGATGATTTATCACTTTCCTTTACTTGTGTTAAAAACCATCATCGGACAATAGAGCACAAATAATCACTCCATCGGTAAAGTCTGAGTATATGATAGATACATGAATGAAATAACATCCCATCCGAATGAGAGACAAACAAAGTGTATATCTTCCTTCACGATAATTCGATCATAAGAACTTCAAAATTAAACGTGTTTGACTTGAAGGAAAATGCCGACACATATCATACACCAACATAAGATTCTAACGTTTCTATTCAAGTATCCAAATTACACTGACTAATGGATTTAAAATTATCTCCTCATTATTTGCTAGGGTAACCCACATGGAGAGTTATGATTTATACCTTTGTTCAATTTCATGTATTTGGGAATTACTTACAAGTGTATTTTTTTAAAAAAAAAATATATATATGTATAATAAAGGGTTTATTTGGAAAGTTCTTTAAAAATCAGTAATTTCTGCAAAAATACTTTTGTTATAAGCACTTCAATGAAAAGTGATCGATAAAAAATTACTTTTATATTTTATTCCAACTCTTAAAAAGATTTAAAATTATTTTCCTACTAATCACATAGGTCAAAAGCACAAGAGAAAGCATGGGTGTCGTTAAATTACAAAATATGACTGCTATACATTACACAATAAATAATAAGTTTCGCTAATAGTAACCTAATTTAATAATGAAAAATTGTAACATTTAGAGTAAATTAATTAAAAATATACTGTTTTTTTAAAAAAATTCGGATATGTCAGTATGATCTATCGTTGATAGTAGTCTTTTTTTATAGAATTTTGTCAGTGATAATAGTCTATAGTAATATTCATAAAGTCTATCAGTGATAGCCACTGATTTTTTGCCATATTTACAAAATATTTTAAACTTTGCTAAATTTGCAATTATTTTGGGCCTGATTGTTGTTTGTGCAACCCGTCCTTTAATAATAATAGACATGTATTTTTTTTTTTTAATTCGATGTTCAAATTTTTATACTCCACATATTATATTAAAAAATTAAAAAATAAAATAACGTCGAACTACATAAAAAAAAAAAAATATATATATATATAAACTGCTTAGTAAATAATCATATTGAAATATTTTAAAAAAAAAAAAAAAATTCGGATATGAGAATTTGAACTCTTCAAAAGAAAAAATATAGGTTAATTATAGGAAAATTGTAACAGATGTCAATTAAAATAATTAAAAATATAGCACTTTTTTTTAAAAAAAATGCGGATATGGCAATTTCTATCACTGATAGTATGGTTTATCGGTGATAGTAGTCAAACCTATTGAGAAAGGATTACATGACAATGACTCAACTGATGACATGGAGCCTTAGGTGGAAGTCCTAGGTGGAAGAAATTTCTAGATCTTTTAGTGGTTATATTCTCTCCAATAACTATCCTCCACGTTAAGGGTTGGTTATACCCATTTGATATTTTGTTTACCCCTAGGTCATTCTTTTGTACCTGTATATATTCGGGTCTAGGGTTGCTAGCCTCTGTTAAATGAATAATTTGTAACCTCAATAATTAGTCCTTTGAGTTCTTGATTGTAACTCCTTGGAATATGTAAGAGGTCTAACAATATGAAAGGTCATGTAACTTCCTAGAGAGTTAATTCTAGGAATCTTTATAGTCTCCTAACAATATGAAAGGTCATGTAACTCCCTAATATGAAAGGTCATGTAACTTCCTAAGAGTTAATTTTAGGAATTTATAGAGTCTCTTTTCAACACCTATAAATAGAGGTGTTCTCCACCCCTTGAGCAAAAGCTCCAATTGAGCAAAGTGCCATAGCACTCAATACAAGAAAATTCTCCATATTATCTCTTCATTTTGATTTTGTCTCAATTTTTCCGTTATTGCCTCCAACAAATTTGGTATCAGAGCTATCCTAAAATGAACACCAATTGTGTTCCAAACTTGTTTTCAATCTCAACAAACCAAGTTCCGGTTTTTGATGGAGAGCATTATGAATATTGGCAAAGTCAGATGGAGACGATTTTTATTTCTCAAGATCTTTGGGAAATCATTGAAGAAGATTATGAAGTACCTGCCGTAGAAGAAGATGAAGCCACTTCAGAGCGGTCAGCAGATCAAGAGAAGGAGTTTAAGAAGAACAAAAAGCGAAATGCTTTAGCGCTTCGTCTCATTCAGCAAAGTGTTAGTAAGTCAATTTTTCCTCGAATTTTTGGTATTAAAAAAGCTAAAGATGCTTGGGAGATTTTGCAGAAAGAATTTAAAGGAACTGAAAAAGTTATTTCCATCAAGTTGCAATCCTTGTGGAGAGATTTTGACAACTTGGCGATGAAGGAAAGTGAAAACGTTCGAGATTATTTTTCTCGAGTTTCACAAATAATCAACCAGATGAAATGTTATGGGGAAACAATTCCAGAAAAGAGAATCAATGAAAAAGTTCTCCGGAGTCTTCCTCCAAAATTCAATCATGTTGTTGCTGCCATAGAAGAATCCAAAGATGTGTCTAAGTTGACAATCTTTGAACTAATGGGTTCACTTCAAGCTCACGAAGAAAGGCTGAACAAGTCTCCAAGTCAATCAGTGGAGCAAGCTTTTCATACCAAGCTTGATTTTGCAGAAAAGAAGACTTACAAGTCCAACTCCAAAAAATGGTGGAATCCAACGCAAAAGAAAGAACAAGGTCAAAGAGACAAGGGAAAATGGCAAAGCAAATCTGGTAATTCCGACTCTCACTGCATTATTTGCAAAAAGTCAAATCACGAGTCTAAAGATTGTTACTTTAGATGCACTAAATGTCGGATTCCAAATCATTCCCAAAAAGATTGTTGGTTTCAAAATAAAAAGGAAAAAGATGAAGCAAATTTTACAAAAGAAGATGAAGGGGAGAAATTATTTTGTTGCACAATTGACCAAAGTCAATCTCAAAGTAAATGGTACCTGGATAGTGGTTGCAGTAATCATATGACAGGAAATAAAGACTTCTTTGTCAAGATTGATCGCAGTTTTAGCTCTCAAGTGCAGCTTGGCGATGGCAAAATGCAGAAAGCAGAAGGAAAGGGTGTCATTGTTGTACACACCAAGAAAGGAGATACGAGGTATATTTCAGATGTTCTTTATGTTCCTGGCATAACTCAAAATTTGTTGAGTGTAGGTCAATTGCTCCAAAATGGATATGCAGTTAACTTTGATGATGGCAAATGCATTATTCTAGACAAGAAAAATGACCAGATAGTTGCAAAGGTTGATATGTCAGTAACCAAAGTCTTCCCGCTTCTTATGCCATTAGAAGAGAATTTTGCTCTCAAAAGCGAAAGTCCAGATATTTCTCACTTGTGGCATTTAAGGTATGGTCATCTTTACAACAAAAGTCTTCGTACTTTAAAACAGAAAAATATGGTGATTGGACTTCCAACTATTGAAGATGATGGTAAAATATGTGAAGGTTGCATTTATGGGAAAATTCATAGACTTCCTTTCCCTAAAACTTCATGGAGGGCTAAATCTCCATTAGAGTTGGTACATTCAGATATATGTGGCCCCACAAGAACTTCATCACTCACTAACAAGAGATATTACATATTATTCGTTGATGATTTTACCCGAATGATGTGGATTTATTTTCTTAATGAAAAATCAGAAGCTTTTGCTAGTTTTCTTCAGTTCAAGGCTCTTGCAGAAAATCAAAGTGGCAAAAAGATCAAGACATTGAGAACAGATCGTGGAGGCGAGTTCATTTATAAACCATTCATGGACTATTGCAAGGAGAATGGCATAATGAGACAACTCACGGTTCGACATAGCCCTCAACAAAATGGCGTTGCTGAAAGAAAGAATCGGACCATTGTGGAAATGGCAAGGAGCATGTTGAAGGCCAAAGATCTTCCAAATAATTTGTGGGCAGAAGCTGTTAATACAGCTGTTTATATCCTCAATCGATGTCCTACTAAAGCAGTCGAAGACAAAACTCCCTTCGAAGCATGGAATAAAAAGAAACCAGTTATTGATCACTTGAAAGTTTTTGGTTGTCTAGCTTATTCTCTTGTTCCTTCACGGGAAAGAGAGAAGTTTGATAAAAAGGGAGCTAAATACTTATTCATCGGATATAGTGATGAATCAAAAGGATACCGACTTCTAAATCCAAAGACGGAGAAATTATTGATATCAAGAGACGTAATATTCGATGAAATGGCCACATGGGATTTTGAGAATTATAATTCTCAACCTTCTCAACATGATGAAATTATTCAAGAGCCTGATTGGCAACCAGTCTCTCAGAATTTGGGATCACCAAGAAGTTGTCCGTCAACTCCGGCAAGATCTCCAATTGAAGCTACTTCAAATCAAGATAACTCAGAATCTCCTCCAAGAAGAATGCGGTCTTTGCAAGATATATATGCTTCAAGTGAACACTTTGCTATGTTTGCTTGTGAGCCACAAAGTTTTGATGATGCCGCAAAAGAAGACGTTTGGAACAAAGCTATGGATGAAGAAATAGCTAGCGTCGAAAGAAATAAGACGTAGGAGATTCAAGACTTAAATGAGAAGTTATGTTGTGATGATAATCCTGGTAAAGTAGATCAAAAAAGTTTTCGAAGTCTGGTGGGTTCGTTGATCTATCTTACTAATACCAGGCCATATATTATGTATCCTGTTAGCGTCATTTCCAGGTACATGAATGAACCAAGCAAAAATCATTATACTGCTGCTAAAAGAGTTTTGAGATATTTGCAGGGTACCAGAAAACATGGACTAAAATATGTCCATGAGAAGGATTGTCAGTTGGTTGGCTACACTGACAGTGATTGGGCTGGTTCCCTTGATGATCGAAAAAGTACTTCAGGTTATGTGTTCTGTTTGGGATCTAATGCAATATCTTGGAGTTCAAGAAAGCAACAAACTGTTGCCTTATCCTCATCTGAAGCAGAATATACAGCTGCAACTGAAGCCTCTTGTGAAGCTGTTTGGTTAAGGAGAATTCTCAAAGATCTTCAAATAGAGCAGGTCATGCCAACAAAAATATTTTGTGATAATATGTCAACAATTGCAATGACCAAGAATCCTGTCTTTCATGCTCGATCAAAGCATATTGAACTACGTCATCATTACATTAGAGATTTGGTAAACAAAGAAGAAATCTACTTGGAGTTCATCAACACCAATGATCAACCTGCTGATATGTTCACCAAAGCTGTTACGTTAGAGAAGTTCGAGAAGTTCAAGAAGTTTTTGAAGATTACAAATTAAGAGGGGGTGTTAAATGAATAATTTGTAACCTCAATAATTAGTCCTTTGAGTTCTTGATTGTAACTCCTTGGAATATGTAAGAGGTCTAACAATATGAAAGGTCATGTAACTTCCTAGAGAGTTAATTCTAGGAATCTTTATAGTCTCCTAACAATATGAAAGGTCATGTAACTCCCTAATATGAAAGGTCATGTAACTTCCTAAGAGTTAATTTTAGGAATTTATAGAGTCTCTTTTCAACACCTATAAATAGAGGTGTTCTCCACCCCTTGAGCAAAAGCTCCAATTGAGCAAAGTGCCATAGCACTCAATACAAGAAAATTCTCCATATTATCTCTTCATTTTGATTTTGTCTCAATTTTTCCGTTATTGCCTCCAACAGCCTCCATAATACCGAACACAAGAAAGGGGATTTCTCATTTACAAGCTCATCCTTTTCATTTCTGCTCATAGTCGATCTAAACCGTGAAAAGAGAATAAGCACCAGAAGAATTTTCACTTAGACTGTATCGAAGTCTCAATGAGTTTAAATTATATGAGGTTTATTACTCCCAAATTTTAAAATTATATGAGGTTTATTACTCCCCTAAGCTTTCATAAAATTTATTCACTTACGAAAGTTTAGGAGTTTAATTGCTAAAAATTTATAAGTTTCTATTCGTTTAAATTAACGTTTTAAAATAAAATCTTAACCCAAGGTGTAAATTGATACACTTCAGAGTTAAGGTTTAAATTGATACAATCATTAGTTTAGGATTTTAATCGATACAACCTCCAAAGTTTAAGGGTATAAATTGATTTTTGTCTTTATTATTATCATTTCAATTGTCATTTCCATAATTATATATTTATATAAAAGAAATAGGTTAAAATATCATTTTGGTTCTTGTATTTTGGAAGTTGTTTTATTGCCGTCTTGGTACTCTCAAATGTTAATTTAGTCGCCAAACCGAGCATAGCTCAATTGGCATAAGATTGTGCCGGTGACCAAAAGGTCATAGGTTCAATCCCCGCATTTATTAAACTACCGTTGCAAAAAAAAAAACAAAAAAAAAATGTTAATTTAGTCCTATTACTTTTTTTTTATAAATCTTAAAATTACTACGTAGTTTATTGTTAACTTTTCCAAAAAAATTGAGTCTTTATTTAGCTTCCTTCTATAAATTTTGAAAACATATTCACACTATGTTTTTTTTTTTAATAGAAATTAATTATTATTAATATTTTACCATCGATAAAATTTACTTCAAACTATTGATAAGGACCATAATTGAATAAAATGAAAATAGACCTAAAAGTATAAGGGACCAGAATGATATTTTATCCTAAAAAGATATCAGTCATATTTTTTTATTGAACAAATTAATTAATGCCGTGACATAAAGTTTTGAATCTGTCATTGCTTCTTTATAAAAATTATTGTTTATATATATATATATATATACATTTAAAAATATTAGTTCATTGATCGGAGAGAATAGAGTACAAGGAGAGGCTAGAGGAGAGCCTTCCAATTAAGCGCTATAGTAAAAGTAGTATCATAATTACAAAACAACTCTGCTTTGGAGCACCATGATGCAACATTGATGACAATCTCATCCCACAACGGATAGGGGCTTTGATTTATCATAAAAGATCTTGTCATTTCGTTCCAACCAAATATACCATAAAATGGCTCAGATTGTATTTTTTGGGTTCATGTTAAAAAAAAAGTTTCTCTTTAGTGTAATCTATAAAATGGTTTCTTTCTTGAGAAGTGCCCCCTCTTCTACAATACAAAATTCAGCGAATCTATGTAAGACTCTTTACCAAAAAATATGCAAATTCTTCCTTTGGACGGTGATTCACAAATGTTTAAACACACAACTGAGAAAATTCAAGCTCGTCTTCCATCGATGTGTCTTAATTCAAAGGTGTGTGTTTTGCAAAGGGAATGCAGAAACTATGGATCATATTTTTCTCCATTGCCCCTTTTCATGTACAGAATCAATTTATTTTATGCCAAAGCAAAAAAATCGAGGATATAAAGCATATAATCATCCATCATTAGTCCATTTATGGAACTTGAAAAGAGTGTTTCTATCATTCGTTATCTTCCAATTAGTGTGGATCAAGATAAGATCTTTAAACTTAATAATTTTGAACCAATAAGATTTGGAGCTACTAAATTTGAATTTATTAGGAACTTCACCCGGGGATGAATTTGCATATTTAACTTCAATAACGGTCCTCCATAGGTTGTCTGGCTCCGCAAGGTATCTCCTCAACCATTTACTCAGAAGAACTATGTTCTTTAAGCTTTCAAATACTCAAACTCCCTTTAACTTTTGAGAGGGGGTTATATCTCATCTAACAAGATGCGAGCAACCATCCTTATCCAAGCATTTCCAAAGAAAATTACGCATAAGCTTCTCAATTTGTCTGTAAATTGAACAAGGAGCTTTAAAAGTAGATAGGTACTAATAAGTCAGAAGGTTATTGAGAACAACTTACACAAGTGTAAGTCTACCCCTTTGATATATAAGAATAATGTCAATTATCAAATTTCCTACCAATTTTCTCGACACTTTAGGTCCCAAAAAGAAGCATTTCTTGGATTACCTCCCAGGGGCATTCCAAGGTAATTGATTGGGAGGTTGGTAATTTAGAAGCCCCAAATCTTGAAGTTCTTCTTCCTCTATATTGATACCTCAAATGGTAGATTTTTTAAGATTTATACTCAAATCAGAAACACATTTGAATGCGTTAATAATGTGTTTTTTTTTATCGGATCAACATCAGGAAAAAGTAGAATGAGAAACATGAATGGTTCCCTTGGCCGGAATAAAACGCCATGAATCAACTTCTTCTTCTGTGTTTCCTCAAGAATGCGAGACAAGTAATCCATAACTATGACAAGGAGGAAAGAGGGGGTAGTAGGTCCCCTCGTCTAGTACCTCTTTCAACCAAAATTTTACCTGTAAGCTTACTATTGAAAAGGATAGAAAAACTAATTATGGAAGATATGCATGCTTGAATCCATTTGATCCGTTTACTATTAAAACCTTTGAAGCACTACATCATCCAAATAAAAAAGACTTTCACAACCAACACTTTGGCTAATATTTTATAAATGTTGATGGGTCTATAATCAGTGACTTTTGTAGATTTCAATTTTTCGAGAATAAGAGCAATATATATCTCATTTACTGATTTGTTCCATTGGTAGACAATGTCCACGATTCCTGCCCGGCATCCACATCACCAACCACGTGTGCCATGTGTCAACGTCGGAATCTAAATCGTGTACCATGTACACGGTGTTCGCCCCCTCGAAAAACTATCCCAAATTTATAAATAGATTTTTCCTCCACCTTAATTTTTTTTATTAAAACATTATTTTAAAATATTTTTTCTCTAAAACAACCCTAATTTTGTAATGTGTTTCTTAAACTACATTAAAATAAAAAAAAAATAAAAAACCTTGATTCATGAAACAGAAGCTGAATGAAGGCTGGACTATAAAATGATCCAAAAGAAACCCAAGAGTTATTCAAACTTGAAAAAATTAATCCTTTGATCATTCTGATCAGGCCATTATTCTTCAATAACCAACCATGTTTCTTCTTCGGTCAGGCCGCATCGATCTTTTCTATGATGCAATCAAAGCACTTTGTGAAGAAGTTAGTGAGACAGCAAATCTGAAATGTTCGAACGAAATGTTCTCAATAACAGCAGCCTCACAAACTTCACCAAACTTCATTGTATCGCTGCAAATCACACCTCAATTCTTCCATCACATTCTGTGCAACCAGAACTACCGTACAACCATTTCCCTCCGCCGCTTCTTAGTGATTTTGGAGGAAATGCTTCCCAAAAAGGCTTCTTCAATCACCTTCACTCTTTCAGAAATCTTCCCTCGTGTATTCCTTCAATTTCATGGTTAGTGATAATTTCAGCTTTCTACTCACTTTCTTGATCTCTCCATATTCAATCTAATTTGTTTCTAATTATGGGAAATGAATTGTCCTCGTTTCTTGAAGATTATATTTTGAATCTTCATTGTTATCGTATTTGATACTTGAAGGAAGTGCTTTTTGCCATTCTTTGTTCCCAATAATCTTGATTCTTTTTTTTTTTTTTTTTTGTAAATATACTTTAAGGTCAAACCGAGCATAGCTCAATTGGTATAGTCCTTGACTAAGAGATATAGGTTCAATCTCGCACTAATTAAAATACCTAAAAAAAATAATCTTGATTCTTTTAGTATCAAGAACAAAACCTTATTTGCTGCAATGGATATATATACTGTTTTTCAAGTTTTAAAGTCTATAATTTAGGATCGGTTTGATCATATTTGATTTTTTTACTTTTAAAAATTGTGTTTATTTCTATAATTTAGGATGGGTTTGATAATATTTGACTTTTTACTTTTAAAAATTGTGTTTATTTCTAATCGACCTAATAAAAACTTGTTTTTGTTTTTTAAATTTTGATTAAGAATTATAATCTTTCTCAACAAAACATTAGAATTTTAAATCAATTTTTTTTAAAAAAAAAATTATTCTTTTAAAAACTCATTTCTTTTAGTTTTTAAAACTTAGTTTGAATTTTGTAAACATTTATAAAAGGTAGATAACAAATATGTAGATGTTGTGTTTATAGACTTAAGTTTTGAAAACTAAAAACTCAAAATCAAATGGTTAACAAACGGGATCTTAAATGTTTTTTAGGGTTTCTTTACAATTCCGCAAATTTGCTTGCTTTCTAATTTCATTTTGATACGATGCTCATATATTATTGTTAATATCACTCTTAGGGATAGACGACATCCAGTGATGTTTTAGGGTTTGAAATTGTTGTGTTTATCTCTCGTCATTTTTTTTTAGAGGAAACGTCAGAATTCTAAGGTCAAATTTAAAAAACAAAAACAAATTTTTAAAAACTATTTTCTTTTAATTTTCAAAACTTAGCTTCAATTTTAAAAACACTCGTAAAAGGTAGATAACAAGTTGTGTTTATAGACTTAATTTTCGAAAATTAAAAATAAAAAACCAAATGATTTATCAAACGGGGCCTTAAAATTTCTTTAGGGTTCACGATCCCTCAAGTTTACTTGCTTTCTAATTTCATTTTGATATGATGCTCATATATTATCGTTAATATCAGTCTCAGGGGATGATAAACAGCCAGTGGTGTTTCGGGATTTGAAATTGTTGCCCTTGAAAGAGGAGGATGTAGGCCACATTGATTATTCAACCTTTCTCTCCATTGATTCAGAAGCATTTGGTGATATTGTAAGAAAGTTTAATGGTAGCAAAGGTGATGCATAACTCGACTCTTCTTTTCTCACTCGTATTTATTAATTGAAATAAAATTGGTTGTAAGTTTGAGGTATTTTCACAGATGACCCCCTTGATTCAGTAATGTTTTTGAACTCTCGCCTCGAAAATAATGTTTTTTACCCTTTTGCTGACGTCATCTGCACTTCGCTTTGCAAGCACGAGCACATTCGCAAGGAAAAAGTTTGTAATACCCTATACTGAGCACAATGATACTATAGTCGTCCCTTCGTGATCGTGCTCAGCGAAGGGTATTTAAGACGTTTTCCTCACGATCGTTCTCAGCAAATGCATGTTCGTACTCAACAAAATGTCAAAAACATGCATTCTTAAAAGGTTCTTGTTATTTGTTACAGTACTTTGTGTTACTATGACGAAGTTACAAGTCAAGTTCTCCGTGGGATTGGAAGAGATTATTCTTATTGCGAAGGTATTGTGTTTTGATATTCAAGAATTATATATTCTTATTTTTCTAAATATTGATTTTCTAAGCATGTTTCACAATCGTAGAAATGTGTTTGAATAGAACATTAGAAGTTGGAATGTCTTAATCTATTATGATCGGACGGATTCGGTACGAAGTTTTACTATTTGTTTAAACCTTCTAGTCTGTTATTTTTGTAATTCTCTCCTATCCGTAAGACAATTGTTCTCTCCCTTTTGTCCGTAGACGTAACTAAACACAACGTTAGTGAACCAACGTAAATTTTTTGTCGATTATTTTTTGTGCTTTTATAATTTAATATTCGATTCTATCCTAACATTAGAATAGGTATAAATGTTCAAGAACCCGACATAAAATTTAAATTTAAAAGAGTTATGTCCAACATATAGAAACATTTGATTCATTATGGTTGATGTCGTGCAGGAAATAAAAGGCATAATTGGAGGTATTGCAGCAGAAGATGAAACTCAATTCTTAATCACTCTCGTCCCGATAGAGTGTTTTAATAAATTGATAAATCGGTCGAAAATGATATGGTTTTTCAAGACAACTGATTCTCGTAGTGTAATCAATGTCTGTGTCGACTTGTTTGCTCGACTTATGATCAATTTCCCTTAGGTGACATGGGAAAACGAAGTCTACAAAAATTGTTCCTATTATTTGATATTGTTTTTTTTTTTCTCTTTCTCAATAACATGGAAAGGGCTAAATCTTGTCAGTAGCATATACACATATTGTTACGATAAATCAATAACAAAGAATAATTAACGAAACCGAACATATAGCTCAATTGACATAAGGTTGTGCTCGTGTTTAAGAGGTCATGGGTTCAATAAAAAACAAAGAATAAGTAAGCGCAAGAATAACGACACGGATTTACGTGGTTCACTAACGTCGTGTTAGCTACGTCCACGAGCAGAAAGACAGATAATTTAAAACTCAAATCAGCGAGACCCTGTACCGACCAGTTGTAGAGGGTCATAACAGATTCAAGGCATTCCAACACATATAATTTTAAAAGCCACCTTCAATAATATAAGAGTCATTACAAGTGTACTCTCAAATTTTTACTTTGATTAATTACTCTTTTAAAGTTACTAAATTATATTATTTTAAACTTTTTTTGTTTAGTTAAAAAATAAATGACGTAGAAATTTTAAACTTTTAACTTGTTGGAATATATATGTCTTTAATCAATTGAGTTAAACTTAGATAGAAATTTACGATTTTTTTTTTTTTTGACAATATGTAGGGTGTGAGATTCGAACCTTTGATCTCTTAGTCAATAATTCATCATATTTTATGTCGGTTGAGTTATGTCATGACATTTATGAATTTTTTTTAATTGAACAACTCTATTATTATAATTTTCATTGGTTGTTGGAGTGTGTTGAACACTCTACTATTGTATAATTTAGGGAAAATTGTACTAATAGTTCTTGAAGTTTGGACATAATTACCACAGATGTTATAATTTCAGCACTTACAACTACATAAATGAAAATTCAGTCACCAAACAACTACATAAATGAAAATTCAGTCACAAAACAAAGTATAAGTAAGGAGCTGAAGGACTTTTCGTTAAAGGAAAGTCAAAGAACAAATGGAGAAACAACAAAAATTAGGAAGAAGAAATGGATTGAGGAAGAGATTTCACTTAATTTCTCTCTTCCACCATAATTTTTTTCCACCTTTCTCATTCTCCCTTTCTCTACTTTTCTTCTCCTATTTCCGGTACCGAAAATGAATAGCAAATAATAAAAAAAAAAGCTTTTGAGATTTTTTTTAAGCTAAAACAATTTGAAATTTGGAAGAAAAATTGTAGCGTGAAGGAGAGAGACGCGTGCTTTAACCCATAGAGAAGGAAGAAAAAAAAAAAGAACAAGAGGTGCTTTAACAAATGGCTTTAAAAATAAAATAAACTTTGACCAATTAGACTGTGGCACGTGGTTGAGATGCAAAAGATAGTTGTAGTCCTCCACACAAGTTTGGTTCATTCTTTTTGGATTGTTTGAAACATTTAAGTCATCTAAAAGTCCAACAAATTGGTATAGAGTCCAAAAGATTCAAGAAAGTAACTCGAAGAATTTGAAGAAATATATGACATAAAAAAAATTGATGGTGAGAGAGAATTTGTTTTATAGAGAACAAAAATTAAAGTTTTTTTTTTTTTTTTTTTTTAATAAAGAAAGATAAGTTCATCAACTAAAGAAGCAAAAGGTCAGAAGACAAAGTTTCGGAAAGCCACTCAGGTGGGCTTCCTCCCCACTCTGCCGTCATCCCCTCCGCACTAGAATGACGAGCTAAAACATGAGCGGCTCGATTCTGAGACCTAGAAATATGACCAAAATAAAAAGTTGCACCAGAGGCAACCTGCCGATGAATTTCAGCAACAAAAAGACCCACTTCTCAGAGGTCCTCTTCTACACCCTGGATGAGTTTAATCACTTGTAAGCAATCAGACTCCACATGAATAAAATCAGGACAACTCTGGGGAATAGACTCAAGACCCACACAAATAGCTTGAGCTTCAAGAACACTTATCGGCCATTCTTCTTTGGACGATCGACAACCAGCTAAAATGACCGACCCTGTTGAGTCTCGAATGACCCATGCAATTGCACCTCGCTTCTTGGCCGTATCCCAAGACGCATCACAATTCAGTTTCCAATGACCTCGGGGAGGACAAATCCATCGACCATCCCTTAAAAGCATCGTATTCGCCACTTGCTCAGTTGGAAACTCTCGGTTCGTCTCGACCTTGTCTCCTAGTTCTCGGATACTTAACTCTATTAAGATCAGTAGCGATTGTAAGTTTGGATTCCCTCCTCCATGAAGTATTTTGTTTCGATACTCCCAAATTTTTCAAACTACAATGAGCAGAATCTTCCTTGCCGAATCATCCGCCTGAGCCCACATCCAATCAAAATGATCTTTCTCGGTCCACCTGTCCCTGTTAACACCAAATAAACACAAATTAGGAGGCCAAAACTTAGTCCACAAATGTTTTGTTAATTTACATTTCCAAAACAAGTGAGAGGTTGTTTCCTCAAAAGAGTTACAGAGAACACATCCTTTTGTGATATGCAGTCCTTTGGAGGCAAGGTTGGATCTAGTCGGTATAATGTCATGATACACCTTCCAGCAGCACATCTTGATTTTAGAGGGTAGTTGGACCTTCCAGAAGTTCTTCCACATTGCCTTAACATGAGTTTGACTAGATTGGGAGGCTTCACCTCGCATCATAATCTCCATCCCCAACCTGTAAGCACTTTTAACTTTGAAAATACCTTTATTATCCAAAGCCCAGATGATCTCGTCAGAAGGCTTAAACTTGGATAGAGGAATGTTCAAAATCAAATCAGAGACATCTTTTGAAAACAAAAGGCGAATCAATTGGACATTCCAATTGTTATCCCTTGTAATCAAATTCGCAACTAAGCCATCACGAACATTATTAGGAATATCGGAAGGGAAATGGAAGCCCTCCCGTGGAAGCCACGGATCTTCACCAACCACCACACTCAGACCGTTACCGATCCTCCATCGATAACCATGTTGGAAGAGGTCCCGACCCCACAAGATACTGCGCCACACGTAAGAAGGATTATAGCCCAACGTGGCTTTAATGTAATTGCCGCTCTGAAAGTAGCGCCCTCTCATGACTTTACCTAAGACGTTGTTCGGGTATCTTATTAGTCTCCAACTTTGCTTAGCGAGCATAGCTTGGTTGAAGATTGATAAATCACGAAACCCCATACCACCCTGATCTTTGTGGATGCACAACTTCTTCCAACTTCGCCAATGAATTTTTCTTTTGTCTTCTGTGGCCCCCCACCAGAACGTAGCGCAAAGAGAGTTAATTTCATTACAAAAATTATTAGTCAATTTAAAACAGCTCATGGTATAGGTAGGAATAGCTTGCGCCACTGCTTTAATTAACACTTCCCTTCCGCCCTGAGAGAACAATTTAGCCTTCCAGCCTTGGAGCGTCTTCCACACCCGGTCCTTTAGCCTACTGAAAATCTGCTTTTTGCTCCTGGAAGTTTGGGATGGGAGCCCCAGGTACTGACCCAGAGTGTTTGTGTATTGGACACCTAACTCTTCATGAATCACATCCACCATGGGCTTCAGAGTGTTCTTGACCATAAAGTTGGACTTCTCGTAATTAATGCACTGGCCTGTTGCTCGTTCGTAGCTCCCAAGAACTCGTTGAATTGTCTGGCAATTACCTGTGGTTGCTTTAAAGAAAACAAGGATGTCGTCTGCGTAAAACAAGTGAGTAATAATAGGACAGTGTTTATTAATTTGCAAACCTGAGAAGTTGTTGGCTTTCTCCTCTTTATTGATGAGAGTTGAAAGCCCTTCTGTACACAAGAGGAACAAATATGGAGAGAGGGGGTCTCCCTGCCGAAGGCCCCTCGTAGGGATAATATTGCCCGTAGGAATCCCATTGAGTAGAACTGAGAACTGAACAAACTCTACGCAATTCATAACCAGATCAATCCATCTGTTTGCGAAACCCAATTTTTGCATAATACGTCGCAAGAAAATCCACTCCACTCTGTCGTAGGCCTTGCTCATGTCAAGTTTCATTGCCACTAAACCCTCTTTCCCTCTCCTCCGATTATTAAGAGCATGAATGCATTCAAACCCAATGATAGCATTGTCAGTAATAAGCCGCCCAGGCACAAATGCTGATTGATTTTGTGAAATCACTGAGTCAAGGACCTTCTTGAACCTGTTAGTGAGGACTTTCGCTACTAACTTATATACCACATTGCACAAACTTATAGGTCGAAAGTCTTTCAAGCTTTCAGGGTTGTCGATTTTAGGAATGAGTGCAATGTGAGTATTGTTAACAAAGTCTATCCCACCACCTTCATTTAAATATTGGAGACAGAGATTGACTGTATCCGATCCCACAATATCCCAGTATTTTTTTTTTATAGAAAATAGCTTGGACCCCATCAGGACCAGGGGCCTTGGTTGGATGCATGATTTTTAAAGCATTCTCAATCTCTTCTTTAGAGAAAGGTTTTGTCAGCTCATAATTCTGCTTATCATCCAGTAAACAGGGAACACTTTCCAGAACTTCATTCAGATCCGCATCATTTGGGTTTGAAGTAGTGAACATATCCTGAAAGTAATCAGTAGCTATTTTTGTCATTTCCCTTTCATTTTCTGTCTGGATTCCCCAAGCATCTTTCAGCCCCATGATTCGATTCTTTCGCTTTCGTTGGCTTGCACGAATATGAAACCACTTGGTATTCCTATCCCCCCATTGAATCCAATCTTCCCGAGATCTTTGTTTCCAGTAGATTTCATCTTCCTCAAGCAGTTGATTAAGTTTTTTTTCTGCCTTAAACAAAACTTCCCGCCACCCGGGAGAGCCCACCTGCCTGATTACCCTTATCTCATCTTCCTGCCTGCGGATCGCACCTTGAAGCGAACCAAGTAACCTGAGTTGATCCCAATGATGAAGAGCAGACAGACAAGACCAAAGTTTCCTGTTAAAAGAAACCTCTCCAGAGAGGTTTGAAATTGGCCAATTCTGACCTATAATGGTTTTGCACTCCGGGAACTTTGTCCATCTTTCTTCAAATCTCATCGGTTTGGAAAAACGCTTTCTCCTTAGATTCTGCCCATGTGTTTCCCACGAAGCTAAAATGGGTCTATGATCAGATGCCAATAACTCTAGGTGAGTTACTTTGGGGTTACCATATTTGCTTATCATTTCTAAGTTCACAAGAAATCTATCCAACCTTAACCAAGTTAGATCACTATGAAAATGCATGTTACACCAGGTAAACGGATCCCCACTAAACCCAGGGTCAATAAGTTTACGTGAGTCAATAACCTCTATAAAATTGTCCATCTGACGTTCACTTCGATCGACTCCACCATCCTTTTCACCTCCCGACACAATTTCATTAAAGTCACCCCCTATCAACCACGGAAGGTCAAACAAATGTCCCAAGCGCTCCAAAAGCTCCCAGGACTCACTCCTTTTCTCTGTTTTAGGGTTACCATAAAACCTTGTGAATCTCCAACTATCGGAATGGTCTTTCACTATTGCATCAATATGTCCCTTAGAGAATGACTGAATATTAACATTTAACTCATTGTTCCAAAGAAGCATTAAACCACCACTCTTCCCGTTACTAGGAACACAAAAACAACACTCAAAATTTATTTCTCTTTTCGTTCTGTCAATCAGTCTAGTACCCCATTTGGTTTCCATTAAGAAAATGAACTGAGGTTTGTGGAGGCGCACTACATTGCGCAACACCCTAAATGTCTCGGGGTTCCCCAATCCCCGGACATTCCAGCATAAGCTTTTCATTGTGCTCGGCGGGGCTGTTCCACAGCCTCCACCGATGTTGCAATTTTTAAATCCAGCTCCTCTGTGCACTGTCTTTTTCCACTTTGATTTTCATTATCTTCTATGACGCCAACACTGTTTTCACTAACTTTCCTTTTTCCAATTCCCAGATTGCTGACATAAATTTGGGATTCCCCGACCCCAACATTATTATCGTCAATCCGTTTCCACTTTTTCAAACTTCTAGGGGGCGTGAGCAGCGCATCCTTTTTTTTCTTACACTTGCTGAGTTTATTGCTCATTGTTTGTTCAACCACCATATTGGGCGTCATATTAGCAAAAATTGGAGTATCGAAATTTCCCATAATCGTCTCTTTCCTCAAATCAATGTCCATGGCAGATTGCATAATTTCAACCTCTGTAGAATCTGTTTTGTCTAAATTCATAGGCCCAATTTTGTGAGAAAAATAAGGTCCACCAATCTCATTAATAGTATCAAGAGTAGTCATTTTTCCATCAGGCTCATTTGTTTGCATAACCCCTAACTCTTTATCACATAAATGAGATTTCAACTCATTATTTCCTTTCCCATAATTTCCATCCACGACAGAATTAATCTTCAAAATGCCAACCATTCCCTCCATTTTCTTATTGGTCAAGAAATTATTCAAATCGTCAACCTCTCCCTCAATTCTCTCCTTAATTAGTATGCCATTACTTTTCCTATTAATTATTAAACCACATTCTTCAACCCCTCCCTCAATTCTCTCATTTATTACGATGCCATTATTTTTCTTATTAATAACATTTAAACCAAATTCCTTGATTTTATCAGAACCATTATCCTCCACAATTAACTTTTCAGATTTAATTTCTTTCCTTCGTTGTAACGCTTCTGCCATTTGTGTTCCTTTCTCCGACTCGCATTTCGCCGTCGACGTCGTCTGCACATCACCCCCCAAACCAGTGAATTTCGCCGACATCCTCTCTCCCTCCGCCTCCACTTCACTGTCCTTCTTCCAATTCTCATTATCTGTCCATCTCCCATGTCCCGGTTTACTCTGTCCCCTTCCTCTCCCTCTTTGTCGCCAGTCATCCGAGCGGCCAACATTCCGCGGGATCGGAGGAGCAGTTTCTCTAAGTTCAGGACCATAAGCCAAATCATTTTCTTTAATTTGTCCATGAGTCTCACATTCCTTTAGGGTGTGGCCAAGCATTCCACACCCATAACAAAAATCTGGCAACTTTTCATACGTTATCGGAATCCATATCTCATCACTAATCTGCCCTATTCGAACTTTGAGACCTCTCAACATAGGTTGGGTTACATCTATTTTGCATCTCACTCGTAAAATTTCACCCTCACAACTGCATTCTTCATTTATATCTACCTTAACAAATTCTCTAACTAGATTTCCTAATATCACTGCCGTTTTCCTAGTAAAGCATGCAGTAGGAAGTCTATGGAGAATGAGCCAGAAAGGTACATACCTGAATGTTGCGCACTTTTAATGCAGTGCAAAACCGCAAGTGTACGGGTCAAGTAATAAAGTGTAATTGAATACGAATATCGTCCTCAGGACTGGCTTTCTAGTTCACTTAAGTACCCCAAATAATAGTGTTTAATTTTATCTAGAGAAATAAGAAGGAAAGTGGGTTGTGACAACAATTTCAAAAACAAATAATAAAATAAAATAACGAGTTAAACAATTCACGAGAGAAGTATCTTAGGGATGTGATTTCACCAATTAGATTGACGCTTCAATCAATCAAATGCCTAGATTATTCATGCAAATTTCCATAAGTCTAGAAGGACACAAATAACAATTGCCTCTTCCGAGCGCAACTGGTCTCATGCAATGTAATAAAACTAATTTTCCAATCTAGTTTTTAAAGACATGCAAGGCATTAAGAACTCTTCTTTAAAACAACTTCTAAGATAGCCTAATCATTCCCATGTTAGAACTATTCTTAGTCATGCAATTAAGATCTAGTCTAAATCATTCTCTTCCAAGCATAATTTAAACCATGACGACATACAACCTTTGGCCAAAAGATTATAAGCATTAAGAAAGTAAAAGCATGAATGGATAATAAATAATCAATCTAAGCATTCAATTAATTAAAACGTCAAAACTAAAAGGCTACATCAATCCCCAAGATAGTAAGTTTAGCTACTCATGTTCAAAACTACAAACATATCGAATAATAAATAATTCATCCACAATGTTCTAAGAAGAGGGAAAGATAAACTCAATATCGTGTCGTTCTCCGTTCCCGGCTTGTGATCTGCAATCCCTTGCTTCCGAATCTCTTCCTCAGCTTCAATCCTCGTTCCTCTTCTCCCAAAGTGTCAAAATCTCGAAACTAGGGCTTTTTCCCTCTAAAATTCGATTCCCAAGTCGGCTGGAAAAAGACTTATTTATAGCATAAAATCGTGACAGCGTCGAGACCCTAGGGGCAGCGTCTCGACGCTGTCCCGAAAAGATATTCTTCCTTAAATGGCACGCCAGCGTCGAGACGCTAGGCACAGCGTCTCGACGCTACGGACGGAAATAACGCTGAACGGCTATCCGTAGCGTCGCGACGCTACGGGTAGCGTCTTGACGCTACTGCTGCGGGATTCTTGGCTTGAGCTTCCTCTTCAAGTCACCCAATTTGATCATTTCTCTTCTTAATCCTCACTAATACTCCATTTAGCTCCATTTAGCTCAATTCCTATAATATAAAAGATAATCAACATTAAAGTGCTCATTTACACGATAAACTAGCGGTAAAAAGGCTATAAAGATAGCACACTTTGTGAGCTATCACTGAAATCGAGAGCAGCATAACTATTTCGTCCGTTGGGCTCTGCAAAGATTAGTAAAGCCTTGTCGAAGAACCACGGTCCACCATCCACTATTCTCCTCTTCTCACGATCAGAATTGAACTTGCAAAGGAACAAATTTCGCCCAACTTTTTCGAACTTCACTTTTCCCTCGTTGTCCCAAATGCGAGGCATAATCATCCGAAAGACCTCAAAAATCACTTGTCGAGCCGTGAATATTTTAACCACCATGTCATTCTTCCTCTTAATCTCAAACTCCTCAATCTCCGATTCATCTATTTCCGCTATTCGTCCCTCAACTTCCGTGAGCGTCAAGTTCTCTAGCTTTTTGAAACAATCCTCAGCAGCCATAGCGTGAAGTTCCTCACTGCCCAAAGAAAACGGGGCCCTTCCAGATCACTCAAAGAGGATCCCAACCGCAACACAAAGCTGCCCGAACGTCCAAAGGCTCCGCTAACAGAGAAAAAATTCTGCCTAGAGAGAAACCTTAGACCCTTACAAAAATTAAAGTTATCTTTTAAGAAGAAGACAAATAAAGTTATTCAAAAATTAAAGTTAACTTATTGGCTTACTATATAATATATATTTTTTTCCTCACTAAAATGATATTTGATAAGTATGTCCTGGTCCAGGTATATTTTTTTTTTTTTTTAATAAAGTTGTATAAGAATGTATTTTTAAGAAATGTGAAACCTTAGTATTTGTCAAGAGCATACAGCTTGATGTATTGTCTAATTATCAAGAGCATACAGCTTGATGTATTGTCTAATTATGAATTATTGTCAAAGCGAGCATGACTCAACTGGCACATGTATGTCTTTATGACCAAGAGGTCTGTGATTCGAATCCCTCCACCTCCAATGTACTTAAAAAAAAAAAAAATTATGAATTCTTATGTTCAATCCGTCACCATAACACGTTTTTTTTTTATAAAAAAAAAAAACGTTAGTATTTCAATATCTTGAAGGTAGTAAGAAATGTTTAAAATAATATATATGAAGAGTGGTTGTCCCACATAAAAAAGATTCAAGTAGGTCATGAGCTCCAAGCAGAACGGACCTATGAAAGGACTAAGGGGCCACGACCTCTTAAGTTTACTCTTTAACCTTTCTATATTTTCATCTTTAAATGGACCTTAAAATCATTCTATGTGGAAAGTAAACTGTGCTACTTTTTAAAACAAATTAAAAGGTCAAAGAGTAAACTTAATTTTTTTTAAAATGTTCAAAAGACAACAAAATTGAAACAAACAATGTCCAATAATTCAGCTCAGGTAAAAGTATATATATATATATATATATATATATATATATATATATATTTCGCATAATAATACTTGTGTGTGGTTGGAATAGCTTTTGAAAAAAGAAAAAAAAATTGTCAAACCGAGCATAGCTCAATTGACATAAGGTTGTGTCCATGACTAAAAGGTCATGGTTCAATCCTCGATTTAATTAAAATACAAAAAAGAAAAAAAAATTAAACAAAATAAATTTTTCTAATTTGGTTAACTTAAATAGAAATGACACAAAATTCAATACATTGCCTAAAACAGTAATACATTGATACCAACTATATGATTAATCATTTGAATTTTATTAAGACAAAAACAATGTCAACTGATATTTATAACATTTCTGTTGACAATTCTCAAAAACCCTTGAGAAAAATGCGTCACAATTCTAGCATACAATCCCATAGGACCAACAAGCATTGTACCAAAGATACAACGTGGTCGGAATAACCATATCCTTTCTGATTGGAAATTATAGAAAAATTCATTAGGATTGAGACAGATTGCACATTCAATTCTCTCTCCCAATACAACACCTCCAATAATGCATTGTCCTCTCTGCAAAACACAAACCAACAATCTTAAAAATTCCAAAGTCTCGTTTTTTAAAACATCCTTAACAAATATTCCCATAAAAGGCATCAAAAGAAGATACCTCTATGCGAAGAATAATCTCCTTTTCTTCGGTAGTGAATTTGATAGATGTTGTCGTTATAGTAATATGCACTATCATAAATAACATACAAGAACTATTTAGAAACTTAAACCTCTTTCTTTCCATGAATACTTTTAAGAGAAAGCACTAAAAATACCTAATATCATAGATAACATACAAGAATTGTTGGTATATCATAGATAACATACAAGAATTGTTTAGAAACTTAAACCTCTTTCTTTTCAATAAGTACTTTAAAAATACCTATATCATAAATGACATACAAGAATTGTTTAGAAACTTAAACCTCTTTCTTTCCATAAGTACTTTTAAGAGAAAGCACTAAAAATACCTATATCATAAATGACATACAAGAACTGTTTAGAAACTTAAAACTTCTTTCTTTCCATAAGTACTTTTAAAATACCTATATCATAAATGACATACAATAATTGTTTAGAAACTTAAACCTCTTTCTTTTCATAAGTACTTTTAAGAGAAAGCACTAAAAATACCTATATCATAAATGACATACAAGAATTGTTTAGAAATTTAAACCTCTTTCTTTCCATAAGTAGTTTTAAGAGAAAACACTAAAAATACCTATATCATAAATGACATACAAGAACTGTTTAGAAACTTAAACCTCCTTCTTTATGGTACTTTTAAAATACCTATATCATAAATGACATACAAGAATTGTTTAGAAACTTAAATCTCTTTCTTTCCATAAATACTTTTAAAATACCTATATCATAAATGACATACAAGAATTGTTTAGAAACTTAAACCTCTTTCTTTCCATAAATACTTTTAAGAGAGAGCACTAAAAATACCTATATCATAAATAACATACAAGAATTGTTTAGAAACTTAAACCTCTTTCTTTGAAAGCACTAAAAATACCTATATCATAAATGACATACAAGGCTAGCAAGAGCATAGCTCAACAGCATAATGTATCGCCTAGAGACCATGAGATCCTAGGTTCAATCATCCACCCCAACATGTTGTCAAAAAAAAAAAAAAAAAAATGACGTACAAGAATTGTTTAGAAACTTAAACCTCTTTCTTTCCATAAGTACCTTTAAGAGAAAGTTATATCATAAATGACATACCAGAATTGTTTAAAAATCTAAACCTCTTTCTTTTCATAAATACTTTTAAGAGAAAGCACTAAAAATACCTATATCATATATGACATACAAGAATTGTTTAGAAACTTAAACCTCTTTCTTTCCATAAGTACTTTTAAGAGAAAGCACTAAAAATACCTAATATCATAAATGGCATACAAGAATTGTTTAGAAACTTAAACCTCTTTCTTTCCATAAGTACTTTTAAAATACCTATATCATAAATGACATACAAGAATTGTTTAGAAACTTAAACCTCTTTCTTTCCATATAAGTACTTTTAAGAGAGAGCACTAAAAATACCTATATCATAAATGACATACAAGAATTGTTTAGAAACTTAAACCTCTTTCTTTCCATAAGTACTTTTAAGGGGTGTTTTGTACGGATGACCCACCCCTCGGGAGCCGTGAAGTTTTTTAACTCAGTTTTTGAAAACTTATGTTTTTTGACCTTCTCGTGATAAGGAAGTGCACAAAGTCATTCGTACCCTTCGCTTATCACGAGGAGATCACAGTTGCCTCCTCGTGATCGTGATAAGCGAATGGTACGAATGACTTTGTGCACTTCCTTATCACGAGAGAAGGTCAAAAAACATAAGTTTTCGCGAGGAGGGTTAAAAAAATTTGCGTCCTCCGAGGGGTTGGTCATCCGTACAAAAACCCCTACTTCTAAGAGAAAGCACTAAAAATACCTATATCATAAATGACATACAAGAATTATTTAGAAACTTAAACCTCTTCTTTTCCATAAGTATTTTTAAGAGAAAGACTAAAAATACCTATATCATAAATGACATACCAGAATTATTTAGAAACATAAACCTCTTTTTTTCCATAAGTATTTTTAAGAGAAAGACTAAAAATACCTATATCATAAAATGACATACAAGAATTATTTAGAAACTTAAACCTCTTTCTTTCCGTAAGTACTTTTAAGAGAAGCACTAAAAAAATACTTATATCATAAATAACATATAAGAATTATTTAGAAACTTAAACCTCTTTCTTTCCATAAATACTTTTAAGAGAAAGCACTAAAATACCTATATCATAAATGACATACAAGAATTGTTTAGAAACTTAAACCTCTTTCTTTCCATAAGTACTTTTAAGAGAAAGCACTAAAAATACCTATATCATAAATGACATACAATAATTATTTAGAAACTTAAACCTCTTTCTTTCCATAAGTACTTTTAAGAGAAAGCACTAAAAATACTTATATTGTAAATGACATACAAGAATTGTTTAGAAACATAAACCTCTTTCTTTCCATAAGTGCTTTCTCTAGATGTTATCGTTATAGTAATACGCACTATCATAAATGACGTAGAAGAATTGTTTAGAAACGTAAACCTCTTTCTTTCCATAAGTACTTTTAAGAGAAAGCAGTAAAAATACCTATAGTAGCTTTAAATTCATCGATAATGCGTCTGAACTCTTGTATATGAAAGGAAGCAAATAAAGAATAGTCAATTTCGTTTATATCCTCTTGGCCTTGATAAAGAGTACTGATCCTTATCTTGTGAGAATCCTGCACTTGATCAAGTTGAGGTTCTAAAAGTAATATGAAATTCGAAATTAATTTAACAAATTGGAAGAAAAAGAACCAAGAAAAGATTTCAAGAAAGAAGAAGAATTATACTTAACTAAGAAATGTAAGCTCAACATCATCTCTTTGGCCTTCTTTAAGAGCGAAGATGATTGAAGAGAATTCACGGGTTTGGAAATCCAACATGGTAAAGAAGATTTCGTCGATGGAAATGTTGGTAAAGTAGAATCTGTCGCAGATATATTCTGTTAAGAATTGAGGCATGAATTGAAGGGCTACAATGACGGTTGGGAGACGTCGGAAGGGTATGATGAAAGATAACACTTGTGGTGAGCCTTTGAAATGGGCTGTGCCATCAATTCTTTGGATAATGGAGATTGCATCTGCAAAAGGTTGGATGGGAGAATTGAACATGAACATTATTGTGTGAAATCAGAAGTGAGTCTTTTGATCTCTGCTTTTGCTCATTTTATACTAAGGAATAATATCATACCCTTACAATTTTTTATTAAAGCCTGAATATATGATTTGTTACTAATAATGTTTAAAAATAATTCAAACTTTTCCGCTAATTTTGTAAAATGTTTACATACGAATTAAGTATGATCAAATTTGTACATTATTACAACAATTTTTACAATAGAATTCAACTAATAACACGAGAGAATGTACTATATTTTTTTTTGCCAATAAAACTGATACAATAAATCAATAACAAAGAACAAATAAGCGCAAAAGAAATCGACACGGAATTACGGGGTTCACTAACGTTGTGTTAGCTACATCCACGGACAGAAAGGACTAAGGAGAGCAGTATTATTACGAAATAGACGGAGAGAATTACAAAATGACAGACTAGGGGTGGCTGAAGAAATTAGAAGATTTATATATGACACATTGTGATGACCTAATATAAATTGGGCCAAAAACCAAAACGAATAAGTAAAACTCAAATCATATTGAGGCATTCCAACAAAAACAAAAAAAAAAAAAAAAAAAAAACTCACATACACGCATCAATTGACTGGAATATAGCTTATTGTCTCTACTGAGCTCCCGCAAGACCTAATTAGCAAAACAATATTCATTTTAGGTTGAAGTCAATACTTCTTACCATCAAAATAATAATCATCTATTTTATGTGCATCTTACTTACATGTAGTACATATATATTATAATTAATGTTAATTTATACAAGTTTATGCACTATAGGATTCACAAAACAATCCATTATTATAGATCTTGGGAAGTAAAAAAAGGAAAGAAACCAACCACTTCTTCTACATTAATATTCCAGATTTACAGACACCTTTATTTTGTTTCTAACTAACTGTACAAAATCCTTACTTATAAAAGGATCTATAAATAGTTTTAAAAGCAGAAAAAAGATCTGTACAAAATATAGCAAAATACAGAGAGTAGAAAGAGAGTAGAAAGAGAGAGAGAAGTTGAATCTGTAATTTTTCCTCCAAGAAGTTTGAATAGAAAGAGAGCCCCCTTCAACCGTGGATGTAGGCCTAAGTGCTGAACCACGTTAAATCGATGTTCTTCTTCTTCTCCTAGTCCTGCTTGTTGAAACATCTCTTCTTCATTGAAACTCCTCCGAAATCGCCATAGCCAAAACCTTCCGCAGTTTTCTCTCTCTGCCATACAAACTGACTTTCTTTTGGGCATCATCAGATTTGCGTGTAGAGGAAGGAGAAAACGTGGCTGCTGGAGGTTCACCCATTATTAAACACCTGTCAAATCAAAATAGATTTAGGGTTAGTCATGGGCTTTTTTGTTTGATTAAGCCCATTTGTCCCAACAAATTGGTATCAGAGCTTTCAAGAACTTTCAAGAAAGAAATTCTTGAAGTTAAAAAAATCAAGAAGACAGAATTATGGCAGTAGCAAGATATGAGATTGAGAAGTTCGATGGAAAGGGTGACTTTGGTTTATGGAAAGTTAAAATCAAAGTCATTCTTGGACAGCAAAAGGCTCACAAAGTCATCCAAGATCCTTCCAAATTACCAACTACCGTGACAGTAGATGAGAAAGAAACCATGGAACTCACAGCACATGGAACATTGGTGTTAAACTTAAGTGATTGTGTACTAAGGCAAGTAATTGAAAAAGAAACAGCATTCGAGATGTGGACTAGACTGAATGAGTTGTATGAAAAGAAAGATCTTCCTAATAAGATGTACTTAAGGGAAAAATTCTTTACATTCAAGATGGATCCTTCAAGATCTTTGTCCGAATATCTTGATAGTTTCAAGAAGTTAACTACTGAATTCAAGAGCCTTGGAGAAAAGATAGGAAAAGATAACGAGTCCTTCGTCCTACTAAACTCACTTCCAGATTCATACAAAGAAGTAAAAAATGCTTTAAAGTATGGAAGGGAAACAATCACTACTGATGCAATCATTTCAGCTCTAAGGACAAAAGAAATGGAATTGCAAGGTCAAAACAGTAAACACCAACCAGCAGAAGGTCTTTTCATCAAAGGCAAAACAAAAAAACATTGGAAAAAGGGGAAGCAACAACAACATGATGAAAATAGAAACAAACCAAAAGTCAAGTGCAATTTCTGTATAATCATTCAACAGAAGATTGTTATGCTCTTAAGAGGAAAAATCAGAAACAACAAGCACAAGCTCAAGTTGGAGAATCATCCAACACATTTTCTGATGCACTAGCTACCTCAAATGAGTATGCAAATCTAGTAAGCCCCCTTGAAAAACAAGATTGGGTTCTTGACTCGGGTTGTTCTTTTCACATGACTCCATCTAAAGAATGGTTTAATACCTACAGAAAAATAGATGGAGAACTAGTCTACATGGGAAACAATGATTCTTGTCAAGTTGTTGGCATCGGATCAGTCTCCCTAAAGCTAAAATATGGGTCACTAAAGCTATTTCGAAATGTGAGACATGTACCAAACCTAAAGAGAAATTTAATATCTTTAGGAATGCTAGACTCTATTGGCTGTGAGTACAAGGGTAGAGGAGGTACATTCGAAGTTATAAAAGACTCTAAAACAGTACTTGTGGGAGTCAGAGTCAATGGACTCTTTGTGATCAAAGATGTTCAAATGGAGCAATCGGCCTTGACAGCGATTGACTCTAAGCTAACTGATGGAGACATATGGCATAAAAGGCTATCTCACATAAGCTCTAAAGGCCTACAAGTTCTCTCAAAACAGGGGATATTGCCACAAGGAATCAGTGAAAGTTTGGAGTTTTGTGAGCATTGTGTGATTGGAAAAGCAACAAAACATAGCTTCACAAAAGCCCAACACACTACAAAGGAAATTCTAGACTACATACATTCTGACCTATGGGGACCATCTCCAACTCCATCACTAAGCGGTGCAAGGTACTTATTATCTCTCACTGATGATTACTCTAGAAAGAGTTGGGTTTATTTTTTAAAATCTAAAGATCAAGTGTTTGAGAAGTTTAAAGAGTGGAAAGCTCTTATTGAAAATCAAACCGCTAAACAAATAAAGTACCTAAGAACTGACAATGTGCTAGAATTTTGTGGAGAAGAATTTAACAAGTTTTGTAGAGAAAATGGGATTACAAGGCATAGAACAGTGAGGTACACACCTCAACAAAATGGGGTAGCAGAGAGGCTAAATAGAACTATATCATGGAAAGGGTGAGATGCCTACTTTCTGATGCTATCCTACCCGAAAATGTTTGGGCCGAGGCAGCCTCATATACTGTCTATACCTTAAATAATTGCCCACATTCATCTCTAAATTTCCTAACTCCTGAAGAAAAATGGACCAAACACCCACCTACACTTGACAACCTAAGGGGCCGTTTGGTTGGCGTCTTTGAGGGTGGGCATCAGGATGGGAATGGCTTTCTGATGGCCATTCCCACGTTTGGTTGGCGTCTTTGCATTTATGCCCGGGCATAGCTGTAGCCCAGGCATCAAAAGTATGGCTTTCTGATGCCCTCCATTTTAGGCGACTTTCTCCGAAAGTCATGGTGATGCCTTGTCCATGTATGTCTTCTTCTTCCCATTTTTTTTAAAATCTTCTTCTTCATTCTTTTTTTTAACAACGTTTCTTCTACCCAAGTTTTTTTTTTTTTTTTTTTTTTTTAAATCAATTCCAAACTCTAATTTCAAGTTTGTGTATTTTTTTTCTTCTTTTTTTTGGTTAAATTCATTCCAATCTAGAGCTCTATGTAATTATTATTATTATTTTTTTTTTGTTAAATCGATTTCAGTAGCTTCTTGATTTAAGATGTGCGATAGCTATGCGATCGCATAGATTGGTGTGCGGTAGCTATGCGATCGCACAACAACCTATGAGATCGCATAACTACCTATGTGATCGCATAACTATCGCACAACTACTTATGCGATCGCATAACTATCGCACAGCGCAACCTATGCGATCGCATAGGTTGCCAAGTATCGCACACCACCCTATGTTTAGTAATCGATGATAGAGATTATATTTGATTTTTGAATTATATAACTTTTATCATTAGTTCTTCAATTTTATTATTGTATTAATTAATTAATTAAAATTAAAAATTTGTATAATTTTAAATACCTTTTGTTGAACATAATTATTAAGATTTATTGTTAAATAAAATAAACAACAATTAATTATTTAAAATTTATTTACAAATCTGATGACATTCTCAGACAGCACCAAACATAAACATCATTTATTCCCACGAAAATCTGATGACATTCCCATGCAGCACCAAACACAGACATCATTGATTCCCAGACATCTTATTCCCAGACATCTCATTCCCAGGCATCTTCTATTCCCAGGCATCTGCAAATCCTCAAACCAAACGGCCCCTTTTTGGGTGTATTGGTTATGTTCATCAAAGCCAAGGGAAGGTAAAAGCAAGGGCTTCTAAATGCATGTTTGTAGGCTTTACTGAAGGAGTCAAAGGGTTTAGACAATGGCACCCTATTGAAAAAAGATGTGTAAATAGTAGGGATGTGACATTTAGAGAAACAAAAATGTTTATGCAAAAAGACAGCACTACAATTGTTAATTCTCAGCCTATGAATGATAAAATTGAGGTGGAGCTACGTTCTAGTCACATTACACCTCTTATACCTCAAACAGAAACTGAAAATGAAAGTGAAGAGTCCCCTGAGATAGAGGATGTTGAAGAAGCAGAATATGAACAACCTAATCTAAGTGATTATTCACTAGCTAGAGATAGACAAAGAAGAACTATTGTGCCACCAACAAGATATGCACAAGCAGACTATGCAAACTTTGCTTTAAATGCCTCTGAAGCCTTAAATGATTATGAGCCAACCTCATTTGAAGAGGCTGTGAATGGTCCTAATGCTAGAAGATGGATTGAGACTATGAATGAAGAAATGGACTCTCTAAAATTAAATGAGACTTGGTCCCTAATGCCTCTTCCTAAGGGCAGTAAGCCTATTGCTTCTAAATGGATCTACAAATATAAAGAAGGCATACCTAATGTTCAAAAGCCTAGGTTTAAAGCACGGTTGGTTGCTAAAGGCTTCACTCAAAGGCAAGGGATAGACTATACTGATATCTTCTCACCAGTAGTAAAGCAAACTTCCATAAGAATGCTTTTATCATTGGTGGTTCAAAATGACTTAGACTTGGATCAACTAGATGTCAAAACAGCCTTTCTACATGGTTTTCTAAATGAAACTATATACATGGTTCAACCTAAGGGATATGAAGCTAAAGACAAAAAAGATCTCTACTGTTTGTTAAATAAGTCTATCTATGGACTTAAGCAATCACCTAGATGTTGGTATCAGCGTTTTGATGAGTTTATGACAAGAATTGAGTTTCAGAAAAGCACCTATGATAATTGTGTTTTTGTAAATACAAAGACTTTTACTAATATTGTCTACTTACTCCTATATGTAGATGATATGTTGTTGGCAGGGAGTTCTAAGGAAAATTTGAAACAAATCAAAGATCTTCTAAAGAAAGAGTTTGATATGAAAGACATGTGTGAGTCTAAAAGAATCCTAGGGATTGAAATTGACAGAAAAAGAGAGAAATCTCTACTTCATATCAGTCAACACACTTATTGTAATAAAGTGATTAAACGATTTCATATGAATGAAGCTAAATCAGTCTCTACTCCTATTGCTCAACATTTCAAGCTATCAGCAGAAAATTCACCAAAAGAAACAGATGTTGAACATATAAATATGATGTCTTCTATACCCTACAGTCAAGCAGTTGGCAGTTTGATGTATCTAATGATATCTACTAGGCCTGATCTATCCTATGCAGCTAGCCTAGTAAGTAGATACATGGCTAATCCGGGTAGAAGACACTAGGAGGCAACTAAATGGATACTAAGGTATCTTAAGGGTACAAATGAAGTTAGACTTCTTTATCAGCAATGTAAAAAATCAGAACATGAACTCTATGGGTTTGTTGATTCCGATTATGCAGGGGACCTAGACAAGAGAACATCTCTATCAGGTTATGTTTTCCTATTGGGAAATAATCTCCTAAGTTGGAAAGCTACTTTACAACCAGTAGTTGCTTTATCTACTAGAGAAGCAGAATTTATTGCATTATCAGAGGCAATCAAAGAAGCATTATGGTTAAAAGAATTGCTCAATGACTTTGGAATTACATAGAAAACAATCAAGATCTACTGTGATAATCAAAGCACTATACATTTATCTAAAAATCCTCAGTTCCATAATCCCACAAAGCATATAGACATCAAGTTTCATTTTGTGCGTGAACAGATTGAGAAAGGAAACATAGAAGTTTTAAAAGTTCAGACCTCAGATAATGCTTCAGACATGTTGACAAAGCCAGTGACACAGCTCAAATTCCATAAGTGCTTTGAGCTAATAGGCTTTCTACCTGAAAAAGGATGAACAAAGAAGGTTACTGAAGGAGGAGTATATTTCTTTCTCTGTTGGTTTCAAGGTGGAGATTTGTAGTTAAATGAAACCAAATTACATTAATATTCCAGATTTACAGACACCTTTATTTTGTTTCTAACTAACGGTACAAAATCCTTACTTATAAAAGGATCTATAAATAGCTTTAAAAGCAGAAAAAAGATCTGTACAAAATATAGCAAAATACAGAGAGTAGAAAGAGAGAGAAGTTGAATCTGTAATTTTTCCTCCAAGAAGTTTGAATAGAAAGAGAGCCCCCTTCAACCGTGGATGTAGGCCTAAGTGTTGAACCACGTTAAATCGATGTTCTTCTTCTTCTCTTAGTTCTGCTTGTTGAAACATCTCTTCTTCATTGAAACTCCTCCGAAATCGCCATAGCCAAAACCTTACGCAGTTTTCTCTCTCTGCCATACAATCTGACTTTCTTTTGGGCATCATCAGATTTGCGTGTAGAGGAAGGAGAAAACGTGGCTGCTGGAGGTTCACCCATTATTAAACACCTGTCAAATCAAAATAGATTTAGGGTTAGTCATGGGCTTTTTTGTTTGATTAAGCCCATTTGTCTCAACATCTTCTTTCTTCCGTACAAAATCAACCACTTAAACAACCATAATGTAGCTGATATTTACAAGACAAAAACTGCTAAAATGACCAAAGAACTAACGCTAATAAATTACCAAAGATGATAAGTTTTCCAGTAAATTTCATACCCTTTCTTATCACGAGAAGGTAAAAAAAAACATAAGTTTTCAAAAACTGGATTAAAAAACCTCGCGGCCTCCGAGGGGTGGATCATCCGTACAAAAACCCCTAACAATGATAGCACAAGCTTCTATGCAAGCTAAACAAATTCTTATATTGTTTAAAGCAAGTTACAAGGACATGAGATGAGAGGTTAAAAAAGGTTATAGTTAGCTCGAGTTTCAAACTCTCGGATAAAATATCAGCTATCATCATAAAAGTCGATAGTTCGATCTCCCTGCTCTTGCAATTGTTGAATTAGAAAAAGAAAGTTAAATATAAAGAAGGCTGCTCAATATATTTTACATAATTCTAATTTTTTATTTTTTATTTTTTATTTTTAGTACAACACATTGGTGTAAGGAATTGAACCTCAAACGAAGGTAGTACATATGTCAATTACTACGAGTTATGATTATTTGACAAATAATTCTAAATATTGTTCCTTAATTTTTTCATATTTTAATTTTTTTTTTTTTTTTAAAAAGAATACTTCATTGGCATGTGAGAAACATACCCGGGCCAAAACCCATTACATGAAGATCTTCCAATTTAAAGCAATAGTAGAGATATCATAATTAGAGAAGAGGGGATTTTTTAGACCATGAAGTCACTAAAACAATTATATCACCCTCATATAGACTGGAAACTACGAGTAAGGTTGTTGAAGATTCTGCTATTTCTTTCTCTCCAAATATTCCAATGAGAGGATTTTTTAGACCATGAAGTCACTAAAACAATTATATCACCCTCATATAGACTGGAAACTACGAGTAAGGTTGTTGAAGATTCTGTTATTTCTTTCTCTCCAAATATTCCAAAGAGAGGTCAACAAAATGTTATGGGTGAGAATACTCCTCTAAGACAATCTATTGAGACTCAAAGCAAAAGAACAGAGTGCTTCAGCTTTGTCAATATGGGCCACCAGAGTGTATGGGCTAAGGAAATTCCAAATCTCCTGAATGAAACTACAATGAATGCAAATATGATCGATATCCTCAGAACTAGAGTGACAGAGGGGCACCAATTATGTTGAAGAGAAGCATTTGGGTTGCATTTCTGAATTCTATCAGCAGTATTTATGCTTCTGTAAAAAACTGACCATATGAAAAACTTGCACTTTTTCGGATAAGACAAGCTTCAAAAGGCAGAAGAGTAGTGACAAGATGCAAATCAGATAAAGCCAATCTAGTGGATGAGGAGCTGAAGAGTTTATCCTTTGAAAGAAGCCAATTAAGGCCAAACCGAGCATAGCTCAATTGGCATAAGGTTGTGCCTGTGACCAAAAGGTCATGGGTTCAATCCTTGCATTTATTAAAATACCGTTAAGCAAGAAGCTTGGTGACTCCATTCCAAGAAAAACTAATTAAAAAGTATTTAAAGATATTATAACTAAGAATTAAAAAAAAAAATCAAAATTTACTAAAAATTAGACACAAAATTTGTATAGTTGAACATAAAGTGGAGTTTTTGTAGGAACCCTCTCAAAAAGGTTTTTTCACCTCCCCTAAAAAAATTATATTTTTTTTGACATTTTCTCGTGATTAGTAAGCTCTTTTCCCTATATAAAGTCATTTGTATACCCTTCGATGAGCACATAGGACACTATAGTTGGGGTTTTTGTACGGATGACCCACCCCTCGGGGACCGCGAGGTTTTTTAACCTTCATCGCGAAAATTATGTTTTTTGACCTTTTCTCGTGATAAGGAAGTCCACAAAGTCATTCGTACCCTTCGCTTATCACAATCACGAGGAGACAACTGTGATCTCCTCGTGATAAGCGAAGGGTACAAATGACTTTGTGCACTTCCTTATCACGAGAGAAGGTAAAAAAAACATAAGTTTTCAAAAACTGGGTTAAAAAACCTCGCGGCCCCCGAGGGGTGGGTCATCCGTACAAAAACCCCCACTATAGTTGTCTTCTTGTGATCGTGCTAACAGCAAAGAGTACTACAGACTTTGTGGATTTGTTTATCACGAGAATGTCAAAAAACATGGATTTTAAAAAAATCGAGTCAAAAAACTTTACGCTCTCGAGAGAGGGTCATCCGTACAAAAAACCCCACCATAAAATGGGCAAATTCAATTGATAAATAATTGAAACGCCATTTATCCCTAAACCATGGTAATGTTCAAGCTTGCTCCGTTCGCTCCTCTTTTGAAAGCAACCTCCATTCTCATTCGAGTTGGTGAAGAATCCGACTTCATAATTTCACCAACCATGTTCTCAATAATCACCTCAAACCCTAATTCTCATCGCTTCATTGCAGCCTTTCTAATGCCTCCTGAATTCTTCACTTTCTTTTTATCCAATCGAACTCGCCATTCTAGAATATCCCTCGACTTATTCTACACTACAATGTTCAATATGGATGTTCGAGGTTTTTCTTCCATGGTCGTCTCTCTTTCCGAACAATTACACCACATTTTCCTTAAATTTGGAGGTTCAAATTAGTATATATGTACAATAATGAATCTTGGTTCTAATTCAAGAATTAAGAATCTTGTTTTTCCTTTGTGTTACAAGAACATAGTTATTTTTTGTTGTAACCCGACAAAATCTTGTTTTCTTGCATGTTCTTTGAAGTTTTAATGTCACTTTTTAGGGGATGAGCCGAAAGTGTTGTTGCGTCGATTGACATTATTGTTGCCTTCGGAAATGGAGCATGTAGACCAAGTTGATTATGGAACCTTTGTCTCAATGGATTCACAAGTGTTCAGACATGTTGTAGAAGAATTAAATGCTGATTACGGTGATATAATAACTCCACTATTCTTTCTTATTATCTTATATATTACATGAAAGAAGTTATTAGATATCGATAATATATATTACATGAAAGAAGATAGTTGTAAGTTTCTAAAAACTTGTCATTTGTCACAGTGCATGTCACTCTAACGGATTCACAAGTCAAGTTCTCTGATGCAAATAAGGAGATTATTCTTACCAAAGAGGTATTTATATCTTTTGATATTTACGAAGGTTATTGACTTTGTTACGATAGAATCGAATAACAAAGAACAAAAGCGCAAAAGAGAATCGACAGCGTGGTTTACTAACATCGTGTTACCTACGTCCACGGATAAACTGAGAGATAACAATTGTATTACGAATAGGAGAGAATTACAATAACGACAGACTAGGGACAACTGAAGTCATTAGAAGATTTATATATGACATTCTTTCTTCTAATGACCTGATAAAAAATGGGTCAAAGCCCAAAATGAATAGTAAAATCCCGTATCGAATTAGTATAGTAGAGGGTCATAATAGATTCAAGATTTTCCAACTGACTTTGCGAGCATGTTTCATAGATTTAAAAATTTATTGACCTAACGAAATCAAACTAAGATTTTAAACCGAAAAGTTGTCTAAATTTAGTAACATTTGATTCAAGAGTGAAGAAGTTGTTTGATGTTGTGTTGTGCAGGGAAGACAATGCATAATTGGAGGTCTTACAGCAAAGGATGAAGCTCAATTTTTTATCACTCTCCATCCCATGATGTTTTTTCTTGATTTGAGCTATCAATGGCCACGAGTGTGGTTGTTCAAATCAATTAGTTCCTCTAGTATAATTATTGTTCCCGTTGGAATGTATACTCAATTTTGTGTCTATTTCCCTCAAAGGTGACATGAAAAATTTTGGTTTGTGAAGAAAGATCTGCATTCTTTTTTCTCTAGCACAATAAATTTGAAAGGCTAAAAAGATTGACAATAGAAGTTATACCTAAAATTTTAGGTTGACCAGTGTACTATGATCCAACTTCTTAACTTCCATAGAATCATAATATTGGAATTGCAAGTATATTGAAATTATATAGTGAATGAATATCATAATCATCCTCATATCTAGTGGGGTTAAGACTATGTTCATGTGAAAGAGACAATTATTTGAGAAATTCGAGTTTATAGACCATTCAGAAAACTATTTGGGCTTTTAAGGTCCAAGGTTTAAAACCCACACTTTTAGACCATATGGGTATGAAAATCCTAAAATGCTCTTAGTTTTTTTTTTTTTGTAGACCCCAATACTCTCTTTTCTTTCTTTTCTTTCTTTTCCCTCTCTCGAAAATGACAGTTTCATAGAAGGCGGCAATAACTTTGATTTGAGAGGAAGAAAAGTCGTGGTTGAACCTAATTTTACGATCTGCCATTGGTGCAATCTCTTAAGTTTGAGATCTCATGAGACAAGTACAGTTTAGAGAGCGAAGAAGAAATACAACTCTAATCTCGTGTGGCTCTTCGTTCCTGTTGTGATATCCACGATCTTCAACTTAAAAATCTCTTCTTCTGTTTCAATGGTCGTCTTCTTCTCTCCACGATATGATGAATCTCTAAAATTAGGATTTTTGTCTCCAAAATTGCCTCCTCAAGTCGGCTGGAAAACGAAGTTTAAATAAGCCTTCATGCCGCAGCGTCGAGACGCTGCCCCAAAAAATGCGTCTAACAGAATTAGAAAATCAGCGTCGAGACGCTACGGACGGAACGACGTTGGTGGATCTTTTCGTAGCGTCTCGACGCTACCTTATTGCGTCTAGACTCTACTGTTGCGGGATCATTGGCTTGAAAGTGGAATTTGAGCGTCTCAACGCTCAAAGTAGCGTCTCGACGCTCTACCCTTGGGATTTTAGTCTTTATCTCATTTTTCTCTTGGCTTGGCTTCTTCATAAGTACCAAATTGACTCATCTTTTCTTTATTAATTCTCATAAAGCTTCAAGTTGCTCTATTTGCTCAATTTCTACAAAACAAAGGAAAATCAACGTGGAAGTACTCGTTTAAGCAACAAAACTAGCGATAAATAGGCTCTAAAGATAGCACACTTTGTGTGCTATCACCCCTTCTTGAGGGTCGACCACCTTCCACTGCTGAACCGATCCCTAGGGGTCAGTTTTTGTTATTGTCTGTCGATCCCCATGAAGGGATCGACGCTTCCTCCTTATGTTGACCCTGTGGGGTCGTCTTCTTACGCATCGGGTTGATCTCCCTCAAAGGGTTGACCCTTGCTTCCTTCGGTCGACCCTCAGAGGGGGTCGGCGGTTATTCCCATTGGTTCACCTTAGTGGGTTAGGCTTTGATTTGACCTTGTTGGGTCTTTGTCCTAAAGTCATGTGATTTCACCCATAACAATTGTTCTTGAACCTTATTATAGCTTTTCTTTGAGCTTTGAATGAGGATTTGCCTCTAGAGTTTTTCACTTGTCGCTACAAAGTAGAAAGTCTTGACCTCTTCATGCCCCCGTAGGTGCGTGAGCTTTTCTTCCTCTTTTATTATTTTGGTCAATCCTCTAAGGGTGTTTCTTTAGGATAGGTCTCCCCCTAAGGGTTAGTCTCCTTTTTATTACTTCATGACCATAGCGAAAAATAAGCATGTTAACTATCACACATTGAAAATGAAAGTTAATTGTCACTGATATGCTATTTTATTTTCGGTTGGTAAGATATATCAGTAATAAACCTAATAACAAACAACTATTTGGTGCAACAGGTGAGCGCATTGCCTAGATAGCTCAGAGTAGGGGTTAGATCATGTCTTAGGGTAGAGTTTTAAAAATTATCAAACAATCACTTGGTTGACGATTTAATTTTTTTATTACAACCACCCAAATTTTTAGTCATTAGTCCTCGTGTTGCACCCCTTCTAAAGGCACCTGCACAAATTTAGAATGCATTATTATCGTCCAAATATTTTTTTTTGCAAAAAACCAATAGACCTAATAACAAATAAGCATGCCCAAAAAAAAAACTATTGGAAGAAAACTAAGTGAGATACTTTTTTTTTTTTATGTTTATTGGTATAGTTATTAACGACATAATTGATATAGTATTTTTATTTGATTGATAATGTATATCAATAATAAACCTAAGAGAAAATGAACAGGCAAGCAATCACAAAAATGAAGTAAAATATCAGTGTATACCATTTTATATTCTATTGATATGGTAACATCAGTAATAAACATAATGGTAAACGAACATGCAAATAATTAACGATAGACACCTATATACATTACAAGAAAAAACTCTTTCAGCGGCGCGCTAAAACCGTTGGTGAAAGTCAAAACCGTCACAAAAAGTTTTATCGACGTGTTAACCTCCATCGTTGCATCTGTCGTTGTTGCTGCATAATGTATCTAGCGACCCATTAAGCTTGTCTCTAAATATACAGTTTTAGCAACGAACATCGTAGGTTTCGTTGAAACAACTTTTAGCGACGCCTATTAGACGTCACTAAAACTAATTTATTATTTAAAAAATAAATAACTTTTAGCGACCCCCGGTTAGACGTCACTAAAAGTTCTTTATTATTTTGTAAAAAAAAATATAGAATCTAGTTTGTATCATTGTATGAGTAGCATCATCACATATTTGCATAACATAATTCGTGTTTTGAATGTACAATATTGTCTGTTAAACATAAGATTTAAAAAAATAAAAAAACTCAAACTAAGTTCTTCAAATATCAATCCAAAACATGGGCAAGTTTGTACTTGAGACCATTGGAGATGCATCCAATCTCACAAATAAAAAGAAATAAAAAAAAAAAAATATATGTAAGCATGAGAATAAAAAATTGAATTAGAAAAGACATATACTCAAATAAACATGAACAACTTATTCAATAGATGTCACACCCCGTCCCAGATTACCCTACCGAACCTAGGACGAGATGTGATGATAACAGACTCCGAGAGTGCAATGGAATATATTGTCAAGTCTCTCTCTAGTTTATAACTTAAACTTCGTCCAAATATAGACCACATGATAAAGATAACCCTCTTACATACAGTGGATGATATGCATTAACTCGGTGAGACTGGTGGCAGATGTTGATCTCGACTATCTCTGGTTGAAACTCAAGAACAACCTGGTGGAAACATAAAAATAAAGAATGAGCTAAAAGCCCAGTGAGTGGTGTACATTAATAGCTGTTTTTAAATAATATTGTACTTTTTAAAACTTTTTATAAAAATATTGTAGGTTTGAAACTATTTTTCAAAATAATGTTGTTTTAGGGGTGACGACCTCTACACGCAAGCAAAGGTCGTCTTTTCAGAAGACGATCTTCTTTGGCAACTACGTTCATTTCATTAAAAATTTGATATCTTTTTACCCAGATATTCAAAAATTTCGAAAAATATATGGTTGAAAAGCTAACACAGAGAGCATCAATTTGATATTTGGTTTCACTATTTTTGGAGTTGTGTATCAAAAGATAAAGATCATTGAATTTAGACTATAGTTCTGCAAATTTCATAACTGAAGATTCTTTTGAGGGGTGCATTCAAAAATTGATATATTTTTACCTAGATATTTAAAATTTTCGAAAAAAGTACGGTTGGAAAGCTAACACAGAGAGCTTCAGTTTGATATCTTGTTTCATTATTTTTAGAGTTGTGTATCAAAAGATACAGATCGTCAAAGTCTAGCTACGATTTTGAAGTTTTCAGCCATATCTTCAGTTCTGGGTTTAATGAAGTTTTCAGAACTTCCAGGATCTGTATCTTTGTATCTTTTGATACACAACTCCAAAAATAATGAAACTAGGTATCAAATTAAAGCTTTATGTGTGGGTAAAAAGATATCAATTTCTGAAGGCACTACTCAAGAGAATCTTCAGTTTTGAAATTTTCAGAACTATAGTCCAACTTCGATGATCTTTATCTTTTGATACACAACTTAAAAAATAGTGAATTCAGGTATCAAATTGAACTTGGTCGTCCATGTGGAGCAAGATCGTCTTTTCAAAAGACGACATTTGCTCACGTGTAGAGACCGTCTTTTGAAAAGACGACCTCCCTTTAAAACAACATTATTTTTAAAAATAGTTTCAAACCTACAATATTTTTATAAAAAGTTTTAAAAATTATAATATTATTAAAAAACAGCCTACATTAATAGTAGAATAACTTTCAAGAAAACTCTTTAACTAAACAACAGTAATTCAAAACTCTGTAAAATCAACGTAAATTACGAACAATTAGTAAACTTTGGATGAATAATACATTGAGAAATCTATTTTAACAACATTTAAATTCCCAACACAGTCTAGTAAAATCGTTTTATAACAATAACTCTCGAAATCTTAAACACAAGTTTGTAAAATCCATCACCAAATATGTACTCAGTCTCTGGTCATATTGACGTAGAGTAATCTCAATACGCACAGCAGAGCAATCTCTGTCATACTATGTACCGAGTAATCTCTAGATATATAGCAGAGCCTCTATCATATGTGCACGAAGAACTGCCCCCAAAGGGCTAAACACCCTAACACACGGCCTGAAGCCTATACGTGTGCTAAAGTGGGTCACAAAAATCTCTCTAATTTCTGGTAAACTATGGAACACATCCACATAGTATACGGGTAACTCATGGGTACGTAAATCTAGTGGATTGAAATTCACTCTCGGCATAAAACTATTTAAGTTCTCAAATCAGTCTAAAATCATTCTTTTTATGAAAACAATCTTTCATAAAATACCTTTGATTTCTCAAATAACACAAAACATTTATAAGCTCTTAAATATTCATTAAATATCTCAGATGTCAATTCCAGCTAAAAACATAAAATACTTAAATTTCATAACAATGTCACGAAATCTCCAATCATTTTCTACCTCCTGTCTCTAAGAGCCACTATAAAATTCTACATAATTATAAATTTTCTGAAATTTCATAATAATAATTAAACAATTAATACTCTTTATAAAATAAAACACTCACTCGATAACGCTTCGCATCGCAAGCTATTCCAATACATGATCCACCTAAGATTCCAATATAACTAAATCAACATCAATCTTCAATCCGTGGATAATTAGAAGACTTTAGCATCAATAAAACTCCAATTTATCCAATCTCACTCCCTTAACTAAAATCAAATCTCACATTTCTCATTTCATCCATTTATTACCAAAGTACCATTTATTTTAAGTCACAAATTAAAATCACCTTATTCCCTCTCCTCATTTACCAATTCATCACTCTTTTCTTTTAATTTATTTTATTTCAAATTCTCTTTTCTCTCTTCTACTTCATCACTCCAAGCTCTCTTTGTTTTCTCATCTTTTTCTTCTTAATTTCATTATTCCTTCGGTTACGATAAATCAATAACAAAGAATAAGTAAATGCAGAAGAACAACGACACAGATTTACGTGATTCACTAACATCGTGTTAGCTACGTCCACCCACAGAATGAAGAGCAGTATTATTACAAAGTAGAAGAGAATTACAAATGAACAGATAGAGGCGACTGAAGTCATTAGGTATTATTACGAAATAGGAGAGAATTACAAATGAACAGATAGGGGCGGCTGAAGTCATTAGAAGGTTTATATATGACACCCTTCTAATGACCTAATACAAAATGGGCCAAAGCCCAAAACAGATGAGTAAAAACCCAAATCAGATTTTTTCCTTTAGGGGCGTTGCCCATACCCCCACCAAGACGCTCCGCCCCTGGACCCCTGTTGCGTGCTCAATGTGTAAATTAAAATACAGTGTGAGAGCACTCAGAACATGCAAGCATACATGGTCTTGTAGCAAGTAATAAATATTTTTTCATTCGATTTCCCACAGAGATTTATTCTTAGTTATTAGCGAAGTGAGATGTTAGGTTAGAAAGGATGGTTTAAATGGGGTAGAATAGGGATTAATGTCCTAACTAATAAAGAACGTGCGAGATATGCAAGCATAAACAAAGACAAGTAAAGAGGTTAACTTGAATGGAGAAGAAAAAGAATTGCGGAGAAAGCAATTACCTAGCAATAAAATCGCAAAGCAAAAGACTGGAAAAATGGCTAAGGCAAAAATAGAACTGAAAGAATTGCGCAGACAGCAATTATCTAGCAATAAAATCGCAAAGCAAAAGACTGGAAAAATGGCTAAGGCAAAAATAGAACTGAAAGAATTGCGCAGACAGCAATTTTCTAGCAATTGTACTAACAGCGTTTTAAGGGTGAGATGTGGAAACAAGGGCTACTAACGACTCCTCTATAGGCTTTTTCATACGATTCTTCAGCAGTAGATCAACTTATCATGCATCATAACTCATTCTCATGTATCTCTCGATTTCATGCATTAGATCCTTTAGTTCACTCATGTCCAAGTAAGACTTAAGCATCTATTTATATAAGCAAGTCAATGAATTGTGCTAGGAAAACGCCTATTCCTAGGTCGTTTTCTGGCTACCATGAAAGGCTAGCACGAATGGACGACTCTGAACTCTTACTCCTTCCGGAGGTTAGGAGTTCTTTAGACAAAATGGATGGCCAATCGAAATTGTCCGTGGGATGAAGTTCACATACATTCAATGCGTGCAAAGCTATCCTACAAGCTGAATTCACGTATTTCTACCTATAGATTCATCATTAGCAGACCCTTAGCTGGTTTAGTTACTCATGGATGATGTGGAGTTGGAAAGAATAGATTGTTTAAACATGATTCAAAGCAAACTGAAAATAAAAGAGAAGACAGAAAGCGATAAAAGAACTTGCGAAGTTGTCAAATGATTCCTTGATTAAACCAAATTCGAAACTTAATGTGCAACAACTTTAAAGCGATAAAGACTAAACAGAAGAAGACGAAATGAAACTATGTATCCAACAGAAGTAAATGGCAACAAACAGCAACAACAAGGAAACAGAAAGCAGAAGAAAGCAGGTAAATGTATGCGTGAACCCTCGCCGCAAGCGCCTCGGATGAAGGGAGAAGGGGAGCTTTGTTTGGGGATGAATCCAATCAGAAGAGAAGAAGGATCTTCTCTTCTTCCTCTCAGATTATCGACGCCAATAGCTGAATCCTTCACGCCAACAAACGGGAAAAAAAACAGGGAAGAAAATGCGTTGAGATGGGAGTTCTACGATTCCAAGCTTATTGTTCTCCTTCCCCCTTGACCTCCTTTTATAGTGTTTTGCAGGTACGATTCGGCCAAGGAGAACCATCCATTCTGAACGACGACCTTTCACGTGGCAGCATGAGAGAAATTGGACGGCTGAAAGATCGCTACAAAACAGAAAACGGTTAGAACAACTTAACATTTTCACTTAAAACATTGCGGAGACAGCAATGTTTCCGCAATGTTCCTGCAATATAGAAAATTCAACTCTTTAGCTTTGTTTTCGATTCTTTTTCCTTTCTTTTACACATAAGTCCTGATTTAGCTCCATTCTATAAATTCTCATATATAAGCACATGTTTAGACTAAATTCTATCAAAAACGCTTAAGAGTTTACACCATTCTATAGCAAATAAGTCCCTAAAATATGCACTTTTGGAGACGTAACAACCCCGTACCAACCAGTCGTAGAGGGTCTCATAACAGATTCAAGACATTCCAACACCTTCAAACCCACAAGATGTACATCACCTCCCTCCATACTTTTTTTCCTTTTCATGTCCCATTCCTCATTTTATCTTATTTCCTTCCTTACATCCTTCCTATGCAAATACTGAAGCAAACCCATCAATTTCTTCTTTCAAAATTTCATTTCCAACATCAAATTCAACCCATTCGAACCTCACTAATATTTTTCATCAAATTCGTTATTGTCTACCATCCTTAAACTTTATTTTCAAAACAATATTTCTTTCAATTTCAAATCAAAACCCTAGAATTAGATAATGAAATTCCAAAATTATCTACCATATTAGGCTCCGTAACTTCAAAACATTTTTGAATACTTAACAACACTTACTAAAGACTGTCTTTTTTTTTTCGTAAAGGTATTTTAATTAATGCTGGGATTGAAATCCATGACCTCTTGGTCACGAGCACAATTTTATGTCAATTGAGCTATGCTCGGGTTTGGCAAAAAAATTAGAAAAGCCTTGCTTTCGAACCTAGACACAAAATTAGAGAGATTGAAATAGACATTCAATTTGACCAACAAGACTACATCAAGTTTTAAACAAAGAATTGTTGAATCGAACTCGAAGCGTGCAAACAAGAAATTCAGAGATCGATAATGGAAGCAAAGGAAATAATTTCTTCACTCAAAACTTCTTGAAGCCTTCTTAAATTTCTCCATGAATCTCTCAAACTCTCTCCTTAGCCCCTCAAATTTCTCCCTCAAAGTTGCCTATCCTCTTCTTCTTTTTCTTTTCTTGTTTTTTTTTTTTACTTTTCTTTTAAAAACCAACTTGGACACATGTCAAACTTAAACTCCACCTCAATTTTACTAACACCACCTCACCCCTTTCCAATCCTGCTTTGTCACGTTGCTCTTCAAAAAAAAACTATTTATTTTCTCTTTTCTATTTCCTTTTTATTTCATTACTCTATCCAACCTATTTCAATTCCTTTTTTAATCTTCTTTTCATTTTTTTTTTCAAAAAAACGGTCCTCACAATTAAACTAGAGGGACTTGACAATAGATTTTATTGCGTTCTCGGAATTTGTTGTCATCACATTTTGTCCTAAATTAGATAGGATAATTTGGAATGGAGTGTGACAATAGACTGGTGTACATTAAAGATAAAGAATGAGCTTAAAAAACTCAGTGACTGGTGTACATTAATAGTAGAATAACTTTTGTTAGGGACAACAACATCCACATTGTAACGATATTGTCCACTTTGGGCATGGCCCTCATGGCTTTGCTTTTGGTCACCCCAAAAGGCCTCGTTACAATGTAGATGTTGTCCCTTACTTATATACCCATGATCTTCCCTTTTCCTAACCAATGTGAGACTTTGTTTGCACTCACAACAATCCTCCCCTCAAACGAAGGACCACAAAGCCTCCCCTCAAATAGTCATCTATTCGTGTTTAAACTCGAGCATTATCTCCTTTAACCAGGCCACTCTTCATGAGAGCATACCCCTGCCGGATAAGCTCGACCACAAGATCAACCATGACTATGTCATCGAGGCACACCGACATGGTTAGGTAAGGGGCATGGCTCTGATACCACTTGTGAGGGACACAACTAACATCCACGTTGTAATGATATTGTCCACTTTGGGCATTTGTCGGATAAGCTCGACCACGAGATCAACCATGACTATGTCATCGAGGCACACTGACATGGTTAGGTAAGGGGCATGACTCTGATACCATTTGTTAGGGACAACTAACATCCACATTGTAATGATATTGTCCACTTTGGGCATAGCCCTCATGGCTTTGCTTTTGGTCACCCCAAAAGGCCTCGTTACAATGTAGATGTTGTCCCTTACTTATATACCCAAGATCTTCCCCTTTCCTAACCAATGTGGGACTTTGTTTGTACTCACAACAATCCTCCCCTCAAACGAAGGACCACAAAGCCTCCTCTCAAATAGTCATCTATCCGTGTTTAAACTCGAGCATTATCACCTTTAACCAGGTCGCTCTTCGTGAGAGCATGCCCCTGCCGGATAAGCTCGACCACGAGATCAACCATGACTATGTCATCGAGGACATGGTTAGGTAAGGGGCATGGCTCTGATACCACTTGTTAGGGACAACAACATCCACATTGTAACGATATTGTCCACTTTGGGCATGGCCCTCATGGCTTTGCTTTTGGTCACCCCAAAAGGCCTCGTTACAATGTAGATGTTGTCCCTTACTTATATACCCATGATCTTCCCTTTTCCTAACCAATGTGAGACTTTGTTTGCACTCACAACAATCCTCCCCTCAAACGAAGGACCACAAAGCCTCCCCTCAAATAGTCATCTATTCGTGTTTAAACTCGAGCATTATCTCCTTTAACCAGGCCACTCTTCATGAGAGCATACCCCTGCCGGATAAGCTCGACCAAAAGCAAAACCATGAGGGCGATGCCCAAAATGGACAATATCGTTACAATGTGGATGTTAGTTGTCCCTAACAAGTGGTATCAGAGTCATGCCCCTTACCTAACCATGTCCTCGATGACATAGTCATGGTTGATCTCGTGGTCGAGCTTATCCGGCAGGGGCATGCTCTCACGAAGAGCGACCTGGTTAAAGGTGATAATGCTCGAGTTTAAACACGGATAGATGACTATTTGAGAGGAGGCTTTGTGGTCCTTCGTTTGAGGGGAGGATTGTTGTGAGTACAAACAAAGTCCCACATTGGTTAGGAAAGGGGAAGATCTTGGGTATATAAGTAAGGGACAACATCTACATTGTAACGAGGCCTTTTGGGGTGACCAAAAGCAAAGCCATGAGGGTCATGCCCAAAGTGGACAATATCGTTACAATGTGGATGTTGTTGTCCCTAACAACTTTCAAGAAAACTTTTTAATTAAACAACAGTAATTCAAAACTTCGTAAAACCAACGTAAATCACGAACAATTAGTAAACTCTGGATGAATAATACGTCGAGAAATCTATTTTAACAACATTTAAATTTCCAACACAGGCTAGTAAAATCGTTTTATAACAATAACTCTCAAAATCTTATACACAAGTTTGTAAAATTCATCACCAAATATGTACCGAGTCTATAGTCATACTGGCGTACAGTAATCTCAATACGCACAACAGAGCAATCTTTGTCATACTATGTACCGAGTAATCTCTCTAGATACATAGCAGAGCCTCTGCCATATGTGCACGAAGAACTGCCCCCAAAGGGCTAAACACCCTAACACACGACCCGAAGCTTATATGTGTGCTAAAGTGGATCACAAAAACCTCTTTACTCTCTGGTAAACTATGGAACACATCCACATAGCATACTGGTAATTACCATGGGTATGTAAATCTAGTGGTTTGAAATCCACTCTCGCCATAAAACTATTTAAGTTCTCAAATCACTCTAAAATAATTCTTTTTTATGAAAACAACCTTTCATAAAACACCTCTGGTTTCTCAAATAACATAAAAACACCTATGATTTCAAATAACAGAAAACATTTATTAACTCTTAAATATTCATTAAATATCTCAAATGTCAATTCTAGCTAAAAACATAAAATACTGAAATTTCATAATAATGTCCAGAAAACTCCAATCAATTTCTACCTCTTGTAAGAGTCACTATAAAATTGTACATAATTATAAATTTCTTGAAATTTCATAACATCGCAAGTTATTCCAATACACGATCACCTGAGATTCCAATATAATTAAATCAATATCAATCTTCAAACGGGGCATAATTAGAAGACTTTAGCACCAATAAAACTCCAATTTATCCAAATCTCACTCCCTCAACTAAAATCAAATCTCACATTTCCCATTTCATCAATTTATTACCAAAGTACCATTTATAAGTCACAAATTAAAATCACCTTATTTCCTCTCCTCATTTAACTACATTTACCAATTCATCACTCATTTCTTTAATTTATTTTATTTCAAATTCTCTTTTCTCTCTTCTTCTACTTCATCACTCCAAGATCTCTGTTTTCTCTTATTTTCCTTCTTAATTTCATTATTCCTTCAAACCCAAGATGTACATCACCTCCATCTGTACTTTTTTTCTTTTCATGTCTCATTCCTCATTTTATCTTATTTTCTTCCTTACATCCTTTCTATGCAAATACCCAACCAAACTCATCAATTTCTTCTTTCAAAATTTCATTTCCAACATCAAATTCAACCCATTCGAACCTCACTAATGTTTTTCATCAAATTTGTTATTGTCTACCATCCTTAAACTTTATTTCCAAAACATTCAATTCAATTCCATGTCAAAACCCTAGAATTAGATAATGAAATTCCAAAATTATTCTACCATATTAGGCTTTGTAAGTTCTCAATATTTTGAATGTTTAACAACACTTACCAAAGACCAAGTCTTCACTTAAAACTTCTTTAATTTCTCCATGAATCTCTCAAACTCTCTCCTTAGCTCTTCTTCTTTTTTCTTTTCTTGTTATTTTTTTTACTTTTCTTTTAAAAACCAACTTGGACACATATCAAACTTAAACTCCACCTCAATTTTACTAACACCACCTCACCCCTTTCCAATCCTGCTTTGCCATGTTGCTCTTCAAAAAAAACTATTTATTTTCTCTTTTCTATTTCCTTTTTTTTCATTATTTTCTCCAACCTATTTCAATTCCTTTTTTAATCTTCTTTTCTTACTTTCACTTTTTTTTCTTTTCTTTTTATTACATTCTCGGACTCTGTTATCATCACATCTCGTCCTAAGTTCGGTAGGATAATCTGGGACGAGGTGTAACAATAGACCTCAATCAATGATATAAATAATGAACTTAAGTCCCTTTAAAAAAAAATAATAGACCTAAGTCAATGATAGAATGTTGTTGGACTTAAAATTGTATCATATTTGCAAATACAACTTTTAGCTTGTGTGCCAAATTTGTTATTATTTTGTGTTAAATTGTCATATATGTAATTGCATTTTTTTTTTTACTTCAACAACAAGCAAGGGGTGGAGAGATTTAAACCTCTGACTTCTTGGTTGATAGTATATGTTCAGTTGATCTAGACTCGGGTAGGCCACAAATAGAATTTTCTTTTTACAATTTTGTAATTCATGTATTCAAATTACAAGGAAGGGACCTTAGAACCATCCTCATTAAAAGGTTGTTGCTAATATATATATTTATATATATAGTATCCATTTTCTTGAATTGCGAAATGCTTTAGAAGTGCTTTTATTTAAAATATAATGATTTATTTTGTAGTGCTTTCAAAATAAGTAGTTTTTTAAACGAAAAGGGTTTTATGAAGTAGGAAGTTGGGTAAGAAATCTTTCGAATGAAACATATATATAGGTGAAAGTGGTAAACTTATTTCTTGAAATTGATTAGAAAAGAAGTGAAAGTTTTCTCCTTCAACCATGGTATTATTCAAGCTTGGCCCTTTCGTTCCTCTTTTGAAAGCAGCCTCCATACTCGTTCAAGTTGGTAAAGAAGCCGACCTCATATTTTCACCAACCATGTTCTCAATAATCACCTCAAACCCTAATTCTCCTCACCTCATTGCAGCCTTTCTAATGCCTCGTGAACTCTTCACTTTCTTTTTTTCCGATCAAATTCAACATTCTAGAATTTCTCTTGACTTATTCTACACCATAATGTTCAATATGGATGTTCGTGGCTTTCTTTCAATGGTCTTCTCTCTTGGGGATCCACTCCCTCATGCTTACATCACCTTTGATGGTAATGAATCTTGCTTTAACTTTGTTCATTATTCTTTCATATATTCAAACATAGTTTATAATTAGAGCCCAAGAATTAAGAATCTTGTTTCTTTTCGTTTCAAGAACATGATTGTTTCTTGACTATAAATTGAAATTTTAAGGTTCCGTTTAACCGTTTCGTTTTTTGTTTTCTGTTTTTGAAATTTATGTTTGTTTTCTCCTAATTGTTTTTACTATGGGTGTTAATCAATAGATTAGTGTGTTTAATCTTAGTCTTTACTATGTAATGTTGTTTATATAATGCAACTATCTCTTCCTTTCTATAATGAGAATATACAATATTTTTCAATGGATTTCTCTTTCACCCTCTAGGGTTTCTAAACTCTTTCAATGGTATCACTTTTTTTAGAGAAACATTTGAATTCTTAACCAAAATTAGTTTTTTTTAAACTTACGTACTTTATAACAAAACAAAGAAAGTCATGCTTAATTTTCAAAAAACCAAAAACTCAAAATCAAATGGTTATCAAACGGTGCACAAGAATTTTATTTTTATATGATCTCAATATTAAATTAAGTGTTAATTAATGTTGGTTTTAGGGCGTGGGCTGCAAGTGATGGTGCGTCAATTAGCATTGTTACGGAAACATTTGAATTCTTAACCAAATTTCAAAATCAAAACTAGTTTTTTTGAAAATTACGTACTTTATAACAAAACAAAGAAAGTTATAAGGTGAAAGTTGTGTTTACATATTTAATTTTCAAAAAACCAAAAGCTCAAAATCAAATTGTTATCAAACGAGTTCTAAGAATTTCATTTTTATATGATCTCAATATTAAATTTTGAAGTGTTAATTAATATTGGTTTTAGGGCGTGAGCTGCAAGTGATGGTGCGTCAATTAGCATTGTTACCTCCACGAGGGGAGAACCTAGGCGAAATTGATTATGGAACGTTTGTCTCAATTCATTCGCAAGTGTTCAAACACATTGTTGTAGAGTTAAATGCTTCTTACGGTGATATTATAACTCAATTGTTTTTTCTTGTTATCTTAGATTACCTGAATGAACATGTGTGTGGTTGTAAGTTTCCTAAAAATTTGTCTTATTTGTCACAGTTCATATTACTCTAACCAATTCACAAGTCAAGTTCTCTAATGGATCGAAGGAGATTATTCTTACTAATGAGGTATATTTTGATGTTGAGGAAGCTCGTTGATTTCATCGACATGTTTTCAAATTAAAGGGTGATTGAAATAGGGTGTTCGGGACACCAATTTGGAATTGGGTAGACTGAGTTATTATAACTCAGTCCACGGCTCACCGACTAATAGAACTCACAAACAATAAAGTAACTATATTGATTTCAATAGTATGTATTATTCACAACTATTAGAACTCATAAACTATTGTAACTACTGATTATTTTACTCACTCAAGGTGTGTTTGGAGCGCCGAGTGTGTTATTATAGTCGGTAGTTATAATAGTTGTGAATAGTAAATACTATTGAAGTCATTATAGTTACTTTATTGACGGTGAATTATAATAATCGGTAGGTCAAACGTTGACTGGGTTATAATAACTCAGTCCACTCAAGTTGGTGTCCCAAATACCTGTCTCAAACAGCTCCTAAAAGTTGTTGTTTGTTGACTTTTTGTAGGGAAGACAATGCATAATTGGATATGATCCTACGATAGGAGCAGAAACTCAATTTCTAATCACTCTTCATCCCATGATGTTTTTTCATAATTTGACATGTCAATCGGAATTGGTATGGTTGTTCAAGTCAACGAATTCCTCTAGTATTATTATTGTCCCTATTGGAATGTATAGTCAATTTTGTGTCTATTTCCCCCAAAGGTGATTGCAAACATGTGAGATATTAATTTTCATTTTTTTTCTCTTAATAAAATTGCAATATCTAAAGATTGGCTATGAAAATATATCTAAAATTTTAGTTGAGATTTTGTGTGATTCGACTTGTTTAATTTCATAGAATCATGCTGTTTCCTATTCAAGTATCCAAATTATTTTGAATTAACCTCAAAATTATCCTTAGATCAACCGGATAAACCATGTTCATTTATGCACAATAGATCTACTAGGTGTATTGTTATTAAAAAAAACAATAATCATAATAATAATAATAATAAATAATGGTGTGTATCTAGAAATGGGGTTTAAAAGAAGTGATTTTATTGAAAGTATAAAGACATGTTTGAAAGTAATTTTGAAATTGTTAAAAACATTTTTGTCGGGTTCAAATAAAAAATTGCTAACGAAATGTTTTTCTATAAATACATAAAGCATATGTTTTGATTGTATTGAAAAAAATGTTTTTAAATGAAAATACTTATTATAGAAGCATTTTCTTAAGTCAAATCTGTTGGGAATAATGGAGCCAAAAACAATTAAATTTTTTATGGCCCATTAGCCTGTTGGCCCAAAGTACTCAATCTGCCCTAATTTAATTACAGTAGCAAAAACTAATCAATGTGTGCGGCTGATGCAACTTACGAAAGAAGAAAAAAAAAGTATCAATGTGTGCGGTTGATGCAACTTACGAAAGAAGAAAAAAAAAGTAGAAAAAAAAGGGGCAGTAGCTCTTAGCTACTCTTGGTAAGATTTGAGAGTTTTTTTCTTATGGGTTGTTGTAAGGGTGTTTCATCTCCATTGAAGAGTTTTGAGTGCACGTTCTTATAGAGTGATTCGTGAGCCTTTTCCTTGAGAGAAAAAGAGAGAGAGATCATCTTGAACGTTTTGTAAACTCTTGTAATCTTCTCCCTGAACTCTTGTAATCTTCTCCCTGACGATTTAGTGGAACCTGCATCGGTAGCAGAGAACTGGACGTAGGGCCAACATTGGGTGAACCAGTATAAATTCGGTGTCATTCTTTTTCCCTTAATCTTGACTAATATTGTTCTTATTGTTTAGAAGCTTTAGGTTGGTTTATCTAATTCTTTTAAGCCTTCGAGTTCCAAATTGTTAATTCCGCTTTAGATTTGGAACCATAAACTGATCTGGGATTTTAGATAAAATATATATTGTCTGAATCAGGTAGTATTTGGATTGATTATATTTGTATCGACCCCTAACAATGGTATCAGAGCAATTGGTTGTAGAACGATGTCAGGAGAAGATCATGTGAAGATGGTAATATTTAATGGATCAGACTTTTCTTTTTGGAAGTGTCAAATATTGAATTATTTACATTCCAATGAATTAGATTTACCATTGGACAGAAAGCCGGATGATATGGGAGAAGCATAATGGAAAAAGTTGGACAAAAAGGTGTTGGGGACGGTTCGCTTGACTTTTACAAAGAATGTGCAAAGCAGTGTGGCGAAAGAGACTACCACAACAGGACTTATGAAAGCTCTGTCTAACATGTATGAAAAACCATCGATAAATAATAAGTTGTATCTTGCAACTAAATTCTTTAATTTGAAGATGACTGAAGGTACATCTGTTACTGCTCATTTAAATCTGCTGATAAATCAATTAGTTGCAGTTGATTTAGAATTCACTAATGAATTGAATGCAATATTGTTGTTGAGATATTTACCTGATAGTTGGGATAGCATGAAGACTGCATTTTCTAATTCATGTGGAAAAGAGAAATTGCAGCTTTCACAAGTTAGAGATTCTGTTATAGCATAAGAGATTCGCAGAAAGGACTCAAGTGTTGCTTCTTCTTCTGGTTCAGCGCTGAATGTGGATAGGGGAAGGAGTAATATCAGAGGTCATGGCAATCGAGGTAAATCACAAAACAATAGAAGCAAGTCCAGAAACAGCAAATTTGAATGTTGGAACTGTGGTAAGTCTGGACACCTGAGAAGGAACTGCAAGGCCCCAAAGCGAACTGAGGGGAACGAAGACAGTGCAAATGTTGTTGAAGATGAGATACAAGATGATGCTCTAGTTCTTGCAGTGGAAAATGTCCATAATACATGGTTAATAGATTCTGGTGCGTCATTTCATATTATAAAGAATCGTGACATTCTTGAAAATTATGTTGCAGGAAATCATGGAAAGGTCTATCTTGCTGATGGGGAGCCTTTGGACATCATTGGGACTGGTGACGTGAATTTGAAATTGGCGAATGGTTTAGTCTGGAAAATTCGCAAGGTACGTCACATTCAAAATATGGTGAAAAACTTGATTTATGTAGGGCAGTTAGATAATGAAGGATGTGAAGTATCCTTTGGCAAAGGAAACTAGAAGGTTACAAAAGGTGCCATGTTAATAGCTCGAGGAAGCAAGTCAGGGACTTTATATGTCAACAGCAATGACAAGAACATGGTGGTTGTTGTAGATCATTCAAGTCAGACTGATTTATGGCACAACAAATTGGGACATATGAGTGAAAAAGGTATGAAAATTCTTCACTCTGCAGGGAAGCTACAGGGACTAAAGGCCGTTGAACACAAGTTGTGTGAGAGTTGTATCTTTGGGAAGCAAAAGCGTGTCAATTTCTCAAAAATAGGTCCAACGAGAAAACCTAAAAAATTGGAGTTAGTTCACACTGACGTGTGGGGGCCTGCTGAAGTTCCTTCCCTTGGTGGTTCCAGATATTATGTGACCTTCATAGATGACTCAAGCAGGAAGGTATGGACTTATTTTCTCAAACATAAATCTGATGTATTTTCTATTTTCAAAACATGGAAGGCTATGGTTGAGAATGAGACAGGTCTAAAAGTCAAAAGCTTGAGGTCAGACAACGGTGGTGAATATGTTGATGGGGAGTTCAAAAGATATTGTGCAGACAATGGGATTGCGATGGTAAAGACTATTCCAGGGACACCGCATCAGAATGGTGTGGCAGAGAGAATGAACAGAACACTAAACGAAAGTGCCAGGAGCATGAGATTAAATGCAGGATTGCCTAAGACGTTATGGGCAAAGGCACTCAGCACAGCAACCTATCTGATCAATATGAGCCCGACCATATCACTAGACTTGAAGTTGCCTGAAGAAGTCTGGAGCGGTAAACAGGTAAATCTTTCTCATCTAAAGATTTTTGGTTGTATGTTTTACCGTCTCATTGATGCTGCAGACAGGAGTAAACTAGATGCCAAATCCAAGAAATGTTATTTTATTGGATATGGCGGTGCTGAGATTGGCTACAGGTTTTCGGATGGCCAAAGCAGTAAAATAGTCAGAAGCAAGAATGTGATCTTCAATGAAGAAGTTTTGTATAAAGACAAAACAATAGTTGATTCAGAAAAGTCTGAGTCAGATGAAAGCAATGAAGAGAAGACTCAGTTTGTTAGTCTTCCTGAGGTTGAAACCAGAACCACAAGAATTGAAGATCAGAATACTAATACTCTTGAGGAACCGACTGTGGAACTTGATGAACCAGTTGTGGAACCTAATGAACCGCTCGTGGAACTTGATGAAGTTCAGAGAACGCCACCTACAGCAGCTAGAAAGTCTAGCAGGACTATCAGACCACCACAGAGGTATTCCCCTAGTTTAAATTATATTTTATTGACTGACAAAGGTGAACCTGAATATTATGATGAGGCGATTAACTGAAAGATTTTGTCAAGTGGGAGTTGGCCATGAAGGTTGAGATGGATTCTCTTATGACGAATCATACATGGCAACTGGCTGAGTTACCAAGAGGCAAGAAAGCTTTGCAGAACAAATGGGTTTACAGAATTAAGCAAGAACCCGATGGCAGCAAAAGATACAAAGCAAGACTTGTAGTCAAAGGCTTTCAACAGAAGGAAGGTATTGACTTTAATGAAATATTTTCTCCTGTAGTTAAATTAACTACTATTAGAATTGTATTGTCAATAGTGTTAGAAGAGGATTTGTTCCTAGAACAGATGGATGTAAAGACAGTTTTTCTTCATGGTGATTTGGAGGAAGAAATTTACATGGTACATCCACAGGGTTTCACAGTACAGGGACAGGAGAAAATGGTTTGCAAATTTCAGAGAAGCTTGTATGGTCTCAAACAGGCTCCAAGACAGTGGTATAAGAAGTTTGGCAATTTTATGTGCAATAGTGGATTTCAGAGATGTAAGGCAGATCACTGTTGCTACGTTAGATCTCATGGTAACTCATACATTATTTTACTGCTATATGTTGATGACATGTTGATAGCAGGTGCAAACAAACAGAAAATTCTAAAGATAAAGGCTGAATTATCTAAAGAATTTGATATGAAAAATTTGGGAGCTGCCAAACAAATCTTAGGAATAAGAATTGTGAGAAAAGATGGAACATTGACATTGTCAAAGGAAGAGTATGTGAAAAAGGTGCTAACCAAATTTCACATGGAAGGTGCAAAAACTGTGAGTACTCCTTTAGCTTGTCATTTTAGATTATCTAAAGAGCACTCACCCACTACTGAGCAGGAAAGAGATCATATGGCTAAAGTGTCATATGCTTCAGTTATAGGTAGCCTGATGTACGTCATGGTTTGTACAAGACCAGACATTGCACATGCAGTGGGAGTTGTTAGCAGATATATGAGTAATCCAGGGAAGCATTATTGGGATGCAGTAAAGTGGATTTTCAGATATTTGAGAGGGACATCTGATTATGCTCTACATTTTAAGAAGTCAAATTTTAAACTGCAAGGCTATGTTGATGCAGATATGGCAGGTGATATAGATGGCAGAAAGAGTACTACCGGGTATGTTTTTACTTTGGGTAATACTGCAATTAGCTGGGTTTCTAGACTGCAGAAGATAGTGGCTCTTTCTACTACAGAGGCTGAGTACGTTGCCCTTACTGAGGCAAGTAAAGAGATGATATGGCTTCAGTCTTTCTTAGAAGAACTTGGCTTGAAATTGGGAAAGGGGACATTGCATTGTGACAGTCAGAGTGCTATTCATTTAGCAAAGAATCCAGTGTTTCATTCGAGAACGAAACACATACAGGTGAGGTACCATTTTATCAGATCAGTTTTGGAAGATGAGGCGTTGGTGCTTGAAAAGATTCCAGGAAGTGAGAATCCAGCTGATATGTTTACCAAGAACGTTCCTGTTGGCAAACTGAAGTTGTGTGCAACTTCACTTGGGCTTCTTCATGAGTAGAGAGGAGTCGCTACCGTTTGCAGGGGAGACATGTTGATTGTTTTGTCTCCAAGTGGTAGATTGTTGGGAATAATGGAGCCAAAAACAATTAAAAAATTTATGGCCCATTAGCCTATTGGCCCAAAGTACTCAATCTGCCCTAATTTAATTACAGTGGCAAAACTTAATCAATGTGTGCGGCTAATGCAACTTATGCAAGAAGAAAAAAAAGTAGAAAAAAAAGGGGTAGTAGCTCTTAGCTACTCTTGGTAAGATTTAAGAGTTTTTTTCTTATGGGTTGTTGTAAGGGTGTTTCATCTCCATTGAAGAGTTTTGAGTGCACGTTCTTATAGAGTGATTCGTGAGCCTTTTCCTTGAGAGAAAAAGAGAGAGAAATCATCTTCAGCGTTTTGTAAACTCTTATAATCTTCTCCCTAACGATTTAGTGGAACCTGCATCGGTAGCAGAGAACTGGACGTAGCCAACATTGGGTGAACCAGTATAAATTCGGTGTCATTCTCTTTCCCTTAATCTTGACTAATATCGTTCTTATTGTTTAGAAGCTTTAGGTTGGTTTATCTAATTCTTTTAAGCCTTTGAGTTCCAAATTGTTAATTCCGCTTTAGATTTGGAACCATAAACTGATCTGAGATTTTAGATAAAATATATATTGTCTGAATCAGGTAGTATTTGGATTGATTATATTTGTATCGACCCCTAACAAAATCCACCATAATTAGATTGACATATGGTGCCTTCGACCTAAAAAATGAAGCATTTTTTAAAATAAATATTAGTTCAATGTTTTCCCTAAAAAGTACTTTAAATATTTTTTTTAATCTAATTTTAGAATTCCTCAAACCACTTTTGATTATCGAAGTTTAAAAAAAAATATTTAATTGGTAAAATCACACTCAAATTTTAATTTAACACTACAAATTTTGAAAAGAAAAAAAAACAAGTGCATTTTTATTCGGTGCTTTAAACTCATAACAAAAGCGCACACTAAAGGGGAGGTAGGGGTTGGCTCTCGCCAACGGGACCTTTAGGCCTGGGTATTTTTCAACATGAAACACTCTTCCGCAAGAAACATTATCGAAAGAGCATTTGGTGTGTTGAATGGGAGGTGGGCCATTCTTCGGGGAAAGTCATTCTACCTGGTTCAAGTCCAATGTGGAACAATAACAGCATGTTGCCTCATTCATAATGTCATCATGAGGGAGATGGGTCCAACTGCAACGTTTGATGAGTTTGAGGAAGTCGACTCTACGTCGAGTGGTATCGAATGGAACAATGTACACTTTATTGAAAGCTCCAATGAATGGACCCAAATTTAGGGATAACTTGGCCGAGCAAATGTTTGCTGCATGGGAATAATTGTGATGATTTTACTACATTATTTCTTGGATCTCCATTTGAAAAAAAACATATTTCTATGCATTCTATGTTTTTATATGTATTTTATGGTTTCAAGATATTTTATGATTTATTTCAATCAGTGACAAGTGACAAGTTTCTCATTTCTTCCTTCCTGCATTTCTATGTTATGTGGTAATATAGTTCATGTGTTTTGTACGATACGTAAATCTAAATCTATTTGTTGTGAATGTAACATTATTATTTGGATATACGTATGCATGTAACATAATGACAGGTGTTGAAAAAAACAAACACACCTGCAAAATGGTCGAGGATGAAAAGTTGGTGGAGTCTTCCACATCTACAACGAATGTTGGGTGAGAAATTACCAGGTTCTGCAGTACGCCAAAATACTATAGAATGCAAAGTGAGATCTCTCAAGAAGCAATACACGGCTGTCGCGAAGATGTTGAGTCAAGCTTGTAGCGGATTCGGTTGGAACGAAGAGTCCAAGTGTGTTGAGGTGGAAAAAGAGATATTTGATTCATGGGTTCGGGTAAGATCCTACCATTAAAAATATTATCATTGTTGTTGTATGCATACTAATATATACTTTGTTAATATGTAGAGTCATCTGAACGCGAAAGGAATGAGGAACAAGTCATTTCCTCACTATGATGAACTGGTCTTTGTCTTTGGTAAGGATAGAGCCACGGGGCTTGGCGTAGGAGACCCCAATGGAGATCGCCTCAAATGTTGTAGAACGGCTGGAGGAGGAGATTCGTTGGGGATCACAAGACTTCTTTGAACCAGAGAAACGACAATTTGAGAGCCCAGGCATCAGAGATGTATTGGAGGAAGAGTTGCCAGAGACCCTAACTAGTAGGCGTAGTGTAACTGATATGTCATCTAGAGGCAAAAAGAGGAAAAAAGCTTCCTTCCAATCTAAAATCATTGACGTTGTGCGTACATCCATGGATATGCAAACCTCTCAGATGTAGAGGCTTGTATCTTGGCAGAAGGAGAAATATGAACTCGAGTACGCACGACAGAAGGAAGTTGTTAACTGACTGTATCAGATAGAGGGATTGACTAAGGATGATCAAGTCTTCTTTATAGACCTAATTGTCACAGACATCCAGAAGACTGACTGCTTCTTAATCGTCTCACCCCAGTCGAGGAAGAGATATTGCATGTGTCTATTGGGTAGGACCGACTAGCCTAGCTTTCTGAATCAACAATCGTTTTTTTTAATTATGAAAAACGGCCCATGTTGGCCATTAAATATTTTTTGTGAACCATGTGAATAAGTCCTTGATGGCCTACTGATTTTTTGTGCATGTTCCACTCATATAGTCCACTAATGTGAAAGTATATTGTAATTTTGTTGATCATATGAAACAATAGTATTTTGTCTACCTCAAGTACAATGGTTACACGGAAAAAATTGTAAAATATATGTGAAGTTTGTAAGGTTACATCTCAATTGAATGTTGAAAGTTCGAGAAAATATGTGTGCAATTGAATGATTGAACAAAAAAGTTAAGCAAACAAAAACAACCGGCAGAAAATCACACTTCCTTAGGTTACAAAAATACGACACCAGATACCCCTGACTTAATAACTCAACTCTGCACCACAAACACATACTTCCTAACTCAACTCAACTCAACTATGAACCCTAAACATAGACTTCCTAACTCAACTCAACTCTACACCTCAAACACATATTTATTAACTCTACATACAAATTAACTTCACAGACATATTAACTAAACTTAAATCAATTCTGCACGCCAAACGCCCTCTAAAAGATAACAAGTAAAATGCACAAGTCACCTCTAGATATTGATACAATTAAAACGCGACAACAGTAGTACTGATGAACTTGATTTGCTTTCGTTTCGAGACCCACATATTTTTTCGACCTTAGATATGAATACCCATAGTCTGTTAAGGTCAAATTTGCAAGTTTGAACATGTTAATTAAGTTATCCCACTAAAGACTTGTATTATTGTTGTAAATTTGTTACATATCAAATCTATTTGTTACAACTATAGTCATATTCTTATGTGATTCTGTTATTAGATGTGAATCTATATATTGGGTTTATGGTCTTTGATCTACATATGAGAAATATATTACTTTGTGATATGTCTTTGTTTCTTAGTGTCTGTCTTTGTTTCCAACCTTGCGACCCAATAAACATAAGATTGAGTCACTGTGATATGTCATTGTTTCTTAGTATTTGTCTTTGTTTCCAACCTTGCGACCCAATAAACGTAAGATTGAGTCACTGTTGTACTATGTGTCTCTTTCGTGGTTACAATATTGTTAAAAAAAATTGGTAAATAAATATGAAACCCAACATTTACTCTATTTTACTCCGTATGTTTAAATTTTACAAGAACTTTCTGATGTATAAAAAAGGCTAAGAGCCTTGAGAAAAATATAGAAAAAATAAATACATAGATAGAGTTAGAGATAATTTTTTGGCTACAATATTGTTAAAATAGTTGGTAAGTAAATATGAAACCCAACATTTACTCTATTTTACTCCGTATGTTTAAATTTTACAAGAATTTTTTGATGTATAAAAAGGCTAAGAGCCTTGAGAAAAATATAGAAAAATAAAATATAGAGAGTAAATAAAGTTAGAGAAAAGAAACTAATCAGAGTTCATTGTAAAATTTCCTCCAAGAAAGTAAATTGGTTGCTCCCTTAGGTAGAGGTAGGTCCTTTAAATGAACCACTTTAGTCATCTTCTTCGTTCGAATCGTTGTGCCCTAGAAAAATCACAAAAGGTTTGATGTTGCCCCTATTTTCCCCAAAACTTGCATTTATGCAAGATTGGTTTCCCTTCAGGTTTCTCTTTCCTTTGCATGTGAACTGCTACGTGTTTTCAAGATATCCACACATCTGTCAAATTAATTAAGTTAGTCATATCTCTATTGAGCAAAACTTACATGCATGTTGGGCTACAACTATCTTTTGTAGCCCAACCACGTGTCACAATCTAATTGATCAACATTTATGTTCTTTTTTAAATCAAAAATCTATTTAAATTTTTCACACTTTGAAGGTTAAGTGTTTATGGTTTTGTTCATCCTTCTTTTTGGAAATTTTTGTTGTTGTTGAGGTCGTACAAAAGAAGAAGAATGAGAATGAGAAACACTGATGGAGGAGGAGACAGAGGGAAGAAGAAGGAAGAGAATCCACACACTATGATTCTTAAAGTCGACATGCATGGTTGTGCCAACAAAATCATCATATGTGTTAAAGGATTTGAAGGGAATAATGATGATGATTGATATGACATATTTATATTTTTTACGGTTTTTTCCCATCATTATGTTATTGTTGTGGTTTTGACATGGATGATGAAAGGATTTTCGCTTCATATGGTAATCGTTTGTCTTTTATCAATCAATTTCAGATATAAACAAACATACACTTCCATTTTTTTATTTTCCCATTTCTGCCATTATAGAGCAATGGAATCGATAGTGTCTTTTTTTTGAACCGTCAAAACAGGGAGGAAACCCTAAATTGGATTTTGATTTTTCTTCTGGTTACAGGGCATAGGCAGAAGAGGGCACCAAAATAGATTTAATGGGTCAAATAGAAAAGGGGAAGCGATTAAAGGGTCTTGAAGGAAAACGTAGAGAAGTTCAGATAGAGAATGTGGGTGAGTGAATCGAGGGGAAAGAAGAATTTGATTTTCCTTATTTACCTTCATAGAGAAAAAGAGACGCCATGATTTGCAGGTTGATTTGAGGCGAGAATAGTGAGAGTAAGGGAGAAAGGAAAGAAGTAGAGCAACGACATCATTGGGGAGAACTTGAATTAGAGTGAAGTATTCATCAATGGAGGACATTGGAGAAGAAAAAAAAGATATGGATTGAGAAAGATATTTCATTTAATTTCTCTCCTCCACCATAATTTTTTCCTCTTTTCTCCTTTCTCCCTTCCCCTTTTCTTCTTCCTCAATTTTCCGTACTGAAAATGAATAGCAAAGCAAAAAAGAACTTTTGGTTTTGTTTTTAAGTTGAAATAATTTGGAATTATGAGGAAAAATGGTAGCGTGAACGAGGGAGACCTTCTACTTTAACACATAGCGAAGAAGAAGAAGAAAAAAGAACACAAAAGACGCTCTAACAAATGGCGTGAAAGATTCATCAATGGAGGACGGTGAAGAAGAAAAAAAAGATATGGATTGAGGTAAATATTTCATTTAATTTCTCTCCTCCATCATAATTTTTTCCTCATTTCTCCTTTCTCCCTTTCCCTTCTCTTCTTCCTCAGTTTCCCGTACTGAAAATGAATAGCAAAGCAAAAAAAAAAAAAAAAAAAAACTTTTGAGTTTTTTTTTATTAAGTTGAAACAATTAGAAAAAATGGTAGCCTAAGGGAGAGAGACCTTCTGCTTTAACGCATAGCAAAGAAGAAAAAAAAAGAACAAATGACGTTAAGGATTTATGGATGAAGGACAGTGAATAAGAAAAGAAAAAAAAGGATATGGATTGAGGAAGATATTTCATTTAATTTCTCTCCTCCACCAAATTATTTTTCCTCATTTCTTGTTAGGGTTCGATACAAATATAATCAATCCAATTACTACTAGATTCAGACAATATATATTTGATCTAAAATTCCAGATCAGTTTATGGTTCCAAATCTAAAGCGGAATTAACAATTTGGAACTCAACAACTTAAAAGAATTAGATAAACCAACATAAAGTTTCTAAGCAATAAGAACGATATTAATCAAGATTAAGGAAAAGAGAATGACACCAAATTTATATTGGTTCACTCAATGTTGGCTACATCCAGTTCTCTGCTATCGATGTAGGTTCCACTAAATTGTCAGGGAAAAGATTACAAGAGTTTACAAAACGCTCAAGATGATTTCTCTCTCTTTTCTCTCAAGGAAAAGGCTCACGAATCATTCTATAAGAACGTGCACTCAAAACTCTTCAATGGATAAAAAATCACTTACAACAACAACCCAAGAAAAAATCGCACAAACACTCATTCTCGGTTCCTCAATATTATTTCTTCAATTTGAGTTTTGTTCAAAACAACCCCAAAAAGCACTCACGTTGCTGTACACCTTTTTCCCTATTTCGTAATTAAATTTTCACAGCAGCCGCCAACAATTCTCAATACACCTAATCAAACATTTAGGTTTCATTCAAAAATGTGACTTGGGCCAAATCAAATGAGCTTTCAACTTTTGGGCTCCATAATCCCAACAATTTCTCCTTTCTCCCTTTCCCTTTTCTTCTTCCCCAATTTCCCGTACTGAAAATGAATAGCAAAGCAAAAAAGAACTTTTGGATTTTTTTAAGGTTGAAACAATTTAGGATTCTGAGGAAAAATGGTAGTGAAAGAGGGAGACCTTCTGCTTTAACGCATAGCAAAGAAGAAAAAAAAAAAGAACAAAAAGGTGCTCTAACAAATGGCGTGAATGATTCATCCATGGAGGACAGTGAAGAATAAAAAAAAGCATATGGATTGAGGAAAATATTTCATTTCATTTCTCTCCTCCACCATAATTTTTTTCCCCATTTATCCTTTTTCGCTTTCCCTTCTCTTCCCCAATTTTCCGTACTTAAAATGAATAGCAAAGCAAAAAATAACTTTTGGATTTTTTTTTAAGTTGAAACAATTTGGGATTTTGAGGAAAAATGGTAGCGTGAAGGAGAGAGACCTTCTGCTTTAACGCATCACAAAGAAGAAAAATAAAATAAATGGCGTGAAGGATCATCAATGGAGATAGTGAAGAAGAAAAAAAAGATATGGATTGAAGAAAATATTTCATTTAATTATTTCTCTCCTCCACCATAATTTTTTTTCCTCATTTCTCCCTACTCTTTTCTCCTCTCTCCCTTTTCCTTCTCTTCTTCCTCAATTTCCTGTACTGAAAATGAATAGCAAAGCAAAAAAGAACTTTTGGATTTTTTCTTTTAAAGTTGAAACAATTTGGTATTCTGAGGAAAAATAGTAGCGTGAAGGAGAGAGACATTTTGCTTTAACGCATAGCCAAGAAGAAAAAATAAAATTGAACAAGTGACACTCTAACAAATGGTTGGGCTGCAAAAGTAGTATCACAACCGTTTTGCTCATTTCTTTTGGGATAACAAGAAGAATGTGGAGGCGAACATGAAAAATGTCCAACCCACCCTCATTTTGGAATAATGTCTAAACCCTAAATTTAGTAATTTCATCTACACAGCATTGGACAAAACTACCCTCCTCCCATTTTCTAGAATTTAGAAATTGAATAAAATGGTGTTATCAAATAGGAAATTGTTGGTAGGAGAGAGAGGGAAGTAAGGGATTGGAAGATAACAAAGACATTAAAAGAGAAAGAAGACAATTGACAACTAACTAGTAACATTTACCTGATTATACAAAAAATTAAATACAGTCAGAGGTTTGGCCAACCACTGTAAGTCATTGGTGTGATGGTATAGTAATAAAAATGCAGCATGGTTAGGGGAACGGGGACGACGTGAGTGTTTCCCTCACATCTTTTGAATCGAACAAATCGTAACAAATCGGAAACGCACTATTCAAAAAATCAATAAATAAAAAAAAATCTGAAAATACCATGTTAGTAGTCAGAGAAAGCTCTGATTGGCAACTTCGCAAGGATTAAAAATATTTGGAGAAGCTATTGCGTGGCGGGGCGGCAACGAAAATAAAGGAAACAACCTGCATAGAGGAGTGTTGTGCAATTTTAGTGCAACAAAATACCGCAAGTGTACGGGTCAAGTTTTAATATAATGTATAAAAATACGGATATCGTCCTCAGGATTGCTTTTCTAGTTCACCTAATTACCATGAATATTATCACTTAATTTTATTTAGAGAATGAAAATCAAAAGATATGGTCAAAACAAAATAAAATAAACATAAAATAAAATATTGAGAACAATAAGGAAAAATATGTCCTAGGGAATTGACTTGAGCAATGACTTCACCGTTATCTCATCATATTCTTCATTCATTAAAAGATGGAATTAATCAATTTTTAGATTGTTGACAAGTTCTACCCTATAGACTTGTTATTCTCCCTCTCGAGCAATAACAATATTCTTTTAAAAGTAAATTACCTATATTTCTATGGAAATTCAGACAATTCAAATATAAAGAACATAAAATTATAATTGTCACAAAACCTACAAGGATATGTTTATCTCATGTATAAATCAGGGAAAAATATTTCAGGATCATCAATAATAATCGTCTCTCAACCTCAAATTATTGATATAAAAATCATGCAAAGAATGGTCAAATCCTAACATGCATTAAGCCTAGAAAAGTTCTCACAACCAATTTGAAATTAAAATACCAACTATTAATTAAGAAGAATAAAATTCAATAAACGATTACACCAAATCTCCAAGTCAAGAGAGTTTAGCTTATCATGTTCGATAATTCAAAATACCAACTCAAAAATAAATCCATAATAAAACTACAAATTAAAAGGGAAATAAGAAATAAAACTCGTGTCGATTCCACGTTTCCGCTGTAATCTTCACGATCCCGAGCATGTAAATATGTACTTGGTGGTCCCAAAAATCTCTTCTAACTCTAAAAATTATGTAATTTCAAAATTGGGATTGACTCTCCAAATCGGCTGTCCAAAAACTCCATAAAAATATGTATTTATATGGAAATTTAGGTAAAAATTGTGCATAATAGGTCTGGAGGAGCTCAGATTAGGTGTAGCGCGCATCCATTGAGTTTGATGCAGGTGCAGAGGCTGAAGGCGTGAGAATGGCGCGACACTATATTAAACATAGCGAATAAAAGTATAAATATTATTAGGTAGTGTGGTGGTTAACTGGTTGTCTAGGTTGTGCTGTGCGTGTAGCTGCCTGCATTTTAGCGTTTTTATTTTTTTCATCATTTTGTAGCGCCTAGGCGGGCGCTATGCTCTCGGGTTTTCAAATTCCTTCTTTTTGTCACTTGGGAACTTCAAATTTCATCCAAATAACTCTCCAAAATGCTCGATATATATAATCGTGAAAGTACACATTTAATCCTCTAAACTAGCATAAAATAAGTCATAAAGATAGCTCATTTTGTGTGTTATCAAGTAGACGATAGAGCTGCTTCAGGTTGAAGATTAACCATAAACTAAACTAACAAAAGAAAAATAATAATAATAATGAAAAGTCAAAAAAGAAAGAAAAAAATAATCAATTCTTATAATGGCGCAGGTATATAGGGATTTCCTTCTACCTAATAATGAATATTAATAATATTATTATTTTATTTAGTTATTTAAATTTTAAAATATTTACTCTTCTAATTCTACCCTATTGAATTAATTAAATATTTTTTAAACTTTAATACTTTTCATCTTTATTGTTATAGTTGATGTGTTTTTTCTGGAGTATTTTGAACCTTGAAATTAGGTAATATTTTCATATTATTTTTTTGAGTTATTTAATATTTGGATATATAATTCTCTAATCTAAACTTTGATATGTATATTTATATTTATATTTCAATGTTATTTACCAAATTGAAATTTGCGATACACGATACAATAAATTTTAATTTTGATACACGTTTCGTTTCACCAGTTCATAGTACTATTAAAATATCTATAGGTAGTTCCCAAGTGTAGGTGTGTATGTATACCTGGTAGTCTGCAGGGCGCTCAATTAGTCTGAAGGGGTATACACGTGTACATACCTCAATCTGAACTTAACGGGAAGATATCAATGTAGGGATTGTTGTAGGTTAACGATGAAATCATCCTATAGATCTTGACTGACCGCCCCTACATTGTAGAGTGCCAAGAGCGATGGTTTGTTTCCTATTTTTAGGGTATCCACATCGGGATTGCACTAGTTATAGTCATTGTGTATGAGTGTGTCCGCGTATATACCTTGACAGGTTGTGCATGACAACACCATTCTGAAGGGATATGCGCTATACATCACCCCACCCAACCTAATAGAAACAATAACCCTAGCTGAAATTAACGGCAAACGAACAACCTTAACAAAAAAATTATGGTCTTTAATTATTTTATTTTCAAATAAATAAATTGTAAATTAATAAATAGGAAATAAATAGAAGAGTTATAATGGAGAACAAAAAATAACAACTCCTACAATCACTCTAGATATAGTGCAAGTCATTCCAACATTTAGACATTTTCCATTTCTGCTAATTAAACCTAGACAAATCCTCTTGATTTTCCATTACTTTTTGGGTTGTTTGCAACATTCAAGCCCATCTAAAAGTCCAACAAATTTGTATCTGAGCAGAAAAGATTCAAGAAAGTAACTCTTCAAGAATTTCAAGATCAAGATTCATTCAAGATTCAAGCAAGAATGACTATTGCAAGATATTACATAGAGAAATTTGATGGTTAGGAAAATTGTTTTTTATGGAAAGCAAAAATTAAAGTTATCCTTGGGCAGCAAAAGACAATTAAAGTTATTCAAGACCCTTCAAAACTACCTACGACATTAACAAATGATGAAAAAGAAACAATGAAACTTACAAGACCTCTCAAACAAGATATATCTAAGGGAGAATTTTTTTACATACAAGATGAACTCATCAAGAACATTAATAGAAAATTTTGATGACTACAAAAAATTGACATCAGAACTTAAAAGCCTTGGAGAAAAAATAGGTAATGAGAATGAAGCATTCATCCTACTAAATTCACTACCAAAGGCTTACAAATAAATAAAAACAACATTGAAGTATGAGAGAGATTCAATTACCACATATGTTATAATTTCAGCACTTAGAACTAAAGAAATGAAAATTCAGTCATAAAAGAAAGAAAGCACAAGAGTTGAAAGACTTTTCGTTAAAGGAAAGTCAAAGAACAAATAGAGAAACAACAAAAATCAGTAAGAAGAAAACAAAAACAAGCCTAAAGGTAAATGTACTTTCTATCATAGAGATAATCACACAAGGAATGAGTGTTTCTTTCTTAAAATTAAGAAAAATCGAAAATCCAGAAAAGATAAACAAGGAGAAGCAGCAGTTGGAGAGAATTCTAATCACTCTCTCACTTTCCAAGATGCCCTAGCAATTAGTGATGAACTTGTAAAACAAGTCAGCCCCTTGGAAAAACAAGATTAGGTATTATATGACTCCATACAAAGCATGGTTTAACACCTATAAGGATTATGATGGAGGTTTGGTGTACAAGGGAAATAATAATGCTTGCAAAGTTGTAGGTATTAGATCGGTTTTACTAAAACTGAGTGATGGGTCAGTTAAATTGCTTCGAAATGTGAGGCATGTGCCTAAACTAAATAGGAATTTGATATCCTTAGGGATGCTAGACTCAATTGGTTGTGAATACTGAGGTTTTTGTGGCACTTTTAAAGTCTTTAAAGACTCCAAAACAGTCGTAATTCGGGTTCAGATGAATGATCTATTTGTGATAAAAGGAGTGAAGAAGAGGGTTCAATCGACTCTCTCAGACACTAATGTTAAACTAACAGACTATGGCACAAAAGACTCTCACATAAGTGCTAAATGTTTGCAAGTTCTTTCTAAACAAATGACTTTTACCTCATGATATATGTAACAATCTAACATTTTGTGAACACTGTGTAATGGGCACAGCTACAAGGCAAGGTTTCACAAAAGCTCAACATACCACTAAAGAAATCCTAGACTACATACACTCAGATCTTTGGAGCCCCTCTCAAATACCATCATTAAGCGGTTCATTGCATTTCCTATTCCTTATTGATGATTATGTTGGAAAAACATGAGATATAAATAACACAGAATAACAAACTAAATTATATCTCAGGTTCCCACTTCACATGTTAGAATCAAATAAGTTATTGATGGGACAAAAGTGTGTGTGGTTGAAAATGGTTTTAAATTGATAAGTTCAAGCGCAAGTGTACGCTGTCAGCAAATAATAATTATAGAAGTACTCTAAGATATTGAATCCCAAAAGACTGAGCTTCAATTCAGTTTAGAAAACTCAATAAATCAACAAGTGTTGTAACCAAATGAGAGTAGTGTGTGTAACAAAGATGGTAGTGGTTTTGATTGGTAACCGTGGTGAATGAATCAAGGTAAGTAAGAGACTTTGATTCAGGTTCAATCACTATTCCTAAAGGCTTTTAACCCCAATGCGACTGCATTTCCCGTCACATTGCCTACTTATTTATGGGCTATGAATTCACCTCATATTCGGCCTCCGTGGTATACTTTTAGGAGTCCAAGCCATTAAACCTTTATTCCTAGAGTTAATGTGAACTTAGGTAGATCACGCATACAATTCTTTAGTCATACGACGTGCCTTATTTCTAAGTGGACATATGGCGACCTATTCTTAGGCTCTTAGTCTAGTATTCCCTCATGAGATTCGTATGTGTTGCCAGAGTCTTCTCAGTGCTCTGACTCAACTACCATGTCAATCTAAGTAGCTAATTCAGATAACAAGACTGAATGATAGTCAACGAGGAAAATATGTAAAGTAAATGACAACGGGTAAATAAGTCTTGTGGAATTGAATTCACTTCAGTCCCAAGGTATCCACCGAATCAGATCCTTTAGAGAATTTAGTTTATAAATAAAATAACTGAAAGCTTCATCGAATTGTAATTCATGATTACAAAGTACTAAATTAATCTCAACTCAAAATGGAAATTACAAAGAATTGAAATGCGACTAATCTAGAATGGATATACAATAAGACTTGTAAAACTTGAAAGTAACATCCGACTAACTATGACTAGCTAAAGACTTGGTAGGTTGTTGAACCCTCCTTAGAGATTTGATAGGTTGTTGAAACCTCCTTAGAGAGAGAGTTGATAGGTTGTTGAAACCTCCTTAGAGATTTCTGAAGTCTCCAGCCACAAGAAAAGAAGAGTGGACTCGGTCTTCTTCGACGACTCTAACTGCCTTTGACTTGGTCTTTGTTCAAATTGCGGCCACATAAACTCTCTGTAAAATATGAGTTCTTTGTAAAATTTCCTCCAAGAAAGTAAATTGATTGCGCCATTTAGTGGAAGGTAGATCATTTGACTGAACCACTTTAAATTCTTGTGTATTTTATTCTTCTCCTTCTTCTTTTTTCATCTTCTTCGTTCGAATCGTTGTGCCCTAGAAAAATCACCAGAGGTTTGTTATTGCCCTATTTTTCCCTAAACTTGCATTTTTGCAAGATTGATTTTCGTTTCAGCTTTCTATTTCCTTTGCATGTGAACTGCTACGTGTTTGCAAGACATCCACACATCTGTCAAATTAATTAGGTTAGTCATATTTCTTTTTTGGTTGTTTGCAACATTTAAGCTCATCTATAAGCCCAACAAGTATCCTTCATAAAGGCTATAAATGTCTTGTCGCCTATGGTAGATTATTTGTTTCTAGGCATGTAATATTTGATGAGACATCATTTCCCACCACTACGTTTTTGTCTTCTTCCCACTCTGAAAATGTAGCTCCTCCCATAGTCACATATTGCTTACCACAGTCATTGTTTTTACAACATGTGGGGTGAGAGATTCAAACCTTTAAACTCTTGGTCACTAGTTCGTACATTATGTCAGTTGAGCTATGTTCATGTTGACTACCTCATTGTCATTTCACCGCCTAATAATCTCTCCCTAAAATCGGCTGCCCCAAGTGCATATATTAGCAACCATGACTTTTCTTTATCAACCTCACACGCTAATAATGTACCTATGTATGCCTCTGACTTGTCCCATCACCAACATTTATTAACAACTTCACCTTTATCCTTAAATTACTCCTCACGCGATCAAAACTTTCCCATTCCCCCTTCTTTTTCATTATCAGCTCACAAACCTTCAACATCAAATCTATCTAGCCCTTCGACCTTTCTAATCCTATCATTGACTCTTCCTCACAAACCTCTGCCTCTCAAACTGATGCTTCAACATCTTATCCTCCACCGGTGTATTCATTTTCTACGGTGTAAATCAACATCCTATGGTCACACGAGCCAAAGCTGCTATTTTCAGACCCAAGATCTTCCTAGCTGAATACACCGAGATTGAACCCTTGAATGTCAAAGCTCTTAAATGTGAACATTAGGTTAGTGTTATGAAGAAAGAATATGTTGCATTAGTTCAAATGATATGAGTCCTTAAAATTTCCACCTACTGATAAAAAGATCAAGATCATTGGATGAAAATGGGTATTCAAGATCAAACAAAATCTGATGGATCTATTGCCCGATAATAATGCAAGACTTATTGCTCAAGGCTTTCATCAAGTGGTTAATCTCGATTACACTGAGACAATAAGTCCAGTTGTAATTAAACCAATTACAAATCGAGTTATTTTTTACCTTTGCTCTAGCGTATAGTTGGGTCAGGTTCACATCAATAATGCATTTCTTGATGGCTCTCTTAGTGAGGAAGTTTTTATGTCACAATCATTTTGCATCGTCTCTATTACTCACCCGAATATAATTAGTAGATCAAAAAAGACTTTGTATGGAGTCAAACAAGCTTCGCGTGCTTGGTATGAATGACAGTACTTTTTTGCACTCTCTTGGTTTTATGAACTCCAAAGCAGATTATTCTTTGTTGATTTGTCATAAAAATGATTTCAAATGTTATATCTTGGTCTATGTTGATGATATAGTTATTATTAAAAATGATTATTGGTAGACTATTAAACCAATACTTCGATATCATAGTGGTACGTTGGATCATGGTCTCGTGTTTTGCAAACCAAAGAATTGCAACTTCAAGGATATTATGATCCTGATTGAGAATCAGATCCCGATGATAGGAAATCTACGTCTGATTTTTTTGTATACTTTTGGGGAAATTTGATTCAATTGGCATCCAAGAAGCAAAGCATTGTATCACGTTATAATACTAAAGCCGAATACCAAAGTCTCGTTCATGTCTCGGTTGAACTACTATATGGTTGCAATCTTTGTTTTGTGATCTGCAACTTACACTTGATAGACCTCCAACTCTTTGATGTGATTACTTGAGCGCAATGCATCTGAGTGCTAATATTGTTTTGTATTCACATACTAAACATGTTGAGATCGACATATACTTTGTTCGAGATTTGGTTTTCCAAAAACAATTGAGCATCTATCGTCTTCCAGCCACTACCCAAATTGCATATATCCCTACCAAACCTCTCTCGACCTCTCAATTTCTACCATTACAGACTAAGCTCAATGATGTGAAAACCCTAGCCAATTGAAATTAGGAACCCTTTGGTTATGTGAACCCCTAATTCTCAAATGCCAAAACTCCCAAATCAACTCGATTTCAACCCTAAGGATTGGGTTAGACACAGATTGCCTTAAGATCAAAGCTCTTGAGACAGAGAACACGTTCTTGGCTCAAGAGTCGAACACTCCACAAGATAGGAGGATCAATCCTACTTGAATGTTCTTGGCATGCAATTCAATCCATGAATTGCAAAGTGGACCAAGAAGCTCTCTTGGCTAAACTTGACAGAAAAGCATAAAGCTTAAACTCAATTCAACATTAATCACTCCTTACAACCTAATGGCAAAGCTTTATATAGCCTCCCAAAACCCTAAATGTCAAATCATAATTCATAGCAAAATGACTAAAATAACCCTACTTAAATATGTCATAAAAGGATAAAATTAGAAAACAATAAAATTACATCAAATTATTTAATAAAATATAAATAACAATTTGATGCCTTGGGCGATCATCCTCTCCTTCTTTTGAAGGATTCGTCCTCGAATCCAAATTAATTCCTTGTAATGTTGTTTTAAAGTCATGAGAAGAAAATGGTATAGCTCTTCTTGGGTTTCTCTTGGATGGTCTCCCTCGTAAGGCAATTTCATAGTCTTGTGATGTCAAAGACTCATTTCTTCTTGGATTCTATCTCTTTCGAAAATAATGTTGATCATTACAATTCACATGCAGTTGGCGACCATGAATATGTTTAAGGCCAATCTTTGAGATTTTCTTTTATAATAAATGCTTTAATAGCCTGCAAAAACTCAAAAGAAAAACTAGGCAAACTTGGTCGAAGCTCACCTGTCAGAAAACAAACTTTTTTATTAAAAAGTTCATGAATGTTTTGTTTTGAAATCAAGAAAGATTTTACCTCAAAAGTTTCCAAACTCACATTCTTGGCTTTTCTCTCATTTTTATTTAGAGATTGAGTATTACTCACATTTTTTTCTATCTCATTCGTGTTTTCACACTTTTCTTCTTCATATGTCTCTATTGCTTTTTCCTCAGTCTCATGCCTTTTGTTTTCCAACTCACACACATCAAGTTTTACTTCTCTTGGAAGAAATGATACAGTAGTAGGATCATATGTTACTTTGTGATCGTCTAATGCACTAACAATGTCCTCACATAGTACTCTCATTTCAAGCTCACTACCATCTACTTCCTCTACTCGACTACTATCAACACATGCTACTCCAGAAATAAGTGGTACAACAATTGTAGTAGAATTGCAATCATGTGATTCTTTGCTATCTAATGGCCTACTAAGTAGAATTTCATTATCATGCTTAGGTACAATATTAGCAACTTTCTCTATACCACACTCTACTTTAGTAAAATGCTCATATTTTGTAGGTAAATTAATCATTCCCACAATATCAGAATTGGAGCTAGATTTAAATTTAGCGTACCTTGAAGATCTTCTTTGAAGTGTCCTTTCTATCTTGATGGCAACGTACACCATCTCTTCCAAATCCTTGCAAGGCCGAATTTTTTCTCGTTCAACAATCATCTTAGCAATCTTCCCATTAAGATCATTGTAGAATCGATCCATGGTAGCTTCATCTTCCTCATGTAAGTCCAATCTCTCCATCAATATTTGCATCTCCTGGTAATAATCATCAACACTTTTGCTCCCTTGACGTAGAACTTGAAGTTTTAGTGCACAATCTCCCAAGTATAGTTTCGGTACAAATCGCTTCTGATGGAGCGCATGTAGCGCAGCGGAAGCTAGTCAGATAAGTGGCACTCTAATTTTATCAATTTAGCTAAACTAGAAACTTGCTCAAAACTAGAAATAAAAGAAATTAGAACACTTACCTCTTGTAGTTCTAAAAACTTCTATTCCGATGCTCGAATCTCCTCACGAACCCTTCGAAGCTTCCCTCGAACTCCTCGAGAACCACCTCTGATAGTCCCGCTATCCTCGGGACGAGCAACAGAGTGGTGGGACTTCTTTATGAAAGAAAAAGTTTGGAAGAAGAAGATGGGAAGATGAAAGTGATGAGATTTTTGTGAGAAATATCTAACACTTAGCTTTCTAATTTCTCAAGTAACATGAACTCTTCATGCTCATCCAAATATTCAAACTCTTTGAAAATTCATCAACCTCAAACCATTTGAACTTCATCCAATTTATAGGCAATTCACATGCAACAAACTCTTTGCTTAGCATGACACCTCAAATTGGATGGATTAGTCTTCAACCAAGTGTTCCAAAATTGATGAGTTTATGCATGTTGTTGGTGATTCACAATCCACTTCACAACTTGGATAAATCCACTCAACTTGGATAATCTCACTTGTGATATTTTGTCATTTTAAAATTAATTCATAATTAATTTTAATAAACAAAATAAATTTTAATTAAATAAACTTTTTAATTAATTAATATTATTATTTAATTCAATATCAAATATTAATTAAATAATAAGACTAATCTTTGTTTCTTAAACTGAATCATCACACATGAATCTCTATTCATGTTTTAGACTGATCCCATATTTAAATCATATTTAAATATGTCCATCATTCTTCCAAAAATGAATTTGAATAAATTCAAATTCTTTTTCTCTCATATTGTTACACGACTTAATCCGAGCTAGCCAGGAGAACCTAAAGGACCTACAGATCATGAGCTCCAACGATACGAGATTAACCAGCCAAACTCTTTAGCCAAGCTAACCAACAATCGTTAACCCCGGAGACTCCACTAAAATCCAAGGGTTGCACTCTCCTCACCGTAGATATATTTTTGTCCTCTTGATATAACCATCATCAGTAAGTCGATCCTTCACAGGTTATTCGTAATTACAGCTGGGTCAAAATAACCGTTTTACCCCCGTAATTACATCTTGTTCCTTAAGTCCTATTGATCCTCTAATGAACTATTGGTTTGTAGTCCAACCACCAAACTGATTGGTATCTGATCTCATCACTATACCAAGTCCCTCTCGGGCCAATGAGAAGGTGGGATCCCTAGTTCAAGACCCGGAGTCAGCACTTAAGGGAACAACCTCTCTATTAATCCCTCAAGGCGGGTAGGAGTGAATTCCATCTCGCAGGACTATGTTCCTAGCTACCTACCCGGTCTTATCCCCAAGATGGTAGGCTTATTGAGTCGGCGATCTGGGGTCACTCTCACCCATACAAGTCAAAGGATAAGCCCGAATAAACAGGAGTTCATAGCGTGCTCAGGATTCAGATCGAGTTACCTAGGTCATCATATGAAAAGGTCGGTCTTTACAGTAAACGAAGTTATAATGAAAGAGCGACTTGTTTCGCGGTTCAGTCTTATGCAAACTCATTGCATAGGATGCCCCCACTCGCATGTCTCCACATGAACGATTTCGGATCACATCGTTTGTACTATACAAAGTGGCCACGTCCAATAGTGTCCCCAGGATAAGGTACCCAACCTTATCCCTATACTATAGACCGTTCTTGCTATTACTTGAACTTGATCCACAATCATGTCACACATGAAGTTCAAGTATACAACCTATAGCCATTGGTTCTTTGTTTATTGGAGTTAGGTTAAAAGTAAACACAATTCACCTTATTCAATAACAACTTTACTGAATAAATCTCAATAACAACTTTATTGCAAAATAGAATATACATTCAGTTTACAAACCATGAGTTTTAGGACATAAAACCCAACAACTTCCTCATGTGCTCTTTCAACTCTAGCCATGTTTCCACTTTACCTTTTTGATGTCTCTTTCTCTTAGAACACACGTCACCCCACCAAGTTTAGGCATAACTTTTAAAATGTGTCGGAGAGATGATTACCTTTTTCTCTTCAAGGAAATTGTTGGTATGGAAAATGTGTCCAACTTCATGCTCCCACTGTAAGTAGTCTTCAGGATTAAATTTTCAATGAAACTTTGAGAATTTCATTGCTGCAAAAGAATAACAAGTGAAGAAAAAGTGGACCTCACAATTCACTCCCTCACGTGTTTCACTCGATAGATGAAATTCACTCGTGTTTACACTCAAAGATGTAGCACTCCTTACAAATATGTAGATTCTCTCAAAATAGGAAACATATAGCCAAGAGTTTGCAATATCAAGTACTTAAAGAGCAAACCTCGAACACAAAGGCGAGATTGGTGTGAAGTATTGACATTCAAGCAAAGAAACAAATAGAATCAACCACAAATAAGAAAATTAAGAATAAAGAACCTAAGGTTCAAGACACAACAAACCAGACAAGAAGCAACGAAATAAAAATATCTAGAATTAAGAATCTAAGACCCAAAATTCAAAGAATTATGCAAGATGAACAAAGAAAAAGGTAATCTAGACAAATAGTCGAAGCAAACAAAGAAACAATGAAGCAAGATTGAAGAATATAAATATAAATTCCCCCGAACTCTAAAATTAACAAGAGGTAACCTTTAGAATTCTAGAAGTTGAAAACTAGAATTATTTGATCTTGAAACATTTAATCTATGAAGAAAATTGAAGTTTTCACCAACTAATCCACTTGCTTTAGCAGCTACAAAATTCGTCAGAACTAAAATTCAACTTGATTTTTCAATTGCATCCAAACTACAAATTCAATTCCATTCACTGATTTCAATCGATTCAATGTGAGTCACCTGCCCAAGCAATTTCACCTTCTTGATCGATTCAATTTCCGCCTTCTGCTTTTTTTTCCCTCTGAATTCACCAAATTCCAAGCCCATAAATCACAAAATTCAATCGGAAAATTCACTGCCTATTTTTTTTTCAAAGTAATTGGACCGATATTTTTTTCACTCCTCTTCACAAACTCACAGCTCCAACAAACTAAACCACGACCTTCTATTATGTTTTTTTTGTCTTTCTCGAAAAAAAAAGATCAAAACTCAACAGAATTCAACCAAGAAATTGAAAACTATGAATCTAAAGACTACATTCCTAAGATTGCAATTTTTTTTCCTAGAATAATAAGAATGCAACATCCATAATTTTAGAACTACAAAATATGAATAAAATAAAACCCCTAAAGATGCAATATAAACTCAAATAAATAAGGATAAAACTCACAGGATATATCCGATCTAGAGCGCCTAAGCTCTGATACCAAATGATGTGAAAACTCTAGCCAATTGAAATTAGGAACCGTTTGGTTATGTGAACCCCTAATTCTCAAATGCCAAACCTCCCAAATCAACTAGATTTCAACCCTAAGGATTGGGTTAGACACATATTGCCTTAAGATCAAAGCTCTTGAGACAAAGAACAAGTTCTTGGCTCAAGAGTCGAACACTCCACAAGATAGGAGGATCAATCCTACTTGAATGTTCTTGGTATGCAATTCAAGCCATGAATTGCAAAGTGGATCAAGAAGTTCTCTCTTGGCTAAACTTGACAGAAAAACATAAAGCTTAAACTCAATTCATCGTTAATCTCCCCTTACAACCTAATGGCAAAGCTTTATATAGCCTCCCAAAACCCTAAATGTCAAATCATAATTCATAGCAAAATGACTAAAATAATCCTGCTTAAATATGTCACAAAAGGATAATGTTAGGATACAAACAATATCCCACATTGCCTAGAAAAGGGAAAGATCATGGGTATATAATTGGTGACAATTATCTCCAATTGGTATGAGGCCTTTTGGGTGAAACCAAAAGCAAAGCCATGAGAGTTTAGGCCCAAAGTGGACAATATCATACCATTGTGGAGATGTCCGTTGTCCTTAATAAGTGGTATCAGAGCTATGTCCCTAACTTAGCTATGTTTGTAAAAATCCTCGGGTGTCGAATAAAGATATTGACGAGTCTCCCAAATGACATTGTCATAATTTGAGTCATAGCGAATCCGTGGTTGAGCGGGATGCTTAATTGTAATTCGGATGGGTGACTATTTGTGGTTGAGCTTTCCAGGTTGCTCAAGGATCCTATCTGTGGGGAGGTCGTGGTACTTTGTTCTAGGGGAAGATTTGTTGGAACTAGCTATGTTTGTAAAAATCCTCGGGTGTCGAATAAAGATATTGACGAGTCTCCCAAATGACATTGTCATAATTTGAGTCATAGCGAATCCGTGGTTGAGCGGAATGCTTAATTGTAATTCGGATGGGTGACTATTTGTGGTTGAGCTTTCCAGGTTGCTCAAGGATCCTATCTGTGGGGAGGTCGTGGTACTTTGTTCTAGGGGAAGATTTGTTGGAACAAAGTAGACTTAAGTGTGGTACTTTGTTTGAGGGGAAGATTGTTAGGATACAAACAATATCCCACATTGGCTAGAAAAGGGAAAGATCATTGGTATATAATTGGTGACAATTATCTCCAATTGGTATGAGGCCTTTTGGGTGAAACCAAAAGCAAAGCCATGAGGGTTCTCCAATTGGTATGAGGCCTTTTGTTTGAAACCAAAAGCAAAGCCATGAGGGTTCTCCAATTGGTATGAGGCCTTTTGTTTGAAACCAAAAGCAGCCATGAGGGTTTAGGCCCAAAGTGGACAATATCATACCATTATGGAGCTTAATAGATAAAATTAGAAAACAATAAAATTATATCAAATTATTTAATAAAATATAAATAACAATTTGATGCCTTGGGCGGTTCATATCACTCAACGTCTTCTCTCCATCCTCGGGTGAGACTTATATTATTGTTATAAAATTATTACATATCAAATCTATTTGTTCCAACTGCAATCATATTCTTAGGTCTCATTTTGTTATTAGATTTAACATGTAACTTATGACCTTTATTTAAATCTACATATGAGAAATATATATATATATATATATATATATATGAGAAATATATTACTTTGTTATGTTTCTTATTATCTCATCTCTCATATTGAGAATTTTAATTGAACACAAACTAAAGAGAGTCAGAGCCATTTTTTAGAAAGAATTAATGGACAATGACTCATTTTAATTACTTTCGAACTCGTTTTAAGTGCAGTAAAATTAGACTCTAACCTTAAAAAAAAAAAAAACTTATGTTTAGAGTTTCAGACTAGTTTCGAACAAATCAAACAAGCTTTTAAGGTTGACGTTGGGTCGACCCAAAGACCATTGCCTCAAAGTCAGTCCATTTTTCAGATTGTGATTAAAATAAGTGATTTTGCTATCAGACTGTCTTAGTGCTAGATTGAAAATTGTATGATGTTTGAGACTGATATGTGTTGAATGTTGAAAGAACATGTTATTCTCATGAAAGTTTTCAATGTTGCATCATTTGATGACAATATGTTTATTTAATGGGACCTTATACTTAAAAAAGAAAAAAGAAAAAGAAAAAAGACATCATGTATGTATGATCACCAATATAACTCCATAATAATTTTTAGTGAGAATTACCTCCTAGTAGGACATGTACACATATGAGGTGAATTTGTAGGAAGGTATTGCACCACATATAGAGTTTGACTTTAAAGTTACACTACTTAGATCCCACCACGAGTTGACATAAACAAAATATCAATTTCAGGTATACTTACCCATAAGGTACTATGTTAAAAAATACCTTGCACCACTAAAGGATCGCCAACTATCCTCTGGTAGCGTTTGGTCTTACAGTTTAGACCCGCATAGACACCACTCAGAATTGATACATCTTTTGCGATAGATTGTTTGTTCACTTAGTTAGTACACGGTTTATGTTAACTACATAGTGTCTCACATGTTTTTAGTACCATGATGACCAATTTCGATATCTAGATATTTTTAATACTCAACATTTTTTAAAAACACATTTTTTGTCGGGAATGACAAGGACATACAAGACGAGTTAGAGTAATGCTTGACTATAAATGATTAAAATTTTAAAAATTAAAATTCAAATTGAGAATAATCAAATACATAAGTGGTCATTTTCTACATTAAGCTAAAATTAAAGTGTAAAATGAAATATAAAATTGATATTCAACTTTTATATTTATTTAATTTAAGAAAACCAAAAATAATAAATGAAAAAAAAACATTATAAATGAATTAATAAAAGGACTAAATAGGATGATAAAGTTTTTCTCTTGTAACTAAATTAATTTTTCAAAGATAATTAAATTAAAATTATTGAAAATTAATATAAATTAGAAAAGATTAAAGAAAAAAAAAATCACATCTATCCAAAACTGAGCTCACTGTAAATAAAAATAAAAAAGAATTAAAAGAAATGGGAAAACCTAACTCTTTCATCTTCTTCTTCTTCTTCTTCTTCATTTTCATCTTCATGCCGTTTCCTCCTCCTAACTCTTTCATCAGTGTCGCCGCCGTATCTCTCCCGTTCACTGCTGCCGCTGCCGCAGTCTTTCTTCCGTTCGTGCCATTGCACCGATTTTCTACTCCATTGTTGTTACTGGTATTCTCCCAATCTCCATCTGTATCTTTCTTCTCACTTGAAAAGAAACAAATTAGAACTTGTCTAATGAAAGAATGGAGGAGTTGTTTGATTTTTAGTTTTTATTAATAACAATAGCCGAATAGCAACGAAAAAGAAAACCAGCCTTGAATTGGGACGTGGGTTGTGTTTGGCTGTTCTGATTCGTACATGAATCAGTCATCCAATTCGCTTTTAATTCCTAGCTTGATTGATTGACCGAACAACTTCAACCTTATTTATATTTGTATATTTGTAGATTATAGTTGGGAGTAGACGATGGGTTTTTTTTTCTTTTTTTTTCTTTGTAAATTGAAATTCTCTCCTTCAACTAATCAATACAATAACCAATGATACTTTGAATTTATAGAAATAAGAGCACGAATCCAGACATATTTTTTATTGGAATACATCAATCACCGAGGGAAGTTTAAACCTGATTATAAACATGAGTCCAGACATATTTTTCAATTATTCATTAGGAGTAATTGAAATTGTAATGAACGAACCACTGTGTTCTATGAATGTGGATTATTTTTCTTCCGCAATTTAAAATTCAACTACTTATTTCAGAAATTAAGACAAAAGGGTACACAATTTACATTGAAGGGCTAAACTTGGCACAAAAATTTCTCCCTGATTATGCCTTTTATATATACTATAGATATGGATATAGATATAGATAGATGTTATACTGCTGGAAAAATTCATACCCGTATAATGGCACACCTATATTATTGATATATATGTTCTGGAAACAAGCATTTATCCCTGTAATTACTTACTTTTATTCCTTATATTGTGTTTCACACTCCTAATTATTTACCCTCTTTTGTTAAAATCTTCTCCCCTGTCACCCCTCCAAGTCTCAAACAAGGTCTCTAACTCAAGTTTTTGTTTTATTTTCCAGATTGAACCACAGCAATGGAACCAGACAATGAAGAAGAGGTAAAGACGTTTAAGAGTTTGGGGATATGTGAGCAATTGGTGGAGGCATGCGAGAGTATAGGCTGGAAAAATCCATCTAAGATTCAGTCTGAGGCCATTCCTCATGCCCTGGAAGGTTCTTTCTTTGGCTTATGCATTTTTTACTTTAGTCATTTCCTCTGTTCAAGTATTTTTTTTTTAATTCAACCAATGCCATAGTTTTTTTTTTCCTTATAAGAAACAAGCCAACACCTTCATCAGAAAAGGCACCAAAAGGGCCAATATTTCCTAACAGACCAAGGGACAAGATGTCCCTTTTCCAAAAGGAGGGATTGCAAAAAGGTCCTTCAATCTAAATTGATAGTGTGAGTAGAATAATTACAAAGAGCTTGTGTTGGGCACTCCAGTTGAGCTGTACTCACAAGAGTAAACTAAAGTAGCGAACTTATCTGAATTTTTTTATTGCATTCCTCTCTTTCCACATCATTCACAAGATCACCTTGGCCACATTGATCCACAACACCCTAGCTTTTCCTTTCAACCATAGAGGGCTTCTGACAACCATTCTTCTATACGCTTCGGTTTACACCAATGAACTCCAAAGAATATTACATAAGTGATTCTGCATTTCAGAAACAAACTTACAATGCAATAGGAGCTGGGACACAGTTTCTTCACTTCTATTACACATCACACACATGTGGGGGGAAAGCTGCATTTTGGGGTTTCTTTTTTGCATTCTATCCATAGTGTTGATGCTCCTAACACTGTTGTCCAAAGCAAAATATTCACCTTTTTAGGAGCAGTTTTCTCCCAAATCAGGTTACACAGTTTTCTATCAAGAGATTTTGTTTCCATGCCCCAATCTTAATTTCTGTTGTATTAATTACAAGAGATTTTGATTCCATTCCCCAATCAAGAATCAAAACCTCAATCATGATTCCCGTTGTATTTGAATCCTCCCTCACTCGAACCAGAATACCAATCTTGGTTTCCATTGTATGGTTGAAATCTTTGTCTTTCTTGTGTATCATATCTCCAACTACTTGTCTTTCTTAAGTTGTAGTTTTTTGTTCTTGCAAATCTTGTATTGGATTTTGGTTCGCCATAATGTTGTCTATGTTCTCTCATCTCTTCTTTGGAAGTGGGTACTCTAAAAGGTATCATCTTGTAATTTGATGTGCAATATTGAATATTGAGCATAACTTCACAAAGCTCCCTCTTGCAAACTGCATTAACAAGAGTTTCCTGATCTCCATTGGCGGCAATTAATGTTGGCTCAGACAATTGCACTGATACCAATTTGGTGTAGCCTAAATGGTGAAGGAAAGAATTCTCCAAGAAATCTAACCCAAAGGATTTTATTATGATTATGAAGTGTTCATACAAGAGACTCACTCTATTTACGGAGGATTTAAAAAACTACAAAATAACTAAACAAAAAAAACTATTAAACGAACTCACTACATCACATATAGGACACCTTCTGATAAATTTCTCCCATGCTAAGAAGCACAAATGCAGTGAAGGGCAACATGAGCATAGCTTAGTGGATAAAACATCTCTACTTTCTCTAAGAAGTTGTAGGTTTGAATCTTCACCCATTCATGTGATGTAATATTCTAAAAAAAATGAAAGCACATGTGAAAACATGTGACTAGCACGTGATGAATATCACACGACATGGATATGGTGACGCTTTAAATGCCAATTTCAAGTAGGACACTACAAGTAGGACTGTAGGAGTAGGACACCAAGTGATAACCTATTATCTATACAAGTCCATTACCTGGCCAGTACAAAATACAAGAACTTTCCAGTTAGGAGCTACCTATCCCCCTTAAGATATTGTTTTGAAAGTTATACCCTCTCAATTTTATTGTTCTCAATTGTCGAGGCTTTTGTCTATAACCACTTTGGGTTTGGGGCCTGCACTTCTTTATTCATTCATTCAATTATAGTATTTATTACTGAAAAGTTAATTTGAACGTTTATGTATTTTCATTCTCTGTATATGGCATAGCAATAGCACAAGCTAGACTTGCATGCAAATTTTAGAATGCAGGTCTAATTTTGATCTGTGGTGCCTTTCTTCCATTTTTGTTTTTTCTTTGTTTTCACTATTGTTTCCTGGAAACTTATGTGTGTGGTATTGATAATGTTCAACCTTATGACTGTTGTAATGCAGGAAAGGATTTAATTGGACTTGCACAAACTGGTTCTGGGAAAACTGGAGCTTTTGCTCTTCCCATTTTGCAAGCCTTTTTGGAGGCTCCTCAAGCATTTTTTGCCTGTGTGCTCTCTCCCACAAGGTTTGATACCCAATCATAGTAGATGATATGTGCATAGACACGTCTTATCCTAAAAAGAAAAGACTGATCTTTTTGAAAGATTTTAGCCTGTCTATCAACTTCAAATACTTGCTGCTATTGTTTTTCTTCAGGGAGCTTGCAATTCAAATTGCTGAGCAATTTGAAGCTTTAGGGTCTGGCATTGGTATTAAATGTGCAGTGGTAAGCTTTCAGCTAATATGGTCTACTAACTAGCAATGCTGATTATAAATCTTGAGGATATTATATTATAGGTGAATACATAATGGTTACATACGTATTAAATTACTGTGTTTTAAACGTTCAGTTATCTAGTGTATAAATAATGAAAAATCTAAGTAATTTGTACACCATTTCATGAGTAATTCTTATATATTATAAATGAAATATAATGGCTATCAAATATTAACTAAACCCTATATTAATTTTATAGGAGGATATAGGGAAACATTATGCCATATATCCTTTATGTGGTGTGGCCATTGTGATGAGGAAGAAGACTTGCTCAGTGGTACTTATTGAGACTAGTTAGCTATAGCTTACAACCTCAGCCCTTTGGGATAATGTTTTTGCTATCTAAAGGGTGGCAGTTTGTTTGAGAGAGGATTAGTGTATGGGAGTTTGTTTATAGGAAGGTAGCTGCTAGGTGTCTAGTTGTCATTGGTATCTTACGGTTGTAAATTAAAGACAGAGAGGGAGATTAGAGGTTATAGGGATCGGGTAGTATGAACTGATTGTGCTTTACAGATGGAATGCGGCTCCTGTAGGGGATTGCAGATTTGTATTTTTTCTGGGTACTTTATTTTGAATAAAAGATATGGTTGAACTCTTTACTTCAATACCTAAAAGCTTGTGAGATAAGATACCTACCAAAGTTAGGTAAGAGAGACTAAGGTTCAAATAAAAATGCTTAACAAAAAACCTTATTGAGGAGCCGGCTCAACTTGAACATAGCTCAATTGGTTAAGGCATATACTCTCGGCTAAGAGGTCAGAGGTTTGAATCCCCCACCTCCATGTTGCTGAGCTAAAAAAAAAAGAACTTCTTGAGGATTTGAGGTTTCCTATTTTGCTTTTCTCGTTAGTATCTTCTTCTTGATGTTTTTTGTGCATGTGCGTTGATATCTAGTAAACATGGAGCTATCTTGGTGATAAGTATTTTATTTTAATCTTCTGTAGCTTGTTGGAGGGGTAGACATGGTGCAGCAAGCCATTAACTTGGCAAAAGAGCCACACATTGTTGTAAGTCTTTGTGATATTTTCTTTTTCTCTTGAACTTCAATCTACAGTGTGAATGTGACGGTCTATGTGAAAGTTCATGTCCTCTTCTTGACATTTTCTTTTTGTTCTTGTGGAATATGTGATAAAGTGATTTAGCCTCAAAGGTTTTTTTTTTATCAAGTCATAAGTCTCTCCAGGAAAAAATAAATAAAGTTACTCTTACTACTGCTACAATTGGTAACTTCTGCAGCAAGTAGTTAAACTTTAAACTACCACACATCATAAAGCATCAACAATCTTATGATGAAATACTTTTGTGTACATCATCTTTCTTATACACTTAGCCCGTTTGTAATTAGTTCAATGATGTCGAATGTTTTGTCATGGTTTCTTTTGCTGCTTGTTTATGTAGCTATTTATTTTATTGTAGATTGGGACACCTGGACGCCTTGTGGACCATCTATCCAATACGGAAGGTTTTTCCCTCCGCACATCGAAATATTTGGTGAGTTTTGTACACATTTACCTTTGAGTTTTTCTGGTAAGGAGAGACGATAAGCTTTCATGTAATTAAATATGTTTACTTGTTTGAAGTAATAATACGAAAATTGATGTATCTTTAATTTGGAGTTTTATTCAAGTTTCAATAGTAGAAACTAACAGACCAAACAACCAACAACTATAAAAATAACTAATTCTAATGGCTAATTTGACCAAAAGGACATTGGGCAGAATAGGCCCTACACCAAATTTTCCCCACCCTAAAGATAACTTGTCCTTGAGTGATTATAAGGAGCCAAAGAAAACTCACCAGGGTCGTGGCAGTAAAAAGGATTAGCAACTTTGAGTATTGAATTTTTCCGTAGGTCAGAAAGAAGATCAACCTGGTACACAGTATCACCAAATTTATCAATGATCTTGAACGGTCCCAACTTCTTGTGTCTGAACCAACCAACAATCTGGATTTTTGGAGGTGCACCATAACTAAATGCCCAATTTGAGAAGTCTTGCGTTTATGATCATCTGCAGATTCCTTGTAAGTAGTATTTGACCACTCCAAGTGTTCCTTGACCTCTGGATGCAAGCGTTGAATCCTTTCAGCCATTTCCTCAAACCTCCAAACTTAAATCAATGGAAGCTTAGTATAAACAATTTCACAAGGAGACTTCCCTCTTGAACAATTTTGCATATGGTTGAATTTAAATTCAGCTTGAGCAAGGGAGAGATCCCATTGAGTTGGCTTATCCCTAGGGGTGTACACATGTTGGGTTGGGGGTATTTTTTGGGGATTGGTTAGTAGTTCCCCGACCCAACCAAACCAGTTAGAGCGTGCAACCCAACCCTTAATTTATGGGTCGGGTCGTGTTTGTCTTATTTTTTGAATTGAAAATTGAATTTGTTTTAGATACTTTAAGTTGTACCTCCAATTTTTTTTTAATTGAAATTTTTTGAATTGAGGGAGAGACCCGAACACCCCAGGAAAAGAAAAATCACCCACCACCAAATTTTCAAAGAAGTCAAGTCCCCTGGGCAAAAGACAAGAATATTGTCGGCTAAGAAGCACCGACACTTTAAAAATGGTAAAGTGTCGGTGTCAGACACTCCCCCGACACGACACGCCCCCGACACGTGTCCGACACGCCAGCTGGCGTGTCTATTTTTAAATTATTATTTTTATTTTCCGACACTTCTAAGACACGTTTGTGACACTCCTGGGACACGGCTGACTGATTTTTTTTGTCTTTAAAAACATAACCCACCCAAGCAAGTCAAGACCCATACTTTTAAGCCCATTTATTTTTCATGAAAGTATTAGGGCAGGGGCAAAACTCACGATTGTTTCTCCAACTCCAAGTTCTTACTACTTCCCTCTCCCACCCAAACTTTCTTACGATTTCCCTCCCACCCAAACTCAATCGGCAAAGAACTCCTATATGAATTGTATGGAATGTATGTTGTTTTGATGTTTAAAGGTAGAAAAAAATTATATTAAAAGTATTAAATATTAACCATATGTCAAATCAAAATATGCACACACAAATATATATATATATATATATATATTAAAAAATTAGCGTGTCCCCAACGTGTCGTGTCCTACTTTTTTGGAAGTTGGCGTGTCACCGTGTCGTATTGTGTCGTGTCGCGTGTCGCGTGACGGTGTCAGTGCTTCTTAGATTGTCGGCATATTGCAAATGAGAAATCAACACATGCTGGCTTCCCACCTTCACACCTTGAAGAATCCTTCTTTTAAGACAATAATGAACCAACCGGCTAAAAGCACCAGCTATCGAAGTAAAAAGAAGACCATGTGCTCGCTGCATTCACCGGCCTATTTTTAGAGGGCCCTCTCTTAAATGAGAAATTCCCCTCTTTAATTTTAAAGCTGCTAACTTCACCTTCTTATCTTCCTGTACTCATAATTTTCCCTAAATCATTGATCTCATCTATATTGCGGTGGTTCTTGGATTGGTGACTGAAAGATTGAAGGTAAAGTCCTCATCGCTACAGAAGTACAAATCCTCCAATTTATAGGCCTTAAGCCAAGACTAACAAACCAACCAACCAACCAACTAAAACAGAAAGGAAATAGCCAACGGCTATAAAAATAACTAATTCCAATAGCTAGTTTGACGAAAGGATGGTTTATGCTCTCCACCATAATTTATGTTGTCTCTGATTTTGGGATCGATCAAAATGTATTGACAACATTTTTGTTACTGGAGAAGTGTAGAGAAGAAAAATATAGGGTTTTTACCCACCTTTGTTTCAACTCCTCCCCCAATCTTAGCTTGTGTCTGTACTTTTAGTCTTGTTTTCTTTAAGAACATGCATGGGAAGCACTAATCTTGATATAACTAATGGTTTTTTTGGGTGTTATTTTTTAAAGAAGCTTGTCTTGTTCTTTTTTGGTCTTGGTATCCTTTTTATTGCCGCTCTAGATGTATCATTTTTTTTTTATTTCTTCTGCTTCTCCATGTTTAATTTTTTTTTTAAGTTTTTTTTAGAATGTAAATGGTGAACTGTGTTCAACTTGCTCATGAAAAACGTGTAATGAAGGATTACTATACTTTTTTAAAAAATTAAACATGGAGAAGGATTACTATAGAATGTAAATGGTGAACTGTGTTCAACTTGCTCATGAAAAACGTGTAATGAAGGATTACTATACTGTTGCAAGTGCATCTAGTTCTTGTACACATACTGACTTTAGTAATAATCATGTACTGACCGGCCTGTTTTGCATGTTGAGCAGGTCCTTGATGAGGCAGACAGGTTATTGAACGAAGACATCGAAAAATTAATAGATGAAATCTTGAATGAAATTCCTCGTGAGAGAACATATCTATTTTCTGCTACTATGACAAAAAAGGTATATGAGTAAACATTTGATTTAATTTTCCCTTTTCTTTTTCCATGGAGAACAAAATTTTGTGTCCAGAATTAGGAATTAATTATTATTTTTTTTTTTGAAAAGAGGGATTAGCTGTTCACGAAAAAGCCATTAAGCGCTTCAGTTCCTTTACAAATATTAATTATCAGTACTAAGTTAATTTCTTTCAATGCATAGATGTCATATCTAAATGTTGACAAGTAGTGTCTGAACACTGGTAGTTTTGCTTTTGCGATTTTGTAACGATTAAACTTGCTGACCATGTTGAGATAATACTTTAGGTTCGGAAACTTCAAAGAGCTTGTTTAAGGAATCCTGTTAAGGTATGATTGGGATTATCAAAGATCTAGTTTTCATTTCCTGAGTTTATTCAAATTTTATTTTTCTTCGTCTTGAATTCTTTCAGATTGAAGTGGCAACCAAATATTCCACAGTAGCAACTTCATCAAGTCAAGAAAATTCCTTGGCGGAGGCCTCTAAAACACGGGCTGATGCAACGATTGACTATCACTTGGAGACTTCTGAAGACTTCTTCAATAATCTCGCCAGTAAGATCCAGCAAGGACTCGAATCCAAAGCTGTTGACTTGGGTGCTTTGGCAGAGCGACTTGTGAATTCAGCTATATACTGGTTAAGTCAAAAGCATGAAGTGCAGGGCACTTCAGATGATCAACCAAATGCCGGAAAGTCTGATTCTAATCTCAGTTGTGCAGTTGCTACAGAATTAAATAAACTTTTGCTGAGGGAGCCCAAAGATTTGGCTACAAAGCCAAAGATCAATGGCCCTTTTGAGGAGTGTAGTCAAGGATCCTCCGAACAAAACTCAGAAAACGTAGTCCGGGAGTATCCTTAGATTGAATTATTTGTTTATGCTTACTTACAGTTTTCTTATATTTCTTTTGACATTGATAGTTGGATGAACTGAATTCAATTACTTCATGCACTTTCCTTAACAACCCCAGACATGAACTGCAGATCTTCTTCCGAATGGAGATATTACGATCGCCGATTAGATTCAACATGAGTGAATCTATGAAGCAAAAGTTTGTCAAACATATTTGCTTGCTTTTAGAGACAATTCAATGCCATTTGGAGGAAGGATTTTTTGGAGACTGGAGCATTGAAAATTATGTTGGAAAAATCATAAAAAACAGGTACTTGTTTCTATACAAAAGTATATTTATGGTTAAATTCTCGACTTACTTTCACAGCTATAGTCTCCCTACTCTTATAGCCCAATGGAAGTGTTTTTTTAAATTCCCTTGGATTAGGGGTTGCCCCCACCTTTTGTAATTTCTTACCATCTATGGAACTGAAGGAATTGAATGTTTCTTATCATAAAAAAAGAAGATAAAATAGAGATGTAAATCATTTGTTGAGACAGATTCTGTTAATTCGGTATTTTTGGAATCTAGAATACTCGGTTTCAAAATGTTTAAACCCTTCATTTTTCCAATGTTGGGGATCCTCAACAAATTTCTACTAATCACTATTTTCTCGATAACCGGATGTTTTTAATGTTTTTCAACCAATTCTGTCTAGTTTAAAAGTGACTGAATGTTCAAGGAACAAGGTCACGTATTGATCTGACAAATCAACAAAATTCAGCTCCTTTATAACTACTCTACACGAAAAATTATAAATGAAGATATATATTTTTCGGTGGTTTGGGCTTGTTATGCACATCATCATATTTACACTGGTGCATGGGTTTAGGGCTTGTTGTAAACATCAAGCATCTTTACACTGGAGCATGGCCTTATTAGATTTGTGATACGAATGCCTTTAGAAGGAAATTAGGGATATAATAAGGGTATATTAATAATTAGTTAGGGAGTTGGTTAAGCAGATGGTGATTTTTCTTTCCTTTTTGTCTTTCTCAATATGATTTCCTCTAGTCTCACTGCCCTAATTTTTTTTTCAATTTCATTGAAACTCTGCTTTGTTGGAGCTTGACATGAATCCCAATTCCCAACTCTCTTCTTTATTTGAAAATCTACTTCATTGCAGCATGATGTCTTTCTCAATATGATTTCCACTTTTCTCACTGCCCTATTGTTTTTTCAATTAAATTTGAAACTCTGCTTTGTTGCAGCTTGACACAAATCCCAACTCTCTTCTTTCTTTGAAAATCTACTTCATTGCAGCATGAACTGAATCAAAAATCGCATTTAAATGCTTCAACATCTCCTTCTATCTCCTCATCACGTACATTTACATTTAACTCCATGGTAAGAATCGAACCGCTCTGATATCAATTGATAGATCCCAAATGTATTGCTATATAACAGATAATCAATCTACAAGATAAATCGATAAACCAAGCTTTCGAGGTACTTGGACCCTCACTCTTGAGATAGCTCTCAAGCCCTAATTCACTAACCAAAATATTGTCTCTCTTTTCCCTCTCCTACAATCTATTTATAACAAAATATCATAACCAACTCCCTAACTAATTACTAATATACCCTTATGATATCCCTAGTTTTCTTTTAAAGGCATTCCTATCAATTTTTTTCTTATGTTCAGTACCTCATAACACCCGATGCAAAGTTCAGGCTTATTATTTCCCTCATTGCACCATTTGTACGTATATGCATTAGGATGAGTTCATGGATTTTTTCGTGTCGGATCAAATGTTTTATTTCATATTCAAATTTTATTTTTGATGGATAGAGGTTTTCATTAAGGAGGACTCACTTATCTTTTTTGCTTAAAATTTCAGGTATTGCCAAAGCCTAGGAGATGTCGTGAACAAGGTCTATAAAAGAATGGATTTGTTGTTATTTGTTGATGAGAATAAATCTACCAAACACCCTCTCTACAGTGAGGATAGCAATCATTCTGGGAGAGAGAACTCAGTTAACGACGAAGTTGGCGACAACTACAACTCCAATGATCCAGTTTCAGTGGAAAACAAACTCCATGGAAAAGACAATGAAAAATCTCCAGGGATCAAGAATGACTACACTTGCAAACTGATCAAAGCTCAAGAAAGGAGAGAAAGGGCCAGAAGATTTTCATCTTTCACGAGTTGGGTACCGGATTTTCACCGAGTTTGGGCACCAAAGCAGTCGAAGGCAAGGAAACCCAAGACAAATCCTCAAAAGGCGTCAAAAAGGAAGCACCAAAGCAGGGAAAGCAATGACACGGTGTGCGAGACCCCAGAAAAAAAAACACACTCGTTTCAGAGAGCGAACCGAGGTGAAAATGCTGTTAACAATGGAAATCAGTCGTGTCATTCTGTTTCCAAGGCATTGTTTAAGGACACGGGTTCGTAACTTTCAACTATACCTTTGAAAATACATCTCATTAGTTATAAAATAACTAGCAGTTCATCTGCAGATTTACTTGTAACTCTCCATGTGTATATAGTAAAGATCAACCAACATCTTAAGAAGCTGTGTATTTGCTTTTCAATTTCCTAGTTTAATCATCATCCATTCTTTTCACCTAGTTTATATATTGCTCATTTTTTTAATGAACATTTTATATTTTTGTGTGGGGTGGGTTAGTGGGATGATTTTATGATTGTTTCAGCAACAGTGTTCTTTAAAGAATAATTTTATTAGAAATAAGTTAAAATTTGCAAAGCAATCGATCTCGAAGTTGAGTTTTTTGTTGGATAATATATTTTAAGATGCGATTGATGTTTTAAATGGACAAATCTCAGTTAGCTTGATTGATGTTTTAAATGGCAAATCTCAGTTAGCTAGAATTCTGATATTTTCGTATGCAAGGATGAAAAAATTGGTGATATTTGTTGAAATATTGCCGAAATTTCTGTTTTTTTTAGCTTACCGAAACAGATGAGGGTAAAATCTTTACTCCTATCGCCGAAATTTTGCCGATATGGCAGTGGTATTTAGTATTAAATAATATTTGACTACATTTGTCGATATAATCTTATTTACTTTCTACAATTGTTTATTTTGTGCGTGCATTAGTTTATTTATTCATAATTGAACATAATGTCACTGGAATGGTATACTATATAATTTGTGACATCTGTAAGTGAACAAGTAAACCAACTTCACTCATGCTAGAAGAATAATAAATCAAGTTTAAGGGAAGAGATCACATCGACACCTAATTTATACTGGTTTATCCAATGTGGGTTACGCCCAGTTCTTTGTTATCAACACAGATTTCACTAAAACATTAGGAGAAAGATCCAATAGTTTGCAACCGCTCAAGAATGATTTCTCTCACTTTTCTCCGAAGGAAAAGGGTCACAAATCACTTCACAAAAGCTCTCAAACTCTTAAACGGAGAAAAAACACCAAAGAAAAATCTCACAACAACTCTTGGTTCCTACTTTTGAAACAAACTCAAACCCACGACTGACAAACAAAATAGAAATAAGAGAGGTGCTTGATTTAACCATATTTTCATGTAGTGAAGCATAATCGATCATCTTCCATCAGGGATACGTGACAAAATTTGAGCCTTTATGCTATAATCCAAACTGTCATTGACAACAAACGAGCTCGAGTTTGAAGCTCCATCCAGCAAATATGCCATCTCTTCTACGTTGGATGAATTGTTATTGGCAGCCCATGAATGCTGAATTTGCATCTGTCTAAGTCCCTCAAACTCCATAGCTACCTCCTTCATGGTGGGTCGCTCCTCCCCTTTTACTCTCACACACTCTTTTGCTAGCTTTGCCACTTGTTTTATCTTCTCAAAGTTCCCTCTCGTCGCCATTCCTTCCTCGATAACTTCTTCGAAACGATCTTCTTTCATTGCACACAAGAAGTACATGGCTAGATTTCTCTCTACTTCTGGACCATCAAAACGTACAGCCTTCTTCCCAGTTATAAGCTCCATAAGCACAATTCCGAAGCTATACACATCGCTTTTCTCCGTCAACTCGCTTGTTAACAAGTATTCAGGGTCCAAATATCCAAGAGTCCCTTGCACCATCGTGGATAGCTCAGTTTGATCCAATGGAACCAACTTTGAAGCACCGAAATCAGAGACTTTGGCAGTGTGATTATGGTCTAAAAGTATATTAGTGGGCTTGATATCTCTGTGGATGATAGGAGTATAAGCTGAAGAATGCAAATAGGACAGGACACCTGCTGTTTCAGAAGCTATTTTCAAACGAACTTCCCATGAAAGTGAAACATGCTTGGTTTTGTCATGGATGTGGTCGAAAAGTGTGCCGTTGCTGATGAACTCGTAGACGAGCAATGGGACTTCCGTCTCCAAACAACACCCCAACAGCTTCACCACGTTGCGATGGTTGATTTGGGACAAAACAATCACTTCGTTAATGAATTGGGAGGTTTGAGATTGGTCTACTAATTTTGATTTCTTAATTGCAACTACCAAACCGCTCCCGAACACTCCTTTGTAAACGGTGCCGTAGCCACCTTTTCCGACCACTGCGCTTTCGTCGAACTTGTTTGTAGCCTTCTCCAGCTCTTCTTGGGTGAAAATTCTGACTCCCTCGTCGGTAGGTGACTGCCCTTGAGAAAGATGTTGTTGAAGAAGGAAGCCTCCATTATTCTTGAAAAACTTCTCTTTTCTTTGAATGAACTTCCACCTTCTGTAAACTAAGTACATCCATGTACTTCCAATTAACAAAACTGTGAATCCCACACCAATCCCTGCAATATATTTCAACACTAGTATACATCAAGCGACCTGTTTCGTTTTGTTAGAGTATTGATATAATTAAACTTATCGTAATCAATCGATAAGCTTTTGAGTTCTCACCGACGATGATTCGAATGGGAGACATAGAGTTTGAGGTGCAACGAGTTCCGTTAAGTTTTCCATCTCCGAAACCGTCAGGACAGTAGCAATTATAGCTTCCATTTGTGTCGTTACAGTGGTTTATACTAAGACAATCATGAAGCTTTCTCTCGCATTCATTTATATCTGAAAAATCCCCGAAAACGAAACATAAATTAGTTAATGTTATTCCACACTTGTCGATTAGTTTTTTTTTAGTGCAACATAAGGTAGGGATTCAAATCTCTAACCTCTTGGTCAAAGGTATATGCCTTAACTAGAGGTATTTTCACAGATGATCCTCTTGAGTTCCGTAATGTTTTTGGAATCCCGCCTCGGAAATAATGTTTTTTGCTCTTTTGCTAACGTCATCAGCACTTCGCTTTGCTGAGCACGAGCACGTTCGCGGGGAAAAAAGTCTGTAATAACTTTTACTGAGCACGAGGATACTATAGTGCTCAACGAAGGGTATTACAGATTTTTTCCTTGCGATCGCTCTCAGCAAAGGTCAAAAAACATGCGTTTTCAAAAAGTAAGTCAATTGTCATTACGATACCTAAGGAGGGCGATCTGTGAAAATACTCCACCTTAACTTGTTGAGTTATGTTCAAGTTGACTTTAAAAAGTTAAGGTTTGAAAGATATAACTAATGTCAAATGCATAAGGGAAGACGGATAAGAGCGTTACTTTGACAACCGAGATATGGATTCCCATCGAAACCATCCAAGCATTGGCAATCATATTCAGATTCATCAATGGATAAGCTATTATTCCTTTTGCTGTATGGTCCACATAGACAATTATTGTCTGTGTCGTTAGCTGTTAAGCAAGTAAGATTATTGATGCCCCAATCAAGCACCAATGGAACTTTGTCTGGTGAAAAATTGCTAATATATTTGGAGGAGAAGTTGAAGTTGTCTTGTTGGATTACAAAAGCATACCCACAAGGATTGAAGTGGAGTACCTTAGAGTGATTATTGAAGCTTCTCACCTCCAACTCCAAATCTTTTAAGCCTTTAGGAATCTCCAACTGACAGCAACCATTCCCAGAGCAGGACCCATCTTTGATAGTTCTAGTACTGTTTCCACACAAGGCCATGCAGCCACTTGTGTAGTATTCCCCCTCGAGTTTGCCGTAAAGATAAGCGTACGTATCGCAGCCGATGACGGTGAACTTGTTCTTCGTGTTCGAAATTGTGAACATGGGGACGGTGAGAGTAGGTCTGTTGGAGAATTCAGGACCATTTTCAGTGTAACAATCTCTTGCAATGAACTGCAAGATGTGGAGCTCGCCTTGGAGGGATATATTAGTTACTTCAATGGTGCTGTCCATTAGGAATGCCTTTGGAGGATCATAAGTTTTGTTACACTTAATGAAGAATTTTTCATCCAGATAACACTCTTTGCTCATCCCAAATGGATATGGAACAATTAAGTTGTTACACTTATCCTCGCACCCGGGTTTCGCTTGAGAAGCTACCGTCGTCGGGACCGCCACCGCCACCGCCGCGACCACGGCTAATATGGCTATCTTAAGCACCACGAGTCGTCGCACAAGTCCCTCCATCGGCGGACCTCCCATATATATCTCTACTCTCTGAATTTCCAAGGAGGAAGGCTATAAACATTTATATAGGCTCTTTCCAATCCAAATTTCTTAATTTGTTCTTTCCAAGCCAAGACATTTTCCTTTCCTAACAAAATTACAAATTTCTTTTAAGGCCAAGGCGGATTTATATGTCGATGTCGACCGAAATATCAAGGTCTCAATTTTATGGAAATGTAGATGTGTCAATGAATATTTCTAGAAGATTTTTAAAAATAATTTTTTTAACTAACATTTTGCACTTTAAAATGAGTTAAAATAAGACAAAACGAGCACGACTTAACTGACATAGGTATGTGTTCACAAGAGGTCTGTGTTTGAATCCTCCACCCCAAGTTAAAATACATTTGTTATAATATTATTTTCACGTTAAGCTACATTTTATTGTTTCTTTTTTTAATATTTCATCGATTTGGTACGGTAGGATGAAAATGTCGATTTGCCCCTCATGTCGATGTCGAACCTATGAATATATGTAGAAATGTCGATGAAAATATCGATATGTCGACGAAAATTTAATAGAATGCCTGTATCTTGACCTTGCAACTTCAAGAACTTGAACCTTCTTTTTTTCCTCTTTGAGCAAAGTCTATTTAAAAGTCTACTTAAGAAATTAGGATGAAGGAAGCATTCAACTTTGGACCAAATTTGTTAATTTCACATAATGTCACTATTAGAATCATGTAACCCATATTTATATTTGTCATACTTGCTCAACATAATTTATAGTTGAAGAATATAATATTTATAATTGATTAAGATATTATATTCTGAACCAAAAGGTCAGGTTTGAACCCGATGTCACATTATTAAAACTGAAAAACCAAAGTTATATTTTCCCAACTTATATTTTTTTTTTTGTCAAAATTTTAACCATTTATGACGAAATTCAAGAATACTAGATTTTTTTTATGGTAGTTTGCTTCTCTAAAATATTTATAAAATATGTTTTTTTTAAAAAAAAAATAGTAATTACAAATATAGCATTTTAAAAAATAATTACAAATATACCATTTTTTTAAGTTATAAAATATTAGATTAACTTAATGATAGTTGATATATTTTAATTTATGTTGTTGGTCATTTATTAGCAAAATTCAGACTAACACATATTTATTAAATATACTAATAGCCAATCACGGACCCACTTACATTTTTTTTTATGACTACATCTAACTTACAAATTAATTAAGGGTATTTATTGAATAACATGTTCTGAATTATTGCTCTAATTGCAATTATGTTTTTTTTTAAAAGAATTGCACTTATGTTTTAGTTGCTATTTTGTAATGTTTTATTTAAACTATGCTAGAATTGTAGCACCCGCTTTTGGGAAAAAAAAAAGAAAAAAAAAAAAAAAAGAAAAAGGATTAGGATTGTTAAACAAGCCTGAACATATTCTTTATCGAGACATAGAGGTTAGAATAGGATAATTTAAGAGTGAGGGATTGATTTTGAAATAAATTAGAAAAATAGAATTGTTTTGAAAAAAATTCTTAGGATTTTATTAGAGTGTGCGGGTTGAAGACGCGCACTCTGACAAATAACATTAAAAGTCATATATATAGTTACCATTTGGTAACAAAATTCAACCAACAATAATATGATGTTTGATATTTAGAACATTAGTTTATTTTGTTTAAATTTATTTTGAAGTATTTTAAGTGAAATAATTAAATATAAAGTTATAAACATTGTTAAAAATTTATTTATAATTTAGTTTTGATTTATTTATTTCTATTATTGTTATTTAAAATTTTTAAATTTTAATTGATTAGTTGAAAATAAATGATAATATTGTGTAGATGATGATGATAAAAAAATAGGAAAAAATAACAGCAAAAAACGAAAAAAGATGAGAGAATGTTATTCAATTTTTGAGGTGACACGTATAACCATACGATTGAGTCACGTGTCTAACTATTTTTGACGGGTTAGAGCGCGTTCTCAATCGGCGCACTCTAATAAAAAAAAAAAAAATCCTATTTTTCGATTTATTTTCAAAACAACTCTATTTTTCTAATTTATTTCAAAATCAACCCCTCCCTCTAAAATTATTCAAATTCCCCCACTCTATACATATTGTCAGGAAAAAAAAACTAAAATATTTAATTTTTTTTTTTATTTTTTTGATGTTTTTTTGTTAACAACAAGTGAGAGTAAACTTTCGACCTCATAAAAGGTAATGTTTTTTTTTAGTACAACAAGTAGGAGTACGGGATGTGAACTTTCGACCTCAAGAAAGGTAATGTTTTTTTAGTACAACAAGTGGGAGTACGGGATGTGAACTTTCGACCTCAAGAAAGATAGTGCATATCAATTACCATTTAGTTGTGCTCATTTTGGCAGTTAGATTAAAATTTTAAAAGAATACTGATCTATAATATAATTTAAATTAGGGTAAAATACCTTTTTCAAAATATCACACACACATTTGACCTCAAGAAAGGTAATGTTTTTTTAGTCAAACAAGTGAGAGTACGAGATGTGAACTTTCAACCTCAAGAAAGGTAGTACATGTCAATTACGATTGAGTTGTGCTCTCACTTTTGACAGTTAAATCAAAATTTACAAGAATACTTATCTATAATATAATTGAAATTAGAGTAAAATACCTTTATAGTTCCCGAGATATAGGATTTGTGTCACTTTAGTCCCTAGCTTTCAAAATTGAACAACCAAATCCTTGAGGTTTAGAAAATGTTTGATTTTGGTCCCTCATTTAACAGAGTCGGTTCAATAATTAACCGAAGCTAATGTGTCGTTTTTTTTTTTAAAAAATAAAATAATATAATAATTAAAAAAAATAAAAAAAAACTCTCCCTCCCCCTTGCCCTTGATCTTGCCCTTGCCCTTGCCCTTGCCTTCTGCCCGTAGGGATTTTGGCAATATATAAGGGTGGTTGTCCCACATCGGAAAGATTCAGGTAAGTCATGTGCTCCTAGGACTATAAAAGGAGCCTATGACTTTGGGTTTTAATCACCTAGTTAGAAATATTTTAAGCTTGGTGTGCTAATTCTAGTTAAATTCCTTATTGTATTCTCTAGTGTTAGAGTTGGGCAGAAGGGTGTGAGTGGGTGCAAATTAGCTTTGAAGAGAGTGTCTTGTAATTGGGATCGGGGAGAGAATTTTGTGTGATTGTAACAATTTTTCACATAGTGGAAGTTCTTTCTGGTGGGCCGTGGTTTTTCTCCGGTTTTGGAGTTTTCCACGTAAATTCTTGTGTTTTCTATTTGTATTGCTTTATTTTAATTTCTCAGTTATTTTCTGTTTATTCCTGGTAGAAGTGGGAGGTTTTTTCCCAACAAGTGGTACCAGAGCTTTAGGTTTGTAGTTTCTTGATCTCTGAGTATGCTCTGTGGTTGTAGCATTGTCTGAGCTTCCACATCAGAAAAGATTTCTTGAAACGAACTAGGCTGGTATTGTGAATAGTGTGGGTTGTTCACTATTTGCAGATTTGCTAGGAGTGAAGCAGAAATGTCAAGCTTTATGAGTCTAGTGAAGATTGATGCAGAGAAATTTGATGGAAAAATGAATTTTGGCTTGTGGCAAGTGCAAGTCAAGGATATGTTGATACAATCTGGGTTACACAAGAATTTGAAGGGAAGACCAGGTGATGGTTCTTCTGAAAAGTTAAGTGGTGATAGTTGTCTAATGAAGTCCAGTGGCGGTTCCAGTAGAGGTTCTAAGAAGTCCAAGATGAGTGATGAAGATTGGGAAGATACAAAAATCTCAGATCATCTGAGTGTTCTCAATGACATTGGTTCGGAGCTAGAGGTAATTGAAGTGAAGATAGATGATGAGAATAAGGCCCTCAAGCTCATCTTGTCACTTTCATCTTCTTATGAACACATGAACTGAATTTTGATGTACGGGAAGAAAACATTAGATTTTGCTGAGGCTACTAGTAAACTTTTTTCAGAAGAAAGAAGACTGAAGAGTGGATGGTGTACTTCACATGAGGATTCAATGTTGGTAGCTAGCAATTACAAGAAGAAAATCTTCGTGCAGAAGAAAGGTTGCTGGGAATGTGGACAGTTTGGGCACATGAAACATGATTGTCCTAACATAGCAGGTTCATCAAAGGGCTCTGGGTCGGATGCTGACATTGTCTCTCTCTCTAGAGGAGATGTTCCTGGCTTCCATTGAAGGAAGACATAATTCATCCTTGTGGCATGTCCGCTTTACCATGATAGAGGATGTGATGTTAGCGGTTCCACAGGTTTGCACACGGGCATTGACTTGGCGGTTATGCAAGGTGTATGGTGGAAGTTATGTCGATGGCTGAAGAACTTCCAGGTGAGCCAAGTAAGTGGAAGTTGCACCATAAATTTCAGCAAGGTTTATCGGCATGTGACGAAAAAGTAAAAATCTTGGAATGTGATATTCCAAGTGTTCTACTCTTTATGGTGGAGTGGGTTATAGTTCTCTATGTTGAGGATTATGGTTGTCGGTAAAGACAATGATGAGTTATAATTCTCTGTGTTGAGGATTATGGTTGTCGGTAAAGACAATGGTGAGTTATAATTCTCTGTGTTGAGGAGGATTATGGTTGTCGGTAAAAACAATGATGAGTTATAGTTCTCTGTGTTGAGGATTATGGTTGTCGGTAAAGACAATAGTGAGTTATAGTTCTCTATGTTGAGGATTATGGTTGTCGGTAAAGACAATTGTGAGTTATAGTTCTCTGTGTTGAAGATTATGGTTGTCGGTAAAGACAATGGTGAATTATAGTTCTCTGTGTTGAGGATTATGGTTGTCGGTAAAGACAATGGTGAGTTATAGTTCTCGGTGTCGAGGATTATGGTTGTCGGTAAAGACAACGGATGCAACAGAAGACGATGAGGTGTTTGGAGAAAGTGAACTTGAAATTAGGAAATAGATTGTTTTCTTAGGAATTAGATTGTTGAATTTTTAAAGTTAGAGACTAAAGTGACACAAACTCTAAATATCAGAGACTAAAAATGTATTTGACTTGAAATAAAGTTGAAATAGACTATTAAACAGTACACTTTTTGGTCCGGGAACAAAAAGATGTATTCTCAGACTGCAACATCCTATTATGTACATTTTTTGTTTTAATGTAGTCATAGGTTCATGAGTGAAAATTCCAACATTGAGCACATAAAAGGTTACTCCTACTAATGTCTTAATCATGGAATTGTAAAGGTGCTACTAATGTCTTAATCATGGAGTTCTCTTAACCATTGAGATATTTGAGTAAGATCATATAATATAAGTTAGTGTATATGCATTGAATTTAAAAGAAAAAATTCTTAGGAAATTAAAGTTAAATTGTATGTCATAAATTTAAAAGGAAAATTGTAACAGTCATTTAGAGTAAAATAATTAAAAATATAACATTTTTTTAAAAAAATTTGCGGAAATGACAATTTCTATCAGTGATAGTATGGTCTATCGCTGATAGAAGTCTATCGCTGGTAATAGTCTTTTTTACAGTGATAATAGTCTATCAGTGATAGAAAGCTATCATTGATAGAAGTCTATCAGTAATAATTTTAAAATCTATCAGTGATAGTCACTGATTTTTTGCCATATTTATAAAAGATTTTAATTTTTGCTAAATTTGCAATTATTTTGGACCTGATTGCTGTTTGTGCAACCAGCCCAATTTAAAATCTCAAGATGTTTTTTTAGGTTTTAAATCAATTTATACCTCTAAATTTTGAAAATTGTATCAATTAAAACTTTAAACTAACTATAATATCAATTTAAACTATAAACTTTCATTTTATCAATTTACACTTTTTATTAGATATTATTTAAAAAAATAATTTAAACAACTGGAGACTTCTAATTTTAACAATTAAACTCTTAAACTTTCATATAATTAATTATGAAAGTTTAGGAATTTAATTGATAAATTACAAGTCTCCACCCATGTAAAAACTAATATTTTTTTTAATAGATTGTGTAAATTGATAAGAATTTAAAGTTTTAATTGATACAAGGTATAAATTGATTTTTTTTTTTTTTTTTTTAGAGAAAATATTTAGTCAATGTGCTTGGGCTCTTTAGGTGAGATGCGAATACATATATTTGCATTAATTAAAAGTAGAAGTCACAAATAATCTACTCATTCAGATTGCTACATTTCAATTAATAAATGTAAGTTTTAATTCCACTAGTGATCTAAGCTTGAAAGCTTCACTTCTTGAGCCTTATTCATATATTAAGCAACCATATAGATGCATTATAATATTACATTATTATTTGACTTTATGGAAACTGAAATTTAAATATTTAAGCAGTTTGATAACTATGTTTTTTTATTTGGTTTTATGTTTTTAGAAATAAAGTTTATAAACACTAATTTCGACATAAAATAATGACAAATATAAAACAATTTACAAATATGACAAATAAATTAATGATAGTCATTGATATCATGAGTAACTATTGATAAAAATGACTATTAGTGATAGTCATTGACAAAATTCTATAAAAAAAAAAATAATATATAAAAATGTATTAGTAGCTATCGTGGATAGTCATTGATCAGTGATAGTCATTGATATCGTGGATAACATTGATAAAAATTGTCATATTTGTAATTTTTAAAAAAAATACCATATTTATAATTATTTTACTCTAATTGACAGTGTAATTTCATTAGGAAAATTGTAGCAAATGGTAATTTAGGGTTTGTATTTTTTTTTTTTTTGTAGATATAGCAATCTTTGAAAAGTTTTGCAAATATAGAAAAATTTTAAAATGATATTTTTTATTTTCAAATTAGCCTTATTTGTTGTGGGTTTCTCTTCGCCCAATTTTGAGTCTCTTTGAAGATTTCTTCTCGCCCAAATTTTATTCTCTTGGTTTCTCTCATCGCTTAAATTGAAGATTTCTTCTCTTGTTCATCGTTCGGCGACATTGAATGCAAATTTTATTCTCTTGGTTACTCTCCTCGCAAATCTCATCTCTCTCTTCTTCTTTTTCTCTAATATTGTTCTGATTTTTGGGATTTTTGGAGTTTTTTTCTAGGACAATCCCTCCAAGATCGAACTTATCGAGTCTTACGGCTCCAAGATTTTCATTAGTTGCTCAGATGAATCTCTTCGTATTTACTATCTGAATTCCTCCGGTCCCGACCGGTCTTCGATCGTCATGGAACCTTATGTGCTGGACAAGAATGTCACTGTAGGTATTTGGTGTGAATGGAGGCCATTGATTTTAGGGAGCTCCTTTTGACTATCTCTATGAATTAATTGCATTTCACAAACTTTCCAATTTGGAGACACCCAAATTTGGGGATGAAACCAATCATGTTTCATTTTCTAGGGTGAAGATGAAACCCAAATGTGATTTATTTTTTTTCAATCTTTTTTTTTCTTCTTTTTGATTACAAATTGAGGAGTGAAATTGAAGATGAAACCTTGATCATTATAGATTAAACCCAATAAACTTGTCAAGTTTTGAAGTTTTCTGTCATTGATCTTAATAGAGAATTTTATATGTTAACAAAATCATAATCTCCATCGTAACTCATTTTTCTTCAGATTCTGAATTCACCTCAACTTTGGAATTCAAATGTTTGCCCAATAAGAAATTTTATATACTTAAACGAGGAACTCATCTCTTTTCTCATTAGTATAATGTTTGCACAATAAAAAATTTCATATCCTATCACTAGACTTTTATCACGGATAGACTCCATTAGACTCCATTTTCTATCGGTGATAGACTTCTATCACCTATAGACTTTTACTAGTGATAGTTTCATACTATGTTTACCATACTATGTTTATACGGTTTGTGGATTGGTCCAATGCGCATTGTCGACTTCATCCATGCAAGGAGTCCAAACAATTCACCAAACAGAGGATGATGACAAACCGTATGAAGAATATGTGAAGATAATATCAATGATTGAACTATATCAGTGATAGACTTTAGACTTTATAACCGTTAACAGTCTATCGGTGTTAGTCTTCTATCATTGATATACTTCTACATGTGATAGAAGTCTATCACTGATACTCTATCATTGATTCTTCAAGAAAAAATATTTGAATAAATAGTTTATTGATACTATCACTAATAGAAAAGAGTACTATCGTTGATAGAATACTATCACTGATAGAAATAATATTCTCGCTGATAGAATATTATCACTGATAGTACTCTTCCGATTTTAAATGGAGCTAAAGAGACTGATTGAAAGTAAAAATATATATAGCATTTTATTACAGATAATATCAATAAGTTATCACTGATAGCACTATATCAACAATAGTATTCTATTGCTGATAGTACTCTTCCGTTTTTACAATGTAATGCCATTTTTATTCAGAAGTTTACGAAAAGAAAAATTATTTATAGCATTCTATCACTGATAGTATCAATAAACTATCATTGATACTGATAACATTCTATCAACGATAATATTCTATCACTAATAGTACTCTTCCGTTTTTACCAAGTAGTGCAATTTTTATTCTGAAATTTACGAAAAGAAAAATTATTTATAGCATTCTATCATTGATAGTATCAATAAACTATCATTGATTGCATTCTATCAGCGATAGTATTCTATCACTAGTAAAATTCTATCGCTGATAGAATTTATCACTAATAGTAAGATCAACGATAGAATTCTGGGATGTTTAGGTTTTTTGGTCTTTTACTGTTTTTTTTTGTTATATTTGCAAAATATTTTACAATTTGCTATAATTGCAAATAGTTTGGGCATGATTGCTATCCATGCAATCAACCCATTTCATTATCCATATATGTATTTAGTTAGCTGGTTATTTGTTTTTTTTTTTTTAACGTTAGGAAAATCTTAAAAGAAAAGAAAAAAAAAACATTTTTTCTTGTTTCTAAAATTTGACCATTTTTTTTTTTGGGTACATTTTTAAGAAAACTAGTAAGAACACGTGCGATGCACGCGAATTCTTGTAATTTAAATTTAAAATAAATAAAATGACATTTTTGTTTAGAATTTTTAACCGATTGAAAAATGGATAGGAAGATTGTTTCAAGATTCATCTAGTATTGTCAAACCGAGCATAGCTCAATTGACATAAGATTGTGCCTGTGACTAAAAGGTCATGAGTTCAATCCTCGCATTAATAATTATGTGATTACAATGTTTATAAAAATTAACACATTCACTCCATTCCTTTCATTATTTGTGCAAAAACATATTTATTGGAGTTAATCCATTATTATATTTTTAAAAATTGAATCAAATTAAGTAGAAAATAAAATAAATAGTAAACAAATTCATAAAATAAAGCATTACTTAAATTTTTTTTAAGTTGTATTGAAAATATATTTTAATTTTAAATTTCAAATTTTGATTAAGTGGTAAATTTCAAAATTTTAACGTATTCAGTAATTAAACATTTTTTCAATTTTTCAATGTTGCTTGCTTTTAAAATTTTAAGGAAGTTATATAGAATACATTTATCATCGATAATAAATTATAACTTTGGTTCGAATTATTTTAAAAAGTAAATATGTTAAAATCTATATATTTATTTTGTACGAGTAGTTTTTCAATTTTTCAATGTTGCATGCTTTTAAAATTTTAACGAAGTTATATAGAATAGGTTTATCATCAATAATAAATTATAACTTTGTTTCGAATTATTTTAAAAAGTAAATATGTTAAAATCTATATATTTATTTTGTATGAGTAGTTTTGTTGGACTAATAATTGATTTTTAAAATAAAGTAAATTAATAAAGGCAACTATTATTAAATTTAAAAAATTATTATTACTTTAAAAAAAATTCAATACTATTTAAAATATTTAGAATAAAATAAACATGGGTTAAAAGGTTGAGGGTAATAAAAAACATTAAATGGTAATATACAATAGCAAGAAGAGAATCATTATATTGTTAATATTCTAAATTAAGAATTTTAATTTTCTTCTCTCTTCCATCATCCTGTCTGTCGAGCCCGGCAGTCTTTTTCTTCTCTTTTTTCTTTCAATGTCTTATTTTAGCTATTTCAAGAATCGTCATATGCAAAATTTTAAAAATTTATGTAAAACTTGAATCTGTAAAATTTTATTTGCCTTTTAAAATGAGTGAACATAAATATTTTTGCACGAAAAAAAAAGGAAATATTTTTGCAGAAAAAAAAAAAGAGATGAAAGGATTGATATAGAGTGAAAATAAGAGAAGATGAAGAAGTTGAACAATTAAAAAGAGTTTAATGAATTCTTATTTTTATTTGTAATTTAATACATATTAATTATTATTTATTCAAAGTGACAATAAATTTTTTTTTGTTAAAAAAATTTGTTGAACAATAATCGTGGGGTTAACTAAATGAAAAAAAATACATAATAAATTGATTTAAAAAAAAGAAAGAAAAAAAAGAGCAAAATGAGATTTTAAATTAATTGAAAAGTCATCACTTTTTTTTTCTCATTACTTTTCAAAAGTTGAAGGTCAATCAGTAGAAAAATAAACTTGAGGTTAAATACTAAATGAAAAAAAAACGTGTAATAAATTAATGGAAAATTATAACAGATGCGAATTTAGAATAAAATAATTAAAAATATAGCATTTTTTAATTTGTTTTTTTTTTTTTTTTTTTTGTAAATATGTCAATTTCTATCACCGATAGTATAGTCTATATTGCTGATAGAAGTCTATCGCTGATTACTAGTCTATCATCTCAAATTTTTATAGAATTTTAGTAGTCTATCTCTATCACTAATAGAAGTATATCAGTGATAGTCATATATCAACGATATAGTCTATCAGTGATAGCCACTGATTTTTTACCATATTTGCAAAAGGTTTTAAATCTTGCTAAATTTGTAATTATTTTGGGTTTGATTGTTGTTTGTGCAACCATCTCTAAATTAATTTTAAAAAAGAAAGGATCAAAATGAGATTTTAAATAAAAAAAAAAAAAAAAAAAAAAGTTGAATAGTCCTATCTTTTATTTTTTTTCGGTTTTTTAAAAAAGAAAAAAGGTTGAAGACTAATTGTATGGTATAAATACTTAAAGAAAAAAAAGTGTAATAACTCATTTTAAAAACTATAATAAATGAATTTAAAAGAGATATTGGGACAAATTAAAACAATATTGAATTAATTTAATTAATTCTTAAACTATTAAAACAATATTGAATTAATTTAATTAATTCTTAAACTTTTGAAATTACGTTTTTAGTTATAAAGATAAAATGTGAGATAAAAAAGTACGGGGCAAAATGGAGAGGATAAATTTCTCCTAAGCTTTTTTTTTGAAAAATTCTTGTAAATGTCACTTTTAGAGTTGAGTTTTAAAATATGTCCATACAAAAAACTATTAGAATTATAGCCCTGAACGAGCATGCTCACAATTATCTTGATTCTCCCAATTTTGCCACTATCAAAATTTTAAGCCTATCTTCCACTTTCACCCATAAATCTTTCTCTCTCCCTCTTTATAAATCTCTATTTCTTTCAAAATTAGAACAAAATGAGGAAATCTCAATATATGTAAATTTAGAATTCAAAATATAGGACACAAAGACCTAGTAGATGTCACGTTGCTCCCCTCACCACCATCAGGTCTTCCAATTTCCAATCACCACTATGGGTTAGTGACCATTGTTTGATAAATTTGTAAAGAAATCGTTCTCGTATTTAGGATGAAAAACATTTGTAAAGAAATCGTTCTCGTATTTAGGATGAAAAACAAATACACTGTGATTGGATTCTGAGCTTCTGCTGTTCACAACCTCATAAATTCCCGTGATGGTGAGAGATCACAACCTCGTAAATTAGGGTAAAGTTACCGGTTTTAATGAGAGATCATGTTTTGGTGGGTGAGAGATCACAACCTCGTAAATTAGGGTAAAGTTACCACCTCGTAAATTAGGGTAAAGTTACCGGTTTTAATGAGAGATCAATCAAGTTAAGATTTGAGAAATCAGGTAAAGATTAGGTAGAATTTGTTTTTTTTCTAGTGATTTAGTTTTATTTGTTTTTTTTCTAGTGATTTAGTTTTTTTTTTTTTTTTTTTAGTTTTTTTTTTTTTTTTTGAGTACATTGGGGATTGGGGGATTCGAACCACAGATCTTTTGGTCGTTAACACATACATATGCCCGCTGAGCTATGGTTTTTTTTTTTTTTTTTTCTTACCTCCCTTATTCTAGTTATTTAGTTTTTTTTTTTAATTACACTGTTTTTTTTTCTGAGTAGATTTTTAGTTAAATTACACCTCTTTTATTATTTTTTGATTTTGTTAATAGATTTTCAATTATAGTATATTGAGTTTGGTCAATTTTTTGATTTTGTTAATAGATTTTCAATTATAGTATATTGAGTTTGGTCAGTAAATTTGAAGTATTTAGGATGAATTTTGTTAGTATATTTTTCAATTAATTTATCAATTAAAATTTTAAAAGATAAATTTTATTAGTATTGTTAGGGGAGAATTTCTAGTACATTGGTGGTATGAATTTTGTGCATACCCTGCCTTTGAATGAATAACACGTGTCAAAATGGTTTAAAAAAAATATATATTTAATAGGGTAGATCCCAGCTAAACAATTATTTGTTATTCATTTAAAGGTAGTGGTATAAAAATCCATACCACCCCACCGATGTACTAGTACATCGATGCGGTGTATCTAGAAATTCTACCGTATTATTGTTAGAATGGATTTCGTCAGTACATTCTCCTCCTACTTTTTGTGTATTTTCATTGTACCATTTTAAATACAGTGTATTATATTTTAAATACAGTGTATTATATTGAATACAATGTATTATATTCTACTATTTTAAATACAGTGTATTATTGTTTCACGTGTATTAGATGTATTTATTGTTTGCGGTAAGTTTTTTTTTTGTTTTCAATTAGATTTTTTTTTTTTTTTTATTTTTTTTTAATCAAATTTTCATTTTTCATTTATGATATGCGACATTGAGGGCCCGGTATTGGGTGGAAACGTCAAAAATCAATTTTAACAAAATCTTAACAGTTTTTGTTGTTTGGTAAAATAATTTTTTTAAAAATTTAGATAAAATCATTTTCTAAATTCTTTCTAAATTCTTTGATTTTGATAACTCTAGATCGTAGCTTTCGCTTTTAGTTTCTCCTTTAATCTAGCCCATTAATTTAGCGTCTTTTCTTTTAAAATATTTTCCGACCACTTATATTCTTCCACATTCTTCCTTTTTTACTGCAACTAATTCTCAGTTCACAGCTGTTAGACATCAGATGAGTTTTATATGAAAGGCAATGAACATCAAAATTATTTCGAAGTGTTTTTTTAGTCAGGATTTTCTTCTTAATTTGAAACAGAAAGAAGAAAAAGATCTCACTCAAAATTTGTTTTAGATACATGTGACAATTTTTTTCCTAACCTTTTATCATATAAATATAAAAAAACATCAAAATATTATTTCTAGTTTAAACTATAAAAACTATAAATTATTAAATTATAATCCTTCATATATTAAATATTAACATATAAATAATTATTCTCTAAAAAACATATAAATAACTAATATAAATAACTAAAATAATATGTCTATTTTGATCTTTACTGCCACAACAATTTTGTTTGAATTACCAAACGCTCTCATGTATTTCTAAATTGAAATTTACCAAACACTAATCAACTTCATATGACAGCTGATTTTTCTAAAAGTAAAGCTGACATCAATTATTTTAAAAGCTACCGCAATCCTAAACGGAGTCGGTCGGAGTTTGAAAAACATAAAAGCGATTTTGAAATAATTCTAACCATCTCGAGGGGTTTGATAAAACTGATTAAATATTAATTTATAAAAAAATCACTTTCTCAATTACTTGTATTTACAAAAATCGTAATTAGTATTTTTTAAAAGCGGATTCTCGGAAAATCTGTCAGCTCCACTAAATATTTTAAAAAAATCCTCACTTTATCCTTGTAAATATCTGGCTTTCATTTGTTTCACCTCATTCCTCTTTTATATCTTTTTTCTAGCAAAGGCCACCATATAGTTGATAGTTTGATCCAATGCAGTAATACCAACCTAGTTCAACTGACATAAGTATAAATTAATGATCAAAAAGTTAGAATTTCGATGTCCATACTCCGCTTTAGTTAAATAGTCCTGAGTGATAAAGCACTTTTCTTTAATTATTTTTTTTTTTTTAAATAAAAATAATTTTGGGCACGATAACTAATTCAGGTTTTAGATTTTAAAGAACAACTTTCTTGTTTTTAACGAAATCTTGCTTTTAATTTATTTTAGAAATATATAAAATATTCTTGAATCCTTAAACTTCAAATTAATTACTTAAATTATCCTTAAAACCTGAAGAATAAAAATTGTTTAAACATTTTTTTTTCTTTTTCAATTTTTTTAAGAAAAAAAATTGAAAAATAAAACACAGTTATCAAACAAGTTGTAATTTTTTTGCTTTTTAGAAACAGAAAACGAAATCAATTATCAAACATATATAATTTTTTTTTTAAAAAAAACAAAAAACTGAAAATGATTATCAAACATGCTCTAAGTATTAAAAATAATAATAGGTCTATTTTGATCATTATAGTTCAATTGCATCAATGTTCTATTAATTTACCAAACACTTCAAACTATTTTTTATGTTTAAAATTGAAATTTACCAAACACCAATTTACTTCATATTAAAATTGATTTTTCTAAAAGTTGATTTTTCTAAAATTACAACTAACATCAATTATTTTAAAAACTACGCCTTAATATTTTTGTATATATATTATTTTGTCCCTCCTTGGCCTAGATTGCCCTAGATATTAATTTGATAAAAAAAAAATCCAATAGGTAATGTGTTAATATCAGTTAGAGAAGAATTCTAATCGAGAGTTTGAATGCTAAAATAATAGGTTACATATTTTAGTCTTCAAAGTGTAGATTTGATTTCTATGAGATCATTGAGCTTTCTTAAAGTTATTTTAATTCTTATACTATTTGTTGGGGGAAAATAACTGCATACAAATAAATGCAAAATAAACTAAATTATACTACCTCACTCCACCGGTTAGAATCCAAATAAATTATCGATCACAAAATACAATAATAAGAAGTAGAGAAAAAATAACGATACCGAAAGTTATATTAGTTTTTCCTGATCTCGAAACTACATTTAATCGTATGCAACTACAAGTTCTATTATGAAGATTACAAAAAGTCTCGCGCTACAAAACTCTCTCAAATACTTCAATTCAAGCTATTTGTTTTTAAGTACTACAACTCGATAGGTCGGGATAAACAATAAACGCACAATCTCGAAAAAATACATTATTTTTTTTATTTATTTTTTATTTTTTTAATTGCTCATTGACACTGCTACATTTTAAACATAAAAAAAACTGAAGAATGTATACTTAGAAATGTTGGACGCAGGTCAAAGTATATAATTTCGAAACACAAGTAATTAATTTTTAGAAAAGATAAGGTAAACGATGGCGGCCAAAGTATTGGACTTTGCATATATAATAATTGCATATGAGAATTTTCTTTTTAATATTTTATCTAATATTTTTAATATTGTTTCAATTTAAAAACAATTTAAGAAGGCAAGTCTTCAAGAGGTGGAATATCAGCTTTTATCTGACGTAGGGATATGTGAACTAAGCATGAAAGCCACATTTTATATATTTTTTTTCAAAAGGTATTTAATTAATGTGGGAATTGAGTTCACCGTAAAAAAAACACAACCTTATGTCAATGAATTATGTTCGATTTGGCAAAAACCTCACTTAAGTCACTTAAGTGATATATAAATATGAGCGTAATATGCGTGAAAGCTTCCTCTATTCAATATTTTTTTTATTAGTTCAACCATAATAGTGAATATTTAAATAACCTTATGTCAATGAACTATGTTCGATTTGACAAAAACCTCACTTCTTAAGCGATATATAAATATGAGATTGAAAGCTTTCTCTATTCAATATTTTTTTTATTAGCTCAACCATAATGGTGAATATTTAAATTTTTGACTTTTAAGATAATTGTATAATATTTTAATATTTTTTTTAAAGATAATATACTTTAATTATTTGAGCTATGTTATAGATAATTCATCAATTATTTAATCCTATGACTTTTATTAGTTTAACATGTGGGATGGAGAAATTCTAATCTCAAATATTTTAATTGAGAATATATACCTTAACCTTGTTAAGTTATATATGTTTATGTTGGGAATTCAAACAAAATCCCACATCGGCAGAGAGATCATGAGTATATAGGTAAGGACAACTATCTCTCTAATTACATGAGGCCTTTTGGGTGAAACAAAAAACTAGCGAAGCCATGAGAACTATGCCCGTAGTGGAGAATATCATTAGTTGTTGTCCATTATTTGAAAACATAAACTAAAATATTAAAATGTATTTGACATTTCATTTATTCTTTACCCTCCTTTTTATGTGGACTTAAACATTGATTTGATTCACGAAATCTAATATGTTAAAATGCCAAAGTGAGCATGGCTCAACGGGCATATGTAATGTGTTAACGACCACGAGGTCTGTGGTTCGAATCCCCCCACCCCCAATGTACTCAAAAAAAAAAAAAAAAAGAAATCTAATATGTTAATAAGGGGTAAAGTTTCCAAAGTGAGCATAGCCCAACCTGTAATCGATAATAAATCTTTTTATTGGAAGTTGAAGTTGAAGGTCTCTTGGTTGAACTAAAAAGAGAAAAAAAACATACCCTCAGAAAATAGGACCATTTTTTTTGTCTTTTTTTTTTTTAAAAAAAATATTAGAAATTTTGAAACATATTATAAAAATATTTATGTTTCCAAATTATTTATAAAAAAATTATTGTTTAAATTATGGGGATGAAGTTCGTCTCTTCAAGAGACGAGATACATACACGCGAGTGCAAGTTGTCTCCGGAAGAGACAAATGGACATTATGTGCGCGGATCCAGACATTGATGTTTGGGGGGCCAAAAAATTATAGTATATAAATATTAAAAAAAGATCACAAAAAATCAAGAGGTTCGAATTCAAACTCTCAAGTTACGTTGACATTAAAAAAAAGTTATATGTAAGTGTATCAAAAGACTTACAGACTAAGTTTAAATAAACTTAATACCATCATATAATTTTGCTCATCTCTATATTTAAAAAAAAAAAAATCTTTAATGAGTCCCTCAACTCTAAAAAGTCTTTAATCCGTCCCTAAACTTTAAATGATTCCTATACTTTTAATTTTGTTTCTAATGAATTCCAAGATTTTAAAAAATGTCAAATAAAGACAAGGATATATTAGACTTAAACTGAGCACCATACAAAATTGAAAGTTAAAAGATATATTGAGCTCTTTTTTAAGTTCGTGGGTCTATTAAACACAAAATTGAAAGTTCAAAGATTTATTAGACATTTTAAAAAAAAAATTATTCAAGAAAAAACACAATATAACATGAATTTGTTTCCAAAATTTATAAAATGGATGTTAATATAGTTTAAATTACTTTCGAAGATGTTAATAAATAAACTAATACTAAGAGTTAATTTAAAGTATGAAGAGTACTAAATTTAGATATTTGAAATTAAATGACTAAAACAATATAACTCTCAAAACTATAGATACTACAATGACATTTTAATTAAAAAAAATCTTATAGAAGTAAATACTTAAAAAAAAAAAAAAATATAGGTCTTAATTATTTTTAAGAATGAGATTTATATATTTTTAAATATATATAAACAAAATATTAAAAGAAAAATTAAAAAATGAAATTTATATATTTTAAATATATATAAACAAAATATTAAAAGAGAAATTAAAGAAGGAAATTTAAATATTTTTAAATATATATAAACAAAATATTAAAAGAGAACAATTTTTTTTAAAAAAATATACAAAGGAAATGTATAGCAAATATATTATTGTTATGATTGGGTATCGACTCCGGCACAACAAAATACATACCATGCACAATGACCACTGCAGCAGAATGAGAGTTTGTTAATTTTGGGAGGCCAAAATGTATTTAATAACAATAATATATATTTAAAAAACAAACCCCTAGTCCCTTCAGAGGTCCGCCCCTGGTTGTGTGGGTGCATGTCGTCTCTTGATCAAGAGACGATGTACTTTTGATTTTTTTTTCCCAATAATTCCTTTGTTATAAATCTAGTTTATTGATGACAAAATATGGATGGTGAATTTCATCTCACCTTCACTTGCTTCAACTGTGAATTTATTGATTGTTGGAATAAAGAGATTAAAAAAAAAAAAAAAAAAAAAAAAAAAAAAAAAAAAAAAAACTTGGATATGCTTAAGTCAGTAGGCCACCAGCGGACTCTATAGATGTTTTGGATTAGAATGAATTTACTTTCCTCTTGGTGCAAAGTGTATTTATAATGGTTTTCAAGTCTTTCCTTTTCTTCTTAGGTTTGACTTAATTGGGTTTGTGGACTTTTGGCCCACGTGAGCTCTTTAGATAGGATGAGGTCGACCTCAACATGGGCTTACTATGTTCTAACAGGCTTTTGGGATTGTTTAAGTTTTCGCCCGGGGCTTGTGATCTAGATCCCGAGCCTTAGGGTTTTTATTATGGGGCCGACTCTTTTTCTTTCAAGGCTAACTCTTCTCATGAGTCTACCTTGGACTGTCTAGGCCCAAGGCAAATGGAGGAAGACATATTTCTCCTCAAGATGGGTTTCCACGATCAGTTTTTGTTATATGGTTTATTTCATATGCCAAATACCATTAAAAAGAGATTTTGCATGAGTTAGGAACCTACACGAGTGATTTGTGGAAATTAAGAAAAAGATAGAAAATTGATGTTATTTGACTTAAAATCGCTCTTTTATAGGAAGATGTTGAAAAATGCTAACTATGCAGCTGCAAAGTAGAAGGATGGGAGCACAATTTTGAGAAAAATGCAGAAAAGGCAATGCGGCTGCAATGTTGGTCGATCAAGTCAAAGTCATAACCACTTGCTGATATGGACTAAGAAGTGTGGGTAACAAGTTAAATCTCTCCAATTTTCGCACCTGCCTAACCACTTTTGAAGCTATAAAAGAACCATTGGCAACCCATTTGAAGGCGTCCAACAAGTCGAAGTCCAAAAAGGAAGACTACTCTACACATGCCACCCTAGCTCCATCTTCCTCTTACTCCATCAACTCGTAGCTTAGCCATTTCTTTAGGAGTTTTCGATTCAAATTTTGTTATAGTTATTTTATAGATTTTGTTTTCAATTAAATGTATTTCGATTAAGCATATTTCCCATTCTGTTTTTCCATTTCCTTTTGTATTGAATGTATTCTAGTTTCGCAATGAACTTTGTTTTATTTTCCATTATGAGTTAAATTTTATCATTAGGGATTTGATGTAGTGAATGCCTTAAATTATGTCTTGTTACTTTAACCTGATCATTTAAATTAACATGCAAGTTGAGCCTGAACACTAAGAAAGACTGATGCAATATATGAATTTTATGAGGAGATATGGTATAAAGGGCTTAGGAATAGGACGTCACGTGCACTTAGAAATTAGGCACAACATATGGTTAAAGAATTATTGTATGCTTTAATTTTCTAAGTTGGCATTAGTCCCCGTATTATTTTGTCCGACCATTTGTTTATTATTAATGATTTTTTACTTTATTTTTATTATTTTTTTGTCACATTTTATTTAGCCATTTTTAACTTTAACTTTACTTTTTATTTATTTATTTATGTATTTAATTAATTCCGAAAATTGAAGAAAAAATAATAAAAAAGAACGTTTTAATTGTTTTGAAATATTTTTACCTAATTTGAAAAATAAAATTAACATTTAGTGAGTATAAAATTTCTATGTCATTTTATTGCTAAAATTTGATATTCATTTATTTATTCAATGAGTATAAAATCTCTAATTCATTTTTTTTTTTTGGTTAGAATTTGATATCCATTTATGAATATAAAATATTTGTTCATTTTTAGGTTAAAATCTATTTCAATTGAGAAAAATTTCGAGCAATGAATTCATTGAGATTTTTATCTGTAATGTGGTTTTCAATGACGTATAAACACCGACCAAGAGAACTAAGTAAATGGGGGACTGACATAGAATATCAGAACAAAAAGGGTAGCAAATGAGAGAGAAAGTGTTAGTTTTTAGGGTCAAAATCCTCTTTTGACTAATTTAAAATATATTTCTCTCTCCTCCAAACTCCACCATTTATTTCCTTCGTTTCTCTCATCTCACGCAAAAAACCAACAACTACTATACATCTCCTTCAGATTCCGACCCCGACGATCAAACCCAACGACCCTCCAACGATAGTCTTCATTCACATTTGACAACGACGACACAAGCATACAAGCAACAACGACCACCAACTTAAACGAACTAAGGGAGACGCACCATTCATAATCTTCTTTTCGTATTACACTGACATGAACAACATAGGCAAGGTTAGAGCTTGGAGTTCTAAATTTTTTTGCAGAGGCTTCAAAGTTAGGAGGTGATAGATTGTTTTCTAATTTTCTTGCATATTTACAAGTTTGCTATGTTTCTTTTTATACATTTACAAGTTTACCATTTATCCAATTTAGGTGTACAAATTTACTTTTAGTCTTAAATGGCATGTGTTGTCTCTTTATTTCTAGTAATGGTTGACTTTGTTTTCAAAATTAAATTAAAAAAAAAACAAATTTTTAATCTTATTTTAGTTTTAGGTTTGATATTTTTTCCCCTACCTTTTATGCCAATCCTAATTTTTAGAATTTTTATTTAAGGTACAAGTTTTACTAATTTTTAGATTTTTTTTTGTTGTTTTTCAGATGTAATTTCGATTTTTGATAATCCTTATTTTTTGTTTTAAAAATAAATGTTGATAAATCTATTTCTATATAACCTTAAATTGTCTGAGGGCTAAGTAATGTGTTTTCATGGAGTTTCGACTTCGTGCAAGCATATGACAATCCTTATAATTATTTCTAAAACATAAGTCTTTTTATTTGTTTTGAGGGCCGAGTAATGTTGGTTTCGTAGAGTTTCGACTCTAGTGCAAGAACACGAAAATCCTCCCAATCACTTCGAAACAAAATAATAAATTAACCTATTTTAAAATTTAAATATTATCATATAAATCCTATGACGGAGTTGAGATAATTTCTCAAATTCTTGAGCTAAACAATTTTCTTTAAGTAAAAAGAAATTTAAATATGATAATTAATTAAGGAAAATTGTAACAAATGTCAATTTAGAGTAAAATAATTAAAAATATAGCACTTTTTAAAAAAAATTGCGGATATGACAATTTTTATCACTGATAGTATGGTATATCGCTGATAGAAGTTTATCGGTGATAAAAGTCTATCGCTGATAGTAGTCTTTTTTATAGAATTTTGTCATTGATAATAGTCTATCAGCGATAGAAGTCTATCTCACTGATAGAAGTCTATCAGTAATAGTCATAAAACCTATCAGTAATACTCATAAAGTCTATCAGTGATAGACACTGATTTTTTGCCATATTTGCAAAAGGTTTTAAACTTTGCTAAATTTGCAATTATTTTCGGCCTGATTGCTGTTTGTGCAACCAGCCCATTAATTAATGATAAATCTCATTCAAAATAATCAAACTCATACTTTATTTTAAGGTAAAGATTTAATTAAATGAGACATTGTTTGTTCACATAAATTATTATTTATTTTTTCAATTTGAGGACATTTTAAAATTAACTGGATAATATAAGATAAAATATGGCTAACGTTTTTAACGGGTGTTGTAGGGTGCTAATACCTTCCCTACACTCAATCGACCCTCGAACCTAATTAATTTATGTTTTTATAGACAAGTTTTCTTTTTAAGGTTACCAATCACACCCAAAATGATTGGTGGTGATTCCATCTTTTTTTTTATTTTAAAACAAAACCCTTGAAAGAGGACGTCGGCTGCTCCGTGTCGCGATGACGTTGCAACATAGAGATTTAATGGTTATGGACTCCTAAAGGTAAACTCACGGAGGCCGAATGGGAGGTGACTTATCAAAACCCGTAACAAGTATTGCAAAAGAATGAGCATGACGACCGCATCGAGTTAGCATTTCGCATTAGTGGCTGAAACTTGATTGAATCTCCATTTCACTTCATTATTTCGAAAATATCAAATCACCAAACTCAAAACCATCGACCATTTGTTACTTGTTACCATCTTTGAACTTGATTTTTGTGGCTACACTATTTACTAAAATTTAATTGCAGTGCATTTTCTTGGAATTCAATATTTTGAAATTCTCTATTTCGTGGCTGATTAGGGAACTTAATATCAGAAGTCTCTTTGTTTAGGTCAGGTTCATCGTGCAAGATTGAAGGGGGAGGAAGTTGTGGTGAAAGTACAAAGGCCAAGTCTGAAGGGGGAGGAAGTTGTGGTGAAAGTACAAAGGCCAAGTCTAAAGGTATTCTTTTATATTTATCTAAAGAACCTGAGGGTTAGTTTTAACATTACCTAAAATCATGCATACTTTTGTTTCTTTGTGGGTGCTTAGAAATGAGAATTGTAATATTTGTGTCTTATTGGCATTAAATTTAAACTATCAATCCTTTTCTATGAGCAATGGATGGATTATACAGTTATATTTTGGTGTTAGGGAATATGAAGCCTAAAGAAGATGATTGTTTCTGGATAACCTATAAAACCTTGTTAGATTGGTTTCAAATTGTTAAGCATGCAATATACTATTTTCAGAATTATGTGTACAAAATAAAACTTGGGTTAATTAGAGTTCTGGTTGGAAAGAGAAGAATTATGTGTATAGAATAAAGTTGAGTTTTGTTCTTCTTTTGGCTCTGTGTGTACATAGAAGATGTAAATACTTTTGATTTTGACCACCATGTACATGTTCAATGCTTCCCCACGAGTGCATGCCGCTAGATTGGAACGGTTCAGGGAAAGTTATTTACGAAGAAAGATGATCTTCTAATGATCCATCAATACTTGTCCACCACATCCCTCTTGGTCCAAATGCAGTACGTGTGTGGATTGATAAGGTAAAGAAACCAGATTCATTTTTATGGCGGCCTACGTCTGACATGGTGCTTATTGATGATGCCTTGGGTACCACAATTGCATGACCGATTGATAGAGTCAAAATATGTAAACAAGTTTACTTTGGTTTGTTGGTTAATGTATTATTAGAGTTAAATCATCATGATTTAAATGATATATGTTTTTTTTTGTTCTTGTTTTTTATTAGGTGAATGAATGGTATCATCCAAGTTGCAATGTATGGGAGAATATCAAGTTCGTCTCACACGATTTTGAAACGCTCACTTATTTTTTATTATATGAACTTTTTTGGGATTATATATATAATTCACTATACTTAGATATTATGTATTTGCATCTCCTCAAATGTGTAAACTTAGTTGGAACAATATTTTTTATAGTGACTTCTAGATGATTAACATTAGTTTCAACTATACTTCAATATTATGTGTTTAGCTTTATAATATTTTAGATGAAATTGGAATTGAAATTAATGTTTATAGTGGTTGTTATAACATTTTTAGCTATTATAAAAAAATGCTATTAAAGTTCAATCATAGCATATCGTGAAAAAGATTGTTCATAACTATTTATAAATAAAAAATGGACTTTTCATAACTATTTCAAAGTACACAAAATGCTATTAAAAGCATCCATAACGTTAAATATTGCTATGGAAAGTCAAGAACTTTCGATAATAGAGGCTACCACAGCGTGCCTAAAAACGTTATCATTACACCGCTATAAAAACTTTTCATAACGTGGTTTTAATGTAATTAAAAAGACTATAATAGCGTTTCCTAATACCACTATAAAAAGTTTTTAGAAATATTCGTGATCGAAATTGGGTTATCTATAGCGGTTTTCGTAGCAGTGAAAAACCGGTATGAAAAGTCAAGGACTTTCAATAACGGGGCTATGACCGCGTTTCAATAAACGCTATGGAAAACCTACGATAACGGTTTTTTGATGTTATTAAAAACGTTATTAAAACGCTATAATAGCGGTTCATTACACCGCTATAAAAACTTTCCATAACTTGGTTTTAACGTTATTAAAAAGTCTATAATAGCGTTTTCTAATACCGCTATAAAAAGTTTTCATAGCGGGAAATATCCGTGATCAAAACTGGGTTATCTATAGCGGTTTTCGTAGCATTGAAAAACAGTTATGAAAAGTCAAGGACTTTCAATAACGGGGTCTATGACCGCGTTTCAAAAAACGCTATGGAAAGCCTACGATAGCGATTTTCTGAGGCTGTGGTATGTGATATTTGTTGTAGTGAGTACTTCCATATTATTACTTGCTGACAGCATGCACTTGCGCTTGAACTTAACATTTCGACAATCTTATTTCAACCACGCACACTTCTGTCTCATCAGATTGCTCTACTATACATCTTGAGATTATTCGGTGTATAATATGACCATATATATTTGCTCTGCTATGTATTTTGAGATTACTCGATGTATAGTATGACCAGTTGCTCTGCTATGTTTGGTGGTTCATCCTATGCATAGTATGACTAGTTTGCTCTGCTATATATACACGTACACACAAACACACACACACACACATATATATATATATATATATATATATATATATATTGCTTGCTTTGTTTTGTTATGCGTATTGAGATTACACTACGCCAATTTGACCAGTTTCCAGTACAAGTTTAATGAAAGATTTTTCTAGCCAAACCGAGCATAGCTCAATTGGCATAAGGTTGTGCCCTTGACTAAGAGATTTGGGTTCAATCCTCACATTAATTAAAATACCGTTGCAAAAAAAAAAAAAAAAGATAACTATGTTTGTAAGACCTTGTAGGCTTAAAAATATTTTGGCATCTTATTTTCCATTGAATTTTACAAGTATTTCAAGGATTTTTACCTACAAGAATATTTATAATGTTTACTAGTCGCCCTTAACGATCGTTATTGCTAACGGTTTGTTAAAATTATTTTCTTATGAATTATTGTTACTCACATTTTTAAAAAAAATTTCTAACCGGTAGCACGTCAGTTTCCAACGAGCCTATCGAGGTCCAAGTCTGCCACCAATTGTATCTAGATTACATATCATTTTTGCATGTAAATGTAGCTTTGATGTTTTATTTATTTTTATCCAGAGAGACTAGCATGATTTCAATGACATCGTACTATTTTAGTTTTAAATTGATTTCTAAATTGAAAGTTTATATTTTTCCATTGTTTTTTTTGGGTTATGTTGTGCTTGTGGATTTTTGAAATGATTAGTGTGTCACAAGGTACACTTGATATAATTTTGAAGATTATATACATTATTTGGGAGTGTATATTTTTATTTGAGGTGTGTTTTATCTAATTTTCACAAAAAAATCTGCTAAATGTTTTACAAATTTTGTATCAACGAGTTTTTGGTAGCCATATGATGTTTTTCAAAAAATGTTAGTTTTTTCAAAGTTTAATCATGGATTCCATGAGTTTAGTGGGATCTACTTCGACACGCCACGTTCTAAGTTGGGCAGAATAATTTGGGACGAAGTGTGAAAAAATTGTGTCATATTTACAAATATGGTGCTAGATGCTATTATTTTTCAATAGATTGTCATATATGTAACTACCCATTAAATTTAATTATTAAAATTAAAAAGTTCAGTTAAGACATCACAACCTAGCCTAACATGATTTTAGCCAAGGTGAGCATAATTCAATGTTAATTGACATTGAGTACCTCCCATGAGGTCCGAGGTTCAAATTCCCTACCCTTTGTTTTTTTTTTTTGCAAAGATATTTTAATTAATGCGGAGATTGAACCCATGACGTCTTAATCAATGACAATCTTATGACAATTGAGCTATACTCGGACCCTACCCCATTGTTGTAAAAAAGAAAAAAAAACCCTAGCCCAGTATATTTTATTATTAATTAGTATATTTTATTATTAATTTTTTCGTGGAATAAATGTGGGAATGAGGATTTGATCACCTTCCCAAAAATATTCTAAAGAATTGGGAATAATACTTAAAGTAGTTACATCAAAATTAAATTTATGTTATCGAACAACCACTTGCAGCCATGGGTGAGCACTCCGACTAAGATAGCAGAGAGTGAGGGTTCGAATCTGCCCTAAATTATCAAACAATCACTTGGTGCAACGAGTGAGTGAGTGATGGTTGATTGATCCTACACCTTGTGCAACGGGTGGGTGAGCGCATCACCTAGGGGTTACGTAAGATTGTGCCCGTAACTAAGGGGTCATGGGTTCAATTCTCTTAATTCATCTATAAAAGCAGGAAAATTAAAAGCGAGGATGATGAGTTGTTTAAAATTTGAGAAAATTGAAACGGCAGCATGATTATATTCAGCATTGACACCATCGATCTTCTCCTAGATTTAACAACCTTCGTACACACTCAAAGTAAATATTACAACACAGTTGATTTCAAATCCTCACCGTCGATTTTCAGAGTAATAGTCTTACGCCGTTCCCCTCGCTGCATTATAGAGTTTCAAACACTGCCTAAATTCTTCACCTTTTTTTTCTGCAATGACATTATGCATTCCACCATTTCCATCCACAGTTTCTATAACACTTTGTTCGAAATGAAACGCTATGGTTATCATTATCAATCAATGACTTTCAGTATTATCCAAAGCCTTGATCACATCCACCTTTCATTTCCTAATCTTTCTGGTAATTTCTTTCTAATTCTCTCCTCATTCTTGCTTCTTTTCTTGACAAATTTAATTAACATTCTTCTTTCTTTTCTTTATTTGGGATTTGGGATCTTTTTCTTGCAAGCTTTATTATTTAAACCAGCTGCTAATTCTATCAATTGTAGTTTATGGTCGGTGTGAATGTTATTTGCCATTATTGTTACCTTTTGAGGAGACCGAAGTCGGCGTAATTAACCTTGGAACGTTCGTCTCGATCAAGTTGATGGAATTCCTACCGTTGATAGTAATGTTGAATGCTTCTCATGGTAATATATAATGACTCGATTCTGTCTCGATCTCGTAATTTTCGAAAGAAAGTGTTTATTAATTTCTAAAAAAATATTATCGTCGATCGTAGTTTCTGTTAGTCTAACGAATTCACAAGTCAAGTTCACCGGAGAAAGGGAGGAGTCGTTTACTCTTACAAAAGAGGTATTATCTTTTCATATTCAAGATACTTAGTCGAGATCAGATCATTTTTGTCATGTTCAAAATCGATCCAAAATAGTCATTTAATCGTTCAAATCAACTTCGATAGTATGTAATAACATTTAAAAGTATAAAACAAAACACTAAAATGATTTTGAACAACTAAATGCATGTTTAAGAATGATTTTGAATATGACAAAAGTGATTTTAACCCTTTCAAAATCACTCTCAAACATGCCTTAACGGTTATTTGAAACTGAGGACTCGGAGTGAAGAAGTTGTTTGTTAATGTTTTGCAGGAAAATGATTGCATAATTGGAGGTGTTGCAGCAGGAGAAGAAACTCAATTTGTAATCACTCTCAATCCAATTGAATCTTTCTATATTTTGTTATGTTCGCCAGGTGCAAAAAGAATATGGTTATTTAGGTCAAATGATAATATCCACGGTGTAATCAGTATTCCCATTGGATTACATGCTCAATATTTGGTTTATAATACTTGAAGATCATGACATGGGAAAGTCTCTATAGTTTACAAAAATGTTGAATGGCTTGAAGATTGATCATAGTGAAAATATTCTCTTAACTATGTTCTTGTCAATTTTGCTTCATAAGTATATTATAAACCAAATATTTACTTTGAAATTCAAGTCAATTTGAGAATTTGAAGCTGCAGCAATCGTATGCAGCAAGCAATTTTCCAGTAGACTATAACTTTTCAAATTACAACAATCCTAACCTTTATAGGATTTACAATTTCATCGAATCAAGGCAATAAACTTAATACCATAAATATGGAGTTATTGTTGGGATTAAAAATAGCGAGATATAATTAAATGCGGAATAAACTAAATATATCTCAACCTCCCACTTCACAGATTAGAATCCAAAAGACAATCGGTCACAAAATACAATCATTAAAAGATAAACGAAAGAGATAACAACACCGAGAGATATGTTGGTTCGCCCCGATCTCGGGACTCGTCCAGTCTTCTGCAACTGCAGGTTCTACTATAATGGAGATTACAAAGCCCTTCAAGCTCGCATTACAAAGCCCTTCAAGCTCGCGCTACAAAACTCACCCAAATAGCCCAACTAAAACTATTTGCTTCCAAGTACCACGATCCGGTAGCTTGGGATAAACAACAAAGAAGAGAAACCCATAACCCAAGAGAAGAATAAAACACTATTCTCTCAACTTACACTCTGCCGCACAGGAAGAAAAAAAACTTAACAAAAGTTGTCTTCACAAATTTGCTCAGCACTACTGCATTGACTAAAGTCAAAACTAAAACAGATATATTCCAGACCTAGCAAATATGGGTCAGGCCCATTTGGCTTTCAACTTCAAATCCAAATCAACTTTCAACGTGCATCAACATGGGTTTCTAAATAATATATATATATATATATATATATTCCCATGAGTGTTGTCTTTATAAAAACCTAACAATCTCCCACTTAGAAACAAAACGACGATTTTGCCTTCAACTGCAACAAACTGATCATCTTGGCAAACTCCAAAGCTTTACTCCCACTACTTTCTGATCTTCTTGGTAAACTTCAAGGTTCAACAAAAAACCTGTAAAACAATAAACTAACAAAACAGGCAACCATCAGAAAAATAAGTGTAGCTCATCTGTACTTGATAGTGAGTGATCTGATTGCTGAAAGTGGAAGATGGGATGACCATTTGTTAAGTTAAGTGTTATGCGAAAAGAATATTGAGATTATTCGAACTATTCAAATTTGCAAAACAAGCAATCAATGGCTTTGGCATTATAAAAAAAAACGGCGATTTCTCAACTATGAGTGCGTAAAGTATAGTTCCAATCCAAGTAGGTTTGAGACATGGTGGTCTAAGTTGTGGAAACTAAAAATCCCTAACAAAATTAAAGTTCTCACTTGAAAATATTTTCACAATATCCTCCCTACCAACAACAATTTGTGCAAACGTAAGATACCTTTTGATGGAGCGATATACGCAGCGGAAGCGATTTTGGACCGATGATACTCTAATTTCAACAATTTAACAAATAGAAAACATGCTAAAAAAGACGGAATTAAGAAATTAGAAATACATATACCCTTGTAGTTCCAATTTCTTCAAGCTCCGCCACTATTTTCTCGTCACGAACTCTTCCGACCTCTTCTCACGAACGCCCCGAGGACCACTCCGAGGACCACTCAAGGTAGTCCCGATATCCTCGGCACCGCGCAACGGAGTTGTGGGTCTCCGAAACAAGAGAAAAGGAAAATAAATAAAAAAAAGAAGAGGAAGAAGAAAAAGAGGGATGGATCGTATACCCCTAAGCTCCCATTCCTTTTCTTTTCTATATGGCAAAAGTAAGTTAACATATATATATATATATATATATATATATATATATATATGCCAAACTTTTTCTTTACCCTTAAAAAAGCCCAATAATATATATATATAATATTATTATTATTAAAAAAAATAATAATAATTTTATTTATTAAACTTTTAATAAATAAAATATATATATATATATATAATTATTAATTAAACTTTTTAATTAATAAATATAATTTAATTTAATATCAAATATTAATTAAATAATATGGCTAAACCCGGTTTTCCAAAAACCGACTTTTTAACACATGAATCCTATTCACGTTTTAGGCCAATCTCATATTTAAATCATATTTAAATATGTCCATCATTCTTCCACAAACCGAATTTGAACAATTCAAATTATTTTTCTTTTTCTTTTTCTTTTCTTTTATACACTGTTGCACGACGTTATCCAAGCTAGCCAGGAGAACCTAAAGGACGTACAAATCATGAGCTCCAACGATACGAGATTATCCGATTAAAACTCTTTTAACCGAACTAATCAACCTTCGTTAACCCCGGAGACTTCACTATAGTCCGAGGGTTGCACTCTCCTCACTGTAGATATATTATGTCCCCTTGATATAACCATCATGGGTAAGTCGATCCTTCACAGGTGTCCGTTATCACACCTAGGTCTTTTAAACCGTTTAACTTCTGTGATACCTCTTGTTCCTTAAGTACCATTGACGCCTCTAATGAACATTTGATCTCTGATCCAATCATCAGATCTGAATCCTCTTCACACAGAAGAGGATGAGGCCTCAATGTTCAAGCCCCAGAGTCAGCTATTAAGGGAACACCTTTCTACTAAACCCTAAAGAGGGTAGGAGTGAATTCCATCTTGCTAGACTATATCCCCAACTACCTATTCGAGTTTATCCCCAAGTTGGTAGACTTATTGTGAGCGGGCGACCTGCCACTCTCACCCATACAAGTCTAAGGATACTCTCGAATAAACAGGAGTTCATAGTAAGCTCAGGATTAAGAACGAGTTACCTTAGGTCATCAAAATTGATAAAGTCGGTCTCACCAGTAAACGGTGTTATAAAGAGAAAACGAGTTTATCGTGGTTCTGTCTAATGCAAACTCTTTGCATAGCACGCCCCGTAGAGGGAGGGAGAGAAAGAAGGGGAAGAGGAAAATGGGAAAAAAAAATCGTTGACAATACGCCGACGAAAACCATGGGAGGGAGAAGATGGAGGGAAGAAGAAAGACGGAAGGAGGAGGAGGAGGAGAAGGAGAAGGAGAAGAAAGAAAAAAGAAAAAAAAAAGAAAAAAAAATTAATAATTAATTTTTTTTTTTTTAATTAAAAATAGGTGTCTCGTCATCATTATGTTAGGACTTAACAAAAAATTTGACAGAGAGACAAAAAAGGAACCAAATCCAAACCTCGGGGTATGTTGGATTTAAAACCTTAGGGACCCAAGTGCTACCAAACTCAAACCTGAGGAACCATGAACGTAATTTTCCCTTTCTTTTTTTTGGGAATGAATTTGTTTGTGGTCACTAAATTAAAGATGAAAATTGCACACTGTGGGGGAAGGAAAAAAATTTGTAACCCCGTGAGGAAGGAAAAACTAGATGACGTCGGTCTCAGGAGAAGGTCTCGATTCAGAGAGTATTGCCCACGTGGTCTCCTTTTTTCGAGTGTGGGTCTCGCCGTCAGAAATTGAAGCGTGGTCGCGGGTATCGATTCAGTGGGAGGATCGACGGGGGCCGGGGTCTTTTTTTTTTTTTTTTTTTTTGGGAAATCTTGAGGCAGTGGATTTTTCCATTCTGTCACAGGTGGTTTAGGTGGTTTAGCTTGTGAGGTAATTTCATGAGTGTTCGACTGAAGCTCAAATACACCGTATTTTATTCTTTTTTCTTTTTTCAAATACACAATATTTTGATACATGAATTATATTTTTTATTTTTTATTTTTGAATACACAATTTTTGACATATGAATACACAATATTTTCTTTTTTCGAATACACGGTAATAATTGTCTTCTAATGCATACACAATATTTATATTTATCGCCCCCTAATGCATACAAAATTTCTCATTTCTCGTGCCCTTAATCATTAACATTTTGAATACACCCATATTTAATCCAATTCATCCTTCATCCTTCATCCTTCTTTTTTTATTATTATTATTATTATTATTATTATTAGCATTATTAGCATTTTTTACTTTTTTGAGGTTGAATCATGGTAGAGATTGTAGGGTTAGTTGAGCCTCTTTTTGGTTGTAAGATATTTTTTTGCACTAAAAATAGGAGTATTTAAAAATGGTTGGATAGCTCTTCCTTATTCAACCAACACAGCCTAAATACCTATTTAATTTTGGACATTCTTTTATCACAAAAGGTCCTTTCTGGTGTGATGAGATTTTATTGCTTTTGATGCCATTTTTCTTTTTTTTGTAAACTTATGAGCTTTTCTTTTTAGTAATACAAACATCTTCTATCTTTTAATCAATAAGTCATACATTATGTCCGTGGAGCTATTCTCATGTTGGCAACTAATTACTTCTTTTGCTAATCAACTCTAGAAAAAAATACTTTTAATATAATATATATAGTCATTTTAAACGAAAAGACTTTAAATATATAAAAACCAAACTTCAAAAAATAATAAGTTGATATGTTCGAGTGGTTAAGGAGACAGACTTGAAATCTGTTGGGCTTCGACGATGTAGGTTCAAACCCTGCTGTCGATGCTCTAATGTTTTGTTATTAAGTATTGACGTTCAACAGAGATGTCAAATTCAGAAAAAAAAAAATTCCGTGGGACGGAGAGTGATTTTGTAGTTAATTTTCATACGGGCCGGAAACTATTTCACCATGATTTTTTTAAGGGAAATCATAATAAATGGCCTTTTTTGAGATCCCATTTCAATTTTTTTTTTTAAATTGAGTTTTGTGTCCATTTTCTTTTTTTATTTTCTCTCTCCTTCATCTTTCATTCATTTTTTGTCCTCCCAACTTCTTATCTCATTTTAAAATTATATCTTTAAAAAAATTTATTATCTCTCCGTATTTTCTCCAACAAAATCTTTCTCAAACTTCTTAAGATGGATCCATTTTCGCCCAAGACACTTGATTTAACAAATTTTACCCTCCAACATCAATACCCAAAACAGAACACGTCGAATTTCGACGACATTTGGTGTGCAATAGTGAGTGATCCATTGGGTATTTGATTGGTCTCAGGTTTAATTTAGTTGGCTGGAAGTGCAGAGGTTACGTTTAATTTAGTTGGCTCGAAGTGCAAGAGTGACTTCTACTTTAAGATGTAAGTACACTATTTTTTTTCCAAGTTTTAAAGGAATGTTTTTGCAAATATTTGCAATCCATAATTCGGTGAATTTCGAATACAGTGTATTTGCAATTCACTGAAGGTCGAAGACAATGTATTTTTAATTCAGTAAATTTTGAATACAGCAATGCAGCGAAATTTGAATACAGTGTATTTGCAATTTACTGAAGTTTGAATACAGTGTATTTTCAATTAACTGTATTTGCAATTCACTGAAATTAGAATATAGTGTATTTGCAATTCACTGTATTTGCAATTCATTAAAGTTCGAATACATTGTATTGGCAATTCACTGGAGTTGGAGTTCAAATACAATGTATTTACAATTCAGTGAATTTTGAATACAATGTATTGAATACTGTATTTTGCTCTGTTTTTTTCAAAAATAAAATTCATCAATTACAGATTTTTTTTCTCTCTGTCACTCTTTTTAGGATTCTTATGCTACCTCAAGTTTTCTCAAATTCTCTTTTTTGTTAATTTTTGAGTTTGTATTTTTTTTTGAAAACTTTTTTATTGCACCGACCATTATAATTCAAATTTTGCAAATTGAAAATATGCTAGTATGTGTAATTTCAATTTGCAAACTTATAATTTTTTCTACATATTATGTCTTATTTTTATTTTTATTATAATTGAAAGTAGTAATTCCATACAAATTGCAAAACACTATATTCCAATTTACAAAACTGTAATTCCAACTTACAAAATAGTAATTACAGTGTAATTTTCATTTGCAAAATTGTAATTACAGTGCAATTTGCAAATACACTTGTAATTACAATTTTGAACATTGCAAATACACTTGTAATTACAATTTGCACAAGTGCAAATACACTGTAATTGTTATTTGCATGTATAGTGTAATTCCAATTTGCAAAATTGCAAATACCCGTAATTTCTTGATTTGTGTAGAAAATATTTATTGGATTTTTGTTGGTAGATTACGGGTAAATAGACAATATTTTTTAATAATTTTGATTTTTTAAGTCGATTTTTTTTAGATAGAAATATTTAATGGAGTTTTGTTGGGAGATTAGAAAGACAATATTTTTTCAAATTTTGATTATTGGAGTTTTGTTGGGAGATTACGAAATAAAATATTTTTCAAATTTTGATTTTTTAAGTCGATTTTTTAGACAGAAATATTTATTGGATTTTTGTTGGCAGATTATAGGTAGGAAGATAGAACCGGGAGAGAGGGAGAGAGTGTAATGAGAATAGTAGGAGAAAAGAGGGAACATAAAAAATCTTGGGAGAGAGAGTTAGTTTTTTAATTACTAAATTTAATTACTAAATCTTATAAATAGATTGAGATTTTAGGGAGGGGTAAATACGAAAAAATATAGAGGAGAGAGATTAAACTAGAAAGGGACATAAATCAAATTGTTTTTAAAATGGGACATCTATCGATTTTGATAATAAAAAAAAGGTAATCTGTCTCTTTGTCCCCTTTTTTTTTTATTTTCATACGGGTCGGAAATTATTTCACCATGATTTTTTTTTTGGAATGGAAATTCCAGATCTTGTCAGTTGAGTTATGTTAATTCGAGTCAATAGAAATTGAAATCAACGGAGTTTAAATTAATAAACTTTCTTGAACACATTAAAAGACAGTACCGTTGGGGTAAGAATAATATGGCTGGATATTCCATTTGAGAACTTCACTTCTACATACTTCAACGAAACAAAAACTAACAAAAATATAATATATTAGAATTTTTTTATTGAATAAAACTATGACATAATATATTAATAATATTTGTATACTAAAAAATATTAACAATATTCTTTTTTTTTTCATTAGAAAAGAATGTACTAATAATATTAATGACAGTTTTCATTGAAAAAAATATTAATTTTAATAAATAAATAAATATTTATAGATAATATCAATAAATATGAGAGGGTTGAAATCACTAAAATTTTGAAATAAAAAACTTAGATTTTGAAAACTTTTTTCTTTTACTTTTAAAAATTGTTAATGAATTACGTTTTCAAAAAATTTAAAACTAAAAATAAAAAACATGAATTGAATGTGTTATTAAAACCGTCATTAATAATGAACATCCTATTGCATATATTTCCGAATATGGGTCAATCTAACAAAAACATGTTGACCTTCTAGGATTATGGGTGTTCAGCCAACTTGGTAACCCAAAAACTCGGATCAACTCAACCCGAAATAATACGGTTTGCATTAGGTTAAACTAACTTTCGATTGGAGTTCGATAAGATTTTATAGGAACCGACCGGTTCGGTCGGGTCTCGGGCCAACAACCAACGTCGCTCGTTTGAAAAGAAAAAAATAGACGCCTGTAAAAATAAAAAAAAATGTAACCCGGTGATCCAACCCAACCCAACCCATTGAGTTGGATCAAGTTAAAGAATAGAGTTGGTTGGGTTTTGAGGATTTGACCAACCCAAATTTTCGAGTTGGTCCAAAAATCTTCCATAACTCGACTCGACCTAACCCATGTACACTCCTATCTAAGATAAACATTAATAACAGAATTAGCGATGGAAATCGTTTTTTTTTTTTTTTTTTTTTTTTTTTTTTTTTTTTTTTTTTTTACAATATATTGGGTGAGATTTCAACCCTTCTAATTTCATATGGTTTATGCTGTTAGAATGGACATCTTATTGTTAATAAGGTACCAAATATATTCTCACGATTTAATATATTTACTTAGCTATCCCTTTTAAAGTCATTGGTAAAAGAGAGGATAAGAAAATAGAAAATTACAAGTCATAGTCTTTTTCTTAAATTTTTTTTCTGTCCATGATTATTTTTTATCTTCTAGAGATTAGTTGATATTTTGATTCTTTTGAGAATTTGTGTTATTTATATGAAATTTATTTGTTCTATTTTCTTCCTATTTTTTATAAACAATTAAATTAAGTCAAATCAAACATAATTCAATAAGCATAAGGTTGTGTCATTGACTAAATGGTTTGGATGATTTACTAATGCATTAAATTATTCACTTTGTAATGGTCAGTGTTTTTTTTTTTTTTTTTTTGAAGTTATGGAGGAGGTAATACTAGTCAAACTGAATTGAGAATTTCATATACTTTACTTTATTCGTTAGAATTAGTTGTCCTTAACTAATTGTTTCTCTGGCTAATAAGTAATAAGCAACCTAGATAAACATACTTTCAAGAATAAATATAAGAAACAGGAGATAATATATTTATATATAGCCATTTTAAGAAACAGGAGTTTATATACAGACAATCAAACTTCTAAAATTGATGTGTCAATATGTCCGAGTGGTTAAGGAGACAGACTTGAAATCTGTTGGGCTTTGCCTGCGCAGGTTCGAACCCTGCTGTTGACGTCCAACTTTTTGTACTAACATTGACAGAGGTTTAAATTATTAAGCACTTTTTATAAAAGTGTTTTCAACAAACTTTGAGAAAAAAATTGTTCCTATGGTTAACAAGAAGATATTGATAACGATTCTCCAACGTCCATTCAAGGGTGAGATGTTAGAATTCTATATTGTTGATTAAGAAAGTGAACCATAATATTCTAGTAAGAACTACCATCACATTATATGCATGTATTTTCACGGTCAATTTTCGAGCCTTTCAATGCTCCCAAGAGAGAAAACTATAAAGAATTGAACTAATTTACCTTAAGAATCGAATCATAGTCTATATTTCCTAACAATATCATACCAATACGAAGATATGTAGATGTTGGTTGTCTCTAACAAAAGCAATATCAAACAAGACTTGGTTTTTCCATGTTACATTCAAGGAAAATAGATCTCAAATCGAGTGGTCGAGTCAATAGGAAAATTGATTACACATCCAGCTTTGGTTGTCCGAAACAAGATTACCCTTTCTGCCTGAGATGTCAAATCATCAAAAAATGTCGTGGGACTAAGACTGATTCGGTATTTAATTTCCATTTCATCTTCAATACCTCCAATTTTGCATTGTCCTTCCTGCACAACATCAACCGACAACTATTTCACCATGAATTTTGTCACGATAAATCAATAAAAAAGAATAAGTAAGCGCAAAAACAAAATGAAAATTAAACATTTTCAATAACTTGTGCATAAATTAAATTTTTTTAGAAGTGAGAGATAGTAGAAACGTATGTGAATGAGCATTGCCGAGAGCGGACTCGTTGGGTTGGTCGATCAGAATCGAGACATCGTTATTCGAATAATCAATTGTTCCTGCCATCGATGAGGTCGAATTTAGCTACGAAAATGGAAACTGGAAAGCTGAAGATGAAGAAATGGTTTTTTATATAAACTCTAAGCTTTCCCCCCTGTCGGAGAAAACCATCGCACCACATAATCCTTTGTCGTACTCACACTACCAGGCACATCGGGAGAGAACCCCTTCGACATAGCAGACGATTTGAATTCGCTGATGTATTCAAGAATCCATTCCCTTTTTGCCTCCACCGATTGAATAGGTTTCTTCAGAGCTAACTGGTTCCCGTCTGCCCATAAGCTTCAACAGGTTATACAAAAAATTTCCAGTTCTTCCGAAGAGGAACTCTCGGCAATTTTTAGGCAAAAATATGGGATGGAAATGTCAGCCTCTGATGATGTTTGTATTTGAGGTGAAATCTTCTTCCACAATTTCTTTAACCTTTTACATTTCAAAAAAATATGTTCCACTGATTCTCTGCTTATGCCACAACTCACACGCCATGGATATAAAGGTATCTTACGTTTGCATAAATTGTTGTTGGTAGGGAGGATATTGTGAAAAAAATTCCAAGTAAGAACTTTAATTTTGTTAGGGATTTTTAGTTTCTACAACTTAGACCACCATGTCTCAAACCTACTTGGATTGGAACTATACTTTGTACGCACTTTTAGTGGAGAAATCGTCATTTTTTGTATAATTCCAAAGCCATTGATCAGGTCGGCTTGTTTTGCAAATTTTAGTAGTTCTAAAATGAGTTCGATAACAACCTGGGTCTCGAAGCTGAAGGAGATCACAACGGAAAGGTTGCTGTACATGGAGCGCCGCCACCATTAAGCGTCGACCGCCGCTGCCGTCACGCACACCAGCTAAAGCTCCATGTCATTCCCTTGTATAAATAGTTTAATATATTAGACAATTTTTTAGTTGACGTTTATCATCTATAAAGTGAAAAATAAGATATTTTGATAAAGTAAAATGGTTGAGTATATTTGATGTAACATAACAACCCTATTAAAATATAATATATTAGAATTTTTTTATTGAATAAAATTATAATATAATATATTAATAATATTTGTATACTAATAAATATTAACAATATTCTTTCTTTTATTGGAAAAGTATGTACTAATAATATTAATGACAATTTTCATTGCAAAAACATATTAATAATAATTTGATCTTAATTTTAATAAATAAATAAATATTTAAAGATAATTTCAATAATTAAAATTTAAAATCAAAAATAAAAAACATGTATTGAATGTGTTATCAAAACCGCGGTTAATAATAAACATTTCATTGTATATATATTTCCCAATATGGGTCGGTCTAACAAAAACAGGTTGACCTTCTAGGACTAGGGGTGTTTAACTAACTTGGTAACCCAAAAAAGTTGGTTACCCAAAAAACCAGACCAACTCAACCCGAAATAATACGGTTGCATTAGGTTAGAATAACATTTTCGATTGGAGATCGGTCAGATTTACACGAACCGACCGGTTTGGTCGGGTCTCGGGCCAACAACCAACGTCGCTCGTTTGAAAAGAAAAAAATAGACGCTTTTAAAAATAAAAATAAAAACGTAACCTGGTGATCCAACCCAACCCAATCCATTGGGTTGGGTCGGGTTAAAGAATAGGGTTGGTTGGGTTGAGGATTTGACCAACCCGAATTTTCGAGTTGGTCCAAAAATCTCCCATAACTCGACTCGACCTAACCCATCCCATGTACACTCCTATCTAAGATAAACATTAATCACAGAATTAGCGATGAAAATCGTGTTTTGGTTTTTTTTTTTTTACATTATGCTGGGTGAGAGATTCCAACCGTTCTGATTTCATATGGTTTATGTTGTTAGAAGGGACATCTTATTGTTAATAAGGTACAAAATATATTCTCACGAACTTCAGAACTCCATACTAAACAACTCTCTGCCCCAGACACACATACTAAATAACTCCACGGACTAAACAACTTCAACTCCCCCAACTCCTTGGGCCAAACGCCCCCTCAGTAATTAATATAATGGACTTATGTGATAGGGAAATGTGAGGAGCTTTGTCAGGATCCTAGGGAGACGACATTACAATTTTTTAGTATGGTTGATAGAAATATAATTGCTTTTCAGGGTTTTTTCACATATGACTCCTTTCGGGGGTCTTAATGTCAAATTGACTCGATTTTTTAAAACACATGTTTCTTTTATTCTTGGTGAGCACGAACACACGTCTGCTGACAACGATCGCGAGGAAAAAATCTGCTAATACACTTCGTTGAGCACGACCGTGAGGGGGCCACTATAGTATCCTCGTGCTCAGCAAATGGTATTACAAAAAATTTCCTCGCGATGGTGCTCGTGCTCGAAAAAGCGAAATGTTGATGACGTCAGCAACAAAAAACATTATTTTCGAAGCGAGAGTCCAAAAATATTAAGGAAGTCTTGGGTGGCCATCTGTGAAAATACTCCTACTTTCCAGGCATCTTTATTTGATTACTATTATTATTTTGTTTGACATGATTAGAATTTTAAACTACAAATCTTAAATGAAGAGGACTTTGTGGAAGTTAATAAACCATTGCGCCAACGAGTGTTCTTTAATGCCAAATAAAAGAAACATACAAAATGAGATGTTTAACATATATAAACTTTAAAGTATTTAATTTGATTGCCATTGATAATTAAACGAGATCCTATTCTTTTATTGCAAATTTGTATTAAACAAATATCCTTAAACCATTGGTGGTTTAGTGCAACCAACAAACCGACCTTAGCTCAGTTGGTAGAGCGGAGGACTGTAGTTGGTTTATTCCTATTAGATATCCTTAGGTTGCTGGTTCGAATCCGGCAGGTCGGATTTCTTAGTATATATAATGTAAGATAATTATTTAATGAGCCAAAATAATTATTTTTTTGAAAGTCACCAAAATCAAATTAATATGTAAAAGTGAGCATAACTTAACGATAACTTTATATACTCGCCCGAAAAGAAAGATCGAGAAACAACAGGGGGAAAAATAGACCATGTTAAAAAACAAAAGAAGGAAGAAATAAAAAGTTGTGTAGTAGCTAAGGTGCTTCACAATATAAGCCTGAAACCCAATTAAAAAATGTGATTTTATCATAAAATACACCAAAATTAAAATTTACAATTTGAAGGCAAACAAATAAGAAGCTTGTTATTAAGGGATTGTTTGCTTACTCGAAATCGAAATGAGTTGAAATCCTAATTGAAAATCAATCCAAATGAAAATGATGCCAAAGCGAGCATGACTCAGCGGGAAAGTATGTGTATGTGTTAACAACCAAGAGGTATGGGGTTTGAATCCCCACCCCAATGTACTAAAAAAACAAATATATTAAAAATGTAGCATTTTTTAAAAAAAATTGCGGATATAGCAATTTCTATCACTAATAGAAGTCTATGCTGATAATAGTCTTTTTTATAGAATTTTGTCGATAATAGTTGATAGTTCTATCGGTGATAGCTACTGATTTTTTGCAATATTTGCAAAAAATTTTAAACTTTACTAAATTTGTAAACCTTTACTAAATTTGCAATTATTTTTGATCTTATTGTTGTTGGTGCAATCAGCCAAAAAAAAAAAAAAAAAAACAGGATTTTATAAAAATAAAAATAGTAAATATCAATTTGCAAATCTTTACTAAATTTGCAATTATTTTTTACCTCTTGTTAGTGTAATCAGCCAAAAAAAAAAAAAAAAAAAAAAAAAAAAAAAAAAAAAAAAAAAAGGTTTTAGAAAAAAAAAGGTTTTAGAAAAAAAAAAAATAGTAAATATCTTAAATGTCACACATCTAAATTCAAATTTCAATTGCAGATTTTTTTTTTTTCTTTTCAAATATGTTAAAAGAAAAATGAATTCAGTAAGATTTCTCAAATAGATTTTAAAAACTCTAATAATTAAGTTAAGTTTTTACATTTTTTAATACATCAGAGACATATTCATATTCATATTGGACAAAAAAAAATTAAAAGTTCATGATATATTAAACATTTTAATCAAGAATTTATTGTACACAAAATTGAAAGTTGATGATTATTAGACATTTTTAAATTTCAAGGATCTATTACACAACATTAAAAGTTTGAAAACTTATTAAACACTTTTTAAAATTTAATATGAACCAAGTATACATAAACTTGAAAGAATAAGGACTTCTAATTTAACAATTAAATTTTTATTAAAAAAACTCATAAAAAATCATATTAAAAAAAATAAAAAAACCTACGCATCCATCTTCTTCTTTCTTTTCTCACTTTTTTTCTTTTTCTCTGTTTTATCCCTCTTATCTTCGTTGGATGTGGCGGATCCATAACTTTATGCCAGGGAGGCTTAATTCAAGATGATGAAGAATCATCTCTTTTTATGTGTCTTATTTTTTTAAATTTTAATTAAATAATGTAATTTCTTCTTTCGAAAAAATTTGTTCAAATTTTTAATTCATAATGAACTTTTGAAAACTTGAATTTTGTTAAAAAAAAAAAAATTATTTTATAAAAGTTTAAATTTAAGATTTTTTTAGTTTGTTTATATTTAGTATTTATTATATATTAAAATTAAAGAAATGAGACGAATGTTTTCTCCCCACTAGATGATTTTTAACCTTATTATGATTTTTTTTTCTTATTGTGAATTAATTTTTTTTTTAAACCATCTTGAACTAAATTATTACATATTAAATTCAAACATTAAATATAATAAAAGAAATTCAAACATTAAATTGTTACAAAATTATTTTTCAAACATTAAATTGTTACAACAAACTAAAATTTACAGACTAAATTATTATTTTTATAAAAATTGAAGGATTTAAATATTGTCTTTTATTTTATATATAAATATAAAAAAATAAAATAAATTAATTAAAATAAAAAGTATAATTTTTTGTTTCATAAGAATTATAATTTTTATGAAATTAATTTCTTTTTAAATAATTTAATAAAATTTAAAAATAATTTTAGTTATTTTTCATTTGATATCAAGAAATCATAAGTAAACTAAATGAATAAATTAAAGGATTATATATATATATAATTTTATGTTATATTATACTATATTTATAAATGAATTTTAAAAGAAACACGCCCATATGCTAGTTATTAATAGTAAAAAAGAAAAAAAAAATATCAACAACAAGTGAGTCCAATTCCACTCCTTCTTACACATGGAAAAGTCTATTGTGGGATCGAAATTTGCTTAACAAAGGGATTAGGAAAAGAATTGGATTAGGAAAGGACACACTAGTCTTCGGGTGCCCTTAGTTACCAAAAGAAAAATTATTTCTCCCTATTACACTCCCCTCTAACTCCGAACATGGCAACTTGATAGTGAGTGATCTGATTGCTGAAAGTGGAAGATGGGATGACCATTTGTTAAGTCAAGTGTTATGCGAAAAGGATATTGATATTATTAGAACTATTCAAATTTGCAAAACAAGCCGACCCTGATCAATGGCTTAGGCATTATAAAAAAAAAACGGCGATTTCTCCACTAAGAGTGCGTACAAAGTATAGTTCCAATCCAAGTAGGTTTGAGACATGGTGGTCTAAGTTGTGGAAACTAAAAATCCCTAACAAAATTAAAGCTCTCACTTGAAAATATTTTCACAATATCCTTCCTACCAACAACAATTTGTGCAAATCGTAAGATACCTTTATATCCATGGTGTGTGGGTTGTGGCAGAGATAGAGAATACAAACATCATCAGAGGCTGACATTTCCATCCGATTTTGCCTGAAAAATTGCGGAGAGTTCCCCTTTGGAAGAATTGGAATTTTTTTGTATAAGTTGTTGGAGCTTGTGGGCAGACAGGAACCAGTTAGCTCTGAAGAAACCTATTCAATCGGTGGAGGCAAAAAGGGATTGGATTCTTGAATACATCAGCGAATTCAAATCGTCTGCTAAGTCGAAGGGGGTCTCCCCTGATGTGCGTGGTAGTGTAAGTACGACAAAGGATTATGTGGTGCGATGGTCTCCTCCGACAGGAATTACTCTAAAGCTTAATGTGGATGCCACATGCTTCAATTCGTAGCAATGAAGGGAGGGGAAATTGGGGACACTACTGTTAAGGAGAATATTGACATGCCGCATTCCAAGTTGGCTGTGTCACCAAGTCGAGTTAGTAGATGGCTTGCACTCAATCAACGAAGGATGCGTTCAACGCGGAATATCAACATGTTCATTGGAGAAGGAAATGATAAATCTTAGAGCCTTTCAATTCCTCAACTTTTCGATCATTTTATAGTGGGACTTCAATTACAACAATGATTAGGATATAAAATCCTTTAAGTTAATGTAGAGATATAATAAGATGATGTCACCTTCAAGTTGATAATATAACTTCAAAACTAGATGTCTTCTTAAAATACGACCACGAGTTTTTTCGGACTATGTAATGTCGTCAATCGATGATAGTTTTTAAAAATCATAAATCGTCTACAATTATTAAAGGGTTGGTTGCACAAATAGCAATCAAGCCCAAACTAATTGCAAATTTAGCAAACTTTAAAATATTTTGCAAATATGGCAAAAAAATTTGTTTCTATCACTGATAGACTTTATCATATCACTGATAGACTATTATCACCGACAAAAATCTATAAAAAACCGAGGTGATCAGCGATAGACTTCTATCAGTCATAAGATATCAGTGATAGAAATTGTCATATCTGCAAATTTTTTTTAAAAACATGCTATATTTTTAATTATTTTATTCTAAATTGACATCGGTTACAATTTCCCATTATTAAATATCATTTATTTTCCTGTATTTAGGCTTATAGTTTATTAAATTAAAAATGAAAGGAAAAAGAAAATTCCTAATTTGAGAAGGGGAAAAATAAAAAAATAGAAGTAGACAAAACTCTAATTACTCATACTCTTGTCAAATAACCTCAAACTATCGTGAAAGCAGTTTCACCCACTGATCCCCAAACTCTTCGCTCGTGGTTTGCTCACATATCCCCAAACTTATTCTCCGACGTAACCTAGCGCGAGAGGCGTTGTCCCTTGTCTTCTCCAGCAAAACCCTCACGTGACCTGCGACATTGACGACAAACGCAAAGCCAACGAGATTCATGACGCCAAAACCTCCGACGACATTGTACATCGACTTCCGACGGTGTTCTACAACAACATCCGACGAGACCCACAAATTTCGAGGCTAACCCAGACTCAAACAACCTTATATCCTTAACATCTTCTTCAATTGAAAAGTTCTAAGTGCCCACTAAACACCCAATTGACATAAATGTAAGGTCTTTCTTTATGAGAATTTTTTTGTTTCCCATTTGAAGGATGAAACATATCAAATTGGTTAAAGGCGAGAGGAGAGTGCAATTTTGTATGCCGGGTTATAGTGAGAAAATTGTGGAAAGTTAAGATTTAATTTTCTCTTTCTCATATTTCTTCTCTCATATTTTTCGATCAATCCTACCAGTGTGTGGACTGTACTTTTTTGGGGCTTTGCTTTTGAGAGATTACTTCGATTTAATGTGATCTTGGTTTTGTGGAGTAGTAAAGAATAAACTCATCTTGTATAGTGGATGTAAACCTAAATGGTTGAACCACTATAATCCCTCGTGTACTCTCTTTTCCTTCCATATCTTCTTGTTTATTTTCGACATTCCATTTTCTGTTTTGGATTGTCTCTTTCTCTTCCTTATCTTCTTGTTTATTTTCAACACTCCATTTTTTGTTTTGGATTGTTGATTTTAGGTATCAAACATAATAAATGGTATTAGAGCAGGGTTTTTTTAGTTTGGTCCTAAATTTCTTTCTCTGTTATTGTGCTCTATTTTATTATTCGGTTGTCAGATTATCAATTTTTTTTATTGTTGTTTCATCGATTCTCGGTTGTTGTCTCTGTTTCGTCTGTGACTGATTTTCAGTTGGTGTTTGTTGCATTTCCTTTTTGGTTTGTATTTCGACAATGTATGCCAAGTTTGAATTAGATAGGTTTGATGGGAAAAATGATTTTTGTCTTTGGAGGAAGAAATTGAAAGCCCTTCTAGGTTCAACAGAAAGTTGGTATAATTATTGATAAACCTGACACTTGGTCATTGACACTAACATGAGAAAATAAATTAGAAATGGAAGAGATAGCATATAGTACTATGATCCTACATTTAGCGGATAATGTACTTCGACAAGTGAATGATGTTGAAAAACTTGTAGAGCTTTGGAAGAAATTAGATGGAATAAAATTTACCTTAAAGAAAAGTTCTTTGGGTACAAGATGGAATCATCAAAAAAACTTTGAGAATTTAGATGATTATGACAAGATATGCATGAATTTAACCAACACTGGAGAGAAACTTGATGATGAGAATCAAGCGATAGTTCTTCTAAATTCATTGCCTGATATTTACAAAGAGGTAAAAACTACAACTATTTGTCACTATCTACTGTTCTTGATGCGTTAAGATAAAAGATTTTGAAATTATTTATTGGCTAGAGGAAGACCTGAAAAAAGAATAAAATCGCGAGGTAATCAAGCAAAACATAGATCTATGTCAAGAGGAAAAGAGAAGAGAAAATGTTATTATTGTCACAAGGAATGACATCTTATTAAAAATTGTCATCAATTGAAAAATAAGAATAAGAACCAAGAGAATGATGAAGGACAAAGCTTAGCTAATATCCATGAGGGATATGAGTCGGCAGAGGTCTTAATCGTCTCTAAAAATACTCTCATAGATGAGTGGATTCTTGACTCCGGATGCTCCTACCATATGACCCCTTTGTCAGAATTACTTCGTTGAGTTTGAAGAGTTAGATGTAAGTAAGGGCTTTATGAGCAATAATCAATATTGTCAAGTCAAGGGGATTGGTTCAGTTAGACTAAAATTGTACGATGGTATGGAGAGGATACTGCATAATGTTAGATTTGGTATGGAGAGGATACTGCATAATGTTAGATTTGTACCAAGATTAAAGAGAAATTTGATTTCTTTTGGTCAGTATGATAAATGTGGGTATAATTACGTTACAAATCCGAGGGTGGAGTTTTAAAGATATATAAGGTATCTTTGATAAAATTCAAAGGTTTTTTGAGAAATGGTTTGTATGTTCTACAAAACTCATTAGAAACTTCAAGTTGTGCAAATGTTGTTTTAGACCAAGTTGAAAGAGATACTATTTTATGGCATAAGAGGATGACACATGTTACGTCTCCAAAAGTGCATATTTTAGGGATTTATTTGCTATAGAATTGTGTGAACTCTTAAGCGTTTTTGTTAGAATTTAGTTTAAACATGTGCTTATATATGAGAATTTGTAGAATGAAACTAAATCAGGACTTATTTGTAAAAGGAACAAGAAAGGATAAAAAACAAAGCTAAAAGAGTTGAAATTTTGTATTGCAGGAACATTGCGAAAACATTGCTGTCTCCACAATGTTTAAGTTGAAATTGTTAAGTTGTTCTAACCGTCCGCCGTTTTGTTGCGATCTTTCAGCCGCCCAATTTCTCTCCTGCTGCCACGTGGAAGGTCGTCGTTCAGAATGGATGGTTCTCCTTGACTGAAGAGTTCCTGCAAAACACTATAAAAGGAGGTCAAGGGGGAAGGAGAACAACAAGCTTGGAAGCGTAGAACTCTCCATCTCAACGCAGTTTCTATCTATTTTCTCTCCCGTTTGTTGGCGTGAAGGAATCAGCTGTTGGCATCGATAATCTGAGAGGAAGAAGAGAAGATCCTTCTTCTCTTCTGATTGGATTCATCCCCAAACAAAGCTCACCTTCTCCCTTCATCTGAGGCGCTTGCGGCGAGGAGTTCACGCATACGTTTATGCGCTTTCTACTGCTTTCTGTCTTTCCTTTTCGCTTATGTCTGCTGTCGTTTACTTCTGTTAGCTACATTGGTTCAGTTCGTCTTCTTCTGTTTAGTCTTTATCGTTTTATAGTTGTTACACATTAAGCTTTGAATCTTATTCAATAGAGGAATTACTTGACAACTTCGCAAGTCTCTTATTGCTTCTGTTTTCCTTTTCTTTTATTTGAATACTGTTAAGCATGTCTAAACAATCTATTCTTCCCAATCCATCATCATCCATGAGTAACTAAACCACATAAGGGTCTGCTAATGACGAATCTATAGGTAGAAATACGTGAATTCAGCATGTAGGATAGCTTCGCACGCATTGAATGTTTGTGTACTTCATCCCACGGGCAATTTCGATTGGCCATCCATTTTGTCTAAAGAACTCCTAACCTCCGGAAGGAGTAAGAGTTCAGAGTCGTCCATTCATGCTGGCCTTTCATGGTAGCCAGAAAACGACCTAGGAATAGACGTTTTCCTAGCACAATTCATTAACTTGCTTATATAAATAGATGCTTAAGTCTTACTTGGACATGAGTGAACTAAAGAATCTAATGCATGAAATCGAGAGATACATGAGAATGAGTTAATTTGATGCATGATAAGTTGATCTACTGCTGAAGAATCGTATGAAAAAGCCTATAGAGGAGTCGTTAGTTGACCTTGTTTCCACACTTCACCCTTAAAACGATGTTAGTTTAATTGCTAGAAAATTGTTGTCTGCGCAATTTTCTTAGTTCTATTTTTGCCTTATCCATTTTATTCAGGTTTCTGTTTTGCGATTTTATTGCTAGATAATTGCTTTCTCCGCAATTCTTTTTCTTCTACATTCAAGTTTATCTCTTTACTTGTCTTTGTTTATGCTTGCATATCTCGCACGTTCTTTATTAGTTAGGCACATTAATCCCAATTCCACCCCATTTAAACCATCATTTCTAATTTAACACCTCACTTCGTTAGTAACTAAGAATAAATCTCTGTGGGAAATCGAATGAAAAAATACTTATTACTTGCTACAAGACCATGTATGCTTGCATGTTCTGAGTGCTCTCACATCGCATTTTTATTTACACATTGAGCACGCAACAAGTTTTTGGCGCCGCTGCCGGGGATTTTGTTTAGTAAACACGAAGTGTGTTATTTTAGAAAAACAAAACTTAATATCTATTGGAGCTAATATACTCTCATTTCTCTTACAGGTACCATTGGGTTAGTTTATGAATGAGCATTCAAGTAGCAATCTAGAGTTCAATCCTGAGCCTGAAAGACTTCTTAGGGCTAGAAACAAAGCTAAGAAACGCCTCTTTAAACAACCCCCTGTAACTCAAAACATTGCTGACTCCGCGGAGTCGTCGCAATTCCATCAAACCGAAATGGATAGACCACCTCCAAACCAAGCACCTGCCATTCGCAACCCCATCGAAATTGCGAATGATAAGGATAGTGCCATCCTCTCATATTTAGTCCCCGTGCCTGAGGAGCTTAATCCGAGCATTATACGCCCTGAGATTACAGCTCACTCATTTGAGTTAAAGCCAGTTATGTTCCAAATGCTGTCCACCGTAGGACAATTCTTTGGAGTGGAAAATGAAGATCCCCACAATCATCAAAGAAACTTCCTAGGAGTTAGTGATACTTTCCTCATCCCTGGAGTTTTCCAAGAAGCCTTAAGACTTTATCTCTTTCCCTACTCATTAAGAGATAAAGCCAAAATGTGGTTAAATTCCCTTCCTTCTGGATCAATTGTCAATTGGACAGATCTGGCTGAAAAATTCCTAGTCAAATACTTCCCACCTGATAGGAATTCCAACTTTCGTGATGATATAATCAAGTTCAAACAAGCCGAAAACGAATCCCTTCACGAAGCTTGGACAAGGTTCAAAGATTTATTGCTTAAATGTCCACACCATGGCATTCCATGGTGTATCCAAATAGAAGTGTTCTTTAAAGGATGCAACCCCAGCACAAGGCAAGTGCTGAATTCTTCAGCTGGTGGTTCCATGCTTTCAAAGAGCTACAATGAAGCCAATGGATTTTGGAGAAAATCTCAACCTCCCATTGTAGATGGTCAGATGATCCAGTAGAGCCAAGTAAAGCTCAAGACAAGGATGCACTTAGTGCAATGAGTAGCCAAATAAATGCCCTGACCAATCTAGTAAAACAAATGGCTCAAACCAATCTCCAACCCAGTGTCAACACCGCAGCAGCCATTTCAATGGGCGCACCAACTAGTCAAGGTGAGACACTAATCTGTGGGTTCTGTGGGGAAGGGCACTTGTATGATTTCTGCCCTGGGAATCCAGCCTCAGTCTGCTATATTGGAAGCCAACAGCAGCCTAGGAACAACCCCTATTCTAACACCTATAATCCTGGTTGGAGGAACCACCCAAATCTCTCTTGGGGTGGGCAACAAAATACTAACCAAGCACAAAAGCAACCAAGACCGAGTGGGACACCTGGTTTCACTCAACAAAATAACCAATTCATGTACCAAAAGCCATATAACCAACCAATAGGACCATCAGTAGAGAATCTGCTCAAGGAATACATTGCAAAAAATGATGCAACCCTACAAAGTCAGCAAGCCACCCTTAGGAGCTTAGAAAACCAAATAGGGCAGTTAGCAAATGAACTGAAAAATAGGCCCCAAGGTAGATTGCCTGCAGACACTGAAGTACCAAGAAGGGATGGAAAAGAACAAGTTCAAGCAATTGAACTTCGTAGTGGAAGACCATTGGTGAGCAACAGCAGAGAAACACCAAAGCGAGTAGAGAATGAAGAGTCTAGTGCTCCACTGGATTCTCTGCTCAACCATGATCAACCACCAACAAGCACAACAAGGGTGAGGCTGGAACCTATCATTGAGGAACCAGAAGAAATCCCAAGACCTCCACCTGTCATTAGGTGACCTGAAGTGCCTACATATGTGTCACCACCTCCATTCCCTAGAAGGCTGAAGAAAAAACAATTTACATCGAACAAAATTAAAATCTTAGAATTCATAAAAACAAAAAAAATTACAATCTTAGAATTCATAAAGTTAAAGATGAGTCCTAACAAAAATGGATATATCTATCGAACAACCACTTGATGCAGTGGGTGAGCGCTTCGCCTAAGATAACAGAGAGTGGGGGTTCGATTCTGCCCTAGGTTATCAAACAACCACTCGGTGCAACGGGGGTGAGTGAGCGCATCACCTAGATAGCCCAGAGTGGGGGTTGATTGATCATAATAAAATAAGATATTTAACTGCATTATATACCGCCCATAAAGGCAAATTTTAGCCAAACCGAGCATAGGTTGTGCCCGTGACTATGAGGTCATGGGTTCAGGTTCAACAACTCCCTGCCCCAAACACACTACAAACTTCAGAACTCCATGTTAAACAACTCTCTGTCCCAAAAACACATACTAAACAACTTCAACTCCCCCCCAACTCCTTGGGCCAAATGCCCCCTTAGTAATTAATGTAATGGACTTCTGTGATAGTGAAATGTGAGGAGCTGTGTCAGGATCCTAGGGAGACGACAATACAATTTTTTAGTATGATTGATAGAAATATAATTGCTTTTCAGGGTTTTTTCACATATGACTCCTCTCTAGGTCTTAATGTCTATTGACTCGATTTTTTAAAACATATGTTTCTTTTACTCTTGGTGAGCGCAAACACACGTTTGCTGACAACGATTGCGAGGAAAAAAGCTGCTAATACACTTCGTTGAGCACGACCGCGAGGGGGCCACTATAGTATCATCGTGCTCAGCAAAGGGTATTACAAAAATTTTCCTCGCGCTGGTGCTCGTGCTCGAAAAAGCGAAATGTCTGACGTCAGCAGCAAAAAATATTATTTTCGAAGCGGGAGTCCAAAAACATTACAGAACTCTTGGGTGGTCATCTGTGAAAATACCCCTACTTTTCAGGCATCTTTATTTGATTACTCTTATTATTTTGTTTGACATGATTAGAATTTTAAAATACAAATCTTAAATGAAGAGGACTTTGTCGAAGTTAATAAACCATTGCGCTAGGGAGTGTTCTTGAATGCCTAATAAAAGAAACATACAAAATGAGATGTTTAACATATATAACAAATATCCTTAAACCATTGGTGGTTTAGTGCAACCAACAAACCGAACCTTAGCTCAGTTGGTAGAGCGGAGGACTGTCGCTGGTTCGAATCCGATAGGTCGGATTTGTTAGTATATATAATGTAAGTTTAATTATCATGTAACATTTAATGAGGCAAAATAATTAATTTTTTGAATGTCACCAAAATCAAATAAATATGTAAAAGTGAGCATAATTTAACGATAATTTTATATACTCCTTCGCTTGACGTCGGAAGTTCGAATCACCACACACCACTCCGTGAACTGAAACAACTTTAGAAGAAAGCTACACGCCCCAAAAGAAAGATCGAGGAAAACCAGAGAAAAAATCGACTATGTTAAAAAACAAAGGAAGGAAGAAATAAAAAGTTTTGTAGTATGAGCATGAAACCCAATTAAAAAATGTAATTTTATTATAAATTACAACAAAATTAAAATTTACAATTTGAAGGCAAACAATGAAGGAAGAAATAAGAAGCTTGTTATTTAAGGCGTGTTTGCTTACTTAGAATCAGAACGAGTTGAAATTCTAAATGAAAATCAATCGAAATGGGAATGATATTTGTTTAATGTTGTTTTCTAGGAGTTGGATTGATATAGCTAGAATCATAATCATAAACTTTTTGATATTGTTGACTTCCATCTAGAATAAGAATGCAACATAGATGATCATCGGAATGACCTTATTCAAATTTTTACTTGAAAAATAATTAATATCTAAATTAAAAAATAACGCATATTTTTAAAAAATAAAAATAGTAATTATCTTAAATGTCGCTTATCTAAATTCAAATTTCAATTGCAGATTATTTGTTTCTTACCAAATATGTAATCTTAATATAAATAATTTTAAAAGAAAAATAAATTCAGTAAGATTTCTCAAATAGATTTAAAAATGAGGAAATTGTAACAAATGTCAATTTAGAATAAGATAATTAAAAATATAGCATGTTTTTAAAATTTTTGCAGATATGACAATTTCTATCGCTGATGTCTTATGGCTGATAGAAGTTTATCGCTGATCACCTCAACTTTTTATAGATTTTTGTCAGTGATAATAGTCTATCAATGATAATAGTCTATCACTGATAGAAATCTATCACTGATATGATAAAGGCTATAGTGATAGAAACGGATTTTTTTGCCATATTTGCAAAACATTTTAAAGTTTGCTAAATTTGCAATTAGTTTGGGCCTGATTGCTATTTGTGCAACCAACCCTTTAAAAATGTCTAATAATTAAGTTAAGTTTTTACATTTTTTAATACATTAGGGACATATTCATATTCGACACAAAGTTGATAAAGTTCATAATATATTAAACATTTCAATCAAGAATTTATTGGACACAAAATTGGAAGTTGAAGACTATTAGACATTTTTAAATTTTAAGGATCTATTACACACAAGATTGAAAATTCGAAAACTTAGGACTCGTTTGATAACGTTCCTGTTTAAAAAAAAAAATTGATAATTATTTTTTGATAATTGTTTCTTTTCTTTATGTTTTGTCTTTTTTATAGTTTAAATAAAATTTAGTATACATAATATAAAAAAGATATAACATGCATTAAAATATATATATACAAAAAAAAACTATCCAAAGTTTACATAATTGAATACAAATAAGTCTCGATGCAAAATTAAAAATAACCATAAAATTGTATTTATACTTCAAATGTTACCCAAATTTGATTTGATATATGTTTTTGTGTGTTAACCGGGTAAGGAGACATTTGTTTAAGAATAAGGAATTGAGCTCTCTACACACCAAAACAATATTCAATAACATTTTGGAGTGAGAAATGTCGGTAGTTAAACATTTATGGATGATGTCTATTTTCTCTACAATCTCGAAGTCATTGCCAATTTGTCTTTATTTGTTAAGAAGCGTGTTTTAAATATTCGTCGACGTGTATACATCTTCATCGACATTTTCATGTGTCAATGAACTTAATATCGACATGAGAGGTGAATCGACATTTCAATTATATTTTAGATAAATTGACGTTATATAACTAAAATATAATTATTGTGAATATAATATTTAATAGTAAGAAAATTAAACTTATTTAAAAATCGTGAAATGTTTATTTGCAAAGTTTGAAATGTCGATGTGGATAGATATTTATGAAGAAAAAAAATTAATAAATAAACATTTTAACGTAACTAGATATGATAAAAGACTTATTATTAATATTAGATTATCATTACTATTAATATATTCTCAATCAAAACAAAAATAAAAAATGCCAAAATTTAAAATAAAAATAATATATAAAAAATACTGCAATATTAAGAGGAAGAAAAGATAAAAAACCAAAATGCTACTTCTAGAATTTGAGCCAGGATCTTGAATGTAAGGGGTTATCTAAACAAATCTTGTCAACAAACAAACCACACTTTTTGATTTAAATAGGAACGGAAGTTTATAAATGGGAACGGAAAAGAAGAAACAACATTTTGGTGTTTCTCAAATTTTGCCATTTTTTTAGAAATGTTTCTCAAAATTTAGAAACAAGAAATGAAAATAGTTATCAAACAAATATGTTCCTTAAAAAATGAGAAACAAAAACAGGAAACAAAAAACGGAAACGTTATTAAACAGAACCTTATTAAACAATATTTTAAAGTTCAACATAAACCAAGTATACATAAATTTGAAAGAATAAGGACTTTAATTTAAAAATTAAATTTCTATTAAAAAAACTCATAAAAACTCATATTGAAAAAAGAAAAAGAAAACCTACACATCCCTCTTCTTCTTTCCTTCTCCATCTCTTTTTTTTTTCTCTGTTTTACCTCTCTTATCTTCGTTGTATGTGGTAGATTCAAAACTTTATGTCAGAAAGGTGTAATTGAAGATGACGAAGAATAATCTCTTTTTAAAATTTGTTCAAGTTTTTAATTCATAATGAAAATTTGAAAACTTTCGAATTTTGTTAAAATAAAATTATTTTATAAAAGTTTAAATTTAAGATTTTTTTATTACGTTTATATTTAGTATTTATTAAATATATATTAAAATTAAAGAAATGAGACAGGATATTTTCTCCCCACTAGATGATTTTTAACCTTATTATGAACTAATTTTTTTTTCTCCTTATTGTGAATTAAATTGTTTTTTTAAACCATCTTGAACTAAATTGTTACCTACTAAATTCAAACATTAGAATAATGAAAAAAAAATCAAACATTAAATTGTTACTAAAGTGGAAGTACATTAAGTCGTTACAACTAAAATTTACAGACTAAATTGTTATTTTTATAAAACTAGAAGGATTAAAAATATTGTTTTTTTGTTTCATAAGAATTATAGTTTTTATGAAATGAATTTCTTTTTAAATAATTTAATAAAATTTAAAAAATAGTGTTAGTTATTTTTCATTTGATATCACGAAATCATAAGTAAACTAAATGAATAAATTAAAATAATATATATATATATATATATATATAATTTTATGTTATATTATACTATATTTATAAATGAATTTTAAAAGAAAACAGGCCCATATGTTAGTTATTAATAGTAAAAAAGAAAAGAAAAAAAATATCAACAACAAGTGAGACCAATTCTACTCCTTCGTACACATGGAAATGGAAAAGTCTATTGTGGGATCGAGATTTGCTTAACAAATGGATTAGGAAAGGACACACTAGTCTTCTGGTGCCCTTAGTTACCAAAAGAAAAATTATTTCGTCCTATTACTCCCCTCAACTCCGAACATGGCAACTTGATGGTGAGTAATCTGATTGCTGAAAGTGGAAGATGGGATGACGATTTGTTAAGTCAAGTGTTATGCGAAGAGGATATTGAGATTATTCGAACTATTCAAATTTACAAAACAAGCCGACCTGATCAATGGTTTTGACATTATACAAAAAAATGGCGATTTCTCCACTAAGAGTGCATACAAAGTATAGTTCCAATCCAAGTAGATTTGAGACATGGTGGTCTAAGTTGTGGAAACTAAAAATCCCTAACAAAAATAAAGTTCTCACTTGGAAATATTTTCACAATATCCTCCTTACCAACAAAAATTTGTGCAAACGTAAGATACCTTTATATCCATGGTGTGTGGGTTGTGGTAGAGATAGAGAATACAAACATCATTAGAGGTTGACATTTCCATCCTATATTTTTGCCTGAAAAATTGCCGAGAGTTCCCCTTGGGAATAACTGGAAATTTTTTGTATAAGCTGTTGGAGCTTGTGGGCAGACAGGAACCTGTTAGCTCTGAAGAAACCTATTCATTTGGTGGAGGCAACAAAGAAATAGATTCTTGAATACATCATCGAATTCAAATCGTCTAGCTATGCCGAAGGGGTCTCCCCGGATGTGCCTGGTAGTGTGAGTACGACAAAGGATTATGTGGTGCGATGGTCTCCTCCGACAAGAATTGCTTTAAAGCTTAATGTGGATGCCTCATGAAGTTTGTCTTCTACTTTAACAAGGGTAGGAGTTGTGAGCAGAGATGAGGGTGGGAGGGTATTGAGAGCAAGGGCGGAGTTCTGGCCATATCATCTTGACATACTCTCCACGGTGACGCCCACTCTTCTCATGGGATTGAAATTAGCTAATCGTTGTGGTTTTTCCAACTTTGGGTTGAGACAGATTCTCGGGTGCTAGTAAATGTTATTAATGGCCCGAGCTAGTTCTCTTCCCCTCAAGGAGAAATTTTGGAGGAACTTCGTGAGTGCCTTAACAAGATGTTGGTTAATGGGCTAAAGTTTATTCCAAAATCTGGTAATAAAATTGCGAGAATTCCTCCGTTTTAGAGAATTAGTTTTAAAAAATGTCCAAAACAAAATTCATCGAAATAATGTCACATTTGCATATCACGTGAGCTTACTATTTCACTCTTCGGACGATTTTACCCCTCCTAGATAATTAACCTCCTTATTCTTAGGAACATGTATGCAGAGGCTGGCCCTTAAATTACTCCACCTACCTAACTTCCAATCTTATTTTCAAATTAAAATCCTCCCAAAACATTAGATTTTGTGTTGGATTATTTTCAATTTAGTTAAATATAATATAAGTAAGATTTTATTTTTATTTAAAAAATATAATTTTAAAATTTTATAGATTGGATACACTCATTTTCTTATTTCCGAGAATTCACGTTTAGAGTGAACTAATTAATGCACGTATTAATTGATTATATTTATTAACAAACCTCATTTTCTCATTGTCTAGGCCATCGAAAATTTCACCCTAATCAAACCTCGCATTGCGCTTGTCGGTAAACTACAACATTCATCATCGTCCGATCAAACAGCTTCCAAAAAGGTATTTTATGTTGGGAATTTAAGGGGAAACCCCAACATATGATTATTCAAGAATAAATACATTCAATCCAAGAACAATCATGACAAACTTTTGGGATCTAAGCATGGAAGAAAAACTAAATTAGAGGGGATTAGAATTACCTGGAACCATTAGATGTGATGAATCCATAGCCTGTAATACTCTGATGGTTTGTGGTCTTCCTCATCTATGCAACCCAGACCAATCATGGGCAATCCTCCCTGTCAGATGGGGAATAGGAGGCTAAAGCTGCATAGCCTATTGGGGACCATAACCTAAACTATATATATATATATATATATATATATATATTGATTCTAGGGTTTCCCATAATCCCCTAGGACCAACGGGCTGGTTTCTGCTCAGCAGGCCACACCACTATATGGAAGTTTGGGCCCATAATCAAGATCACTCAAATGCCCATTAAATAGCCCAAATATAATTGTTATTGAATTTGTTACCCACATATGAATTAATTATTTAATTAATTCCAACAATCTCCCACTTGGGCAACAATTTCCTTATTAACAATTATTAATTTATTCTTTAGTGCACAACTTAATGCTATTTTAAAAGCCAAAGCGAGCATAGCTCAGCTGGCATATGTATGAGTTAACGACCACGAGGTCTGTGGTTCGAATCCCCCCACCCCCAATGTACTCAAAAAAAAAAAATAATGCTATTTTAAAAATAACTTCCCTTTAATCACAATCCGGTCCATTTTGTATACCAATGAGGAACCAAAGCGACTTTTGTCACATGTATGGTCGCAACTCAGCCTTCAATGATCACCACACCAAATATACTCAATGACATGGATCAAGTGTGGAAGAGCAGCATGAAAATTACATGTAATGTGATCTAAACATGTCTATTTTCAACTGGTCAACTTTATTCTTTAGAGAGATCAAACTTAACTCTTTCTAGCCTTATGTTAAACTACTGTTAGAAAGAAAGTGATTCAGAGTAACAAAAATAATTCATCTTCTTTATTCTGCAGAAACAAAATTTTGTGTCTACTTTACGAAAGCACAACCTCCCACTCAACTGACGTACCATAATTTTCACACCTATATGAGCATTATGCTCCCAAAACATTTGTGTGTGAAATTTCTTAATGAACGTATCCGTAATGATGAAGTTGTATTCCTTTAGACACAATAAAAACTCTGAATTTTCTTTATCAACTAAAGCTTATGATTCTCATAAAGCTTTTGTTGCTATAAATTGAAAAGAATTACAAATTCTTGTCAAGACAACTTAGTGACAAGAATTAAAATTTATGAGTTTCTTGCCACAAAGAGTGTTATGACCACAAACCTTAATGATAAAAGAAACTACTACAAATGACTATTTGTTACTTTTATTTACAGTAGTATCTTTTACTCATTTAGTGAACATAACCGGGAAGGTGGATCCTGTTGGCAACTCTTACTATTATCAAAATCAAATTACCTCATGATCTCTACTTTATTTGATTTTGACGAGTGAGCATGTATCATTTTGTTAATTACCTTAAAACTCTTTAGATCCAATTAAGAGTTATAAAAATATTGCCTTTTGTTATTGATATGAATACGGAAGCGGAAGCGTCTAAACTTCAAGCATGAAATTCTTCATTTCTTTATTCAAGGGACCTTTATTGAGACTAAATTTGTCGTCTTTAATGATTTGAATATTTCTTAGAGCACACAACTTTATGCTAGAAAACTTGGGAGACTTTCTGACATAACCTCTTTTGTGAAATCTCAATGTTACTTGAGATTGATCTCACAATATCATTTCACAATATAAAAAGAAATATTCATACAAGCTTTCATCCTATAGCTTAGTATTTATCACGTCATAGTCATATTACACTAAGAAAATAACTTTACTCCTACTAAGTCTGTAATTCATAATTATCACTTTTGTATACCTTAGACCTTAAATGTGATAATTAATGAATGAAGCTTATGAAGTTACAAACAAAAACCTTATTAAGATCAATGGAATGAAACCTTTGAAACCTTGTGTTACTAGATCAAGAGTTTCTAAACTATATAGGCTATCAATCTTTATATTTATTTGACATAACTTTTAAAAATAGTTTTGAAGTGTTATCACAAGTCTCTAAATAATTAATGTCACCCATAATAATTGAAACATAATAACTAGACAAACCTTATATCTTTCAACACACATTACCTCTTAAAGGCAATATGACAAGATGTCAAATATTGTTATTGTTGTTTCACCTATTTCTTTGTGACATTAATTCTCTATTTTAAGAGTAAATCTTTGTTTGACTTTAGGGGAAGATAATGAAATCATCTTAATTTTACGTTTAAGTCAAACTTAAATCTTTATACTTGGATTTCTCTCATCTCTTGTGATTACTTTAATAACACTTTTAATAATGTTGAGTTTGTCTTACTTAAATGAGGAGAATCTTAACTAATGTTTTCGCGTACAGAAAATAACTCAAATTCTCTTTTCATAAGGATAACATTCCCTCATTTTATCTTCCCCTCAAACTCAACATCCTTAAGAAAGTAAAGATATCTAGCAAATGAACCTAAGTGAGACTTAATTTTAGAAATCATGAAAATGACTAGTGTACCTAGAGTAACAACAAATAATCTGTAAGTCCAAATTTTTCTTATTGACCTTTAGGACCAATCATTAGTTGGACATCTCTAAATGCAAACATAATGTTAAGCATTTGCCTAACTTTTAATTGCAAGAGATTTAGTTGTTGTTTTATGTGGTACACCACTTTAACTTTATGCTGCAATCTTAAGTTTTTTCCCAAAAAAGTTAAATGCAAAGAGAAATAATTTGTCATACTTCTAACCTCATCTTTATGAGCTTTGAATCATTCTATAAGCAACACACTTTACTCAGGTTTTAAAAAACGTCTTACTTAATGGCTCTATAAATTCTTAAAGAAGTTTAACAAAAGGCCTTAGACATTCTCTACCAAATTCATAGGGTTTCATCACTAGAAACTAATCATATGACTTTCAAGATATCCAGAACTAAAGACCTCTCTGACATCAAACATAAGTGACTTCACTGAGAAAATATTTATGAAAATATTAAACAATATTGTTAAGCATTTTAAGAAGCCATATAAAATAGACTATGAAACATTGTTCAAAGAGAGTAAACCTCTCAATGCACTTAATTATTGACTATTTCATTATTTTCCCCTTAATCCTATTTAATACACACTCGAAAATTTGTTAAATCAAAAGAACAAATCATCAATGAATAGAAATACTAGAGTCTATTCAACACATGGAAGTCTGACATGCAAACTAAACTAACTTTGTTTAAATCCTAAGCGAGAAGTCAATTTTTCTTTATACATTATGAAAAGAAGTACTAAGAACATATTTTCCTACATGTCCAAATTTCCAAAAAAAAAAAAAAAATAGGAGAAATCTGGATCCTAATTTTTAGTGATTTGGACTAATATGTTCAAAATGCAGCTTTGTGTCGACTTTAATTTCTCCCGAAATAGTTAATTGAGTACATTTTGTTCTTTCATACTTAAAACAATTTTCTTCAACATACCATCGAAGATTCGCTTATTAAGGGTTCATCTACCCTTACAAGCATCATAGTGTACTCTCTTATGTTCCATTGTTCTTCATTAAGACACATTTAACCAAAAGTTTAAATGTCTCTTACTTTATGTTTATTTCAGAACAATCTTTATTCTTTTAAAGGAATTTCCTAATTATTTCCTTATCAAACATGATTCCCTTGAATAAAAAAAATTCATCATCATAAAGCTTATGAAATTAAGATTATTCCATTTTTTTTTTTTAATATAAATCCCAATTAATCTGAATGGGATGTTGCTAAGTAGAGAAAAAAAAAATGAAAGTGTTTCTTTATTCATTACAACGTGAACAAAAATATTCTCAAAATCAAACAAGGCAATTGTATTTAAAATTTTGAAAAAACAACTAAAACATGCCCATGAATAACTTAGTATTTATAAAAATACCTTAAAATTAAACTTTATGAGGACAACAAGATACCAAACACAACATTGACAACCTTCCTTTGGGCCGACTGTCAACTTGCAAACAGTACTCTCAATGCGGTGAGGAAACACTGATACCTAATCCGGTCAAGTGAAAGTCTTCCTTTGGGCCGACAATCACTCACATGACATAACTTTATATTATCCATGTTTTATCACCAACTAACCATAGATGTACCTGTTATTTGGCCAAACTGACGTCTTCCTTTGGGCCGACAACAGAACGCATAAACAACAGGTCCACAAACATCTAATTAACTATGAAGATATCAATATCAGAAATCAGAGGCTACTTTGGCAGCATGATCCATCAAATCAACACTAACATAGAAAATCAGATTATTATGCAAAAACACATTTATTTTAATTACTATTAATTTTATCTTCATGAAAATTAAATACCAAAATTATTTTCAAAATTAAGAGTAATATCTTTACATGCATAATTTATAAAGGGAAAAGTCCTCAAAAATAAAAATTAGAATGCCAAAAAAAAACTTTATTGGGATTTCAACTCACCTGACAACCTAACATATTCATTGGGCATCACAATGATCACATTTAGAATCCAATAATAAAATATAATAACTTATCCTTTTAGAAGATAGTCTTCCTTTAGGCCGACTAACAACTTCAAGGGCACATCATTATGTTATTCATACTTATTATTGTATGTGTATTTGTTGTTTGGCCAAATTGTAACCTTCCTTTGGGCCGATCACACAATCTGCATAAGCAACAAATACACTCCATCTAATAATCTAATAACTTTATAAATGTTTTAATTTACAAAACATTCAAAATCAATTGTACTAATTGTGCTAATTCTTGATACCTTATTAAGCACACCAAAAATGAAAAATTAAATAATTCTCCACACTTTTTTATGCCCAAATTCAAATTTATAACATAAGGCATATATATAATTTTATAAACAAATACTATTGTTACAAAAGGAAAATACAAACAATAGTATTATCTTTAAAATTATATATATTAACATAACATAAAATTCATTATGTTATATGTATATTTGCAGTGGGCCAAGACCCACTAGAAATCTCATGCTACGGTGCCCTAACACCTCTTTAAGTCATTTTCCGCAACAACAATTGCTGCGAATACTATTTTTTTTTCATTCTTTAATTATTTCTCTAATGATCTTTCTTCATGACAACCATCATATAGTCAGAGATTGAATATGAAAACATTTTTTTTTCATTGAGCCAAAATATGCATATGAAAACATTCATAATCCTTAATGATATAACTCAAATATGCAAAAGCATCCGAATTAAATTTGACTATTCAATCGTTCGAGTAATTCACACAACATGTAAAATAATTCTAAAATCCTATTGAATCGAAATCTTATGAATCAAAGGAAAGACAACATATTTGATAAAATTAGTAATCTACCATGCAAAAACCGCTCTGATACCACTTGTTGGGAATTTAAGGGAAAACCCCAATATATGATTATTCAAGAATAAATACATTCAATCCAAGAACAATCATGACAAACTTTTGGGATCTAAGCATGGAAGAAAAACTAAATTAGAGGGGATTAGAATTACCTGGAACCATTCGATGTGATGAATCCATAGCCTGTAATACTATGATGGTTTGTGGTCTTCCTCATCTATGCAACCCAGACCAATCATGGGCAATCCTCTCTATCAGATGAGGAATAGGAGGTTAAAGCTGCATAGCCTAATTGGGGACCATAACCTAAACTATATATATATATATATATATGTTGATTCTAGGGTTTCCCATAATCCCCTAGGACCAACGGGCTGGTTTCTGCTCAGCAGGCCACACCACTATATGGAAGTTTGGGCCCATAATCAAGATCACTCAAATGCCCATTAAATAGCCCAAATATAATTGTTATTGAATTTGTTACCCACATATGAATTAATTATTTAATTAATTCCAACATTTTACACTCCCTAACTCTTGATTGTTTGTTCTCCAATGAATTTCTCATTTAAACCGATTTCAACTTCACACCGTTAAATCAAGCAAAAATTCATTGGTTCTTCAATGGTGGGTGGTACCTTAGGTCTGCTCGTTATGAAAATGGTGATTTATGGATAATTCGTAAGTATCTTGACAAACATCAATGTTTCATCGACATTGTGAAATACAATCATAGTCCAAGCAACAACATTGTAAGTGCTAAAATCCAGCTTTAGGATGAACGAAAGTGTCCATATTTGGCCTAAGGACATTATTGAATACATGAAAAAGAAACACGACGTCAACCTCAGTTACAACAAAGTCGGGTCGTGAACTTTCTCTACTGCTTTAATCCAGAATAGTCCAGGTAGGACATTTCATTTGTATTTAAATACGTTGTCCGTGTTACAGATATACTGTGTAATTTTATCATGTAATTTTTTTATCCTGCTAATTACATTGTACTTCCATATTTGCAGGCACAATATACAACCCAACAATTAGACGAGGATGGAAGTTTGTTTATAAAGTTGCATACTATAGTTATTTTGGAGGATCTCCAAATTAGTATTTTAATTTTTTAGTTTCTGATTGTTATTTTGTAGTCTTCAATTTAATATTTTAATTTTTCAGTTTGTTTTCCAGGATCTCCAATTTAGGAAAATCAATTATAACGTATTTTTAAAAAACATAATAACCAAATTATATTGTTTTGTAGGTTAATGGATATTCACGGAGGGTACTTTAAGTGCATTGGTCAATGCTAAATATAACTTTAACATTTTTGTCATAAAAAAACTTTTTGGACACCAATCAAAACTGAAAATTAATTATGTACATTTATCTAGTTATCCCCAGCTCACAATCTAGCGCGCTGTGTTTTGTCTAATACGAAAAAAGGGAGGGAAATCCTTCCAAATTTCTATTTTGAGGGATGAATTTTGAAAAATTTCAAAATAAAAATAATGTCTGACATTGTCACATGATCAAAATTAATCATTATCTGATCATTTTGTCCCTCCAGATCAATCATACTCAATAGTCTCTTATTTTGAAGGATTGTGTATAGAACAACCTCCCTAAGAATCTTCTTTCAAATCTTAATTTCCAAATCTTTAAATATTTTGTGAAAAGTGTTATTTGATAATCTACCATCAAATCTAATGTGTGGCCAAATCGTATGGCTACTTCACTACCGTCACTACAAAAATCAAACGACCAGCTACCGCTAGCAGAATCATGATCAGTGGCAAAGTCAAAGACGAAACAGACGACTTTTGTTGCTCAATTTCCAAATCTTTAAATATTATGTGGGATTTATTTGTAAAAAGGTTCATCTCCAAAAGCAAATGAGTTTTGTTGCTTAAATCTTCCTCATTTGCCTCCTATTTTATGTCGTTTTCTACCAAAGTCACTCTCACTCTTGTTAAGAAATGGCTCACCCCTCATCCACAACAAAACCACCTCTTCATCTAATTTCTTCATTTATTGTATATTGTAGGGTTGTTTTACAAATTCTCACACTCCTGGTACACCAAAAAATTGAGGAATCTTATTGGATTTTTTTTCGTTCTTTTAATTGGGAGGAGTTCATGTTTCTTTTTGAGAAAATTACCGGGTCATTCAGGTTTGAGTTTGGTAGCACTTGGGTGCCCAAGGTTTCCAATCCAACAATTATATCCTTTTGAATTTTGTTCGTTTTTTTTTGTTTTTTTGTCTCTCCGTCAAATTTTTCCGTTAAGTCCATGCTGATGTGACACCTATTTTTAATTAAAAATAAAAAAATTTATATTATTATTATTATTATTATTTTTTTTTATTTATTTTTTTTTCCTTTTTCTTTTTCTTCCCTCGTTTCTCCTCCTTCCCCATCTCCATCTCCATCTCCATCTTCCTTTTCTTCCTCTCATGGTCGTCGGCGGCGGTACGCCGACGACTGTTTTTTTTTCTCTCTTTCTTCTCCCTCCCATAGTCGTCGTCGGCGACAAATTTTTTTTTTTTTCATTTTCTCTTCCCCTATCCCTCTCCCTCTCCCCATCTTTCCTTCCCCCGTTTAAAAAAATAATAATAAATTACAGTTTTGTATTAAAAAAAAAAAAATGTTGACCACATAACAATTTTGTTCTCCCTTTCGCCTCCTATTTTTTTAATTTCTCCACGGCCATTTTTGTAGTACAGATCTGTAATTTTTTTTTTTGAAATCGTGGGGAGGAGAAGAAGGGGAGAAAGGGGGAGACGAGGAGGGAGAGAGAGAAGAGAAGGGGAAGAGGAAAACGAGAAAAAAAATCGTTGACGATACGCCGACGACAAGCATGGGAGGGAGAATATGGAGGGAAGAGGGAAGAGGGAAGATGGAGGAGAAGGAGAAAGAGAAGGAGAAAGATAAGAAGAAAGAAAAATAAAAAATAAAAAATTTAATAATTAAAAATAGGTGTCACATTATGATTTTGTTAGGATTTAACATAAAATTTGACGGGAGAAAAAAAAAAAAAGAACCAAATCCAAACTTTAGGGTATAATTGTTGGATTTGAAATCTTTGGGACCCAAGTGCTACCAAACTCAAACCTGAGGGACGATTAGGGTAATTTTCCCTTTCTTTTTCTTTGGGAATGAATTTATTTGTGGTCACTAAAGATAAAAATTGCACACTGTGGGAGAAGGAAAAAAAAAATTGTAACCCCGTGAGGAAGGAAAAACTAGATGACGTCGGTCCCAGGCGAAGGTCTCGATATATCGCCCACGTGGTCTCCTTTTTTCGAGTGTGGGTCTCGCCGTCAGAAATTGAAGTATGGTCGCAAGTTTCGATTTAGTGGGAGGATCGACGGGGGTGGGGTCTTTTTTTTTTTGGGTAATCTTGAGGCGGTGGATTTGATTGAAGCTCAAATACACCGTATTTTATTCCTTTTTCTTTTTTCAAATCTACAATATTTTGATACATGAATTATATTTTTATTTTTTATTTTTGAATATACAATTTTTGACACATGAATACACAATATTTACTTTTTTCGAATACACAGTAATTATTGTCTTCTAATGTATCCACAATATTTATATTTATCGCCCCTAATGCATACACAATTTCTGATTTCTCGTGCCCTTAATCATTAACATTTTGAATACACCTATATTTAATCCAATTCATCCTCCATTCTTTTTTTTTCTAAATACTTCAAAGATTTTAATTCTAAGTTAGTGAGTGTGCATTTTTTTTACTTTTTTGAGGTTGAATCATGGTAGAGATTGTAGGGTTAGTTGAGCTTTGTAGGGTCGTATTTAAAAATGGTTGGATTATAGTACTCTAGTCCTTCCTTATTCAACCAACAAACCCTAAACAGTACCTATCTAATTTTGGACATTCTTTTATGGGAACCGGCTACCCATAATCCTTAGCTATGAGATTTTATTGTTTTTGATTCCGATTTTTGTAAACTTATATGGTTTTTTTCTTTTTAGTAATACAAAGATCTTCTATCTTTTGGCCAATAAATCATACATTATGTCGGTTGAGTTATGATCATGTTAGCAACTAATTACTTTTCTTTTGCTAATCAACTCTAGAAAAACATACTTTTAATATAATATATATATAGTCATTTTAAAAGAAAAGACTTTATAGGTATAAAACCAAACATAAAAAAACCACAAGTCGATATGTCCGAGTGGTTAAGGAGACAGACTTGAAATCTGTTGGGCTTTGCCCGCGCAGGTTCGAACCCTGTTGTCGACGCTAAATGTTTTGTAATAAGTATTGACGTTGAAATTATTAAGCAGTGCTTATAATCAAAATATTTTTAATAGAAGCAGTTCTATTGCATTCCTGAACACAATAAACTGTACACTGCATATAATTTTCAACAACCTTTTGAAAAAATTGTTCCGGTGGTGAATTAACATGGTTTACCAAAGAGATATTGAGGATGATTCTCCAAAGTCCATTCAATGGTAGTTTCTTTTTTACTTGAATAGAAATGTTAATATTCTAACAAGAACTACCATTATATGCCTGTATTTTCAAGGTCAATTTTCGACCCCTTCAATGCTATACTGAGAGAGAAAACAATGTCAAATAACATGAACAAAATTATAGACATGGTTTTCCCTTGTTACATTCAAGGAAAATAGATCTCAAATCGAGAGTTCGAGTCGATAGAAAACTCGATTGCACATCCGGCTTTGTTTGTCGGGAACAACCTTACACTTTCTGCCATAGATGTCAAATCCAGAAAAAATTCCGTGGGACGGAGAGTGATTTTGTAGTTAATTTCCGTTCCATCTTCAATACCTCCAATTATGCATTGTCCTTCCTACCCAACACGGGCCGAAAACTATTTCACCATGATTTTTTTCCGGAATGGAGACTCAGATCATACATTATGTCAGTTGAATTATGTTAGTTCGAGTTAATATAAATTGAAATGAACGAGTTTAAATTAATAAACATGTCATGAATGCAACATGTATGCATGTGCACACCAATGGTAAATAAATGCAGCATGTATGTCTGCGTATGCCAATAGTAGATTTTTAATAATGTCATGAATGCAATATATATGCATGTGCATACCAATGGTAAATTGAAAAGTCATAAATGCAGCATGTATGCATGATCTTTATATGACCGACTTTCGTTACCTAACTATGATATATGAGAATGATTTTTGCTTTTTGAGAAATAATGATGTAAATGATCTCAATTTGGTAAAAACAAAATGCAATAAATGTGATAATTATGATATCAAAGTGATTGTCCTTGTCTACTCTCATCGTTCTTATTAGCTGATGTTTAGGAATGAATCAAAGAGAAAATGTTGTCATCATTGGATTTGTTTTTTAATTTTTATGAATGTTTTCACTCGAAAGGGATTATGTATGTCAATCGTAGATCACTCAATCATATTAGGCGTGATGGACTTTGGGTAGTGTCTCATGTACTGGTTTAGAAAACTACCAAAAGTAATTTGTAGAATTTTACTCGATTAACTGCTTCAAAACTTTAGTATTGTAATAGACACAATGATTTGAATGAATTTAGCTTCGAAGTAAGTATGAAATAATGTTACATAGTACATGTTTTCTTCGAAAGGAAAAAAACAGAGTAGAATGTGGTTTTCAAATCTCTTGAACAATAAGATATTGGTGATATATTTTCAAACATTTGAGTAAGAGATTGAATATGATAAAACGGAAGACAAATGAAGTGATTCAAATTCTTTGGATAATAATTTTTTTCGAATCTCTTGAACAATAACAGATTGGTGATATATTTTCAAACATTTGAGTAAAAGATTGAATATGATAAAACGGAAGACAAATGAAGTGATTTCAATTCTCTGGATAATAATTTTGAGGACCTGAAGCAGCCCCTTAGGAAATTATCTCATATATAAATTCTACTTTCTTTGAGTAACTTCCAGGTCTTCGATAATTTGATTATCTTCATCCTAACTTGGTCTGGCGTTGTGACGTAATGAATGATTTTGCCCAAATGTGGCAAATGCGACACTTTTTCCCGATTTGTTGATGGAAGCTCTGCTCTAGTATGACAAAGATGAAGACTTTGCTCTAATGTGGCAAAGATGAAGGTTTTGCTGAAGGTTTTGCTCTAGTTTGTTGATGTCGGTCTTGCTCAAGTATGACAAAGACGAAAGCTTTGCTCCAATGTTGATTTAAATGTGAGATTTTAAAGCATTTCGCGATGAAGCTTTTTTTATGTCTTGATTGCACCAATCTTGTAACATTTTTTTTTTTTTTTTTTTTTTTTTTTTTTTTAATTTAAGAAATGGCGCAATCAAATGCTCCAGCTTGCTATTGTTGATTTTGATTCAGTGTGAATAGTGGCCTTGCTCCAGTGGGGCAAAAGCGAAGACTTTGCTTCAACTTGGTAATGGTGGTCTTTCCCCAGTATGGCAAGGACAAAGACTTTGCTTCAGTTTGAAAGTTTTTGTCCCAGTTTGGCGAAGACGGAGGCTTTGCTCTAGTTTGCAATGGTGGTCTTGCTCCAGTATGGCAAAGACGAAGACTTTGCTCTAGTATGGCAAAGACGAAGGCTTTGCTCCAATTTGCGGACGATAGCTTTGTTCTTGTGTGTTAAGTGTGAGACTTTGCCCAGTTTGTGAAGTTGGAAATTTTGTCTCAGTTTAGAGAAAAGATGGAGGCTTTGCCCCAATTGGTTGCCTTGAAAAGAAGATTTTCCAAGCATTCCGGACGTAGTTCCTTGATTTATTGTATTGATTGAACAAACCTTGCATTTTTGTTTTTTGGTTTTTTTTTTTGCTAAACATTACTTCTTTAATTTAGCAAGAGATTGTGCAATCACATAGAAAAGATTGACGATATATGGTTACTCATTTACAACTCTTGCAGTCTTTCTATGTCGTTTCTTTGTCCATGACCCCTGACATCGTGATGAAGATCCTTCAAGCAAAACTCATTGAATGAAGCTGAGATTTTGAGATAATTTCCAAAGTTGTTGACTCATTTGTGTTTAAAACTATTATCTCTAGTCTTGGAATCACTTTCAAATTGAGGAAAGGGAAATGCCAAATGATAAGAATGAAAAGAAATGAGAATTTAGATCAAATAAAGTTGAATATGAGAAATGTATGAGAAATTACAAGTCTTAATTATGAAGCAGTAGATCACAAGAGTTTAATACTATTTCATTACATTTCAAGTTCTCTTGAATAATTTGGGATGTTTACCACCTAATTAAATGTGGCAGGTTTAACAAAAGGCTAGGTGGGTAGAGAGGCACCATATAATGTAGATGGCGAGTTTGGTATGGATTTAAAGGTGGATCCACAAAATCAGGGTAAATTTGTCTCAAAGTTTATGTGGCATGCAGGTTCAAGGTTTTTCCGAGAGTAATTTTGGACTCTCATTGCAAAAGGGTGTTTGGCTAGTGTGATTATTAAAATCTTGTTCGGGAGTGTATGTTTAGCACATGAGAAATTTGAAGGTCAAAATAAAGTCATCTCAATTTAGAGCTTAGCCCAACAATGAAGGTTGAGAGAGATATTTTCAAGAAAGTCATAAAAAGGTTGAGAGTTACAATTTCCAATAAAAGAGTAGTGAAAACACTATAACTTTTTTTTCTCTTTTTTTTTTCTGATTTTTTTTCGAATTTTTTTTTTCAACTTCTCCTAGTGACGATTCACCATTTTTGTCCATAATTCTTGTTAATGCTTCAACTAACCGGAACAACCAAATTAAACACAAGGATAAGCAAAGTGAACACAAAAATGTTTTATTTTTATTTTTATTTTTAAATGATGTGATGAAGAATGTGATAAAAATCGATAATGTTTTGTGAAAAACATGTGTGAGATGATATTATGAAATTGATGAATAACAAATTTTTTTTTTATTTTGGTTTTTTGTATGTGAAAAGAGATAATAATGCCTGAGCATTTTTATCATTTGTGAGATGAAAATGAAACTTGATTTTTGGGATGTAGGAATGTGTATAACAACAAATGATTTTTTTTGTTTTTTATTTTTTTATATATATGCATGTGTGAGATGATATGATGCAATTGTTGACTTGACACATGCGGAATGAGATAATGTTTTTTTTTTTTTTTTTTTTTTTTTAATGTATGCATGTGTGAGATGATATGATGTCATTGATGACTTGACATGCGGAATGAGATAATGATACATGGATTTTTTTTTATGATGTGATAACAAATGATATTTTTTTTTTGTTTTTTAAAATGCATTGAGATAATTTCATGCAACTAACAATGTTTTTTTTTTTTTTTTTTAATATTATAACTTGACATGGGTAATGAGACAATGCATGAAATTTTCTTTTTTATATAAGACCCTAAATGTATTTAGAAAGAAAAGAAAGTTTTCACGTAAGAGAAATTTTGTGTTTGCATGAGACCGTACTGAGTCACCAATTTATGAACGTGAAAAATGCATGATGCTTACATTTTATGATATGTCAAAAGTCAAATAAACTCTTTGAGTTTCATATAATGAATGAATCAATATGAAACAATGATCTTATGGAAGTGCATGAAGGTGTCTAAAAATGTCTTTCTCCTAGATGAGATGTGTATGAATGATGTGTCTTTTTTTTTTTTTTTTTTTTTTTTTTTAAATGGAAAAAATCATAAACTAAAATTTTAGAAGACACGACTCAACACTTAATTTCAATGTTATAAAATACAAATGAAATAATTGAAGTAAAAACACTTCATGCGCTTATACGGGGCATTTACATCCCCTCGATGGTCGATATTACTTAATCTTAAAGATTTTTTCATGCGCCTATACGGGGCATTTACATCCTCTCGATGGTCAACACTACTCCATCTTAATTTTTTTTTACTTTTATTTAGTTTAATTATTTTTTGTTTTTTGTGACAAAAAAATATTTTTTAAGAAGATAATAATAATAATGAAACAAGAAAAAACAAATACATAAGACCTTTCATGCGCCAATACCAGGGCATTTAAATCCCCTCGAAGGTCGACACTACTAACTCTAATAATAAGTGAAAATGAAATAAAACTTTTTATCCGCCTGCACGGGAAATTGACAATCTCATTGAAAGTCTACCCTACTAAATCTTACAAATATTTGATCTAACGCAGGACTCTAAGGACAACTTAAAACTTTTTATTATGTTAATTTTAGATGTAGGAAAGAATCTTGCATATTTTTTAGAAAGAAAATATTTTTATCAAAGAGCACAAACGTAATAATTTTCTTTTCCTTTTGGGATTTTAGTATTTTGATTTTTTTAAATTTTTTCCTTTTAGAAAAAGAAAAAAAAACATTAACTCCAACTACAAAAAGATGCAACCATAAATGTAATGAAACAAAATGAACTCAGAATCCAATCAACAAATAATTAAAATTAACAAAATTACAAATGATGTGACGTAAAATTCTAATCCTACCGGATATATAAAGGCCCCCAAATTAATTCGAATGCTAAAAATTAACAAATGAATTAACTTGAGCGATAATCTTTCATGCGCCTATAGAAGGGCAATTATATCCCTTGAAGGTCGACATTATTCGATTCTAAATTCTAATCCTACAAGGTGTAGCCCAAGTAGGAGACTTGTGGTTGTGTGTGGAATGCATGACAAAGCTAAACAATGAAGAAATAAGCGAGAATAGTCCGAAATGGAAATAAAAAAAAAAAAAACCACATAAAAGAACATCTCCGAGATAAACGTGAAAAATGCATGATACACCAAAGATACATTTTAATGCTAAAAAAAAAAGGAAAACTAACAATTCTAGGATGTATATGAGTGTACTTTAAACTCTAAACCATCCTAAAAGGAAATGGACCTCAAATTAATTTTAATGTTATAACATAACAAATGAATTAATTTGAGCGATAATTTTTTGTAAGCCTATGCGGGGGCAATTAAATCCCCTCGAAAGTCGACACTACTACATTCTCAATTCTAGTTTTAAAAGGTATAGCCTGGGTATGAGGCTTGTGATCGTGTGTAATACAGAACAATGCAACCTAAAATCGCTATAAATCAAGTATAAAAATAAATAATACAGAAAAAAAACACAAATAAATAAATAAACAAAGGACCACGAAAAAAAAAATGAAAATTGGATAAAATAAAATAAAATGCAATGGCCTTGACCCTCTAAAAAATGTTCCCCAGTGGAGTCGTCATGTTGTCGCAACGTCATCGCGACGCGGAGCGGCCGACGTCCTCTTTTAAGGTTTTTTTTTAAAAAATAAAAGAGATGGAGTCGCCACCAACCAAAATCAGGTGTGATTGGTCACCTTAAAACGAAAATTGGTCTAAAAAACAGAAATCAAGTCCGAGGGTCGTTTGAGTGAAGGGAATGTATTAGCACCCTACATCACGCGTTAAAACGCTAGCCAAAATTTTATCTTTAATCCAATTAAGTTTACTGCGAAAGTCCTTAATTTGAGAAAAAAAGAAATAATATTTAAATTAAAAATATGTCTTACTTAATCATATCTTAAAATAAAGGGAGTGAAATTAACCATTAATTGATTATCATGTTTTAAATTTTCTTTAAATAGCTATAAAAAAAAAAAACTTTAAATAAAGAAAATTATCACATCAAGAATTTAAGAAAATCTCAACTCGATTTACATGATAATATTTATTTTTTTAAAAGATTAAATTCATTTTGAAAACTTTAAAAAATCTAATTTTTCAAATCGATATAAATTCATTTGAAATACTAATTTTAAAAATTAATAAAATAATGAAGATTTAAATAACGGAGGTAAAATGTGAAGTTGTTTGTTTTGGAATTTTATATTTGAAATCATGGTGAATAAATGAAATATTCAACTTAATAAAAAAAGAAAATTTTGCCAAAGCGAGCATAGCTCAGATGACCTATGTATGACTTGACCAAGAAGTCTGTGATGTCCGTTGTACAAAAAAAAAAAAAATAAATAAAATAATGGTAAACTTGAAAATAAATTTCAAATCTAAAAGAACTCACCTTTCTCACACAAGATGCTCCCAGCCCCTGTTGTCTCTTTGAAGTGGTTGTTCAAACAGAGTTGAGGGAGGGGATGGTATTGGAGAATGCTGCAACGTAGCCACCGTCTGGTCTGTAACCTCGAAGCTCGCCGTTGAATGACGTTGTAGTCTTTACTCGTGAATCGCGCCGTCAAGATCCATCGTCCGCTCGTCGGAGTTCACTGTTCCAACACCACCGTCGTCTAGACTCACCATCGCTTGATGTGCGTTCCCTCTCCGTACGCTTCGAGGATCGCCGCTCTCGACGGAGCGACGCGAAGAGGAAGCGCCTTCGCCGTGTTGAGATCTGGTCCGTTGGCCGCCGTCGTGGGGTGCGCAGCCGTCGTGGGGTGTGGGCGTCGCCGCGAGGTCGTTACAGGCCGCTGTCTGTGACCTTCGTCCGCCGTGAGGGGTTGTTGGATGAATATGATGAATAGTAGGGACCTCGATCTACGTGTACCTGAAAAATGGGAAAAGAAATAAAGGAAAAAGTGGGGTTTTGGGGAGAGAAAAACTTATTTTTGCTCAAAATCGCAACTTTGACTTCAAAATCATTATTTTTTAAAATTCTCTAAAAGTTCTAATTTTTTCGATTTTTCTACGAGCCTTTTGCTCTCATATTCCAATCCGTCCCATTTGAATGATTTTTTCCCGATATTTATAGACGATGGAATGCCAAATAAGGTTATAATCAAACAATTAATGACTCAAAATTTCATTCTTAATTGAAATTGATTTTTTTGACAAAAATGGATTAAAGTAAAATTTTATTCTTAAATGAATATCAAATCTTAACCCAAAAATGGATTAAAATCTTATACTCATTCAATTATTGAATATCAAATCGTAGCCATAAAAGGATTAAAAAAATTATACTCATTTAGAACTTGATTTCAATTGTCTAATTAAGTAAAACTCTTTCCAAATAATTAAAACGTTTTTTTTTTGTTTTTCTTTCCTTCTTTCGGAATTCATTAAATGCATAATAAAAAAGTGAATTCTAAAGTTTAAAAAAAGACTCAATAAAATATGACAAAAAATAAATAAAAAAGGTAAAAAAATATTAATAATAAACAAATGCCCGAACTACTGTGTCTACCTAAAAAACAGTCATTTGACATCACCAAGAGATTAGTGCCACGTGCCACAATCATACTTCTTTAATCATGCGGCGCCATATCCAGAGAACACAAGTCCCGTTATATATACTTTTTCGCGACTTTGGGTAGCAACGTCAGACCTTAGGTGAGATTCTTTCATCTTCAATTGAGTTACATTTATGCAATTAAGCTTAACTTGGTCATACATGTCGCCCATACGTGTATTTCTCTTGTTCGCGACTCTAGCCGACTTGCCTTTAGTTAGGTGAAGTAAGAGAAGATGAACATGGGTTGTGGCATTAAAAAATACTAAGGATGCGTTCAAGGCGGAAGACAACCATTGTAACTTGGTGAAGGAAGGACAAATCTTGGAGTTTCAATTCCTAAGTTTTTATAGTGGGAGTTAGTTACAACAATGATTAGGATATAAAATCATAAGTAAAGATGAAATAAGATGTTGGTTGTGTTGCCAAAGCAAGCATGGCTCAGCTGGCACATGTATATGTTCATGATCAAGAGGTCTGTGGTTCGAATCCCCCACCCCAATGTACTCAAAAAAAAAAAAAAAACATGTTGGTTGTGTTTGGATTGCATATCTAAGTGCTTAATTAATTTTTGAAAAAATTGGGGTGTTTGACAACACCCAAAACGTTTTTTTAGGAATGAGTTTTGGAAATAAATAATTTTGTGAAACACTTGATATTAGTTTTTAGATTTTTTTTTTTCCTCTCTTTCTCATTCTCCTCCCTACCCCCTCCATCTTCTACCTCCCATGGTCGTCGCCGGCGACAATTTTTTTTTTTTTTAAGTTTTCCTCTTCCCCTCTCCCTCTCCCAATCTTTCCGTCCCCGGTTTAAAAAAAAAATTACAGTTTCGTATTAAAAAAAAAAACAAAAAATTGTTGACCACATAACAATTTTCTTCTCCCTCATCCCGTCCTATTTTTTTAATTTCTCCACGCCCATTTTTTTAATACAGATCTGTAATTTTTTTTTTTTTTTTGAAAAAGTGGTAGGGGAAGAAGGGGGAAGAAAGGGGGACACAGAGAGGGAGAGAGAGAAGAAAAGGGGAAGAGGAAAAGGGAAAAAAAATGGTTGACGATACGCCGACGACGACCATGAGAGGGAGAAGATGGAGGGAACGATCATGAGAAGGAGAAGATGGAGGGAAGAGGGAGGAGAAGGAGAAAGAAAAAAAAAATATATTTTAATTAAAAATAGATGTCACGTCAGCATTCTATTAGGACTTAAGAAAATTTGACGGAGACACAAAAAAAAAAAAAACGAACCAAATTCAAACTTGGTGGTATAATTGTTGGATTTGAAACCTTGGGGACCCAAATGCAAACAAACTCAAACCTGAGGGACCATTATGGTAATTTCCCCTTTCTTTTTCTTTGTGAATGAATTTGTTTGTGGTCACTAAAGATGAAAATTGCACACTGTGGGAGAAGGAAAAAAATTTGTAACCCCGTGAAGAAGGAAAAACTAGATGACGTCGGTCTTAGGCGAAGGTCTCGATTCAGAGAGTATCGCCCACGTGGTCTCCTTTTTTTGGGTGTGGGTCTCGTAGTCAGAAATTTAAGCGCGGTCGCAAGTCTCGATTCAGTGGGAGGATCGACGGGGGCGGGGTCTTTTGTTTTTGGGTAATCTTGAGGCTGTGGATTTTTCACAGGTGGTTTAGCTTGTGAGGTAATTTCAAGCTCAAATACTCCGTATATTATTCTTTTTTCTTTTTTCAAATACACAATATTTTGATACATGAATTATATTTTTATTTTTTATTTTTGATACAAATTTTGACACATGAATACACAATATTTTATTTTTTCGAATACACAATAATTATTGTCTTCTAATGCATACACAATATTTATATTTATCGCCCCTAATGCATACACAATATTTATATTTATCGCCCCTAATGCATACACAATTTCTCATTTCTCGTGCTCTTAATCATTAACATTTTGAATACACTCATATTTAATCCAATTCATCCTTGCTCTGTTTTTTTTTTTTTGTTTTTTTTGGTTAAAATACTTCAAAGATTTGAATTTTGAATCGGCGAGTTTGTGCATTTATTACTTTTACAGGTTGAATCATTGTAGAGATTGTAGGGTTAGTTGAGCTTCTTTTGGTCGTAAGAGAGCACTAAAATAAGAGTATTTAAAAATATCTTAAGGTCATTATAAATACTTTTTAGACTTGTATCAAAACACTTATTTAATTTTGGACATTCTTTTATGACAAAAGGGGAATGGGCTACCCATCCTCCTCTTGGCTATGAGATTTTATTGCTTTTGATGCCAATTTTGGTAAACTTATGGACTTTTCGTTTTAGTAATACAAATATCTTCTTTTTTTTTTTGGTCAATAAGTCATACATTATGTCGGTTGAGTTATGCTCATGTTGGCAACTAATTACTTCTCTTTTGCTAATCAACTCTAGAAAAGCATATTTTTTTTTTTTTTTTGAAAGGCTAGAAAAGCATACTTTTAATATAATATATATAGTCATTTTAATTGAAAAGACTTTATATGTATAAAACCAAACTTCAAAAAACAACAAGTCGATATGTCCGATTGGTTGAGGAGACAAACTTGAAATCTGTTGGGCTTTGCCCGTGTAGGTTTCGAATCCTTCTGTCAACGCCTAGAAGTTTTGTTTTAAGTGATGACGTTCAAATTATTAAGCAGTGCTTATAATCAAAATATTTTTAATAAAAGCAGTTCTATTGCATTCCTGAACACAATAAAATGTACACTGCATATAATTTTCAACAACCTTTTGGAAAAAAATGTTCCTGTGGTGAATTAACATGGTTTACCAAAGAGATATTGAGGATGATTCTCCAAAGTCCATTCAATGGTAGTTTCTTTTACTTGAATTGAAATGTTAATATTCTAATAACAACTACCATTATATGCATGTATTTTCACGGTCAATTTTCGACCCTTTGAATGCTACCTAGAGAGAAAACAATGTCAAATAACATCAACAAAATTATAGACTTGGTTTTCCTATGTTACATTCAAGGAAAATATATCTCAAATTGAGAGTTCGAGTCGATAGAAAACTCGATTGCACATCCGGCTTTGTTTGTCGGGAACAACCTTACACTTTCTGCCATAGATGTCAAATCCTGAAAAAATTTCGTGGGACGGAGAGTGATTTTGTAGTTAATTTCCGTTCCATCTTCAATACCTCCAATTATGCATTGTCGTTTCTGCACAACACGGGCCGAACACTATTTCACCATGATTTTTTTCGAGAATGGGGACTCAGATCATACATTATGCCAGTTGAATTATGTTAGTTCGAGTCAATAGAAATTGAAATGAACGAGTTTAAATTAATAAACATCTTAAACACGTTAAAAGACAGTACCGTTGGGGTAAGATATTTAAGATGTTCGTTGTCTCTAACAAAAAAAATATCAAATAAGACTTGGTTTTTCCATGTTACATTCAAGGAAAATAGATCTCAAATCGAGTGGTCGAGTCGATAGAAAAATTGATTACACATCCAGCTTTGGTTGTCGGAAACAAGATTACCCTTTCTGTGTGAGATGTAAAATCATTAAAAAATGTGGTGGGACTAAGACTGATTTTCGGTATTTAATTTCTATTCCATCTTCAATACCTCCAATTTTGCTTGAGAGGAATCCCATTATGGAGAATAAGTGAAAAAAATAATGTGAGGTATTGTACTCTTCCAAAAAATTTGTAAATGATAGATAAAATAAAAATAAAAAACTTTCATTTTTAGAATTTATTGAAATTGTAAGAAGTTCTTAATGGAAATTTTGAAAGTTTGTAGAAAACAAATTGTGCAAAAAAAACAGCTAAAATAAACTACTCCAGGTTTCAACAACTCCTGCCACAAACACACGACAAACTTCAGAACTTCATACTAAACAACTCTCTGCCTCAAACACACATACTAAACAACTTCAACTCTCGAGACTTAAACAACTTCAACTCCCCCAACTTCTTCGGTCAAACGCCCCCTTAGTAATTAATGTAATGGACTTCTGTGATAGTAAAATGTGACGAGTTGTGTAAGGATCCTAGGGAGACGACATTACAATTTTTTAGTATAGTTGACAGAAATATAATTGTTTTTCAAGGTTTTTTCACATATGAATCCTCTCGGGGGTCTTAATGTCAATTGACTCGATTTTTTAAAACACATGTTTCTTTTGCTTTTTGTGAGCACGAACACACGTTTGCTGACAACGATCGCGAGGAAAAAATCTTCTAATACACTTCGTTGAGCACGACTGCGAGGGAGCCACTATAGTATCCTCGTGCTCAGCAAAGGGTATTACAAAAAAATTCCTCGCGATGGTGCTCGTGCTCGAAAAGGCGAAACGTTGATGACGTCAGCAACAAAAAATCATTATTTTCAAAGCTGGAGTCCAAAAACATTACGAAACTCTTGGGTGGTCATTTGTGAAAATACCCCTACTTTTCAGGCCTCTTTATTTGATTACTATTATTATTTTCTTTGACATGATTAGAATTTTAAAATACAAATCTTAAATGAAGATGACTTTGTCGAAGTTAATAAACCATTGCGCTAACAAGTGTTCTTTAATGCCTAGTAAAAGAAACATACAAAATGAGATGTTTAACATATATAAACTTTAGAGTATTTTATTTGATTGCCATTGATAATTAAACGAGATCCTATTCTTTTATTGCAAATTTGAATCAAACTAATATCCTTAAACCATTGGTGGTATAGTGTAACCAACAAACCGTCTTTAGCTCAGTTGGTATAGCGGAGGACTGTAGTTGGTTTATTCCTATTAGATATCCTTAGGTCACTGGTTCGAATCCGGTAGGTCGGATTTTTTAGTATATATAATGTAAGTTAATTGTCATGTAACGTTTAATGAGCCAAAATAATTATTTTTTGAAAGTCACCAAAATCAAATAAATATATAAAAGTGAGCATAATTTAACGATAATTTTATATACTCCTTCTCTCTTGACGTCGGAAGTTCGAATCACCACACACCACTCGGTGAACTGAAACAACTTTAGAAGAAAGCTACACACCCAAAAAGAAAGATGGAGGAAAAACAGGGGAAAAAAATCGACTATGTTAAAAACCGAAAGAAGGAAAGAAATAAAAAGTTGTGTAGTGTAGCTTAGGTGCTTCACAATATGAGCCTGAAACCCAATTACAAAATGTGATTTTATCATAAAATACAACAAAATTAAAATTTATAATTTGAAGGCAAACAATGAAGGAAGAAATAAGAAGCTTGTTATTAGGGGTGTGTTTGCTTTACTTGGAATCAGAATGAGTTGAAATTCTAATTGAAAATCAATCGAAATGGGAATGATATTTCTTTGATGTTGTTTTCTAGGAGTTGGATTGATATAGCTAGAATCATAAATATAAACATTTTGATATTGTTGACTTCCATCTAGAATAAAAATGCAACATACACTACAAGAAAACATGTCTATTGCAACGATTTTTTTACAGCAGTTTTAAAAGTGTTGCAAAATTTAATAAAATTGCAACAATTTTTCGTAACAAAAAGCTAACTGCTGCAAAATATATGTATTGCAGCGGTTTGCTTGCAGCGGTTTAATAATGTGTTGGAATAACAATCCCAATTCTTTAAGCCCAAATGCAAATGTGTTTATATTTTTGAAGGCCCAACTAAAGTCCAAATTAAGAGCGAAGCCCAAATTTTCATGTACCAAAAGATACGACCCACCAAAGATCCAAAATGCTGCAAAAAAATTATCAGCCTCCTCTCTTCTCGAACGACTTCGAAAATGCGCCGCCTCCAAAGCTCAGCGACTCGGAATTTCCTCTTGAAATCTCAGTCCGCGTAGTGAACTAGAACGACAGGGGATTAGTCGGATGAAGATGAAGAAGATAAGAAGATGATGAAGGTGATTGCAAATTTATGAACAATCTCAGTCCGCCATTGAAATGCTTCGGCTCTCGCTTCTCTTCACCCTCCTCCTCCTCCTCCTCCTGATCGTAGAAGCGAAGCAGAAGAAGTCGGCCGCCGAGTTTCCTCCGACCTGCAACCGCATCAAGTGCCCTAACTTTGACGTCATCGAATCCGACGATGGATTCGAGATTCGCCGCTACGATTCCCCTGTTTGGGCCTCCACCGCTCCCATTTCTGATATCTCTCTTCATGAAGCAACCAGAACAGGCTTTCTCCAGTAAGAATTTCTCTCCTCTTCCTAAATTTCCATTCATTCATTCATTGTTGATTGCATCTGTTGTCTGGATTAGGTTTTTGTGTATTAACTCTCCGATTTTGCTATCTTTCATTACCACCAATTCAACCTTTTATAATCTATATTCTGTTTGTGTTTGATAATCTAAAGTAAACATAAATTATCCAACTCCATGTTTCTCTTAACTTAGTTATGAGTCAAAACATTTCATCTTAATTAGGGAACAAAGAAGATGATGAAGGCCTAAGAAGCTGTCATTCTAAAGAGTAAGTGAACTTTTTGCTGGTATTGTAAATTGTAGGAAGCATACGTTTCTCTTATTTTGTGATTTTTCTGACGGACATGAGAATTCATGGAGAATATACTGGATGAATTGAAAGCCTTTGGTTTTGAGTTTTATTAACAAATCTTTATGTACATGTTCAAGTAATGGCACTAGATAGAACCATAACCAGATTTTGGATGGAAAAGAATAACAAGCTATTGTGCTTTTCATTATACCAAAAGATCAATGGGCTGGCATGGTTTCTTTTTGGTATTCTTCCGAAGGAATGGTAATATTCTTATTTATATATATATATTATTTGGAGAGTTGTGTTATAAACCGTGTGGGTTAGAAAGGAAGGAGGGAAGCAATTGTTTAGTTGTTTAAGCTTGAGTGACATCTCAAGAAAGGAGAGGTGGTTCCAAGCAGCTGGAATACTTGGGGTGTTCTATTTTTTTTCCATAGAAAAACAAGTGTCGGGCAAAGTATTTTGAGAATTATATTGTAATTCTACATTTGAGTTCTATCACATTCCTAAACATAGTCCAAATTTTGATGCCAAACAAATTTCCTTTAGTTAGTGTATCAGAAAAGAAATATGTTAAGTACGTGGGGAGAAGCCATAGCTATATTTAGTATATGTGTTTGCTTAATTATCACGTGCTACAGGTTTGTTGACCAATGAGCTATTTTCTATGCTTTTGCAGAACAAAGTTAAGTTTCAGGCAATCAATCTCGTTTCTCAAATCTCAAGTACATAATGTAATGTACAAATTTTTTATATTCTGAAATGCTTGGTTATATTTTCTGCTGCTCTTTGGTTGATGGTAAAATTGTATGTATTCTTCTTGTAAAATCATATGTTGAATTGTGAATAATGATGGAGAAGAACATGATAAATTCTTGTCACAGTTGGTTAACTAGAGATTTAGTACAACTGTGCAATTTTGAATGATTTTCTTTTCATTGGTGAAAGGAAAAAAATTGTATACAAGTGTATGAACTGTCCCCAAATTTCACTGAACCACAAGCTATAAGAATCAAGTTGCTTCCTTGCTGATAGTGAAAGGGGACATTAAGATTCCTCTGGAAACATTTGTTCCGTTGAAATCATCGGTTGACGTCGATTCGAATTCCGTTAGTGAGTACTGTTGCTGATAGGCATCAATCTACCTCGTCAACTTCATCAAATGGGAGTGGTACTGGATTAACTGCTCTAAATTTTCCAGCATTATTAAGATGCTCATTCTCCAACCTGGGCCATTAGAACAAATGCTTATTAGAGTGAGCAAAGAGAGGAAGACTTGAACGGTTAAGACCGTTTTAAGCGTAGCGTAGCGATAAACAGACAATTTAGTATATGTTAAGTAAGTAAGTTCCTTTCGTTACTTGCAGGAACAAAGTTCTGGAGTTGATCTATCACTTAAGGACGCCGGTGACGTTTTCCATTCAATCAAGGTTACTTGGAGGAACAAAGTTCTAAAAAGCACAAACTGGGAAAGCTTTTAATTTGTTCTGTTTTATTTTAAAAAAAACTGTTATGTTATTAGTTTTCTTTAAGTTTAACGATTTTTTTCCTTCTTATACCAAGAAAAGTTATATTTTGTTGAAATCTCAACAGGCACATTCAATGACCTGGATCATCACCAGATTGCAGCCCTTGAAGTTGTTTTATACCAGGAGACAAGTCAAATGAGCAGATACATTTAAGAACCGAGCTTGGTAGACCATTACAACAACTCCAAGATAGTGCGAGAAGAATAGCTGAGGTTTTGAACCGCTAAGCATCTCTGTTTATTCTTTTCTATGGGCGATTTAATTTTTTGCCGCATGAAAACATATTTTATTTGGATATAGATACAACAGGAATGCAAGTTGGATATACATGTGGAAGAATATGTGGAATCAACTGTAAGACCATATTTGATGGATGTCATTTACTGTTGGTCAAAGGTTAGTGTTTTTTATGTAGTTTTATGATGAAAACTGATGGATGCTTCATGCTTTTGTTTATTTTGATGCGTATAGATGCTTCATGCAACACGAACACAATCATGTATATTGTGCATTTACTGGGGGTCATCTTATTTGGAGAAACTAAAATTTTAATTCCTTCTGTTGTGGATTTCGTAGATGATTCATGAATAATATAAGCAACTCTGGATGTTCTTGTTATCTGCCTGTAAAGACTAATTTTCTAATGTTTTTATTATGGAGACAAAATAATGACAGAATGCTACATCTTATATCATGTGCCATACATGCAATATTTTAATAAATTACAATAAAAAAACAAGAAACTAGCTCCTATTTAGATTAATACATGTTTGTAACACTCCCCCTCAATTGAAGCATATATTTCCACTCATCATACATTGTCTGCCAAACTAAAATATCATAAATAATTAAAAAAACAAGAAACTATATAGTTGATTATCGGAATGGCCTTATTCAAAATTTTACTTGAAAAATAATTAATATCTAAATTAAAAAAAAAAACGCCGGTTTTAAAAAAATAAAAATAGTAATTATCTTAAAGGGCTGGTTGCACAAACAACAATCAGACCCAAAATAATTGCAAATATGGCAAAACAATAAGTGACTATCACGGATAGAATCTATCGTTGATATATGACTATCATTGATAGAGTTCTATTACTGACTACTATCACTAACAAAATTCTATAAAAAACTGAGGTGATAAACTTCTATCCGCGATAGATCATACTATGAGCGATAGAAATTGTCATATTTCCAAAATTTTAAAAGAAATGTTATATTTTTAATTATTTTACTCTAAATTGACATTTGTTACAATTTTTCTATCTTAAATGTCACTCATTTAAATTCAAATTTCAATTGCAATTTTTTTTTTCTTTCCAAATATGTTATCGTGATATAAATAATTTTAAAAGAAAAATGAATTCTTAAGATTTCTCAAATAGATTTAAAAATGTCTAAGAATTAAGTTAAGTTTTTACATTTTTTAATACATCAGGGACAAATATTCATATTCGACACAAAGTTGAAAGTTCATGATCTATTAAAAGTTTTAATCAAGAATTTATTAGACACAAAATTGAAAGTTGAAGAGTATTAGACATTTTTAAATTTCAAGAATCTATTACACCTTGAAAGTTTGAAAAGTTATTAAACACTTTTTAAACTTTAACTTGAACCAAGTTATACATAAACTTGAAAAAGGACTTGTAATTTAACAATTAAATTTTTATTAAAAAACTCATAAAAACCCATATTAAAAAAAAAATAAGAAAACCTACACATCTCTCATCTTCTTCTCTCTTTCCTCATCTCTTTTCTTTTTCTCTTTTCTCATCTCTTTTCTTTTTCTCTGTTTTATCTTTCTTATCTTCGTTGTATGTGGCGGATTCAGAACTTTATGTTAGGGAGGCTTAATTGAAGATAATGAAAAATCATCTTTTTTTTTTTTTTTTTTTTATGTGTGATTTTTTAAAATTTTAATTAAATAATGTAATTTCTTCTTTCGAAAAATTTTGTTCAAATTTTTAACTCATAATAAAAATTTGAAAACTTTCGAAATTTGTTAAAAGAAAAAATTATTTTATAAAAGTTAAATTTAAGATATTTTTTAGTACGTTTATATTTAGTATTTATTATATATATTAAAATTAAAGAAATTGGACACGATGTTTTCTCTCCTAGTTGATTTTTAACCTTATTATGAACTAATTTTTTTTCCTTATTGTGAATTAAATTTTTTTTTTAAACCTTGAACTAAATTGTTACATATTAAATTCAAACATTAAAATAATGAAAAAAATTCAAACATTAAATTGTTACAAAATTGGAAGTACAGTAGGTCGTTACAAGCTAAAATTTACAGACTAAATTGTTATTTTTATAAAAAATTGAAAGATTAAAAATATTGTCTTTTATTTAATATATAAATATACAAAAAAAAATGAAATAAAAAGTATAATTTTTTGTTTCATACGAATTATAGCTTTTATGAAATTAATTTCTTTTTAAATAATTTAATAAAATTTAAAAATAGTGTTAGTTATTTTTCATTTATATCAAGAAATCATAAGTAAACTAAATGAATAAATTAAACTAATATATATATATATATAATTTTATGTTATATTATACTATATTTATAAATGAATTTTAAAAGAAAACACGCCCATATGCTAGTTATTAGTAAAAAAGAAAATAAAAAAAATAACAACAAGTGAGACCAATTCTACTCCTTAGTACAAATGGAAAAGTCTATTGTGGGATCAAAGATTTGCTTAACAAAGGGATTAGGAAAAGAATTGGATTAGGAAATGATACACTAGTCTTCGGGTGCCCTTAGTTACCGAAAGAAAAATTATTTCGCCCTATTACTCCCCTCAACTCCGAACATGGCAACTTGATGGTGAGTAATCTGATAGCCGAAGTGGAAGATGGGATGACCATTTGTTAAGTCAAATGTTATGCGAAGAGGATATTGAGATTATTTGAACTATTCAAATTTGCAAAACAAGCAGACTTGATCAATGGCTTTGGCATTATATAAAAAAATGGCGATTTCTCCACTAAGAGTGCGTACAAAGTATAGTTCCAATCCAAGTAGGTTTGAGACATGGTGGTCTGAGTTGTGGAAACTAAAAATCCCTAACAAAATTAAAGTTCTCACTTGGAAATATTTTTACAATATCCTCCCTACCAACAACAATTTGTGCAAACGTAAGATACCTTTATATCCATGGTGTGTGGGTTGTGGCAGAGACAGAGAATACAAACATCATCAGAGGCTGACATTTCCATCCCAGACTTTTGCCTGAAAATTGCCGAGAGTTCCCCTTCGAAAGAACTGTAAATTTTTTGTATAAGTTGTTGGAGCTTGTGGGCAGACAAGAACAAGTTAGCTCTGAAGAAACCTATTCAATCGGTGGAGGAAAAAAGGGAATGGATTCTTGAATACATCAACGAATTCAAATCGTCTGCTATGCTGAAGGGGTCTCCCCCGATGTGCCCGGTAGTGTGAGTACGACATAAGATTATGTGGTGCGATGGTCTCCTCCGAAAGGAATTGCTCTAAAGCTTAATGTAGATTGTCGAAACGTTTTTGCGACGCGGAGCGGCCGACAACCTTCTGTTAAACAGGGGTTTTCACAAAAAATGGAGTCGCCACCAATCATTTAGGGTGTGATTGGTCACCTTAAAAACACGGTCTACGAAGTAAAAAGACGAGGTTCGGGAGTCGGTTGAGTGTAGGGAAGGTGCTAGCACCCTACAACATCCCGTTTAAAAAACGGTAGCCAAAACGTTTTATCCTAATTATCTAGCTAATTTCAAATGATCCTTAATTTGAAAACTAAACAATTAAAATTAAACAATGTCTCAACTAATCATACCCTATCTTTAAAATAAAGTAGGGTTTTGATTTTGTGAGTGAGTTTATTGATTTCGCCATTAACGCCTTAATCTCGATACCGAGATCATCGAACTTTAAAAATCATTTAATAAAATCGTTTTGTTTCAAAATCAATTTGAAATTCGATTAAAACTTTAATTAAAATTAAAACAACTTTTGTTGTGAAACAAATAATTTCGAAACTTAATTTGAACTTGATTTGAAATAAAAATTTTTTGTTTTAAAATCAAAATAAATTGAAATTCAATTTTAAAACTTAATTTTAAAATCAAAGGAAAACCTCTTTCTTTTAAAATTTGAATTAAAATTAAAACAACTTTTGCTTTGAAAAACAAACCATTTTGAAATTTAATTTAAAACATGATTTGAAATGACAATCTTTTATTTTAAATGGTAAATCAAAAATCAATTTAAACGCTCAATTTTAAAATCAAATGAAAACTCATTTTTTAAAAGAAGGGCGTTCTTGTAATTAGCGCATAATGGCGGTAATAATAATCCTCAAAAATAGGGGAAACCCTATCTATCCCGGGATTTCAATAAAATTAAAATACCCTCGAGATGAAAGGAACAATCCTTCATCTCTCTGGAGTGGCAACTTAAACTTAAAATTCCCCCCGAGATGAAAGGAACAGTCCTTCATCTCTCCCGGGGTTGAAACCTAAATTTAAATTACCCTCGAGATGAAAGGAACAGTCCTTCATCTCTCCCGGGGTTACAAATTAAAATAAATTAAAACTAAACAAACGCGCGCATAAAATAATGAAGACGATAAAATAGAGCGACAAAGATTAAATCATCAAATTACACTAGTAGAAATCAGGGCTATGATGACAAATAAAAACTGTCATCAGGACTTTAGATGACAATTTTTTTCAGTCGTTATAGCCCCTGCCTTCTTTACTCTATAGATGACAAAAACCGAAAACTGTCGTCAATGTTCGTTTGGTGACAGTTTTTTTCTGTCTTCATAATACGGTTAATGACAATTATTTTCAGTCAAGAGACCTTATTTTATGACACATAAACATTGTCACTGAATGACCACTCATACCATATTTTGTCATGTAAACATAATTGACGACAGTTTTTATTTGTCATCGAATCGGAATGGAAGACAGTAAATTTTGTACGCTTTGATGACTTAATTTTTCTGTCATTAATAGCTTGAAGACCACAACTACTGTGAGTCAACAAAACGAATTCAATGACATGATTTTTTTGTCACAAAATCAATAATAGAATTTTTTTTTTTATCAAATCTAAATATATTAATATTTATATTTTTAATTGTAATTATTATTATTAATTAATAATAATGAAAAATACAAAGCAAATTAAATAAATCTAAGTTTAACCCAATTCAATATCATTGAAATAAGATGTATATATCAATATATCATTCAAATACCAAAGTTCATCAACTTTTACATAAACTAATTCATATGTATACAATATTGAAACTAACTACGATGCCCCTAAATTGTTGCAACATTAATAATAAAATGTTGCATAACATGATGAACTTTATTACATGACATACCTCTTTAACACTTAAATGTAATAAATTCAAAGCTCCTTCATTAGTGTGCATCAACAAACTCCATTTAGAATGCTGTCGTTGTTCAAAAATTTGCTCTTATAAGCTTCTCCTACAATAAATTTTGAATTGTCACATTAGTATACTATGTAAGTGTAAGTCACTAATATATTACCAACCAATGAGCAAGTGACTAAAATGAACCTAAAATTACAAGTAGTCAAAAAGTACCTAAAATTACAATGTAACAACTAAACTTAAGAAGTGTCTAAATCTACAAAGTACCGAAAACATGCAATAAATCTAACTTCCTCAGCAAGCAATTAGAAACTCTACATATATCCATGACAATTAGAAACTCTTCATCAACAAGCAATTGTTTAAATGCCTACAAAGTTACCAAGTGTCATTCTTAATCTCAAATGAACCTAAAAAGTTACCAAGTATCATTCTTAATTCAAACGAACATAGCAAGTGCCTACAAAATTACCAAGTGTGTCTGAAGTGATTCTAAAAGTGCAAAATAGTCTAAAAGTGCCTAAAAAGTTATCAAGTATATTCTTAACCTCAAACGAACCTAGCAAGTGCCTACAAAGTTACCAAGTGTTATTTTAATCTCAAATGAACTAAACAAGTGCATAAAAAGTTAACAAGTGTCATTCTTAATTTCAAACGAACCTAAGAAGTGTCTTAATTTTAAAAGTGCAAAATAGTCTAAAAGTGCCTAAAAAGTTACCAAATATCATTTTTAACCTCAAACGAACCTAGCAAGTGCCTACAAAGTTAATAAGTGTTATTTTAATCTCAAACGAACCAAGTGCCTAAAAGGTTAACAAGTGTCATTCTTAATCTCAAACGAACCTAAAAAGTGTCTACAAAGTTACCAAGTATCATTCTTAACCTCAAACGAACCTAGCAAGTGCCTACAAAGTTACCAAGTCTTATTTTAATCTCAAACGAACCTAACAAGTGCCTAAAAAGTTAACAAGTGTCGTTCTTAATCTCAAACGAACCTAAAAAGTGTCTAAAGTGATTCTAAAAATGCAAAAAATCTAAAAGTGCCTAAAAAATTACCATGTGTCATTCTCAACCCAAATAAACTTAAGAAGTGGTTATAATTAAACTAAACTAAACTTATTAGTCTATTCGGAATACAAATCAAACACATCACGTTAAGCACTCAAATGTGCTTAGTCTTATCAGAATATTTATAAACGATAAATTATAGATTGCTAAGCAATTACTAAACACAATACATAAACAATTATTAAACACACAACATGCCAACATGTAGAAAGAAGCCACTTACCTAACGTAATCTTAAAACAACCAACACTTTAACCCTTACTTCGGACGCTCCAAAACGAACCTAAGCAACAAAGATAAATTACAGCAGTTAGGAACCAAAAAACAACACAGTGTTTATAAATAAGAGACCAAAACACAATGTTTATGAGTAGCATTATTTTAAATCTATAAAAGATAATTATGTTTAATAATCTTGACATCATAATGCTGCAAGGAATATAACCTTAACTTTAGATTTAAGGGATTCAATTTTCTTGTCCCCGTCGTGCGATTGTTTTGCTTCTTTAAGTGCAACCTGTGAAATGGGTGAAATGAGAAGTACCATCAGAAATAATGATATATTTCGCCTTTTCTTGAGTGCTCATAACTCAAGCGAGAACAATTTCTAGGTTATATCATCTATAATAAAAACATTAACAAGCCACAAATCAAGCAATCCTTCAATCCAGTTAAGATTTACAACCTACATGCCATCTATACAAACCCCTTGAATGAACCAAAACTTCACTATGAAACCATTATTAAGAGAAGAGTTGGAGCAAGTAGAAAAGGAAGTAGAAAAAGAATGAATAAATGGTATAAGTAAAATTTCAAACTTGTCTCACCCACCCGAAAGATACTAAATTCAAAGGAAATTTCTAAAACAGTAAAAGACTTGTACGTAAAACTCTAGCTAAACCCGACCTCATTTCTACCTAAATATGTTTGAAGTTCCAGTAAAGTTCTCATGAGATGAGAAAATCCATAACAATAAGTCCTGAACTATTAAAAAAAAAATTGAATCCTAAGGTAAACTGAGAAAAAAAAACTAGTATCATCTTATTACCACTCAAATTCTTCCTCCAAGAATAGTAATATGCAGACTTGTCAGACCAAATCCAATTCAAATACCTTAAATATGTTCTAAAAAAAACTTCAAGGGGATAAACTTCAAAAAACTTCAAAAACAAACTTCAAGGGGTTAAACTTCAAAAAACTTCAAAAACAAGCAAATATGTTCAACACATCACATTAGCAAAGAAGAGCAGGAGATCAATTTGCAAAAAAAAAAAATATATTTACCTGTTCTCTTTGAATCGAGACAATACACCATACTCTCGTATGTAAGTTTGAAATGCATTGCCGCCAAAGCGAGCATAGCTCAGCTGGCATATGTATGACTTGATGACCAAGAGGTCTGTGGTTCAAATCCCCCCATCCCCAATGTACTCAAAAAAAAAAAAAAAGTTTGAAATGCATTGTGGAAGTAATAAACTTTTTCCTCCACACACATACCATGAAACCAATATTTACCTGCACACACATACCATGAAATAAAAACCAACTTAAAAGTGAGATTGAAATGCATTGTGGATGTAATAAACTTTTTCCACAAGTACTTTTTGGAAGAAGTATATACTTCCAAATTGCCTCAATACAACTGGAGCATCCTTGAGAATCCATGAGTATCTTCCTGAAATATAAAAACATGTAAATGTACATACTGCAAATACATGTCCTCCAAATAATAGTAGAAATAAAACAGTTTCATACCAATTGTGGTTCCTCCAAATAAGTTTCAATGGCTAACAAATGATGCTATCATAACTTTGTAATAGCTTATAATTGATGCTATTATAAGTTTCTATAGTTTTGTTTTTTTACACCTACTATAGCTTTTTCTTTGCGTTATTACAAGTTTTTAAATATACATTTTTCTTGTCAATTAACATATATTACAAATGAGTTGTCCTCTTTGTCCATATGCAAAGCCTCTCATTTCATTCACGTAAAACAACAAAATTACAAAAACAATTATATACATAAACAAACTTATCTAAAACTATTGTCACATTTAATTCTATAATTGATTCTATACTACAACAAATATCAGCACAATGCCAAGCAAGTTCCACTAAGAATAAGACGCACAAGCTCAAGTCTAGAAACATCCAAATCTAAAGCGTAAAACAAATAAGACCACACAGAGCCTCCAAATTTGAAACATTTCAATATGTGGAAGATAGAATAATCCTCTTCCAATTAGCTTCAATAACTTTAAAAATTACCTAACATTTGGAATCAAGTACAATATGATCGTTGCCTTTTGCAAATATTATAAGCTACTCCAACCATTAACAAAATTTTAACATACTTGTTTCCTAATAATTTTTTGAGACTTTTATACAAACCTTATGTTCACTGGGACCTCTCGAACCTCTGAAGGTAAAGAATAACAACTTACTTGGACCAAATAATTTTGAGAATCAAATATGATAATTCTAATGATGATACAGATACACAAATCACACATTGACACAGTCATAAGGGCTGTGAATCTGCTGACAAATTTGATGGGTTGTCATTAGACTAAAAATTGTGGAGAAGAAGTTGCAATCAGAATAACATTAATGATTTCCAAATTATTGCTGCATTTGTGGAGAAGGGGGTAGGAATGATCAGAAAATTAAATGGAAATACCCACAAGAAATAAATAAAGAATAGAAATAAACTTTACATATTAGTGAAGACCGTGAATTTCACCATATCAAGATTTCAATCTCCTAGCCATTTGGACAAAATCTTGGACTTTATCACCTGCACATACTTACCTTTTGTGACTCAAAATATTATTCTGTTTTGGCTACATTATATCTTTCGAAAGTTCGTCACATATTGTCATTTTACTTTAAAAATGAAAGCAACAAGGCAGCATGCAATTAAAAAATTATGAAAGAAGGCTCACATATGCACCAAATATAAGAAACGTTTCAACGATCTTCAAACACTAGAGAAAATAAACTATGGTAGCATCAAACAAGTAAGTTTCCAAGACATAATTTAATCTAACATCATATTTAAAGAATGTGTACTAACGCGTGAGCATGATCTTGGAGGTAACTTTTTCTTGGATGGAAAATGAGACTTTCGTTGAGAAACGATAAAAGACTACGAAAGGAAAGTTCCCAAATAACTAGAGGGGTAAAGTTGAAAAAAAAATCAAATAAACCAGGTCAATTTAATTGGTAGGTTAATAAGTGTTGGTTAATTCCATTTACACACTAAACCTATATGACCAATGTGTGACAAAACTTTAGCTTGGATAGAAAACATGACTTAAATAAAGAAACTACACATTCATGAGGCCAAAATATATAACACTGCACGACTAGAACTGATCCCCTAAAGATGAGTAATGACCTAATGTAACCAAACAATCCTTACTACATTCCATGGAAGTTGTAACAGCTCAAGGAGCTCTAAAGACACATCCAAGTCTACGAGATTCCAAAAAGAAATTTCAACGGGAACCACAAAGTTACAACCAAAATAGGCAACACCTTCCCTCTTAAGTAAAAACGCAAAACCCAGTAAGTTCAACCACAGATAAATCCCACTACCAAAATGTCATAGCTCTCGATTCCACCATAGTACCAAAACTTGAGAATAACACAAACTACCGTGAAAATCCCCAAAAACAATTACTTCGCAGTTCCCACATCTCAAAAAAATTCTCAAAATCCAAACAAATGGAAAAAAAGACAACGAACCTCTTCTCAGTAATCGACCGTCAAACGCCATTGATTCGGTCCTAACAAAGGGCTTGGTTGTGGGCCAAACGCCGGCGGCATGCGGCGATGCTTGCGGCTGAGCGAGGGGCGACGAAGGCGTGTGGGATCGGAGAGGGAGAGAGCCTGGACGACGGCGTGGGTGAGGGAGCTGAGGGAGTGAGAGAGAGAGACCTAGCGAGAGGGAAACTTGAGGAAGAAGGGGGGCGTGGGTCTTCGTGCTGCTCTTTACTTAATTTATTTATTTATTTATTTATTATTATTATTATTATTTTTTTTATTATTATTATAATATTATATTTTATTAAATAATAATTATTATTTAATTTATTATTATTATTATTATTAATAACTCAATGAAGTTGTAAAAAAAAGTAAATAAATAAATAACTTGTTTGACTTAGTCAGATAATTATTAATAACTTTTTCTTTCTTTCTTTCTTTTTTTTTTTTAAACACTACCCTTCTGTTTAAATTTAAGCTCGAAAACAAACAAATAAATAAATAAATTTTTCTTACTAAGTTTGGATCGTTACCTAGCATAGGGGGAGGGGAGACTGCGAGGGGAAGACATAAAAAAACAAAAAACTTAGGGCATTTTTTTTCTTCATATTTTGTTATTCTAAATTTTTTTTTTTTTTTTTTTAATTCTCTCTATTTTTATTTAAATTTGAATTTCTCTCTTTTTCAAATTAAAACCATTCTATTCGTGCATCTGTCATCGAGGGAGGTTGTTTGGTGGCTCAGCATTTGAGTGTCCTAGTTCGACAGGATTCAGAACTACAAATGGAAAGCGTCCACGCATTAGAAACTAAGCTACACTACTTCAGTTTGTAAATCCGATGAAAGCTTATTTTTCAGTCATAAGATATCAGCGATAGAAATTGCTATATCGGCAAAATTTTTAAAAACATGCTATATTTGCAAACAATAAGTCTTAAATTGTCATTTACTACAATTTCCCTAAATTAATTCTAATTTTTTTTAGTTTTTATTTTAATTTAATTACAAATTTATTTTATAAATAAAATTTTTTTGAGTAAAAAACATAAACAAATTAATGATAGTTAATAAATGTAACTCATTTAGGACATTTTAAAACTGTCATCGATTGACCACATTAGAAAACTGTCATTAAGTTTCGGAAATTTGAAAAACTCCGTTTTTTCCCGCCAAAAACGCGCCCCAAACAGGAGATGACACTTTTTTTCTTCTCTCCCTCAATTTTTGGATGTCTCACATGTCATCTATTCCCATTTTTCTAGTAGTGTTAATGTAAGTAATCCCGAAAATAAACTTAAAAAATTAAACTGAAACGAATAACAAACTATCATGCATATACGATATAACCTAGGTATATAAAGCAGGGTATATATTGAACATGCAGGGGTATATATCCAAATCAGAGGGGTATATATCAGATAGGCAGAGGTATATATGAGCATAAAAACCAATCAGACATACTTCATTTTAAACAAACAGGGGCATTTCAGTAATTATGCCAAAAAATTAAAAACAATTAAACCTTACCCACGCGAGGAGCTCCGAGGTCGTTTGAGCTTGCGCCGACGTCGTCGTCTTTGTACGAGAGAAGAGTTCCGCCGCTGGTTCGTGGAGGTTGAAAGCTCGAATCGCCGTCGATCTGGTCTGCTCGAAAAAAGAAGAAGCTTCGTTCGTCTCAGCTCGAGGTTGCGCCGCCGTGCATCGCCGTCGTTGGGTTTCACCAGAGGAGATGAATTCCGCCGCCGTCTGGGTTCGCTCGAGCTCGCCGCACGCCGTCGATCGTCTGGGTTCGGAGCTTGGCGTCTGGGAGTTCCGCCGTCGTCGTCTGAAAAGAGGAAGCTCCGATCTGGGTTCGCCGAAGTCGCGCCGTCGCTGTGGAAAGGAGTGGAGCTCGCCGCCGCTGATTCGAGCTGTGCCGCCGCAGATCTGAGGGACGAGGAGCTCGCTGGCGTCTGGTTCGTCCGCCGTCGGTTCGTGAGGGCGAAGCTCGCCGCTTGGGCGTCTGGGTTGTCTGAGTTCGTGGTTGAAGACGAAGTTCGCCGGAGCTGGTTCGGGTTGCTAGAGAAGACGAAGCCCGTCGGAGAGAATGGATCCAGCCGGATTTTTGGGATGAAATATCGCCGTGCGCCGCCGTGCACGGTGGCTGTCCGCCGCGAGCCTTCCGCCGCCGTGCGTGGTGAAGGGGGTGGTGGCCGGATTTAGGTAGAAGGTGGTGAAGATGGATGAAAGAGAACTTTGGAGAAGATGATGAATAGTAGGAGAGAGTGAGTGGAGAGAGAGAAAATGACCTTTTTCTTAAGCTTTGGGATCCCCACAATTTTTGGCCTATTCTCCTCCCATTTTCTTCACTTTTTCCCTCTCAAAGCCTCTACTTTTTGCTCAAACTCCTTCCCCTTTCAACCCATCTCATCATCTCTATTTATAGGGTTGATGGGATTCTAAAAAAAAATCTCAACAAACTCCAAAAATATTATTCCCGTAACTTTTCACCAAATTTTAACGATTTCCCTCAACCACTTTGAAATTCCTAAAAAATCTAACAAAACATTGACTCAAAGCATTTTTGTTTTAAAAAATTAAATAATAGAAATTACTCCAAATTTAAAACATCTTGAATTTACTTGACCCAACCATTTTTTTAGAAATTGATTTATTAGTTTGAAATCAAACTTTGAAATTGAATTCTAGAATTAAATATTTTGGAAATTCATTTTGAAAAAAATATATTTCAAAGCTTTAATTTCTAAAATCAATTTAAATTTTCTCAAGGCCAAATTAAAATTTAAAATCGAATGTCTTTAGAAACTTTTTCTTGAAAAATTTGAATTTGAATTTGAAAGACTTAATTTTAAACCCAACAATCTGAAACTCCAAAACTGTAATTCTAAACCAAAACCCCAAACCTTCTTAATTTAAAATTCTAAAAAAACCTATTTGTTCTTTTCTTTTACATTTTCGAAATTAACGCGAAAAGACGAGATTAAATGATTTCAAGAATTTATTTAGAAAACCACAAGAAAATAAACAAGAATGAGCGAAATTTAAAAATAATGATAAACAAGGCCGGACGAAATACGGTGTCTAGAGCAACGGTGGAGTTCTGGCTAGATCGTCTTGACATACTCTCCACTGAGGCGTTCACTCTTCTCATGGGATTGAAATTAGCTAATCGTTGTGGTTTTTCCAACCTTTGGGTTGAGACAGATTCTCGGGTGTTAGTAAATGTTATTAATGGCCCGAGCTAGTTCTCTTCCCCTCAAGGAGTAATTTTGGAGGAACTTTGTGAGTGCCTTAACAAGATGCATGTTAATGGGCTAAAGTTTATTCCAAAATCTGGTAATAAAGTGGCGGGAATTCCTCCTAAATGTCTCTTTTAGAGAATCTGTTTTGAAAAATGTCCAAAACAAAATTCATCCGAATTACTCCAACTACCCCACTTCCAATCTTATTTTCAAATTAAAATCCTCCCAAAACATTAGATTTTTTGTTTGATTATTTTTAATTTAGTTAAATAGAATATAAGTAAGATTTTGTTTTTATTTAAAAAACTATAAATTCAAAATTTTATAGATTGGATACACTCCTTTTCTTATTTTTCAGAATTCACGTTTATGGTGAACTAATTAGCCACGTATTAATTGATTATATTTATTAATAAACCTCATTTTCTCATTGTCTACGCCATAAAAAATTTCACCCTAATCAAACCTCGTATTGCGCTTGACGGTAAACTACAACATTCATCATCGTCCGATGAAACAGCTTCCAACAAGAATAAAAGGTATTTTACACTCCCTAACTCTTGATTGTTTGTTCTCCAATGAATTTCTCATTTATACCGATTTCAACTTCGCACCGTCAAATCAAGCAAAAAGTCATTGGTTCTTCAACGGTCGGTGGTAGCTTAGGTCTTCTCGTTATGAGAATGGTGATTTATGGATAATTCGTAAGAATCTTGACAAACATCGATGTTTCATCGACATTGTGAAATACAATCATACTCCAAGCAACAACATTGTAAGTGCTAAAATCTAGCTTTAGGATGAACAAAAATGTCCATATTTGGCCTTGAATACACGAAAAAGAAACACGGCTTCAACATCAGTTACAACAAAGCTGTGTCGTGAACTTTCTCTACTGCCTTAATCCAGAATAGTCCAGGTAGGGCATTTCATTTGTATTTAAATACGTTGTCCGTGTTACAGATACACTCTGTAACTTTATCGTGTAATTTTCCTATCCCTGTTAATTACATTGTACTTCCATATTTGCAGGCACATATACAACCCAACAACTAGACAATGATGAAAGTTTGTTTATAAAGTTGCACACTATTGATTATTTTCATAAAAAAAAACCTAATTGTTTATAGTTTTTCTGTTAGGTTCTAACAGAAGGCTGACGTGACACCTATTTTTAATTAAACTTTAGGGGTATAATGGATTTGAAACCTTTGGGACGCAAGTGCTACCAAACTCAAACCTGAGGGACCATTAATGTAATTTTTCCTTTTCTTTTTATTTGGGAATGAATTTATTTGTGGTCACTAAAGATGAAAATTGCACACTCTCGAAGAAGAAGAAAAAATTGTAACCCCGTGAGGAAGGAAAAACTAGATGACGTTGGTCTCAGGCGAAGGTCTCGATTCATAGAGTATCGCCCACGTGGTCTCATTTTTTCAAGTGTGGGTCTCGCCGTCTGAAATTGAAGCGTGGTCGCGGGTTTCGATTCAGTGGGAGGATCGACGGGGGTGGGGTTTTTTTTGGGTAATCTTGAGGCGATGAATTTTTCCAATCTGTCACAGGTGGTTTAGCTTGTGAGATAATTTCATGAGTGTTTGATATTGAAGCTCAAATACACCTCATTTTATTCTTTTTTCTATTTTCAAATACACAATATTTTGATACATGAATTATATTTTTGTTTTTTATTTTTGAATAACAATTTTTGACACATGAATACACAATATTTTCTTTTTTCGAATACACAGTAATTATTGTCTTCTAATGTCTACACAATATTTTTATTTATCGTCCCTAATTCATACACAATATTTATATTTATCGCCCCTAATGCATACACAATTTCTCATTTCGCGTGCCCTTAATCATTAACATTTTGAATACACCCATATTTAATCTAATTCATCCTCCATTTTTTATTTATTTTTTATTTTTTAAATACTTCAAAGATTTTAATTCTAAGTCAGTGAGTTTGTGCATTTTTTACTTTTTTTTTGAGGTTGGATCATGGTACAGATTGTAGGGTTAGTTGAGCTTCTTTTGGTCGTAAGAGATTTCTTTTTCACTAAAAATAGTAGTATTTAAAAATGGTTGGATTATAGTACTTTAGCCCTTCCTTATTCAACCAACACACCCTAAACACCTATTTAATTTTGGACATTCTTTTATGGGAATGTGCTACCCATCCTCCTTGGCTATGAGATTTTATTGTTTTTGATTCCAAATTTTGTAAACTTATGGGTTTTTCTTTTTAGTAATACAAACATCTTTTAACTTTTGGTCAATAAGTCATACATTATGTCGGTTGAGTTATGATCATGTTGGCAACTAATTACTTCTCTTTTGCTAATCAACTCTAGAAAAACATACTTTTAATATAATATATAGTCATTTTAATAGAAAAGACTTTATAGGTATAAAACCAAACATCAAAAAACCACAAGTCGATATGTTCGAGTGGTTAAGGAGACAGACTTGAAATCTGTTGGGCTTTTCTAGGTTTGAACCCTGTTGTCGACGATTAAATGTTTTGTATCAAGTATTCACGTTCAATTTATTAAGCAGTGCTTATAATCAAAATATTTTTAATAAAAGCACTTCTACTGCAATTGTAAAACAAGATTAGGGTTAAAGAACTTTAAAGAAAGGACAAGAAATGATGACAAGAAATTGTTGAACTTACAAGAATCGAGAGAAATAAGGATTGCGCCAGGTGGGTTTCAAGAAAGGAAGGATGCGTTCAAGGCAGAAGACCAACATTGTAATTCTTGGAGAAGGAAGCCCAAATCTTGGGGTTTCATTTTATAGTGGAGTCGAAATGAGAAAGGGAGGTATGTTTTTGATAGCACATTCAAGTTTAAGTAGCACCAATTACGATATAACTTCAAAACTAGCTAGAGATTTATTTTTAAGAAAGTAAACAAACTCGGTTTAATTTGGTTTTCCAAACATGAACATATATATAGTTCACAACTTGGGATATTTGCACAGATGACCCCCTCGAGAGTCTTAGGGGGCGTTTGGGGCGCAGGGTGGATTATTATAGTTGGTGGATTATTATAATCTATGGGTTATAATAGTCTGTGTTTGGGGTGCAGAGTTGTATAGTCTGGGTTTAGTAAGTCTGTGTTTGGGGTGCAGAGTTGTATAGTGTGAGTTTAAAATACAGTTTTCTTTAACATGAAGTTTCAAATATGTGTTTATGTTAGTTTATTTTTTTTCTACAACTTTTTGTTGTATTTATATAGTTAAATGTATATTACATATTAATTTTTTAAAAATTAAAAAAATAAATATTATTTAGGAAATCACAAATAATCGACAACAAGTGGCTCGGTGGAGAGAGAAATAATACAGTTTTCTTTAACATGGAGTTTGAAATATGTGTTTATGTTAGTTTATTTTTTTTCTACAACATTTTGTTATATTTGTATAGTTAAATGTATATTACATATTAATTTTTTAAAAGTTAAAAAAATAAATATTATTTAGAAAATCACAAACAATCGACAGGTTCGGTGAAGAGAGAAATTTGGAATGAAATGGAAGATAAAAAATCGTGAGGTGAGGAAGACAAAGAGAGAGAAAAAATCGGTAAATTGAGTGAAAAAAATAGAAAAAAAAAAACAAAGAGAGAAGAAAACTCGAAAAAAAAACAAAGAGAGAAGAAAACCCGAAAAATTTAATGAAAAAAAAAAAAAAAAAAACTACTGTAGAACTGCTACAGTGTTACTGTACCAACCCGGGGGTTATAATAACCCCCAGCCCCAACTTATATAGTTGGGGCTCCAAATATGGGGTGGGCTATTTAAGCCCACCTCACCCTACCCAACTCGGGGGCCAAACAGCCCCTCAATGTTTTGTGTCCCCCTCGAAAACACATTTTTTTGTCAATTCATGACATCATCAGCACGATCGCGAGAAAAAAACGTTGAGCACGAGGACACTATAATTGTCTCATGCAAAATCGTGCTCAACGAAGGGTACGACTGACTTTTTGTAGAGGGAGGGACTTACTAATCACAAGAGAATGTCAAAAAACATGCATTTAAAAAAACCGAATCATTTGGCATTAAGACCCAGGGATAGGTCATCTGTACAAAAACCCTTCACAACTTGCATATATAATGTTCCCTTCGCCAAGAGATCAGTGGTCACGTGTCATGGGTCATACATCTTTAATCATGCGGTGCCATGTCATTAATTAACTCGAACATGACCAGCCTTACGGACCAAGTCCCATTATATATATATATATATATATATATATTTTGTGACCGTGTGGCATCGTCGGACCTTAGGCAAAATTCTTTCATCTTCAATTGAGCTTCGTTTATGGAGAATTAAGCTTAACTCGGTCACACATGTCGCTCGTACATATTTCTCTTTTTCGCAAATCTAGTCTACTTGTCTTTACCCTAGGTCAAATCTTAAGTTGAGTGAGTAGGTAGCTTGCATCAAAAAACGAAAGATGCATTCATGGCGGAAGACCAACATTGTAAGTTGGGGAAGGAAGGACAAGCCTTGGAGAATCAATGCCTAAGTTTTTTTTTTTTTTTAGGAAAATTCCTCAAGTTTTATAGTGGGAGTCAGTTACAACATTTATCAAAATCTAATTAACATTCAACTATGTAGGTTAAAAAATAATTTTCTCTAAAATTAAAAAAAAAAAATTGTGTAAATAGTTTAATATATTAGACAATTTTTTAGTTGACGTTTATCATCTATAAAGTTAGAAAAATAAAATATTCTGATAGAGTAAAATAGTGGAGTATATTGGTGTAACACAACAACCTTATTAAAATATAATATATTGGAATTTTTTTATTGAATAAAATTATAATATAATATATTAATAATATTTGTATACTAAAAAACTTTTGTTTTATGGGAAAAGAATGTACTAATAATATTAATAACAATTTTTATTGCAAAAAAATTAATAATAATTTCATCTTAATTTTAATAAATAAATAAATATTTAAAGATAATTTCAATAATTATATCTAACATATTGATAATATCAATAAAGGTGAGAGAGGGTTGAAAGTGTTGGAATGCCTTGAATTCGTTATGAGACTTTTTACTATTGGGAAAAAACCTCAGAAAACACAAGAATTTGGCCCACCAGAAAGAACTTCTAGGTGAAAAATTGTTACAATCACACAGAATTCTCTCCCCGATTCCAATCTTCAAAGCTATTTGCACCACTCACACCCTTTTGCCCAAGTCTAAAACTAGATAATACAATAAAAAATTTAACTAGAGTTAGCACACCAAGCTTAAAATGTTTCTAACTCGGATGATTAAAACCCAAAGCCATATGCTCTTTTTATAGTCCTAGGAGCACATGACTTACCTAAATCTTTCCGATGTGGGACAACCACCCTTCTTATATATTGCCAAAATAACTCACCGTTGTCTTTACCGACAACCATAATCCTCAACACAGAGAACTATAACTCACCATTGTCTTTACCGACAACCATAATCTTCGACACCGAGAACTATAACTCACCATTGTCTTTAACCACAACCATAATCCTCAAAACAAAGACTATAAATCACCATTGTCTTTACCGACAACCATAATCCTCAACACAGAGAACTATAAATCACCATTGTCTTTACCGACAACCATAATCCTCAACACAGAGAATTATAAATCACCATTGTCTTTACCGACAACCCATAATCTTCAACACAGAGAATTATAACTCACCATTGTCTTTACCGACAACCATAGTCCTGAACATAGAGAACTATAAACCCCACTCCACCATAAAGAGTAGACCACTTGGAATATCACATTCCAAGATTTTTACTTCTTCGTCACATGTCGATAAACATTGCTGAAATTTATGGTGCAACTTCCACTTACTTGGCTCACCTGGAAGTTCTCAGCCATCGACATAACTTCCACCACACACCTTGCATAACCGTCAAGTCAATGCCCGTGTGCCAACCTGTGGAACCGCTGACATCACATCCTCTATCATGGTAAAACAGAGATACCATAAGGATGAATTATGTTTCTTTCAATGGAAGCCAGGAACATCTCCTCTAGCGAGAGAGACAACGTCAGCATCCGTCCCAGATCCCTTTGATGAACCTACTCTGTTAGGACAATCCTGTTTCATGTGCCCAAACTGTCCATATTTCCAGCAACCTTTCTTCTGCACGAAGATCTTCTTCTTCCAATTCCTAACTACCAACACTGAATCCTCCCGTGAAGTACACCCTCCACTCTTCAGTCTTCTTTCTTCTAAAAGAAGTTTACTAGTAGCCTTAGAAAAATCTAAAGTCTTCTTCCCGTACATCAAGATTGGCTTCATGTGTTCATAAGAAGATGAAAGTGACAAGATGAGCTTGAAGGCCTTATCCTTATCATCTATCTTCACTTCAATTACCTCCAGCTCAGAAACGATGCCATTGAGAACACTCAGATGATCTGAGATTTTTGTATCTTCCCAATCTTCATCACTCATGTTGGACTTCTTAGAACCTCTAATGGAACCGCCACTAGACTTTATTGGACCATCATCACGGCTTAACTTTTCAGAAGAACCATCACCTGGTCTTCCCTTCAAATTCTTGTGTAACTCATATTGTATTAACACATCCTTGACTTGCATTTGCCACAATCCAAAATTCATTATTTCTCTTCTGCTTAACTCGTAGCAAATCTGCAAATATCTCTGCTTCACTTGTAGCAAATCTGCAAATAGTGAACAACCCACCACTATTCACAATACCAGCCTAGTTCGTTTCAAGAAATCTTTTCTGATGTGGAAGCTCAGACAATGTTGCAACCACAGAGCATACTCAGAAATCAAGAAACTACAAACCTAAAGCTCTGATACCACTTGTTGTCCTTCCTTATATACCCATGATCTTCCCCTCTCTTAACCGATGTGGGACTTTGGTCGCACTCCTCGCACTCCCAACAATCCTCCCCTCGAACGAAGTACCACCGAGCCTCCCTTCAAATAGTTATCCATATCCATCTAGATACTCATATCTAGGCCCTTCCTGCACCACGGCATATCCGTCTAGATACTCATATCTAGGCTCTTCTGGCACCACGGCATATCCGTCTAGATAGACTTATCTAGGCCCTTTCGGCACCACAGATCTATGTCAATGACTACACCTTGAAGGCTCTCGTTTGTTCGGCACTTGAGGATTTAGGATTTCATCACACGGCTAGGTTTGGGGGCATGACTCTGATACTACTAGTTGGGAAAAAACCTCCCATTTCTATCGCAGGAATAAGCATAAAATAACTGAGAAATTAAAAGTAAACAATACAAATAGAAAACACAAGAATTTACGTGGAAAACTCCAAAACCGGAGAAAAACCACGGCCCACCAGAAAGAACTTCCACTATGTGAAAAATTGTTACAATCACACATAATTCTCTCCCTCTTCTCGATCCCAATTACAAGACACTCTCTTCAAAGCTATTTGCACCACTCACACATTTTTGCCCAACTCTAAAACTAGAGAATACAATAGGAAATTTAACTAGAGTTAACACACCAAGCTTAAAATGTTTCTAACTCGGATGATTAAAACCCAAAGCCATATGCTCCTTTTATAGTCCTAGGAGCACATGACTTACCTGAATCTTTCTGATGTGGGAGAACCACCCTTCTTATATATTGCCAAAATCCCTATATTTACGACGGGTTGAAATGACTCGGATTTGGATTTTTACTTATCTGTTTTGGGTTTTGACCCATTTTGTATTAGGTCGGGTGTCATATATAAACATTCTAATGACTTTCAGCCGCCCCTATATGTTTATTTGTAATTCTCTCCTACCTCGTAATAATACTGCTCTCCCTTCTACCTGTGGAAGAAGCTAACATGACGTTAGTGAACCATGTAAATTTGTGTCGTTCTTCTCCGCTTACTTATTTTTTGTTATTGATTTATCGTAACATAAAGTACTAAAATTTTGAAATAAAAAAAAAATTTGAAAACTTTTTTCTTTTACTTTTAAATTTTTTTAATGAATTACGTTTTCGAAAAATTTAAAACCAATAATAAAAAACATGAATTAAATGTGTTATCAAAACCGCGGTTAATAATGAACATCCTATTGCATATATTTCCCAATATGGGTCAATCTAACAAAAACAGGTTGACCTTCTAGGACTAGGGGTGTTCAGCCAACTTGGTAACCCAAAAAAGTTGGTTACCCAAAAAATTAAGACCAACTCAACTCGAAATAATACGGTTGCATTAGGTTAAAATAACTTTCAATTGGAGTTCGGTCAGATTTTACAGAAGCCGACTAGTTCGGTCCGGTCTCGGGCCAACAACCAACGTCGCTTGTTTGAAAAGAAAAAAATAGACGCCTAAAAAAAAAAAAAAACATAACCTGGTGATCCAACCCAACCCATCCCATTGGGTTGGGTCGTGTTAAAGAATAGGGTTCGTTGGGTTGAGGATTTGACCAACTCGAATTTTCGAGTTGCTCCAAAAATCTCCCATAACTCGACTCGACCTAATCCACGTACACTCCTCTCTAAGATAAATATTAATCACATAATTAGCGATGAAAATCGTGTTATGGATTTTTTTTTTTTTATAATATGTTGAGTGAGAGATGGGTGGGAGATTCCAATGATCTCATATGGTTTATGGGGTTAGAATGGATATCTTATTGTTAATAATGTAGGAGTTAATATATTTACTTAGCTATACCTTTTAAAAGTCATTGGTAAAAGAGGATAAGAAAATAGAAAATTACAAGTCAGTATGTAGTCTTTTTCTTTAATTTTTTTTCTGTCCATGATTATTTTTTTTCTTTTCGAGATTAGTTGATATTTTGATTCTTTTAAGAATTTCTGATATTTATATGAAATTTATTTGTTCTATTTTCTTCCTATTTTCTATAAACAATTAAATTAGGCCAAACCGAGCATAGTTCAATAGGCATAAACTTGTTCTCTTGACTTTAACTAAGAGATGATGGTGATTAACTAATGCATTCAATTATTCACTTTGTAATGGTCGGTTATCAAATTAATGTTTTTTTTTTTTTTTTTTTTTGAAGTTATGGAGGTAATACTAGTCAATCTGACTTTATTCGTTAGAATTAGTTGTCCTTTAACTAATTACTTCTCTGTCTAATAAGTAATAAGCAACCTAGATAAACATACTTTCAAGATAATATATTTATATATAGCCATTTTAAGAAACAGGAGTTTATATATAGATAATCAAACTTCTATAATTGACTAGTCAATATGTCCGAGTGGTTAAGGAGACAGACTTGAAATCTGTTGGGCTTTGCCTGCGTAGGTATAATTTTCAACAAACTTTATAAGATGATGTCACCTTCAACTTGATAATATAACTTCAAAACTAGATGTCTTCTTAAAATACGACCACGAGTTTTTTCGAACTACGACATCTCAACTGACATGATGTATAGAATCCTTAATCAATTTTTTACCTGAAATGAGAAGAGAGAAAGGATTTTCAGAGAAATGAGAATTAACCTATTTTTTACCTGACGCCCGGTCCACGCGTCGGGTAAGAAGTATTTTACCCGACGTCCGTGATAAGGATGACATAACTCTACATATCTTCATAGGTACGATATTGTCCACTTTGGGCCTAAACCCGCATGGCTTTGCTTTTGGTCACCCCAAAAGGCCTCATCCCAATGAAGAATGTTGTCCCTCCTCGCACTCCCTTGCACTCCCAACAGCCTGGTCCAGGCATCGGATAAAAATCGTCCCGAAAACAAAAAAATCTTGTAGTGTGTGATAAAATATAAATTAAGTTGTCCAAACAAAATTGGTACTTAAACCAAATTCAAAATGTAGTATTCTTACCATAGAGAGAAATAAAAATATCACCTTATTTGGATTTGTTTAAATAAATGATTTAAAATCTTTCAAATTCATATGTAATATTTAATACACTATTGTACAACTCCTTTTTATTTCAAAACTATCCAAATAAAAAGAATAATTAATGTAATGGATATTGAAAAACGAATGTGAAGTATTGTTGTCAAAATTATATTTTGTTATCTTCAAAGAAATTTGTGAAGGATATATAAAATAAAAAACAAAATTTGCATTCTTAAAATTTATTAGAAGAAATCTTAGCAATGAAATTATGAAAAATTATAGAAAAAAGTGTACAAAAAAATAGCTAAAATAAATCGTCATTGCTGAGATGTTGGTTTCCGGGTGCAGTGGATTCAGATGAAATAACGAGTTTAAGAGGGTGGAGGCAGAGATATGTGTTTTACACATGAGTCAGGGACTATATTTATGTGTTGTTTTTTTTTCTTTAAAAAAGTTTGTAAAATATACTTACATTAATAAAAACAAAAAAAAATCTCAATTTTAGAATTCATAAAGTTAAAGATGAGTCCTAACAGGATATATATATATATATATATTATATATATATATTGATAATTAATTGAAAAAATAATGTGAGGTATTGTACTAAAAAAAAATTGTTGTCTTCGAAGAAATTTGTAAATGATAGAACAAAAAATCATTTTTAGAATTTATTGAAATTTAGAATTTATTGAAATTGAAAGAAGTTCTTAATAATGAAATTTTGAAAGTTTGTAGAAAAAGAATTGTGCAAAAAAAACAGCTAAAATAAACTCAGAACTACAGGTTCAACAACTCTCTGCCCCAAACACACTACAAACTTCAGAACTTCATGCTAAACAACTCTCTGTCCCAAAAACACACACTAAACAACTTCAACTCCCCCAACTCCTTGGGCCAAATGCCTCCTTAGTAACTAATGTAATCGACTTCTGTGATAGTGAAATGTGAGGAGCTGTGTCAGGATCCTAGGGAGACGACAATACAATTTTTTAGTATGGTTGATAGAAATATAATTGCTTTTCAGGGTGTTTTCACATATGACTCCTCTCTAGGTCTTAATGTCTATTGACTCGATTTTTTAAAACATATGTTTCTTTTACTCTTGGTGAGCGCAAACACACGTTTGCTGACAACGATTGCGAGAAAAAAATCTGTTAATACACTTCGTTGAGCACGACCGCGAGGGGGCCACTATAGTATCATCGTCCTCAGCAAAGGGTATTACAAAAATTTTCCTCGCGATGGTGCTCGTGCTCGAAAAAGCAAAATGTCTGACGTCAGAAGCAAAAAAAATTATTTTCGAAGCGGGAGTCCAAAAACATTACGGAACTCTTGGGTGGTCATCTATGAAAATACCCCTACTTTTCAGGCATCTTTATTTGATTACTATTATTGTTTTGTTTGACATGATTAGAATTTTAAAATACAAATCTTAAATGGAGAGGACTTTGTCGAAGTTAATAAACCATTGCGCTAGGGAGTGTTCTTGAATGCCTAATAAAAGAAACATACAAAATGAGATGTTTAACATATATAACAAATATCCTTAAACCATTGGTGGTTTAGTGCAACCAACAAACCGACCTTAGCTCAGTTGGTAGAGTGGAAGACTGTAGTTGGTTTATTCCCATTAGATATCCTTAGGTTGCTGGTTCGAATCCGGCAGGTCGGATTTGTTAGTATATGTAATGTAAGTTTAATTATCATGTAACATTTAATGAGGCAAAATAATTATTTTTTTGAATGTCATCAAAATCAAATAAATATGTAAAAGTGAGCAGAATTTAACGATAATTTTATATACTCCTTCGCTTGACGTCGGAAGTTCGAATCACCACACACCACTCCGTGAACTGAAACAACTTTAGAAGAAAGCTACACGCCCCAAAAGAAAGATCGAGGAAAAACAGGGAAAAAATCGACTATGTTAAAAACAAAAGAAGGAAGAAATAAAAAGTTGTGTAGTAGCTTAGGTGCTGCACAATATGAGCATGAAACCCAATTAAAAAATGTAATTTTATCATAAATTACAACAAAATTAAAATTTACAATTTGAAGGCAAACAATGAAGGAAGAAACAAGAAGCTTGTTATTTAAGGCGTGTTTGCTTACTTAGAATCAGAACAAGTTGAAATTCTAAATGAAAATCAATCGAAATGGGAATGATATTTGTTTAATGTTGTTTTCTAGGAGTTGGATTGATATAGCTGATATCTTATGGCTGATAGAAGTCTATCGCTGATATCTTATGGCTGATAGAAGTCTATCGCTGATCACCTCAGCTTTTTATAGATTTTTGTCATTGATAATAGTCTATCAGTGATAATAGTCTATCACTGATAGAAGTCTATCAGTGATAGAAACAAATTTTTTTGCCATATTTGCAAAACATTTTAAAGTTTGTTAAATTTGCAATTAGTTTGGGCCTGATTGCTATTTGTGCAACCAACCCTTTAAAAATGTCTAATAATTAAGTTAAGTTTTTACATTTTTTAATACATTAGGGAAATATTCATATTCGACACAAAGTTGATAAAGTTCATAATATATTAAACATTTCAATCAAGAATTTATTGGACACAAAATTAGAAGTTGAAGACTATTAGACATTTTTAAATTTTAAGGATCTATTACACGCAAGATTGAAAATTCGAAAATTAGGGCTCGTTTGATAACGTTCCGGTTTCTTGTTCCCTGTTTCCTATTTCTTGTTCCCTATTTCTTGTTCCCTATTTTTTGAGAACTAGAAACAGGAACATGTTTGATAACTACTCATGTTTCTTGTTTCTTGAAAAAAAGAAATAGAAACAGAAACTTGTTTGATAACGTTTCTTGAAAGAAAAACAAAATTTATAATTATTTTTTGTTAATTGTTTCTTTTCTTTATGTTTTGTCTTTTTTATAGTTTAAATATAATTTAGTATACATAATATAAAAAGGATATAACATGCATTAAAATATATATATACAAAAAAAACTATCCAAAGTTTACATAATTGAATACAAATAAGTCTCGATGCAAAAATTAAAAATAACCATAAAATTGTATTTATACTTCAAATGTTACCCAAATTTGATTTGAGATATCTTTTTGTGTGTTAACGGGGTAAGGAGACATTTGTTTAAGAATAAGAAATTGAGCCTTCTACACACCAAAACAACATTCCATAACATTTTGGAGTGAGAAATGTCGGTAGTTAAACATTTATGGATGATGTCTATTTTCTCTACAATCTCGAAGTCATTGTCAATTTGTCTTTATTTGTTATGAACCGTGTTTTAAATTTTCGTCGACGTGTATACATCTTCATCGACATTTTCATGTGTCAATGAACTTAATATCGACATGAGAGCTGAATCGACATTTCAATTATTTGATAAATTGACGTTATATAACTAAAATATAATTATTGTGAATATAATATTTAATAGTAAGAAAATTAAAACTTATTTAAAAATCGTGAAATGTTTTCGTCAATTGTTATTATATGTTTGACCAATTTCAAATATTCTTATTTATTTCTATATTTTGTATAGTGTCCTCGCCAAGAAGGTAGCGTCGAATGTGGGTACTATGTGCTCAAGTTTATTAGAGAAATTTTATATAATTTACGGACTCCTTTGAACTCTCTTGTAAGTAATGCATCTTTTCTATTATATTTTAAAATATACATTGTATTTTCTTCATTATCATAATATTTATCTTTTGTTTTCGTGTAGTTTGATAGTAAGAAGTCATTTACACGAGAAGAACTCGACGAAGTACGGACGGAATGGGCAAATTATATTGCAAGCATCGCATTTGGGTAAACTAGTGTAATGTAGTGAACTTTGTAGTTTTTGTGCAAATTTTGGATGTAAATATGAATTATGGGAACACACATGTTTGTACTTAGACTCTTTACAAGAACCAATATCTTTTGTAGTTTATTTGGATGTAAGTGTTAGATATTTTGTTGTTTTGAATGAAATGACAAGAATTTAGTTTAATTTCACATCCAACATTGTATTCATTCAATTAGAAGAATTTCAGTTATAAAACGTTCACTGAAACAAAACAGGATTAAAACAAAACAGCAATAATCCGTATTAGGTAATGCTCAATAATCTGTATCTGAAACGAAACATGACGTTTTAAGCCCGTCATTAAAACTCTTTACAATGGCGGTTTTTCACCGTCATTAAAAATACCTTTAATGGCGGTTGGTAACCGTCATTAAAACAATTTACAATGACGGTTGTCCACCGTCATTAAAAATACCTTTAATGGCGGTTCTCAACCGCCATCTTAGGGTTAAGATGGCGGTTTTACAATCCAAAACCGCCATTGTAAGGTTTAGATGGCGGTTGTAAACCGCCATCTTATCCCTACGATGGCGGTTTCAAAACCGCCATCTTAGGCTTACGATGGCGGTCACCTTTAATGGCGGTTGTGAACCGCCCTTAAAAGGTAACCGCCCTTATACCCATAAGATGGCACCACCTTAGAGGGCGGTTGTAAAACCGCCCTCATATACCTAAGATGGCAGTTCAGAACTGCCATCGTAGGTCAAATTTGTTGTAGTGTAAACTTATTTAAAAATCGTGAAATGTTTATTTCCAAAGTTTGAAATGTCGATGTGGATAGATATTTATGAAAAAAAAAATAATAAATAAAATATATACTTAAATTAATAAATAAACATGTAACTAGATATGATAAAGACTTATTATTAATATTAGGTTATCATTACTATTAATATATTCTCAAACAAAACAAAAATAAAAAGTGGTAAAATTTAAAATAAAAATAATATATAAAAATACTGCAATATTAATAGGAAGAAAAGATAAAAAAAAACCAAAATGCTACTTCTAGAATTTGAGCCGAGGATCTTGAATGTGTAAGGGGTTATAAACAAATCTTGTCAACAAACGAACCACATTTTTTATTTAAATAGGAACTGATGTTTATAAATGGGAACCGAAAAGAAAAAACAACATTTATAATTGAACAACTTAATTTATATTTTAAAAAAAAATGAATTGCATTTTTAGTCATTTTACGCATTTTGTTTAAATTATGTTTTTTTTTTAATAATTAAAAATATCGAGGGAGAGAGAGGAAGAGAGAGAAATGTGGTGCATTGAAAAATGGGACTTGAATAGTAACTATTGTTGAAGTATGGAGAGTTCAATAATAATTATTGTTGAAGTTTGACGAGTTGATATTTTTTACTCGAGTTCAACAAGTTTGTGGGCCAAACGGGGAGTTAACTTCTCTCAACTCCTTTTCCAACAAATCTTTGGGCCAAACACCCCCTAGAAACTGTCCAACTTCTTCAATCTAATCTCCAGAGAATCTATCTCTAAGCTTAATCAAATCCTTATTCATTTTCGAATATACTTTGGTGAATTACTACAAAATGGACAAGGTTTAATCCGGTAGGAATTAAGACAAAAAGATAGATAAGGGTGGCGTTATTGTTCAGTAACTAAGAGCAAATATCTAATATATTCTTCTCCAATAATATATTACCTAATAATATATTGGATAGAGTGCACCCAACATGCTCAAATCTTCCCATGTCCAAGTTTTTTTCTATTTTCTCCCACTCTTTAACTTTTAGACTATTACATATTATTTCCATGAAAAAATTCAATTATTATTTGACCTATGTAGGGTTCAATCCTGATATACTATTTTTTTGTTATTGGAAAAGAATATTGAGATTCTCAAAATCAATTATGTCGCAACGTCATCGCGACGCGGAGCGGCCAACGTCCTCTTTCAAGGGTTTTGTTTTAAAAATAAAAAAGATGGAGTCGCCACCAATTATTTTTGGGTGTGATTGGTCACCTTAAACAAAAAAACAGTCTACGAAAACATAAATTAGGTTTGGGGGTCGTTTGAGTGTAGGGAAGGTATTAGCACCCTGCAACACCCGTTAAAAACGGTAGCATAATTTTATCTTATATTATACAGTTATTTTTAAAACGTCATTAATTTGAGAAAATAAATAATACTTTATTAAAAAAACAATGTCTCATTTAATCAAATCTTAACTTTGAAAATAAAGTAAGAGTTTGATGTATGGAGGGAAAATTATCTTTAGTTAATTATCATATTAAATTTTCTTTTATTTAAAGAAAATTGTTTACCTCCAGAATTTGAGAAATTTATCTCAACTCCGTCATAGTATTTTATATGATAACATTTAATTTTTAAAATATGTTGATTTATTAGCTTTTTTAAAATTGTTTGGATGCATTTTTGTGTGCTTGCACGAGAGTCGAAGCTCTACGAAAGTCATATTACTTATCCCTCGAAATAAATACGATTTTATTTAGCAAACATTTATCTTTAAACAAAATTATTGAATATGAACTATAAGGAAAAATTGAGATTTATTTAGAAAAATTCAATTATAGACAAAGTTGAAATTCATTTGAAATTCGGAAATTGTAACGGATGTCAATTTAGAGTAAAATAATTAAAAAATAGCACTTTTTTAAAAAAATTGCGGATATGATAATTTCTATCACGGATAGTATGGTTTATCGCTGATAATAGTCTTTTTTATAGATTTTTGTCAGTGATAATAGTCTATCAATGATAGATGTCTATTACTGATAGAAGTCTATCAGGGATAGTCATATATCAACGATAAAGCCTATTAGTGATAGCCACTGTTTTTTTGCCATATTTGTAAAATGTTTTAAATTTTGTTAAATTTCAATTATTTTGGGTCTGATTACGGTTAGTGCAATAAGTCCTTTGAAATATGTATTAACACAAATAATTTAAATTTATTTACAAGACTGAAATTAAGGTAAAATTGAATGATGCCTTCAAATCTTAAATTTAAAAACGAAAATATATCATAACTTAATTGAAAATAAAGGATCAAACATTAAAGGTAAGTCAAATGTTAAAATTATAAATAAAATAATCAGCAGTTGTGTAATTAACATGACAAACTTGTAAATAAGATGGATGACATTTTGTAAATGACATGAAATTAAAAAAAACAGACCTTCTTCCTCACGATGTTCAATCCCAACTTTGTCGTCGTCATCTTGGTGCATTGTCGCCGTCATTTCGGGTTTAGGGAGCACGCCTCTGTTCGTCGTGTTGAAACGCGATCGAGCTTCGTCGCTCGGTTTGTTGAGGACCATCGTCGTCGTTGGTCTGTTCGCTGTCGTCTTCTTCGAAGGAACACGCTGCAGCGGTGGAGTCTATTCGGATCGTGCGACTGTCGAGGTGGTTCGTCGTTCGTGCAAGGTCTATTGTCGTCGCCGGAGATGTAGTTTGGATGAAGAAGATTAAGTTTGAGGGGCTTCGATTTGGGTGCGTAAGATGGAAAATGAAAAGATGTGGGGCCTTGGAGAGAGAAAAAATGTTTTGGTCAAATCGAATTTTGACTTCCAAAAAATTCTTAAAAAAAATCTCTAAGACTTTAAGTTGAGCCTTTGCTTATATATTTTATTGGTGAAATGCTGGTTTTCGGGTGCGATGGATTCAGATGGAATAACGAGTTTAAGAGGGTGGAGGCAGAGAAAGATGTGTTTGACACCGTTCAAGGTAAGACGATACTTATGTGTTGTTTTTTTCACTTTAAAAAAGTTTGTAAAATATACCTACATTAATAAAAACAAAAAAAAATTCAATCTTAGAATTCATAAAATTAAAGACAGTCCTAACAAAAATGGATATATATATATATATATATATTTAATAATTAATTTGAAAAAATAATGTGATGTATTGTACTAAAAAAAATGTTGTCTTCAAATAAATTTGTAAATGATAAATAAAATAAAAATAAAAAATTTCATTTTTAGAATTTATTGAAATTGTAAAAAGTTCTTAATAATGAAATTTTGAAGGTTCGTAGAAAACAAATTGTGCAAACAAACAGCTAAAATAAACTCAGTTCAAAACTCCAGGTTTCAACAACTCCTGCCACAAACACACCACAAACGTCAGAACTTCATACTAAACATCTCTCTGCCCCAAACACACATACTAAACAACTTCAACGCCCCTAACTCCTTCGGTCGAACGCCCCCTTAGTAATTAATGTAATGGACTTCTGTGATAGTGAAATGTGAAGAGCTGTGTCAGGATCCTAGGGAGACGACATTACAATTTTTTAGTATGGTTGATAGAAATATAATTGTTTTACAAGGTTTTTTCACATGTGACTCCTCTCGGGGGTCTTAATGTCATGTGACTCGATTTTTTAAAACACATGTTTCTTTTACTTTTTGTGAGCACGAACACACGTTTGCTGACAACGATCGCGAGGAAAAAATCTTCTAATACACTTCGTTGAACACGACTGCGAGGGGGTCACTATAGTATCCTCGTGCTAAGCAAAGGGTATTACAAAAAAATTCCTCGCGATGGTGCTCGTGCTCGAAAAAAGCGAAATGTTGATGACGTCAGCAACAAAAAAACATTATTTTCAAAGCAGGAGTCCAAAAACATTACGAAACTCTTGGGTGGTCATCTGTGAAAATACCCCTACTTTTCAGGCATCTTTATATGATTACTATTATTATTTTGTTTGACATGATTAGAATTTTAAAATACAAATCTTAAATGAAGAGGACTTTGTCTAAGTTAATAAACCATTGCGCTAACGAGTGTTCTTTAATGCCTAGTAAAAGAAACATACAAAATGAGATGTTTAACATATATAAACTTTAGAGTATTTTATTTGATTGCCATTGATAATTAAACGAGATCCTATTCTTTTATTGCAAATTTGAATCAAACAAATATCCTTAAACCATTGGTGGTATAGCACAACCAACAATCCGACCTTAGCTCAGTTGGTAGAGCGGAGGACTGTAGTTGGTTTATTCCTATTAGATATCCTTAGGTCACTGGTTCGAATCCGGTAGGTCGGATCTTTTAATTTATATAATTTAAGTGAATTATCATGTAACATTTAATGAGCCAAAATTATTATTTTTTTGAAAGTCACCAAAATCAAATAATTAAATATGTAAAAATTAGCATAATTTAACGATAATTTTATATACTCCTTCTCTTGACGTCGGAAGTTCGAATCACCACACACCACTCCGTGAACTGAAACAACTTTAGAAGAAAGCTACACACCCCAAAAGAAAGATGGAGGAAAAATACGGGAAAAAATCGACTATGTTAAAAAACAAAAGAAGGAAGAAATAAAAAGTTGTGGCCAACAAGAGCATAGCTCAACGGCATAATGTATCGCCTAGTGACCATGAGGTCCTAGGTTCAATCCCCCACCCCGTTGTGTAGTGTAGCTTAGGTGCTTCACAATATGAGCCTGAAACCCAATTACAAAATGTGAATTTTATCATAAAATACAACGACTAAAACCGACCGAACCGACCGACATGGTCATTTACAAAAAAAAAAAAAAAAAAAAAAAAAAAAAAAAAAAAAAACCCTCGTCTTACGTGCCTGACGGCTGACGGGCCTGCTGCTGAGTGATGGCTGCTGGCCTGGTGAGTGGACATTGCAGTGGGAAGACCATTGGTCTTCCCAACATATATAATATAATAATATTAAAAAAATAAAATAATATATTAAAAAAATTATTAAAAAATATTTTTTCTTTACTTTTTTATTTTATACGTTTTTACTCCTTCCTCTCTCTCTCCTTCTTCTTTATTTATTTTCTTCTTCTCTTTCCATTTTTTTCCTTCTTCTCTCTTTCTTTGTTTGTCATTTTTCATATTTTCTTCCATTTTTTTTTAGTTTCCAGTGGCAAACAACAACAAAAGAGGCGAGATGCATCTTCTTCTTTCTTCCTCTTCTTTTTCTCTCTTTTTTTCACATTTTTTTTCAATAGTTTGTTGGAATTAGGTAAAAACCGACCAAAACCGACCGACCGACCGATCATCGGTCGGCCGGCGTCACTAAGCTCTTTAAAACCGATCATCACCGACCGATGTAAACCGACTTGTCGGTGGTCGGTGGCGGTTTCAGCCCAAAACCGACCCCGACCGACCGATACTCACCCCTAGCTGATCACCTCAACTTTTTATAGATTTTTGTCAGTGATAATAGTCTATCAGTGATAATAGTCTATCACTGATAGAAGTCTATCAGTGATATAATAAAGTCTATCAGTGATCGAAACGGGTTTTTTTGCCATATTTGCAAAACATTTTAAAGTTTGCTAAATTTGCAATTAGTTTGGGCCTGATTGGTATTTGTGCAACCAGCCCTATAAACAATATAAATAATGTAATATCTTCTTTCCAAAAAAATTGTTCAAATTTTTAATTCATAATAAAAATTTGAAAACTTTCTAATTTTGTTAAAAAAAATATATATTTTATAAAAGTTTAAATTTAAGATATTTTTTAGTACGTTTATATTAAGTATTTATTATATAGGGCTGATTGCACAAATAGCAATCGGGCCCAAACTAATTGCAAATTTAGCAAACTTTAAAATCTTTTGCAAATATGGCAAAAAAATCTGTTTCTATCACTGATAGACTTCTATCTGGATAGACTATTATCATTGACAAAAATCTATAAAAAGTTGAGGTGATCAGCGATAGACTTCTATCAGCCATAAGATATCAGCGATAGAAATTGTCATATCCGCAATTTTTTTAAAAACATGCTATATTTTTAATTATGTTATTCTAAATTGACATCGGTTACAATTTCTCAAAAAAACATTGAAATAAAAAGTACAATTTTTTGTTTCATAAGAATTATACCTTTTATGAAATTAATTTCTTTTTAAATAATTTAATAAAATTTAAAAATAGTGTTAGTTATTTTTCATTTGATATCAAGAAATGATAAGTAAAATAAATGAATAAAGGGCTGGTTGCACAAATAACAATCATGCCCAAACTAATTACAAATTTAGCAAACTTTAAAATGTTTTGCAAATATGGCAAAAAAAATTGTTTCTATCCCTGATAGACTTTATCATATCACGACTTCTATTAGTGATGATAGACTATTATCACTGACAAAAATCTATAAAAACCTGAGGTGATCAGCGATAGACTTCTATCAGCCATAAGATATAGCAATAGAAATTGCCATATCCGCAAAATTTATGCTATATTTTTAATTATCTTATTCTAAATTGACATCGGTTACAATTTCCCATGAATAAATTAAAATAATATATATATATATATATGTATATATATAATTTTATGTTATATTATACTATATTTATAAATGAAAGAAAACACGTCCATATGCTAGTTATTAATAGTAAAAAAAGAAAAGAAAAAAAATATCAACAACATGTGAGACCAATTCTACTCCTTAGTACACATGGAAAAGTCTATTGTGGGATCAAAGATTTGCTTAACAAATGGATTAGGAATCGGATTAGGAAAGGACGCACTAATCTTCGGGTGCCCTTAGTTACCAAAAGAAAAATTATTTCGCCCTATTACTCCCCTCAACTCCGAACATATGGCAACTTGATGGTGAGAAATATGATAGACGAAAGTGGAAGATGGGATGACCATTTGTTAAGTCAAGTGTTATGCGAAGAGGATATTGAGATTATTCGAACTATATTCAAATTTGCAAAATAAGCAGACCTGATCAATGACTTTGGCATTATACAAAAAAAATGGCGATTTCTCCACTAAGAGTGCGTACAAAGTATAGTTCCAATCCAAATAGGTTTGAGACATGGTGGTCTAAGTTGTGAAAACTAAAAATCCCTAACAAAATTAAAGTTCTCACTTGGAAATATTTTCACAATATCCTCCCTACCAACAACAATTTGTGCAAACGTATACAAACATCATCAGAGGCTGACATTTCCATCCCAGATTTTTGCCTGAAAATTGTCGAGAATTCTCCTTCGGAAGAACTGGAATTTTTTTGTATAAGTTGTTGGAGCTTGTTAGCTCTGAAGAACCAGTTAGCTCTGAAGAAACATTTTCAATCGGTGGAGACAAAAAGGGAATGGATTCTTGAATACATCAACAAATTCAAATCATCTGCTATGCCGAAGGGGGTCTCCCCCGATGTGCCTGGTAGTGTGAGTACAACAAAATATTATGTGGTGCGATGGTCTCCTCCGACAGGAATTGCTCTAAAGCTTAATGTAGATACCTCATGCAGTTTGTCTTCTACTTTAAAAAGGGTAGGAGTTGTGATCAGAGATGAGGCTGGGAGGGTGTTGAGAGCAGCGGTGGAGTTCTGGCTAGATCGTCTTGACATACTCTCCACTAAGGTGCTCACTTTTCTCATGGGATTCAAATTAGCTAATCGTTGTGGTTTTTCCAATCTTTGGGTTGAGACAGATTCTCAGGTGTTAGTAAATGTTATTAATGGCCCGAGCTAGTTCTCTTCCCCTCAAGGAGTAATTTTGGAGGATCTTCGTGAGTGCCTTAACAAGATGCATGTTAATGGGCTAAAGTTTATTCTAAAATTTGGTAATAAAGTGGCGGGAATTCCTCCTAAAGGTCTCTTTTAGAGAATCAGTTTTGAAAAATGTCCAAAACAAATTTCATCGAAATAATGTCCACATTTTCCTATCACGTGAGCTTACTATTTCACTTTCGAACGATTTTACCCTTCCCAGATAATTCATACGCATAGCCTACCTATTCTTAGGAACATGTATCCAGTAGGGGGGCCCTTGAATTACTCCAACTACCTAACTTTCCAATCTTATTTTCAAATTAAAATCCTCCCAAAACATTAGATTTTGCGTTGGATTATTTTTAATTTAGTTAAATAGAATACAAGTTAGATTTTATTTTTATTTAAAAAATATAAATTCAAAATTTTATAGATTGGATACACTCATTTTCTTATTTCCCATAATTCACGTTTATAGTGAACTAATTAGTCCACGTATTAATTGATTATATTTATTAACAACCCTCATTTTCTCATTGTCTACGCCATAAAAAATTTCACCCTAATCAAACCTCGCATTGAGCTTCCCGGTAAACTACAACATTCATCCGATCAAACAACTTCCAAGAATAAAAGGTATTTTACGCTCCCTAACTCTTGATTGTTTGTTCTCCAATGAATTTCTCATTTAAACCGATTTCAACTTCGCAACGTCAAATCAAGCAAAAAGTCATTGGTTCTTCAATGGTCGGTGGTACCTTAGGTCTTCTCGTTATGAGAATGATGATTTATGGATAATTCTTATGTATCTTGACAAACATCAATGTTTCATCGACATTGTGAAATACAATCATAGTCCAAGCAACAACATTGTAAGTGCTAAAATCCAGCTTTATGATGAACAAAAATGTCTATATTTGGCCTTGAATACATGAAAAAGAAACACGCCGTCAACGTCAGTTACAACAAAGCTGTGTCGTGAACTTTCTCTGTTGCCTTAATCCAGAATAGTCCAGGTAGGACATTTCATTTGTATTTAAATACGTTGTCCGTGTTACAGATACACTCTGTAAATTTATCCTCTAATTTTCTTATCCCTGCTAATTACATTGTACTTCCATATTTGCAAGCACATATACAACCCAACAACTAGCAACTAGACGATGATTAAAGTTTGTTTATAAAGTTGCATACTATTGATTATTTTCATAAAAAAAGAAACCTAATTGTTTATAGTTATTTTGGAGCATCTCCAATTTAGTATTTTAATTTTTTTTTCTGATTGTTATTTTGTAGTCTTCAATTTAATATTTCAATTTTTGAGTTTGTTTTTGCAGGATTTTCAATTTTGGAAAATTAGTTATAACGTATTTTTAAAAAATATAATAACCAAATTATATTGTTTTGGAGGTTAATGGACAATTCTTATGCAGATAATTCGAAATTTGTTCACGGAGGGTATTTTGTACTTTAGTTTTTAGTGCATCTGTTTGTCAATGCTAAATATAACTTTAACATTTTTGTCATAAAAAAAACTTTTTGGACACCAATCAAAACTGACAATTAATTATGTGTACATTTATCTAGTTATCCCTAAAGTTGCTCACAATCCAGTGGGCTGTGCTTTGTCTAATACGGAAAAAGGGGAGGAAAATCCTTCTAAATTTCTATTTTGAGGGATGAATTTTGAAAAATGTCAAATAAAAATAATGTATGATTTATGTCATCGTCACATGATCAAAATTATTCATTACCTGACCATTTTGTCCCTCTAGATCAATCATACTCAATAGTCCCTTATTTTGAAGGATTGTGTATCGAACAATTCCTCCCTAACAATCTTCTTTCAAATTTTCTTTTCAAATCTTAATTTCCAAATCTTTAAATATTTTGTGAGAAGTGTTATTTGATAATCTACCATCAAATCTAATGTGTGGCCAAATCGTACGGCTACTTCACTACTGTAACTACAAAAATTAGACGACCAACTACCGCTGGCAGAATCATGATCAGTGGCAAAGGCAAAGACGAAACAGATGACTTTTGTTGCTCAATTTCCAAATCTTTAAATATTATGTGGGATTTATTTGTAAAAAGGTTCATCTCCAATCGCAAATGACTTTTGTTGCTTAAATCTTCCTCATTTGCCTCCTATTTTATGTCGTTCTCTACCCAAGTCACTCTCACTCTTGTTAAAAAAGGGTTCACCCTCATCCACAACAAAACCACATCTTCATCTAATTTCCTCATTTATTGTATATTGTAGGGTTGTTTTAGAACAAACTCTTACACTCCTCGTACACCAAAAAATTGAGGAATCTAATTGGATTTTTTTTTCGTTCTTTTTATTGGGAGGAGTTCATGTTTCTTTTTTAGAAAATTACCCTAATGGTCCTTCAGGTTTGAGTTTGGTAGCACTTGGGTCCCCAAGGTTTCCAATCCAACAATTATACCCTTGAGGTTTGGATTTTGTTTGTTTTTTGTCCATCCGTCAAATTTTTCTGTTAAGTTCTAACAAAATGCTGACGTGACACCTATTTTTAATTAAACTTCGGGGTTATAATTGTTGGATTCGAAACCTTTGGGACCCAAGTGCTACCAAACTCAAACATGAGAGACCATTAGGGTAATTTTCTCTTTCTTTTGCTTTGGGAATGAATTTATTTGTGGTCACTAAAGATGAAAATTGCACACTGTGGGAGAAGAAAAAAAAATTAAACCAAACATCAATATAATATATATAGTCATTTTAAAAGAAAAGACTTTGTAGTTATTAAACCAAACACCAAACACCAAAAACCCACAAGTCGATATGTCCGAGGTGTTAAGGAGACCGACTTAAAATCTGTTGGGCTTTGCCCGCGCGAACCCTGCTGTCGATGATTAAATGTTTTGTATTAAGTGTTGACGTTCAAATTAGTAAGCAGTGCTTATAATCAAAATATTTTTAATAGAGAAGCAGTTCTATTGCATTCCTGAACACAATAAAATGTACACTGCATATAATTTTCAACAACCTTTTGGAAAAAATTGCTCCTGTGGTGAATTAACATGGTTTACCAAAGAGATATTGAGGATGATTCTCCAAAGTCCATTCAATGGTAGTTTCTTTTACTTGAATAGAAATGTTAATATTCTAATAACAACTACCATTATATGCATGTATTTTCACTGTCAATTTTCGACCTGCTCAATGCTACCGAGAGAGAAAACAATGTCAAATAACATCAACAAAATTATAGACTTGGTTTTCCTATGTTACATTCAAGGAAAATATATCTCAAATCGAGAGTTCGAGTCGATAGAAAACTCGATTGCACATCCGGCTTTGTTTGTCGGGAACAACCCTACACTTTTTGCCAGAGCTGTCAAATTCAGAAAAAATTCCGTGGGACGGAGGGTGATTTTGTAGTTAATTTCCATTCCATCCTCAACACCTCCAATTATGCATTGTCCTTCCTGCACAATACGGGCCGAAAACTATTTCATCATGATTTTTTTCCAGAATGGGGACTCCAGATCATATATTATGTCAGTTGAGTTATGTTAGTTCGAGTGAATAGAAATTGAAATGAATGAGTTTAAATTAATAAACTTTCTTGAACACATTAAGAGACAGTACCGTTGGGGTAAGAATAATAAGGCTGGATATTCCATTTGAGAACTTCACTTCTAGATTCTTCAACGAAACAAAAACTGTAACAAAAAATGACAAGTTTTTAAGAAGTTTATCAACCTTTAATTTCCTTTGAAAATCAAGTAATATATGAGAATAATTCAAGAAGAGACAGAGTTATGTATCACCTATGTAACTATTTGTAAACTCTGATACAATGCGTTTGAAGTCTTGTGATTCAATTATGAGAACGATGTCATAGTCAATTTCACCAACATCCTCCTGAATTTCTGGATTTGACAATATCATTTTACGTTCGAACATATTCTCCAGCGAAATCGAATTACGTATATCTGAATTTAATGGGTCCAAATCAAAATGAAATTCTAAAACAAGATTAGGGTATTGTTCTATAGCAATTTGAGCGTATTAGGTTTAAAGAAAGGACAAGAAATTGTTGAACTTACAAGAATCGAGAGAAATAAGGATTGCGCCAGGTGGGTTTCCGTTGTGAAAAGCGAAGATTATAAAAGGAATATGTATGGCGCCCATGAGATGATTGCACAATTGTTTCAGCGGAATCATCCAATTGAAATGCATTGGTTCTATAAGTCTGTAAGAGAGGAAGAAAGTAGGTTTGATTCGTAGTTGTGCAATGAAACGAGGGGAAAGCTGTGGAAAGTGGGAGACTGATAAGATGAAGATTGCGTTTGAGGAGTGCAAGTGGGCTGTGTCACCAAGTTGACTGAGTTTGAAGCTTGCTTTCAAGAAAGGAAGGATGCGTTCAAGGCAGAAGACCAACATTGTAACTCTTGGAGAAGGAAGCCCGAATCTTGGGGTTTCAATTTCTTGAGTTTTGAATGATAACTCTTCTTATTTGGATCATTTTATAGTGGAGTCGAAATGAGATAGAGAGGTATGTTTTTGATAGCGCATTGATAACTCCATTTTGGAGCTAAATATCACTCCCTAATTCTAGCTAAAAGCCGTAATTAATTAGTTAATATGTCTCGTTTATAGAAGATTTGCGGCGTAGAGCTCATGGTGTCCATTGGACGCGTTTCGTGGCTAAGAACGATGTTTTAACGCCCCGGGAGTGCATCGGGAAAAGGGCAAGCTCATCCAAGAAGAACCGGGCAAAATTTCCAAGTGAAGGCAATTTTCCAGCCCCAAACCCGAGAGCAAGCGTCGAGCAGACAGCGTCGAGACGCTTGCTAAACGCTGCCTGGCGTCGAGACGCTCCGAGGGGCGCGCGCGCTGGAAATTATCGGGGCAGCGTCGAGACGCTCGCCCAGCGTCTCGACGCCATCGCGAGGCGCGCGCTGATTATTTAGGTCGCAGCGTCGCGACGCTCACCTAGCGTCTCGACGCTCCGACAAATTTAAAGGGCTGTAAGGACGATTTTTGCAGCCAAGTTTTGATTTCATCTTCTTCTTCTCGGGTTTCTCTCTAAATTTCCTTTTGCTCCGCCATTGTTGGCTAGTTTTTGGAGCTTTTGCTTGTATTGAAGCTTGGGATTATGGCCAAGGCTTCCGTTGGAGCGTTTGTGATGATTCTCTCCATGGTCGGCTATGGTATTTGTGTTAGATTCAGGATGATTAGGGATTTTCGTTAGGCTTTTAATCTTTTGATAATATATGCATATTGGTTCTGATTAAGCTTAAATCTTGAATGCATTTATTGTTCTTGCTTAATCCATGCATATGTTAGATTTCAACGACGGTCAATCAGGTTTTCTAGCATGTGTTAGCGTTATAGACTAGCGATGCATTGCCTCTCCTTGTCGCCATAGTAACACAGGACAATAAAATTAATCGAAGTATCGTCTTATGCATGCTGATTGTTGAGTACTTTAGGGTTGTCGGGTAGTCGATTAGCAATTGGGATGCGTAATCGAATGTTCGTCGCGGTTAGCTAGTAACTGTTCGGAGTGAAATTGGGGATGATCACTCTAACGAGATTGCGAATAATATTTAGTTAGGATTGTTAATTCTAATTAATTAATATGGAGCCGGTTACTTTAGGGTTCCCAAGTAACCGACCGCGTGCATGTCAAATTATTAGCCTTACTCTAGAATTAAATGATGATTGTTAAAATGCCTAGCGAAATCCCGAAATCCCCCAAATCAAACACTTTTTAATCCCATACTTCTTTATTTATCCGTTAGCAATTTTCTTTCCTTGCATGATAAAATTCCCCTTTTTGTTATTTTTATTATTTTCGAAGAAATTTGTGAATGAGACATAAAATAAAAAGAAAAAATTGCATTCTTAAAATTTATTAGAAGAAATCTTAACAATGAAAATATGGAAAATTATAGAAAACATTGTAAACAAATAGCTAAAATAAATCGTCATTGCTTAAATGCTGGTTTCCGGGTGCGATGGATTCAGATGGAATAACGAGTTTAAGAGGGTGGAGGAAGAGAAAGATGTGTTTAACACAGTCAAGGTAAGTAACTTATGAAACTCAAATCTAGAAGATTTGCCTTCAATGTAGTTGAACGATGAACAATCTTAGAATTCATAAAATTAAAGATAGTCCTAACAAAAATGGATAATATATATATATATATATATATATATATATATATATATATATATATAGGGAAATTGTAGTAAATGACACTTTCAAGCTTATTGTTTGCAAATATAGCAAGTTTTGAAAACTTTTGCAAATATAGCAAATCTTTTAAAATACTTTTTTTATTCCCAAAAAACCCTTATATGTTCGCGCGTTCCGCCCAAATTTATTCTCTTCCTTTTTTTCCTTGCTGAAGATTTCCTCTCCTCACTGAAGATTTTCTATATAGGGAAATTGTAGTAAATGACACTTTCAAGCTTATTGTTTGCAAATATAGCAAGTTTTGAAAACTTTTGCAAATATAGCAAATCTTTTAAAATACATTTTTTATTTTCAAAAAACCCTTATATGTTCGCGCGTTCCGCCCAAATTTATTCTCTTCCTTTTTTTCCTTGCTGAAGATTTCCTCTCCTCACTGAAGATTTTTGAAGGCAAATCTTCTCAGAAGAGTCGTAGATTTCCTCTCCTCGCTGAAGATTTTTTGCCGAAATTTTATTGGTTTCTCTCCTCGCTGAAGATTTCTTCGCTTGTTCATCGTTCGACTACATTGAAGGCAAATCTTCTAGATTTGAGTTTCATAATTTAGAATTCGGGATTCGTTGTCTTGTTCTTGTTCTTCTTGTTCGGGATTCGTCGTCATTGGAAATCGATTTAGGTTAGATTTCTAACTTCTCAGTTTAGCTGGTTCAGAAGAGTCGTCTGGATTTGAAGCTCTGACTTCCCAAATTGAATATTTCAGTTTCATAATTTAGAATTCGAGATTCAGTGTCTTGTTTTTGTTCTTGTTCTTGTTCAGGATTCGTCGTCGTTGGAAATCGATTCAGCCTAGAGTTTGAACTTCTCAGTTTAGTGAGTTCAATTCAACCTTCAGAAGCCATCGTTGATATCTTCAACCTTCAGAATCGATTCTCCAACAAAACAATGTCGGTAAGTAACTTTCAATTCTTTAATATCAATAAGCTATCGTTGATAAAATAGGCGATAGAATACTATCAACGATAGTATTAGTTATTAAGCTTTCTATCAACTAGTTAATTTGTTGTTTAATATAAATAAGCTATCACTAATAGCATTCTATCCGCATGTAATAAATTGTTTAATATCAATAAGCTTTCACTGATAGTATTCTATCACTTATAGTAATTAATATATTCATGATAGCTTGCAGAAGACTGTCATAATTGTTTGTCATAGTTTTTGTTTTTTGTTTTTTTGCAGCAATTCATTTGAAATTATGGGTATTCCAATAGTTGTTTTTCATAGTGGAAAATGGAATGAAAAAAATTCCTATGTGCATTACAAGATTGCTGGAGTTTTAGTTGATGAAAATATTGTTTATGATGATTTCATGGGTTTAATACTGAAGCAAATTCATTTGAATGCCTCGGTTTCTTCTGTAAAACTTTCAGCTCTATTAGATGTTGGTATAAATGAATTCCAAAATGTAGTTGGAATTCATGAAGATAAAGATGTGGCTTGGTATTTGACTTTAGTTAAGGATCAAAGTACAAGACACCCTTTGGTTGCTCATGTCACTGATCTGTGTGTAGAGGGGTCTTCTAGTGTTGTTGCCGGTGGAACTGACAATTTGTTGTGTATTGCTTCTTCTACTACTTTTGCGATTGCTAGTGATTTTCGAGTCATTTCAGATATTCATGATGTTCGTCATTTGAAGGTAAAAGATGTGTTTGCAAGTAAGAAAATTTTATCAAAGTATTTTTCCTTTATAGCTATGAAGAAGAACATTGAATTTAAGACTTTGAGATCAAATTCAAAATCAATTGAGTATCAATGCACCAAAGATGGTTGTGAATGGTACGTCAGTGCATCTCGTTACAAGGGCAGTGAATTGTGGATGCTAAGGAAGTTTGTTGATATTCATAATTGTTCTATCAATAATATTCAGCGTTCTCATAGGCACGCTTCTTCATCTTTAATTGGGGATTGTTTGAAAAATGAATACAGATTTAGTTCTTCTGATAGGTCGACTCCAAAAGATATTTTGAATAAAGTGCGTAATGATCTCGGTGTTAATGTTAGTTATTATAAAGCTTGGAGAGCAAAAGAACATATAATGAAGTTGTTGAGAGGTGATTCACGAGAATCATACGCCTTGATCCCAAAGTTTTTGCTGAAGTTGGAAGAAATGAATCCAGGTTTTTATTTTCTTATCGTTTATTAGTTATTAGAAGTAAACCGTCTACTACTGATAGACAACTATCACAGATATCAGTCTATCAATGATATAGTATCAGTGATAGACTTTTATCACATGTAGAACTCTATCACTGATAGATTGGTAACTTGTATAGGAGTCTATCAGTGATAGAAGTCTATCACGGATATACTTCAAATACTTCAATCACTGACATACCATTTATTACTGTTCTTTTAACTTAGTGTTGTTTATTTATTTTTTATTTTATTATAGGTACATTCACAGACTATGAAATCGACGCAGATGGACAGTTTAAGTATTGTTTTATGGCTATCATTTCATCTATCCAGGGTTGGAAGTATTGTAGACCCAACATATCCGTTGATGGAACATTTTTGAAAAATAAATATGGTGGAACTCTTTTGATAGCTCAACTCTTGACGGTAACAATCAAATTTTTCCGTTAGCTTTCAGCATTGTAGATTCAGAAAATGATGCATCGTGGAAATGGTTTTTTGAGAATATAAAAAAATGTTTTGGATATCGAGAAGGATTAGTCATCATTTCAGATCGACATATAAGCATTCAAAAAGCTGTTTCGATCGTTTTTCCAACTGTTGAGTTTTGCGTTTGTATACAACACCTTTTGCAAAATTTGAAGATGACATATAAAGATTCTTTGATTGATAAGATATTTTATAGTTGCGCAAAAGCTTATACAGTTCAGGACTTTGAGTTGAATATGAAGTGGATGGAGTCTATATTTCCTACTATTCGAGAATATCTCAATAAAGTTGGTTTTGAGAAGTGGGCTCGTGTATATTCTAAGAGAAGAAGATATCAAATGATGACTACAAATTCTTCAGAGAGCTTGAACTCAAAGTTGAAAGAGCCTAGAGATTATCCTGTTGCATCACTACTTGAAGAAATTAAACAGATACTTCAGGAGTGGTATTATAAACGAAGTAAAATAGCATCTTCTATGAAGACTATATTGACTAGTTGGGCTGAGGGTGAATTGCGTAAACAACACGATCAATCCAGAAGCTTCAAGGTAAGAGTTATTTATTATTGACCAATAAATAAACAAACTCTAAATAGAGTATATAAATTGTAGAAGTCTATCAGAGACAGAAGTCTATCGGCGATAGACTTCTGTCATTGATAAACAATTATCAGTGATAGAAGTTTGTCAATCTATCCTAGAAGTGATGTTTTTCTCTTGATATTGTTGATTATATTTTGATTTTCAGGTTGAAGCTATTAGCAACGAAGAACACAAAGTAATTGATGGAGATAATCAGTTCATTGTAAACTTGGATTCTGGATCGTGCACTTGTCGTGTTTGGAATCTTGATGAAATTTCATGTGCTCATGCACTTGCTGTTATTCGTTGGCTTGATTTGACAGTTTATTCATATGTGTCTGATTATTATTATTCCAATATATTGTCGAAAACTTATAATATTCCAGTTCGGCCAGTTGGAAATCATTTGGATTGGAGCTCTGTAGATGTTGGTGTGGATTTATTACCTCCAGTTGTTAAGCGTCAAGCAGGAAGGCCTCGAAAACAAAGGATGCTATCAATTGGTGAATTCAAAAGTCGTACACAATGTAGTCGCTGTCATCGTGTTGGTCACAATCGTAGGACATGTAAATTTCCACCAGCTTTACAATGATGTAATATATTTTAAGTAGCTAGTTATTGATGATTGCAATTATTCATTCACGAATTTTGGAGAATATAAGTTTAGTAGATTAAGACATGGGATTGAAAGTTTAATATCCATTGCATTTTTCAAGACTTTTCTTGTTTGTTTCTTGTTGTCCAATTTTTTACGATGTCTTCTTGCTTGATAAATTAAATAAACTAAATGGCATATGATACATGAATTTTTTTATCTTAAGAATCAATGATAGACTTCTATCAGTGTTATACTTCTATCACTGATATACTAACTTTGTTGGACTTACATAATAATCTATCAATGTTTCGCTAAATTGTGCTTGAGATATATGCCACTTTTTTGGACCTACATAATAATTAATAAAGTGTGTCTTTAACTCCTCCATAAGTTGAGTTTTATATATATCACTGGTAGAATTCTAATAGTGATAGAAGTCTAATTACTAAAGTTTTTGAAAAATTATAAAAATCACTTCTAACCATACGAAGTTACAACAATCATGTTTCAAATTGTGCTACAAAGGCGATTAAAGGAAACATATCATTACAATTACGAGGTCTTATCACATTAAAGAACAAACAGAAATCAACACTAATAGTCTAAAACCAAAAAGTTATATCTGTTTAAGTCACCACGACAACTACTACAACATAAACAAAGAGTCTAGTAAATTTCATACACAAAAATTCTACAAATGTTCATTCAGAGATATTTAAATTGAAACTTGGTGCAGGAACAGCCTTCAGCCTTGGAGAATGTCTTTTTTCAATTGGATCTTTCTTCTTGTTTTTTGCATTCGACAAGACCTTTCTTGTTGGTTTAGGTAGTCTTTTGGGTCGTCGCACATTATCAACAAGAACTTTAGGTCTTATTCTTTTCGTTTTCTTTTTTTCAACATCCTGAAAAACATTAAAATGTAATTAGATACTCAAATTGAATGGGCATTGATAGACATTAGTAGATGATACATGAAAAAACAAAAAACATTACCTTTCCTTGTATGTCATGTACTATTTTGGTCCTCTTTTCCTTTTCTTGATCACCCTTTCAATGAACAACAAACAACAAACAATGATCAGTTCAATAACAAAATTGTTTTGCTTGAAAAATCAATGATAGACTTCTATCACATGTAGAAGTATATCAGTGATAGAAGACTATCACCGATAGACTACTAACTGTTATAAAGTGTATCAGTGATAGAAGTCTATAACTGATAGACTTCTTTCAGTGATATACTTTTACCTTTGATTTGTCAATGTTATAGGAAATAAAATAGATGAGTTAAGTATTTACCTCTTCCTCTTTTTCCTCTATTTCTTGCTCTTCTACTCGACCTTCTTCCCTGTCTTCTTCTTGGTCATCTTCTTTCTCTTCTTCTTTCTCTTCTTGTTCTTCTTGTTCTTCTTCTTGTTCTTCTTCTTCACTCTCTTCTTCTTGTTTCTCTTCTTTTTCCTCTTCAGCTTCAGCTTCAACCTTTCATTGATATGTTATTTATATTAGAATATCATTGACAAAAAAAATTTAAATAAAATAGAGATCGTTAATTTTACCACTTTATCATTGATTTCACTAGCATAGGTGGTTGCATAATCAACCATCTTATCAAGATTGGCGGTGTCAGCATCTATTTGTTCAAGGCTAACAGATGGAGGGAGGTTCTTATGTAAGGACTCTTGAGATTGTTTTTCCATTTCATACTTTGGTGGAAGTCTGTCATTGACTACTTCCCCTAAAGATACTAACAATCTCATAATCTCTTTTTGCCCTTTAAGAATCTCATTTTGTCCTTTTTTCAGCTCTTCGATATCTTTTTCTAAATAAGATATCTTGTCTTTATGTTTTTTTTTCTTCTCTTCATCAATTTCTCTCCCACCAATATCTCTACCTTCTCGTTTATCCATTGCTGTCTTTTTCTCTTCTTCATTATTTTCTCCCCCTAAACCCTCTCGCCCTCCAATATTTTTTTCTTCTTGTTCAGCCATCATGTTCTTCTCTTTCTTCTGTTGTGATAACTCAATAAAATAATTGAAGTTTTTTGAAGCAATCTCTTCTTCCGTAGCAACCATTGGAACCACAACAAACTATATATGTAAAAAATAATTGAAAATTTAATCAGATAAACTATGAATAAAATTATCTATGATTGAAGTTAATGAATGCTAAAATTCTATCATTGATAGTATTTTATCATTTTTAGACTTCTATCACTGATAGTGGTCTATCACTGATAGCATACTATCAGTGATAGACTACCTATCACAGATGAAAAAGTTTAAGGAAGATAACTTACATCATCAACTAGGAATATGTTGTCATTCAGATTTTGCCAACCTCCTCGTTCGTGAGATTCTCAACATACCATTCTTGGAGTTTGATTTATAATTCTCTTTGCAAGTCCAATAATTGGGTCACTAAGTTTGGGAATAACTTCAAAAGCCCAATAAATTAAAACTATCGAAAACCCCTGAAGGTAGACAGACTTTGATTTACTATTTACAGCCTTTTTGAAATATTCTATTGTAAGGTCATAGCAAGCCCTCCCCCACGGAAATGCATTGAATTTTCTTTCATCATCTAACATTGCCATATGTCCCCAATCTAACTTATTGTGGGATTGTCTTGGAATTAACAAACATTCCAATAAGTACAGATTGGCAAGTTTAACCTTAATAATATCATCATTACAAATATCACCTATATTGATGGCTGACTGCAGGTCTCTTCTATCTACGGAGGTGTCAATGTTCTTGAAAAATGTATTTCTAATTACAGATAGTTTTTCTTCACTATCATCATAGATATCCATAGTTGGATATTCATTACAGTTCAATCCTGTAATTAGAAAAAAATCTTTCAACCCGAATTCTATAATATTTCCTTCCAGGTTAAATGATAAAACATTTTCCTTTTTTTATTTACATTGTCTCCTAAGCAGATGGGAAAGCAGTTGGAGGGGGACCTTCCCCATTTTCAAATCCATCAGATTTCCAAAGGGTCCACTCCTAAGTATCTCCATACATCTATTGTCCAAGAATTTCTCTATATGCCCTATGACCTCTAATTTAAAGTAGAGTGTAATTTTAAGTATGGACGTCCATTGTTTCTTGGGAACAATCAATTTGTTTTCCTGTTTAAACAAATGAATATGATATGTTAAAACAAAAATAAATTATATACTAATCACTAATGATAGACAAAGACATAGCAGCATACAATGTAAAATTCCTTTTACACATCCTATGGTAAACATAATATGAAACTATCACTACTAAAAGTCTATCATCAAGCATATGATAGGCAGGGAAAAAAAATAGTTACTCAATGATAGACAAACACATAGTAGCAGACAATGTCAAATTTCTTTTACACATCCTATGGTAAACATAGTATGAAACTATCACTACTAAAAGTCTATCACTGATAGAAAATGAAGTCTATCATTGATAGATTTTTTTAAAGAGAAACATGCACGATACTTCTACTTATTTTAAAGTTTCATACATTCAATATACATTAAGTAAAATATAGTCTATCAGTGATAGGAGTCTATCAGTGATAGAAGACAATTCAGTCTATCACTAAACATAACAAAAAGCATAATTAAACATCAAGCATATGATAGGCAGAGGAAAAAAAAGAACAGTTACTCAATGATAGACAAACACATAGTAGCAGATAATATCAAATTCCTTTTACACATCATATGGTAAACATAATTTGAAACTATCACTACTAACAGTCTATCACTGATAGATAATGAAGTCTATCAATGATAGATTTTTTTTTTAAGAGAAACATGCACAATACTTCTACTTATTTTAAAGTTTCATACATTCTAACATACATTAAGTAAAACTTATATGGAGTCTATCACTAAACATAATAGAAAGCATAAGTAAACATCAAACATATGATACATAGGGGAAAAAAAAGAGCAGTTAATCAATGATAGACAAACATATAGTAGTACACAATGTCAAATTTCTTTTACACATCATATGGTAAACATACTATGAAACTATCACTATTAAAAGTCTATCACTGATAGAAAATGAAGTCTATCAATGATATATTTTTTTTAAGAGAAACATGCACGATACTTCTACTTATTTTAAAGTTTCATACATTCAAACATACATTAAGTAAAACTTATATGGAGTCTATCACTAAACATAACATAAACATCAAACATATGATACACAGGGAAAAAAAAAGAACAGTTAATCAATGATAGACAAACACATAGTAGTAGGACAATGTCAAATTCCTTTTATACATCCTATGGCAAACATAGTATGAAACTATCACTACTAAATGTCTATCACTGATAGAAAATGAAGTCTATCAATGATAGATTTTTTTAAGGGAAACATGCAGGATACTTCTACTTATTTTAAGGTTCCATACATTCAACATACATTAAGTCTATCACTAATTAAGTAAAAGTTCAATGGACTATATGACTGATAGTTTTTCATGCATGCTATCATTGATAGACATTTAAAACTTCAGCGAGGAGAGAAACCAATTTCATTGATAGTCAGTTATGCATTATATCACTGATATTTATTCATGCATTTTATCTACTATAATTGATATTACTGATAATCATGCATGCATTCTACCTATTTAATAGTGATTTTTTTTTTATATTTGATATACCTCAGCAATTTTCTTCGATTTTTTGTTGGAAGATGAATCTCCTCCTTTGAACAAACTCCTTTTGGTTCCCTTCATTTGTTCAGTTGACATAATGTTGTTTGAAGGGTTGGCTGACGACTGAAGATGAATCGCAGAAGACGTTGTAGAAGACTGAAGATGAAGAAATCAAGGGTTGGAGAAGGAGAAATCAAGGGTTGGAGAAAGAGAAATCAGGGAAGAATTGAAGTTTTGGGGAGAGAGTAATCAGAAAAGACGTAGATGAAGAACTGAAGGGTTGGAGAAGTTGGAGTGTCGCTGAAGAAGTTGGAGAATCGCTGGAGAATCGCTGGAGAATTTTGAGAAGAGGAAACGAAGAAAATATCGTGAAGTTGGAGAGTCCCTGCAGAATATCGAGAAGAGGAAACGAAGAAAATGGCGTGAAGAGATTCTCTTGGTTTTCTAATTGGGTTTAATGTATGGGCTTTTTGGTAATTTAAATGGGTAAGCCTTCTTATTTTGCTATATTTGCAATTATTTTAATTTTTTGCTATATTTGCTAATACTTTGGGCCTGATTGCTATCTATGCAATCAACCCATTACAAAATGTGATTTTATCATAAAATACAACAAAATTAAAATTTAGAATTTGAAGGCAAACAATGAAGGAAGAAATAAGAAGCTTGTTATTAAGGGCGTGTTTGCTTTACTTGGAATCAGAATGAGTTGAAATTCTAATTGAAAATCAATCGAAATGGGAATGATATTTCTTTGATGTTGTTGACTTCCATCTAGAATAAGAATGCAACATAGTTGATTATCGGAATGGCCTTATTCAAAATTTTACTTGAAAAATAATTAATATCTAAATTAAAAAAAACGCCGGTTTTAAAAAAATAAAAATAGTAATTATCTTAAAGGGCTTATTGCACAAACAGCAATCAGACCCAAAATAATTGCAAATATGGCAAAAAAATAAGTGGCTATCACGGATAGAATCTATCGTTGATATATGACTCTCATTGATAGACTTATATTACTGACTACTATAACTATTCTGTAAAAAACTGAGGTGATAGACTTCTATCCGCGATAGATCATACTATCAGTGATAGAAATTGTCATATTTTCAAAATTTTAAAAGAAATGTTATATTTTTAATTATTTTACTCTAAATTGACATCTGTTACAATTTTTCTATCTTAAATGTCACTCATCTAAATTCAAATTTCAATTGCAGATTTTTTTTTCTTTCCAAATATGTTATCCTGATATAAATAATTTTAAAAGAAAAATGAATTCTTAAGATTTCTCAAATAGATTTAAAAATGTCTAATAATTAAGTTAAGTTTTTACATTTTTAAATAGATTTAAAAATGTCTAATAATTAAGTTAAGTTTTTACATTTTTTAATAGATTTAAAAATGTCTAATAATTAAGTTAAGTTTTTACATTTTTTAATACATCAGGGACAAATATTCATATTGGACACAAAGTTGGAAAGTTGATGATCTATTAAAAGTTTTAATCAAGAATTTATTAGACACAAAATTGAAAATTGAAGAGTATTAGACATTTTTAAATTTCAAGAATCTATTACACCTTGAAAGTTTGAAAAGTTATTAAACACTTTTTAAACTTTAACGTGAACCAAGTTATCCATAAACTTGAAAAATAAGGACTTGTAATTTAACAATTAAATTTCTATTAAAAACTCATAAAAACCCATATTAAAAAAAAAAAAATAAGAAAACCTACACATGCCTCATCTTCTTCTCTCTTTCTTCGTCTCTTTTCTTTTTCTCTGTTTTATCCCTCTTATTTTCGTTGTATGTGGCGGATTCAGAACTTTATGTCAGGGAGGCTTAATTGAAGATGATGAAAAATCATCTTTTTTTATGTGTGATTTTTTAAAATTTTAATTAAATAATGTAATTTCTTCTTTCGAAAAATTTTGTTCAAATTTTTAACTCATAATAAAAATTTGAAAACTTTCGAAATTTGTTAAAAAAAAAAAATTATTTTATAAAAGTTAAATTTAAGATATTTTTTAGTACGTTTATATTTAGTATTTATTATATATATTAAAATTAAAGAAATGGGACATTTTCTCTCCTAGATGATTTTTAACCTTATTATGAACTAATTTTTTTTTCCTTATTGTGAATTAAATTGTTTTTTTAAACCATCTTGTTGTTACATATTAAATTCAAACATTAAAATAATGAAAAAAATTCAAACATTAAATTGTTACAAAATTAAATTGGAAGTACAGTAGGTCGTTACAAACTAAAATTTACAGACTAAATTGTTATTTTTATAAAAAAATGAAGGATTAAAAATATTTTCTTTTATTTAATATATAAATATACAAAAAAAAATGAAATAAAAAGTATAATTTTTTGTTTCATAAGAATTATAGCTTTTATGAAATTAATTTCTTTTTAAATAATTTAATAAAATTTAAAAATAGTGTTAGTTATTTTTCATTTGATATCAAGAAATCATAAGTAAACTAAATGAATAAATTAAACTAATATATATATATATATATATATATATATATATATATATATATAATTTTATGTTATATTATACTATATTTATAAATGAATTTTAAAAGAAAACATGCCCATATGCTAGTTATTAGTAAAAAAGAAAATAAAAAAAATATCAACAACAAGTGAGACCAATTCTACTCCTTAGTACACATGGAAAAGTCTATTGTGGGATCAAAGATTTGCTTAACAAAGCGATTAGGAAAAGTGAGTAATCTGATAGTCGAAAGTGGAAGATGGGATGACCATTTGTTAAGTCAAATGTTATGCGAAGAGAATATTGAGATTATTCGAACTATTCAAATTTGCAAAACAAGCATACATGATCAATGGCTTTCGCATTATACAAAAAAATGGTGATTTCTCCACTAAGAGTGCGTACAAAGTATTGTTCCAATCCAAGTAGGTTTGAGACATGGTGGTCTGAGTTGTGGAAACTAAAAATCCCTAACAAAATTAAAGTTCTCACTTGGAAATATTTTCACAATATCCTCCCTACCAACAACAATTTGTGCAAACGTAAGATACCTTTATATCCATGGTGTGTGGGTTGTGGCAGAGACAGAGAATACAAACATCATCAAAGGCTGACATTTCCATCCCAGATTTTTGCCTGAAAATTTCCGAGAGTTCCCCTTCGGAAGAACTGTAAATTTTTTGTATAAGCTGTTGGAGCTTGTGGGCAGACATGAACCAGTTAGCTCTGAACAAACCTATTCAATCGGTGGAGGAAAAAAGGGAATGGATTCTTGAATACATCAACGAATTCAAATCGTCTGCTATGCCGAAGGGGGTCTCCCCTGATGTGCCTGGTAGTGTGGGTACGACAAAAGATTATGTGGTGCGATGGTCTCCTCCGACAGGAATTGCTCTAAAGCTTAATGTAGATACCTTATGCAGTTTGTCTTCTACTTTAACAAGGGTAGGAGTTGTGATTAGAGATGAGGGTGGGAGGGTGTTGAGAGGAGCGGTGGAGTTCTGGCTAGATCGTCTTGACATACTCTCCACTAAGGCGTTCACTCTTCTCATGGAATTGAAATTAGCTAATCGTTGTGGTTTTTCCAACCTTTGGGTTGAGACAGATTCTCGAGTGTTAGTAAATGTTATTAATGGCCCGAGCTAGTTCTCTTCCCCTCAAGGAGTAATTTTGGAGGAACTTCGTGAGTGCCTTAACAAGATGCAGGTTAATGGGCTAAAGTTTATTCCAAAATCGGGTAATAAAGTGGCGGGAATTCCTCCTAAATGTCTCTTTTAGAGAATCTGTTTTGAATAATGTCCAAAACAAAATTCATCTGAATAATGTCCACATTTTACTATCACGTGAGCTTACTATTTCACTCTTCCGACGATTTTACCCGTATCCAGGAGGCTGGCCCTCCAATTACTCCAACTACCCCACTTCCAATCTTATTTTCAAATTAAAATCTTCCCAGAACATTAGATTTTGTGTTTGATTATTTTTAATTTAGTTAAATAGAATATAAGTAAGATTTTGTTTTTATTTAAAAAAATATAAATTCAAAATTTTATAGATTGGATACACTCATTTTCTTATTTTTCAGAATTCACGTTTATAGTGAACTAATTAGCCCACGTATTAATTGATTATATTTATTAACAAACCTCATTTTCTCATTGTCTACGCCATAAAAAATTTCACCCTAATCAAACCTCGCATTGCGCTTGCCGGTAAACTACAACATTCATCATCGTCCGATCAAACAGCTTCCAAGAATAAAAGGTATTTTACACTCCCTAACTCTTGATTGTTTGTTCTCCAATGAATTTCTCATTTAAACCGATTTCAACTTCGCACCGTCAAATCAAGCAAAAAGTCGTTGGTTCTTCAATGGTCGGTGGTAGCTTAGGTCTTCTCGTTACGAGAATGGCGATTTATGGATAATTCGTAAGTATCTTGACAAACATCGATGTTTCATCGACATTGTGAAATACAATCATACTCCAAGCAACAACATTGTAAGTGCTAAAATCTAGCGTTAGGATGAACAAAAATGTTCATATTTGGCCTTGAATACACGAAAAAGAAACACGGCGTCAACATCAGTTACAACAAAGCTGTGTCGTGAACTTTCTCTACTGCCTTAATCCAGAATAGTCCAGGTAGGGCATTTCATTTGTATTTAAATACGTTGTCCGTGTTACAGATACACTCTGTTGTCCGTGTTACAGATACACTCTGTAATTTTATCCTGTAATTTTCTTATCCCGGCTAATTACATTGTACTTCCATATTTGCAGGCACATATACAACCCAACAACTAGACAATGATGAAAGTTTGTTTATAAAGTTGCATGCTATTGATTATTTTCATAAAAAAAAAAACCTAATTGTTTATAGTTTTTCTGTTAGGTTCTAACAGAATGCTGACGTGACACCTATTTTTAATTAAACTTCAGGGGTATAATGGATTTGAAACCTTTGAGACGCAAGTGCTACCAAACTCAAACTTGAGAGACCATTAGGGTAATTTTTCATTTCTTTTTCTTTGGGAATGAATTTATTTGTGGTCACTAAAGATGAAAATTGCACACTCTGGAAGAAGAAAAAAAATTGTAATCCCGTGAGGAAGGAAAAATTAGATGACGTTGATCTCAGGTGAAGGTCTCGATTCATAGAGTATCGCCCACGTGGTCTCATTTTTTCAAGTGTGGGTCTCGCCGTCTGAAATTGAAGCGTGGTCGCGGGTTTCGATTCAGTGGGAGGATCGACGGGGGTGGGGTTTTTTTTGGGTAATCTTGAGGCGGTGAATTTTTCCAATCTGTCACAGGTGGTTTAGCTTGTGAGATAATTTCATGAGTGTTTGATATTGAAGCTCAAATACACCTCATTTTATTCTTTTTTCTATTTTCAAATACACAACATTTTGATACATGAATTATATTTTTGTTTTTTATTTTTGAATACACAATTTTTGACACATGAATACACAATATTTTCTTTTTTCGAATACACAGTAATTATTGTCTTCTAATGTATACACAATATTTATATTTATCGTCCCTAATTCATACACAATATTTATATTTATCGCCCCTAATGCATACACAATTTCTCATTTCTCGTGCCCTTAATCATTAACATTTTGAATACACCCATATTTAATCTAATTCATCCTCCATTTTTTTTTTTTTTTTTTTTTAAATACTTCAAAGATTTTAATTCTAAGTCAGTGAGTTTGTGCATTTTTTACTTTTTTTTTTTTTTTGAGGTTGGATCATGGTAGAGATTGTAGGGTTAGTTGAGCTTCTTTTGGTCGTAAGAGATTTTTTTTCACTAAAAATAGTAGTATTTAAAAATGGTTGGATTATAGTACTTTAGCCCTTCCTTATTCAACCAACACACCCTAAACACCTATTTAATTTTGGACATTCTTTTATGGAATGTGCTACCCATCCTCCTTGGCTATGAGATTTTATTGCTTTTGATTCCAAATTTTGTAAACTTATGGGTTTTTCTTTTTAGTAATACAAACATCTTTTATCTTTTGGTCAATAAGTCATACATTATGTCGGTTGAGTTATGATCATGTTGGCAATTAATTACTTCTCTTTTGCTAATCAACTCTAGAAAAACATACTTTTAATATAATATATATAGTCATTTTAATAGAAAAGACTTTATAGGTATAAAACCAAACATCAAAAAACCACAAGTCGATATGTCCGAGTGGTTAAGGAGACAGACTTGAAATCTGTTGGGCTTTGCCTGCGTAGGTTCGAACCCTGCTGTCGACGATTAAATGTTTTGTATCAAGTATTGATGTTCAATTTATTAAGCAGTGCTTATAATCAAAATATTTTTAATAAAAGCAGGTCTACTGCAAGTCTGCAATTGTAAAACAAGATTAGGGTTAAAGAACTTTAAAGAAAGGACAAGAAATGATGACAAGAAATTGTTGAACTTACAAGAATCGAGAGAAATAAGGATTGCGCCAGGTGGGTTTCAAGAAAGGAAGGATGCGTTCAAGGCAGAAGACCAACATTGTAACTCTTGGAGAAGGAAGCCCAAATCTTGGGGTTTCAATTTCTTGAGTTTTGAATGATAACTCTCTTCTTATTTGGATCATTTTATAGTGGAGTCGAAATGAGAAAGGGAGGTATGTTTTTGATAGCACATTCAAGTTTAAGTAGCACCAATTACGATATAACTTCAAAACTAGCTAGAGATTTATTTTTAAGAAAGTAAACAAAGTCGGTTTAATTAGGTTTTCCAAACATGAACATATATATAGCTCACAACTTGGGATATTTGCACAGATGACCCCCTCGAGAGTCTTAATGTTTTGTGTCCCCCTCGAAAACACATTTTTTTGTCAATTCATGACATCATCAGTACGATCGCGAAAAAAACGTTGAGCACTAGGACACTATAATCGTCTCATGCAAAATCGTGCTCAACGAAGGGTACGACTGACTTTTGGTAGAGGGAGGGACTTACTAATCACAAGAGAATGTCAAAAAACATGCGTTTAAAAAACCCGAATCATTTGGCATTAAGACCCAGGGATGGGTCATCTGTACAAAAACCCTTCACAACTTGCATATACCATGTTCCCTTCGCCAAGAGATCAGTGGTCACGTGTCATGGGTCATACATCTTTAATCATGCGGTGCCATGTCATTAATTAACTCGAACATGACCAGTCTTACGGACCAAGTCCCATTATATATATATTTTTTGTGACCGTGTGGCATCGTCGGACCTTAGGCAAAATTCTTTCATCTTCAATTGAGCTTCGTTTATGCAGAATTAAGCTTAACCTGGTCACACATGTCGCTCGTACATATTTCTCTTTTTCGCAAATCTAGTCTACTTGTCTTTACCCTAGGTCAAATCTTAAGTTGAGTGAGTAGGTAGCTTGCATCAAAAAACGAAAGATGCATTCATGGCGGAAGACCAACATTGTAACTTGGGGAAAGAAGGACAAACCTTGGAGATTCAATGCATAAGTTTTTTTTTTTTTTTTTTTTTTTTTTTTTTTAGGAAAATTCCTCAAGTTTTATAGTGGAGTCAGTTACAACATTTATCAAAATCTAATTAACATCCACTTATGTAAGTTGAAAAATAATTTTCTCTAAAATTAAAAAAAATATATTGTATAAATAGTTTAATATATTAGACAATTTTTTAGTTGACGTTTATCATCTATAAAGTTAGAAAAATAAAATATTCTGATAGAGTAAAATAGTGGAGTATATTGGTGTGACATAACAACCATATTAAAATATAATATATTGGAATTTTTTTATTGAATAAAATTATAATATAATATATTAATAATATTTGTATACTAAAAAAATATTAACAATATTCTTTTTCTTTTCTTTTATGGGAAAAGAATGTACTAATAATATTAATAACATTTTTTATTGCAAAAAATATTATTAATAATTTCATCTTAATTTTAATAAATAAATAAATATTTAAAGATAATTTCAATAATTATATCTAACATATTGATAATATCAATAAAGGTGAGAGAGGGTTGAAAGTGTTGGAATGCCTTGAATTCGTTATGAGACCTTTTAAAAAACCTCCCACTTCTATCACAGGAATAAGCAGAAAATAACTGAGAAATTAAAAGAAAGCAATACAAATAGAAAACACAAGAATTTGGCCCACCAGAAAGAACTTCTATGTGAAAAATTGAAAGAACTTCTATGTGAAAAATTGTTACAATCACACAGAATTCTCTCCCCGATCCCAATTACAAAACACTATCTTCAAAGCTATTTGCACCACTCACACCCTTTTGCCCAATTATAAAACTAGATAATACAATAGAGAATTTAACTAGAGTTAGCACACCAAGCTTAAAATGTTTCTAACTCGGATGATTAAAACCCAAAGCCAGATACTCTTTTTATAGTCCTAGGAGCACATGACTTACCTAAATCTTTCCGATGTGGGACAACCACCCTTCTTATATATTGCCAAAATAACTCACCGTTGTCTTTACCGACAACCATAATCCTCAACACAGAGAACTATAACTCACCATTGTCTTTACCGACAACCATAATCTTCGACACCGAGAACTATAACTCACCATTGTCTTTAACGACAACCATAATCCTCAACACAGAGACTATAAATCACCATTGTCTTTACCGACAACCATAATCCTCAACACAGAGAACTATAAATCACCATTGTCTTTACCGACAACCATAATCCTCAACACAGAGAATTATAAATCACCATTGTCTTTACCGACAACCATAATTCTCAACACAGAGAATTATAACTCACCATTGTCTTTACCGACAACCATTGTCTTTATCGACACCCATAATCCTCAACACACAGAATTATAAATCACCATTGTCTTTACCGACAACCATAGTCCTCAACATAGAGAACTATAAACCCCACTCCACCATAAAGAGTAGACCACATGGAATATCACATTCCAAGATTTTTACTTCTTCGTCACATGTCGATAAACATTGCTGAAATTTATGGTGCAACTTCCACTTACTTGGCTCACCTGGAAGTTCTCAGCCATCGACATAACTTCCACCACACACCTTCCATAACCGTCAAGTCAATGCCCGTGTGCCAACCTGTGGAACCGCTGACATCACATCCTCTATCATGGTAAAACGGACATACCATAAGGATGAATTATGTCTTCTTTCAATGGAAGCCAGGAACATCTCCTCTAGCGAGAGAGACAACGTCAGCATCCGTCCTAGATCCCTTTGACGAACCTACTCTGTTAGGACAATCCTGTTTCATGTGCCCAAACTGTCCATATTCCCAGCAACCTTTCTTCTGCACGAAGATCTTCTTATTCCAATTCCTAACTACCAACACTGAATCCTCCCGTGAAGTACACCCTCCACTCTTCAGTCTTCTTTCTTCTAAAAGAAGTTTACTAGTAGCCTTAGAAAAATCTAAAGTCTTCTTCCCGTACATCAAGATTGGCTTCAAGTGTTCATAAGAAGATGAAAGTGACAAGATGAGCCTGAGGGCCTTATCCTCATCATCTATCTTCACTTCAATTACCTCCAGCTCAGAAACGATGCCATTGAGAACACTCAGATGATCTGAGATTTTTGTATCTTCCCAATCTTCATCACTCATGTTGGACTTCTTAGAACATCTACTGGAACCCCCACTAGACTTTATTGGACCATCATCACGGCTTAACTTTTCAGAAGAACCATCACCTGGTCTTCCCTTCAAATTCTTGTGTAACCCAGATTGTATTAACACATTCTTGACTTGCATTTGCCACAAGCCAAAATTTATTTTTACATCAAATTTCTCTACATCAATCTTCACTAGACTCGTAAAGCTTGATATCTCTGCTTCACTCCTAACAAATCTGCAAATAGTGAACAACCCACCATTATTCACAATACCAGCCTAGTTCGTTTCAAGAAATCTTTTCTGATGTGGAAGCTCAGACAATGCTGCAACCGCAGAGCATACTCAGAAATCAAGAAACTACAAACCTAAAGCTCTGATACCACTTGTTGTCCTTCCTTATATACCCATGATCTTCTCCTCTCTTAACCGATGTGGGACTTTGGTCGCACTCCTCGCACTCCCAACAATCCTCCCCTCGAACGAAGTACCACCGAGCCTCCCTTCAAATAGTCATCCATATCCATCTAGATACTCATATCTAGGCCCTTCCAGCACCACGACATATCCGTCTAGATACTCATATCTAGGATCTTCTGGCACCACGGCATATCCGTCTAGATAGACTTATCTAGGCCCTTTCGGCACCACGGATCTATGTCAATGACTATACCTTGAAGGCTCTCATTTGTTCGGCACTTGAGGATTTAGGATTTCATCACACGGCTAGGTTTGGGGGCATGACTCTGATACCACTAGTTGGGGAAAAGCTTCCCACTTCTACCGCAGGAATAAGCACAAAATAACTGAGAATTTAAAAGAAAACAATACAGAAAACACAAGAATTTACGTGGAAAACTCCAAAACCGGAGAAAAACCACGGCCCACCAGAAAGAACTTCCATTATGTGAAAAATTGTTACAATCACACAAAATTCTCTCCCCGATCCCAATTACAAGACACTCTCTTCAAAGCTATTTGCACCACTCACACCTTTTTGCCCAACTCTAAAACTAGAGAATACAATAGGAAATTTAACTACAGTTAGCACACCAAGCTTAAAATGTTTCTAACTCGGATGATTAAAACCCAAAGTCATATGCTCCTTTTATAGTCCTAGGAGCACATGACTTACCTGAATATTTTTGATGTGGGAGAACCACCCTTCTTATATATTGCCAAAATCCCTATATATACGACTGGTTGGAATGACTCGGATTTGGATTTTTACTTATATGTTTTGGGTTTTGGCCCATTTTGTATTAGGTTGGGTGTCATATATAAACATTCTAATGACTTTCAGCCGCCCCTATATGTTTATCTGTAATTCTCTCCTACCTCGTAATAATATTGCTCTCCCTTCTACCTGTGGAAGAAGCTAACATGACGTTAGTGAACCACGTAAATTTGTGTCGTTCTTCTGCGCTTACTTATTTTTTGTTATTGGTTTATCGTAACATAAAGTACTGAAATTTTGAAATAAAAAACTTTTTTTGAAAACTTTTTTCTTTTACTTTTAAAAATTGTTAATGAATTACGTTTTCGAAAAATTTAAAACCAAAAATAAAAAACATGAATTAAATGTGTTATCAAAATCGTGGTTAATAATGAACATCCTATTGCATATATTTCCAAATATGGGTCAATCTAACAAAAACAGGTTGACCTTCTAGGACTAGGGGTGTTCAGCCAACTTGGTAACCCAAAAAAGTTGGTTACCCAAAAAATTAAAACCAACTCAACTCGAAATAATACGGTTGCATTAGGTTAAAATAACTTTCAATTGGAGTTCGGTCAGATTTTACAGAAGCCGACTGGTTCGGTCCGGTCTCGGGCCAACAACCAACGTCGCTTGTTTGAAAAGAAAAAAATAGACGCCTAAAAAAAAAAAAAAAAACATAACCCGGTGATCCAACCCAACCCATCCCATTGGGTTGGGTCGTGTTAAAGAATAGGGTTGGTTGGGTTGAGGATTTGACCAACTCGAATTTTCGAGTTGCTCCAAAAATCTCCCATAACTCGATTCGACCTAATCCACGTACACTCCTATCTAAGATAAACATTAATCACATAATTAGCGATGAAAATCGTGTTATGGTTTTTTTTTTTTTATAATATGTTGAGTGAGAGATGGGTGGGAGATTCCAACGGTTCTGATCTCATATGGTTTATGTTGTTAGAATGGACATCTTATTGTTAATAATGTAGGAGTTAATTTATTTACTTAGCTATACCTTTTAAAAGTCATTGGTAAAAGAGGATAAGAAAATAGAAAATTACAAGTCAGTATGTAGTCTTTTTCTTTAATTTTTTTTCTTCTCGAGATTAGTTGATATTTTGATTCTTTTAAGAATTTGTGATATTTATATGAAATTTATTTGTTCTATTTTCTACAAACAATTAAATTAGGCCAAACTGAGGATAGTTCAATATGCATAAGTTTGTGCTCTTGACTTTAACTAAGAGATGATTGTGATTAACTAATGCATTCAATTATTCACTTTGTAATGGTCGGTTATCAAATGTTTTTTTTTTTTTTTTTTTTTTTTGAAGTTATGGAGGTAATACTAGTCAATCTGAATTGAGAATTTCATATACTTTATTCGTTAGAATTAGTTGTCCTTCAACTAATTACTTCTCTGGCTAATAAGTAATAAGCAACCTAATTAAACATACTTTCAAGATAATATATTTATATATAGCCATTTTAAGAAACAGGAGTTTATATATAGATAATCAAACTTCTATAATTGACCAGTCAATATGTCCGAGTGGTTAAGGAGACAGACTTGAAATCTGTTGGGCTTTGCCTGCGCAGGTTCGAACCCTGCTGTTGACGTTACCTTAACAATCAAATCATAGTCTATATTTCCTAACAATATCATACCAGTACGAAGATATGTAGATGTTCGTTGTCCCTAACAATAATAAGAACTACCATCACATTATATGCACGTATTTTCACGGTCAATTTTCGACCCTTTCAATGCTCCCGAGAGAGAAAACTATTAAAAAATTGAACTAATTTACCTTAACAATCGAATCATAGTCTATATTTCCTAACAATATCATATCCATACGAAGATATGTAGATGTTCCTTGTCTCTAAACAAAAGCAATATCAAATAAGACTTGGTTTTTCCATGTTACATTCAAGGAAAATAGATCTCAAATCGAGTGGTCGAGTCGATAGGAAAAATGATTACACATCCAGCTTTGGTTGTCCGAAACAAGATTACCCTTTCTGTCTGAGATGTCAAATCATGAAAAAATGTCGTGGGACTAAGACTGATTCGATAATTAATTTCTATTCCATCTTCAATACTTCCAATTTTGCATTGTCCTTCCTGCACAACATCAGCCGACAACTATTTCACCATGAATTTGTTCCTAGACCTTTCGATCATATATATGAAATTAATAAGGTTTAAAAAAGACAATACCGTTGTCGTAAGAATAATCTCTTTCAATGCAGTTGAGAACTTCACATGTAAATTCGTCACCGTAACAAGAACTGCAACAATTTATTAATTATTTTCAACATTTTAATTCTCTCAAGTAATATAAGAGACAGAAATCAGAGACGTGTACCACCCGAAGAACTGTTTCTAAACTCTATGACAATACGTTTGAACTCTTGTGAATCAATTGAGACAAAGCTTTCATGCACAGCTTTGCCGACATCCTCCTGATGTACTGGATGTGACACCAACATTTCACGACCGACTGATCGTTCCTGCCCAACTATAGCTGAAATTTATAGCACTTCAAGTTTATTAGTTCATTTCTACTTTGTTCTTGTTACACAAAAACCAAATATAAATAATGAAGACCTTGATTCATAACGTAGTAAGTTTTTTATTTTTGGTTTTCTATTTTTTAAAAACAAAAATCAAATAGGTTTATAACTTGTTTTCGTTTTTGGTTTTTGAAAACAACAAAAGTTGAAAATGGTTGGATAATTACTCATTATTTTGTATTTTTTTTTTAAATAATGTTAATTTTAACATTTATCAAGGTCCAATTATTTGATGAAATTGAAAATTTAGAGTAATTGTTTTTCTCTAATTTTTTTTATTGTGTCGATAAGTTTAATATATTGGACAATTTTTAGTTGACGTTTATCGTCCATAAGGTCAGGAAAATAAAATAGGTTGATTGTGTAAATTAAAGTGGACAAGTATATTATTGGTGTAACATCGTATCATATACTAGAAATTTTTTATAATATATTATATTAATAATATTTTTTTTTTGTTAAAAAATATACTAATAATAATAATTACAATTTTCATTCTAAAAAATATTAATGAAAATTTGATTATAATTTCAATAAATAAATACATATATAAGAAAGCTTGAAATTTTGAAATCAAAAGCTTCTTTCTCTAAAAAAAAAAAAATAAAAAAAAAATAAAATCGTTATTAAATTTTATTAATAAATGTAAAAACGTTTTCAAAAACTTAAAAACCAAAAACCCATTATGAAAGAAACCTATTTTCTAAAAACCAAAAACAAAAAATGAAAACTAAAATTGAAAAACAAGAATGAACATTCTTGAAACAAAAAGAAAAAAGTAAACGTTTCTGAAATTAAAAAAAAAAAAGTTCAAGAAATGAGGAAGTTGTTTTAACTTACAAGAATCATCAAGTGTAAGGAGTGCAGATCGTGGAGTTTGGTTACAACAAGTTAATGCAAATGAAGAATAATCCACTGCTTCCCTGAGATGATTGCAAAATTGCTTGAGAGGAATCGCGTTATGGAGAATAAGTGAAGGAGAGTGGATGAAGAAGACGAAGAAAGAAGCTTCAATTCGTAGTCTTGCAATGAAACGAGGGGAAATTGGGGACACTACTGCCAAGGAGAATATTGACATGCCGCATGCCAAGTTGGCTGTGTCACCAAGTTGAGTTAGGAGATGGCTTGCACTCAATAAACGAAGGATGCGTTCAACGCGGAATATCACCATGGTCATTGTTGAAGGAAATGATAAATCTTGGAGCCTTTCAATTCCTCAACTTTGATAAATCTTGGAGCCTTTGAATTCCTCAAGTTTTCGATCATTTTATAGTGTCACCAAGTTACAGTCATGTACTAAACATGGGTATGACCATCAGATGACTATCAAAAAAAGTCATACCCACCCTCAACATCGAGTTCTAAATGATTAGGCTTTATATTGAACATGTGTAGCTAAATTTATTATCTTGGGGATTGATGTAGCCTTTTAGTTTTGATGTTTTGATTAATTGAATGTTTAGATTGATTGCTTATCTTCCATTCGTGCTTTTACTTTCTTAATGCTTATAATCTTCTGATCAAAGGTTGAAGTTTTCATGATTTAAATTTATGCTTGAGAGAAGATAATTTAAACTAGATCTTGATTACATGACTAAGAGTAGTTCTAACATGAGAATGATTAGGGCTCTCTTAGAAGTTGTTTTAAAGAAGAGTTTTTAATGCCTTGCATGTCATTAAAAACTAGATTGAACAATTAGTTTTATTACATTGCATGAGACCAATTGCGCTCGTAAGAGTCAATTGTCATTTTTGTTCTTCTAGACTTATGGAAATTTGCATGAATAATCTAGGCATTTGATTGATTGAAGCGTCAATCTAATTGGTGAAATCATATCCCTAAGATACTTTTCTCGTGATTTGTCTAATTTGTTACCTTTATTTTATTGTATGTTTTCGTAGTTTTTGTCACAACCCTCTTCGCCTTTTATTTCTCTAAATAAAATTAAACATTATTATTCGGGGTACTTAAGTGAGCTAGAAATCCAATCCTGAGGACGATATTCGTAATTATTTACACTTTATTACTTGACCCGTACACTTGCGGTTTTGCACTGCATTAAAAGTGCGCAACAAGTTTTTGGCGCCGTTGCCGGGGATTGGCAAATATTTAGTTTCACTTAATACCGTGAAAAACCTGTTTGGTTTTACTTTAGAGTTTATTTTTTTTAGTATTTTATTGACTTGTGTATTTTTTGTTTTCTAGAGAATCATTGGTTGTGCATGCGAAAGGATAAAGAGACCGTTTTAGTTCCTTTTGATCCTGAAATTGAAAAGACTTGCAAAAAAAATCGAAGGGTGAAAAAGGACGAGACTGAAGTCATGAATCTTCAAAATCAACCGATGAACCAGTTGCCAATTGAGCAACAAGTACAACTGAATGCACCTTTGCATGAAGTTGTGCAGCAGGATTAGAGAGCCATTAGGGACTATTTCCAACTTGTCTTCCCAAAATTTTATATTCAATTGAAATCGACTTTAACCATAAAATGAACAAATATGTTATACTCATAAATGAATATAAAATTTTAATCAAAAAATGAATTAAATATTTTATACTCATAAATGGATATCAAATTTTTAACCCAAAAATGAATTAAATAATTTATATTCATAAATGAATATCAAATTTTAACCCAAAAATGAATTAAATATTTTATAGAAATAAATGAATATTAAATTTTAGCCATAAAATGAGTTAGAAATTTTCTACTCATAAAATGCTAATTTTATTTGTCAAATTAGGTAAAAATCTTTGAAAACAGTTAAAAGGTTATTTTTTTAAAAAAATATGAATTCAAAATTTAAAAGACTCAATCAAATATGACAAAAAAAAAAAAATAAATAAAAAAGGTAAAAACATTAATAATAAACAAATGGTCGGACCAAATACGGTGTCTACGGCCGTCGCCGACAATTTTATTTTTTTTCGTTTTCCTCTTCCCCTCTCCCTCTCCCTCTCCCTATCTTTCCCTCCCCCGTTTAAAAAAAAAAACATTGTTGACCACATAACAATTTACTTCTCCCTCTTCCCCTCCTATTTTTTTAATTCCTCCACGCCCATTTTTTTTAATACAAATCTGTAATTTTTTTTTGAAAACGTGGGGAGGGGGAGAAGGGGAGAGAGGGGGAGACAGAGACGGAGAGAGAGAGAAAATAAGGGGAAGAGGAACACGGAAAAAAAAATTCGTTGACGATACGCCGACGACGACTATGGGAGGGAGAAGATGGAGGGAAGAGGGACGACGACTATGGGAGGGAGAAGATGGAGGGAAGAGGTAAGAGGGAAGAGGGAGGAGAAGGAGAAGGAGAAGAAGACAGAAAAAAAAAATAATAATTAAAAAATAATCTTAATTAAAAAAATATTTTTAATTAAAAATAGGTGTGACCTCATCATTCTGTTAGGACTTAATAGAAAATTTGATGGAGAGACAAAAAAAAAACGAATCAATTCCAAACCTCAAGGGTATAATTGTTGGATTTGAACCCTTGGGGACCAAGTGCTACCAAACCCAAACCCGAGGGACCATTAGGGTAATTTTCCATTTCTTCATCTTTGGGAATGAATTTGTTTGTGGTCACTAAAGATGAAAATTGCACACGGTGGGAGAAGGAAAAAAATTTGTTACTCTGCCAGGAAGGAAAAACTAGATGACGTCGTTCTCAGGCGAAGGTCTCGATTCAGAGAGAGCCGCCCACATGGTCTCTTTTTTTTTGGTGTGGGTCTCGCCGTCATAAATTGAAGCGCGGTCACGGGTCTCGATTCAGTGAGAGGATCGACGGGGGCGGGGTCTTTTTTTTGGGTAATCTTGAGGCGGTGGATTTTTCCAATTTGTCACAGGTTGTTTAGCTTGTGAGGTAATTTCATGAGTGTTCGATTGAAGCTCAAATACACCGTATTTTATTCTTTTTTCTATTTTCAAATACACAATATTTTGATACATGAATTATATTTTTATTTTTTATTTTTGAATACACAATTTTTGACACATGAATACACAAAATTTTCTTTTTTCGAATACACAGTAATTATTTTCTTCTAATGCATACACAATATTTATATTTATCGCCCCTAATCCATACACAATTTCACATTTCTCGTGCCCTTAATCATTAACATTTTGAATACTCTCCTATTTAATCTAATTCATCCTTCATTCTGTTATTTATTATTTTATTTTTTTGGAAATAATACCTCAAAGATTTTAATTTTGAGTCCGTGAGTTTGTGCATTTTTTACTTTATTTTTAGGTTGAATCATGGTAGAGATTGTAGGGTTAAGTTAACTTTGTAGGGTTAGTTGAGTTTCTTTCACTCGTAAGAGATTTTTTTACACTAAAGATAGGAATATTTAAAAATGGTTGGATAAGAGTACTTTAGTCTTTTTCTTATTCAACAAACGCTAAACACCTATTTAATTTTGGACATTCTTTTATCACACAAAAAGAGAATGGGCTCCCATCCTCCTTTCTGGCTATGAGATTTTATTTCTTTTGATGCCAATTTTTGTAAATTTATGGGCTTTTTTTTTTTTTTTTGGGGGGCAATGAGACAACTTACCATTTTTTAGTTTCAAAATCGATAGATGTCATATTTTTTTAAAGTGAGATATAACGTCCCTTATTTAGTTTAATTTTTCTCTCTTATTTTTTTCCATTACTTCATTACCCTTCCCAAATCTCATTAACTCTCCCCTAAGATTTTCTCTATTCTCCCTCCCTCTTTTTTATTTGTTTCAAAAAATCAAAATAACAAAAACGTATTTTTTCTATTCTCTCTCTCTTCTACCTGTTACAAAAATTAAAAATTAAAAAAAAAAACGTATTTCTTCTATTCTCTCTACCTCTTGAACGGTTACAAAAATTAAAAAATTACAAAAAAAAAAAAACGTAAAAAGGTTTACCTAGAAAATTATAAAAAATAAAAAATAAAGAATAAGGAGAAATAAAAAAACAACCATAACTTATTTAACCATTTTCAATTATCGGTTTCAATTTTTTTTTTTTAAAAAAAACATATAGTCTTTTTTTCAATTCACTAGAAATGAAAAATACAGTAATTAAGTAGTAGATTGCAATTTCAAAGTGCAATTACAGTGTCTTTGCAATTGCAGAGTGCAATTACACAATACATTGCAAAGTGCAATTACACAATACATTGCAAAGTGCAATTACACGATCCATTGCAAAGATTGTAATTTGCAAACTACAATTACACAATACATTGCAAAGTTCAATTACACGATACATTGCAAAGATTGTAATTTGCAAACTGCAATTACACTGTAATTGTAATTTGCTAACTACAATTACACTGTGATTATAATTTGCACTATAATTATAATTTGCAAACTATAATTGTAATTTGCTAACTACAATTACACTGTAATTATAATTTGCACTATAATTATAATTAGCAAACTCCGTAATTGTAATTTGCTAACTACAATTACACTGTAATTATAATTTGCACTATAATTATAATTAGCAAACTCCGTAATTGCAGTTTGCAAATTACAATTACAATTACAAATTACAATTACAATTACAATTACAATTACAATTACAATTACAATTACAATTACAATTACAATTACAATTACAATTACAATTACAATTACAATTACAATTACAATTACAATTACAATTACAATTACAATTACACAGTGATACTCCAACTACTCTTCATTTGCAAAAACTAAAAAAAAATTGTACTGTATTTGTAAAAAAAATCTAATAAATAGGTTTTGCAAAAATCAAATAAATAGTTTTTGCAACAAAAAATAATCTTCAAATACCAAATTTTTTTAAAAAAAAAATTAAAAAAAAAAAAAAAAAAACACCTGCAACATAATCCAATCAAATATATCGAAGTGGTGGTTTCAAGAACCATAATAGTCACAAAATTGTCAATTTTGAAAGGTAGGATCTTTCGAACCTGAACCGCAACCACATTATCCCCTTTGTTTTCACAACCACCACAAGCAATCAAAACAGAATCTCTCTTTCGGAATTTGAAGAATTGAGGTCGACGATGATCCTTCTCTTGGTGACCGATTTGGGTACGACGAGTGCATTTTTTTAGGTGATCGCCAATTTGATTTGGGTATGGAAATCTCCATTCCGTCAAACACCAACTAGGTTATTTCAATGTGAGGTAGAAGTAGGAAAAGACTAAAATCTAACATTTTTTAATTATTTCTAGGAGGAATAAAATCAGAGAAATTGAATCATTGTTTAGGAGAGATTTTAGATTAGAGGAGAAAATATCATTGATTATAAGAGAATTTAATTTGGATTAGGGGAGAGAGAATAAATAAATAGTAAAGGAAGATTAGGGAAAGATAATGAAGTATTTTTTGTTGGAGAAAATCTTGGAAGAGAGAGATGAATTGTTTTTTAAAGATAAAATTTAAAAAAGAGGTGAAGTTGGGAGGGTAAAAAATGAATGAAAAATGGAGGAGAGAGAAAATGAAAAAAGAAAAGGGATACGAAACTCAAATTTAAAAAACGGGACATCCCTTAAAATAAGTTAAAAAAATGGTCATTTATATTATGAATTCCCTTTCTTGGTTTAGTAATACAAACATCTTCTATTTTTTAGTCAATAAGTCATACATTATGTTTGTTGAGCTATGCTCATATTGACAACTAATTACTTCTTTTTTGATAATCAACTCTAGAAAAACATACTTTTAATATAATATATATAGTCATTTTAAACGAAAAAACTTTATATATATAAAACCAAAGTTCAAAAAACAACAAGTTCATATGTCTGAGTGGTTAAGGATACGAACTTGAAATCTGTTGGGCTTTGCCCACGTAAACGCTTAAATTCTTTTCTTTTATTAAGTATTGACGTCAAATTATTAAGCAGCGCTTATAATCAAAATACTTTTAATAAATGCAAAAAATTGTTCATGTTGTGAATTAACATGGTTTACCAAAGAGAAATCCATTCAATGGTAGTTTCTTTTTTTACCTGAATAGAAATGTTAATATTCTAACAAGAACTACCATTATATGCCTGTATTTTCAAGGTCAATTTTCGACCCCTTCAATGCTATACTGAGAGAGAAAACAATGTCAAATAACATGAACAAAATTATAGACATGGTTTTCCCTTGTTACATTCAAGGAAAATAGATCTCAAATCGAGAGTTCGAGTCGATAGAAAACTCGATTACACATCCGGCTTTGTTTGCCGGGAACAAACTTACACTTCCTGCCAGAGATGTCAAATTCAGAAAAAAATCCGTGGGACGGAGAGTGATTTGGTAGTTAATTTCCATTCCATCTTCAAAAACTATTTCACCATAATTTGTTTTTGGAATGAGGAACTCCAGATCATACATTATGTCAGTTGAATTATGTTAGTTCGAGTCAATAAAAATTGAAATGAACGAGTTTAAATTCATAAACATCTTAAACACGTTAAAAGACAGTACCGTTGGGGTAAGAATAATATGGCTGGATAATCCATTTGAGAACTTCACTTATAAATGGAATATGTATGGCGCCCTTGAGATGATTGCACAATTGGTTCAGCGAAATCATCCAATTGAAATACATTGGTTCTGTAAGTTTGTAAGAGAGGAAGAAAGGAAGGATGCGTTCAAGGCAGAAGACCAACATTGTAACTCTTGGAGAAGGAAGGCCAAATCTTGGGGTTTCAATTTCTTGAGCTTTGAATGATAGCTCTTCTTATTTGGATCATTTTATTTGATAGTGGAGCCCTCAATGTTACGACTACGAGTCAGTTTTAAAATCTTAAGTAGAGATGAAATCAAATAGCACCAATTACGATATAACTTCTTAACTAGAGATTTATTTTTAAGAGAAGAGTAAACAATGTCGATTTAATTTGGTTTTCCAAACATGAACATATATATATAGCTCACAACTTGGGATATTTGCACAGATGACCCCCTCGAGAGTCTTAATGTTTTTTGTCCCCTCAAAAACACATGTTTTTTTTGTCAATTTCATGACATCATCAGCACTGCGCTGAGCACGATCACGAAGAAAAACGTTGAGCACGAGGACACTATAATCGTCTCATGCAAGATCGTGCTCAACGAAGGGTACGACGGACTTTTCGTAGAGGGAGGGGCATACTAATCAAGAGAGAATGTCAAAAAACATGCGTTTAAAAAAACCGGATCATTTGGCATATTAAGACCAGGGATGGGTCATCTGTACAAAATCCCTTCACAACTTGCATATACCATGTTCCCTTCGCCAAGAGATCAGTGGCCACGTGTCATTAGTTAACTCGAACATAACCAGTCTTACCGAGAACCCAAAGTCCCATTATATATATATATATATATATATATATATTTTGTGACTCTGTGTCATCGTCGGACCTTAGGCAAAATTCTTCCATCTTCAATTGAGCTTCGTTTATGCAGAATTAAGCTTAATTTGGTCACACATGTCGCTCGTACATATTTTTCTCTTTTTCGCAAATCTAGTCGACTTGTCTTTACCCTAGGTCAAAATCTTAAGTTGAGTGAGTAGGTAGCTTGCATCATAAAATGGAAGATGCGTTCAAGGCGGAAGACCAACATTGTAACTTGGGGAAGGAAGGACAAACCTTGGAGATTCAATACCACAAGGTTTTTTTTTTTTTTTTTTTTCTTTTGAGGAAAATTCCTCAAGTTTTATAGTGGAGTCAGTTACAACATTTATCAAAATCTAATTAACATCCAATTATGTAGGTTAATAAATAATTTTCTCTAAAATTAAAAAAAAAATATTGTGTAAATAGTTTAATATATTAGACAATTTTTTAGTTGTATCATCTATAAAAAGTTAGAATAATAAAATATTCTTGATAGAGTAAAATGGTGGAGTATATTGGTGCAACCTAACAACCATATTAAAGTATAATATACTGGAATTTTTTTTTTTTTTTTTTTGAGTACATTGGGTGGGGGATTTGAACCACAGACCTCGTGGTCGTCAACTTATACATATGCCAGGTGCGCTACGCTCGCTTTGGCATCTGAAATTTTTTTATTGAATAAAATTATAATATAATATATTAATAATATTTGTATACTAAAAAATATTAACAATATTCTTTTTTTTTTCTTTTATTGGAAAAGAATGTACTAATAATATTAATAACAATTTTCATTTCAAAAAATATTAATAACAATTTTATCTTAATTTTAATAAATAAATAAATATTTAAAGATAATTTCAACAATTATATCTAACTTATTGATAATATCAATAAAGCTGAGAGGGTTGAAAGGTGAGAGAGGGTTGAAAGAGAACTGAAATTTTGAAATAAAAAATTTGATTTTAAAAACTTTTCAAAAAAAAAAAAAAAACATGAATTGAATGTGTTATCAAAACCAGCGTTAATATTAACATTCCATTGCATATATTTCCCAATATGGATCGTCTTACAAAAACAGGTTGACCTTCTAGGACTAGGGGTGTTCAGCTAACTTGGTAACCCAAAAAAGTTGGTTACCCAAAAAACCAGACCAACTCAACCCGAAATATTACGATTGCATTAGGTTAAAATAACTTTCGATTGGAGTTCGGTCAGATTTTGCAGGAACCGACCAGTTTGGTCGGGTCTCGAGCCAACAACCAATGTTGCTCGTTTGAAAAGAAAAAAATAGACGCCTGTAAAAATAAAAATAAAAATGTAACCCGGTGATCCAACCCAACCCAACCCATTGGATTGGGTCGGGTTAAAGAATAGGGTTGGTTGGGTCGAGGATTTGACCAACTCAAATTTTGGAGTTGGTCCAAAAATCTCCCATAACTCGACTCGACCTAATCCACGTACACTCCTATCTAAGATAAACATTAATCACAGAATTAGCTATGAAAATCGTGTTATGGTTTTATTTTTTTTATAATATGTTGAGTGAGAGATAGGTGGGAGATTCCAACGGTTCTGATCTCATATTGGTTTATGGTGTTAGAATGGACATCTTATTGTTAATAAGGTACAAAAATATAGCTCAACAGTCATAAGGTTGTGTCATTGACTAAGAGGTGAGAGTGATTTACTAATGAATTCAATTATTCACTTTGTAATAGTCGGTTATCAGATTTTTTTTTTCTTCTTTTTTTTTGAAATTAGGGAGGTAATACTTGTCAAACTGAATTGAGAATTTCATATACTTTATTCATTAGAATTAGTTGTCCTTAACTAATTACTTCTCTGGCTAATAAGTAATAAGCAACCTAGATAAACATACTTTCAAGATAATATATTTATATATAGCCATTTTAACAAACAGGAGTTTATAATTGACGAGTTAATATGTTTGAGTGGTTAAGGAAACAGACAAATCTGTTGGATTTTGTAGGTTTGAACCCTGCTGTTGAAGTCCAACTTTTTGTACTAAGTGTTTATAATTTTCAACAAACTTTAGGAAAAAAATTGTTCCTGTGGTTAACATGGTTACCAAGAAGATATTGATAATGATTCTCCAAAGTCCATTCAAGGGTGGGATGTTAGAATTCTATATTGTTGATTAAGAAAGTGAACCATAATATTCTAATAAGAACTACCATCATTATATACATGTATTTTCACGGTCAATTTTGGACCCTTTCAATGCTCTCGAGAGAGAAAACTATTAAGAAATTGAACTAATTTACCTTAACAATTGAATCATAGTCTATATTTTCTAACAATATCATACCAATACAATGTTCGTTGTCCCTAACAAAAACAATATCAAATAAAATCATAAAAAATTGTTGATTAAGAAAGCGAACCATAATATTCTAATAAGAACTACCATCACATTATATGCATGTACTTTCACGGTCAATTTTCGACCCTTTCAATGCTCCCGAGAGAGAAAACTATTAAAAAATTGAACTAATTTACCTTAACAATTGAATCATAGTCTATATTTCCTAACAATATGATATCCATACGAAGATATGTAGATGTTCGTTGTCTCTAACAAAAACAATATCAAATAAGACTTGGTTTTTCCATGTTACATTCAAGGAAAATAGATCTCAAATTGAGTGGTCAAGTCGATAGGAAAATTGATTACACATCCAGCTTTGGTTGTCGGAAACAAGATTACCCTTTCTGTCTGAGATGTCAAATCACTAAAAAATGTCGTGGGACTAAGACTGATTTGGAAATTAATTTCCATTCCATCTTCAATACCTCCAATTTTGCATTGTTCTTCCTGCACAACATCAGCCGACCACTATTTCACCATGAATTTTGTCACGATAAATCAATAACAAAGAATAAGTAAGCGCAAAAGAGAATGACACAGATTTACGTGGTTCACTAACGTCGTGTTAGCTACGTCCACAGACAAAAGGGAGAACAGTATTATTACGAAATAGGAGAGATAATTACAAATGAGCAGATTGTGTCCGCTGAAGTCAGCGAGACCCCGTACCAACCAGTCGTAGAGAGTCTCATAACAGATTGAAGGCATCCTAACAAATTTGTTCCTAGAGCTTTCGATGATACATATGAAATTAATAAGGTTAAAAAAGACAATACCGTTGTGGTAAGAATAATCACTTTCAATGCAGTTGAGAACTTCACTTGTAAATTCGTCACCGTAACAAGAACTGCAACAATTTATTAATTATTTTCAACATTTTAATTCTCTCAAGTAATATAAGAGACAGAAATCAGAGACATGTACCACCCGAAGAACTGTTTCTAAACTCTATGACAATACGTTTGAACTCTTGTGAATCAATTGAGACAAAGATTTCATGCACAGCTTTGCCGACATCCTCCTGATGCACTGGATGTGACAACAACATTTCACGAGAGACTGCTTGTTCCTGCCCAACTATAGCTGAAATTTATAGCACTTCAAGTTTATTACTTCATTTCTACTTTGTTCTTGTTACAGAAAAACCAAATATAAATAATGAAGACCTATTCAGTTTTTTGTTTTTGGTTTTCTATTTTTTAAAAACAAAAATGAAAAATGAAAAACTAAAATTGAAAAACAAGAATGAACATTCTTGAAATTAAAAAGAAAAAGTTCAAGAAATGAGAAGAAGTTGTTTTAACTTACAAGAACCATCAAGTGTAAGGAGTGCAGTTGGAGTTTGGCTACAAATATTGAATGCAAATGAAGAATAATCAACAGCTTCCCTGAGATGATTGCAAAATTGGTTGAGAGGAATCGCCTTACGGAAAAAAAGTGAAGCAGAGCGGAAGTAGTAGACGAAGAAAGAAGCGTCAATTCGTAGTCTTGCAATGAAGCGAGGGGAACTTGGGGACACTACTGCCAAGGAGAATCTTGACATGCCGCATTCCAAGTTGGCTGTGTCACCAAGTCGAGTTAGGAGATGGCTTGCACTCAATAAACGAAGGATGCGTTCAACGCGGAATATCACCATGGTCATTGTTGAAGGAAATGATAAATCTTGGAGCCTTTCAATTCCTCAACTTTGATAAATCTTGGAGCCTATCAATTCCTCAAGGTTTCGATCATTTTATAGTGGGACTTCAATTACAACATTGATTAGGATATAGAATCCTTAAAGTTAAGGGTAGAGATATAATAAGATGATGTCACCTTCAAGTTGATAATATAACTTCAAAACTAGATGTCTTCTTTAAAATACGACCACGAGTTTTTTCGGACTACGACATCTCAACTGACATGATGTATTGACTAGGACTAAACAAGTTCGTTTGGTTTTTATTTTTATTTTTTATTTCTAGGTTAAATTATAAATTTAGTCTCTAAACTTTGAGATTCGTGTCTATTTGGTCCTTGAATTTTTAAAACCGTCTAAAAGGTCATTCAACTTTTAGTTTTGTGTCTAGGTTCACAAACTATCAATGTTGTGCCTAATATATCCTTGAAATATTTAGAATTTTTAAAAAATAATTGATCTATTAGATATAAATTTGAATTTTATCTCTAAATAGAACCCTAAAATTTCAATTTTGTATCTAGTAGATCTGCGAATATTAAAAACTTCGAAAGTTTGGAGATTAGATTTGTAATTTTTAAAGTTCAGGGACCAAATGAACACAAAGACTACTAGAAATTTGAGAATTGATGACAGGTGGAGTAAGCCAAACTTAGTGAATGGAAGGAAAAAACTGTCATCTATAGTTTGGGGTGCGTTTTTTTGTGACAATTTTTTAATGTCGTCAATCGATGATAGTTTTTAAAAATCATAAATCGTCTACAATTATTAAAGGGTTAGTTGCACAAATAGCAATCAGGCCCAAGCTAATTGCAAATTTAGCAAACTTTAAAATATTTTGCAAATATGGCAAAAAAATCTGTTTCTATCACTGATAGACTTTATCATATCACTGATAGACTATTATCAGCGACAAAAATCTATAAAAAGCTGTGAGGTGATCAGCGATAGACTTCTATCCGTCATAAGATATCAGTGATAGAAATTGTCATATCTGCAAAAAAAAATTTAAAAACATGCTATATTTTTAATTATTTTATTCTAAATTGACATCTGTTACAATTTCTCATTATTAAATATCATTTATTTTCCTGTATTTAGGCTTATAGTTTATTAAATTAAAAATGAAACGAAAAAGAAAATTCCTAATTTGAGAAGGAGAAAAATAATAATATAGAAGTAGACAAAACTCTAATTACTCATACTCTTGTCAAATAACCTCAAACTATCGTGAAAGCAGTTTCACCCACTGATTCCCAAACTATTTTTTTTTTGCAATGGTATTTTAACCAAACCGAGCATAGCTCAATTGGCATAAGGTTGTGCCCGTGACTAAAAAGTCATGGGTTCAATTCTCGCATTAATTAAATTACCGTTGCAATCCCCAAACTCTTCGCTCGTGGTTTGCTCACATATCCCCAAACTTATTCTCCGACGTAACCTAGCGCGAGTGGCGTTGTCCCTTGTCTTCTCCAGCAAAACCCTCACGTGACCTGCGACATTGACGACAAACACAAAGCTAACGAGATTCATGACGCCAAAACCTTCGAGGACATTGTACATCGACTTCCGGCGGTGTTCTACAACCCGCATGCGACGAGACCCACAAATTTCGAGGCTAACCCAGACTCAAACAACCTTGTATCCTTAACATCTTCTTCGATTGAAAAGATCTAAGTGTCCACTAAACACCCAATTGACATAAATGTAAGGTCTTTCTTTATGAGAATTTTTTTGTTCGCTTAGTTTAAGAAATAATGAAAAATCATATTGTTAATGTAGATTCAAGATATATGGTAAAGTTGTTTCCCATTTGAAGGATGACACATATCAAATTGGTTAAAGGCGACAGGAGAGTGCAATTTTGTATGCCGGGTTAGAGTGAGAAAATTGTGGAAAGTTAAGATTTAATTTTCTCTTTCTCATATTTCTTCTCTCATATTTTTCGATCAATCCTACAGTGTGTGGACTGTACTTTTTTGGGGCTTTCCTTTTGAGAGATTACTTCGATTTCATGTGATCTTGGTTTTGTGGAGTAGTAAAGAATAAACTCATCTTGTACAGTGGATGTAAACCTAAATGGTTCAACCACTATAATCCCTTGTGTACTCTCTTTCCCTTCCATATCTTCTTGTTTATTTTCGATATTCCATTTTATGTTTTGGATTGTCTCTTTCTCTTCTTTATCTTCTTGTTTATTTTCAACACTCCATTTTCTGTTTTGGATTGTTGATTTTAGGTATCAAACATAATAAATGGTATTAGAGCAGGGTTTTTTAGTTTGGTCCTAAATTTCTTTCTCTGTTATTGTACTCTGTTTTATTATTCGGTTGTCAGATTATCAATTTTTTTTATTGTTTCATCGATTCTCGGTTGTTGTCTCTGTTTCGTCTGTGACTGATTTTCATTTGGTGTTTGTTGCATTTTCTTTTTGGTTTGTATTTCGACAATGTATGCCAAGTTTGAATTAGATAGGTTTGATGGGAAAAATGATTTTTGTCTTTGGAGGAAGAAATTGAAAGCCCTTCTAGTTCAACAGAAAGTTGGTATAATTATTGATAAACCTGACACTTGGTCATTGACACTAACATGAGAAAATAAATTAGAAATGGAAGAGATAGCATATAGTACTATGATCCTACACTTAGCGGATAATGTACTTCGACAAGTGAATGATGTTGAAAAACTCGTAGAGCTTTGGAAGAAATTAGATGGAATAAAATTTACCTTAAAGAAAAGTTCTTTGGGTACAAGATGGAATCATCAAAAACACTTTAAGAGAATTTAGATGATTATAACAAAATATGCATGAATTTAACCAACACTGGAGAGAAACTTGATGATGAGAATCAAGCGATAGTTCTTCTAAATTCATTGCCTGATATTTACAAAGAGGTAAAAACTACAACTATTTGTCACTATCTATTGTTCTTGATGCGTTAAGATAAAAATATTTTGAAATTATTTATTGGCTAGAGGAAGACCTGAAAAAAGAATAAATCGCGAGGTAATCAAGCAAAACATAGATGTATGTCAAGAGGAAAAGAGAAGAGAAAATGTTATTATTGTCACAAGGAATGACATCTTATTAAAAATTGTCATCAATTGAAAAATAAGAATAAGAACCAAGAGAATGATGAAGGACAAAGCTTAGCTAATATCCATGAGGGATATGATTCGGCAGAGGTCTTAATCGTCTCTAAAAATACTCTCATAGATGAGTGGATTCTTAACTCCGGATGCTCCTACCATATGACCCCTTTGTAAGAATTACTTCGTTGAGTTTGAAGAGTTCGATGTAAGTAAGGTCTTTATGAACAATAATCAATGTTGTCAAGTCAAGGGGATTGGTTCAGTTAGACTAAAATTTTATGATGGTATTGAGAGGATACTGCATAATGTTAGATTTGTACCAAGATTAAAGAGAAATTTGATTTCTTTTGGTCAGTATGATAAATGTGGGTATAATTACGTTACAAATCAGAGGGTGGAGTTTTAAAGATATATAAGGTATCTTTGATAAAATTCAAAGGTTTTTTGAGAAATGGTTTGTATGTTCTACAAAACTCATTACAAACTTCAAGTTGTGCAAATGTTGTTTTAGACCAAGTTGAAAGAGATACTATTTTATGGCATAAGAGGATGACACACATCTCACATAGAGGACTGGTGGGATTCCATAAGCAAGGTTTGTTTGGAAAATTCAAACTTTTTGAATTGCCATTTTGTAAACATTGCACTCTAGAAAAATCTAGAAGAGTTAAATTTTATAAGGGAGTGCATTGGTCCAAGGGAGTTTTTGAATATGTTCACTCAGATCTTTGGGGACCAGCTAGAGTATCAACCCTTGAGGTAAATATTTTATGAGTTTAGTAGATGATTTCTCAAGAAAATTGTGAGTGTTTTGAAAAACAAAAAGTGATGCCTTTTATACTTTTACTCATTGGAAAGCTTTAGTTGAAAACCAAACATGTAAAAAAGTAAAAGTATTAAGGACTGATAATGGTCTTGAGTATCTTAATGATAACTTTGTAAATTTCTATTAAAAAAAAAGCAGGAATTAAGCAGCATAACACAGTACCTTATACACCTCAGCAGAATGGTTTAGCATAGAGGTTCAATAATAGTACATTGTTGGAGAGGGTGAGGTGCATGTTTTCAAATGCAAAACTTCCTAAAGTTTTTTGGGGAGAGACAGTTGCCACAACAACTTATTTGATTAACATAAGCTGTTCATCAACCCTGAATATGAAGACTTCATTGGAGATTTGTACAGGTAAACCACCCAACTTAAACCACTTGAGAGTTTTTGGGTGTGCAGCTTATGCACACATTCATCAAGATCTTGAACCTCATTCAAGAAAGTGTATCTTTCTTGGTTATCCTTCAAAAGTAAAATGATATAGATTATGGTTGGTTTAGCCAGGTGAAAGAATATGTATTGTCTGCAGGGATGTGAAATTTGATGAAACAAATTTCCCATGGGAGCAGTCAGGTAGTCTCAGTTATGGTAAAACAGGGGATTTGTCATCAATTTTTTTTAGATTGAGTTAGAAAATTCTCAAGTTGAAGGTACATCTAAAGGTAACACATCAGTTGAACAACTAAAGGAAATTGGAACTGAAATTCAGCAAGAGTTGGAAACTTCTGAAACACAGCAGCCTGAGAAAAATATTTCTTTTGAAAATGAAAGTGGGGATTCACAGTTGACAAATTACCAATTGGCAAGAGATAGGAAAAGAAGAGTCACTCGACCTCCATCAAGATTTGATGAAGCAAGTTTTGCAGCGCTCATCATAATGATTTGAGAGCTTATGCTTTGAACTGTAATGAAGGAATTCTTAGTGATGAACCAACCAATTACTTTGAGGCAGTGAATTCAGAACAAAGTAAGGAATGGTATGATGAAATGTGTGAGGAGATGACTTCATTACATAAAAATGAGACTTGAGAATTGACAGAAAAACCATATGATCACAAACTTGTTGATTGTAAATGGATTTCTAAAATCAAGACAAGTTTGAGTGAAAATGATCATCCAAGGTTCAAAGCTAGACTAATTGCTAGAAATTTCACACAAAAATATGGAATAGACTACAATGAGGTTTATTCACCTGTGGTAAGACATTCCCCTATTCATGTTTTTATTTCGTTGGTAACTCATTTTAATTTGGAATTGGAACAAATTGATTTTACTACAACTTTCTTATATGGAGATTCAGAAGAAGACATATACATGAATTAACCTCAAGACTTCATAAAAAAGGGAAAGAACATTTAATTTGCAAATTGAGAAATTCTCTTTATGACCTTAAGCAATCACCAAGACAATGGTATAAGAGATTTGGTAATTTTATAGTCAATTGTGGTTTCAGTAGAAGTGTTTATGATAGTAGTGTTTATGTGAAGAAAGATTCAGATCATGTGTTAGTATTTCTTCTTCTTTATGTTGATGATATGTTGATATCATCTCAAAATATGTCAGAAATAATATGTTTGAAGTCTGAATTGAGTAAAGAGTTTGCAATGAAAGATTCAAGAAAGATATTTGGTATAGACATTCTAAGAGATAGAGTGATGGAGTGCATGTAGAGCAGCGGAAGCGAGACGGATCTATGGCACTCTAATTTCATCAATTTAGCTAAATAAGAAACATGCTCAAAGCTTTGAAATAAAAGGAATTAGAACACATACCTCTTGTAGTTCTAAAGACTTCTATTCCGATGCTCGAATCTCTTCACGAACCCTTCAAAGCTTCTCTCGAACTCTCCGAGAACCACCTCCGGTAGTCCCGCTATCATCGGGCCGAGCAACGGAGTGGTGGGACTCCTTTATGAAAGAAAAAGTTTGGAAGAAGAAGATGGGAAGATGAAAGTGATGAGGATTTTGTGAGAAATATCTAACACTTAGCTTTCTAATTTCTCAAGTAACATGAACTCTTCATGCTCATCCAAATATTCAAACTCTTTGAAAATTCATCAACCTCAAACCATTTGAACTTCATCCAATTTATAGGCAATGCACATTCAACAAACTCTTTGCTTAGCATGACACCTCAAATTGGATGGATTAGTCTTCAACGAAGTATTCCAAAATTGATGAGTTTATGCATGTGGTTGGTGATTCACAATCCACTTCACAACTTGGATAAACCCACTCAACTTGGATAAATCCACTCAACCTGGATAAATCCACTTGACTTGGATAATCCCACTTGTAATATTTTGTCATTTTAAAATTAATTCATAATTAATTTTAATAAACAAAATTAATTTTAATTAATTAAACTCTATAATTAATTATATTATTATTCAATTACATATCAAATATTAATTAAATAATAAGACTAATCTCGGTTTCTTAAACCGAATCATCACACATGAATCTCTATTCATGTTTTAGACCGATCCCATATTTAAATCATATTTAAATATGTCCATCATTTTTCCAAAACTGAATTTGAATAAATTCAAATTCTTTTTCTCTCATATTGTTACACGGCTTAATCTGAGCTAGCCAGGAGAACCTAAAGAACCTACAGATCATGAGCTCCAACGATACGAGATTAACCGGCCAAACTCTTTAACCAAGCTAACCAACATTCGTTAACCCCCGGAGACTCCACTAAAGTCCAAGGGTTGCACTCTCCTCACCGTAGATATATTTCTGTCCTCTTGATATAACCATCATCAGTAAGTCGATCCTTCACAGGTCGTTCGTAATTACAGCTGGGTCAAAATAATCGTTTTACCCCCGTAATTACATCTTGTTCCTTAAGTCCCACTGATCCTCTAATGAACTATTGGTTTGTGGTTCAACCACCAAACCGATTGGTAAGTGATCTCATCACTATACCAAGTCTCTCTCGGGCCAATGAGAGGGTGAGATCCCTAGTTCAAGACCCGGAGTCAGCACTTAAGGGAACATCCTCTCTACTAATCCCTAAAGGCGGGTAGGAGTGAATTCCATCTCGCAGGACTATGTTCCCAGCTACCTACCCGGTCTTATCCCCAAGATGGTAGGCTTATTGAGTCGGCGATCTCGGGCCACTCTCACTCATACAAGTCAAAAGATAAGCCCGAATAAACAGGAGTTCATAGCGTGCTCAGGATTCAGATCGAGTTACCTAGGTCATCATATGAAAAAGTCGGTCTTTACAGTAAACGGAGTTGTAAAGAAAGAGTGACTTTATTTCGCGGTTTAGTCTTATGCAAACTCATTGCATAGGACGGCCCCACTCACATGTCTCCACATGAACGATTTTGGATCACATCGTTTGTACTATACAAAGTGGGCCACGTCCAATAGTGTCCCCAGGATAAGGTACCCAGCCTTATCCCAATACTATAGACCGTTCTGGCTATTACTTGAACTTGATCCACAATCATGTCACACATGAAGTTCAAGTATACAATCTATAGCCATGGGTTCTTTGTTTATCGGAGTTAGGTTAAAAGTAAAAATAATTCACTTTATTCAATAACAACTTTATTGTAAAATAGAATATACATTCAGTTTACAAACCACGAGTTTTAGGACATAAAACCCAACATAGAGTTGCTGACAAGTTGCTTGTTACTCAGAGTAGTTACTTTGAGAAATTAATGAAGAGATTTCACATTGATTCAACCAAGTCAGATGAAGGTATTGTTGAAATGTCAAAGGATCCTTACTTAATAATGCAGTGGGTTGTTTGATGTATGGTATGACATGTACTCGACCAGACTTTGCACATGCTTTGAGTGTAGTCAGCAAATTTATGAGTTGTCCAGGGGAGCCACATTGAGAAGTTCTAAAGTGGATTTTGAGGTATGTCAAGGGAACATCATACAGTGGCTTGATTTATACAGAAGAGAGTTTTGATGTATCTTGTTTATAAGGTTTCGTGGGTTCTGATTTTGCTGCAGACTTAGATAAAAGAAGGTCCATTACTGGTTTTGTGTTTAAATTGTATGGAAATACTATTAGTTGAAGATCATCTCTCCAACCAGTGGTAACCTTGTCTACAACAGAGTCAGAGTATGTTGCTCTTACAGAGTTAGTAAAAGAAGCAATTTGGCTTAGGAGGTTAGTGTCAGACTTGATTAATTGGTGATATTCCTGTACCAATTGTTTATTGTGATAATAGTCAAAGTCCCTCGGTATTGTCTAAAAATCCTATGTGTTTCATGATTGAACTAAGCATATTGATGTTAAGTTCCATTATTTCAGAGATATGGTGGTTAAAAAGGAGGTGATGCGGGGGAAGATTGCTTCTAAAGACAATGCTACAGATATGTTTACAAAGTCTTTCACCGATTTGAGGTTGTTGTACCTGTGTGACCTACTTAAAGTAGGTATTGGCTAATTTTTGTTGAATTTTATGTAGTTCTTGATGAGTTAATGTTGCTGCTATTTTCATATTAAGCTTGGATATGTCTTGATTCAAGAGGGTGATATGTTAATGTTGATTCAAGATATATGGCAAAATTGTTTCCGAGTGTGACACATATCAAATTGGTTACCGGAGAGAGAAGAATGTGCAGTTTTGTTTTGTAGGTGAGGTTAGAGTGAGAAAATTATGGGAAGTTAAAGATTTAATTTTCTCTCTCTCATATTTCTTCTCTCATCTTTTTCTATAAATCATACAGAGTGTGTGAATTGTACTTTTTTGGGGCTTTTCTTTTGAGAGATTATTTCTCTCTGGTTTGTTCTTGGTTTTGTGGAGCAGTAAAGAATAAATTTATCTTGCACAGTGGATGTAAACCTAAATGGTTGAACCACCATAACCCTCGTGTATTCTTTTTCTTCCTTATCTTCTTGTTTATTTTCAGCACTCCATTTTCTATTTTGAATTGTTGATTTTAGGAATCAAACATAACACATATTACATGGGTTTTTTTCTAGTGATTCTTAGAATTTAATTTTTGTGAATGTTCGAAGTGGGAATGAAGTGAGTATCAAGGCTGAGTTGGTGAAGGAAGTGATGAGATTTGAAGGAGATCTTGTTTGGGAAAAATCAAAGCAGGATAGAATAACTCCAAGTAAATTGATGGACTCCAAGCTTGCAGAATTGGGATGGAATCCAAATATTCCTCAGTAGGATGGCCTTGTGGAGACTCAAAATGTGCAGCAATGAACAAAGAAAAGAATAGGTGAGTCCACCAAATTTTGTTTATCTTACTACTAGTAGATTGAGCCAGTTTGTAATTATACAATTGAAAAAAAAATACAGATTTGGGAAACTTTTTACATTTATGGGTTTTATTACCTTTCTTTGGCCTTGGATTTTGTTGTTAGATTTCAATCAAACAAGGGAGATGTTCTTCTATTATATTTTTTATTACTCGAACTCAACTGTGGACTGTGGTATCAGTTTGATTTATGTGGCTTAAATTGTGAATAACTAATATGAAATGAGAGGAAATGACATTGCATAGTTTTGAATTCTAACTTCTTATTCTCATAAAGCTTAGGTTATTAGGGGTAAATTTATCGGTTGAAGGTAAGTTTCACTTTAAATATAAGATTATCATTTTTTTGTGATTGGTTTGATATGGGTGATTCTCCTTTTCACTCTTATGTTAATTTAGATGTAACATCTACAGGACTGAACTTGGGTGTTGTTTGCCTGAATATAGTTTCTTAATTTCATCCAAAAATTCTAAAGTTATATTTTTTATTTTTTCTTGTTTGTAGTGGTGTAAGGCCGAATATCTCTGCTGGTTGCTGGGTTTGATGACAATGATCCTCAATTATATCATGTAGATTATCTCTCATGTCTTGATAAAATAGTAATATATTAAATGCTAGGAGGCTTTTGTAGTTATGATACATACGAATTAATTTGTGTGAAAATGAATATATTTCAATGATATATAAAACTTCTTATTTCAATGATATTACATATTGTGTCCAACTTGGAGTGCTTTATTTTGGTTACATGTGTATTTGTAGGTATGTTCATCGGTTAGTTTTATGGCTTTGGTGAACCAGGAAATACAAATTCATCAAAGTCATGGAATTTAATAACAATGACAATTAGAAATATCATTTTATTCAGATTTACGACACTAAAAGAATATCATAAAAACATATTTTCCGACACAAAAATCATGTCATTCAATTACATTTGTTGACACAAAAAAGTTGCCGTCTTAAACCTATTATTGATCGTAAAAACATGACGTTGTTATCATATTACTCTGAATATATGTCATTATTGACATTTTGTTGACAAAAATTTACTATCATTAATATGGATAAGTTGACAAAAATATGATATGCGTGAGTTATTTAGTGACAATGTTTAAGTGTCGTCATAAAATAATGTCTCTTGACGATGAACAATAGTCATTAATCGTATTATGAAGACAGAAAAAAAAAGTGTCAATAAACAATGATGATTTTTGGGTTCTGTCATCTATAGAGTAAAGACGACATCAATTATGACGACTAAAAAAAATTGTCATCGAATGGGTTGATGACAGTTTTTATTTGTTATTAGATCCTATTGTAGTAGTGAAATTCTATAATTCAACGTAAACAGGAACAATTTAAATATACTCTGGATGATTTAAACATTGAAAAATCTCTAAAAATTACAACAACGTGTAAATCACCAACACAAGCTAGTAAACATTATAGAAAATCTATAACAACTTTTGAAAATGTAAACACAAGTTTGTAAAATTTATCACCAAGGATGTATCCAATCTCTACTCATACTGGCGTAAAGTAATCTCAATACGCATAGAAGAGCAATCTCCGTCAAACTATCCATCGAGTAATCTATAGGTACATAACAGAGCCTCTATCATGCGTGCATGCAGAACTGCCCTTAAGGGCTAAGCACCCTAATACACGGCCGGAAACCTATATATCTACTATAGTAGGTCACAAAGACCTATCTATCTCTTGTATGTTGGGAATTACTAGCCTATGCGCGGAAAAATGATGATCTTTTACAAACCTTATCTTTTAATTTATTATCGTTTTACATTAATTGCAAAAAAGTTTTTATTATTATGAATTCATTTAATTTTGAATTCATTTTTGTTAAAACAGTTTTTGAATTAATTTACTTTAAAACGTTTTTTGAATTAATTCTGAATTAATTGTATTTAATATCTTAATTAATTCTTAATTAATTTTGATTGAAACTCTCAAATTCTTTTCTCTATTTAAATGAAGTTTCAAAGGACTTTTGAGGTATTCACTTTTCATTCACAAAAACTAATTCTGAGTATCCTACATTTGTCTTGATTCCAATCGTTCTCTCACGAGTGGACGTGAAAGTTGGATGTTGTGTTAACCTTGGGGAGCAACCGGCATAAACGATTCACACCGAGGTCGTGACGAGTTTTGCTTTCAAGACAGTGGTTTACCACGGCACAACAATTACCCTTTCGATTTCGTTCTGGTTGATCGACGTCCAACATCGTATACTATGAAAACACATTTCTCATAGCATACAGGTAATCACTATGGTGTATATAAATCTAGTGGTTTGAAAGTCGCTTTCTACATAAAACTCTTAAGTTCTCAAATCACTCTAAAATCATTTTATTTATGGAACAACAATTTATACTTTAAATCATGATCAGACTTATGTTTTTCTCTAAAAACAACATTTAATTATGTTTTCTCTAAAAACAACATTTCACAAGCTTGAGAGATTTCTCAAATAACATAAAACCCTCTGATTTCTCAAATAATCAGAAAAACATTTATAAACTCTCAAATATTCATCAAATATCTGAAATATTTCTCAAACCATAATTCCAACTAGTAACATAAAATCACTAGAAACTTTTAACAATTTTTGGAAATCTCAAAACAATTTCTCTAACTTCATACATAATCATATTTTTCTTGAAATTCCATAATAATAATAATAGTTAAAATGAACATTTCGCAAATTAACCATTTACAAAGCTTGAATAGTAAATGATATCAAACCCTATCCAAATCCTGAAATTTCAATAATCAATTCAGGGATCATTTTCTAAACTTTGTAATTAGAAAACCATAACACCATATATATATATATATATATATATATAAAATGAATTCAATTGTCAAATTCCTTTTAGAAAACCATAACACCATATATATATATATATATATAAAATGAATTCAATTGTCAAATTCCTTTTTTTTTTAGTACATTGGGGGTGGGGGGATTCGAACCACAGACCTCTTGGTCGTCAACACATACATATGCCGCTGAGCCATGCTCGCTTTGGCAATTGTCAAATTCCTTTAATACAAACAAAATTACACATTTTCTCTCATCTATTAATACCAAAAGTATTTTTTTTTTTATTATTATTATTTATTTATTTATTTATTTTGTCTTTTTTCCAATTAAATAATTACATTTTCTCTCTCATCATAACCAACTCTTTTTTCAAAATATTAATATTATTTTCTCCAAAATTTATCATCTTCAACTCACATGAATGACTCTTCAAATAACTCTTCTATCTCTTCAATAAATTCAATTTGTAACAAACCATTACTCTTCCAATATTCAATTAAATCACAGCCCACTTTCTCTCTCCCATCTCCTCAACCATCCTTCCTCGGTTCAAATTCAACCAATCTTTTTTCCTTTTTCAAATTCAAAATTCTTCTTTTCACTTCATCCAACCCCCTTCAATCTCCACCAATGACTATGACTTTAAGGCTCACCATATTATTTTTCGGCACTTGAAGATTCTACCAATTTTTAGGGGAGTACCCTCCACAATAGGTATGATATTGTTCACTTTGGACATAAACCCTCGTGACTTTGTTTCTAGTTTCACCGAAAACGTCTCATACCAATGGAGATTTTGTTCCTGATATAATATGGTATGAGCATCCGGAGTCAAGAATCCACTCATCTCTAAGAGTGTTTTCAGAGACTGTTAAGATCTCTGCCGACTCATATCCCTCATGGATATTAGCTGAGCTTTGTCCTTCATCATTCTCTTGGTTCTTATTCTTATTTTTTAATTGATGGCAATTTTTAATAAGATGTTCTTCCTTGTGACAATAATAACATTTTCTCTTCTCTTTTCCTCTTGACATAGATCTATGTTTTGCTTGTTTACCTCGTGATTTATTCTGTTTTTTCAGGTCTTCCTCTAGCCAATGATAGTGACAAAGAATCTCTACCATATTTAATTGCAGTTTTTACCTCTTTGTAATTATCAAGCAATGAATTTAGAAGAACTATCGTTTGATTCTCATCATCAAGTTTCTCTCCCGTGTTGGTTAAATTCATGCATATCTTGTTATCATCATCTAAATTCTCTTAAAGTGTTTTTTTATGATTCCATCTTGTACCCAAAGAACTTTTCTTTAAGGTAAATTTTATTTGGTAATGACTTACTCAAATAAAGGGTTTCTAATTTCTTCCAAAGCTCTACAGGTTTTTCAACATCATTCACTTGTCGAAGTACATTATCCGCTAGGTGTAGGATCATAGTACTATATGCTATCTCTTCCATTTCTAATTTATTTTCTCCTGTTAATGTCAATGGCCAAGTGTCAGGTTTATAATAATTTTGAACTAGAAGGGCTTCAATTTGTTCCTCCAAAGACAAAAACCACTTTTCCCATCAAACCTATCTAATCAAACTTGGCAGACATTGTCGAAATACAAACCAAAAAGCAAATTCAGCAAACACCAACTGAAAACCAGTCACATACGAAACGGAGACAACAATTGAGAATTGATGAAACAACAATAAAAAAAATCTGATCTGACAACCAAATAATAAAACAGAGCACAATAACAGAGAAAGAAAATTATGACCAAACTAAAAAACTCTGCTCTAATACCATTTATTATGTTTGATACCTAAAATCAACAATCCAAAACAGAAAATGGAGTGATAAAATAAACAAGAAGATAAGGAAGAGAAAAAGGCAATCCAAAACAAAAAATGGAATGTCCAAAATAAACGAGAAGATAAGGAAGGAAAAGAGAGTACACAAGGATTATAGTGGTTCAACCATTTAGGTTTACATCCGTTGTACAAGATGAGTTTATTCTTTACTCCTCCACAAAACCAAGAACAAACGAAAGAGAAATAATCTTACCAAAACAAAGCCCCAAAAAAGTACAGTCCACATGCTCAGTAGGATTGATGGAAAAATATGAGAGAGAAAATTAAATTTTAACTTCACACAATTTTCTCACTCTAACACCACATACAAGCCAACAAGAGCATAGCTCAACCGGCATAAAGTATGAACTATGAGCGAGATGTCTCAAGTTCAAATCCCCCTCCCCACATGTTGTCAAAAAAAAAAAAAAAAAAAAACACCACATACAAAATTGCACTCTCCTCTCGGTAACCAATTTGATATGTGTCATACTTCATATGGGCTTTGCCATATATCTTGAATCAAAATTAACAATATGATTTTTCATTATTTCTTCCTAAACTAACCGAACAAAAAAATACTCATAAAGAAAGACCTTACATTATGTCAATTGGGTGTTCCGTGGGCACTTAGATCTTTTCGATCGAAGAAGATGTTGAGGATACGAGGTTGTTTGAGCGCTCATGTCAGTTGAGCGCTCTTGTTGACACTCCTACTACAATCTTCTTCTTTTTTTTCTTCGTAAAAAACTCGTGCTCCTACTCCTATTTTAAAAAGACATATTTAGTTTTGAAGTTATATTATCAACTTGAACGTGACAACATCCTATTATACCTCTACTTTAACTTTAGGATTTTATATCCTAATCATTGTTGTAACTTACTCCCACTATAAAATGATCCAAATAAGAAGAGTTGAAATTGAACTTATTCAAAACTTGAGGAATTAAAACTCCAAGGTTTAAACATGCTGATATTCTGCGTTGAACGCATCCTTCGTTTATGGAATGCAAGCCATCTTCTAACTCAACTTGGTGACACAGCCAACTTGGAATGCGGCATGTCAATCTTTGTCTCAATTGATTCACAACTCAATTGATTCACAAGAGTTCAAACGTATTGTCATAGGGTTTAGAAACAGTTATTCGGATGGTACACGTCTCTTATTTCTGTCTCTTATATTACTTGAAACAATGAAAATGTTGAAAATTCTTAAAAAATTGCTGCAGTTCTTGTTACGGTGACGAATTTACAAGTGAAGTTCTCAACTGCATTGAAAGTGATTATTCTTACCACAACGGTATTGTCTTTTTTAACCTTGTTAATTTCATATGTATGATCGAAACGTCTAGGAACAAATTTGTTGGAATGCCTTGAATCTGTTATGACACCCTCTACAACTGGTCGGTACGGGGTCTCGCTGACTTCAGCCGCCCCAATCTAATCATATGTAATTATCTCTCTTATTTCGTAATAATACTGTTCTTCCTTCTGCCCGTGGACGTAACTAACACGACGTTAGTGAACCACGTAAATCTTGTGTCATTTTCTTTTGCGCTTACTTATTATTTGTTTGATTTATCGTAACAAAATTCAGGGTGAAATAGTTGTCCGTTGATGTTGTGCAGGAAGGACAATTCAAAATTAGAGGTATTGAAGATGGAATAGAAAGTAAATACCGAATCAGTCTTAGTCCCACGACATTTTTTCATGATTTGACATCTCAGAAAGGGTAATCTTGGTTCGGACAACCAAAGCTGGATGTGTAATCAATTTTCCTATTGACTTGACCACTCGATTTGAGATCTATTTTCCTTGAATGTAACATGGAAAAACTAAGTCTACATACAATTTTTGATGATTTTATTTGATATTGTTTTTGTTAAGGACAACGAACATCTACATATCTACGTATTCGTATGATATTGTTAGGAAATATAGACTATGATTCAATTGTTAAGGTAAATTAGTTCAATTTCTTAATAGTTCTCTCGAGAGAGCATTGAAAGGGTCGAAAATTGACCGTGAAAATACATGCATATTAATGTGATGGTAGTTCTTATTAGAATGTTATGGTTCACTTTCTTAATCAACAATATAGAATTCTAACATCCCACCCTTGAATGGACTTTGGAGAATCATTATTAATATCTTCTTGGTAACCATGTTAACACAGGAACAATTTTTTTCCTAAAGTTTGTTGAAAATTATATACACTTGTATAAAAAGTGCTTAATAATTTGAATCTCTGTCAATGTTAGTACAAAAAGTTGGACGTCAACAACAAGGTTCGAACCTACATGGGCAAAGCCCAACAAATTTCAAGTCTGTCTACTTAACCACACGAACATCTACATATCTACCTAAGGATATCTAATAGGAATAAACCAACTACAGTCCTCCGCTCTACCAACTGAGCTAAGGTTGGTTTGTTTGTTGCACTAAACCACCAATGGTTTAAGGATATTTGTTTAATTCAAATTTGCAATAAAAGATTAGGATCTCGTTTAATTATCAATGGCAATCAAATAAAATACTTTAAAGTTTATATATGTTAAACATCTCATTTTGTATGTTTCTTTTATTAGGCATTAAAGAACACTCGCTAGCGCAATGGTTTATTAACTTCGACAAAGTCCTCTTCATTTAAGATTTGTATTTTAAAATTCTAATCATGTCAAACAAAATAATAATAGTAATCAAATAAAGATGCCTGGAAAGTAGGAGTATTTTCACAGATGACCACCCAAGAGTTTCGTAATATTTTTGGACTCTCGCTTCGAAAATAATGTTTTTTTGCTGCTGACGTCATCAACATTTCACTTTTTCGAGCACGAGCACCATCGCGAGGAAATGTTTTGTAATACCCTTTGCTGAGCACGAGGATACTATAGTGGCTCCCTCACGGTCGTGCTCAACGAAGTGTATTAGCAGATTTTTTCCTCGCTATCGTTGTCAGCAAACGTGTGTTCGTGTTCACCAAGAGTAAAAGAAACATGTGTTTTAAAAAATCGAGTCAATTTGACATTAGGACCCCCGAGAGGAGTCATATGTGAAAAAACCCTGACTTTGTCGAAGTTTAAAGTTTAGAGACTAAATTTATAATTTAACCTAGAAAAAACAAACAAACCAACTTGTTTAGTCTTAATCAATACATCATGTCAGTTGAGATCTTGTTGGCACTCGTAGTCCGAAAAAACTCGTGGTCCTATATTTTAAAAAGACATATCTAGTTTTGAAGTTATATTATCAAGTTGGTGACATCATTATTATATGTCCTAATCATTGTTGTAATTGAACTCCCACTATAAAATGATCGAAAACTTGAGAAATTCAAAGGCTCCAAGATTTATCATTTCCTTCTTGAATGAGCATGTTGATATTCCGCATTGAACGCATCCTTAATCAACTCAATGCCCAAAAGCCTATCTCGGAGGTCAGGTTAAAGGTAGAATGGATCCTCGCATACTCCATGGAAGTCAATCCGATTATGCTCGGTCCTGTGAGCAGAAATTCGGAGTCCATTGGGGCACCTCGATGGACCCCACCGTCAGCAAACTCCTTCAAGTTGAACATTGATGCGGCATTTCGTCCCTCCCTTCGCAGAACAGGTCTTGGTGCTATTATTCGAGATGATGAAGGCAAGATTGTGGTGGCTAGCTCTGAATCGATGGATGTTCGGTTGGATCCCCTCTCGGCTGAAACAATGACGATGCTCCATGGACTTCCGATGGCTGAACGAAATGGCATATCTAGCTTGTGTATTGAATCAGATGCCCAACAACTAGTCAAAGCAATAAATTCAAGTGAGCTGATGTCTTCTCCACAGGGGGCATTATCCATGAGATTCGAAGGGTCCTTCTCAGCTGTAATGTTAATGGCATCCACCATATCCCAAGGACCACAAATAAACCAGCCCATGGTTTAGCGGGTTGGGCATTATCTAATGGGTCTACTTGTTGGTCTGTTAGTTTTTCAAATTGGCTATTAAGCTTTGTTTGTAATGAGTGTAGCCGTTTGGGCATTGAAAACATCTAAATGAAGCATTTTTCATCTAAAAAAAAAAAAAAGTTACAATGTTGGTCTTCCGCCTTGAACGCATCCTTAGTTTTTTTTAATGCCACAGCCCATGTTCATCTTCTCCTACTTCACCCAATTAAAGGAAAGTTAGTTAGAGTCGCGAACAAGAGAAATACTTGTATGGGCGACATGTATGACCAAATTAAGCTTAATTCTGCATAAATGTAGCTCAATTAAAGATGAAAAAATCTCACTTAAGGTCTGACGTTGCCACACAAAGTTGCGAAAAAGTATATATAACGATACTTGTGTTTTCTGGACATGGCGAGACATGATTAAAGAAGTATGATTGTGACACGTGGCACTGATCTCTTGGTGATGTCAAATGACTAAGTTTTCTAAAACACGTTTTTTTACTTTCTCTCGTGATCAGCAAGTCCAAGTCTCCTCCCATTGTGAAAAGTACTCACGATCGTGCGGGAGAGGATTATAATGTCTTCGTGCTAAGCGAAGGGTACTACAGACTTTTCTCTCGCGATTGTGCTTAGTGTAGTGCTGAGCACGATAGAATGTAGTGCTGAGCACGATAGAACCAATGCATTTCAGGGGCGCCAATTGACAGTGAAAATACATGCATATAATGGTAGTTGTTATTAGAAGATTAACATTTCTATTCAAGTAAAAGAAACTACCATTGAATGGACTTTGGAGAATCCATGTTAATTCACCACAGGAACAATTTTTTCCAAAAGATTGTTGAAAATTATATGCAAGCGCACTGCTTAATAATTTGAACGTCAATACTTATTACAAAACTTTTAATCGTCGACAGCAGGGTTCGAACCTGCGCGGGCAAAGCCCAACAGATTTCAAGTCTGTCTCCTTAACCACTCGAACATATCGACTTGTGATTTTTTTATGTTTCGTTTTATACCTATAAAGTCTTTTCTTTTAAAATGACTATATATATTATATTAAAAGGATGCTTTTCTAGAGTTGATTAGCAAAAGAGAAGTAATTAGTTGCCAACATGATCATAACTCAACCGACATAATGTATGACTTATTGACCAAAAGATAGAAGATGTTTGTATTACTAAAAAGAAAAACCCATAAGTTTACAAAAATTGGAATCAAAAGCAATAAAATCTCATAGCCAAGGAGGATGGGTAGTCCATTCCCATAAAAGAATGTCCAAAATTAAATAGGTGTTTATGGTGTTTGGTTGAAGAAGGATGGACTAAAGTACTATAATCCAACCATTTTTAAATACTACTATTTTTAGTAAAAAAATCTCTTAAGACCAAAAGAAGCTCAACTTGAACTAACCCTACAAAGCTCAACTAACCCTCCAATCTCTACCAATTCAACATCAAAAAAGTAAAAAATGCACAAACTCATTGACTTAAAATTAAAATCTTTGAAGTATTTAAAAAAAAAAAATGGAGGATGAATTGGATTAAATATGGGTGTACTCAAAATGTTAATGATTAAGGGCATGAGAAATGAGAAATTGTGTATACATTAGGGGCGATAAATATAAATATTGTGTATACATTAAAAGACAATAATTACTGTCTATTCGAAAAAAGAAAATATTGTGTATTCATGTGTCAAAAATTGTGTATTCAAAAATAAAAAAATAAAAATATAATTCATGTACCAAAATATTGTGTATTTGAAAAAAGAAAAAAGAATAAAATACGGTGTATTTGAGCTTCAATCGAACACTCATGAAATTACCTCACAAGCTAAACCACCTGTGAGAGATTGGAAAAATTCACCGCCTTAAGATTACCCAAAAAAAAAAAAAGACCCCACCCCCCGTCGATCCTCCCATTGAATCAAATCCCGCGCCGCGCTTCAATTTATGACGGCGAGACCCACACTCGAAAAAAGGAGACCACGTGGGCGATATATCAAGACCTTCGCCTGAGACCGACGTCATCTAGTTTTTCCTTCCTCACGAGATTACAATTTTTTTTCTTTCTCCCACACTGTGCAATATATCGAGACCTTCGCCTGAGACCGACGTCATCTAGTTTTTCCTTCCTCACGGGATTACAATTTTTTTTCCTTCTCCCACATTGTGCAATTTTCATCTTTAGTGACCACAAATAAATTCATTCCCAAAGAAAAAGAAAGAGAAAATTACCCTAATGGTCCCTCCGCTTTGAGTTTGGTAGCACTTGTCCCAAAGGTTTCAAATCCAACCATTATACCCTTGAAATTCGGATTTGGTTCGTTTTTTTTTTGTCTCCTCGTCAAATTTTATGTTAAGTCCTAACAGAATGCTCACCTGACACCTATTTTTAATTATTATTATTTTCTTTATTTCTTCTTCTTCTCCTTCCCCTTCTCCTTCCCCTCCGTCTTCCCTCTTCCCTCTTCCCTCCATCTTCTCCCTCCCTTGGTCCCTCCATCTTCTCCCTCCCTTGGTCGTCGAAGGCGTATCGTGAACGATTTTTTTTTCTCGTTTTCCTCTTCCCCTTCTCTTCTCTTTCTCCCTCCCCGTCTCCCCCGTACTCCCCTTCTTCCCCTCCACGATTTCAAAAAAAATAAAAATAAAATTACAGATCTGTATTATAAAAATGGGCATGGAGCAATTAAAAATATAGGAGGGGAAGAGGGAGAACAAAATTGTTATGTTGTCAACAATTTTTTTTTTTAATACAAAACTGTAATTTTTTTTTTTAAACGGGGGGAGGGAAAGATGGGGAGAGGGAGAGGGGAAGAGGAAAACGAAAAAAATAAAATTGTCGCCGACGATGACTATGGGAGGGAGAAGAAAGAAAGGGAAAAAAAATCAGTCGTCGGTGTACCGCCATCGACGACCATGAGTGGAAGAAGAGGAAGAAGGAGAAGGAACGAGGGAAGAAAAAGGAAAAATAATAATAATAATAATATATATTTTTTTATTTTTAATTAACCATAGGTGTCACGTCAGCATTCTGTTAGGACTTAACAGAAAAATTTGACGAAGGGACAAAAAAACGAACAAAATCCAAACCTCAAGGGTATAATTGTTAGATTGGAAACCTTGGGGACCCGACCCAAGTGCTACAAAACCCAAACTTGTAGGACCATTAGGGTAATTTTCTAAAAAAGAAACATGAACTCCTCCCAATAAAAAGAATGAAAAAAAATCCAATTAGATTCCTCAATTTTTTGGTGTACGAGGAGTGTGAGAGTTTGTTCTAAAACAACCCTACAATATACAATAAATGAGAAAATTTGATGAAGAGGTGGTTTTGTTGTGGATTAGGGTGAGCCATTTTTCAACAAGAGTGAAGTGACTTTGGTAGAAAACGACATAAAATAGAAGGCAAATGAGGAAGATTTAAGCAAAAAAACTCATTTGCTTTTGGAGATGAACCTTTTTACAAATAAATCCCACATAATATTTAAAGATTTGGAAATTGAGCAACAAAAGTCATCTGTTTCGTCTTTGTCTTTGCCACTGATCATGATTCTGCCAGCGGTAGTTGGTCGTCTGATTTTTGTAGTGACAGTAGTGAAGTAGCAATTTGGCCACACATTAGATTTGATGGTAGATTATCAAATAACACTTTTCACAAAATATTTAAAGATTTGAAAAGAAAATTTGAAAGAAGATTCTTAGCGAGGTTGTTCCATACACAATCCTTCAAAATAAGAGACTATTGAGTATGATTGAACTAGAGGGACAAAATGTTCAGGTAATGATTAATTTTGATCATGTGACAATGACATAAATCAGACATTATTTTTATTTTGACATTTTTCAAAATTCAACCCTCAAAATAGAATTTAGAAGGATTTCCCTCCCTTTTTTTCGACAAACTACAGCCCACTAGATTGTGAGCAATTTTAGGAATAACTAGATAAATGTACATAACTATTTTTCAGTTTTGATTGGTGTCCAAAAAGTTTTTGTATGACAAAAATGTTAATTATATTTAACATTGACCAACCGATTGCACTGAAGACTAAAGTACTTTCGAATTATCTTCATAAGATTTGTCTATTAACCTCCAAAACAATATAATTTGGTTATTACGTTTTTTTAAAAATACGTTATAACTAATTTTCCTAAATTGGAGATCCTCCAAAACAAATCGAAAAATTAAAATATTAAATTGAAGACTAAAAAAAAACAATCAGATACTGAAAAATTAAAATACTAAATTGGAGATCTTTCAAAATTATTATAAAAAACTGGGGTTTTTTTTTTATTTATGAAAATAATCAATAGTATGCAACTTTATAAACAAACTTTCATCATCGTCTAATTGTTGCGTTGTGTATGTGCCTGTAAATATAGAAGTACAATGTAATTAGCAGGGATAAAAAAATTACATGATAAAATTACACACTGTATCTGTAACACAGACAACGTATTTAAATACAAATGAAATGCCCTACCTGGACTATTCTCGATTAAGGCAGTATGAGAAAGTTCACGACCCGGCTTTGTTGTAACTGATGTTGACGCCGTGTTTCTTTTTCATGTATTCAATAATGTCCGTAGGCCAAATATGGACATTTTCGTTCATCCTAAAGCTGGATTTTAGCACTTACAATGTTGTTGCTTGGACTATGATTGTGTTTCACAATGTCGATGAAACATTGATGTTTGTCAAGATACGTATGAATTATCCATAAATCACCATTCTCATAACGAGAAGACCTAAGGTACCACCCACCATTGAAGAACCAATGACTTTTTGCTTGATTTGACGGTGCGAAGTTGAAATCGGTTTAAATGAGAAATTCATTGGAGAACAAACAATCAAGAGTTAGGGAGTGTAAAATACCTTTTATTCTTGGAAGCTGTTTTATCGGACAATGATGAATGTTGTAGTTTACCGGCAAGCGCAATGCGAGGTTTAATTAGGGTGAAATTTTCGATGGAGTAGACAATGAGAAAATGAGGTTTGTTAATAAATATAATCAATTAATATGTAGACTAATTAGTTCACTGTAAACGTGAATTCTGGGAAATAAGAAAATGAGTGTATCCAATCTATAAAATTTTGAAATTATATTTAAAAAAAAAATATATATATTATTATATTCTATTTAACTAAATTGAAAATAATTCAACACAAAATCTAATGTTTTTGGGAGGATTTTAATTTTAAAATAAAATTGGAAGTTAGGTAGTTGGAGTAATGCAAGGGCCAGCTCGTGGATACACGTTCTAGAATAGGGAGGCTATGGGGTTATTATCAAGAATAACCACACTGTCAAACAATTTATCAACACTAACGTTGATGGAGCGATATACGCAGCGGAAAACGATTTTGGACCGATGATACTCTAATTTTATCAATTTAACAAATAGAAAACATGCCCAAAAGACGGAAATAAGAAATTTAGAATACATACCCTTGATGCGGCATTTCATCCCTCCCTTCGCAGAACAGGTCTTGGTGCTATTATTCGAGATAATGAAGGCAAGATTGTGGTGGCTAGCTCTGAATCGATGGATGTTCGGTTGGATCCCCTCTCGGCTGAAACAATGACGATGCTCCATGGACTTCCGATGGCTGAACGAAATGGCATATCTAGCTTGTGTATTGAATCAGATGCCCAACAACTAGTCAAAGCAATAAATTCAAGTGAGCTGATGTCTTCTCCACAGGGGGCATTATCCATGAGATTCGAAGGGTCCTTCTCAGCTGTAATGTTAATGGCATCCACCATATCCCAAGGACCACAAATAAACCAGCCCATGGTTTAGCGGGTTGGGCATTATCTAATGGGTCTACTTGTTGGTCTGTTAGTTTTTCAAATTGGCTATTAAGCTTTGTTTGTAATGAGTGTAGCCGTTTGGGCATTGAAAACATCTAAATGAAGCATTTTTCATCTAAAAAAAAAAAAAGTTACAATGTTGGTCTTCCGCCTTGAACGCATCCTTAGTTTTTTTTAATGCCACAACCCATGTTCATCTTCTCCTACTTCACCCAATTAAAGGAAAGTCAGCTAGAGTCGCGAACAAGAGAAATACTTGTATGGGCGACATGTATGACCAAATTAAGCTTAATTCTGCATAAATGTAGCTCAATTAAAGATGAAAAAATCTCACCTAAGGTCTGACGTTGCCACACAAAGTTACGAAAAAGTATATATAACGATACTTGTGTTTTCTGGACATGGCGAGACATGATTAAAGAAGTATGATTGTGACACGTGGCACTGATCTCTTGGTGATGTCAAATGACTAAGTTTTCTAAAACACGTTTTTTTACTATCTCTCGTGATCAGCAAGTCCAAGTCTCCTCCCATTGTGAAAAGTACTCACGATCGTGCGGGAGAGGATTATAATGTCTTCGTGCTCAGCGAAGGGTACTACAGACTTTTCTCTCGCGATTGTGCTCAGTGTAGTGCTGAGCACGATAGAATGTAGTGCTGAGCACGATAGAACCAATGCATTTCAGGGGCGCCAATTGACAGTGAAAATACATGCATATTATTAGAATATTAATATTTCTATTCAAGTAAAAGAAACTACCATTGAATGGACTTTGGAGAATCCATGTTAATTCACCACAGGAACAATTTTTTCCAAAAGATTGTTGAAAATTATAAGCACTGCTTAATAATTTGAACGTCAATACTTATTACAAAACTTTTAATCGTCGACAGCAGGGTTCGAACCTGCGCGGGCAAAGCCCAACAGATTTCAAGTCTGTCTACTTAACCACTCGGACATATCGACTTGTGATTTTTTGATGTTTCGTTTTATACCTATAAAGTCTTTTCTTTTAAAATGACTATATATATTATATTAAAAGGATGCTTTTCTAGAGTTGATTAGCAAAAGAGAAGTAATTAGTTGCCAACATGATCATAACTCAACCGACATAATGTATGACTTATTGACCAAAAGATAGAAGATGTTTGTATTACTAAAAAGAAAAACCCATAAGTTTACAAAAATTGGAATCAAAAGCAATAAAATCTCATAGCCAAGGAGGATGGGCAGTCCATTCCCATAAAAGAATGTCCAAAATTAAATAGGTGTTTATGGTGTTTGGTTGAAGAAGGATGGACTAAAGTACTATAATCCAACCATTTTTAAATACTACTATTTTTAGTAAAAAAATCTCTTAAGACCAAAAGAAGCTCAATTTGAACTAACCCTACAAAGCTCAACTAACCCTCCAATCTCTACCAATTCATCATCAAAAAAGTAAAAAATGCACAAACTCATTAACTTAAAATTAAAATCTTTGAAGTATTTAAAAAAAAAAAATGGAGGATGAATTGGATTAAATATGGGTGTACTCAAAATGTTAATGATTAAGGGCATGAGAAATGAGAAATTGTGTATACATTAGGGGCGATAAATATAAATATTGTGTATACATTAAAAGACAATAATTACTGTCTATTCGAAAAAAGAAAATATTGTGTATTCATGTGTCAAAAATTGTGTATTTAAAAATAAAAAATAAAAATATAATTCATGTACCAAAATATTGTGTATTTGAAAAAAGAAAAAAGAATAAAATACGGTGTATTTGAGCTTCAATCGAACACTCATGAAATTACCTCACAAGCTAAACCACCTGTGACAGATTGGAAAAATTCACCGCCTTAAGATTACCCAAAAAAAAAAAAGACCCCACCCCCCGTCGATCCTCCCATTGAATCAAATCCCGCGCCGCGCTTCAATTTATGACGGCGAGACCCACACTCGAAAAAAGGAGACCACGTGGGCGATATATCAAGACCTTCGCCTGAGATCGACGTCATCTAGTTTTTCTCTTCACGAGATTACAATTTTTTTTCTTTCTCCCACACTGTGCAATATATCGAGACCTTCGCCTGAGACCGACGTCATCTAGTTTTTCCTTCCTCACGGGATTACAATTTTTTTTCCTTCTCCCACATTGTGCAATTTTCATCTTTAGTGACCACAAATAAATTCATTCCCAAAGAAAAAGAAAGAGAAAATTACCCTAATGGTCCCTCCGCTTTGAGTTTGGTAGCACTTGTCCCAAAGTTTCAAATCCAACCATTATACCCTTGAAATTTGGATTTGGTTCGTTTTTTTGTCTCCTCGTCAAATTTTATGTTAAGTCCTAACAGAATGCTCACCTGACACCTATTTTTAATTATTATTAGTTTCTTTATTTCTTCTTCTTCTCCTTCCCCTTCTCCTTCCCCTCCCTCTTCCCTCTTCCCTCCATCTTCTCCCTCCCTTGGTCCCTCCATCTTCTCCCTCCCTTGGTCGTCGAAGGCGTATCGTGAACGATTTTTTTTTCTCGTTTTCCTCTTCCCCTTCTCTTCTCTTTCTCCCTCCCCGTCTCCCCCGTACTCCCCTTCTTCCCCTCCCCACGATTTCAAAAAAAATAAAAATAAAATTACAGATCTGTATTATAAAAATGGGCATGGAGCAATTAAAAATATAGGAGGGGAAGAGGGAGAACAAAATTGTTATGTTGTCAACAATTTTTTTTTTTTAATACAAAACTGTAATTTTTTTTTTTTAAACGGGGGAGGGAAAGATGGGGAGAGGGAGAGGGAGAGGGGAAGAGGAAAACGAAAAAAATAAAATTGTCGCCGACGATGACTATGGGAGGGAGAAGAAAGAAAGGGAAAAAAAATTAGTCGTCGGTGTACCGCCGTCGATGACCATGAGTGGAAGAAGAGGAAGAAGGAGAAGGAACGAGGGAAGAAAAAGGAAAAATAATAATAATAATAATAATATATATTTTTTTATTTTTAATTAACTATAGGTGTCACGTCAGCATTCTGTTAGGACTTAACAGAAAAATTTGACGAAGGGACAAAAAAACGAACAAAATCCAAACCTCAAGGGTATAATTGTTAGATTGGAAACCTTGGGGACCCGACCCAAGTGCTACAAAACCCAAACTTGAAGGACCATTAGGGTAATTTTCTAAAAAAGAAACATGAACTCCTCCCAATAAAAAGAATGAAAAAAAATCCAATTAGATTCCTCAATTTTTTGGTGTACGAGGAGTGTGAGAGTTTGTTCTAAAACAACCCTACAATATACAATAAATGAGAAAATTTGATGAAGAGGTGGTTTTGTTGTGGATTAGGGTGAGCCATTTTTCAACAAGAGTGAAGTGACTTTGGTAGAAAACGACATAAAATAGAAGGCAAATGAGGAAGATTTAAGCAACAAAACTCATTTGCTTTTGGAGATGAACTTTTTTACAAATAAATCCCACATAATATTTAAAGATTTGGAAATTGAGCAACAAAAGTCATCTGTTTCGTCTTTGTCTTTGCCACTGATCATGATTCTGTCAGCGGTAGTTGGTCGTCTGATTTTTGTAGTGACAGTAGTGAAGTAGCAATTTGGCCACACATTAGATTTGATGGTAGATTATCAAATAACACTTTTCACAAAATATTTAAAGATTTGAAAAGAAAATTTGAAAGAAGATTCTTAGGGAGGTTGTTCGATACACAATCCTTCAATATAAGAGACTATTGAGTATGATTGAATTAGAGGGACAAAATGTTCAGGTAATGATTAATTTTGATCATGTGACAATGACATAAATCATACATTATTTTTATTTTGACATTTTTCAAAATTCATCCCTCAAAATAGAATTTAGAAGGATTTCCCTCCCCTTTTTTCGACAAACTACAGCCCACTAGATTGTGAGCAATTTTAGGAATAACTAGATAATGTACATAACTATTTTTCAGTTTTGATTGGTGTCCAAAAAGTTTTTGTATGACAAAAATGTTAATTATATTTAACATTGACCAACCGATTGCACTGAAGACTAAAGTACTTTCGAATTATCTTCATAAGATTTGTCTATTAACCTCCAAAACAATATAATTTGGTTATTACGTTTTTTTAAAAATACGTTATAACTAATTTTCCTAAATTGGAGATCCTCCAAAACAAATCGAAAAATTAAAATATTAAATTGAAGACTAAAAAATAACAATCAGATACTGAAAAATTAAAATACTAAATTGGAGATCTTTCAAAATTATTATAAAAAATTGCGGTTTTTTTTTTATTTATGAAAATAATCAATAGTATGCAACTTTATAAACAAACTTTCATCATCGTCTAATTGTTGCGTTGTGTATGTGCCTGTAAATATAGAAGTACAATGTAATTAGCAGGGATAAAAAAATTACATGATAAAATTACACACTGTATCTGTAACACAGACAACGTATTTAAATACAAATGAAATGCCCTACCTGGACTATTCTCGATTAAGGCAGTAGAGAAAGTTCACGACCCGGCTTTGTTGTAACTGATGTTGACGCCGTGTTTCTTTTTCATGTATTCAATAATGTCCGTAGGCCAAATATGGACATTTTCGTTCATCCTAAAGCTGGATTTTAGCACTTACAATGTTGTTGCTTGGACTATGATTGTGTTTCACAATGTCGATGAAACATTGATGTTTGTCAAGATACGTATGAATTATCCATAAATCACCATTCTCATAACGAGAAGACCTAAGGTACCACCCACCATTGAAGAACCAATGACTTTTTGCTTGATTTGACGGTGCGAAGTTGAAATCGGTTTAAATGAGAAATTCATTGGAGAACAAACAATCAAGAGTTAGGGAGTGTAAAATACCTTTTATTCTTGGAAGCTGTTTTATCGGACAATGATGAATGTTGTAGTTTACCGGCAAGCGCAATGCGAGGTTTAATTAGGGTGAAATTTTTGATGGAGTAGACAATGAGAAAATGAGGTTTGTTAATAAATATAATCAATTAATATGTAGACTAATTAGTTCACTGTAAACGTGAATTCTGGGAAATAAGAAAATGAGTGTATCCAATCTATAAAATTTTGAAATTATATTTAAAAAAAAAATATATATATTATTATATTCTATTTAACTAAATTGAAAATAATTCAACACAAAATCTAATGTTTTTGGGAGGATTTTAATTTTAAAATAAAATTGGAAGTTAGGTAGTTGGAGTAATGCAAGGGCCAGCTCGTGGATACACGTTCTAGAATAGGGAGGCTATGTGGTTATTATCAAGAATAACCACACTGTCAAACAATTTATCAACACTAACGTTGATGGAGCGATATACGCAGCGGAAAACGATTTTGGACCGATGATACTCTAATTTTATCAATTTAACAAATAGAAAACATGCTCAAAAGACGGAAATAAGAAATTTAGAATACATACCCTTGATGCGGCATTTCATCCCTCCCTTCGCAGAACAGGTCTTGGTGCTATTATTCGAGATGATGAAGGCAAGATTGTGGTGGCTAGCTCTGAATCGATGGATGTTCGGTTGGATCCCCTCTCGGCTGAAACAATGACGATGCTCCATGGACTTCCGATGGCTGAACGAAATGGCATATCTAGCTTGTGTATTGAATCAGATGCCCAACAACTAGTCAAAGCAATAAATTCAAGTGAGCTGATGTCTTCTCCACAGGGGGCATTATCCATGAGATTCGAAGGGTCCTTCTCAGCTGTAATGTTAATGGCATCCACCATATCCCAAGGACCACAAATAAACCAGCCCATGGTTTAGCGGGTTGGGCATTATCTAATGGGTCTACTTGTTGGTCTGTTAGTTTTTCAAATTGGCTATTAAGCTTTGTTTGTAATGAGTGTAGCCGTTTGGGCATTGAAAACATCTAAATGAAGCATTTTTCATCTCAAAAAAAAAAAAAGTTACAATGTTGGTCTTCCGCCTTGAACGCATCCTTAGTTTTTTTTAATGCCACAGCCCATGTTCATCTTCTCCTACTTCACCCAATTAAAGGAAAGTCAGCTAGAGTCGCGAACAAGAGAAATACTTGTATGGGCGACATGTATGACCAAATTAAGCTTAATTCTGCATAAATGTAGCTCAATTAAAGATGAAAAAATCTCACCTAAGGTCTGACGTTGCCACACAAAGTTGCGAAAAAGTATATATAACGATACTTGTGTTTTCTGGACATGGCGAGACATGATTAAAGAAGTATGATTGTGACACGTGGCACTGATCTCTTGGTGATGTCAAATGACTAAGTTTTCTAAAACACGTTTTTTTACTTTCTCTCGTGATCAGCAAGTCCAAGTCTCCTCCCATTGTGAAAAGTACTCACGATCGTGCGGGAGAGGATTATAATGTCTTCGTGCTCAGCGAAGGGTACTACAGACTTTTCTCTCGCGATTGTGCTCAGTGTAGTGCTGAGCACGATAGAATGTAGTGCTGAGCACGATAGAACCAATGCATTTCAGGGGCGCCAATTGACAGTGAAAATACATGCATATAATGGTAGTTGTTATTAGAATATTAACATTTCTATTCAAGTAAAAGAAACTACCATTGAATGGACTTTGGAGAATCCATGTTAATTCACCACAGGAACAATTTTTTCCAAAAGATTGTTGAAAATTATATGCAAGCACTGCTTAATAATTTGAACGTCAATACTTATTACAAAACTTTTAATCGTCGACAGCAGGGTTCGAACCTGCGCGGGCAAAGCCCAACAGATTTCAAGTCTGTCTCCTTAACCACTCGGACATATCGACTTGTGATTTTTTGATGTTTCGTTTTATACCTATAAAGTCTTTTCTTTTAGAGTTGATTAGCAAAAGAGAAGTAATTAGTTGCCAACATGATCATAACTCAACCGACATAATGTATGACTTATTGACCAAAAGATAGAAGATGTTTGTATTACTAAGAAGAAAAACCCATAAGTTTACAAAAATTGGAATCAAAAGCAATAAAATCTCATAGCCAAGGAGGATGGGTAGTCCATTCCCATAAAAGAATGTCCAAAATTAAATAGGTGTTTATGGTGTTTGGTTGAAGAAGGATGGACTAAAATACTATAATCCAACCATTTTTAAATACTACTATTTTTAGTAAAAAAATCTCTTAAGACCAAAAGAAGCTCAACTTGAACTAACCCTACAAAGCTCAACTAACCCTCCAATCTCTACCAATTCAACATCAAAAAAGTAAAAAATGCACAAACTCATTGACTTAAAATTAAAATCTTTGAAGTATTTAAAAAAAAAAATGGAGGATGAATTGGATTAAATATGGGTGTACTTAAAATGTTAATGATTAAGGGCATGAGAAATGAGAAATTGTGTATACATTAGGGGCGATAAATATAAATATTGTGTATACATTAAAAGACAATAATTACTGTCTATTCGAAAAAAGAAAATATTGTGTATTCATGTATCAAAAATTGTGTATTCAAAAATAAAAAATAAAAATATAATTCATGTACAAAAATATTGTGTATTTGAAAAAAGAAAAAAGAATAAAATACGGTGTATTTGAGCTTCAATCGAACACTCATGAAATTACCTCACAAGCTAAACCACCTGTGACATATTGGAAAAATTCACCGCCTTAAGATTACCCAAAAAAAAAAAAGACCCCACCCCCCGTCGATCCTCCCACTGAATCAAATCCCGCGCCGCGCTTCAATTTATGACGGCGAGACCCACACTCGAAAAAAGGAGACCACGTGGGCGATATATCAAGACCTTCGCCTGAGACCGACGTCATCTAGTTTTTCCTTCCTCACGAGATTACAGTTTTTTTTCTTTCTCCCACACTGTGCAATATATCGAGACCTTCGCCTGAGACCGACGTCATCTAGTTTTTCCTTCCTCACGGGATTACAATTTTTTTTCCTTCTCCCACATTGTGCAATTTTCATCTTTAGTGACCACAAATAAATTCATTCCCAAAGAAAAAGAAAGAGAAAATTACCCTAATGGTCCCTCCGCTTTGAGTTTGGTAGCACTTGTCCCAAAGGTTTCAAATCCAACCATTATACCCTTGAAATTTGGATTTGGTTCGTTTTTTTGTCTCCTCGTCAAATTTTATGTTAAGTCCTAACAGAATGCTCACCTGACACCTATTTTTAATTATTATTATTTTCTTTATTTCTTCTTCTTCTCCTTCCCCTTCTCCTTCCCCTCCGTCTTCCCTCTTCCCTCTTCCCTCTTCCCTCTTCCCTCTTCCCTCTTCCCTCTTCCCTCTTCCCTCCATCTTCTCCCTCCCTTGGTCCCTCCATCTTCTCCCTCCCTTGGTCGTCGAAGGCGTATCGTGAACGATTTTTTTTTCTCGTTTTCCTCTTCCCCTTCTCTTCTCTTTCTCCCTCCCCGTCTCCCCCGTACTCCCCTTCTTCCCCTCCCCACGATTTCAAAAAAAATAAAAATAAAATTACAGATCTGTATTATAAAATGGGCATGGAGCAATTAAATATATAGGAGGGGAAGAGGGAGAACAAAATTGTTATGTTGTCAACAATTTTTTTTTTTTTAATACAAAACTGTAATTTTTTTTTTTAAACGGGGGGAGGGAAAGATGGGGAGAGGGAGAGGGAGAGGGGAAGAGGAAAACGAAAAAATAAAATTGTCGCCGACGATGACTATGGGAGGGAGAAGAAAGAAAGGGAAAAAAAATCAGTCGTCGGTGTACCGCCGTCGACGACCATGAGTGGAAGAAGAGGAAGAAGGAGAAGGAACGAGGGAAGAAAAAGGAAAAATAATAATAATAATAATATATATTTTTTTATTTTTAATTAACCATAGGTGTCACGTCAGCATTCTGTTAGGACTTAACAGAAAAATTTGACGAAGGGACAAAAAAACGAACAAAATCCAAACCTCAAGGGTATAATTGTTAGATTGGAAACCTTGGGGACCCGACCCAAGTGCTACAAAACCCAAACTTGAAGGACCATTAGGGTAATTTTCTAAAAAAGAAACATGAACTCCTCCCAATAAAAAGAATGAAAAAAAATCCAATTAGATTCCTCAATTTTTTGGTGTACGAGGAGTGTGAGAGTTTGTTCTAAAACAACCCTACAATATACAATAAATGAGAAAATTTGATGAAGAGGTGGTTTTGTTGTGGATTAGGGTGAGCCATTTTTCAACAAGAGTGAAGTGACTTTGGTAGAAAACGACATAAAATAGAAGGCAAATGAGGAAGATTTAAGCAACAAAACTCATTTGCTTTTGGAGATGAACATTTTTACAAATAAATCCCACATAATATTTAAAGATTTGGAAATTGAGCAACAAAAGTCATCTGTTTCGTCTTTGTCTTTGCCACTGATCATGATTCTGCCAGCGGTAGTTGGTCGTCTGATTTTTGTAGTGACAGTAGTGAAGTAGCAATTTGGCCACACATTAGATTTGATGGTAGATTATCAAATAACACTTTTCACAAAATATTTAAAGATTTGAAAATTAAGATTTGAAAAGAAAATTTGAAAGAAGATTCTTAGGGAGGTTGTTCGATACACAATCCTTCAAAATAAGAGACTATTGAGTATGATTGAACTAGAGGGACAAAATGTTCAGGTAATGATTAATTTTGATCATGTGACAATGACATAAATCAGACATTATTTTTATTTTGACATTTTTCAAAATTCATCCCTCAAAGTAGAATTTAGAAGGATTTCCCTCCCCTTTTTTCGACAAACTACAGCCCACTAGATTGTGAGCAATTTTAGGAATAACTAGATAAATGTACATAATTATTTTTCAGTTTTGATTGGTGTCCAAAAAGTTTAAGTTTTTGTATGACAAAAATGTTAATTATATTTAACATTGACCAACCGATCGCACTGAAAACTAAAGTACTTACGAATTATCTTCATAAGATTTGTCTATTAACCTCCAAAACAATATAATTTGGTTATTACGTTTTTTTAAAAATACGTTATAACTAATTTTCCTAACTTGGAGATCCTCCAAAACAAATCGAAAAATTAAAATATTAAATTGAAGACTAAAAAATAACAATCAGATACTGAAAAATTAAAATATAAATTGGAGATCTTTAAAAATTATTATAAAAAATTGGGGTTTTTTTTATTTATGAAAATAATCAATAGTATGCAACTTTATAAACAAACTTTCATCATCGTCTAATTGTTGCGTTGTGAATGTGCCTGTAAATATAGAAGTACAATGTAATTAGCAGGGATAAAAAAAATTACATGATAAAATTACACACTGTATCTGTAACACAGACAACGTATTTAAATACAAATGAAATGCCCTACCTGGACTATTCTCGATTAAGGCAGTAGAGAAAGTTCACGACCCGGCTTTGTTGTAATTGATGTTGACGCCGTGTTTCTTTTTCATGTATTCAATAATGTCCGTAGGCCAAATATGGACATTTTCGTTCATCCTAAAGCTGGATTTTAGCACTTACAATGTTGTTGCTTGGACTATGATTGTGTTTCACAATGTCGATGAAACATTGATGTTTGTCAAGATACGTATGAATTATCCATAAATCACCATTCTCATAACGAGAAGACCTAAGGTACCACCCACCATTGAAGAACCAATGACTTTTTGCTTGATTTGACGGTGCGAAGTTGAAATCGGTTTAAATGAGAAATTCATTGGAGAACAAACAATCAAGAGTTAGGGAGTGTAAAATACCTTTTATTCTTGGAAGCTGTTTTATCGGACAATGATGAATGTTGTAGTTTACCGGCAAGCGCAATGCGAGGTTTAATTAGGGTGAAATTTTCGATGGAGTAGACAATGAGAAAATGAGGTTTGTTAATAAATATAATCAATTAATATGTAGACTAATTAGTTCACTGTAAACTGAATTCTGGGAAATAAGAAAATGAGTGTATCCAATCTATAAAATTTTGAAATTATATTTAAAAAAAAAATAAATAATATTATATTCTATTTAACTAAATTGAAAATAATTCAACACAAAATCTAATGTTTTTGGGAGGATTTTAATTTTAAAATAAAATTGGAAGTTAGGTAGTTGGAGTAATGCAAGGGCCAGCTCGTGTAGTGGATACACGTTCTAGAATAGGGAGGCTATGGGGTTATTATCAAGAATAACCACACTGTCAAACAATTTATCAACACTAACGTTGATGGAGCGATATACGCAGCGGAAAACGATTTTGGACCGATGATACTCTAATTTTATCAATTTAACAAATAGAAAACATGCCCAAAAGACGGAAATAAGAAATTTAGAATACATACCCTTGTAGTTCCAATTTCTTCAAGATCCACCGACCGTTCCTCGTCACGAACTCTTCTGGCCTCTTCTTACGAACGCCCCGAGGACCACCCGAGGTAGTCCCGCTATCCTCGGCACCGCGCAACGGAGTAGTGGAACTCCGAAAAGAGGAGAAAAAGAAAAGAAATAGAAAAGGAAGAAGAAGAGAAGAAGTGCAGAAGGTTCAGAGCTTTTTCAATTTTGAGTTTTTAAAAACTTCAGCGTAATCCAATACCCTCCCTCTCTCTTTAAGATTTATGCCCAAGATTCATATATATAGATATTAAATATAACTTTTTATATATATATATATATATTTAATTATTATTATTATTAAAAATAATAATAATAATTTTATTTATTAAACTTTTTAATAAATAAAAAATATATATATATATAATTATTAATTAAACTTTTTAATTAATAATTATTATTTAATTCAATATCAAATATTAATTAAATAATATGACTAAACTCGGTTTTCGGAAAACCGACTTTTTTACACATGAATTCTATTCATGTTTTAGGTCAATCTCATATTTAAATACGTACATTATTCTTCCACAAGCCGAATTTGAACAATTCAAATTCTTTTTCCTTTTAATTTCTCTTATACTGTTGCACGACGTTATCTGAGCTAGCGAGGAGAACCTAAATAATATGACTAAACTCGGTTTTCCGAAAACCGACTTTTTTACACATGAATCCTATTCATGTTTTAGGTCAATCTCATATTTAAATCATATTTAAATATGTACATCATTCTTCCACAAGCCGAATTTGAACAATTCAAATTCTTTTTCCTTTTAATTTCTCTTATATTGTTGCACGACGTTATCTGAGCTAGCGAGGAGAACCTAAATAATATGACTAAACTCGGTTTTCCGAAAACCGACTTTTTTACACATGAATCCTATTCATGTTTTAGGTCAATCTCATATTTAAATCATATTTAAATATGTACATCATTCTTCCACAAGCCGAATTTGAACAATTCAAATTCTTTTTCCTTTTAATTTCTCTTATACTGTTGCACGACGTTATCTGAGCTAGCGAGGAGAACCTAAATAATATGACTAAACTCGGTTTTCCGAAAACCGACTTTTTTACACATGAATCCTATTCATGTTTTAGGTCAATCTCATATTTAAATCATATTTAAATATGTACATCATTCTTCCACAAGCCGAATTTGAACAATTCAAATTCTTTTTCCTTTTAATTTCTCTTATACTGTTGCACGACGTTATCTGAGCTAGCGAGGAGAACCTAAATAATATGACTAAACTCGGTTTTCCGAAAACCGACTTTTTTACACATGAATCCTATTCTTGTTTTAGGTCAATCTCATATTTAAATCATATTTAAATATGTACATCATTCTTCCACAAGCCGAATTTGAACAATTCAAATTCTTTTTCCTTTTAATTTCTCTTATACTGTTGCACGACGTTATCTGAGGTAGCGAGGAGAACCTAAAGGACCTACAGATCATGAGCTCCAACGATACGAGATTATCCGGTCAAAACTCTTTCAACCGAACTAACCAACATTCGTTAACCCTCGGAGACTCCACTATAGTCCGTGGGTTGCACTCTCCTCACTGTAGATATATTATGTCCTCTTGATATAACCATCATGGGTAAGTCGATCCTTTACAGGTGTCTGTTATCACAGCTAGGTCTTTTAAACCGTTTAACCTTTGTGATACCTCTTGTTCCTTAAGTACCACTGATACCTCTCATGAACATTTGATTTGTGATCCAATCATCAGATCAGAATCCTCTTCACATAGAAGAGGATGAGGCCTCAATGTTTAAGCTCTGGAGTCAGCTATTAATGGAACACCTATCTACTAGACCCTAATGAGGGTAGAAGTGAATTCCATCTTGCCACATTATGTCCCCAGCTACCTATTCGAGTTTATCCCCAAGTTGGTAGGCTTATTGAGCGGGCGACCTGCCACTCTCACCCATACAAGTCTAAGGATACTCTCGAATAAGCATGAGTCCATAGCAAGCTCATGATTAAGAACGAGTTACCTTAGGTCATCAAAACTGATAAAGTCGGTCTCACTAGTAAACGGTGTTATAAAGAGAAAACGACTTTATCGTGGTTCTGTCATCAAAAGTGATAAAGTTGTTGACTTCCATCTAGAATAAGAATGCAACATAGTTGATTATCGGAATGGCCTTATTCAAAATTTTACTTGAAAAATAAATAATATCTAAATTAAAAAAACGCAGGTTTTAAAAAAATAAAAATAGTAATTATCTTAAAGGGTTGGTTGCACAAACAACAATCAGACCCAAAATAATTGCAAATATGGCAAAAAAGTTAGTGGCTATCACTGATAGACTCTATCGTTGATATATGACTATCATTGATAGACTTCTACCAGTGATAATTCTATCACTGATAGACTACTATCACTAACAAAATTCTGTAAAAAATTGAGGTGATAGACTTCTATTCGCGATACATCAGTGATAAAAATTGTCATATTTCCCAAATTTTAAAAGAAATGCTATATTTTTAATTATTTTACTCTAAATTGACATCTGTTACAATTTTTCTATCTTAAATGTCACTCATCTAAATTCAAATTTCAATTGCAGATTTTTTTTTCTTTCCAAATATTTTATCCTGATATAAATAATTTAAAGAGAAAAATGAATTCTTAAGATTTCTCAAATAGATTTAAAAATGTCTAATAATTAAGTTAAGTTTTTACATTTTTTAATACACCCGGGACCATATTGGACACAAAGTTGAAAGTTTATGATCTATTAAACGTTTTAATCAAGATTTTATTGGACACAAAATTGAAAGTTGAAGACTATTAGGCATTTTTAAATTTCAAGAATCTATCACACCTTCAAAGTTCAAAAAGTTATTAAACACTTTTTAAAGTTTAACGTAAACCAAGTTATACATAAACTTGAAAAAATAACGACTTGTAATTTAACAATTAAATTTCTATTAAAAATCTCATAAAAACCCATATTAAAAAAAAAAATAAGAAAACCTACACATCCCTCATCTTCTTTCTTTCCTCACCTCTTTTCTTTTTCTCTGTTTTATCTCTTCGTTGTATGTGGCGGATTCAGAACTTTATGTCAGGAGGGAGGCTTAATTGAAGATGATGATCATCTCTTTTTATGTGTGATTTTTTAAAATTTTAATTAAATAATGTAATTTCTTCTTTCGAAAAAATTTGTTCAAATTTTTAACTCATAATAAAAATTTGAAAACTTTCGATTGTTAAAAAAAAAAATTATTTTATAAAAGTTTAAATTTAAGATATTTTTTAGTACGTTTATATTTAGTATTTATTATATATATATATATATATATTAAAATTAAAGAAATGGGACGGGATGTTTTCTCTCCACTAGATGATTTTTAACCTTATTATGAACTATTTTTTTTTCCTTATTGTGAATTAAATTATTTTTTTAAACCATTTTGAACTAAATTGTTACATATTAAATTCAAACATTAAAATAATGAAAAAAATTCAAACATTAAACTGTTACAAAATTGGAAGTACAGTAGGTCGTTACAAACTAAAATTTACAGACTAAATTGTTATTTTTATAAAAAATTGAAGGATTAAAAATATTGTCTTTTATTTAATATATAAATATACAAAAAAAAAAAGAAAATTGAAATAAAAAGTATAATTTTAAAATTTTTTGTTTCATAAGAATTATAGCTTTTATGAAATTAATTTCTTTCAAAATAATTTAATAAAATTTAAAAATAGTGTTAGTTATTTTTCATTTGATATCAAGAAATCATAAGTAAACTAAATGAATAAATTAAACTAATATATATATATATATAATTTTATGTTATATTATACTATATTTATAAATGAATTTTAAAAGAAAACATGCCCATATGCTAGTTATTAATAGTAAAAAAGAAAAGAAAAAAAATATCACAAAGAAAAGAAAAAAAATATCAACAACAAGTGAGACCAATTCTACTCCTTAGTACACATGGAAAAGTCTATTGTGGGATCAAAGATTTGCTTAACAAAGGGATTAGGAAAAGAATTGGATTAGGAAAGGACACACTAGTCTTCGGGTGCCCTTAGTTACCAAAAGAAAAATTATTTCCCCCTGTTACTCCCCTCAACTCCGAACATGGCAACTTGATGGTGAGTAATCTGATAGCCGAAAGTGGAAGATGGGATGACCATTTGTTAAGTCAAGTATTATGCGAAGAGGATATTGAGATTATTCGAACTATTCAAATTTGCAAAACAAGCAGACCTGATCAATGGCTTTGGCATTATACAAAAAAATGGCGATTTCTCCACTAAGAGTGCGTACAAAGTATAGTTCCAATCCAAGTAGGTTTGAGACATGGTGGTCTGAGTTGTGGAAACTAAAAATCCCTAACAAAATTAAAGTTCTCACTTGGAAACATTTTCACAATATCCTCCCTACCAACAACAATTTGTGCAAACGTAAGATACCTTTATATCCATGGTGTGTGGGTTGTGGCAGAGACAGAGAATACAAACATCATCAGAGGCTGACATTTCCATCCCATATTTTTGCCTGAAAATTGCCGAGAGTTCCCCTTCGGAAGAACTGGAAATTTTTTGTATAAGCTGTTGGAGCTTGTGGGCAGACAGGAACCAGTTAGCTCTGAAGAAACCTATTCAATCGGTGGATGCAAAAAGTGAATGGATTCTTGAATACATCAACGAATTCAAATCGTCTGCTATATGCCGAAGGGGGTCTCCCCCGATGTGCCTGGTAGTGTGAGTACGACAGAAGATTATGTGGTGCGATGGTCTTCTCCGACAGGAATTGCTCTAAAGCTTAATGTAGATACCTCATGCAGTTTGTCTTCTACTTTAACAAGGGTATGAGTTGTGATCAGAGATGAGGGTGGGAGGGTGTTAAGAGCAGCGATGGAGTTCTGGCTAGATCGTCTTGACATACTCTCCACTGAGGCGTTCACTCATCTCATGGGATTGAAATTAGCTAATCGTTGTGGTTTTTCCAACCTTTGGGTTGAGACAAATTCTCAAATTCTCGGGTGTTAGTAAATGTTATTAATGGCCCGAGCTAGTTCTCTTCCCCTCAAGGAGTAATTTTGGAGGAACTTCGTGAGTGCCTTAACAAGATGCAGGTTAATGGGCTAAAGTTTATTCCAAAATCTGAGAATAAAGTGGCGGGAATTCCTCTTAATTGTCTCTTTTAGAGAATTTGTTTTAGACAGGCTGGCCCTTGAATTATTCCAACAACCTCACTTCCAATCTTATTTTCAAATTAAAATCCTCCGAAACATTAGATTTTGTGTTTTATTATTTTTAATTTAGTTAAATAGAATATAAGTAAGATTTTATTTTTATTTAAAAAACTATAAATTCAAAATTTTATAGATTGGATACTCATTTTCTTATTTCCCAGAATTCAGGTTTATAGTGAACTAATTAGGCCACGTATTAATTGATTATATTTATTAACAAACCTCATTTTCTCATTGTCTACTCGAAAATTTCACCCTAATCAAACCTCGAATTGCGCTTGTCGGTAAACTACAACATTCATCATCGTCCGAGCAAACAACTTCCAAGAATAAAAGGTATTTTACACTCCCTAACTCTTGATTGTTTGTTCTCCAATGAATTTCTCATTTAAACCGATTTCAACTTCGCACCGTCAAATCAAGCAAAAAGTCATAGGTTCTTCAATGGTGGGTGGTACCTTAGGTCTGCTCGTTATGAAAATGGTGATTTATGGATAATTCATAAGTATCTTGACAAACATCAATGTTTCATCGACATTGTGAAATACAATCATAGTCCAAGCAACAACATTGTAAGTGTTAAAATCCAGCTTTAGGATGAACGAAAGTGTCCATATTTGGCCTAAGGACATTATTGAATACATGAAAAAGAAACACGACGTCAACATCAGTTACAACAAAGTCGGGTCGTGAACTTTCTCTACTGCCTTAATCCAGAATAGTCCAGGTAGGGCATTTCATTTGTATTTAAATACGTTGTCCGTGTTACAGATACACTGTGTAATTTTATCATGTAATTTTCTTATCCTGCTAATTACATTGTACTTCCATATTTGCAGGCACAATATACAACCTAACAATTAAACGAGGATGAAAGTTTGTTTATAAAGTTGCATACTATTGATTATTTTCATAAAAAAAAACCCATTTTTTTATAGTTATTTTGGAGGATCTCCAAATTAGTATTTTAATTTTTCAGTTTCTGATTGTTATTTTGTAGTCTTCAATTTAATATTTTAATTTTTCAGTTTGTTTTCCAGGATCTCCAATTTAGGTAAATTAGTTATAACGTATTTTTAAAAAACACAATAACCAAATTATATTGTTTTGGAGGTTAATGGACAAATCTTAGGAAGATAATTCGAAATTTATTCAGGTACTTTAGTCTTTAGTGCATCTAAATATAACTTTAACATTTTTGTCATAAAAAAATTTTTTGGACACCAATCAAAACTGAAAATTAATTATGTACATTTATCTAGTTATCTCTAAAGTTGCTCACAATCTAGCGCGCTGTGCTTTGTCTAATACGAAAGAAGGGGAGGGAAATCCTTCCAAATTTCTATTTTGAGGGATGAATTTTGAAAAATGTCAAAATAAAAATAATCAAAAATTAATCATTACGTGATCATTTTGTCCCTCTAGATCAATCATACTCAATAGTCTCTTATTTTGAAAGATTGTGTATCGAACAACCTCCCTAATAATCTTGTTTCAAATCTTAATTTCCAAATCTTTAAATATTTTGTGAAAAGTGTTATTTGATAATTTACCATCAAATCTAATGTGTGGCCAAATCGTACGGCTACTTCACTTCTGTCACTACAAAAATCAAACGACCAACTACCGCTGGCAGAATCATGATCAGTGGCAAAGTCAAGGACGAAACAAACGACTTTTGTTGCTCAATTTCCAAATCTTTAAATATTATGTGGGATTTATTTGTAAAAAGGTTCATCTCCAAACACAAATGAGTTTTGTTGCTTAAATCTTCCTCATTTGCCTCCTATTTTATGTCGTTTTCTACCAAAGTCACTCTCACTCTTGTTGAAAAGTGGCTCACCCCTCATCCACAACAAAACCACCTCTTCATCTAATTTCTTCATTTATTGTATATTGTAGGGTTGTTTTAGAACAAATTCTCACACTCCTCGTACACCAAAAAATTGAGGAAACTTATTGGATTTTTTTTCGTTCTTTTTATTGGGAGGAATTCATGTTTCTTTTTGAGAAAATTACCCTAATGGTCCTTCAGGTTTGAGTTTGGTAGCACTTGGGTCCCAAGGTTTCCAATCCAACAATTATATCCTTTGGATTTTGTTCGTTTTTTTTTGTCCCTTTTTGTTAAGTCCAATGCTGACGTGACAAAAAAAATATATATATATATATTATTATTATTTATTTATTTATTTATTTTTCCTTTTTCTTTTTCTTCCCTCGTCCCTCCTCCTTCTCCATCTCCATCTCCATCTCCATCTCCATCTCCATCTTCCTTTTCTTCCTCTCATGGTCGTCGGCGGCAGTACGTCGACGACTGTTTGTTTTTTCTCTCTTTTTTCTCCCTCCCATAGTCGTCGTCGGCGACAATTTTATTTTTTTTCATTTTCTCTTCCCCTATCCCTCTCCCTCTCTCCCTCTCCCCATCTTTCCTTCCCCCGTTTAAAAAAATAATAATAAATTACAGTTTTGTATTAAAAAAAAAAAATTGTTTACCACATAACAATTTTGTTCTCCCTCTTCGCCTCCTATTTTTTTAATTTCTCCACGCCCATTTTTTTAATACAGATCTGTAATTTTTTTTTTTTTTGAAATCGTGGGGAAGGGAAGAATGGGAGAAAGGGGGAGACGAGGAGGGAGAGAGAGAAGAGAAGAGAAAGAGGAAAACGAGAAAAAAAATCGTCGACGATACGCGGACGACAACCATGGAAGGGAGAATATGGAGGGAAGAGGGAAGACGAAGGAGAAGGAGAAGAAGAAAGAAAAATAAAAAAATTAATAATTAAAAAAATTAATAATTAAAAAATATTTTTAATTAAAAATAGGTGTCACATTTTGTTAGGATTTAACATAAAATTTGACGGGAGACAAAAAAAAAACGAACCAAATCCAAACTTAGGGGTATAATTGTTGGATTTGAAATCTTTGGGACCCAAGTGCTACCAAACTCAAACCTGAGGGACCATTAGGGTAATTTTCCCTTTCTTTTTCTTTGGGAATGAATTTATTTGTGGTCACTAAAGATAAAAATTGCAGTGGGAGAAGGAAAAAAAATTGTAACCCCGTGAGGAAGGAAAAACTAGATGACGTCGGTCCCAGGCGAAAGTCTCGATATATCGCCCACGTGGTCTCCTTTTTTCGAGTGTGGGTCTCGCCGTCAGAAATTGAAGCACGGTCGCAGGTTTCGATTTAGTGGGAGGATCGACGGGGGTGGGGTCTTTTTTTTTTTGGGTAATCTTGAGGCGGTGGATTCGATTGAAGCTCAAATACACCGTATTTTATTCTTTTTTCTTTTTTCAAATACACAATATTTTGATACATGAATTATATTTTTATTTTTTATTTTTGAATACACAATTTTTGACACATGAATACACAATATTTTCTTTTTTCGAATACACAGTAATTATTGTCTTCTAATGTATACACAATATTTATATTTATCGCCCCTAATGCATGCACAATTTCTGATTTCTCGTGCCCTTAATCATTAACATTTTGAATAACTCATATTTAATCCAATTCATCCTCCATTCTTTTTTTTTTTAAATACTTCAAAGATTTTAATTATAAGTTAGTGTGAGTGTGCATTTGTGCATATTTTTACTTTTTTTGAGGTTGAATCGTAGAGATTGTAGGGTTAGTTGAGCTTTGTAGGGTTAGTTGAGCTTTTTTGGTCGTAAGAGATCTTTTTTACTAAAAAAAATAGTAGTATTTAAAAATGGTTGGATTATAGTACTCTAGTCCTCCCTTATTCAACCAACAAACCCTAAACATCTATCTAATTTTGGACATTCTTTTCGGCTACCCATCCTCATTAGCTATGAGATTTTATTGCTTTTGATTCCAATTTTTGTAAACTTATGGGTTTTTCTTTTTAGTAATACAAACATCTTCTATCTTTTGGCCAATAAGTCATACATTATGTCTTTTGGCCAATAAGTCATACATTATGTCGGTTGAGTTATGATCATATTGACAACTAATTACTTCTCTTTTGCTAATCAACTCTAGAAAAACATACTTTTAATATAATATATATAGTCATTTTAAAAGAAAAGACTTTATAGGTATAAAAACCAAACATCAAAAAACCACAAGTCGATATGTCCGAGTGGTTAAGGATACAGACTTGAAACCTGTTGGGCTTTGCTCGCGCAGGTATCAAAATATTTTTAATAGAAGCAGTTCTATTGCATTCCTGAACACAATAAAATGTACACTGCATATAATTTTCAACAAGCTTTTGGAAAAAATTGTTCCTGTAGTGAATTAACATGGTTTACCAAAGAGATGAGGATGATTCTCCAAAGTTCATTCAATGGCAGTTTCTTTTACTTGAATAGAAATGTTAATATTCGAATAACAACTACCATTATATGCATGTATTTTCACTGAAAATTTTCGACCTGCTCAATGCTACCGAGAGAGAAAACAATGTCAAATAACATCAACAAAAATATAGACTTGGTTTTCCTATCTTACATTCAAGGAAAAGATATTTCAAATTGAGAGTTCGAGTCGATAGAAAACTCGATTGCACATCCGGCTTTGTTTGTCGGGAACAACCTTACACTTTCTGCCATAGATGTCAAATCCAGAAAAAAAATTCGTGGGACGGAGAGTGATTTTGTAGTTAATTTCCGTTCCATCTTCAATACCTCCAATTATGCATTGTCCTTCCTGCACAACACGGGTCGAAAACTATTTCACCATGATTTTTTTTCGGAATGGAGACTCGGATCATACATTATGTCAGTTGAATTATGTTAGTTCGAGTCAATAGAAATTGAAATGAACGAGTTTAAATTAATAAACATCTTAAACACATTAAAAGACAGTACCGTTGTGGTAAGAATAATATGGCTCAATAATCCATTTGAGAACTTCACTTGTAGATTCATCAACGAAACAAAAACGTAACCCGGTGATCCAACCCAACCCATTGGGTTGGGTCGGGTTAAAGAATAGGGTTGGTTGGGTTGAGGATTTGACCAACTAAAATTTTCGAGTTGGTCCAAAAATCTCCCATAACTCGACTCGGCCTAATTCACGTACACTCCTATCTAAGATAAACATTAATCACAGAATTAGCGATGAAAATCGTGTTATGGTTTTTTTTTTTTATAATATGTTGGGTGAGAGATGGGTGGGAGATTCCAACGGTTCTGATCTCATATGGTTTATGCTGTTAGAATGGACATCTTATTGTTAATAAGGTACAAAATATATTCTCACGAGTTAATATATATTTACTTAGCTAGACCTTTTAAAAGTCATTGGTAAAAGAGGATAAGAAAATAGAACAAATAAATTTCATATAAATATCACAAATTCTTAAAAGAATCAAAATATCAACTAATCTCGAGAAGAAAAAAAATAATCATGGACAGAAAAAAAATTAAAGAAAAAGACTATGACTTCTTGGTCGTCGACCCCCTCAGTCACTACGAACACCCCGATCAGTGCAATGGGATGTGTCTATTTATCTATCTCTTGACTCGAAATGGGAGCAGGTTTGAAAAAGGATCTTAGAGTATCTAGGGTTGGGCCAAGAGGGTTTCTTAACGCCTTCTTTTTTCTTCTCATCGGAGTTATTTCACAAAGACTTGCCATGGTAAGGAACAAGGGGGGAACAAGCACACTTGGAGAGCGCACTACAACGGAGAGTTGTATGCTGCGTTCGGGAAGGATGAATCGCTCTCGAAAAGGAATCTATTGATTCTCTCCCAATTGGTGGAATCCGCCCGAGGAGGGGCTCGCGTCTGATTAGCTAGTTGGTGAGGCAATAGCCTACCAAGGCGATGATCAGTAGTTGGTCCGAGAGGATGATCAGCCACACTGGGACTGAGACACGACCCAGACTCCTACGTACAAAACTTCTACCCGAGCACACGCAATGGATCGAATTTGTTGAATAAGTAGTATTTATTTATCAGATAAATTATTGTTAATAAGGTACAAAATATATTCTCACGAGTTAATATATTTACTTAGCTAGACCTTTTAAAAGTCATTGGTAAAAGAGGATAAGAAAATAGCAAATTACAAGTCAGTATGTAGTCTTTTTCTTTAATTTTTTTTCTGTCCATGATTATTTTTTTTCTTCTCGAGATTAGTTGATATTTTGATTCTTTTAAGAATTTGTGATATTTATATGAAATTTATTTGTTCTATTTTCTTCCTATTTTCTATAAACAACTAAATAGGCCAAACCGACCATAACTCAATAGGCCTAAGATTGTGTCATTGACAAAAAGATGAGGGTGATTTTCTAATGCATTCAATTATTCATTTTTTTTTTTTTTTTTTTAAAGTTATGGAGGTAATACTAGTTGAAATTTGTTGGGCTTTGCCCGCGCAGGTTCGAACCCTGTTGAGAATTTCATTTACTTTATTCGTTAGAATTAGTTGTCCTTAACTAATTACTTCTCTCGCTAATAAGTAATAAGCAACCTAGATAAACATACTTTCAAGATAATATATTTATATATAGCCATTTTAAGAAACATGAGTTTATATATAGACAATCAAACTTCTAAAATCGATGAGTCAATATATGTTCGAATGGTTAAGGAGACAGACTTAAAATTTGTTGGGCTTTGCCCGCGCAGCTTCGAACCCTGTTGTTGACGTCCAACTTTTTGTACTAACATTGACAGAGGTTCAAATTATTAAGCAGTTTTTATAAAAGTGTATATAATTTTCAACAAACTTTAGGTTCCTGTGGTTAACATGGTTACCAAGAAGATATTGATAATGATTCTCCAAAGTCCATCCAAGGGTGGGATGTTAGAATTCTATATTGTTAATTAAGAAAGTGAACCATAATATTCTAATAAGAACTACCATCATTATATGCATGTATTTTCACGGTCAATTTTAGACCCTTTCAATGCTCTCGAGAGAGAAAACTATTAAGAAATTGAACTAATTTACCTTAACAATCGAATCATAGTCTATATTTCCTAACAATATCATACAAATACAAAGATATGTAGATGTTCGTTGTCTCTAAAAAAACAATACCAAATAAAATCATAAAAAATTGTTGATTAAGAAAGCAAACCATGATATTCTAATAAGAACTACCATCACATTATATGCATGTATTTTCACGGTCAATTTTCGACCCTTTCAATGCTCCCGAGAGAGAAAATTTTCTGTCATCAGGACTTTAGATGACAATTTTTTTCAGTCGTTATAGCCCCTGCCTTCTTTACTCTATAGCTGACAAAAACCGAAAACTGTCGTCAATCTTGGATTTATGACAGTTTTTTTCTGTCTTCATAATACGATTAATGACAATTATTTTATGTCAAGAGACCTTATTTTATGACACTTAAACATTGTGTTGCGCACTTTTAATGCAGTGCAAAACCGCAAGTGTACGGGTCAAGTAATAAAGTGTAAATGAATACGAATATCGTCCTCAGGACTGGGTTTCTAGTTCACTTAAGTACCCCAAATAATAATGTTTAATTTTATCTAGAGAAATAAGATGGAAAGTGGGTTGTGACAACAATTTCAAAAACAAATAATAAAGTAAAGTAACGAGTTTAACAATTCACGAGAGAAGTATCTTAGGGATGTGATTTCACCAATTAGATTGACGCTTCAATCAATCAAATGCCTAGATTATTCATGCAAATTTCCATAAGTCTAGAAGGACACAAATAACAATTGCCTCTTCCGAGCGCAATTGGTCTCATGCAATGTAATAAAACTAATTTTCCAATCTAGTTTTTAAAGACATGCAAGGCATTAAGAACTCTTCTTTAAAACAACTTCTAAGATAGCCTAATCATTCCCATGTTAGAACTATTCTTAGTCATGCAATTAAGATCTAGTCTAAATCATTCTCTTCCAAGCATAATTTAAACCATGACGACATACAACCTTTGGCCAAAAGATTATAAGCATTAAGAAAGTAAAAGCATGAATGGATAATAAACAATCAATCTAAGCATTCAATTAATTAAAACGTCAAAACTAAAAGGCTACATCAATCCCCAAGATAATAAGTTTAGCTACTCATGTTCAAAACTACAAACATATCAAATAATGAGTAATTCATCAACAAAGTTCTAAGAAAAGGAAGAGATAAACTCAATATCGTGCCGTTCTCCGTTCCCGGCTTGTGATCTACAATCTCTTGCTTCTGAATCTCTTCCTTCGCTTCAATCCTCGTTCCTCCCCTCTTCAAAGTGTCAAAATCTCGAAACTAGGGCTTTTTCTCTCTAAAAATCGATCCCTAAGTCGGCTGGAAAAAGACATATTTATAGCATAAAATCGTGACAGCGTCGAGACCCTAGGGGCAGCGTCTCGACGCTGTCCCGAAAAGATATTCTTCCTTAATGGCACGCCAGCGTCGAGACGCTAGGCACAGCGTCGAGACGCTACGGACGGAAATAACGCTGAAAAGCTATCCGTAGCGTCGCGACGCTACGGGTAGCGTCTCGACGCTACTGCTGCGGGATTCTTGGCTTGAGCTTCCTCTTCAAGTCACCCAATTTGATCATTTCTCTTCTTAATCCTCACTAATGCTCCATTTAGCTCCATTTAGCTCAATTCCTATAATATAAAAGATAATCAACATTAAAGTGCTCATTTACACGATAAACTAGCGGTAAAAAGGCTATAAAGATAGCACACTTTGTGAGCTATCAAACACCCCCAAATTTAAGTTTTTGCTAGTCTCGAGCAAAATAAAACAAGATCATAAGACAAATTAATGAATGCAAGCATGTGATTCCAACCTCGATAATCCCAACAATGACAATCCACAATTTAAGATTAAATTCAACCATAGCCTATTGCTTTTCTTTTGTATCCAAAACTACCCATAAAACTAAGTATTCATCTATGGATTGAGCCATGGTGACAATCAAGAGAACAAACAATCAAAGGCTAGTTTTTTTATAAAGCTTAAGCATCTCATTAAATTACGACAATCAAATGCACAAGAGTTAATACCTCACACAATTTCGCTCAATCATCTCACTAATCGGGATATATATGATAACACTCACTCCAATGCATAAAAGAATTTTACCATAAGCTTGCTAAAATATCAAATCTTCATCATCAATAAATCAAAAGAATGTCAAATTTTCGGGTCTCACTTTGGTTGTAATTGGGCTTAGGTAAAGGTGGATGGAAGGACATTTTAAGCTACTTAATTGGAAGAATTTTTTGTTCATACCACATGAAACTCGAAAAGATTGTTGACTCTTTGTAAAGCTACTCCTCTCGGTGGCTTTTGTTCTTTATTTTTTTTTTATTTTTTTTTTATTTATTTTGTTTTTTTTTTTAAAACAAAGCCACTACGAGGGATATTTCATGCATTGAGTAATACTTCATTTTTTTTCTCCTTTGGATTGATTTAAGCAACATGTGGTATACATCTTTCTTCTTCCGTTCACGGTTCAAATGAAGGAAAAAAAACAATAGAATGGATATAAGGCTTGTAATATGGCAAATTTCCAACAAAAAGGTTTAAGGCTCAAAATGGCTTTCTAAGGATAATCTCAAGGTTGGCCTTTTGAGAAAGCTAAAATGGGTTATCCTAATTGCCCTTGTGAAAATAAGACATTCAAATTGAATTTAGAGATTCCAGACATGCATATCAGAGCAAGTTCTAGAAAAGTTAATCATGCATGGCACACTCAATTTAAAAGAAAAGAGCACTGTGTAAAGATAGTGCTTAATGGCTCAAAGTCTCACAGATAGGCAAGGTATAATGGCAATAACCTTATGCATTCATAATCAGTAAAACAATGAGATACTATAAAAAAAAATTGTTTGTTTTTTTTTTTTTTTTTTTTTTTTTTTTAAATAAAAGCCAAATCATGATGTCTCTCTCATGCATAAAGACTCAACACAAAGATGCATTCATAGCTTACAGGGTAATCAACAGACAAAAGGAAAACAAAAGTCAAAAATAATTTTCAACTTTTCAGATATGGTTTCATAATTCTCCAATCCAGATTATCAATATTCAGAATATCTCATAGGTTATCCTAATCACAAGCAATGCATCACAATTCAGCTCAAACATACTCAGGGCCTTTAACATGCTAGTCCCACCCCCAAATTTCAAAACATGCATTGTCCTCAATGTATAAAATAAAAAACAGCATGCATACAACAATAAGAAAAAATAAATAGGGGTAACGAAACTGCCCTGAAATGGAGGCGCTCACTGCTCCTCATCAGATGATGCGTATGGAGGCATCGGAGGAGGGAAAGACTGGTCGGCGCTAGGCTTATACTGATAGCGCAAACACTCGTACAGGTGAGTGAATTGTGCCTCAGAACGCCTATGGTGGCGCTGAACTCGCAGCGACAGATGCTGGAGTTGCTCGTCAATAGAATGTGAAGCCCGAGCTGGCTGAGGAGGAACAGGCATAACTGGAACAGGACCGTCCAGATACATATCATCCTCATCTTGGCTGCCTGCATCGGCAACCGGATCATCCCGTCCACGCAATCTCATGATAAAATTCTTCTCCATGAGCGCCAGAGGGTGGACCACCTCCTCGCGTCCATCCCAGTTCACACCGGCTTTCCGACAGAGCTCAGTAATGAGGGACGAGTGCCCAAGTCCGCCTGTGGTGGACCCTCGTCTAGTGCGTCGCATCGAGCTGTGGATAAGTTTGCCAACATCCACTGAGCGACCTGTGGCAATCGCATATAGGAGGATTGCCCTGTCCTTCGTGACATCGCTCAGACGAGCAATGGGGAGCAGCCTGGCACAAATGAAACTATGCCACACCCTGTTGGTGACAGTGAGGTCAGTTGCGCGGAATCGAATCACCTCACCTTGCCTGGTGACCCACTGAGCACCTGGATGACAAAGCTCTCTGATTACTTGATATACGTCGAGCTGCTCGCTGACGTATAAACCGTACTCGTCCCGATCGATGTTGGGCAGCGAAAAACATGCGTTTATAGACGCTGCATCAAACGAAACGCGACGGCCTCTCACAAATGATTTGGTGTCCGCCTCAGTCATGTTGGCATAAAATTCCCGCACAAGGGATACGACGGCACTCGACGGCTGCTGCACAAATTCTTCCCAACCTCGTTGTATGATGTTTTGAAATAAGCGGTGTTGGTGCACTTCATCCGGAGCCAGGCCCCGTTCAGGAAGAACATTTCTCTCAATAATATTTTTCTGAAAGTTCTCATACGCAGCAAGACTGACGAACCGATCAGAATCAAATGCAGCCCTTGATGATGATGATGAAGAAGCTCTCGAACGTTTTGACCCGACCATTTTTTTTTTTTTTTTTTTTTTTTTTTTTCAAGAACACGAAGAACACGAAGAACGTGAAGAACACCTCTCCAACAAAACCCAATTTTTTTTTTTTTTTTTTTTTTTTTTTTTTTTATGCCCCAACACAACCAAAATACTCCCAAACACACTCAACTTAACTCAAAAAAAACTTCTACACAACAACCAACGCTTTAAAAAAAAGAGATAGAAAGTGTAGAGATTACCCTTGAAGAACCTTGAGTTTGAACTTTGAATCTTCACAAATGGTGGAAATAGACTTCAATCGAGCACGAACGGCCAAGGAACTCAAGATCGAAAGTTAAGGAGTGGAGATTTGAAGAAAAAATGAGAGATTGGTGGGGGAGGTTTGGTGGATTTAAGGTGAAAATCGAGTTGGGAGAAGTTAGGGTTTCAAATGGGTTTGTGAGAGGATGCTCTCGGATCTGGAAATTTAAGTTGCAGGTTTTCGTGATAGCGTCGAGACGCTAGGGCAGCGTCTCGACGCTGTTCCCTCGGTAATTGGCTCTGCAGGAATTCGCGTAGCGTCTCGACGCTAGGGCAGCGTCTCGACGTTGTCCTCTCGGTTCTGACGCTGCAGCGGACTTCGGAGCGTCGCGACTCTAGGGCAGCGTCTCGACGCTGTCCTCTCGGCTTCTGACGCTGCAGCAAACTTCGGAGCGTCTCGACGCTAGGGCAGCGTCTCGACGCTGTCCTCTCGGGTTTCTGACGCTGCAGCAGAAGTTCGTAGCGTCGAGACGCTACACCAGGGTCTCGACGCTGTCCTCTCGGGTTTCGCGCCTGCAGGTTTTTTTTTTTTTTTTTTTTTTTTTTTTTTTTTTTTTTTTACCTACAAAACAAAACAAAAAAAGTTAGAGTAGGAAGAAAACAAACATCAAACAATAATGAAAGAAAATACAAACGAAATTGGGTTGCCTCCCAACAAGCGCTTTAGTTAACGTCTTTAGCTAGACGAGACGATGCATCATTCAGGTTCGTCCAAGTGAAGGCTCTCGAGACGTCGTTCCTCAGTGCCACAGTAATGTTTGACTCTTTGTCCATTGACCTTGAATGAATGTCCATCAGTAGCTTGCAACTCGATGGCTCCATGTGGAAATACTTCCTTAATGGTAAAGGGGCCCGACCACCTAGATTTTAATTTTCCTGGAAACAAACGTAAACGAGAGTTAAAAAGAAGTACTTGTTGTCCAGGTGTAAATTAGCGGTGTTGAATTTATTGATCATGCCATCGCGCAGTGCGTTCTTTGTAAAGCTTGGCATTCTCATAAGCCTGGCCTCGAAACTCTTCCAACTCGTTAAGTTCAAGCAGCCGTTCATCGCCAGCTTTCTGAGAGTCAAAGTTCAACTTCCTGGTGGCCCAGAATGCTTTATGTTCCAATTCCACAGGTAGGTGACATGCCTTCCCAAACACCAAGCGATACGGGGATGTACCAATTGGAGTTTTGAAGGCGGTACGGTAGGCCCAAAGAGCTTCATCCAATTTGAGAGCCCAATCCTTCCTGGTGGTGCGAACAGTCTTCTCCAATATCTGTTTTATTTCCCTGTTAGAAACCTCAGCAAGACCGTTAGTTTGGGGATGATAAGCAGTTGAAACCTTATGTCTAACTCCATATTTGACAAGTAGAGCATTAAACAATTTATTGCAAAAATGAGATCCCCCATCACTAATAATAGCTCGTGGAGTGCCAAATCTAGTAAATATGTTCTTATGAAGGAACTGTAAGACAATACGAGCATCATTTTTCTTAGTGGCAATTGCCTCTACCCATTTAGACACATAATCAACTGCAACTAAAATATAAAGATAACCATGGGAAGAGGGAAAGTGGCCCATAAAATCAATTCCCCAAACATCAAACAACTCGACTTCAAGAATAGGAGTTAAAGGTAATTCATGGTGTCTCGAAATATTACCTGTTCGTTGGCACCTATCACATGTTTTAACAAAGGTATAACAATCCCTAAACATAGTAGGCCAATAAAAACCAGATTGCAATACCTTGGCAGCAGTACGTGCGGGTCCAAAATGACCACCATAAGGAGATGAATGACAATCATGCATGATTTTAGTTACCTCCTCATGTGGAACACACCGTCTTATTAATTGGTCTGAACACACCTTAAAGAGCAACGGGTCGTCCCACAGGTAAGACTTGACATCATGGAGAAATTTCTTCTTTTGGTGAGACTGCAAGTCTGGTGGCATCACCTTTCCTGCAAGAAAATTAACATAGTCAGCAAACCATGGAATAGTAGATTTTACCTGGTATAATCTCTCATCAGGAAAGTCCTCTGTGATAGGAAAGGTCTCGTGGTGGTTCTCATGCTCAATGCGAGATAAATGATCTGCAACAACATTCTCACATCCTTTCCTATCCCGTATATCAAAATCAAACTCCTGCAAAAGAAGAACCCATCGAATCAATCGTGGTTTAGCATCTTTTTTATCGAATAAATATCGAAGAGCTGCATGGTCAGTATGGACAATGACTTTAGTCCCTAACAGATAGGACCTAAATTTGTCAAAAGAAAATACAACAGCAAGCATTTCTTTTTCAGTGGTGGTATAATTTTGCTGTGCATTGTCCAAAGTTCTACTAGCATAGTAAATGGCCCTAAACAACTTATCACGACGTTGGCCTAAAACTGCTCCAACAGCAAAATCACTAGCATCACACATAATTTCAAAAGGTTGACTCCAATCAGGTACAACAATTATAGGTGCAGTAGTTAACCTATCCTTTAACATATTAAATGCTAGCAGACATTCATCAGAAAATATAAAAGCAGACTCTTTTTCTAAAAGATTGCATAAGGGTTTTACTACTTTAGAAAAGTCTTTTATAAAACGGCGATAAAACCCTGCATGCCCAAGAAAACTTCTAACTCCCTTCACATTTATAGGAGGAGGTAGTTGCTCAATAGCTGAAATCTTTGCTCGATCAACTTCCAAGCCTTTTTCAGAGACTTTATGGCCCAATACTATACCTTCTTTAACCATAAAATGGCACTTTTCCCAATTTAAAACAAGGTTAGTCTCCTCACAACGCTGCAAGACAAGAGAAAGATTAGCTAAACATGAATCAAAAGAGGATCCAAAAACTGAAAAATCATCCATGAAAACCTCCATAATATCCTCCACCATGTCATGAAAGATGGACATCATGCAACGCTGAAAAGTGGCGGGAGCATTGCACAATCCAAATGGCATTCGCCTGAAAGCAAAAGTACCATAGGGACATGTGAATGTAGTCTTCTCTTGATCCTCAGGAGAGATGGCAATCTGATTATAACCTGAATATCCATCAAGGAAACAATAGTAAGGATAACCAGCAAGTCTATCAAGCATTTGATCAATAAAGGGAAGAGGGAAGTGATCCTTTCTAGTGGCTTTGTTCAGTTTTCTATAATCTATGCACACTCGCCACCCTGTTACCGTTCTTGTAGAGATGAATTCGTTATTTTCATTCTTTACAACTGTCATCCCTCCTTTCTTAGGAACAACCTGCACAGGACTCACCCATGAACTATCAGATATTGCATAAATAATACCTGCATTAAGTAATTTCAATACCTCAGCCTTTACCACCTCTTTCATGGCGGGATTGAGTCTTCTCTGATGCTCAATTGATGGACTAAAAGTATATTCCATTAAGATTTTATGCATGACAACAGTTGGGCTAATTCCCTTAATATCACTAATAGTCCATCCTATAGCAGAACGATGAGCACGTAATATCCTCAATAATTTTTCTTCTTCTACTTTACTTAATACAGCAGATATAATAACAGGAAAAGAAGAAGAATCATCTAAGAAAGCATAACGAAGATGTGCAGGTAATTGCTTTAATTCAGGCGCAGGAGGTTTTACTGTAGCTATTTCATTCACAGACAATTGAAATATCTTTTCTTTTCGAAACTCTCCTATGGATAAATGATCTAAAACATCAGAATATAAAGCAATTTCTTCATCTAAAATTCCTAGATTTTCAAAAGTCAAATCCAACATGCATTTTTCAAGAGGATCAGCAGGCAACACCAAGTCCCTAAACTCATGTACAGTGTGATCTACTATATCAATCATGTGACAAGTACTAACCTCATTTGGATATTTCATAGTTCTAAAAATATTGAAGATTACTTCTTCATCATTTACCCTCAGAGTTAGCTTTCCTTGCTGTACATCGATCAATGCTCTCCCAGTGGCCAAGAAAGGTCTCCCCAGAATGATAGGGACCTCAGCATCTTCCTCCATATCTAAGACTACAAAATCTGCAGGGAAGAAGAATTTATCAACCTTTACTATCACATCCTCTACAATACCTCTAGGATATGTGACGGAGCGGTCAGCTAACTGCAATGATATTGTAGTGGGTTGCACTTCTCCAAGGCCAAGTTTCCTGAAAACAGATAAAGGCATTAAATTAATACTTGCACCTAAATCACATAAGGCCTTTTGAAAGAAAGAACTACCAATATGACAAGGAATAGTAAAACTCCCTGGATCCTTTAATTTTTGTGGTAACTTCTTCTGAAGTATGGCGCTGCATTCCTCAGTCAAATTCACAGTCTCATAAGCTTCCAGTCTCCTTTTCTTAGACATAATCTCCTTCATGAACTTCACATAATTTGGCATTTGTTCAAGTGCATCTGCAAAAGGAATGTTAATGTGAAGTTTCTTGAAAATATCTAAAAATTTAGAAAATTGAGAATCAATCTTTTTCTTTTGAAAACGTTGAGGATAAGGAATAGACTTAGGAATAGTAGGAAGAGTAGAACTAGAAGGCCTGTTAATTATTGGAATGTGTGCGGCCTCCGCTGGAGCTTCCTCAATGATTTCCTCATCCTCAACTGTGACTGGTGCTGTATTCTTTTCTTTCACTGTTTCAGCTAACTGCTTGCCACTTCTCAAGGCTACTGCCTTGCATGATTCTCTTGGATTTATCTCAGTGTCACTTGGAAACTTCCCCTTTTGCATTGTATGCAAAGAAGATGCTATTTGACTCAGTTGTACTTCTATGTTCTTGATAGCAGATCCATGGGTGAGCGTTGTCTGCTCAAGCTTGATCGTTCTATTATTAGACTCAGCAAATATAGCTCTTGTCTCAGAAAGGAAAGCTCCCAACATATCTTCAATAGATTTTTTCTTTTCTTCTTGTGGTGGAGGTGCAAATCCTGGAGAATTTAATACATTCCTGTTGTTGGCATATGAGAAATTCTCATGATTCCTCAATCCAGGATGATAGTGAGTAGGGAGTGAATTTTGCATCTGATTTCCCCTCTAGCCAAAGTTCCTATTGTTGACATATTGAGCTTGCTCAACATTTGGCTCTTCATAATGCGGTGTAACAATGGCAGCTGCTATGGATTCCATGGACTGAGGTGCACTTGGCCCTGTAAGTCTAGTCAAAGCATGTGTTAATGTAGCCATTTGAGATTTTAGAGCACTAACCTCATCCACCTCATATAAGCCGGCAACTATCTTATGAGAAGATCGTTCAGTGGGCCATTGGTAACTGTTGGATGCCATATCTTCCAATAAAGTGAGTGCACTTTCAACAGTTCTTGAAAATAAAGTGCCACCAGCTGCAGCATCCAGAATGGTCTTTGTGTTACCATTCAACCCATTATAAAATAACTGAATCTGTAGTGGTCCATCATAACCATGTTGTGGGCACTTCTGCAGAAGATTCTTGTAACGGTCCCAGGCCTCATAAAGCTGCTCATAATCATGTTGTCTGAATGTCCCAATTTCAGTCCTCAGCTGAATTGTCTTAGCAATTGGGAAGAATTTTATCAAGAACACCTGAACCAGCTGATCCCATGAAGTAATGCTCCCTGGTCAAAGAATCTAGCCAATCCTTCGCTTTATCCTGTAAAGAAAAAGGAAATAAACGTAAGCGTATAGCCTCAGGAGTAACACCATTAATCTTAACTGTACTGCAAAGTTCAAGAAAAGATTTAAGATGAGAATTTGGGTCTTCAGAAGGAAATCCTTTAAAAGATCTATTTTGAGCCATCTGAATAAGTCCTGTTTTGAGCTCAAAATTGTTGGCATTGATGGGTGCATAGGCAATTCCTAAATGTTCAGTAGGAAAGACAGGTTGGAAATAGTCTCTAATGGGTCTCTGATCCTGCTGCACAGCTTGATGCACAGGTGCATTCAACTGTATTTGTTGCTCAATTGGCAACTGGTTCATCGGTTGATTTTGAAGATTCATGACTTCAGTTCCGTCCTTTTTCACCCTTCGATTCTTTTTGCAAGTCTTTTCAATTTCAGGATCAAAAGGAACTAAAGCTGTCTCTTTATCCTTTCGCATGCACAACCAATGATTCCTGAAAAAGAACAAAAAAAATACACAAATCAATAAAATATGAAAAATAAACTCTAAATTAAAACCAAACAGGTTCTCCACGGTATTAAGTGAAACTAAATATTTGCCAGTCCCCGGCAACGGCGCCAAAAACTTGTTGCGCACTTTTAATGCAGTGCAAAACCGCAAGTGTACGGGTCAAGTAATAAAGTGTAAATGAATACGAATATCGTCCTCAGGACTGGCTTTCTAGTTCACTTAAGTACCCCAAATAATAATGTTTAATTTTATCTAGAGAAATAAGATGGAAAGTGGGTTGTGACAACAATTTCAAAAACAAATAATAAAGTAAAGTAACGAGTTTAACAATTCACGAGAGAAGTATCTTAGGGATGTGATTTCACCAATTAGATTGACGCTTCAATCAATCAAATGCCTAGATTATTCATGCAAATTTCCATAAGTCTAGAAGGACACAAATAACAATTGCCTCTTCCGAGCGCAATTGGTCTCATGCAATGTAATAAAACTAATTTTCCAATCTAGTTTTTAAAGACATGCAAGGCATTAAGAACTCTTCTTTAAAACAACTTCTAAGATAGCCTAATCATTCCCATGTTAGAACTATTCTTAGTCATGCAATTAAGATCTAGTCTAAATCATTCTCTTCCAAGCATAATTTAAACCATGACGACATACAACCTTTGGCCAAAAGATTATAAGCATTAAGAAAGTAAAAGCATGAATGGATAATAAACAATCAATCTAAGCATTCAATTAATTAAAACGTCAAAACTAAAAGGCTACATCAATCCCCAAGATAATAAGTTTAGCTACTCATGTTCAAAACTACAAACATATCAAATAATGAGTAATTCATCAACAAAGTTCTAAGAAAAGGAAGAGATAAACTCAATATCGTGCCGTTCTCCGTTCCCGGCTTGTGATCTACAATCTCTTGCTTCTGAATCTCTTCCTTCGCTTCAATCCTCGTTCCTCCCCTCTTCAAAGTGTCAAAATCTCGAAACTAGGGCTTTTTCTCTCTAAAAATCGATGCCTAAGTCGGCTGGAAAAAGACATATTTATAGCATAAAATCGTGACAGCGTCGAGACCCTAGGGGCAGCGTCTCGACGCTGTCCCGAAAAGATATTCTTCCTTAAATGGCACGCCAGCGTCGAGACGCTAGGCACAGCGTCTCGACGCTACGGACGGAAATAACGCTGAAAAGCTATCCGTAGCGTCGCGACGCTACGGGTAGCGTCTCGACGCTACTGCTGCGGGATTCTTGGCTTGAGCTTCCTCTTCAAGTCACCCAATTTGATCATTTCTCTTCTTAATCCTCACTAATGCTCAATTTAGCTCCATTTAGCTCAATTCCTATAATATAAAAGATAATCAACATTAAAGTGCTCATTTACACGATAAACTAGCGGTAAAAAGGCTATAAAGATAGCACACTTTGTGAGCTATCAAACACCCCCAAATTTAAGTTTTTGCTAGTCTCGAGCAAAATAAAACAAGATCATAAGACAAATTAATGAATGCAAGCATGTGATTCCAACCTCGATAATCCCAACAATGACAATCCACAATTTAAGATTAAATTCAACCATAGCCTATTGCTTTTCTTTTGTATCCAAATTAATGAATGCAAGCACTCTTCTTCTCTATACTTACTCTCCCTTTTTTTTCTCACATCAAACAATTTACTTTTTTTTTTCCTTTTGGCAAGGAAACAATGATTTTCATTGATACAATGAAAAGAGGCAAGAAAGGCACATTAAAAGTATTCTCTTAATATAAAAGATAACTACCCCAAACAGTCTACAAAAACAAAAAATATAACGACCCAAAAATGAAAAATTAATAAAACAAAGCCAAGAAGTTGTACAAAAAAACTGCCAAGGAGTTCCACCACAGAATCAGAGAAATCAAAAAATAAAAAGTTTCTAAATCACGATTTTTTTTAGCTAATAAAGTTTATAAATCATGATGAAGCAATAACTGAAAAGGGTATTCATCCAAAGTCCAAAATTTCAAAGACAATGCATTTGATGAAACACTGTGCACTATAAACTTTCTGTGTAAAATTTTACCGAATTTGGTACAAAAACCCCAGTTGAATTTTTCAACTTCCATGGTCACTATTTTGAGCTAACAAACACAAACATTATTTGTAATTGTATAAATAGAGATGAAAGAACAACTGACCTTCACTTGAATGAGCTAAAGGTTTTTCTTTTACCTTCGCCCTATCTTCTAGTTCTAAGGTTAGACCGTCAATTTACGTTTTCAAAACAACTAATTGAGCCTCTAATGATGACTTCTCTTGTACAGCAGCTTCCATGGAACTTATCATCAACATGGTGCTGACTACTTAGAAAAGGATATCGACAAGGTCAAAGTCCATCAAGAAGTTACAAACAATACTGAAACAATATTGAATACAGTAGAGAAACCGACTATTTAGTAATCATACATTTTTCATGATACAAATGTTGCTTAAAATATTGGTCTATATAAAAGAAAGACAACAAACAGAAAACAAGATAAATGTGAAAAATGAACTCACTGGGAAGCAACACATCATGTACAGAAGTGGATTTGAAGACAAGTCTAACCCATCAACATGGTGTTGACTAAAGACAACTATTCGAACCTGTAGGCAATAAGTTAGTCAACACATATCCATGGAACTTATCAACAAGGTGCTAACTAAAGACAACTATTCGTACAATACCATAGTTCCAAACTACATTAACACAACTACAATACAATGAATCTTGAAACACAGAACTACAGCACAAGAGATCAATATCAGTTTTGTATCATAATCAAAGGACAACAATGAAACAAAGCATTGAAACTAAAATCCTAGGTATAAATCTCATTATTTTTATTTCTATTAAGCCTAGTGTCTAGTTATCTTACCATAATCAGAGAACAGCATTGAAACAAGGAGTATCTTAAACACTTCCATTAATTCCTTACATCAATGGAACAACGTACACTCGAAATATATATATATATATATATATATATATCTTATCAACACACTCGACCTAATGTTAGTTTTACATTTCTTCAATCAAAATGAAAAAATGCAAGCATATGAATATTAGACACAAAATTCAACTTTCTTGTTTATATATATATATTACTCCAACGTAATAACAATAAACAAGTGATATTTATGTTAAGATCACAATAACATTGTAACAATAAGAATAAACACAGTTTTTTTCAAAAGGATCATAATAATAAACACAGAGATGAACTATGAATAGCACAAAAGGAGGGAGGATGAAGTTTATGCCAGATAACAAAAGTAGAGATTGACTCTTGAATTGGAATTATAATGAGCATCACTGGTATTTTATCTTTACATAAATATTTACACCAATCATGAAAAAAGCTAATAGTTGATTCTTCAAGTTGAAAAGTTGAGTCCAACCCCATGAAAACTCACCACATTATATATTTAGAAGTTTGGACTTTTCTGATCTGTTGATTTAGTCCTTGACGGCCACAAGAAATTTCATCTCATGTGTTCTTAACTTTTGTTCTATGCGATGGTTAAGTTCCAATTGAGTTGGGGGAAGATTTAGTAGCAGTGCTTTTGCTTTCTGCCGATCCAAAGAGCTTAGAAATTTCACTATGCTTTCAAACGTGATGTGGCCATTTAAATAGCAGATCTTTGGCCTATATTAGGTCTTTCATCCCTTGTTGGATAGTGGTCAAACGCTCTTGAATATGCAAATCTAAAGTCTAAAACAAGCGAGTAAACGAGTTCGGAGTTAACTAATTTTGTGGGTAACGGAACAGAAGAAGAACGGGAGGAACTCACTTGTTCGTTGTGGCTGCCGGCTCGACGAGGCTGCGCGACGATCGGAGGCGGCGACGTACGGCTGAGAAATGACCGGAGGAACTCACTTGTTCCAAATTCCATGATGTTTCACTTAAATTCATTATACATACTTCATATCTTCCAGCCTACAAATCTCAAATCCTAAATAAACGGTTAAATAAATCTGACACCTTCAGAAAGTAGAAATTACAATTTAGAATTAAATTGAGAGGGTTTTAGACTTTGATGTGTTATTCTAATTTAGGGATCGAATATATATATAATCTTTTTTAATTATAAATTTTGAGATTATTAAAAATCAATTTTGAGAAGGTTTTTAGTGTTTTTTTCACAATTTTCATTTCTCCATTTTTTTCATTTTTCATTTTTCCTTATTTTATTTTATTTGTTAATTAATTCTAAATCTTTAATAAGTATTTCTAATTCCTTAAAAAAAAATGTGAGTAAAAAAACATAAACAAATTAATGATAATTAATAAATGTAAACGATTTAGGACATTCTAAAACTGTCATCGATTGACGACCTTAGAAAACTGTCATTAAGTTTCGAAAATCTGAAAAACTCCGTTTTTTCCCGCCAAAAACGCGCCCCAAACTGAAGATGACACTTTTTTTTTTCTCTCTCTTATATTTATTTGGCCCACATGTCATCTATTCCCCATTTTCTAGTAGTGTTAAACTATTAAAAAATTGAACTAATTTACCTTCACAATCGAATCATAGTCTATATTTCCTAACAATATGATATCAATACGAAGATATGTAGATGTTCGTTGTCTCTAACAAAAACAATATCAAATAAGATTTGGTTTTTCCATGTTACATTCAAGGAAAATAGATCTCAAATCGAGTGGTCGAGTCGATAAGAAAATTGATTACACATCCAGCTTTGGTTGTCGGAAACAAGGTTACCCTTTCTGTCTGAGATGTCAAATCACCAAAAAATGTGGTGGGACTAAGATTGATTCGGTATTTAATTTCTATTCCATCTTCAATACCTCCAGTTTTGCATTGTCCTTCCTGCACAACCGACAACTATTTCACCATGAATTTGTTCCTAGACCTTTCGATCATACATATGAAATTAATAAGGTTTAAAAAAGACAATACCGTTGTGGTAAGAATAATCACTTTCAATGCAGTTGAGAACTTGGCTTGTAAATTCGTCACCGTAACAAGAACTGCAGCAATTTTTTAAGAATTTTCAACATTTTAATTCTTTCAAGTAATATAAGAGACAGAAATCAGAGACGTGTACCACCTGAAGAACTGTTTCTAAACTCTAGGACAATACGTTTGAACTCTTGTGAATCAATTGAGACAAAGATTTCACGCACAGCTTTGCCGACATCCTCCTCATGTACTGGATCTGACAACAACATTTCACGACAGACTGATCGTTTTGGCACATCTATAATTCAAATTTATAGCAGTTCAAGTTTATTAGTTCATTTCTACTTTGTTCTTGTTACAGAAAAACCAAATATAAATAATGAAGACCTATTCAGTTTTTTGTTTTTGGTTTTCTACTTTTTAAAAACAAAAATCAAAAATGAAAAACTAAAATTGAAAAACAAGAATGAACATTCTTGAATTAAAAAAAAAAAGTTCAAGAAATGAGAAGAAGTTGTTTTAACTTACAATAATGATCAAGTGTAAGGAGTGCAGTTCGTGGAGTTTGGTTACAATGAATGAATGCAAATGAAGAATGATCCACAGCTTCCCTGAGATGATTGCAAAATTGCTTGAGAGGAATCCTCCAATGGAGAATAAGTGAAGGAGAGTCGATGAAGAAGACGAAGAAAGAAGGTTCAATTCGTAGTCTTGCAAGGAAGTGAGGGGAAATTGGGGACACTACTGTCAAGGAGAAGATTGACATGCCGCATTCCAAGTTGGCTGTGTCACCAAGTCGAGTTAGTAGATGGCTTGCACTCAATAAACGAAGGATGCGTTCAACGCGGAATATCAACAAGTTCATTGGAGAAGGAAATGATAAATCTTGGAGCCTTTCAATTCCTCAACTTTGATAAATCTTGGAGCCTTTGAATTCCTCAAGTTTTCCATCATTTTATAGTGGGAGTTCAATTACAACATTGATTAGGATATAAAATCCTTAAAATAGAGTTAATTAATTAACTATAAATCACATAAAAAAAAATTTAAATTCTAGTTATACTTTAGTATTTTAGCACAAAAATCACTTGAATAATTAATAATAAGTGAATATGATCGTATATTTAATTAGTATAAACTTTATATATAAACAAAAAAAAAACCAGCACAATTTTTTAATGGAAAATGTAAAAAAAAATAGTTGTAATTTTTAAATTTAATAAACTAGGCTAAATATAAAATAAATAAAGCAAAAAAAGATTATGCTCCTTTTCTTAGAACTTTGTTAATGGATTTCTCATTGTTTAAGACTTTTTTAGTATTGAACATGTGTAGCTAAATTTATTATCTTGGGGATTGATGTAGCCTTTTAGTTTTGATGTTTTGATTAATTGAATGTTTAGATTTATTGTTTATCTTCCATTCGTGCTTTTACTTTCTTAATGCTTATAATGCCTTTGGTGATTAATTGAACTTTGTTAATGCTTTTCATGGTTTAAATTTACGCTTGAGAGAGGATAATTTAAACTAGATCTTGATTGCATGACTAAGAGTAGTTCTAACATGAGAATGATTAGGGTCTCTTAGAAGTTGTTTTAAAGAAGAGTTTTTAATGCCTTGCATGTCTTTAAAAACTAGATTGAACAATTAGTTTTATTACATTGCATGAGACCAATTGCGCTCGTAAGAGTCAATTGTCATTTTTGTTCTTCTAGACTTATGGAAATTTGCATGAATAATCTAGGCATTTGATTGATTCAAGCGTCAATCTAATTGGTGAAATCATATCCCTAAGATACTTTTTTCGTGCTTTGTCTAATTTGTTACCTTTATTTTATTGTCTATTTTCGTAGTTTTTGTCACAACCCTCTTCGCATTTTATTTCTCTAAATAAAATTAAAAATTATTATTCGGAGTACTTAAGTGAGCTAGAAATCCAATCTTGAGGACGATATTCGTAATTATTTACACGTTATTACTTGACCCGTACACTTGCGGTTTTGCACTGCATTAAAAGTGCGCAACAAGTTTTTGGCGCCGTTGTCGGGGATTGGCAAATATTTAGTTTCACTTAATACCGTGGAAAACCTGTTTGGTTTTACTTTAGAGTTTATTTATTTTAGTATTTTATTGACTTGTGTATTTTTTGTTTTCCAGAGAATCATTGGTTGTGCATGCGAAAGGATAAAGAGACAGATTTAGTTTCTTTTGATCCTGAAATTGTAAAGACTTGCAAAAAAAATCGAAGGGTGAAAAAGGACGAGACTGAAGTCATGAATCTTCAAAATCAACCGATGAACCAGTTGCCAATTGAGCAACAAGTACAACTGAATGCACCTTTGCATCAAGCTGTGCAGCAGGATCAGAGAGCCATTAGAGACTATTTCCAACTTGTCTTCCCTAGTGATAGAACACAAAGTGAGCTATCTTTAGAACCTATTTTATGCTAGTTTTGAGGCTTAAATGATTGTTTTCACGTTGATATTCTCTTATTTTATAGATATCGAGCATTTGGAGCAAAACTGATAATTTAGAAGATTTATGTGAAGAGAAAAAGAGAATCAAGTTAAAAATCCAAAGATTAGATATGGATTTTATCATATCTTATCCGAGTTTATTCTATCATAAATTTTATCCGGTTTTATCCTATTTGATCTTATTTTGGGCATGTTTGAATAGAAAAGATATTCCTAATTTAATTTGGAATTCCTAAATTGATTAGATTCCTAATCTAATTAAAATATGGATTCCTTATTAGATTGGGAAGAGTAGTCTATTATAAAAAGACATGTTGTCTTCATTCAAAGGGGAGCCAATTGGGAGAGTTATTCCTAATTTCGAAATACACTCATTGGAAAGGCTGAGGGACACTCTAGAGAGCTGAAGAAGAGATTCAGAGGCTCGGGAACGTGCAGATCACATCGGGAACGAGGCTTGGCACGCGACAAGAGTTTTTCTTCTTTTACCTTGGATTTTATTGTTTATTTTATGGATTCTAAACATTGTCTAAGCATGATTTTAGTGATTATGAGTAGCTAGACTTTTACTTAGGGGATTGATGTAATCGTTTTAGTTTTCATGCTTGATTAATCTAATGTTCTTTATATTGCAACAATTGTTCTTTTGTTTGTTTGCTTAATGCTTTTATCTTTTGGCCAAAGTATAAATTGTTGATTGCTTTAATTCTAGCTTGGAAGAGTAGATTTTAGAGTAGAACTCAAACACTTGACTACTTGTAAATTCTTGCATGGAAATGAAGAATTCTCTTAGAGGCCGATAATAGAAGTTGTTTAATGCCTTTCTTTTCTATTAAAACTAGACAGGCATGTTGGTTTTATATTAAGGGAAGAGAATTAATAGAGCTCTAGCGAGTCTTTTATGAGTTTTGTACTTCTTGGCTTATAATTGTATGCATGACTATTTTTGGTTTAATAGATTAATTAAGCATGAATCTTTTCGGTGAAATCAATTCCCTAGGCTTTCTCTCCTAAAGGTTTCCCATTACTTTTCAGTCATTTATTTTTCACTCAACTTCAAAGTCTTTTTAATCTAAATAAAATTTGAGGTTAGTACCTACGGTACTCAATTGATCTAGAAAACCAATCCTGTGGACGATACTCTTTACTTAAATCACTATATTAAAACTTGACTCGTACACTTGCGGTACGCAATAAATCACGCAACAAGTTTTTGGCGCCGTTGCCGGGGATTGGCATATTTAGATCAATTGATATTGTAGAGAACTCACTTGATCTTACTTTAGAACTTTATTTTTTATTTTATTATTTTTCTTTGTTATTTTATTGTTTTTATTTTAGTTTTTCTCTTTATCCCTGCTATATATTTTGTTGATTGGTGTTTACATTTATTGGAAGTCAGATTTTAATTATTTAATTATTTTATGGCTTTTAATAATTATGGGTGGCCTTATAGGGAGTATCAACATACCCAAGAACCAACACCATCCTTCAATTCCTACCCATTGAACTATACCGCTTATGACCATGTGAATTATAATGTTTCCAATGGCTTTCTAGGATATCAAATGCCTAATCATTACTATTCTGAATCTATGAGTTATGGAAATTATTTTTATGGTAATGATGAGGGCATTCATAACCAAAACAATTTCTGTCCCAACCAAATTGAGGAAAAATCTTCCCTTGAAACTTTAGTGCAAGAATATATTTTAGAATCAAAGATTAAAAGGCTTTGTACTATTGAATTAGAGAGGTTGGAGCAATTAAAGGTTAAAGTTGAAGAAAATGAGGTTGCTCTAAATCGTATAAATGTACAACTTAGTCAAATGGTTGATACAGTTAAAGTCTTACTAGAGCAAAACTATTTGGATGCTATTGAAGTCGATAATACAAAATTAAAGGTTAAGGTAGAAGAAAATGAGGATGCTTTAAATCGTATAAATGTGCAACTTAGTCAAATGGTTGGTACAGTTAAAACTTTACTAGAGCAAAATTATTTTGATGCCACTAAGGTTGATAGTAGAAAACATTGTGAAGTCATAGACACTGATAGTGGGGATGAATTGAGAAATTGTGAGCAATACCAGGATCAAGTTTATGAGATAAAGAAAGAAAGTGAGTCTAATGTGGAAAAAGAAATTCAGGTGGTGATAGAGTATGAGGCTGAAAAACCTCACCTTACTTTATTTGCAGAAAATCCTTTTAATGTTGGACTTTCTTTTCCTTATTCTCATGAGTCTTATTTCCTTGATTTTGATTTTCCGTCTTCTAACTTTTTTTATTCATTTAATAAAAATAACAAAAATATTTATTTTTCAGGTGCCCATGAGAAACAAGTTAGTCTACTAGACTTAGTAGGTTACATTGATTCAAACAAGAAGGGACCGAAGAAAATAGAGGAGTTTTATGTACCTTGATGCATAAATATTCCTCTCGTCTAGCCAAAGACGTTAAACAAAGCACTTCTTGGGAGGCAACCCAAGTTTATTTTTGAGTTTTTAGTTTGTTTTATTTGTTTTCTTTTGTTTAATTCTTTTGTGGCGTGTTGTTGTCCTTATATCCCTTTGCTTTTCATATAGGAGCTTGATCACCGAAGTCTTTCTCTCCATCTCAGAAAATAGAGGATTCACTCGCATTTCAGGGCAGTTTCGATATCCCCTATCTATTTTTATTGTCCTTTGCATATTGATTATACATTGAGGACAATGTATGTTTTAAGTTTGGGGGTGGAACTATGCATGTTATGCATGTTTTAGGTGAATTATATATATTTTTTTTTTAGCATGATCTTCATGGTTGAATCTTTGTTGCATTGCTCGTGATTAGGACAATCTAGGAAGTGTTCTAAAGTTTGATATTCTATTTTAGTTGGACTATGAGACCATACCGGTTAATGGAGAAAATTTTATTTTTTAGTCCCTTTTGATATGTTTGAGTACTTTGTAAGCTAAGGATGCATCTTTAGTTTGAGTTTTAATGCATAAAGGAGATAAACATGATTAGATTTTTCTTTGAAAAGTTTTATGATGGTGTCTCGTTTTTTGTTGCTAAATGAAGAATGCATAAGATTTGATACCAAAATACCATGCTTTTCTGTGAGTTTTTGAGCCAATAAGCACCTCCTTAACACGGTGTTCTATTCTTTGAAAATTGAGTGATTGCCATACATGATTGATATTTCTAGAACTTGCTTTGTTATGCATGTCTGGAATCTCTGAATTTGACTTGAATGTTTTAATTTCACAAGGGCATTTAGGTAAAACCAATTTTAGCTTTCTCAAATGACCTACCTTGACATAATCCTTAGAAAGCAAAATTTTGAGCCTTAGACCTTTTTATTGGAAAATTACCACATAACAAGCCTTATACCCATTCTCTTGTTGTTTTCTTTTCTTTGAACCCTTAATGGAAGGTTTATAAGTGCTTACCACAAAATGTGTCAATCCATCCAAAGGAGAAAGTTGAATGATGTTAATAGAATATTCAAAAGAAAACATTCATTTCATTAGTTTTTTTTTAGAGACAAAAGAAAAGAGAAAAAGAAAAGAGAAGAAGAAAAGGAAAGAAAAATTGAGAAAAGAAAAAGAAAAGAAAATTTCATGTGGTACAGTCTTATAATTCTTCCAATCTAGTAGCTTAAAATGTTCATCCATCCACCCTTACCTAAGCCCAATTACAACCAAAGCAAGACCCTTGAAGTTTTACATTCAATCTAATTCATCGATGATGAAGATGTGATATATTAGCAAGCTTATGGTAAATGTCTCTTATGTTCTGGTTTGAGCGTTTATCTTTCATATGCCCTAAACAGTTGAGTGTTTTGAGTGATTCTATGTGAGGGTATTAAGTCTTGTGCATTCGATTTTAGTAATTTTATGAGATGCTTGAGTTTTTTGTTATAAAATTGAAGTCTATGATTGCTTAATCTCTTGATTGTCACTATGACTCAAGTTATTAATGTGTGTTTAGTTTTATTGGTATTCATAGATATTAAGGGAAGAAAAGTGAGCACATATGCAAAAGATAAATTTTTTTTTATTTTTTATTTTTTTTATTTTTTTATTTTTATTGTTGATAGGTCGTGGTTTATTATGCCTTCTTTTGTGGTTTATTTGTCTTAAGAACACTGAGGTTCGAGTCACGAGCATGCATCATTGTTTCATTTAATGGTTAGTTTTATTTTGCTCGGGGACTAGCAAAAGCTTAAGTTTGGGGGTATTTGATAGAACACAAAGTGAGCTATCTTTAGGACCTATTTTATGCTAGTTTTGAGGCTTAAATGATTGTTTTCACGTTGATATTCTCTTATTTTATAGATATCGAGCATTTGGAGCAAAACTGATAATTTAGAAGATTTATGTGAAGAGAAAAAGAGAATCAAGTTAAAAATCCAAAGATTAGATATGGATTTTATCATATCTTATCCGAGTTTATTCTATCATAAATTTTATCCGGTTTTATCCTATTTGATCTTATTTTGGGCATGTTTGAATAGAAAAGATATTCCTAATTTAATTTGGAATTCCTAAATTGATTAGATTCCTAATCTAATTAAAATATGGATTCCTTATTAGATTGGGAAGAGTAGTCTATTATAAAAAGACATGTTGTCTTCATTCAAAGGGGAGCCAATTGGGAGAGTTATTCCTAATTTCGAAATACACTCATTGGAAAGGTTGAGGGACACTCTAGAGAGCTGAAGAAGAGATTCAGAGGCTCGGGAACGTGCAGATCACATCGGGAACGAGGCTTGGCACGCGACAAGAGTTTTTCTTCTTTTACCTTTGATTTTATTGTTTATTTTATGGATTCTAAACATTGTCTAAGCATGATTTTAGTGATTATGAGTAGCTAGACTTTTACTTAGGGGATTGATGTAATCGTTTTAGTTTTCATGCTTGATTAATCTAATGTTCTTTATATTGCAACAATTGTTCTTGTGTTTGTTTGCTTAATGCTTTTATCTTTTGGCCAAAGTATAAATTGTTGATTGCTTTAATTCTAGCTTGGAAGAGTAGATTTTAGAGTAGAACTCAAACACTTGACTACTTGTAAATTCTTGCATGGAAATGAAGAATTCTCTTAGAGGCCGATAATAGAAGTTGTTTAATGCCTTTCTTTTCTATTAAAACTAGACAGGCATGTTGGTTTTATATTAAGGGAAGAGAATTAATAGAGCTCGCGAGTCTTTTATGAGTTTTGTACTTCTTGGCTTATAATTGTATGCATGACTATTTTTGGTTTAATAGATTAATTAAGCATGAATCTTTTCGGTGAAATCAATTCCCTAGGCTTTCTCTCCTAAAGGTTTCCCATTACTTTTCAGTCATTTATTTTTCACTCAACTTCAAAGTCTTTTTAATCTAAATAAAATTTGAGGTTAGTACCTACGGTACTCAATTGATCTAGAAAACCAATCCTGTGGACGATACTCTTTACTTAAATCACTATATTAAAACTTGACCCGTACACTTGCGGTACGCAATAAATCACGCAACACCTAGTGAACATTCAGGAATAGCCTACGCACCCATCAATGCCAAAAATTTTGAGCTCAAAACAGGACTCATCTAAATGGCTCAAAATAGATCTTTTAAAGGATTTCTTTCTGAAGACCCAAATTCTCATCTTAAATCTTTTCTTGAACTTTGCAGTACAGTTAAGATTAATGGTGTTACTCCTGAGGCTATACGCTTACGTTTATTTCATTTTTCTTTGTAGGATAAAGCGAAGGATTGGCTAGATTCTGTGACACCTGGGAGCATTACTTCATGGGATCAGCTGATTCAGGTATTCTTGATAAAATTCTTCCCAATTGCCAAGACAATATAGCTGAGGACTGAAATTTGGACATTCAGACAACATTATTATGAGCAGCTTTATGAGGCCTGGGACTGTTACAAGAATCTTCTGCAAAAGTGCCCACAACATGGTTATGACGGACCATTACAGATTCAATTGTTTTATAATGGGTTGAATGGTAACACAAACACCATTTTGGATGCTGCAACTGGTGGCACTTTATTTTCAAGAACTGTTGAAAGTGCACTCACTTTATTGGAAGATATGATGCTGCAACTGGTGGCACTTTATTTTCAAGAACTGTTGAAAGTGCACTCACTTTATTGGAAGATATGGCATCCAACAGTTACCAATGGCCCAATGAACGATCTTCTCATAAGATAGTTGTCGGCTTATATGAGGTCGATGATGTTAGTGCTCTAAAGTCTCAAATGGCTACATTAACTCATGCTTTGACTAGACTTACAGGGCCAGGTGCACCTCAGTCCATGGAATCCATAGCAGCTTCCATTGCTACACCACATTATGAGGAGCCAAATGTTGAGCAAGCTCAATATGTCAACAACAGAAATTTTGGCTATAGGGGAAATTAGATGCAGAATTCACTCCCTACTCATTATCATCCTGGATTGAGGAATCATGAGAATTTTTCATATGCCAACAATAGGAATGTATTGAATCCTCCTGGATTTGCACCTCCACCATAGGAAGAAAAGAAAAAATCTATTGAAGATATGCTGGGAGCTTTCCTTTCTGAGACAAAATCTATGTTTGTTGAGTCTCATAATAGAACGAGCAAGCTTGAGAAGACAGTGGAAAATGTTTGCAGTACAATGCACACCCATGGATCTGCTATCAAGAACATAGAGGTTCAACTGAGTCAAATAGCATCTTCTTTGCATACATTGCAAAAACGGAAGTTTCCAAGTGACACTGAGGTGAATCCAAGAGAATCATGTCAGGCAGTAGCCTTGAAAAGTGGAAAGCAGTTAGCTGAACCAGTGAAAGGAAAAAGTAAAGCACCAGTCATAATTGAGGATGAAGAAATCATTGAGGAAGCTCCAGAGGAGGCCACACACATTTCAATAATTGACAGGCCTTCTAGTTCTACTCTTCCTACTATTCCTAACTCTATTCCTTATCCTCAACGTTTTCAAAATAAAAAGATTGATTCTCAATTTTCTAAGTTTTTAGATATTTTCAAGAAACTTCACATTAACATTCCTTTTGCAGATGCACTTGAACAAATGTCAAATTATGTGAAGTTCATGAAAGAGATTATGTCTAAAAAGAGGAGATTGGAGGCTTATGAGACTGTAAACCTGACTGAGGAATGTGTGACAAATTCGTAATTTGGGTTGGGAAGTGTTCAACCTCACTTGGCTTTAGACGAAGATTCTGTGTTCAAAACAAATAGAGTTTCATATTGTCTCTACTCTGCCGAACTCGAACTGACATTACAAACTACAGTTTCTAACAAACTAACATAAACAACTATAACCCATAACCCATAACAGAAACATAAATTAAGAACGACACCCATAAGAGAAACATAGATTAAAAAATAGACTTCATAAGCCCTAAAACTTTGAATGTCATAAGAGACTGCTACGAAGACTACAAATAAGGCATAAAACTTCGGCTAAGGTAAGCCTATAGAGAGGGGAGACAATGCCCAAAATTTCCAGTAATCATATAGTGCAAAAAAGGTAAGGCTAAGGTATGTCAGACAGTAAAGACAGAGGAATGTGAAAAAAAAATACTATTTCAGAGAGATTAAGGAGCAAATACGTCTACTTCTTCTGCTGCGGCTAATTACAGAGCGAGCGATAGAAGCGAAAAATAGAGCTGAACGAAAATGTGCGAGCAATTCTACAGAGACGGAAGGCTGAAAAAAGGAGAAGCTTCAAATTCGGTCTTATTTTATACCGCACTTTACATTCGGGATAAGAAATCGATTGATCTAGAGCTCAGTAGATGTTAAAAAATCGCGACAAGCGTTTAGTCCATAATCGCGACAAACATTTCACTTTAAATTCGGGATAAGAAATCGATTAATAAAAATCGCGACAAGCGTTTAGTCCATAATCGCGACAAGCATTTCAATTTAAATTCGGGATAAGAAATCGATTAATAAAAATCGCGACAAGCGTTTAGTCCATAATCGCGACAAGCATTTCACTTAAAATTCGAGATAAGAAATCGATTGATTTAGGGATCAGTAGATGTTAACAAATCGCGACAAGCGTTTAGTCCAAAATCAAAATCACGACAAGAAGAGGGTGCAAAATGGAGTAGGGCAAAAACGTCTTTCTACGCGGTGTGAGGTGTCTAGCGATCGCGATCAGGGTGTTGCTGACGACAGCAAAAGGTCAAAAAACATAAGATTTTAAAAACTGGGTCAAAAAACCTCGCGACCCCCGGGGGTGGGTCAGTCGTACAAAAATCCCACTTAAAGTAGGTATTGGCTAATTTTTGTTGAATTTTATGTAGTGCTTGATGAGTTAATGTTGCTGCTATTTTCATCTTAAGCTTGGATATATGTCTTGATTAAGGGTGATATGTTAATGTTGATTCAAGATATATGGGAAAATTGTTTCTGAGTGTGACACATATCAAATTGGTTACCGGAGAGAGAAGAATGTGCAGTTTTGTTTTGTAGGTGAGGTTAGGTGAGAAAATTATGGGAAGTTAAAGATTTAATTTTCTCTCTTTCATATCGCTTCTCTCATCTTTTTCTATCAATCATACAGAGTGTGTGAATTGTACTTTTTTGGGGCTTTTCTTTTGAGAGATCATTTTTCTCTCTCGTTTGTTCTTGGTTTTGTAGAGCAGTAAAGAATATAAACTTATCTTGCACAATGGATGTAAACCTAAATGGTTGAACTACCATAACCCTCGTGTGCTCTTTTTCTTCTTTATCTTCTTGTTTATTTTGAGCACTCCATTTTATATTTTGAATTGTTGATTTTAGAAATCAAACATAACACATAATACATGGGTTTTTTTCCTAGTGATTCTTAGAATTCAATTTTTGTGAATGTTCGAAGTGGGAAGGAAGTGATGAGATTTGAAGGAGATCTTGTTTGGGAAAAATCAAAGCAGGATAGAATAACTCCAAGTAAATTGATAGACTCCAAGCTTGCAGAATTGGGATGGAATCCAAATATTCCTCAATAGGATGGCCTTGTGGAGACTCAAAATGTGCAGCAATGAACAAAGAAAATAGAAGGTGAGTCCACCATTTTTCAGTGATTTTAATTTGAAGTTTATAACATTTGAATTATTACTGAATCAGATTTGCAAGATTTGAAGCTTTTGTTGCTTGTTGATATATGATTTGATGCCTATGAGATTGCTGTCAAATCTTTCTTTGCCAATTTTGTTTATCTTACTACTAGTAGATTGAGCCAGTTTGTATTATACATTTCTGGGTTTTCCTACCTTTCTTTTGCCTTAGATTTTGTTGTTAGAGTAGGCTCATGGAAAAAACCCATCTTGAGTTTCAATCAAACAAGGGAGATGTTCTTCATTGCATAGTTTAAATTCTAACTTCTTATTCTCATAAAGCTTAGGTTATTAAGCGTAAATTTAAATTTATGGGTTGAAGGTAAGTTTCACTTTAAATATAGGATTATCATTTTTTTTTCGTGATGGGTTTGATATGGGTGATTCTCCTTTTCACTGTTGGTACTGTTAATTTAGATGTAACATCTACGGGACTGAACTTGGGTGTTGTTTGCCTGAATATAGTTTCTTAATTTCATCCAAAAATTCTAAAGTTCTATTTTCTATTTTTTCTTGTTTGTAGTGGTGTAAGGCCGAGTATCTCTGTTGGTTGCTGGGTTTGATGACAATGATCCTCAATTATATCATGTAGATTATCTCTCATGTCTTGATAAAATAGTAATATATTAAATGCTAGGAGGCTTTTGTAGTTATGATACATACGAATTAATTTGTGTGAAAATGAATATATTTCAATGATATATAAAACTTCTTATTTCAATGATATTACATATTGTGTCCAATTTGGAGTGCTTTATTTTGGTTACATGTGTATTTGTAGGTATGTTCATCGGTTAGTTTTATGGCTTTGGTGAACCAGGAAATATAGATTCATCAAAATCATGGAATTTAATAACAATGACAATTAGAAATATCAATTTATTCAGATTTACGACACTAAAAAAATATCATAAAAACATATTTTCCGACACAAAAATCATGTCATTCAATTACATTTGTTGACACAAAAAAGTTGTCGTCTTAAACCTATTATTGATTGTAAAAACATGACGTTGTCATCATATTACTCTGAATATATGTCATTATTGACATTTTGTTGACAAAAATTTATTGTCATTAATATGGATAAGTTGACAAAAATATGATATGCGTGAGTTATTTAGTGACAATGTTTAAGTGTCGTCATAAAATAATGTCTCTTGACGATGAACAATAGTCATTAATCGTATTATGAAGACAGTAAAAAAAGTGTCAATAAACAATGATGATTTTTGGGTTCTGTCATCCATAGAGTAAAGACGACATCGATTATGACGACTAAAAAAAACTGTCATCGAATGGGTTGATGACAGTTTTTATTTGTTATTAGATCCTATTGTAGTAGTGAAATTCTATAAATCCAACGTAAATCATGATCAATTTAAATATACTCTAGATGATTTAAACATTGAAAAATCTCTAAAAACAACAACGTGTAAATCACCAACAGAAGCTAGTAAATATCATAGAAAATCTATAACAACTTTTGAAAATGTAAACACAAGTTTGTAAAATTTATCACAAAAAATGTACCCAATCTTTAGTCATACTGGCGTAAAGTAATCTCAATACGCATAGAAGAGCAATCTCTGTCAAACTATCCATCGAGTAATCTCTAGGTACATAACAGAGCATGTATCATGCGTGCATGCAGAACTGCCCTTAAGGGCTAAGCACCCTAACACGGCCGGAAACCTATATATGTACTAGAGTAGGTCACAAAGACCTATCTATCTCTCGTATGTTGGGAATGACTAGCCTATGCGCGGAAAAATGATGATTTTTTTTACAAACCTTATCTTTTAATTTATTACCGTTTTACATTAATTGCAAAAACATTTTTATTATTATGAATTCATTTAATTTTGAATTCATTTCTATTAAAACGTTTTTTGAATTAATTCTGAATTAATTTGATTTAATATCTTAATTAATTCTTAATTAATTTTGTTTGAAACTCCCAAATTCTTTTCTCTATTTAAATGAAGTTTGAAAGGACTTTTGAGGTATTCACGTTTCATTCACAAAAACTAATTCTGAGCATCGTACTTTTGTCTTGATTCCAATCGTTCTCTCACGAGTGGACGTGAAAGTTGGATGTTGTGTTAACCTTGGGGAGCAACCGACATAAACGATTCACACCGAGGTGGTGCCGAATTTTGCTTTCAAGACAGTGGTTTACCACGACACAAATTACCCTTCCGATTTCGTTCCGGTTGATCTACGTCCAACATCGTATACTATGAAAACACATTTCTCATAGCATACAGGTAATCACTATGGTGTATATAAATCTAGTGGTTTGAAAGTCGCTCTCTACATAAAACTCTTAAGTTCTCAAATGTTCTCAAATCACTCTAAAATCATTTTATTTATGGAACAACAATTTATAAACTTTAAATCATGATCAGAATTATGTTTTTCTCTAAAAACAACATTTAATTATGTTTTCTTTAAAAACAACCTTTCACAAGCTTGAGAGATTTCTCAAATAACATAAAACCCTCTGATTTCTCAAATAATTATAAAAACATTTATAAACTCTCAAATATTCATCAAATATTTGAAATATTTCTCAAACCATAATTCCAACTAATAACATAAAATCACTAGAAACTTTTAACAATTTTTGGAAATCTCAAAACAATTTCTCTAACACATAATCATATTTTTCTTGAAATTCCATAATAATAATAATAGTTAAAATGTACATTTCGCAAATTAACCATTTACAAAGCTTGAATAGTAAATGATATCAAACCCTATCCAAATCCTGAAATTTCAATAATCAATTCAGGAATCATTTTCTGAACTTTGTAATTTAGAAAACCATAACACCATATATATATATAAATGAATTCAATTGTCAAATTCCTTTAATACAAACAAAATTACACATTTTCTCTCATCTATTAATACCAAAAGTAATTATTTTTATTATTATTTATTTATTTATTTATTTTGTCTTTTTTCCAATTAAATAATTACATTTTCTCTCTCATCATAACCAACTCTTTTTTCAAAATATTAATATTATTTTCTCCAAAATTTATCATCTTCAACTCACATGAATGACTCTTCAAATAACTCTTCTATCTCTTCAATAAATTCAATTTGTAACAAACCATCACTTTTCCAATTAAATAATTACATTTCTCCACTTTCTCTCTCCCATCTCCTCAACCATATCCTTCCTCGGTTCAAATTCAACCAATCTTTTTTCCTTTTTCAAATTCAAAATTCTTCTTTTCACTTCATCCAACGCGGTTCAATCTCCACCAATGACTATGACTTTAAAGCTCACCATATTATTTTTCGGCACTCGAAGATTCTACCAATTTTTAGGGGAGTACCCTCCACAATAGGTATGATATTGTCCACTTTGGACATAAACCCTCGTGACTTTGTTTCTAGTTTCACCCAAAACGTCTCATACAAATGGAGATTTTGTTCCTGATATAATATGGTATGAGCATCCGGAGTCAAGAATCCACTCATCTCTAAGAGTGTTTTCAGAGACTGTTAAGATCTCTGCCGACTCATATCCCTCATAGATATTAGCTGAGCTTTGTCCTTCATCATTCTCTTGGTTCTTATTCTTATTTTTTAATTGATGGCAATTTTTAATAAGATGTCCTTCCTTGTGACAATAATAACATTTTCTCTTCTCTTTTCCTCTTGACATAGATCTATGTTTTGCTTGTTTACCTCGCGATTTATTCTGTTTTTTCAGGTCTTCCTCTAGCCAATGATAGTGACAAAGAATCTCTACCATATTTAATTGCAGTTTTTACCTCTTTGTAATTATCAAGCAATGAATTTAGAAGAACTATCGTTTGATTCTCATCATCAAGTTTCTCTCCCGTGTTGGTTAAATTCATGCATATCTTGTTATCATCATCTAAATTCTCTTAAAGTGTTTTTGATGATTCCATCTTGTACCCAAAGAACTTTTCTTTAAGGTAAATTTTATTTGGTAATGACTTACTCAAATAAAGGGTTTCTAATTTCTTCCAAAGCTCTACAGGTTTTTCAACATCATTCACTTGTCGAAATACATTATCCGCTAAGTGTAGGATCATAGTACTATATGCTATCTCTTCCATTTCTAATTTATTTTCTCCTGTTAATGTCAATGGCCAAGTGTCAGGTTTATAATAATTTTGAACTAGAAGGGCTTCAATTTGTTCCTCCAAAGACAAAAACCACTTTTCCCATCAAACATATCTAATCAAACTTGGCAGACATTGTCGAAATACAAACCAAAAAGCAAATTCAGCAAACACCAACTGAAAATCAGTCACATACGAAACGGAGACAACAATTGAGAATTGATGAAACAACAATAAAAAAATCTGATCCGACAACCAAATAATAAAACAGAGCACAATAACAGAGAAAGAAATTTATGACCAAACTAAAAAACTCTGCTCTAATACCATTTATTATGTTTGATACCTAAAATCAACAATCCAAAACAGAAAATGGAGTGATAAAATAAACAAGAAGATAAGGAAGAGAAAAAGGCAATCCAAAACAAAAAATGGAATGTCCAAAATAAACGAGAAGATAAGGAAGGGAAAGAGAGTACACAAGGATTATAGTGGTTCAACCATTTAGGTTTACATCCGTTGTACAAGATGAGTTTATTCTTTACTCCTCCACAAAACCAAGAACAAACGAAAGAGAAATAATCTTACCAAAACAAAGCCCCAAAAAAGTACAGTCCACATGCTCAGTAGGATTGATGGAAAAAATATGAGAGAGAAAATTAAATTTTAACTTCACACAATATTCTCACTCTAACACCACATACAAAATTGCACTCTCCTCTCGGTAACCAATTTGATATGTGTCATACTTCATATGGGCTTTGCCATGTATCTTGAATCAAAATTAACAATATGATTTTTCATTATTTCTTCCTAAACTAACCGAACAAAAAAATACTCATAAAGAAAGACCTTACATTATGTCAATTGGGTGTTCCGTGGGCACTTAGATCTTTTCGATCGAAGAAGATGTTGAGGATACGAGGTTGTTTGAGCGCTCATGTCAGTTGAGCGCTCTTGTTGACACTCCTACTACAATCTTCTTCTTTTTTTTCTTCGTAAAAAACTCGTGCTCCTACTCCTATTTTAAAAAGACATATTTAGTTTTGAAGTTATATTATCAACTTGAACGTGACAACATCCTATTATACCTCTACTTTAACTTTAGGATTTTATATCCTAATCATTGTTGTAACTTACTCCCACTATAAAATGATCCAAATAAGAAGAGTTGAAATTGAACTTATTCAAAACTTGAGGAATTAAAACTCCAAGGTTTAAACATGCTGATATTCTGCGTTGAACGCATCCTTCGTTTATGGAATGCAAGCCATCTTCTAACTCAACTTGGTGACACAGCCAACTTGGAATGCGGCATGTCAATCTTCTCCTTAACAGTAGTGTCCCCAATTTCCCCTCACTTCTTGTCATTTCTTGAACATTTTCTTTTTATTTGACAAAGTTTACTTGTTTCTTTTGGTTGTTTAGAGGTTTGATAACGCATTCAATTCTTGTTTTTAGTTGTTTTTTATTTTTAAGTTTTTGAATTTTAAAAACGTTTCAAAATTTTAGATTCTTTCTCCCTCTCTCAACTTCTCAACTTTATTGAAATTGATATTAGATATAATTATTGAAATTATCTCCAAATATTTTTTTATTTATCTATTTATTTATTGAATTATAATCAAATTGTTATTAATATTTTTTTTCCATATATTCTTTAAAAAAAATATTACTTTAATTTACACAATCAACTAAAAATTGTCTAATATATTAAACTATCCCTAAATTTTTAATTTCATCAATAATTGGACTTTAACTAAATTTTGATAAATGTTGCAAATAGTAATTATCACCATTTTGAACCTTTGTTGTTTTCAAAAGCTTATTAAACATGATAACTTATATGATTTTTGTTTTTAAAAAACAGAAAACCAAAAACAGAAACGAAAAAAAACCAAAATCTGAATGCGTTATTAATCAATCAAGCCTTTATTATTAATATCTCTTGAGGTGTCTCTAAAGATTCGGGTATTCTTCTCATTCCAAAGGTTCCATATGAAGGCACGGGCAAAGCAAAGTCAGAGGGTCTTTTTTTCCTTTTTGAAGGATAGCCCATAAACATAATAAAGGCTTGATTGATCAAACTGCTATAAATTTCAGTCATAGCAGATTGGCAGGAACAAGTAGTCTCTCGTGAAATGATGTTGTCACATCCGGAACATCAGGAGCATGTCGGCAAACTTGTGCATGAAATCTTTGTCTCAATTGATTCACAAGAGTTCAAACGTATTGTCATAGGGTTTAGACACAGTTATTCGGATGGTACACGTCTCTTATTTCTGTCTCTTATATTACTTGAAAGAATGAAAATGTTGAAAATTCTTAAAAAATTGCTGCAGTTCTTGTTACGGTGACGAATTTACAAGTGAAGTTCTCAACTGCATTGAAAGTGATTATTCTTACCACAACGGTATTGTCTTTTTTAACCTTGTTAATTTCATATGTATGATCGAAACGTCTAGGAACAAATTTGTTGGAATGCCTTGAATCTGTTATGACACCCTCTACAACTGGTCGGTACGGGGTCTCGCTGACTTCAGCCGCCCCAATCTAATCATATGTAATTATCTCTCTTATTTCGTAATAATACTGTTCTTCCTTCTGCCCGTGGACGTAACTAACACGACGTTAGTGAACCACGTAAATCTTGTGTCATTTTCTTTTGCGCTTACTTATTATTTGTTTGATTTATCGTAACAAAATTCAGGGTGAAATAGTTGTCCGTTGATGTTGTGCAGGAAGGACAATTCAAAATTAGAGGTATTGAAGATGGAATAGAAAGTAAATACCGAATCAGTCTTAGTCCCACGACATTTTTTCATGATTTGACATCTCAGAAAGGGTAATCTTGGTTCGGACAACCAAAGCTGGATGTGTAATCAATTTTCCTATTGACTTGACCACTCGATTTGAGATCTATTTTCCTTGAATGTAACATGGAAAAACCAAGTCTACATACAATTTTTGATGATTTTATTTGATATTGTTTTTGTTAAGGACAACGAACATCTACATATCTACGTATTGCTATGATATTGTTAGGAAATATAGACTATGATTCAATTGTTAAGGTAAATTAGTTCAATTTCTTAATAGTTTTCTCTCGAGAGCATTGAAAGGGTCGAAAATTTACCGTGAAAACCCATGCATATAATGTGATGGTAGTTCTTATTAGAATATTATGGTTCACTTTCTTAATCAACAATATAGAATTCTAACATCCCACCCTTGAATGGACTTTGGAGAATCATTATCAATATCTTCTTGGTAACCATGTTAACACAAGAACAATTTTTTTCCTAAAGTTCGTTGAAAATTATATACACTTGTATAAAAAGTGCCTAATAATTTGAATCTCTGTCAATGTTAGTACAAAAAGTTGGACGTCAACAGCAAGGTTTGAACCTACGTGGGCAAAGCTCAACAAATTTCAAGTTTGTCTCCTTAACCACTCAAACATATTGACTCATCGATTTTAGAAGTTTGATTGTCTATATATAAACTTATGTTTCTTAAAATGGCTATATATAAATATATTATCTTGAAAGTATGTTTATCTAGGTTGCTTATTACTTATTAGCTAGGGAAGGTTTGTCATTCTTTCCCCAAGTTGAATGTTGGTCTTCTGCCTTGAACGCATCTTTCGTTTTTTGATGCAAGCTACCTACTCACTCAACTTAAGATTTAACCTAGGTAAAGACATGTCAGACTAGATTTGCGAAAAAGAGAAATATATGTACGGGCGACATGTGTGACCAAGTTAAGCTTAATTCTGCATAAACGAAGCTCAATTGAAGATGAAAGAATTTTGCCTAAGGTCCGACGATGCCACACAGAGTCGCAAAAAAATATATATATAATGAGACTTGGGTTCTCCGTAAGACTAGTCATGTTTGAGTTAATTAATGTCATGGCACTGCATGATTAAAGAAGTATGACCATGACACGTGGCCACTGATCTCTTGGCGAAGGGAACATGGTATATGCAAGTTGTGAAGGGTTTTTGTACGGATGACCCATCCCTCGGGGTCTTAATGCCAAATGACCCGATTTTTTTAAAAGCATGTTTTTTGACATTCTCTCCTGATAAGTAAGCCCCTGCCTCTACGAAAAGTCAGTCGTATCCTTCATTGAGCACGATCTTTGCATGAGACGATTATAGTGTCATCGTGCTCAACGTTTTTTCTCGTGCTGATGATGTCATGAAATTGACAAAAAAACATGTGTTTTCGAGGGGAACAAAAAATATTAAGACTCTCCAGGGGGTCATCTATACAAATATCCCAAATTGTGAGCTATATATATGTTGGGTTTTATGTCCTAAAACTCGTGGTTTGTAAACTGTTATGTTTGTAAATACTCTATTTAGAATAAAGAGTTATTAGTTTTATTCAGTAAAAGAGTTTATTGGAATAAAGTGAAACGTGTTTAAGTTAACCTATACCAATGACAAACACTCTTAGCTGAATATGAGTACTTGAGCCTCATGTATGACATAATTGTAGATCAGGCTCAAGTAGTCAGTCAAAACGGTCTATAGTATACGGATAAGGTTGGGTACCTTATCCTGGTAACACTATTGGATGCGGCTCACTTTGTATCGTACAAAACGATGTGATCTGAATCGTTTCACATGGAGATGTGCGAGTGAGGGTGTCCTGTGTAAAGAGTTTACACAAGATCGAACCGCGTATTAAGTCGCTCTCTTTTTATAACTCCGTTTACTGATGAGACCGACTTATACATATTGATGGCCTAGGTAACTCGATCTTAATCCTGAGCTCGCTATGAACTCCTGCTTATTCGATAGTATCCTTTGACTTGCACGGGTGAGAGTGGCCCATAAGCGCCGACTCAATAAGCCTACCATCTTGGGGATAAAGTCGAATAGGTAGCTGGGGACATAGTACAGCAAGATTGAAGTTCACTCCTAACCCGCTCTTCTGGGTTAGTAGATAGGTTGTTTCCTTAATAGCTGACTCCGGGGCTTGAACAATTAGCGCGTGCACTCTCATGAGATGAGAGGGTTAATTGATCTGTTGGTTGGACCACAGATCTATTGTTCATTAGAGGTGTCAGTGGTGCTTAAGGAACAAGACGTAATGCAGGGGTTAAACGGTTTAAATGACCCAGCTGTGATTACGAACAACCTGTGAAGGGTCGACTTACCGATGGCGGTTATATCAAGAGGACACAATATATCTACAGTGAGGAGAGTGCAACCCTCGGACTATAGTGGAGTCTCTTGGGGTTAACGAATGTTGATTGATTCGGGTTAAAAGAGTTTTGACCGAATAAATCTCGTATCGTTGGAGCTCATGATCTGTAGGTCCTTTAGATTCTCCTGGCTAGCTCGGATAACGTCGTGCAACAGTATAAGAGAAAATTAAAAGGAAAAGAATTTGAATTGGATGGACATATTTAAATATGATTTAAATATGAGAATGGCCAAAAACATGAATAAGATTCATGTGTTAAAAAAATCGGTTTTCGGAAAACCGAATTTAGCCATATTATTTAATTAATATTTGATATTGAATTAAATAATAATTATTAATTAAAAAATTTAATTAATAATTATATATATATATTATTTATTAAAAAGTTTAATAAATAAAATTAGTATTATTATTTTTAATAATAATAATAATTATATATATATGTGTCTTGCATGCAGCAAGACACATATATATAAGTTAAGTATATATATATGAGCTTTCGCAAAAGCGAAAAGAGAAGTGGCGAAGGGTATACAATTCATAAATTGAATTTGAGATTCCAAGAGAAGTGGGTTGGGGCGAAGGTGTAATTTAAAAAAAAAAAACTTGAGAAGTTTTTTACTTCTTCTTCTTCAGCCTCTGTCTCTTCCTTCAGTTCTTCTTCCTTCTTCATTTCCTTTTCTTTTTCTCTTCTTTCGGAGTCCCAAAACTCCGTTGCACGACGCCGAGGATAGCGGGACTACCTGGGGTGGTCCTCGAGGCGTTCGTGAGAAGAGGCTGGAAGAGTTCGTGACGAGGAACGTGCGGCGGAGCTTGAAGAAATTGGAACTACAAGGGTATGTATTTCTAATTTCTTATTTCCGTCGTTTTGAGCATGTTTACTATTTGTTAAATTGATGAAATTAGAGTATCATCGGTCCGAAATCGCTTTCCGCTGCGCAAGTCGCTCCATCAATTGGTATCAGAGCGAGTTTGTGATTAACTCAATTTGCATCAATTTAAGTTGGTGGGTATTTTAATTTAGAAATTGTTTCTGAATTGGCGTCTAACGTGAAAATCGATTTTGGCATAGTTTCTATTTGAATTTCATTATTTGTAATTGCCCGAGAATGTATGGGCTTTAATGCGTGCTGAGAGTATGTATTTTTAGAGTCATTAGAGTCCATATAGGTTTCTTTGTGAAAGAAGCTCGAGTTTGGAGCTCGCCGAAATGTTCGGTATAAGTTCAAACTCGTTCTAGGCAATACGAGGAGAAATTCGAAGAGAATTTGATCGAAGCGTTCGGGGAAGCAAGCTGGTCAAAGGCGGTGCGAAGAGTTCGAAGTCCGCTCAAGACTTAGCTTGTTGATCAAGCTTGTAATAAAATAGTTATTGCTTGCTAAATGCCAAAATCGATCCACTTTAGTGTGTTTAATTAATAATGCATTGTGAATGCATGTTTTAATTAAATTTCATGTTTGTATGTGCATAACGTATGCCATATAGATTTAAAATCCCACCGTAGGAAGCATGCTTCATGCATTAATAATATGTTATAAGTGTTATAATATATAGTATGCATATTTGAGAATTCATGAGTTTTAATATAAGAGTTATATTAATTCATGAATTAGATGTTGTTAATTTAATAGAATAATTGATATAAGTGTTATATTAATTATGAAATTAAATATACAACATAGGTTGCCCTAGTTTTATGCATATTATAGGTTTATAAGTGTTATAATATATAGATGCATGTTTAATTCATGAGTATTAATATAAGAGTTATATTAATTCATGAATTAGTTGTTGTTTGCTTAATAGAATAATTAATATAAGTGTTATATTAATTATGAAATTAAACATCCAACTCTTTATGCATATTGTATGTTATAAGTGTTATAATATATAGATGCATGTTTAATTCATGAGTATTAATATAAGAGTTATATTAATTCATGAATTAGTTGTTGTTTGCTTAATAGAATAATTAATATAAGTGTTATATTAATTATGAAATTAAACATCCAACTCTTTATGCATATTGTATGTGATAAGTGTTATAATGCATATGCATGTTTAATTCATGAGTATTAATATAAGAGTTATATTAATTCATGAATTGGATGTTGTTGTTTAATAGAATAATTGATATAAGTGTTATATTAATTATGAAATTAAAACTTACAACATTTGTTTTATGCATATTGTATGTTATAAGTGTTATAATGCATATGCATGTTTAATTCATGAATATTAATATAAGAGTTATATTAATTCATGAATTGGATGTTGTTGTTTAATAGAATAATTGATATAAGTGTTATATTAATTATGAAATTAAAACTTACAACATTTGTTTTATGCATATTGTATGTTATAAATGTTATAATGTATAGGATGCATGCTTAATTCATAATAATTGATATAAGTGTTATATTAATTTATGAATTAGGAGTTGTATATTTAAAAGCATAATCGATATAAGTGTTATATTGATTATGAAGTTAAATATTAAACTTGTCATGCCTTAGCGTATGTATGTTTGAGAAGCATATAGATTTTGTTGTAGTAAGTCTAGTTTTTGCAAGTGTTGTAAAAATGACTTAGACTTTTAAAATCTATAACAAAGAAAAGCATGTTCATTTAGGGTTAAATGAGTCGACCTGGTTCATTAGATGAATAGGTCGATATCTCGTAAATGCTAAGGTTATGAGAAACTCACCCGGTGAAATCTTGTCTAAGGTTGGAGGATTTGAATTGACGGAACACCTCCTACTTGGGGACGATCCGGTACTTGAGTAAAGTTAACCCGACTTTATGAGCATGCATTAGAGGTGTGAGGTTAATAAATTGTTATAACCTAGATATCTCAGGTAAAAAGTTTGCCTAGACTTAAGGTTTTATTTTCTTAGCCGGATAAAACCTGAGTAGTTTACCCTAAAAATCGTTGGACGATGCTTAGTAGATGTGTTGAGAAGGAATATACGATATATCCCTCTCTTGCTACGCACTCCCTATAGTTCACAAAGTGAGAATTTTTGCTCGGCCTCGTGTTGTCAATAGGGCAACCCCATTCGGATGGTATTTGCAACTTTCAATAGCAAGGTGAATAATGGAGTAAGTATCTATAGTAAGTGGGTGAAGGAAGCGCGTCGATGCTTCCTGTGGTCTCCTCTATTGGACTGAACCGTAAGATTCTCATGTTTCGCCTGCAAGGTGGCCCCTGGAGGAACCGATCCATTCGGAGGGCGGAGCATGGGAGATCGAACATCTCAGTCACCATTTATGGATAGTGAAACACAGGGCCATTCCCAACACTAACATTCCATTCGGTTGCTATGTTGGGGCCGTTCTGTGCATTCTAAAAAATGGAGGGACACACTTACGGGATTTGCTAAGGAGTTAGTAAATCCAGACCAAAAACGATAACTAAAGGGCTATAGGAATATGAGTTATTCTGGTAATAGCATTTAGTCAAGATTGTCTTGATTTAGTAAAGGGGTGCTCGACTACCATTCGGTAGCGACCATTCTGACTTACTAAAGTATCGTAGCAAGTAAATAAAGAGTTTGGGTACTTTATTTACTGCTAATTTTTTTTTTAATTGGTTTAAATAGGTTAAAACCGTTTCACTAATAGTTTTACATTCTGTTTCGGCATGTCGAGCTCGTTTATACAGTTGTTAGCTCACGACAAGTTAATCGGAGAGAATCACGGGACCTGGAAGTCGAACCTGAATGTGATTCTGGTTCTAGACGACCTGAGGTTTGTCTTAACGGAGGAATGTCCTTCAGCTCTTGGCTCGAGTACATCTCGAAGTGTTCGAGATGCATACGATGGATGGATTAGAGCTATTGATAAAGCCCAAATCTATTTCTTGGCAAGCATATTTGATGCCTTGTGCAAGTGCAATGAGGTTATCATTTCCGTAAAGGAAATCATGTCTTCATTACAAGCAATGGTGGACAGTCGTCTTCATCACTTCGTAATGAAGTCCTCAAGTTCGTTTATAACTCTCGCATAGTGAAGGATACCTTTATTAGGGAGCTTGTCCTCAACATGATGGTCCACTTTAATGCGACAGAAGTAAACGTTGCTACCATCGTTATTTCAGACTTATCAGTTCCTGTACACTTCCAAAGGAATAGAGAAGGAGGCAAATGTTGTCACTTCGACGAAGTTCCTTAAGAGGTCGGCGTCAGGAAGTAAGCCTAAGTCTGCTTCTCTGAGTAATGAGATTTGTTAAGTGATATTTTGACGTATTAAAGCAAGGTGTTTCTAGAGTTTTAATTGAGCAAGAAGACGTTTTATCTCTTGTTTCTATCTAATTGTTGCTTATTTTGCGTATAGGTGAAGAAAGAAGGAAGTTGGATGAAGATCGGAAATAAGAGCGAAAAGAGGGACAAAGCAGTTGGAAATTGAGGGTAATAGCCTAGCGCCTAGGCGCTGATGAGAAGAATTGGACAGAAGCGTTAGCGCCTAGGCGCTGCCTTTCGGCGCCTAGGCGCTGATGAGAAGAATTGGACAGAAGCGTTAGCGCCAAGGCGCTGCCTTGCGGCGCCGAGGCGCTGATCAGATGAAGAATGCAGAAGCGATAGCGCCGAGGCGCTACCTTTCAGCGCCTAGGCGCTACGAAGTCTGATGCTGCTATCCCCCTGGCGCCGAGGCGCTGCCTTTCAGCGCCTAGGCGCTACGAAGTCCGAAGCGGTGATCCTTCCTAGCGCCGAGGCGCTGTAACTGAGCGCCTAGGCGCTGCGACGGAAAGTGACCTAAATTTATAAGAGGGTCGGTGACTATTGGGAGGACAAGCAAAGCGTGGACGAGAAGGAAAGTGACGAAAGAGAGCGGAGAGAGCAGATCTTGATATCCGAGTATCCAAACGAAGCGAGAGCTACGCTAGGGAGATCGAGGATTCATCGTAGCTCGTTTCTTTTCATCTATTTCTTCTTTCAATTCTCTTGTAACGATTATGTTTCCGAACATGAATGTTGTTGAGATTTTCTCCATGAACTAACTTTTCTATCTAGAGTATTGATGTAGTCGTTGTTGAATTATATTTCTTATTGATCAATAGTTAAGAGTTTGATTCCTTGTTCGATTGTGAAAATTCTTATATGCTTACTAAGTACATGTTAGGATTTGGCCAGTCTTAGTGTGAGATTTTATCAATGCGTTGAAGTCGATAGACAATTCTTGTTGACGAACCTTAATTATTTTCCCTAACTTATATGAGAGATAGACATATCCTTGTAGGTTTTGTGGCATGATTTAGTTCTACAGTCTTAATAGTTGAAGTGTTCTGATTGTCATAGAGATATAGGCAATTGTCATTTTAACGAATATTGTTATTACTCGAGAGAGAGTAACAAGTCCTATGAGTAGAACTTGTCAACAATCATAGGGTCAAACGTTTATAACTAGAGATTAATAAGGAATAGGATAAGACAACGATGAAATCTTTGCTCTAGAACCTCTATCATCTTCACAAGTATAATTGTTTCGTTTAGTTTTCTGCATCATTTTAATTACTCAAGTCAATAGCATATTTACTTTTCGTACAACTCTGATAATTGATTGCTCAGATAAAACTAAGGTTTAGAATTCTGGTAATTAGTAACTTTCATTCCCTGTGGAGAACGATAATCATACTTACATTACTATATTACTTGGAACGATTCGTACACTTGCGATTTCGGACAACAAGTTTTTGGCGCCGTTGCCGGGGAATGATTGTTTTTCTTTACTAATATCAGAAATTAAGACTTTAATCTTACTCTGAGTTTTGTGTTACTTTTATTGATTGTGTTCTTTCACTCTTGATTGCAGGAGTTAGAGAAAGTGCATGCGAAAATTTGGAAGTAGCAGCTTACTTCCAATTAATCTCGAAATCGAACGTACCTGTCGAAAGAACAGAAAAGAAAAGAGAGAGCGTGCTGCACAAGAGAAGTTGAAAATGGCGGACAACCAAGAGGTCGACACTAGGACTTTGAGGGAGTATGTATTGCCAAATGTAACGGGGTTACATTCTGCAATCCAAAGACCCGCAATTCAGGCGAACAACTTTGAGATTAAACCTGCCACGATTCAAATGATCCAAACCTCAGTGAACTACAGTGGGTTGAGGAATGAGGATCCAAACTCTCATATTTCAGATTTCCTGGAACTCTGCGATACATTCAAGATGAATGGAGTGTCAGATGATGCCATTAGACTTAGGTTGTTTCCCTTTACTCTTAGGGGACAAGCTAAACAATGGTTGAGCTCGTTGCCAGCAGGTTCAATAGTGACGTGGAATGATCTTGCTCAAAAGTTTCTCGCCAAGTTCTTCCCACCAGCAAAGACAGCAAAGATCCTGAGTGAGATTGGAAATTTTCTTCAAGAAGATGGAGAATCTCTTTATGATGCATGGGAAAGGTTTAAGGAGCTTTTGAGGAGATGTCCTCACCATGGATTTCCTAGATGGATGCAAGTGCACAACTTCTATAATGGACTAGGAGGTGGTACTAGGACAACAATAGATGCAGCTGCAGGAGGATCATTTATGAAGAAAACTGAGAGTGAAGCCTTTGAATTATTGGAGGAAATGACTGTGAATCATTATGAACTTCCTAGTGTGAGAACGACTCAGAGGAGTGTAATGGAGGTTAATGAGGTGGATTCAATAGCCGCGTTGACTGCACAGGTGGCCTCACTTACTAGGCAACTTCAGTCAAACCAATTTGCGGTAAACTCGATTCAAGCTCCTACTTTATTTTGTGAAAATTGCAATGGAAGTCATAGGAGTGAGGATTGTCAGGTGGGGAATCCGTTTATGCAAGGCCAAGTTGAGCAAGCTCAATTTGTTGGGAATTACAATCGCCAACAAAACAACCCGTACTCCAACACCTTTAATCCAGGATGGCGAAATCATCCTAATTTTGCATGGAAGCAGAATCAGACACAAAATCCACCTCCTCCAGGATTTCAACAACCAGCGGAGAAGAAGAGCAGTCTCGAAGAAGCAATGTTGCAAATGGCAACCAACACAAACCAATTTATGGTTGAGACTAAAACAAATTTTAAAAATCAAGCATCAGCCATTCGAAATTTGGAGGTACAAGTTGGTCAAATTGCAAACATGTTATCTGATAGACAACAAGGGAATTTACCAAGTACAACTGAGGTAAATCCTAAAGAGCAATGTAAGGCCATCATGTTGAGAAGTGGTAAAACAGTTGAAGTCCAGACTAAAGAAGGGAAGATTGATGAGTCAGTGAGCCCTACAGAACCGCCAGTAGTTCAAAACAATGAGGAAAAAGAGATGTCTAGTAAAAAGCCTCAGCCACAACAAGAAGTGGAGCAGAACGTGCCATATCCCCAGCGACTGCGAAAGAATAAACTGGATAAGCAATTCTCTAAATTTTTAGATGTTTTTAAGAGATTGCATATTAACATTCCTTTTGCAGATGCTCTTGAACAGATGCCCAGCTATGTCAAGTTTATGAAGGAAATTCTGTCAAATAAGAGGAAGCTTGAAGAGTACGAGACAGTGGCACTCACTGAGGAATGTAGTGCCATCCTGCAACAAAAACTACCACAAAAACTGAAAGATCCAGGGAGTTTTACAATTCCATGCTCTATTGGAAAACTTACTTTTGATAAAGCATTGTGTGATTTAGGTGCAAGTATTAATTTGATGCCTTTGTCCATTTTCAGGAAGCTTGGATTGGGAGAAGCAAGCCCAACAACGGTGACACTGCAACTAGCAGACCGCTCAATCAAACATCCAAAGGGAGTCATTGAAGATGTATTGGTAAAAGTAGACAAATTCTTTTTCCCAGCTGATTTCATTGTTCTTGACATGGAAGAAGATAGGGAAGTACCAATCATATTGGGTAGGCCATTTTTGGCGACAGGGCGAGCACTCATTGATGTTCAGAAAGGTGTGCTAAGTTTAAGGGTGCAAGATGATGAAGTCACTTTCAATGTGTTTGATGCAATCAAATACCCAGGAGAAAGTGACAGCTGCTTTCGAATTGATGTGTTGGATTCCTTGGTATCCAATGAGCTGACCACTTCCCAGCAACCATTAGAGGTATGCCTTACTCATCCAGACCCTGAAGGGCTGGAAGATTTAGATGTGACTGAATGTGTACATTGGTTGAATTCTGCGGTTCGTTATGAAGGAAAAAGTTATGAATCCTTAGGAACCACTACAGCTAAGTCTGTGCCATCGACAGAAAAAGCACCCATTTTAGAGTTAAAGGTGCTTCCCTCTCATCTCAGATATGCTTATTTGGGAGAAGAGTCCTCTCTTCCTGTGATCATCTCAGCAGAATTATCTAGTGAGGAAGAAGATAAGCTGTTACGTGTGCTCCGAAAGCACAAACCAGCAATAGGATGGACTTTGTCAGACATCAGAGGTCTGAGCCCTTCACTGTGTATGCATAAAATCTTATTGGAAGAAGGAATGTCACCGACAATAGAAGCACAGAGGAGGCTCAATCCAAACATGAAAGAGGTAGTCAGAGGTGAGATTTTGAAATGGCTTGATGCAGGAATAATTTACCCAATTTCAGATAGTGCTTGGGTAAGCCCAGTTCATGTAGTGCCTAAAAAAGGAGGAATGACAGTGGTGAAAAATGAGAACAATGAGTTGATTCCTACAAGAACCGTAACGGGATGGCGAATTTGCATAGATTATCGAAAGTTAAATAAGGCAACCAGAAAGGATCATTTTCCTTTGCCCTTTATTGACCAGATGTTGGATCGATTGGCAGGGCATGAGTATTACTGCTTTCTGGATGGCTACTCGGGATATCAGCAAATTGCAATTGCACCAGAGGATCAAGAGAAGACCACATTCACTTGTCCCTATGGTACCTTTGCGTTTCGAAGAATGCCCTTCGGTCTATGCAACGCACCCGCCACATTTCAGAGATGTATGATGTCAATTTTCTCCGACATGGTTGAAAAATGTATTGAGGTATTTATGGATGATTTTTCAGTTTTTGGAATTTCATTTGATAATTGTCTCATAAATTTGGAAATGACTCTTAAAAGATGTGAGCAAACTAACCTTGTCCTGAATTGGGAGAAATGCCATTTTATGGTTCGAGAAGGTATTGTTTTAGGGCATAAGATCTCTTCCCGAGGGATTGAGGTAGATAGGGCGAAGGTGGAAACAATTGAGAAATTACCGCCGCCGATTTCAGTGAAAGGAATCAGAAGTTTTTTGGGACATGCTGGTTTCTACAGGAGGTTTATAAAGGATTTTTCAAAAATCACAAAACCTCTATCTTCTCTATTGGTGCAAGGTACACAATTTGAATTTGATGATGCATGTTTACAAGCCTTCCAATTATTAAAAGAGAAATTAATATCTGCTCCCATAGTTGTAACCCCACAATGGGATTGCCCTTTTGAATTAATGTGTGATGCCAGTGATTACGCTGTTGGGGCAGTGTTAGGACAAAGAAGTGCAAAAGTATTTCATGCCATTTACTATGCGAGTAAAACTCTTAATGATGCCCAATTGAATTATGCTACAACAGAAAAAGAATTACTTGCCATCGTATTTGCCTTTGACAAATTTAGGTCTTATTTAATTGGTAGTAAAGTCATTGTTTTCACTGATCATTCTGCTATTAAGTATTTGATGACTAAAAAAGATGCGAAACCTAGACTGATTAGGTGGGTTTTACTCCTTCAAGAATTTGATCTCGAGATAAAGGATAAAAAAGGGACAGAAAACTTAGTAGCAGATCATTTATCTAGACTTGAACTGCCAATTGAGGTTGAATCTCTGAAAGCTCCTATTGATGATGATTTTCCAGATGAGCATGTTTTTGCAGTAACAGGAAAGCAGGAAACGCCATGGTTTGCAGATTTTGTGAACTATCTAGCAGCAAAAATAGTGCCACAGGAAGCATCCTATCAACAGAGGAAGAAGTTTTTCTCAGAGGTGAAGCACTATTTGTGGGATGAGCCCATTCTGTACAAGCACTGTGCTGATCAAATGTTGAGAAGATGCATTCCTGAGGAAGAAATGGACGATATTCTGCGTCACTGCCACAGCTTAGAGTGTGGGGGTCATCATGGGGGAGGTCGAACAGCTGCAAAGGTATTGCAAAGCGGTTTTTACTGGCCGTCGTTGTATAAAGACGCCCATAACTTTGTGATGAGTTGCGACCGATGTCAACGAACGGGGAATATTTCTAGAAGGGATGAAATGCCGCTGCAGAACATTTTGGAGGTGGAATTATTTGATGTGTGGGGTATGGATTTCATGGGTCCTTTTCCATCGTCCTACAACAACAAGTATATTCTTCTGGCAGTTGACTATGTGTCCAGATGGGTCGAGGCTATTGCTACTCCAACGAATGAGGGAAAGGTAGTCCTGAGCTTCCTCAAAAAGAATATCTTTACAAGATTTGGGACACCGAGAGCGATAATCAGTGATGGAGGTTCACACTTCTACAACAAACAATTTGTCGCACTTCTAGCAAAATATGGGGTAAAGCATCGAATGGCCCTAGCATACCACCCTCAATCAAATGGTCAAGCGGAAGTATGCAACAGAGAGGTAAAAAGGATACTTGAGAAAACAGTGCATCATTCACGCAAGGATTGGGCAAAGAAGTTAGAAGATGCGTTGTGGGGATATCGAACTGCGTTCAAGACTCCTCTTGGGATGTCTCCATACAGGTTAGTATTCGGGAAAGCATGTCACCTGCCAGTTGAATTGGAACATAGGGCTTATTGGGCAATGAAATTGCTCAATATGGATTTGCAACCAGCGGGGGAGAAACGCATGTTACAATTGACTGAGATGGAGGAATTCAGAAATGAAGCATATGAGAATGCGCGCATCTACAAAGAAAGAACTAAGGCATGGCATGACAAGCATATTAGAAGAAGGAGCTTCGAGACGGGTCAAAAGGTCTTGTTATACAATTCGCGACTTAGGCTGTTTCCTGGAAAATTGAAATCAAGATGGTCGGGTCCGTTTACGGTGGTCCAAGTCTATCCTCATGGTGCGGTTGAAGTGAAAAACGAGGTTGGAGATACGTTCAAGGTGAATGGGCAACGTTTGAAGCCTTATGTGCACGACATGGTGAAAGCCATGAACACCACGATAAGGTTGTGCTCACTTTAGTAAGAAAATGTCGGGCTGAGGACTTTAAACCAAGCGCTAATTGGGAGGCAACCCGTCTATGTTAAAAAAAAAAAAAAAAAAAAAAAAAAAATGAAAGGACAGAATGCTCAGCGCCTAGGCGCTGCCCTTTTGGGCGCCTAGGCGCTGTCGAAAAAGGAAAAAAGAGAAGAAAGACAGAATGCTCAGCGCCTAGGCGCTGTCGAAAAAGAAAAAAAGAGAAGAAAGACAGAATGCTCAGCGCCGAGGCGCTGCCTTTTGGGCGCCTAGGCGCTGTCGGAAAGAAAAATCTGGGTTTAGGACAGAACACTCAGCGCCTAGGCGCTGCCTCCCAGCGCCTAGGCGCTGTCGCGATTTTTTTTTCCCCTTCAAAAGACAGAACGCTCAGCGCCGCGGCGCTGATGTCTCAGCGCCTAGGCGCTGACGCGATTCTGACGAAAAAAAAAAAATAAAAAAATAAAAAAACGGGGTTGGGTCTTTAAAATCGTTTCTTCCTTTCTAAAAACCCTAGATCTTCAAATTCTTCAACTTTTCTCTCCCTTTTTGCTCTCAAGTCCTCTCTTCTCCTCCAAATCTCTATCTTCATCCTTCTTTTCTTTTCCAAATTTGTATCTTCATCTCTCTTCTCTTCCAAATCTTCTCCTTTACCCACAAATTTCTCCCCTTTTGTTTCACCAACCAAACTCTTGCTTTACCACTAACATTTGATTTTGTAGGAGTTTGAAGTTTGCAAAAGGGTGAAGTTCTCCACAGTACGGTTCTTCTTCAAGGTTGCCTCTTCGTTTCAACCCTCTGTGTTTTCTTCTCCAAGTAAGCATTTATTTTGTAAAGTGTTTTATTGGGGCTGAAATTTAGAGCTTGTGGAAGATTGGTTCATTTTGTTGGAAGTGCTGGGAGTTCTGTTTTGTTAATTTGGGTGGTTGGAAGTGTTAGATTATTGAGTGTTGATACAACAGTTGGGAGATACCGGCAGTTTGCGTGCGAAGTAGTTATGGCTCCAAAGACGTCTAAGCGTGCGAAAATGGGCGAAGGGTCTTCTGAATCCTTTGATAGATATCGCTTCAGGGACGAAGAGGCTTCGAAATTATATTCCGAGTTGGTTATTAAGCGGAATGTAATTCCGGAGCGAGGTTTACTCCCTTGTATTGGCGAGCAGCCATGTATTTATCATAATATTAGGGAAAGAGGTTGGGAAGCATTCACGAAGCAACCTGAGTCTGCTGTTGTCCCGCTTGTTCGGGAATTTTATGCGAATATGCAAGAAGACAGAACAAAGGTCTTTGTGCGCGGCAAGTTGGTGCCGTTTGATTTTGCATCCATAAATAGATTTTATAATCTTCCAAGCATTGATAGGGATGGTTATGCAACCTATGCCGCCAATGAAGTTGATTATGATGAGATCATAGCGACATTGTGTCAGCCGGGCACTCAATGGGCAACCAGACAAGGAGAAAAGCTGAATTTTAAAGCCGCCCATCTTAGTGTTATGAATAAAGTTTGGCACAATTTTATTTGTGCTAAGCTTTTGCCTGTAACACATGTGAGCGATGTGACCAAGGACAGGGCCGTCCTTTTGTACGCCATTGTAACTGGCAAATCTATTGATGTGGGTCGCATTATTCAGCAATCAATCAAACACACCAAGAAGGCTTCCACAACCGGTGGCCTCGCTCACCCTTCATTGATTACATCCTTATGCAAAGCCGTCGGAGTGATTTGGGGCTCAGATGAGGAGTTACGGCATCCTAAATGTGTAATGGACAAAAAACACATCTTAGGATTAAAAGGCCCGACATTGGTTGAAGACCCGGCCCATGGCGAACAATTTTTAATTGGCAGTTCGTCCCAACCTCCTCCAGAGCAATCATCTCATGATCCACCTGAGGATCAGTTATCCTTGGAGGAACGATTAGAGCGAATGGAGCTTCGTCAAACGCAGCGGTTGGACAGGATGGAGGAAAGACAAGAACAAGGACGACGAAGAATGGAAAGACGAATGCATCGACACATGGAGCATAGCAATCAATGCTTTGATAGGCTTTTTCAGGTGTTGGCACGTCCTGGGTTCAATCAAGGAGATGATCCCATTCTTTGTCCAACCCCCCCTCGATCATCTGATGAAGAAGAGAATATGTGAGCGGCGCTCACTCAGGGAAGTCTTCGTTTCCCTTTTTTTTTTTCGTTTTCTTCTTATTTGTTGTTTTTCTTTTGTGTCGTTTGTTTCTTTTCGCATTGAGGACAATGTTGAATTTTAAGTTGGGGGTGGGATTAGATTCTGTTGAGTATGTTTTTTAGGATAGGTGTGACATTCTATATGATTTCTACATTCTAAGAAGTGTATCTCTTCAATTTTTCGAGATATTTTGGAAAACTATGTAAGTTAGGGACACATTGGTTGTTGGGTTATATTGCATAAGAGAGAAGAGCTTGATTCATGTTTTTACTTAAAAGGAATGCATGATAGTGTTTGTTGAATTATTGAATGTCGAATGCGCAAGATCTATTGCCAAAGCAACCTGTTTTCATGTGAGCTTTTGAGCCTTTAAGAGCATTCATTACATGGTGCTTTCAATTCTTAAAATGTGTGAATGTCGTGCATATTTAGATTTTTGTAGAACTTGCTTTGTTATGCATGTCTGTAGCCTCTGAATAGTTTTGAATGTTTAAATTTTAAGGGTAATTTAGGTGAAGCCAATGTTTAGCTTTCTAAAATAGCCTACCTCAACATTGATTCCTTAGTTAAGCCAAATATTGAGCCTTAGCCCTTTTTCATTGGAAGATTACCGCACTAAAAGCCAAAAATGCCATTTGTGTAATCCTTTTCTGTGAATCCTAGATTGAAAGATTACATATGCTTACCACATGAAGTTTTTAAATTTGTTGGGAAAGTTGCAACATGTGAATTAAGGGATTCCTAAATGGAAGCGTGATTAGAAAAGAAAAACAAATAAAATGGTGTGGATGAAAAGAAGTCTATTCTTAAAAAAAAAAAAAAAAAAAAAAAAAAAAAAAAAATTAAATTCCTTGAAAGTAGAAGTGTTAGCTTCATGTGGATAAGCTGTGTAAAATTCTTTCAATAAATGAGCTTAAAAATTTCCGTTTCCATCCACCCGTCCTAAGCCAAATTACAACCAAAACGAAACCCTTAATTTTTACACATTCATTATGTTCATCGATGGCTTAGATGTGATATATGAGCAAGTTTATGACAAAAGTTTTGTATGTATTGGTGTGAGAGTCCATGAAATATGCCTTAAACAGTTGAGCGTTATGAGTGAATTCCTGTGAGGGTAGTAGACCTTGTGCATTCAATTTTGATAGTTTGATGAGATACTTGAGTTTTTATTTAAAATTGTACTCGATGAATGCTTATTCTCTTGACTGTTTGTATAACCGAAGTAATTGATGTGTACTTAGCTTACCAGTATTCTTAGATATTAAGAAATTTGAAAAGAACACTTGGAATTGTAAGGAATCTAGAAGTCTCACTGGTTGATTGTACTCAATTGTTTCACTTACTTTCGTGTGCCTTTAGGTCGTAAATAAATGCGTGAGATTTGAGTCATTTGAATGTAGTTGTGTCTTTCTTTAGAATCCTGTTGCTCTTTGCTCGAGGGCGAGCAAAATGATAAGTTGGGGGTAGTTTGTTAAGTGATATTTTGACGTATTAAAGCAAGGTGTTTCTAGAGTTTTAATTGAGCAAGAAGACGTTTTATCTCTTGTTTCTATCTAATTGTTGCTTATTTTGCGTATAGGTGAAGAAAGAAGGAAGTTGGATGAAGATCGGAAATAAGAGCGAAAAGAGGGACAAAGCAGTTGGAAATTGAGGGTAATAGCCTAGCGCCTAGGCGCTGATGAGAAGAATTGGACAGAAGCGTTAGCGCCTAGGCGCTGCCTTTCGGCGCCTAGACGCTGATGAGAAGAATTGGACAGAAGCGTTAGCGCCAAGGCGCTGCCTTGCGGCGCCGAGGCGCTGATCAGATGAAGAATGCAGAAGCGATAGCGCCGAGGCGCTACCTTTCAGCGCCTAGGCGCTACGAAGTCTGATGCTGCTATCCCCCTGGCGCCGAGGCGCTGCCTTTCAGCGCCTAGGCGCTACGAAGTCCGAAGCGGTGATCCTTCCTAGCGCCGAGGCGCTGTAACTGAGCGCCGAGGCGCTGTAACTGAGCGCCTAGGCGCTGCGACGGAAAGTGACCTAAATTTATAAGAGGGTCGGTGACTATTGGGAGGACAAGCAGAGCGTGGACGAGAAGGAAAGTGACGAAAGAGAGCGGAGAGAGCAGATCTTGATATCCGAGTATCCAAACGAAGCGAGAGCTACGCTAGGGAGATCGAGGATTCATCATAGCTCGTTTCTTTTCATCTATTTCTTCTTTCAATTCTCTTGTAACGATTATGTTTCCGAACATGAATGTTGTTGAGATTTTCTCCATGAACTAACTTTTCTATCTAGAGTATTGATGTAGTCGTTGTTGAATTCTATTTCTTATTGATCAATAGTTAAGAGTTTGATTCCTTGTTCGATTGTGAAAATTCTTATATGCTTACTAAGTACATGTTAGGATTTGGCCAGTCTTAGTGTGAGATTTTATCAATGCGTTGAAGTCGATAGACAATTCTTGTTGACGAACCTTAATTATTTTCCCTAACTTATATGAGAGATAGACATATCCTTGTAGGTTTTGTGGCATGATTTAGTTCTACAGTCTTAATAGTTGAAGTGTTCTGATTGTCATAGAGATATAGGCAATTGTCATTTTAACGAATATTGTTATTACTCGAGAGAGAGTAACAAGTCCTATGAGTAGAACTTGTCAACAATCATAGGGTCAAACGTTTATAACTAGAGATTAATAAGGAATAGGATAAGACAACGATGAAATCTTTGCTCTAGAACCTCTATCATCTTCACAAGTATAATTGTTTCGTTTAGTTTTCTGCATCATTTTAATTACTCAAGTCAATAGCATATTTACTTTCCGTACAACTCTGATAATTGATTGCTCAGATAAAACTAAGGTTTAGAATTCTGGTAATTAGTAACTTTCATTCCCTGTGGAGAACGATAATCATACTTACATTACTATATTACTTGGAACGATTCGTACACTTGCGATTTCGGACAACAAGATTATTCAGAAGAAGAAGAGTAACAGGAGGAAGGGCAAAGCCCCTACTGTTCGCAAAGTGAAGTCTTCAGACAAAGGAAAATGTTTCCATTGTAATGAAGATGGGTATTGGAAGCGCAACTGTTCCAAATAATTTGCTGAGAAACAGGCTGAGAAAGAACGACAAGATAAATGTGATTTATTTGTCAAAACAAGTTTAGTGGATATGAATGTCATACCTGGATGTCTTCAGGAACCACTATTCGTGTTTGTTTTTCTACAGGAAACTAGTTCCTGACAGTCGTTTTCTCGCTGTGAGATATGGAGATATCGTTGCAGCTGAACTAGTGGGAGTCTTTGTAGTTGTTGTATAGAAATAATTTCATTGGATGTAATTATTGTCTATATTTCTGGTTTAAACTGAACACTTATATATTATATCTTTTGGTTTTATAAATGAACAGTTCATTTAGCAAAAGATATATGCTGATGTGTTCTATTAAACTCGAAAACAACTAGCATGTTAAGACTCACAGTGTAACGAAAGCTATTGTAGATATCAACAAAGGTTGTTGATCAAACTAGAGTTTCTCAACCGTTGAGAAAGCCTCAATGCAGTGGGAGGGTTGTAGGACAACCCGATCCGTTGCACTGGTTTGTCTTTAACTCAAAGTTCTCATACTTGATGATAACATTGAGGATTCGTTGTCTTTAATTAGGCAATGGATCACATAGACAAGGCCAAATAGCTCAAAGCCACAAATCTATGGATGGTATTGAGACCAAGCCACTAAGGTGAAAACCTTTATGGCTTGACTTTCTGGTAATGGGATTGTCCCGAAGAGAAAGGGTTTATTGTGTATACTCTCTTTCTCTTGTTGCCAGACGTAAGTTAAATAGATGACTCTTATCCACTACCATGTTCTATCTTTATAGAATTTGGCAAGTGGATGTCAAGATAGCTTTTCTCTAGAATTGTTATCTTGATTGAGTATCTATGAGTCTCTACCAGAAAGATTCATAGTTTGGGACAAAGAGCAAATGGTTTGCTAGGTTTATTCGATTCATTTATGAATTGGAGAAAGCATCTCCGTCCTGAACTGTAAGGTTTGATACAGTGATCAAATCTTATGGCTTTGAACAAAAGTTTGAACAATAATTTGATAAACCTTGTTTGACAAGGGTTTAGTCAATGTTGTAGCTTTCATAAACTGTTTCCGTAATTAATGTCCTAATCATTGAGAATGATGTAGGATTCATTTATGACTTTTAGCCTAAACTAGCGACCCACACCCAAATAGTTGATTTGGAGGAGGGCTTAGTTTGTTCTATGGATTCAGGTTTATCTGATTCGTAAGAACATGTCGCTAGTGTTGTCTCTAAAATCTTTTATTGACAAGTTGTTGTCAATATTCGATGGTCTATGGAAATAGTTTCCTGAGACACCTCAAGTGTTGAAGATACGAGATGCACCCTAGTGCATTTACATATTGGAGGTCAGATGTATCTTTTGAGATACATGACCCGATATGTGCTATGCAGTGGGAGCTGTCAGTAATATTAGTCCAATTGGATTGGATTCCGGTTAAAGTTTTGTCCTTGTACTTAGAGGAGTAGAATACAAGAGTTGTATTGTTGATTCCTCGTTGGTAGCTAAGTCTATTTGCAGCTTGTGAAGCAGCAATAGGTTTATAAGTTGAGCTCGTAGATAGTGCTATGAGGAGATGTAATGGTCACATGGAAAGCCTCGTAGTACTTCATGCTGATTTGTTTACTAAGTCTCTCATGGCTAAAGTGTTTGAGAGACACCTAGAAGAGTCTAGGGCTCCGAGTTGCTGGAGAGGATAGTGGGAGAAAACTTATGATATATGATATATTAGTTTTCTCCACCTAACATGTACACCACGGACGTTTAAGTCCAAGTGGGAGTTTGTTGGGTTGTATGTCCTAAAACTCGTGGTTTGTAAACTATTATGTTTGTAAATACTCTATTTAGAATAAAGAGTTATTAGTTTTATTCAGTAAAGGAGTTTACTGGAATAAAGTGAAACGTGTTTAAGTTAACCTATACCAATGACAAACACCCTTGGCTGAATATGAGTACTTGAGCCTCATGTATGACATGATTGTAGATCAGGCTCAAGTAGTCAGTCAAAACGGTCTATAGTATACGGATAAGGCTGGGTACCTTATCTTGGTAACACTATTGGATGCGGCTCACTTTGTATTGTACAAAACGATGTGATCCGAATCGTTTCACATGGAGATGTGCGAGTGAGGGCGTCCTGTGTAAAGAGTTTACACAAGATCGAACCGCGTATTAAGTCGCTCACTTTTTATAACTCCGTTTACTGATGAGACCGACTTATACATATTGATGGCCTAGGTAACTCGATCTCAATCCTGAGCTCGCTATGAACTCCTGCTTATTCGATAGTATCCTTTGACTTGCACGGGTGAGAGTGGCCCATAAGCGCCGACTCAATAAGCCTACCATCTTGGGGATAAAGTCGAATAGGTAGCTGGGGACATAGTACAGCAAGATTGGAGTTCACTCCTAACCCGCTCTTCTGGGTTAGTAGATAGGTTGTTCCCTTAATAGCTGACTCGGGGGCTTGAACAATTAGCGCGTGCACTCTGATGAGATGAGATGGTTAATTGATCTGTTGGTTGGACCACAGATCTATTGTTCATTAGAGGTGTCAGTGGTGCTTAAGGAACAAGACGTAATGCAGGGGTTAAACGGTTTAAATGACCCAGCTGTGATTACGAACAACCTGTGAAGGGTCGACTTACCGATGGCGGTTATATCAAGAGGACACAATATATCTACAGTGAGGAGAGTGCAACCCTCGGACTATAGTGGAGTCTCTGGGGGTTAACGAATGTTGATTGATTCGGGTTAAAAGAGTTTTGACCGAATAAATCTCGTATCGTTGGAGCTCATGATCTGTAGGTCCTTTAGGTTCTCCTAGCTAGCTCGGATAACGTCGTGCAACAGTATAAGAGAAAATTAAAAGGAAAAGAATTTGAATTGTTCAAATTCGATTTATGGAAGGAGGATGGACATATTTAAATATGATTTAAATATGAGAATGACCAAAAACATGAATAGGATTCATGTGTTAAAAAAATCGGTTTTCGGAAAACCGAATTTAGACATATTATTTAATTAATATTTGATATTGAATTAAATAATAATTATTAATTAAAAAGTTTAATTAATAATTATATATATATTTTATTTATTAAAAAGTTTAATAAATAAAATTATTATTATTATTTTTAATAATAATAATAATTATATATATATTTCTTGCATGTATATATATATATAAGTTAAGTATATATATATGAGCTTTGGCAAAAGCTGGAAAAGAGAAGTGGTGAAGGGTATACAATTCATAAATTGAATTTGAGATTCCAAGAGAAGTGGGCTGGGGTTTACAAGGTGTAATTTAAAAAAAAAAAAACTTGAGAAGTTTTTTACTTCTTCTTCTTCAGCCTCTGTCTCTTCCTTTAGTTCCTCTTCCTTCTTCATTTCCTTTTCTTTTTCTCTTCTTTCGGAGTCCCACAACTCCGTTGCACGACGCCGAGGATAGCGGGACTACCTGGGGTGGTCCTCGAGACGTTCGTGAGAAGAGGCCGGAAGAGTTCGTGACGAGGAACGTGCGGTGGAGCTTGAAGAAATTGGAACTACAAGGGTATGTATTTCTAATTTCTTATTTCCGTCGTTTTGAGCATGTTTACTATTTGTTAAATTGATGAAATTAGAGTATCATCGGTCCGAAATCGCTTTCCGCTGCGCAAGTCGCTCCATCAATATATATATGTTCATGTTTGAAAAACCAAATTAAATCGACATTGTTTACTCTTTCTTAATAATAAATCTCTAGTTTAGAAGTTATATCGTAATTGGTGCTTTTTTATTTCATCTCTACTTAGGATTTTAAAACTGGCTCCTACCATTGAGGGCTCCACTATAAAATAAAATGATCCAAATAAGAATCTAGAAGTGAATTTCTCAAATGGAATATCCAGCCATATTATTCTTACCCCAACGGTACTCTCTTTTAATGTGTTCAAGAAAGTTTATTAATTTAAACTCGTTCATTTTAATTTCTATTGGCTCGAATTAACATAACTCAACTGACAAGATCTGGAGTCCCCATTCGAAAAAAAAAAAAAATCATGGTGAAATAGTTTCCGGCAATGCATAATTGGAGGTATTGAAGATGGAATGGAAATTAACTACAAAATCACTGTCCGTCCCACGAAATTTTTTCTGAATTTGACATCTCTGGTTGAACGTCAATACTTAATAACAAAACATTTGAGCGTCGACAGCAGGGTTCGAACGTTTAATGTGTTCAAGAGAGTTTATTAATTTAAACTCGTTCATTTCAATTTCTATTGACTCGAATTAACATAATTCAACTGACAAGATCTGGAGTCCCCATTCCAAAAAAAAAAAATCATGGTGAAATAGTTTCCGGCAATGCATAATTGGAGGTATTGAAGATGGAATGGAAATTAACTACAAAATCACTGTCCGTCCCACGGAATTTTTTTCTGAATTTGACATCTCTGTTGAAAGTCAATACTTAATAACAAAACATTTGAGCGTCAGCTGGGTTCGAACGTCAATACTTAATAACAAAACATTTGAGCGTCAACCAGGGTTCGAACCTGCGCGGGCGAAGCCCAACAGATTTCAAGTCTGTCTCCTTAACCACTCGGACATATCGACTTGTTGTTTTTTGAAGTTTGATTTTATACATTTAAAGTCCTTTCATTTAAAATGACTATATATATTATATTAAAAGTATGTTTTTCTAGAGTTGATTAGCAAAAGAAGTAATTAGTTGTCAACATGAGCATAGCTCAACCGACATAATGTATGATTTATTGACTAAAAGATAGAAGATGTTTGTATTACTAAAAAGAAAAGCTCATAAGTTTACAAAAATTGGCATCAAAAGCAATAAAATCTCATCGAAAGGAGGATGGGTAGTCCATTCCCCTTTTGTGATAAAAGAATGTCCAAAATTAAATAGGTATTTAGCGTGTGTTGGTTGAATAAGAAAGGGCTATCCAACCATTTTTAAATACTCCTATTTTTAGTGCAAAAAAATCTCTTACAATCAAAAAGAGGCTCAACTTAACCCTACAAAGCTCAACTAACCCTACAATCTCTACCATGATTCAACCTAAAAAAAAAAAGTAAAAAATGCACAAACTCACTTAATCAGAATTAAAATCTTTGGAGTATTTCTAAAAAATAAATAATAATAATAATAATGAAGGATGAATTGGATTAAAATATGGGTGTATTCAAAATGTTAATGATTAAGGGCACGAGAAATGATAAATTTTGTATGCATTAGAGGCGATAAATATAAATATTGTGTATGCATTAGAAGACAATTATTACCGTGTATTCGAAAAAAGAAAATATTGTGTATTCATGTGTCAAACATTGTGTATTCAAAAATAAAAAATAAAAATATAATTCATGTATCAAAATATTGTGTATTTGAAAAAAGAAAAAAGAATAAAATACGGTGTATTTGAGCTTCAATCGAACACTCATGAAATTACCTCACAAGCTAAACCATGAGTGACAGATTGGAAAAATTCACTGCCTCAAGATTTCTTCCCAAAAAAAAAAAAAAGAGACCCCGCCCCCCGTCGATCCTCCCACTTAATCGAGACCCGCGACCACGCTTCAATTTCTGACGACGAGACCCATCCTCGAAGAAAGGAGACCACGTGGGCAATACTCTCTGAATTGAGACCTTCGCTTGAGACCACCGTCATCTAGTTTTTCCTTCCTCACGGGGTTACAAATTTTTTTTCTTCCCCCACAGTGTCCAATTTTCATCTTTAATTTAGTGACCACAAACAAATTCATTCCCAAAAAGAAAGAAAGAGAAAATCACCCTCATGGTCCCTCGGGTTTGAATTTGGTAGCACTTGGGTCCCCAAGGTTTTAAATCCAACAATTATACCCGTGAGGTTTGGATTTGGTTCATTTTTGTCTCTCCGTCAAATTTTCTGTTAAGTGTAAAAGAATGGAGACACCTATTTTTAATTAAAAATATTTTTTTAATTATTAATTTTTTTCTTTTTCTTTTTCTTTTTCTTTCTTCTCCTTGTCCTTCTCCTCCCTCTTCTCTCTTCCTTCTTCCCTCCATCTCCTCCCTCCCATGGTTTTCGTCGCCGTATCGTCAACAATTTTTTCCCGTTTTCCTTTTTCCCTTCTCTTCTCTCTCTCCATCTTCGTCTCCCATTTTCTCCCCTTCTTCCCCTCCCCACGCTTTCAACAAAAAAAATAATTACGGATCTGTATTAAAAAAAATGGGCGTGGAGAAATTATAAAAAATAGGAGGGGAAGAGGGAGAAGAAAATTATTATCTGGTCAACAATTTTTTTTTTTTTTTAATATAGAATTGTAATTTTTTTTTTTTAAACGGGGGAGGAGAAAGAGAAAGAGCAAGAGAGGGAAAAAAAACCAGTCGTCGGCATACCGACGACAACGACCATAGGAGGAAGAAGAGGAAGATAGAAATGGAGATGAAGAACGAGAAGGAGGAGGAACTAGGAACGAGGGAAGAAAAAGAAAATATATATATATATATATATAAATATTTTTAATTAAAAATAAGTGCACATCAACCGTATGTTAGGACTTAAGAGAAAAAATTTGACGGAGGGACAAAAAACGAACAAAATCCAAACCTCAGGAGTACAATTGTTAGATTTGAAACCTTGATGACCCAAATACTAACCACTTAAACCTGAGAGACCATTAGGGTAATTTTATTAAAAAGAAACATGAACTCCTTCCAATAAAAAGACCCTCAAAAGAGAAATTTAGAAGGATTTACCTCCCCTTTTTCCGTATAGACAAAGCACGTTAGATTGTGAGCCACTTTAGAGATAACTAGATAAATGTACATAACTAATTGTCAGTTTTTATTGGTGTCCAAAAAGTTAAAAAAGTTTTGACAAAAATGTCAAAGTTATATTTAGCATTGATCAGCAGATGCATAAAGACTAAAGTACCCTCCATGAACAAATTTTGAATTATCTGCATACCTCCAAAATAATATAATTTGGTTATTATGTTTTTTAAAAATACGTTATAACTAATTTCTCTAAATTGAAGATCCTCCCAAACAAACTGAAAAATTGAAATATTAAATTGAAGACTGCAAAATAACAATCAGAAACTGAAAAATTAAAATACTAAATTGAAGATCCTACAAAAATAATCAATAGTATATGCAACCTTATAAACAAACTTTCATCGTCGTCCAATTGTTGGGTTGTATATGTGCCTGCAAATATGTAAGTACAATAATATAATTAGCAGGGATAAGAAAATTAAGAAAATTACAGGGTATCTGTAACACGATCAACGTATTTAAATACAAATGAAATGCCCTACCTGGACTCTGGATTAAGGCCAAGGCAGCAAAGAAAGTTCACGACCCGGCTTTGTTGTAAAGTATGTTGACGCCGTGTTTCTTTTTCATGTATTCAATAATGTCCTTAGGCCAAATATGGACATTTTCGTTCATCCTAAAGCTGGATTTTACGCACTCACCTACCATAAATGTGGTTGCTTGAACTATGGTTGTATTTCACAATGTTGATGAAACATTGATGTTTGTCAAGATACTTATGAATAATCCATAAATCACCATTCTCATAACGAGAATACCTAAGGTACCACCCACCATTGAAGAACCAACGACTTTTTGCTTGATTTGACGGTGCGAAGTTCAAATCGGTTTAAAGGAGAAATCCATTGGAGAACAAATAATCAAGAGTTAGGGAGTGTAAAATACCTTGTATTCTTGGAAGTTGTTTCATCGAACGGTGATGAATGTTGTAGTTTACCGACAAGCTTTGATTGAACAATGATGAATGCTGTAGTTTACCGGCAAGCGCAATGCGAGGTTTGATTAGGGTGAAATTTTTGATGGCGTAGAAAATGAGAAAATGAGGTTTGTTAATAAATATAATCAATTAATACGTGCTAATTAGATCATTATAAACGTGAATTCTGGGAAATAAGAAAATGAGTGTATAAATTTTGAAATTATATTTTTTTAAATAAAAATAAAATCTTACTTATATTCTATTTGAGTGAATTCAAAATAATCCAATACAAAATCTAATGTTTTGGGAGGATTTGAATTTGAAAATAAGATTGGAAGTTACGTAGTTGGAGTAATTCAAGGTGAGCCTCCTACATATATGTTCTTAAGAATATGGAGGCTATGCGTATGAATTATCTAGGAAGGGTAAAATCGTCCGAAGAGTGAAATAGTAAGCTCATGTGATAGGCAAATGTGGACATTATTCTCATGAATTTTGTTTTGGGCATTTTTCAAAACTGATTCTCTAAAAGAGACATTTATGAGGAATTCCCGCCACTTTATTACTAGATTTTGGAATAAACTTTAGCCTATTAACCCGCATCTTGTTAAGGCACTCACGAAGTTCCTCCCAAATTACTCCTTGAGGGGGAGAGAACTAGCTCGGGCCATTAATAATATTTACTAACACCCGAGAATCTGTCTCAACCCAAAGGTTGGAAAAACCACAACGATTGGCTAATTTCAATCCCATTAGAAGAGCGAGCGCCTCAGCGGAGAGTATGTCAAGACGATCTGGCAATTACTCTGTCGCTGCTCTCAACACCCTCCCACTCTCATCTCTGATCACAACACCTACCCCTGTTAAAGTAGAAGACAAACTGCATGAGGCATCCACATTAAGCTTTAGAGCAATTCCCTGTCGGAGAAGACCATCGCACCACACAATCCTTTGTCGTACTCACACTACCAGGCACATCGGGGGAGAACCCTTTCGGCATAGCAGACGATTTGAATTCGCTGATGTATTCAAGAATCCATTCTCTTTTTGCCTCCACCGATTGAATAGGTTTCTTCAGAGCTAACTAGTTCCTATCTGCCCACAAGCTTCAACAGGTTATACAAAAAATTTCCAGTTCTTCCGAAGGGGAACTCTCGGCAATTTTTAAGCAAAAATCTGGGATGAAAATGTTAGCCTCTGATGATGTTTGTATTTGAGGTGAAATCTTCTTCCACAATTTCTTTAACCTTTTACATTTCAAAAAAATATGTTCCACTGATTCTCTGTCTCTGCCACAACTCACACGCCATGGATATAAAGGTATCTTACGTTTGCACAAATTGTTGTTGGTAGGGAGGATATTGTGAAAAAAATTACAAGTGAGAACTTTAATTTTGTTAGGGATTTTTAGTTTCCACAACTTAGACCGCCATGTCTCAAACCTACTTGGATTAGAACTATACTTTGTACGCACTTTTAGTGGATAAATCGTCATTTTTTGTATAATTCCAAAGTCATTGATCAGGTCGGCTTGTTTTGCAAATTTGAATAGTTCGAATAATCTCAATATCCTCTTCGCATAACACTTGACTTAACAAATGGTCATCTCACCATCAAGTTGCCATGTTCGGAGTTGAGGGGAGTAATAGGGTGAAATAATTTTTCTTTTGGTAACTAAGGGCACCCGAAGACTAGTGCGTCCTTTCCTAATCCCTTTGTTAAGCAAATTTCGATCCCACAATAGACTTTTCCATGTGTACGAAGGAGTAGAATTGGTCTCAGTTGTTGTTGATATTTTTTTCTTTTCTTCTTTACTATTAATAACTAGCATATGGGCGTGTTTCTTTTAAAATTCATTTATAAATATAGTATAATATAACATAAAATTATATATATATATTATTTTAATTTATTCATTTAGTTTACTTATGATTTCTTGATATCAAATGAAAAATAACTAAAATTATTTTTAAATTTTATTAAATTATTTAAAAAGAAATTAATTTCATAAAAACTATAATTCTTATGAAACAAAAAATTTTACTTTTTATTTTAATTTATTTATTATTATTTTTTTTTTTTTTGTATATTTATATATAAAATAATAGACAATATTTTAAATCCTTCAATTTTTATAAAAATAACAATTTAGTCTCCAAATTTTAGTTTGTAACAATTTACTATACTTTCAATTTTGTAACAATTTAATGTTTGAATTTTTTCCATTATATTTAATGTTTGAATTTAATACGTAATAATTTAGTTCAAGATGGTTTAAAAAAACAATTTAATTCACAATAAGAGAAAAAAAAAATTCATTATAAGGTTAAAAATCATCTAGTGGGAAGAAAATATCCCGTCTCTTTTCTTTAATTTTAATATATAATAAATACTAAATATAAACTAACTAAAAAAATCTTAAATTTAAACTTTTATAAAATAATTTTTTTTTTTAACAAAATTCGAAAGTTGTCAAATGTTCATTATGATTTAAAAATTTGAAAAAAAAAAATCTAAAGAAGAAATTACATTATTTATCCTTTTGAATTAAGCCTCCGTGACATAAAGTTCTGGATCTGCCACATCCAACGAAGATAAGAGGGATAAAACAGAAAAAAAGAAAAAAAGTGGAAAAAAAAAAGAAGAAGACGGAGTGATGCGTAGGTTTTTTTTATTTTTTTTAATATGGGTTTTTATGAGTTTTTTTAATAGAAATTTAATTGTTAAATTAGAAGTCCTTATTCTTTCAAGTTTATGTATACTTGGTAGATATTAAATTTAAAAAGTGTTTAATAAATTTTCACTCTTAATTTTGTATGTAATAGATCCTTGAAATTTAAAAATGTCTAATAATCTTCAACTTACAAAATAATAATCTTCAACTTTCAATTTTGTGTACAATAAATTCTTAATTAAAATGTTTAATATATCATGAACTTTTAATTTTTTTTTTTTTTTTTTTTTTGTCCAATATGAATATGTCGCTGATTTATTAAAAAATGTAAAAAATAACTTAATTATTAGACTTTTTTAAATCTATTTGAGAAATCTTACTGAATTCATTTTTCTTTTAACATATTTGGAAAGAAAAAAAAAATCTGCAATTAAAATTTGAATTTAGATGAATGACATTTAAGATAATTATTATTTTTTTTCTTAAATTTTTTTTTTTTTTTTTTTTTGAGCGGATTGCACCAACAACAATCATGTCAAAAATAATTTCAAATTTAATAAGGTTTAATTTTTTTTAACAAATATGGCAAAAATTCAGTGGCTATGAGATAGACTATTATACTGACAAAATCACTACTATGAGATAGACTTCTATATAGAAATTGCTATATCCGCGATTTTTTAAAAAAGTGGTACATTTTTAATATATATTTTTTTTTTAGTACATTGGGGTGGGGATTCAAATCATAGACTTCTTGGTTGTTAACACATACACATGCCCGCTGAGCCAAGCTCGCTTTGGCATAATTTTTATTTGGATTGATTTTCAATTAGGATTTCAACTCATTATGATTCCGAGTAAGCAAACAAACCCTTAATAACAAGCTTCTTATTTCGTCCTTCATCTGTTTGCCTTCAAATTGTAAATTTTAATTTGGTTGTATTTTATGATAAAATCACATTTTTTAATTGGGTTTCAGGATCGTATTGTGAAGGACCTAAGCTACTACACAACTTTTTATTTCTTCCCCTGTTTTCTCGTTATTAAGTTATGCTCACTTTTACATATTAATTTGATTTTGGTGACTTTCAAAAAAATAATTATTTTTGCTCATTAAATGTTACATGATAATTAACTTCCATTATATATACTAAAAAATCCGACCTGCCAGATTCGAACCAGCGACCTAAGGATATCTAATAGGAATAAACCAACTACAGTCCTCCGCTCTACCAACTGAGCTAAGGTCGGTTTGTTGGTTGCACAAAACCACCAATGGTTTAAAGATATTTATTTAATTCAAATTTGCAATAAAAGAATAGGATCTCGTTTAATTATCAATGGCAATCAAATAAAATACTTTAAAGTTTATATATGTTAAACATCTCATTTTGTATGTTTCTTTTATTAGGCATTAAAGAACACTCGCTAGCGCAATGGTTTATTAACTTCGACAAAGTCCTGTTCATTTAAGATTTGTATTTTAAAATTCTAATCATGTCAAACAAAATAGTAATCAAATAAAGATGCCTGGAAAGTAGGAGTACTTTCACAGATGACCACCCAAGAGTTCCGTAATATTTTTGGACTCTCGCTTCGAAAATAATGTTTTTTGCTGCTGACGTCATCTACATTTCACTTTTTCGAGCACGAGCACCATCGCGAAGAAATGTTTTGTAATACCCTTTGCTGGGCACGAGGATACTATAGTGGCTCCCTCACGGTCGTGCTCAACGAAGTGTATTAGCAGATTTTTTCCTCGCGATCGTTGTCAGCAAACGTGTGTTCGTGCTCACCAAGAGTAAAAGAAACATGTGTTTTAAAAAATCGAGTCAATTTGACATTAGGACCCACAAGAGGAGTCATATGTGAAAAAACCCTGAAAAGCAATTATATTTCTATCAACCATGCTAAAAAATTTTAATGTCGTCTCCCTAGGATCCTGACACAGCTCCTCGCATTTCACTATCACATAAATCCATTAGATTAATTACTGAGGGGGCGTTTGGCATAAGGAGTTGGGGGAGTTGAAGTTGTTTAGTTCGTGGAGTTATTTAGTATGTGTGTCTGGGGCAGAGAGTTGTTTAGTATGGAGTTCTGAAGTTTGTAGTGTGTTTGGGGAATGGAGTTGTTGAACCTAGAGTTCTGAGTTTATTTTAGCTGTTTTTTTTGCACAATTTTTTTTCTACAAACTTTCAAAATTTGATTATTAAAACTTCTTTCAATTTCAATAAATTCTAAAAATTAATTTTTAATTTTTAATTTTTATCTATCCTTTACAAATTTGTTGGAAGAGAACAATTTTTTTTTAGTACAATACCTCACATTATTTTTTCAATTAATTATCAAAAAATATATATATATTTTTCTTTTTTGTTAGGACTCATCTTTAATTTTATGAATTCTATGATTGAGATTTTTTTTGTTTTTATTAATGTAAGTATATTTTACAAACTTTTTTAAAGGAAAAACCAACAACACATAAGTATAGTCTTATCCTGACTCATGTGTAAAACACATCTTGCTTTGCCTCCAGCCTCTTAAACTCGTTATTCCATCTGAATCCACTGCACCCGGAGACCAACATCTCAGCAATGACGATTTATTTTAGCTATTTTTTTTTTTTACATTTTTTTCTATAATTTTTCATATTTTGATTGCTAAGATTTCTTCTAATAAATTTTAAGAATGAAATTTTTGTTTTTTATTTTATGTATCCTTCACATAAATTTCTTGGAAGATAACAAAAAATAATTTTGACCACAATACTTTACATTCTTTTTTCAATATCACTTACATTATTTTTTTCATTTTATTTGGATAGTTTTGAAATAAGAGAGAGTTGTACAATAGTGTATTAAATATTACATGTGAATTTGAAAGATTTTAATCCATTTATTTAAACGAATCCAAATAAGGTGATATTTTTATTTCTCTCTATGGTAAGAATACTACAGTTTGAATTTGGTTTAAGTACCAATTTTGATTGAACAACTTAATTTATATTTTATCACACACTACGAGATTTTTTTGTTTTAAAGACGATTTGTATCCGACGCCTGGACCGGGCTGTTGGGAGTGCAAAGAGGGACAACATTCTCCATTGGTATGAGGCCTTTTGGGGTGACCAAAAGCAAAACCATGCGGGTTTAAGCCCAAAGTAGACAATATCGTACCTATGGAGATATGTAGAGTTATGTCATCCTTATCACGGGCGTCGGGTAAAATACTTCTTATCCGACGTGTGGACCGGGCGTCGGGTAAAAAATAGGTTAATTCTTATTTCTCTGAAAATTCTTTCTCTCTTCTCTTCCATTCTTTCGCGAAACTCTGCAGCCCCATTCGTCTTCAAACGCTGCCGCCACCGCCATTCGTCTTCGAACGCCGCCGCCACCGCCCTTGTAAGTTCTTTTCCTGCAATTTGTTCTCACTTTTCTCTGAAATTTCGCTCCTTACAATCGGAATTGTGATCGAAACTTGCCTTGTTTGTTAATACATTTTAAAAGGTAACTGATAGCTATTTTCTAAAATTGTTGATGCATTTTAATTTTTTGTTGGCTGAATAAGTTCGAACCATCAATTACGTTTTGACTCCATTTTGCATATGTCTATTGTAAGAAATGTGGTTATTATGGAAAGGATGATGAATACTCCTTTGTCTTTTATTTTTCTGGTAAAACAATATTTATGTATTTTTTGTAGCCACAATGTTTCAAACATATATATAATTTCTTACTCTTTTCCAAATTTTCCAAGCTACAAGTAATTGATTTTCAAGATTACTACTGCCCAAAGGTTCTTTGATTCCATTTTAACCTAGAAAAAAAAAAACCAACTTGTTTAGTCCTAGTCAATACATCATGTCAGTTGAGATCTTGTTGGCACTTGTAGTCTGAAAAAGACATCTAGTTTTGAAGTTATATTATCAACTTGAAGGTGACATCATCTTATTATATTTGTACTTTAACTTTAAGGATTTTATATCCTAATCATTGTTGTAATTGAACTCCCTGTTAGGATACAAACAATATCTCACATTAGCTAGAAAGGAGAAAGATCATGGGTATATAATGGGTGACAATTATCTTCAATTGGTATGAGGCCTTTTGGGTGAAACCAAAAGCAAAGCCATGAGGTTTAGGTCCAAAGTGGACAATATCATATCATTGTGGAGATGTCTGGTTCCGTTGCTCTTAACAAATTGGTATCAGAGCCTCATCGTTAGTTTTTCGAAATTCTGCATTTTTTCGATAACAAAGATGTCTGGTGTAAGCATGAAAATCAACAAGTTCAATGGGAGAAACAATTTTAGTTTATGGCAGATCAAGAGACTGTTGCGGGTCTTTGGTTGAAGCTCGAAAGTCTCTACATGACGAAGTCTTTAACCAGTAAGTTGCTTTTGAAGCGACGTTTGTTTACTTTGCATATGCACGAAGGTACGCTTCTTAGAGACCATCTAGATAAACTAAATACAATTTTGCTAGACCTGCGAAATATTGAGGTTAAAATAGATGATGAGGATACTGCCTTAATTCTGTTAGTTTTTTTGCCTCCTTCATATGAGAATTTTGTTGACTCTTTTATTGCTGGGAAAGAAACTTTGTCTCTAGAAGAGGTCAGATTTGCTCTTCATACCAGAGAAGACCGCTATAAGGCATCTGCTCCAGGTACAGAAACACAGACAACCGGGTTAGTTGCTGCAATTAGTAGGGGATATGGTAATTCCGAAAATGCAAGAAAAAAGAAGAAATCGAATTTTAAGCCTAAGGGTCCTACAACTAACGATGTATGTAGATATTGTAAGGAGAAAGGGCATTGGAGAAACCAATGTCCTAAGCTAGCAAAGCAGAATGGAAAGAAGGAAGGTTATTCCGCTGTTGCAGAAACTGATACCGATTTTGATTTTGATTTGGCCTTAGTTGCAAATAAATCTCCACATTGTAAGGATGTGTGGATTATTGACTCTGGAGCTTCTTACCATATTTGTCCAATCATGGAGTGGTTTAAAACTTATGAGCAGATAGATGGAGGCAATATCTCTATGGCCAACAGTGAAGTCTGCAAGGTAGTTGGAATTGGCTCAATCAAGATACGAACACATGATGGTATTTTCTGCACCTTGAACGAAGTTAGACACGTTCCACAAATGACGAAGAATCTGATATCGTTGAGTGTTCTTGACAGTAAGGGTTTCAGTTTCAAAGGTGAAGGTGGAGCTGTGAATATATGTAAGGGTTCTAAGGTGGTTCTGAAAGGTGTCAAGCGTGGCACCTTGTATTTTCTGACAGGGTCTACAATAACAGGTTCTGCTGTTGTTGCATCGTCTACGGTTCACCAAGAGGATATGACCAAGCTATGGCATATGAGGCTTGGTCATATGAGTGAAAAAGGGAAGCAAATTCTATCTAAGAGGGATCTTCTTTGTGGGCACAAGATGCAGGGTCTTGAATTCTGCGAGCATTGTGTATTTGGAAAACTACATCGCAGTAAGTTTTCAAAGAGTGGTGTTCATTGTACAAAAGGAACACTCGATTACATTCATTCTGATTGTTGGGGCCTTTCACGAGTGGAATCTATGGGAGGCAGTAAGAATTTTTTTGTCTCTGATTGATGATTATTCAAGAATGACTTGGGTAATTATGATGAAGCATAAAAGTGAAGTCTTCAAGAATTTCAAGCAGTGGAAGGCATTAGTGGAAAATCAGACTGGGAAGAAGATCAAAAGACTGCAAACAGACAACGGTCTGGAATTTTGTTCATCTGAGTTCAATGAGTGCTGCAAGGATGAAGGGATTGCCCGTCATCACACTGTCAGACATACCTGTTAAGTCTCTGAAAGTGACTTATTTAGGACCAATTTAGCTTAAGAAGATGTACACTTTTAGGTGTTTTTGATAGCATTTAGCCTAAACCTATGCTTAAATATGAGAATGAGAAGAAGGTAGCTAAATTAGGACTTATGCACAATAGGAAAGAAAAGGGTTGAAAACCGAAGGAAAAGAATGAAAAAAACTGCATTGCGACAGCATTGCGAAAACATTGCTGAAGCCGCAATTATTCAAGTGAAAACCGTAAGTTGACTGATCTTTTTCTGTTAATTTCCGTGATTTCAGGGATTCGTTCTTTCTCCTCCATCCATTCTGATATACGACGTTGAAGATTGATGGTTCTCCTTGGCCCAAACGCACCTGCAAACTACTATAAAAGGGGGTCAAAGTCGGAGGTTCAAGCATCATCCGAAAGCGTAGGAGTCTTCTCGCAGTCCATCTTTTCTCCCTGTTTTCCTTCGCCGTCTGTTGGAGTGAGAGTCTCAGCTGTTGGAATCGATAATCTGATAGGAAGGAGAGGAGATTCTTCTTCTCTCTCGATTGGATTCATCCAAGCAAGGCTGACCTTTCATCCCCTTCATTCGAGGCGACTGCAACGAGGCTTTCAAGCACCATTTACTGCTTTTGTCTTTCCTTTCTCATTTCCAGCATTGTTTAGTTATCGCTTCTGGTTTAGTGATTAGTCTACTTCATTTCGTTGCTTTCTGTCTTTGGATTATTTACTTTAAGTTTCCCTTTGTTCGTTCAAACATTCAAAGTAATCAAATTACAAGTCTTCATTTCACAGTTTCCATCTTCTGCTGCTACGGTTTTGTCTTACTGTTTTGAGTATTTTCCCTTCTAAGCATGTCTGTTTTATCTTATACTTCTGTTCTCTATATATCCATGAGTAGCTAAGTCACTTAGGGGCATGCTAATGACAGAACTATAGGCTAAAAAAACGTGAACCAAGCATGTAGGATAGCTTTCGAAGCATTGATTGTATGTAAGCTTCATTCCACGGGCAATTTCGATTGGCCATCCATTTTGTCCAAAGAACTCCTAACCTCTGGAAGGAGTAAGAGTTCAGAGTCGTATAATCATGCTAGCCTTTCATGGTAACCAGGAAACGGCCTAGGAATAGGCGTTTCCCTAGTACAAACCATATTTTTCTGCTTTAACAAGATGCTTAAGACCTTACTTTGAGTTGAGTAAACTAAAGAATCTAATGCATGGAATCGGACGATACATGAGATTAAGATAGTTTGATGCATAGAGAGTAGATCCAGTGCTTGAGAATCGTATAAAAATGCCTATAGGATAGTCATTAGTAGCCCTTAATTCTCCATTTTACACACTTTTACTGTTTTTACAATTGCGATAACATTGCGGTATCCGCAATTCTGCTAAGTTACCATTCTGTTTAGCTGTTTTCTTCTTCGTTTATTAATTCCATCTCTTGTCCTTTGAGTCTAATTTCAACTTGCATTTGTTTATGTTACATTCCTTTATATGTTCGGTAAGAAGTAGGCAATTAAAAACCAATTTGAACCCATCAAATCCACCCCTTCTTTCTTAACAAAACACTTCGTGAATAGCTAAAAATAAGTCTCTGTGGGAAAACGAATGAAAAAATACTCATTACTTGCTATAAGATCATGTATGCTTGCATGTTCTGAGTGCTCTCTCTCTCTTATTGCTTATTCTTATTAACACATTGAGCACGCAACAATACCCCGCAGCAAAATGGTGTGGCAGAACATATGAATCAGACTTTGTTGGAGAGAGCAAGGTGCATGCTCTCTAATGCTGGGTTATCTAGAAAATTTTGGGCAGAAGCAGTAAGCACAGCATGTTTTCTGATTAATCGTGGACCTCACACAGGTATTGACTGTAACACACCTTACGAGATGTGGTCTGGTAAGCCTGCTAATTACTCTTTATTAAAAGTTTTTGGTTGTACTGCTTATTACCATGTTAATGAGGGTAAATTAGAGCCAAGAGCTAAAAAGGGTGTATATGTGGGTGTTGGGGATGGAATTAAAGGGCATAGAATTTGGTCATCTTCTGAAAATAGAGTTATACTAAGTAGGAATGTGATATTTGATGAAAATTCTATGCTTAACTATATTGTGAAGTCTACTGTTGCAACAGATGTTAGTAACGTTGATAAACAGGTGGAGCTGAAATTCATTCCATCTGGGAGTGAATCACAGCCCCAAGGTGGAGAAGATCAACATGTTGAAAATGGATCTGAGACTGTGCCAGAAGAAACTGATATGCCAGAGAGTTCTAGTTCACAGACACATCAGCCATGTATAGCTCTTGATAGAGTTAGGAGAGTTGGTGTTGGACCTCCAAAGAGGTATCAGGATATGGTGAACTATGCACTGCAGGTTACTGAAGATGTGGATGTTCATGAGCCATCCACCTACAAAGAAGTTGTTTCATGTAGTGAGTCTGAAAAAATGGCTTGCTGCAATGGGTGATGAGATGGAGTCCCTTGATAAGAATCAGACTTGGGAACTAGTCAAACAGCCTAAAGGGAGAAAAATTGTTACATGCAAGTGGGTCTTCAAGAAAAAGGAAGGTATCACACCTGAGGAAGGTATTAAGTATAAAGCTCGAGTAGTTGCAAGAGGGTTCACACAAAGGGAGGGAGTTTACTACAATGAGATTTTCTCACTAGTGGTCAGACATATTTCTATCAGAGTGTTATTAGCAATGGTGGCACATCAGAATTTGAAACTTGAGCAGCTAGATGTGAAAACAACTGTCTTACATGGAGAGTTGGAAGAAGAGATTTATATGAGCCAACCAGATGGTTTTCAGATTCCTGGTAACGAAGATTATGTATGCAAGCTGAAGAAGTCCTTATATGGACTAAAGCAGTCTCCAAGGCAATGGTATAAGAGGTTTGACAGTTATATGATTGAGTAAGGCTACAACAGGAGTCGTTATGATTGTTGTGTGTATCACAACAAAGCTGATGATAATTCTATTATTTATCTACTGCTGTATGTAGACGATATGCTTATAGCTGCGAAGTCCAAGTCTGAGATTCAGAAGTTGAAAGGTCTTCTCAGTGCTAAGTTTGAAATGAAGGATTTGGGTGCTGCTAGGAAAATTTCGGGTATGGAGATCTATAGGGAAAGAAATCAGAAGAAGCTTTTCTTGTCCCAGAAAGGCTACATTTAGAAGATATTGTCAAAGTTTGACATGTCATCAGCTAAGCCTATAGATACTCTTAGTACTGCAAATGTTCGTTTGTCTACTGAATTTGCACCTCAGTCTGAAGCTGAGAAGGACTACATGTCTCGAGTCCCGTATGCTAGTGCAGTAGGTAGTTTGATGTATGTTATGGTCTGCACTTGACCTGATCTTGCACATGTTGTTAGTGTCGTCAGCAGGTTCATGGGGAAACCTGGAAGGGAACATTGACAAGATGTGAAGAGAATCTTTCGGTACCTTAGAGGTACATCTGATGTCGGTTTTGTTTATGGAAATGATACAGAGTGTTTAGTGACCGGCTATTCTGGCTCTGATTATGCTGGAGATGCTGACAGCAGAAGGTCTATGACTGGCTATGTGTTTACCCTTGGTGGTTCAGTTGTTAGTTGGAAGGCAACTCTGCAGCCTATAGTTACTTTGTCAACTACTGAAGCAGAGTACATGGCCTTAACAGAAGATGCTAAAGAGGGGATATGGCTGAAAGGGCTAGTTGGTGATTTTGGTTTGCATCATGATCAAGACATTGTATATTGTGATAGTCTGAGTGCAATATGTCTGGCTAAGGATCAAGTTCATCATGAGAGGACTAAGCACATAGATGTGAGATATCATTTCCTGAGAAGTGAGAAGAAGGTTAAGGTGTTGAAAGTAGGTACTGCTGATAATCCTGCTGATATGTTCACCAAACCAGTTCCACATGGCAAGTTCCAACATTGTTTGGACTTGCTAAATGTTTTGAATTGTTGATGGCCCCTTATGGGGCATTATGAGGCAAAATGAGAGTTTTGTGTACATCTGGTAACTTTGTGTTGCATCTGGTAACTTTGTGTTGCATCTGGTACATTTGTCAGTTGTGGGAGAATTCAAGTCAAGGTGGAGATTTGTTGGAATGCCTTGAATTTGTCTGATTTGGGTTTTTACTTATCTGTTTTGGGCTTTGACCCATTTTGTATTAGGTCATTAGAAGGGTGTCATATATAAACCTTCTAATGACTTCAACCGCCTCTTATCTGTTCATTTGTAATCTCTCCTACTTCGTAATAATACTGCTCTCCCTTCTGCCAGTGGACGTAGCTAACACGACGTTAGTGAACCACGTAAATCTGTGTTGTTGATTCTTCTACGCTTTCTTATTCTTTGTTATTGATTTATCGTAACAAAGTGGTATCAGAGCTATGTCCTTAACTTAGCCAAAAGTCCTCGAGTGTCGAATAAAGATATTGGCGAGTCTCCCAAATGACATTGTCATAATTTGAGTCATAGCGAATCCGTGGTTGAGTGGGATGCTTAAGTGTAATTCGGATGGGTGACTATTTGAGGGTCATGGTTGAGCTTTCCGGGTTGCTCAAAGATCCTATCTGTGGGGAGGTTGTGATACTTTGTTCGAGGGGAGGATTTGTTGAGAACAAAGTAGACTTAAGTGTCGTACTTTGTTTGAGGGGAGGATTGTTAGGATACAAACAATATCCCACATTGGCTAGAAAAGGGAAACATCATGGGTATATAATGGGTGACAATTATCTCCAATTGGTATGAGGCTTTTTAGGTGAAACCAAAAGCAAAACCATGAGGGTTTAGGCCCAAAGTGGACAATATCATATCATTGTGGAGATGTCTGGTTACGTTGCCCTTAATACTCCCACTATAAAATGATAAACTTGAGGAATTGAAAGGCTCCAAGATTTATCATTTCCTTCTCCAATGAGCATATCATTTCCTTCTCCAATGAGCATGTTGATATTCCGTTGAACGCATCCTTCGTTTATTGAATGCAAGCCATGTACTAACTCGACTTGGTGACACAACCAACTTGGAATGCGGCATGTTAGTGTCCCCAATTTCCCCTCACTTCATTGCAAGACTACGAATTGAAGCTTCTTTCTTCGTCTACTACTTCCACTCTGCTTGAAAGAGATTATTCTTACCACAACGGTATTGTCTTTTTTAACCTTATTAATTTCATATGTATGATCGAAAGGTCGAGGAACAAATTCATGGTGAAATAGTTGTCGGCTGATGTTGTGCATGAACGACAATGCAAAATTGGAGGTATTGAAGATGGAATAGAAAATACCGAATCAGTCTTAGTCCCACCACATTTTTTAATGATTTGACATCTCAGACAGAAAGGGTAATCTTGTTTCCGACAACCAAAGTTGGATGTGTAATCAATTTTCCTTTCGACTCGACCACTCGATTTGAGATCTATTTTCCTTGAATGTAACATGGAAAAACCAAGTTTTATTTGATATTGTTTTTGTTAGGGACAACGAACATCTACATATCTTTGTATTGGTATGATATTGTTAGGACATATAGACTATGATTCGATTGTTAAGGTAAATTAGTTCAATTTCTTAATAGTTTTCTCGAGAGAGAGGATTGAAAGGGTCAAAAATTGACCGTGAAAATACATGCATGCATATAATGTGATGGTAGTTCTTTTTAGAATATTATGGTTCACTTTTTTAATCAACAATATAGAATTCTAACATCCCACCCTTGAATGGACTTTGGAGAATCATTATCAATATCTTCTTGGTAACCATGTTAACCACAGGAACAATTTTTTTCCTAAAGTTTTAGAAAATTATATACACTTTTATAATTTAAACCTCTGTCAATGTTAGTACAAAAAGTTGGACGTCAACAGCAGGGTTCGAACCTGCGCAGGCAAAGCCCAACAGATTTCAAGTCTGTCTCCTTAACCACTCGGACATATTGACTGGTGGATTATAGAAGTTTGATTATTTATATATAAACTCCTGTTTCTTAAAATGGCTATATATAAATATATTATCTTGAAAGTATGTTTATCTAGGTTGCTTATTACTTATTAGCCAGAGAAGTAATTAGTTAAACTACACCTAATTCTAACGAATAAAGTATATGAAATTCTCAATTCAGATTGACTAGTATTACCTCCATAACTTTAAAAAAAAAAACATTTGATGACCTACCATTACAAAGTAAATAATTGAATGCATTAGTTAATCACCATCATCTCTTAGTCAAAGTCAAAAGCACAACCTTATGCCTATTGAACTATGCTTGATTTGACCTAATTTAATTGTTTATAGAAAATATGAAGAAAATATAACAAATAAATTTCATATAAATATCACAAATTCTTAGAAGAATCAGGATATCAACTAATTAGAAGAAAAAAAATAATCATGGACAGAAATTTTTTTTTAAGAAAAAGACTACATACTGACTTGTAATTTTCTATTTTCTTATCCTCTCTTTTACCAATGAGTTTTAAAAGGTATAGCTAAGTAAATATATTAAATCGTGAGAATATATTTTGTACCTTATTAACAATAAGATGTCCCTTCTAATAACAATGAGAGATCGGAACGGTTGAAATCTCTCACCCAACATATTGTAAAAATAAAAATAAAAACCAGAACACGATTTCCATCGCTAATTCTGTGATTAATGTTTATCTTAGATAGGAGTGTACATGGGTTAGGTCGAGTCGAGTTATGGGAGATTTTTGGACCAACTCAACTAACCCTATTCTTTAACCCGATCCAACCCAATGGGTTGGGTTGGGTTGGATCACCGGGTTACGTTTTTTTTTATTTTTTATTTTTAATTTTACAGGCGTCTATTTTTTTCTTTTCAAACGAGCGACGTTGGTTGTTGTCCCGAAACCCGACCGAACCGGTCGGTTCCTATAAAATCTGACCGAACTCCAATCGAAAGTTATTTTAACCTAATGCAACCGTATTATTTCAGGTTGAGTTGGTCTGATTTTTTGGATTACCAAGTTGGCTGAACACCCATAGTCCTAGAAGGTCTAACCTATTTTTGTTAGATTGACCCATATTTGGGAAATATATATGCAATGGGATGTTCATTATTAATGGGATTTTGATAACACATTCAATTAATGTTTTTGATTTTTTGTTTTAATTTTTTTGAAAACTTAATTCATTAACAATTTTTAAAGGTAAAAGAAAATAAATTTCAAAATCAAGTTTTTTTATTTCAAAATTTCAGTGATTTCAACCCTCTCACACCTCTATTGATAATATCGATAAGTTAGATATAATTATTGAAATTATCTATAAATATTTATTTATTTATTAAAATTAAGATCAAATTATTATTAACATTTTTATTCAATGGAAATTGTCAATAATATTATTAGTGTCAGCTCAATTGACATAAGTTGTACTCATGACTAAGAGATCATGAGTTCAATCCTCGCATTAATTAAAATACCGTTGCAAAAAAAGAAAAAATATTATCAGTACATTCTTTTCCAATGAAAGAAAAAAAACAGATATTGTTAATATTTTTTAGTATACAAATATTATTAATATATTATGTTATAATTTTATTCGATAAAAAAATTCTAATATATTATATTTTAATATGATTGTTATGTTACACCAATATATTCAACCATTTTACTCTATCAGATCTTTTATTTTTCTAACTTTATATAGATGATAAACGTCAACTAAAAAATTGTCTAATATATTAAACTATTTACACAATAATATATTTTTTTTTATTTTAGAGAAAAATATTCTGTACCCAACATAATTAGATTTAGATTTTGATAAATGTTGTAACTGACTCCCACTATAAAACTTGAGGAATTTTCCTCAAAAAAAATTTGCTCAAAAACCTTGAGGAATTGAATCTCCAAGGTTTGTCCTTCCTTCCCCAAGTTACAATGTTGTTCTTCCGCCTACTCACTCAGCTTATGATTTCACCTACGGTAAAGACAAGTCGACTAGATTTGTGAAAAAGAGAAATATATGTATGGGTGACATTTGTGACCAAGTTAAGTTTAATTCTACATAAAGCTCAATTGAAGATGAAAGAATTTTGCCCAAGGTCTGACGATGCCACACAGAGTCGCAAAAAATATATATAATGGGACTTGGAGTCTCGGTAAGGCTTGTCATGTTCGAGTTAATTAAAGACATGGCACCGCATGATTAAAGAAATATGACCATGACACGTGACCACTGATCTCTTGGCGAAGGGAACATGGTATATGCAAGTTGTGAAGGGTTTTTGTATAGATGACCCATCCCTGAGTCTTAATGCCAAGTGATCCCTAAACCCATGTTATTTGACATTCTCTCGTGATTAGTAAGCCCCTCCCTCTACGAAAAGTCAGTCGTACCCTTCGTTGAGCACGATCTTGCATGAGACGATTATAGTGTCCTCGTGTTCAACGTTTTTTCTCGCGATCGTGCTGATGATGTCATGAAATTGACAAAAAAACATGTGTTTTCAAGGGGGACAAAAACATTAAGACTCTCGAGGGGTCATCTGTGCAAATATCCCAAGTTGTGAGCTATATATATGTTCATGTTTGGAAAACCAAATTAAATCGACATTGTTTACTCTTTTTCTTAAAAATAAATCTCTAGTTAAGAAGTTATATCGTAATTGGTGCTATTTTATTTCATTCTCTACTTAGGATTTTAAAACTGACTCCTTCCTTTCTTGAAAGCAAGCTTAATACTCAGTGAACTTGGTGACACAGCCCACTTGCACTCCTCAATCGGAATGTTCATCTTATCAGTCTCCCACTTTCAACAGTTTTCCCCTCATTTCATTGCCCCGAAAATGCCCGTTCCTTTGTCGTTGGGGCCCAAATATTCCTTGCTGAGACTTGACTTGTAGTCTTGTAAGATTGCACAAGACCTTTAGAGAAAGAGATGAACCCGCCGCAGCCAATTACTCCGAGGAAGAACAAGTGCATAAAGCTAACCCATCTAACGAGTAAAGAGCTACATTTGGAATTGCACAAAAAGGACTATTTATCACACCTCCTTTCTTCCTCGTAATTGAATAACGAGAATTCGAACACATTGTATCAGAGTTTACAAATAGTTACATAGGTGATACATAACTCTGAAGGAAATTAACTACAAAATCACTCTCCGTCCCACGGAGACATCTCTGGTTGAACGTCAATACTTAATAACCGTACATTTGAGCGTCGACAGCAGGGTTCGAACCTGCGCGGGCGAAGCCCAACAGATTTCAAGTCTGTCTCCTTAACCACTCGGACATATCGACTTGTTGGTTTTTGAAGTTTGGTTTTATACATTTAAAGTCTTTTTGTTTAAAATGACTATATATATTATATTAAAAGTATGTTTTTCTAGAGTTGATTAGCAAAAGAAGTAATTAGTTGTCAACCATGAGCATAGCTCAACCGACATAATGTATGACTTATTGACTAAAAGATAGAAGATGTTTATACTACTAAAAAGAAAAGCTCATAACAAAAGCAATAAAATCTCATCGCCACAGAGAAGGATGGGTAGCCCATTCCCCTTTTGTGATAAAAGAATGTCCAAAATTAAATACGTGTTTAGCGTGTGTTGGTTGAATAAGGAAGGGCTATCCAACCATTTTTAAATACTCCTATTTTTAGTGCAAAAAAATCTCTTACAACCAAAAAGAGGCTCAACTAAACCCTACCATCTCTACCATGATTCAACCTCATAAAAGTAAAAAATGCACAAACTAACACTCTTAGAATTAAAATCTTTCGAGTATTTAAAAAAAAAAAAAAATAATAATAATAATAATAATAATAATGAAGGATGAATTGGATTAAATATGGATGTTCAAAATGTTAATGATTAAGGGCACGAGAAATGATAAATTTTGTATGCATTAGGGGCGATAAATATAAATATTGTGTATGCATTAGAAGACAATTATTATCGTGTATTCGAAAAAGAAAATATTTTGCATTCATGTGTCAAAAATTGTGTATTCAAAAATAAAAAATAAAAAATATAATTCATGTATCAAAATATTGTGTATTTGAAAAAAGAAAAAAGAATCAAATACGGTGTATTTGAGCTTCAATCGAACACTCATGAAATTACCTCACAAGTTAAACCACCTGGATTGGAAAAATCCACTGCCTCAAGATTTTCAAAAAAAAAAAAAAAAAGACCCCGCCCCCCGTCGATCCTCCCACTGAATCGAGACCCGCGACCACGCTTCAGTTTCTGACGGCGAGACCCACACTCAAAAAAAGGAGACCACGTGGGCGATACTCTCTGAATCGAGACCTTCGCCTGAGACCGACGTCATCTAGTTTTCCCTTCCTCACGGGGTTACAAATTTTTTTCCTTCCCCCACAGTGTGCAATTTTCATCTTTAATTTAGTGACCACAAACAAATTCATTCCAAAAAAAAAAAAAAGAGAAAATTACCCTCATGGTCCCTCAGGTTTGAGTTTGGTAGTACTTGGGTCCCCAAAGTTTTAAATCCAACAATTATACTTGGATTTGGTTCTTTTTTATGTGTCCGTCAAATTTTCTGTTAAGTCCTAACAGAATGTTGACGAGACACCTATTTTTAATTAAAAATATTTTTTTAATTATTAATTTTCTTTTCTTTTCTTTCTTCCCCTTCTTCTCCTCCTTATCCTTCTCCTCCCTCTCCTCTTTTCCTTCTTCCCTTCATCTTCTCCCTCCCATGGTTTTCGTCGGCGTATCGTCAACGATTTTTTTTCCCGTTTTCCTCTTCGCCTTCTCTTCTCTCTCTCCATCTCCGTGTCCCATTTTCTCCCCTTCTTCCCCTCCCCTTGTTTTCAAAAAAAAAAAAATTACAGATCTGTATTAAAAAATGGGCGTGGAGAAATTAAAAAAATAGGAGGGAAAAAGGGAGAAGAAAATTATTATGTGGTCAACAATTTTTTTTTTTTTTTTTTAATATAGAACTGTATTTTTTTTTAAACGGGGGGAGGAGAAAGAGAAAGAGCAAGAGAGGGAAAAAAAAATCGCCGACGACGACCATGGGAGGAAGGAGATGGAGATGGAGATGGAGAACGAGAAGGAGGAGGAACGAGGAACGAGGAACGAGGGAAGAAAAAGAAAAAGAAAAAGAAAAAGAAAAAATAAAATAATATATATATATATACATATTTTTAATATTTTTAATTAAAAATAGGTGCACGTCAACAGTATGTTAGGACTTAACAGAAAAATTTGACGGAGGGACAAAAAACGAACAAAATCCAAACCTTAGGGGTACAATTGTTGGATTTGAAACCTTGAGGACCCAGTACTACCAAACTCAAACCTGAGGAACGGATAATTTTCTTAAAAAGAAACATGAACTCCTTCCAATAAAAAGACTCTCAAAAGAGAAATTTAGAAGGATTTACCTCCTCTTTTTCCATATTAGACAAAGTACGGCCCGCTAGATTGTGAGCCACTTTAGGAATAATTAGATAAATGTATATAACTAATTGTCAGTTTTTATTGGTGTCCAAAAAGTTGTAAAAAAAAATTATGACAAAAATGTCAAGGTTATATTTAGCATTGACCAATGCACGAAAGAGTAAAGTAACCTCCTTGAACAAATTTTGAATTATCTGCATAAGATCTGTCCGTTAACCTCCAAAATAATATAATTTGGTTATTATGTTTTTTAAAAATACATTATAACTAATTTCTCTAAATTGAAGATCCTCCCAAACAAACTGAAAAATTAAAATATTAAATTGAAGACTGCAAAAATCAGAAACTGACAAATTAAAATACTAAATTGAAGATCCTCCAAAATAACTATAAAAAACTAGATTTTTTTTTATAAAAATAATCAATAGTATGCAACCTTATAAACAAACTTTCATCGTTGTCCAATTGTTGGGTTGTATATCTGCCTGCAAATATGTAAGTACAATAAGGTAATTAGCAGGGATAAGAAAATTACAGGGTTAAATTACAGGGTATCTGTAACACGGACAACGTATTTAAATACAAATGAAATGCCCTACCTGGACTATTCTGGATTAAGGAGTTCACGACCCAGCTTTGTTGTAACTGATGCTGACGCCGTGTTTCTTTTTCATGTATTCAATAATGTCCTTAGGCGAAATATGGACATTCGTTCATCCTAAAGCTGGATTTTATGCACTCAAACCTACCATAACTGTTGTTGCTTGGACTATGGTTGTATTTCTCAATGTTGATATGAAACATTGATGTTTGTCAAGATACTTATGAATAATCCATAAATCATCATTCTCATAACGAGAATACCTAAGGTACCACCCACCATTGAAGAACCAATGACTTTTTGCTTGATTTGACGGTGCGAAGTTGAAATCGGTTTAAAGGAGAAATCGAGAACAAACAATCAAGAGTTAGGGAGTGTAAAATACCTTGTATTCTTGGAAGTTGTTTGATCGAACGGTGATGAATGTTGTAGTTTACCGACAAGCTTTGTGTTGGGATTAAAAATAGCGAGATATAATTAAATGCGGAATAAACTAAATATATCTCAACCTCCCACTTCACATGTTAGAATCCAAAAGCCAATCAGTCACAAAATACAATAATAAAAAATAAGGGAAAGAGATAACAACACTGAGAGATATACTGGTTCGCCCCGATCTCGGGACTACGTCCAGTCTTCTGCAAATGCAGATTCTACTATAGTGGAGATTACAATCGGTCTCTCAAGCTCGCGCTACAAAACTCACCCAAATAGTCCAACTAGAACTATTTGCTTCCAAGTACCACAACCCGATAGCTTGGGATAAACAAAGAAGAAGAGAAACTCAAAATTCCAAAAAATAATACAACACTGTATTCTTTTCTCAATTCTCTCACAGCCGCACAAAACCAAAAACATACAATATGTTTTGCACACAGAACAGATTATATAATTTTGTCATTTATATATAATTTGTGTGGCGTCAGTGATTAACTTAAGTAAATGGGCTTGGCCCAATTTGAGAAGACTTCAAATATCAATATTTCCCTCCATCAGTGTAGCTTCAATTTGGCTCCACAATTCCTAACAATCTCCCACTTGGAGACAAAACGACAATCTTGCCTCGCAGTGCAGCAAACTGATCATCTTGGCAAACTCCAAGGCTCAACTCCCACTAGAACTGTTATTTCTGATCTTCTTGGCAAACTCCAAGGTTCAACAAAAAACCTGTAAAACAACAAGCTAACAAAATAGGCAACCATCAGAAAAATAATTGTAGCTCATCTGTGCTCGCCCTGAGGTATGGGCTCGCTACGTGGAACTGTCCCCCAGACATAAAAGACAGTCACGTACTCCCACTTCAGCTAAGTGGTAACAACTGACATCTTCTTCGATCCTGAACACCTGTTCCTGAAGAAGATATATTCTGCAAGTGACTTGACTTCTTTATTCAAGTCTGCTGCCAAGCTAGAGACTAAACATGTGACCATAGCAACTGCCTTGGTCTTCAATTTTGATGCCCTTACTCGCCTAGGCGACTTCATCAATTCATTCGAATGTCTGACAATTGGGGATTGACGATAGCCATCATCTTTCTCTCTCGGACTTCCCAATTGTTTATGAACTGATGGATCTTGATCTAACTGATCGAAATTGGCTATCATTGCTGCTGGCTCAACTGTACCTCTACACCTACCATATGCAGCTTTAACTGGCATCCACTGTCTCTTTGATCTTTTGGCAACACTAAACTGACATCTATATAGTGGGGAATTTTTGTGGCCAACTGCCACTACCAGGGATCCTAACTTGAGTTTACACTGGCGACTGCCAAACTCAGAACTGTAACCCTCATCCTCCAACTTGCCAATAGAGATGAGATTCATTTTCATCCTAGGCACAAACCTGACATTGCGCAACACCAGAACACTGCCACATACTGACTTCAGACTAACATCCCCAATCCCACAAGTCTTGGAGACTCTACCATCACCCATTCTCACTAGACCATGATGTCCATATGTGAATGATGTGAACAAATTTCTATCTGAAGCTATGTGAACTGACGCTGCACTGTGTACAACCCATTCAGATGAGTGGTTACTACTCTCTATGCTACTCTCAACACAGACATAGGCATCATCAACTATGTTTACCTCATGATCCTCTTTTAGTTTCCTACACTGACTTTTATAGTGACCTTTCTTGTGGTAGTAAAAGCATTCTACCTCTTTATTCCTATGACTCCACATTTTCCTATTGCTATTCAATTTATTTTCTTCATAATCAATTTTGTCTTTACCCTTAGTTAAAGCTAAAGCTGATCCTACAATAGATTCTTTACTACTCCCCTTCCTACGAATTTCCTCAGCTATAGCTAAATCACAAATCCCTGAAAATTTCAGAGTGTTATCTCCAGTCGAATTAGACACTGCTGTCTTCATCGTTTCCCAACTATCAGGTAAAGACATTAATAATTGAATAGCATACACTTCATCAGTAAATGCTATCTTGACAGACTTCAACTGATTAACTAAAGTGGTAACTTCATTAATATAGGAATTAACTGATGAATTTTCAATCATTTGCATGTTGAAAAATTTCTTAAGTAGATATGCTTTACTATTGGCAGACTGTTTCTCATACCTGTTTGTAAGTGATTCCATTAGCTTGATTGCAGTAGTCTCGTTGGCTACAAGACTAGCCACATCCATCGACAGACACATCCTTATATTTGCAACTGCTTGTTCATCCATATCCAACCAATCTCCATCTGACATCCCTTCTGGTCTCTCCTTCAGTACCTTGTGCACTTTCTTGCAGGTTAGGAAATCTTTGATTTGCATCTTCCAATAACCAAAATTTTCCCCATCAAATTTTGTGACTCCCTCGAAACTTTTTGGATTCGTCGCTCCCATGATTCCTAAACCAAAAGCTATGATACCACTTGTTGGGATTAAAAAATAGCGAGATATAATTAAATGCGGAATAAACTAAATATATCTCAACCTCCCACTTCACAGGTTAGAATCCAAAAGCCAATCAGTCACAAAATACAATAATAAAAGATAAGGGAAAGAGATAACAACACCGAGAGATATACTGGTTCGCCCCGATCTCGGGACTACGTCCAGTCTTCTACAACTGCAGGTTCTACTATAATGGAGATTACAATCGGTCTCTCAAGCTCGCGCTACAAAACTCACCCAAACAGTCCAACTAGAACTATTTGCTTCCAAGTACCACAACCCGATAGCTTGGGATAAACAAAGAAGAAGAGAAACTCAAAATTCCAAAAAATAATACAACACTGTATTCTTTTCTCAATTCTCTCACAGCCGAACAAAACCAAAAACATACAATATGTTTTGCACACAGAACAAATTATATAATTTTGTCATTTATATATATTTTGTGTGGCGTCAGTGATTAACCTAAGTAAATGGGCTTGGCCCAATTTGAGAAGACTTCAAATATCAATATTTCCCTCCATCACTGTAGCTTCAATTTGGCTCCACAATTCCTAACACTTTGATCGAATGATAATGAATGTTTTAGTTTACCGGCAAGCGCAATGCGAGGTATGATTAGGGTGAGCCTCCTGAATACATGTTCTTAAGAATAAGAACATGGAGGCTATGTGTATGAATTATCTAGGAAGGGTAAAATCGTTCGAACAGTGAAATAGTAAGCTCACGTGATAGGCAAATGTGGACATTATTCTGATGAATTTTGTTTTGGGCATTTTTCAAAACTGATTCTCCAAAAGAGACATTTATGAGGAATTCCCGCCACTTTATTACTAGATTTGGATTAAACTTTAGCCTATAAACCCGCATCTTGTTAAGGCACTCACGAAGTTCCTCTAAAATTACTCCTTGAGGGGGAGAGAACTATCTCGGGCCATTAATGACATTTACTAACACTCGAGAATCTGTCTCAACCCAAAGGTTGGAAAAACTACAACGATTAGCTAATTTCAATCCCATTAGAAAAGCGAGCGCCTCAGCGGAGAGTATGTCAAGACGATCTGGCAATAACTCTGTAGCTGCTCTCAACACCCTCCCACCCTCATCTCTGATCACAACTCCTACCCCTCTTAAAGTAGAAGACAAACTGCATGAGGCATCCACATTAAGCTTTAGAGCAATCCCCTTTCAGAGAAGACCATCGCACCACATAATCCTTTGTCGTACTCACACTACCAGGCACATCGGGGGAGAACCCCTTCAGCATAGTAGACGATTTGAATTCGCTGATGTATTCAAGAATCCATTCCCTTTTTGCCTCCACCGATTGAATAGGTTTCTTCATAGCTAACTGGTTCCTGTCTGCCCACAAGCTTCAACAGGTTATACAAAAAATTTCCAGTTCTTCCGAAGGGCAACTCTCGGCAATTTTTAGGCAAAAATCTAGGATGGAAATTTCAGCCTCTGATGATGTTTGTATTTGAGGTGAAATCTTCTTCCACAATTTCTTTAACCTTTTACATTTCAAAAAAATATGTTCCACTGATTCTCTGTCTCTGCCACAATTCACAGGCCATGGATATAAAGGTATCTTACGTTTCCACAAATTGTTGTTGGTAGGGAGGATATTGTGAAAAAAATTCAAAGTGAGAACTTTAATTTTGTTAGGGATTTTTAGTTTCCACAACTTAGACCACCATGTCTCAAACCTACTTGGATTGGAACTATACTTTGTACGCACTTTTAGTGGAGAAATCGTCATTTTTTGTATAATTCCAAAGTCATTGATCAGTTCGGCTTGTTTTTGCAAATTTGAATAGTTCGAATAATCTCAACATCCTCCTCGAATAACACTTGACTTAACAAATGGTCATCCCATCTTCCACTTTCAAGCAATCAGATCACTCACCATCAAGTTGCCATGTTCGGAGTTGAGGGGAGTAATAGGGCGAAATAATTTTTCTTTTGGTAACTAAGGGCACCCGAAGACTAGTGTGTCCTTTCCTAATCCAATTCTTTTCCTAATCCCTTTGTTAAGCAAATTTCGATCCTACAATAGATTTTTCCATGTGTACGAAGGAGTAGAATTGGTCTCACTTGTTGTTGATATTTTTTTTTCATTTCTTTTTTACTATTAATAACTAGCATATGGTGTTTCTTTTAAAATTCATTTATAAATATAGTATAATATAACATAAGATTATATATATATATATATATATATATATTATTTTAATTTATTCATTATGATTTCTTGATATCAAATGAAAAATAACTAAAAAAAATTTAAAATTTTATTATATTATTTAAAAAGAAATTAATTTCATAAAAACTACAATTCTTATGAAACAAAAAATTATACTTTTTATTTCAATTTATTTATTTATTTTTTTGTATATTTATATATAAAATAATGAGAAATTGTAACAGATGTCAATTTAGAATAAAATAATTAAAAATATAGCATGTTTTTTAAAATTTTGCGGATATAGCAATTTCTATCGCTGATATCTTATGGCTGATAGAAGTCTATCGCTGATCACCTAAACTTTTTATAGACTTTTGTTAGGGATAATAGTCTATCAGTGATAATAGTCTATCACGGATTGAAGTCTATTAGTGATATGATAAAGTCTATCAGTGATAGAAACAAAAATTTTTGCCATATTTGCAAAACATTTTAAAGTTTGCTAAATTTGCAATTAGTTTGGGTATGATTGCTATTTGTGCAACCAACCCTAAAATAATAGACAATATTTTAAATCCTTCAATTTTTATAAAAATAACAATTTAGTCAGTAAATTTTAGTTTGTAACAATTAACTGTACTACCACTTTTGTAACAATTTAATATTTGAATTTTTTCATTATATTTAATGTTTGAATTTAATATGTAATAATTTAGTTCAAGATTGTTTAAAAAACAATTTAATTCACAATAAGGAAAATTTTTTTTTGATAATAAAGTTAAAAATCATCTAGTGGGGAGAAAACATCCGTCTCATTTCTTATAATAAATACTAAATATAAACGAATTAAAAAAATCTTAAATTTAAACTTTTATAAAATTATTTTTTTTTTTAACAAAATTCGAAAGTTTTCAACTGTTCATTATGAATTAAAAATTTGAACAAATTTTTTCGATAGAAGCAATTACATTATTTAATTAAAATTTAAAAAAATAACACATAAAAAGAGATGATTCTTCATCAAGCCTCCCTGACATAAAGTTGTGGATCTGCCACATCCAACGAAATTGCTATATCCGCAATTTTTTTAAAAAAGTGCTACATTTTAAATATATATATATTTTTTTTAGTACATTGGGGTGGAGGGAATCGAATCACAGATCTCTTAGTTGTTAATACATACATATGCCCGCTGAGCCATGCTCGTTTTGGCATCATTTCCATTTGGATTGATTTTCAATTAGGATTTCAACTCATTCTGATTCCGAGTAAGCAAACAAGCCCTTAATAACAAGCTTCTTATTTCGTCCTTCATTTCTATTTGGATTGATTTTCAATTAGGATTTCAACTCATTCTGATTCCGAGTAAACAAACAAGCCCTTAATAACAAGCTTTTTATTTCGTCCTTCTTTTGTTTGCCTTCAAATTGTAAATTTTAATTTTGTTGTATTTTAGGATAAAATCACATTTTTTAATTGGGTTTCAGGCTCATATTGTGAAGCACCTAAGCTACTACACAACTTTTTATTTCTTCCTTCTTTTGATTTTTAACATAGTCGATTCCTAAGCTACTACACAACTTTTTATTTCTTCCTTCTTTTGTTCTTTAACATAGTCGATTTTTTCCCCCTGTTTTTTTCTCAATCTTTCTTTTGGGACGAGTATATAAAGTTATCGTTAAGTTATGCTCACTTTTACATATTAATTTGATTTTGGTGACTTTAAAAAAAAATCCGACATGCCGGATTCGAACCAACGACCTAAGGATATCTATTAGAAATAAACCAACTACAGTCCTCCGCTCTACCAACTGAGCTAAGGTCGGTTTGTTGGTTGCACTAAACCACCAATGGTGTAAGGATATTTGTTTAATTCAAATTTGCAATAAAAGAATAGGATCCAGTTTAATTATCAATGGCAATCAAATAAAATACTTTAAAGTTTATATATGTACTTAAACATCTCATTTTGTATGTTTCTTTTATTTAGGCATTAAAGAACACTCGTTAGCGCAATGGTTTATTAACTTCGACAAAGTCCTCTTCATTTAAGATTAGTATTTTAAAATTATAATCATGTCAAACAAAATAATAATAATAATCAAATAAAGATGCCTGGTAAGAGTATTTTCACGACCACCCAAAAGCAAGAGTTTAGACCCAAAATGGACAAAATTGAATTGAACCCATGACCTCTTAATCACAGGCACAACCTTATACCAATTGAGCCATGCTCGATTTGGCTACCTATGGAGATATGTAGAGTTATGCATGTCATCCTTATCACGGGTGTCGGGTAAAATACTTCTTACCCGACGCGTGGACCGGGCGTCAGGTAAAAAATAGGTTAATTCTCATTTCTCTGAAAATCCTTTCTCTTCTCTTCCATTCTTTCGCGAAACTCTGCAGCTCCATTCCTCTTCAAACGCTGCCGCCGCCACCGCCCTTGTAAGTTCTTTTCCTGCAATTTGTTCTCACTTTTCTCTGATTTCGCTCCTTACAATCGGAATTTGGATCGAAACTTGCTTTTTTTGTGAATACATTTTAAAAATTAACTGATAGCTATTTTCTAAAATTGTTGATGCATTTTAATTTTTTGTTGGCTGAATAAGTTCGAACCATCAATTACGTTTTGACTCCATTTTGCATATGTCTATTGTAAGAAATCTGGTTATTATGGAAAGAATGATGAATACTCTGTCTTTTATTTTTTTGGTAAAACAATATTTATGTATTTTTGGTAGCCACAATGTTTCAAAAATATATATAAGTTCTTACTCTTTTCCAAATTTTCCAAGCTACAAGTAATTGATTTTCAAGATTACTACTGCCCAAAGGTTCTTTGATTCCATTTTATTGGTAACATTTTTGAAATTATAAGTTTCAGAGATATAGAGATATAAAAAAAAAAAAATTGTCATTATGTTTTGGAAATACTTAGTTTTTTTCCGCAAAAAACGCGGTCCAAACGGTAGATGATAGATTTTTCCTTTCATTCACTAGTTTTGCCTTACCTCACCGGTAATCTATTTCCAAATTTCTAATAGTGTTTATGTCCATTTTGGTCCCTGAATATTCAAAATTACAAATCTAATATACAAAGTTTCAAAGTTTTTAATATTTGCAGATCTACCAGACACAAAATTGAAATTTGTAGGTTCTATAGATGTAAAATTTAAATTTATGTCTAATAGATCAATTCATTTTTAAAAATTCTAAATTTTTCAGGGATATATTAAGCACAACATTGATAGTTCGGGGACCTATTGGATACAAAACTAAAAGTTTAGTGACCTTTTAGACCGTTTTAAAAATTCAAGGACCAAATAGACACGAACCTTAAAGTTCAGAGACTAAATTTATAATTTAACCTAGAAAAAAAAAACAAACCAACTTGTTTAGTCTTAATCAATACATCATGTCAGTTGAGATCTTGTTGGCACTCGTAGTCCGAAAAAACTCGTGGTCCTATATTTTAAAAAGACATATCTAGTTTTGAAGTTATATTATCAACTTGAACGTGACATCATCTTATTATATGTCCTAATCATTGTTGTAATTGAACTTCCACTATAAAATGATCGAAAACTTGAGGAATTCAAAGGCTCCAAGATTTATCATTTCCTTCTCCAATGAGCATGTTGATATTCCGCGTTGAACGCATCCTTAATCAACTCAATGTCCAAAAGCCTATCCCGGAGGTCATGTCAAAGGCAGAATGGATCCTCGCATACTCCATGGAAGTCAATCTGATTATGCTCAGTCCTGTGAGCAAAAATTTGGAGTCCATTGGGGCACCTCGATAGACCCCATCGTCAGCAAACTCCTTCAAGTTGAACATTGATGCGGCATGTCATCCCTCCCTTCACAGAACAGGTCTTGGTGCTATTATTCGAGATGATGAAGGCAAGATTGTGGTGACTAGCTCTGAATCGATGGATGTTCGGCTGGATTCCCTCTCGGCTGAAACGATGGCGATGCTCCATGGACTTCCGATGGCTGAACGAAATGGCATATCTGGCTTGTGTATTGAATCAGATGCCCAACAACAACTAGTCAAAGCAATAAATTCAAGTGAGCTGATGTCTTCTCCACAGGGGGGGATTATCCATGAGATTCGAAGGGTCCTTCTCAGCTGTAATGTTAAGGGGAAACCAGAGGAATGTCTACAATTAAGCCACCCAACATGAAAAATGGCCAATCACTTTTTTCTTTTGAATTATGTCTAAATCCTAAATTTAGTATGAGATTTTAGAACCAAATGGACTTGTTTACCCTTCGTCAATTGCTACTAATTTTGACAATAAAAAATAGAATATTTTAAAATATCAAAATTTAGGAAGAGAGAGAAAACATAGTTTGACGTGGATTTAACAGAGAGGGTTAATTAAGTAGAGAGAAGCCGTTAAAAACCAGAGGGATGAAACTTATCCAAATTTGCATACATGGGTATACCCCACCCCCAATAGTGTAAATAACGTTAAAAATGAAAATGAGCCTATATACTGGAGTAAGTAATACAGGCAGATTGCATCCATCAGTGGCGGTGTGTGAATGTTTGCATACCAAGGAAAAAGAATACCCACAAAGAGCTGTATATACCTATAGTTAGGGGGTCTCGTCAACCAATGTCGGTGTGTGTGTGACTGCACACAAAGTAATGCTGGGGCGGAATTTTCCGTTTGTGCAGCTGCAGACAGTAAAAATTAGCATTAACAGTGGGGGTGTGTGCGTCCGTGCACACCTAATAACAATGGGAGTGGAAATGAGTTTGGAAATTCTGTGTATTACTCAATAATAAAGGAAGCCAACAACAGGTGATTGTTTTTTTTTAAAAAAAAGGTATCGCTTCCCAATAATGGGAATGATGTGTTTTATGGGTAGATGGAAATTCATTTATGAACACGGGGTTACTCCATTCATTTATGGGTAGATGAAAAATCGCCAATTTATGAACACGCTACCTCAACCACGAACGCCTTCTTCAAAGATCGCCAACGCCAAATCGTGAACTCCATTCTTCAAAAACCAGAAGCGTAGGCAAACGAAACGCCCCTACGTTAACCCTGAGAGCAACTGAACCACCGACGCATTAGGCGAGTACGTCCGACCTAGACTCGACATTCCTCTCTCGCAAAGTCGTTCCTCCATAACCTACTTGGTAAGCATTTCCCTCTCTCGCATTTTTTTCCCTCCATGTGTTTACCAACGAACGAGTTTCATTGTAATGTTACTGTAGGGCTACCTGATTTCCGTTAGTAGGTTAGTATTCTAGGGTTTGAAGTTTAGGAAGGTGTAGATGTTTTGTTTAGTTTAACATATGATTTCATTTATTAAAACCAAAGGAAACTCCAACATTTCAAAAAAACTAAAAAATAGCCGGTGATTCCTTTTTTTAAGCGATTCGGTTGTTCTCCAATTTTTTTAAAAAAAGACGGTTATTGGGGATGTACACGTGGTTAAATATAACAACTTCGTATTTGTTTGTGGAATAGGGTATTTATAAAATAACCGTATAAAAATATGGTAAGGGAAGAGAGGAAGGGACGACAACCTGAACATCATCGACAATGGGAAGGGACGAATGGTTGTTGTGTGGTTGAGGGTTTTTCGAGTTTTGCAGAGTGACTGGAAAAGGATGGTTGGATTATTTTCCCTGGATGGTGGTCTTAATTGGGTTCTGCAATACGCAAATATTCAAGAATGCAACCAGACAAATTGAAACCTTTAAGTAGTTGTGGGCGGATTAGTTGTGACAAAAAATGAATTTTGACTGGTGTATGTGGAGATCCACAATTTTCGGAAATTAATAACAAACAAAAATGAACCTCCTCCTTACACCCGGCAGGTACAGGTGTAACCCCCCACGTAATATATGCCCGACGAGTGTGCCCCCGGCCCTCCCCTTGTGTGCGTGGGATCTACCCTACGGCCAACCAAAGATGCATAATGGGATACAAAAGTAAACGGAAAAAACAACCGTCTATCTTAACGTACAATTAAGCCACCTCATTAAATAAACTAAACAAACTAATTAATCCATTAAAATAAATAAACAAATTTTAACAATATAATATTGTGAAAAAAAAACATGTTCAAAGGGTGTAATAGAGATTATACACATAGAGATTTACTCCTAAAAACACTCTAGCCATACATTACAATGTAAACTCAAATTTAGACAAATTTCATTATCCGTATTTTTGTGTAGACATTCTTCTTATTAACCCTAATGTTAATGGCATCCACCATATCCCAAGGACCACAAATAAACCCGCCCATAGTTTAGCGGGTTGGGCATTATCTAATGGGTCTACTTGTTGGTCTGTTAGTTTTCCAAATTGGCTATTAAGCCTTGTTTGTAATGAGTGTAGCCCTTTGGGCATTGAAAACATCTAAATGAAGCATTTTTCATCTCAAAAAAAAAAAGTTACAATGTTGGTCTTCCGCCTTGAACGCATCCTTAGTTTTTTTGAATGCCACAACCCATGTTCATCTTCTCCTACTTCACCCAACTAAAGGCAAGTCGGCTAGAGTCGCGAACAAGAGAAATACTTGTATGGGCGACATGTATGACCAAATTAAGCTTAATTCTGCATAAATGTAGCTCAATTAAAGATGAAATAATCTCACCTAAGGTCTGAGTTGCCACACAAAGTTGCGAAAAAGTATATATAACTATACTTGTGTTTTCTGGACATGGCGCGACATGATTAAAGAAGTATGACTGTGACACGTGGCAGTGATCTCTTGGTGATGTCAAATTACTAAGTTTTCTAAAACACCTTTTTTTTACTTTCTCTCGTGATCAACAAGTTCAAGTCTCCTCCCTCTGTGAAAAGTACTCATATGTACCCTTCGTTAAGCATGATCGTGCGGGAGCGGATTATAATGTCTTTGTGCTCAGCGAAGGGTACTACAAACTTTTCTTTCGCGATCGTGCTCAGTGTAGTGTTGATGACGTCAGCAAAGGGACAAAAACATGTGTTTTCGACGGGATCATACCTCTCTATCTCATTTCATCTCTACTTAGGATTTCAAAACTGACGCGTACCATTGAGGACTCCACTATAAAATGATCCAAATAAGAAGAGTTATCATTCAAAACTCAAGCAATTGAAACCCCAAGATTTGGGCTTCCTTCTCCAAGAGTTACAATGTTGGTCTTCTGCCTTGAACGCATCCTTCCTTTCTTGAAAGCAAGCTTAATACTCAGTGAACTTGGTGACACAGCCCACTTGCACTCCTCAATCGCAATGTTCATCTTATCAGTCTCCCACTTTCAACAGTTTTCCCCTCATTTCATTGCACAACTACGAATCACACCTCCTTTCTTCCTCTCTTACAAACTTATAGAACCAATGCATTTCTATTCAAGTAAAAGAAACTACCATTGAATGGAGTTTGAAGAATCATCCTCAATATCTCTTTGGTAAACCATGTTAATTCCCCGCAGGAACAATTGTTTCCAAAAGGTTGTTGAAAATTATATGCAGTGTACATTTTATTGTGTTCAGGAATGCAATAGAACTGCTTGTATTAAAAATATTTTGATTATAAGCACTACTTAATAATGTGAACATCAATCCTTAATACATACATTTAAGCGTCGACAGCAGGGTTTGAACCTGCGCGGGCAAAGCCCAACAGATTTCAAGTCTGTCTCCTTAACCACTCGGACATATCGACTTGTGGTTTTTTGATGTTTGGTTTTATACCTATAAAGTCTTTTATTTTAAAATGACTATATATATCATATTAAAAGTATGCTTTTCTAGAGTTGATTAGCAAAAGAGAAGTAATTAGTTGTCAACATGATCATAACTCAACCGACATAATGTATGACTTATTGACCAAAAGATAGAAGATGTTTGTATTACTAAAAAAGAAAAACCCATAAGTTAACACAAAATTGGAATCAAAAGCAATAAAATCTCATAGCGAAGGAGGATGGGTAGTCCATTCCCATAAAAGAATGTCCAAAATTAAATAGGTGTTTAGGGTGTGTTGGTTGAAGAAAGATGGACTAAAGTACTATAATCCAACCATTTTTAAATACTACTATTTTTAGTAAAAAAATCTCTTACGACCAAAAGAAGCTCAACTTGAACTAACCCTAAGCTCAACTAACCCTATGATCTCTACCATGATAATTCAACCTCAAAAAAGTAAAAAATACACAAACTCACTGACTTAAAATTAAAATCTTTGAAGTATTTAAAAAAATAAAGAAAAAAGAAATGGAGGATGAATTGGATTAAATAGGGGTGTACTCAAAATGTTAATGATTAAGGGCACGAGAAATGAGAAATTGTGTATACATTAGGGACGATAAATATAAATATTGTGTATACATTAGAAGACAATAATTACTGTGTATTCGAAAAAAGAAAATATTGTGTATTCATGTGTCAAAAATTGTGTATTCAAAAATAAAAAAATAAAAATATAATTCATGTATCAAAATATTGTGTATTTGAAAAAAGAATAAAATACGGTGTATTTGAGCTTCAATCGAACACTCATTACCTCACAAGCTAAACCACCCATGACAGATTGGAAAAATCCACCGCCTTAAGATTACCCAAAAAAAAAAGACCTCCCCCCGTCGATCCTCCCACTGAATCGAATCCCGTGACCGCGCTTCAATTTCTGACGGCGAGACCCACACTCGAAAAAAGGAGACCACGTGGGCGATATATCGAGACCTTCACCTGAGACCGACGTCATCTAGTTTTTCCTTCCTCACGGGATTACAATTTTTTTTCCTTCTCCCACAGTGTGCAATATTTCTAGACCTTCGCCTGAGACCAACGTCATCTAGTTTTTCCTTCCTCACGAAATTTCAATTTTTTTTCCTTCTCCCACAGTGTGCAATTTTCATTTTTAGTGACCACAAATAAATTCATTCCCAAAGAAAAAGAAAGGGAAAATTACCCTAATGGTCACTCAGGTTTGAGTTTGGTAGCACTTAGGTCCCAAAGGTTTCAAATCCAACAATTATACTCTAAAATTTGAATTTGGTTCGTTTTTTGTCTCCCGTCAAATTTTCTGTACCGAATGCTCACGTGACACCTTTTTTTAATTTAAAAAATTAATATTTTTTTCTTTCTTCCTCTCCTTCTCCTTCTCTTTCTCCTTCTCCTTCTCCTTCTCCTCTGTCTTTCCTCTTCCCTCTTCCCTCTTCCCTCCATATTCTCCCTCCCTTGGTCGTCGAAGGCGTATAGTCAACTATTTTTTCCCCGTTTTCCTCTTCCCCTTCTCTTCTCTTTCTCCCTCTCCGTCTCCCCCTTACTCCCCTTCTTCCCCTCCCCACGATTTCAAAAAAAAAAAAAAAAAATTATAGATCTGTATTATAAAAATGGGCATGGAGAAATTAAAAGGAGGGGAAGAGGGAGAACAAAATTGTTATGTGGTCAACAAATTTTTTTTTTTTTTAATACAAAACTGTAATTTTTTTTTAACGGGGAAGGAAAGATGGGGAGAGGGAGAGGGATAGGGGAAGAGGAAAACGAAAAAAATAAAATTTTCGCCGACGACCACTATGGGAGGGAGAAGAAAGAGAGGGGAAAAAAAATCAGTCGTCGGTGTACCGCCGCCGACGACCATGAGAGGAAGAAGAGGAAGAAGGAGAAGGAGAAGGAACGAGGGAAGAAAAAGGAAAAAATAATAATAATAATAATAATATATATATATATATATTTTTATTTTTAATTAACAATTGGTGTCACGTCAGCATTCTGTTAGGACTTAACAGAAAAATTTGACGGAGGGACAAAAAAACGAACAAAATACAAACCTGAAGGGTATAATTGTTGGATTGGAAACCTTGGGGACCCAAGTGCTACCAAACCCAAACCTGGAGGACCATTAGAGTAATTTTCTAAAAAAGAAACATGAACTCCTCCCAATAAAAAGAACGAAAAAAAATCCAATTAGATTCCTCAATTTTTTGGTGTACCAGGAGTATGAGAGTTTGTTCTAAAACAACCCTACAATATACAATAAATGAGAAAATTTGATGAAGAGATGGTTTTGTTGTGGATTAGGGTGAGCCATTTTTCAACAAGAGTGAAGTGACTTTGGTAGAAAACGACATAAAATAGGAGGCAAATGATCCGGTAATGGTTAATTTTGATCATGTGACAATGACATAAATAAGACATTATTTTTATTTTGACATTTTTCAAAATTCTTCCCTCAAAATAGAAATTTAGAAGGATTTCCCTCCCATTTTTTTCGTATTAGACAAAGCACGGCTATATTGTGAGCAACTTTAGGAATAATTAGATAAATGTACATAATTATTTTTCAGTTTTGATTGGTGTCCAAAAAGTTTTTTTATGACAAAAATGTTAAAGTTATATTTAGCATTGACCAACAGATGCACTAAAGACTAAAGTACCCGGTGAATAAATTTCGAATTATCTTCATAAGATTTGTCCATTAACCTCCAAAACAATATAATTTGGTTATTATGTTTTTTTAAAAATACGTTATAACTAATTTTCCTAAATTGGAGATCCTGCAAAACAAACTGAAAAATTAAAATATTAAATTGAAGACTACAAAATAACATACTGAAAAATTAAAATACTAAATTGGAGATCCTCCAAAATAACTATAAAAAATTGGGGTTTTTTTTGTATGAAAATAATCAATAGTATGCAACTTTATAAACAAACTTTCATCATCGTCTAATTGTTAGGTTGTATATGTGCCTGCAAATATGGAAGTACAATGTAATTAGCAAGGATAAGAAAATTACATGATAAAATTACACAGTGTATCTGTAACACGGACAACGTATTTAAATACAAATGAAATGCCCTACCTGGACTATTCTGGATTAAGGCAGCAGAGAAAGTTCACGACCCGGCTTTGTTGTAACTGATGTTGACGCCGTGTTTCTTTTTCATGCATTCAATAATGTCCTTAGGCCAAATATGGACATTTTCATTCATCCTAAAGCTGGATTTTAGCACTTACAATGTTGTTGCTTGGACTATGATTGTGTTTCACAATGTCGATGAAACATTGATGTTTGTCAAGATACGTATGAATTATCCATAAATCACCATTCTCATAAGGAGAAGACCTAAGGTACCACCCACCATTGAAGAACCAATGACTTTTTGCTTGATTTGACGGTGCGAAGTTGAAATCGGTTTAAATGAGAAATTCATTGAAGAACAAACAATAAGAGTTAGGGAGTGTAAAATACCTTTTATTCTTGGAAGCTGTTTGATCGGACGATGATGAATGTTGTAGTTTACCGGCAAGCGCAATGCGATGTTTGATTAGGGTGAAATTTTCGATGGCGTAGATAATGAGAAAATGAGGTTTGTTAATAAATATAATCAATTAATACGTACTAATTAGTTCACTATAAACGTGGATTCTGGGAAATAAGAAAATGAGTGTATCCAATCTATAAAATTTTGAAATTATATTTTTTAAATAAAAATAAAATCTTATTATATTCTATTTAAGTAAATTGAAAATAATTCAACACAAAATCTAATGTTTTGGGAGGATTTTAATTTGAAAATAAGATTGGAAGTTAGGTAGTTGGAGTAATTCAAGGGTCAGCTCCGAGGAGGATTTTAATTTGAAAATAAGATTGGAAGTTAGGTAGTTGGAGTAATTCAAGGGTTAGCTCCTGGATACATGTTCTTAAAAATAGGGAGGCTATGCGTATGAATTATCTAAGAAGGGTAAAATCGTCCGAAGAAGGGTAAAATCATCCGAAGAGTGAAATAGTAAGCTCACGTGATAGGCAAATGTGGACATTATTCCAATGAATTTTGTTTTGGACATTTTTCAAAATTGATTCAGAGACATTGAGGAATTCCCGCCACTTTATTACCAGATTTTGGAATAAACTTTCGCCCATTAACCTGCATCTTGTTAAGGCACTCACGAAGTTCCTCCAAAATTACTCCTTGAGGGGAAGAGAACTAGCTCGGGCCATTAATAACATTTACTAACACCCGAGAATCTGTCTCAACCCAAAGGTTGGAAAAATCACAACGATTAGCTAATTTCAATCCCATGAGAAGAGTGGGCGCCTCAGTGGAGAGTATGTCAAGACGATCTGGCCAGAACTCTGCCGCTGCTCTCAACACCCTCCCACCCTAATCTCACAACTCGTACCCTTGTTAAAGTAGAAGACAAACTGCATGGGGCATCCACATTAAGCTTTAGAGCAATTCCTGTCGGAGGAGACCATCGCACCACATAATCCTTTGTCGTACTCACACTACCAGGCACATTTGGGGAGACCCCCTTCGGCATAGCAGACGATTTGAATTCGCAGATGTATTCAAGAATCCATTCCCTTTTTGCCTCCACCGATTGAATAGGTTTCTTCAGAGCTAACTGGTTCCTGTTTGCCCACAATCTCCAACAGCTTATACAAAAAAAATTCCAGTTCTTCCGAAGGGGAACTCTCGACAATTTTCAGGCAAAAGTCTGGGATGGAAATGTCAGCCTCTGATGATGTTTGTATTCTCTGTCTCTGCCACAACCCACACATCATGGATATAAAGGTATCTTACGTTTGCACAAATTGTTGTTGGTAGGGAGGATATTGTGAAAATATTTCCAAGTGAGAACTTTAATTTTGTTAGGGATTTTTAGTTTCCAAAACTTAGACCACCATGTCTCAAACCTACTTGGATTGGAACTATACTTTGTACCCACTCTTAGTGGAGAAATCGCCATTTTTTTGTATAATGCCAAAACCATTGATCAGGTCGGCTTGTTTTGCAAATTTGAATAGTTCGAATAATCTCAATATCCTCTTCGCATAACACTTGACTTAACAAATTGTCATCCCATCTTCCACTTTCAGCAATCAGATTACTCACCATCAAGTTGCCATGTTTGGAGTTGAGGGGAGTAATAGGGCGAAATAATTTTTCTTTTGGTAACCAAGGGCACCAGAAGACTAGTGTGTCCTTTCCTAATCCAATTCTTTTTCTAATCCCTTTGTTAAGCAAATCTCGATCCCACAATAGACTTTTCCATTTCCATGTGTACGAAAGGGTAGAATTGGTCTCACTTGTTGAGAATATTTTTTTTCTTTTCTTTTTTTACTATTAATAACAAACATATGGGATAATTTTCTTTTAAAATTCATTTATAAATATAGTATAATATAACATAAAATTATATATATATATATATATAATTTTAATTTATTCATTTAGTTTACTTAGGATTTCGTGATATCAAATGATAAATAACTAACACTATTTTTAAATTTTATTAAATTATTTAAAAAGAAATTAATTTCATAAAAACTATAAGGAAAAAAAAAAGGTAGATTCTAACCGATGTCAATTTAGAATAAGATAATTAAAAATATAGCATGTTTTTAAAAATTTTGCGGATAAGACAATTTATATCGCTGATATCTTATGGCTGATAGAAGTCTATTGCTGATCACCTCAGCTTTTAATAGATTTTTGTCAGTGATAATAGTCTATCAGTGATAGAAGTCTATCAGTGATAATAGTCTATTAGTGATAATAGTCTATCACTGATAGAAGTCTATCAGTGATATGATAAAGTCTATCCGTGATAGAAATGGATTTTTTTACCATATTTGCAAAACATTTTAAAGTTTGCTAAATTTGCAATTAGTTTGGGCATGATTGCTATTTGTGCAACCAGCCCAAAAAAAAATTAGTTCATAATAAGGTTAAAAATCATCTAGTGGAGAGAAACATCTCGTCTAATTTCTTTAATTTTAAATTTTAATATATATAATAAATACTAAATATAAACGTACTAAAAAAAATCTTAAGTTTAAACTTTTATAAAATATATATTTTTTTTTAACAAAATTTGAAAGTTTTCAAATTTTCATTATGAATTAAAAATTTGAACAAATTTTTTCCGAAGAAGAAATTACATTATTTAATTAAAATTTTAAAAAATAAGACACATAAAAAGAGATGATTCTTCTTCCCCTTCAATTAAGCCTCTCTGACATAAAGTTTTGAATCCGCCAAATACAACGAAAATAAGAGGAATATAACAGAGAAAAAGAAAAGAGGTGAGGAAAGAAAGAAGACGAGGGATGTGTAGGTTTTCTTAATTTTTTTTTTTAATATGGGTTTTTATGAGTTTTTTAATAGAAATTTAATTGTTAAATTACAAGTCCTTATTTTTTTCAAGTTTATGTATAACTTGGTTCACGTTAAACTTTAAAAAGTATTTAATAATTTTTCGAACTTTCAAGGTGTAATACATTCTTGAAATTTAAAAATGCCTAATAGTCTTCAACTTTCAATTTTGTGTCCAATAAATTCTTGATTAAAATGTTTAATAGATCATAAACTTTCAACTTTGTGTCAAATAGGAATATGTCTCTGATGTATTAAAAAATGTAAAAACTTAACTTAATTATTAGACATTTTTAAATCTATTTGAGAAATCTTAAGAATTCATTTATCTTTTAAAATTATTTATATCAGGATAACATATTTGGAAAGAAAAAAAATCAGCATTTGAAATTTGAATTTAGACGAATGACATTTAAGATAGGAAAATTGTAACTGTCAATTTAGAGTAAAATAATTAAAAATATAACATTTCCTTTAAAATTTTGGAAATATGACAACTTCTATTAGTATGATGTATCGCAGATAGAAGTCTATCACCTTAGTTTTTTACAGAATTTTGTTAGTGATAGTAGTCTATTAGTGATAGTAAAATTTTGAATAAGGGCCATTCCGATAATCAACTATGTTGCATTCTTATTCTAGATGGAAGTCAACAATATCAAAAAGTTTATATTTATGATTCTAGCTATATCAATCCAACTCCTAGAAAACAACATGAAAGAAATATCATTCCCATTTCGATTGATTTTCAATTAGGATTTCAACTCATTATTATTCCAAGTAAAAAAACACGCCCTTAATAACAAGCTTCTTATTTCTTCCTTCATTGTTTGCTTTCAAATTGTAAATTTTAATTTTGTTGTATTTTATGATAAAATCACATTTTGTAATTGGGTTTCAGGCTCATATTGTGAAGCACCTAAGCTATACTACACAGCTTTCTTCCTTCTTTTGGGTTTTAACATAGTCGATTTTTTTTCCCATCTTTCTTTTGGGGTGTGTAGCTTTCTTCTAGTTCCGACGTCAAGAATTTTGGCTCATTCAATGTTACATGATAATTAACTTACATTATATATACTAAAAACTCCGACCTATCGGATTCGAACCAGTGACCTAAGGATATCTAATAGGAATAAACCAACTACAGTCCTCCGCTCTACCAACTGAGCTAAGGTCGGTTTGTTAGTTGCACTATACCCACCAATGGTAAAAGGATATTTGTTTGATTCAAATTTGCAATAAAAGAATAGGATCTCGTTTAATTATCAATGGCAATCAAATAAAATACCCTAAAGTTTATATATGTTAAACATCTCATTTTGTATGTTTCTTTTACTAGGCATTAAAGAACGCTCGTTAGCGCAATGGTTTATTAACTTTGACAAAGTCCTCTTCATTTAAGATTTGTATTTTAAAATTATAATCATGTCAAACAAAATAATAATAGTAATCAAATAAAGATGCCTGAAAAGTAGGGGTATTTTCACACATGACCACCCAAGAGTCTCGTAATGTTTTTGGACTCCCGCTTTGAAAATAATGTTTTTTGTTGCTAACGTCATCAACATTTTGCTTTTTCGAGCACGAGCACCATCGCGAGGAATTTTTTTGTAATACCCTTTGTTAAGCACGAGGATACTATAGTGGCCCCCTCGCAGTCGTGCTCAACGAAGTGTATTAGAAGATTTTTTCCTCGCGATCATTGTCAGCAAACGTGTGTTCGTGTTCACAAAAAATAAAGGAAACATGTGTTTTAAAAAATCGAATCAATTGACATTAAGACCCCCCGAGAGGAGTCATATGTGAAAAAACCTTGAAAAACAATTATATTTCTATCAACCATACTAAAAAATTGTAATGTCGTCTCCCTAGGATCCTGACTGAGCTCGTCACATTTCACTATCACAGAAGTCCATTACATTAATTACTAAGGGGGCGTTTGACCCAAGGAGTTGGCGGAGTTGAAGTTGTTTAGTATGTGTGTTTGGGGCAGGGAGTTGTTGAGGGCCCTTTTGGGATTGGGTGTAAACATAAAAAATCAATTTTAACAAAATCTTAACCGTTTTATTTTTTGGTAAAACAGATTTTTTTAAAATTTATATAAAATCACTTCCTAAATTCCTTCTAAATTCTGTGATTTTGAGAATGTCTAAATAGTAGCTTTAGCTTAGCTTCTCGGTTAATCTGGCCTTTCCTATTAAAATGCTTTCCTGACCATTTATATCCTTCCTTTTTTCATGCAACTAATTTCTACTCTCAGTTCACTTGTGTTGGACACCAGTTGAATTTTATATGAAGATGAAGTCAATTACATAACAACAAGATTATTTCCCAGTTTTTATTTTTTTATTTTTTTAGTCATGATTTTCTTCTTAATTTGGATGGAAAAGTAGAACAAAAGAAGAAGAAAAAATGGTCACTCAAAATTTGTTTTAGATACATGTGACAATTTTTTTTTCCTAACATTTTATTAGCATATAAATGTGAAGAAATATCAAAATATTATTTCTAATTTAAACTAGGGTTGGTTGCACAAATAGAAATCATGTCCAAACTAATTGTAAATTTAGCAAACTTTAAAATGTTTTGCAAATATGGAAAAAAAAAAATCTGTTTCTATCACTGATAGACTTCTATCAGTGATAGAATATTATCACCGACAAAAATCTATAAAAAGTTGAGGTGAACAGCGATAGACTTCTATCAGCCATAAGATATTAGCGATAGAAATTGTCATATCCGCAATTTTTTTAAAAACATGGTATATTTTTAATTATCTTATTCTAAATTGACATCGGTTACAATTTTTCTTTAAACTATAAAAATTATATATTAAATATTAACATATAAATAATTATTCTCTAAAAAAAATATAAATAACTAAAATAGTATGTGTATTTTGGTATTTACAGTCAAGCCACACCAATTTTGTTTGAACTTACCAAACGCTTTCATTTGCTTCTAAATTGAAATTTACCAAACACTAATCAGCTTCATATGACAGCTGATTTTTCTAAAAGTAAAGCTGGCAGCAATTATTTTAAAAGCTACCGCAATCCCAAACTGAGTCTTAGTATGAAGTTCTGAAGTCTGTGGTGTGTTTGTAGCAGAAGTTGTTGAAACCTGGAGTTCTGAATTGAGTTTATTTTAGCTTCTTTTTCGCACAATTTGTTTTCTACAAACTTTCAAAATTTCATTATTAAGAATTTCTTACAATTTCAATAAATTCTAAAAATAAAATTTTTTATTTTTATTTTATCTATCCTTTACAAATTTCTTGACAACATTTTTTTTAGTACAATACCTCACATTATTTTTTCAAATTTATTATATATATATATATATATATTTGAAAGAGTTTCGGCATGCATAGCGGAAGCAACATTGGATCTAAGTACTCGTATTTTGTTAATTTCAAAGGAAAAAGCATGTAATTTGAAAATCAAAGACAATAATTTAGAAGTTACCTTTGAAGTTCAAATTCTTCTCGATTCCAAACTCGATCTTCGATCGTAACGGTCACGAACCACCACGAGAGTCTTCCTGACTATTCTCCGGCCTTAGAACGCGATTGTGGGATCCTTTGAGTGACTAATTTAAAAGAGAATTGGAGAGAATGGTAGAGAAATTGTCTTTACAATTCTCAAAGTTCATCAAAATTCCAATAAGAAGTTAATCTAATTAACCTTTTGTATATATAGAAGACTACATGCAAAAACATGCAAAATTGAGTTAACAATAGGATGCCATGTAGAATCCACTCAATTTAGTGGGATTAGTGGCTTGATGTGGGATGAACACTTGGCAAAAAAGTTTGACTCATAAAAACACCAACAAAAATAGTTTTTCCCACTAACTCAAGAATTGAATTTTTCCACTAACTTAAGAATTGAATTTTTTCACTAACTTTAGTCATCAAATTGACTTTTGACTTTCAAGGTTTAGTGGAATCATTGATTTCTACAAACTTTCAAAATTTCATTATTAAGAACTTCTTACAATTTCAATAAATTCTAAAAATGAAATTTTTTATTTTTATTTTATCTCTCCTTTACCCAAATTTCTTCGAAGATAACATTTTTTTTTAGTACAATACCTCACATTATTTTTTCAAATTGATTATTATATATATATTGAGTAAGGCTACAACAGGAGTCGTTATGATTGTTGTGTGTATCACAACAAAGTTGATGATAATTCTATTATTTATCTACTGCTGTATGTAGACGATATGCTTATAGCTGCGAAGTCCAAGTCTGAGATTCAGAAGTTGAAAGGTCTTCTCAGTGCTAAGTTTGAAATGAAGGATTTGGGTGCTGCTAGGAAAATTTCGGGTATGGAGATCTATAGGGAAAGAAATCAGAAGAAGCTTTTCTTGTCACATAAAGGCTACATTTAAAAGATATTGTCAAAGTTTGACATGTCATCAGCTAAGCCTATAGATACTCTTAGTATTGCAAATGTTCGTTTGTCTACTGAATTTGCACCTCAGTCTGAAGCTGAGAAGGACTACATGTCTCGAGTCCCGTATGCTAGTGCAGTAGGTAGTTTGATGTATGCTATGGTCTGCACTAGACCTAATCTTGCACATGTTGTTAGTGTCGTCAGCAGGTTCATGGGGCAACCTGGAAGGGAACATTGACAAGCTGTGAAGAGAATCTTTCGGTACCTTAGAGGTACATCTGATGTCGGATTTGTTTATGGAAATGATACAGAGTGTTTAGTGACCGGCTATTCTGACTCTGATTATGCTGGAGATGCTGACAGCAGAAGGTCTATGACTGGCTATGTGTTTACCCTTGGTGGTTCAGTTGTTAGTTGGAAGGCAACTCTGCAGCCTATAGTTACTTTGTCAACTACTGAAGCAGAGTACATGGCCTTAACAGAAGATGCTAAAGAGGGGATATGGCTGAAAGGGCTAGTTGGTGATTTCGGTTTGCATCATGATCAAGCCATTGTATATTGTGATAGTCTGAGTGCAATATGTCTAGCTAAGGATCAAGTCCATCATGAGAGGACTGATGGAGCGTTGATGGAACGCAGCGAAAGCGATTTGGATCATGGACACTCTAATTTCATCAATTTAAACAAATGGAAACATGCAAAAGCAATGAAAAAGAGAAATTAGAACACATACCCTTGTCGTTCGTATTTCTCCAAATTCACCGCCAGAAGCTCCTCACGAGCTCAACGAGCCTTCTCACGAAACGTTCGTGGACCACCCACGGTAGTCCCGCTATCCTCAGGCCGAGAAACGGAGTAGTGGGACTCCTTTTACAAAAGAAAAGAGGGAAGAAGCTCACAGAAGAAAAACAATTTTTCTTCTTTACAGAGAGCTGCCGAAGGAAGAAGAAGAGATAGAGAGAGAAACTTCAAATTGAATTCTCAATTCAATTGAAGAACCCAAAGTGCACTAAGCACTTTTTAATTTCTATTTCTTTTGTTTTTTTTTTAATTAGTCTGATGAATCACATATATATACTCTGTATATATAACATGTGTCTTACATCTTGCATGTAAGACATATGTATATATATATATATATATATATATATATATATATATATATATATATATTTATATATTATTATTATTAATAAAATTAATAATAATTATTTTATTAATTAAACTTTTTAATTAATAAAAATATATATATATATATAAATTAATTAATATTATTTAATTCAATATCAAATATTAATTAAATAATATAATTAATCCCGGTTTTCCGAAAACCGACTTTTTGCACATGAATCCTATTCATGTTTTCAGACCAATCTCATATTTAAATCATATTTAAATATGTCCATATTTAAATCATATTTAAATATGTCTATTCTTCTTCCACAAACCCGAATTTGAACGATTCAAATTCTTTTCTTTTCTTTTATATTGTTTCACGGCTTTATCCGAGCTAGCCAGGAGAACCGTAAGGACCTACAGATCATGAGCTCCAACGATACGAGATTATCCGGTCAAAACTCTTTTAACCTAACTAACCAACATTCGTTAACCCCCGGAGACTCCACTAAAGTCCAAGGGCTGCACTCTCCTCACTGTAGATATATTGTGTCCTGTTGATATAACTATCATCAGTAAGTCGATCCTTCACAGGTCGTTCATAATCACAACGGGTCATTTAAACCGTTTAACCCTTGTATTATATCTTGTTCCTTAAGTACCACTGACACCTCTAATGAACAATTGATTTGTGGTCCAACCATCAAATCAGATTCCTCCCTGATCAGGAGAGGATGGGCCCATTGTTCAAGACCTGGAGTCAGCACTTAAGGGAACAACCTCTCTACTAACCCTTAAAGCGGGTAGGAGTGAATTCCAATCTTGCTACAACTATGTCCCCAGCCACTTATTCAATCTTATCCCCAAGATGGTAGGCATATTGAGTCGGCAAACTGGCCACTCTCACCCGTACAAATCAAAGGATAAGGTTGAATAAACAGGAGTTCATAGTAAGCTCAGGATTGAGATCGAGTTACCTAAGTCATCACATGAAAAAATCGGTCTTTACAGTAAACGGTGTTATAAAGAAAGAGCGATTTAATTTCTTGGTTCGGTCTTGTGCAAACTCATTGCACAGGACGCCCTCACTCACATGTCTCTACATGAAACGATTCGAATCACATCGTTTTGTACTATACAAAGTGAGCCGCGTCCAATAGTGTCCCCAGGATAAGGTACCCAGCCTTATCCCTATACTATAGACCATTTTGGCTGTCTACTTGAACTTGATTCACAATCATGTCACACATGAAGTTCAAGTACTCACACTACAGCCATGGGTGTTAGTTATTGGTATAGGTTAATACAAACACAATTCACTAAAATTCAATAACAACTTTATTGAAATATAATATATACACTCATTCAGTTTACAAACTACGAGTTTTAGGACATAAAACCCAACAAACTCCCACTTGGACTAAAACGTCAGTGGAGTACATGCTGGTCGAGAGAACTAGAATATCAAATATCTAAAGTTTCTCCCACTGTCCTACTAAGCAGCTCGCAGCCCTAAACTTTTTAGGTGTCTCTCAAACACTTTAGCCGTGAGAGACTTAGTAAACGGATCAGCAATGTTGTGCTCTGAGGCTACCTGTGTGACGATCACATCTCCTCGTTGCACTATCTCCCTGATGAGATGATATTTCCGCTCAATATGCTTTCCACGCTTATGGCTTCTAGGTTCTTTAGAATTTGTCACTGCACCACTGTTATCACAATAAAGGGTGATTGGCAAGTTCATATTTGGAACAACTTCCAAATCTGTCAAGAACTTCCTAAGCCATACAGCTTCCTTCGCTGCTTCGCAAGCTGCGACATACTCAGCTTCCATGGTGGAGTCAGCAATACAACCTTGCTTTATACTCCTCCATACTATTGCTCCTCCGTTAAGAGTGAACACTGATCCTGATGTAGATTTCCTGGAATCTATATCAGTCTGAAAATCAGAGTCAGTGTATCCTGCAAGGATTAGGGGTGGCCATCGGTCGGTCGGTGTCGGTTTTGGGCAGAAACCGCCGCCGACCACCGACATATCGGTTTCCGTCGGTCGGTTTTCGACAATGTGAGGGAGGTGGGTGACGCCGGCCGACCAACTACACGGTCGGACGGTCGGTTTGGTCGGTTTTCGAATTTCATGCAAACTAACCATGAGAAAAGAAGAATAAAATGAGAAACAAAAAAAATATATATGAAAAAATAAGAAAACCAGAAAAAGAGATGGAGAAAATGAGAGAACTAAACAAAGATAAGAAAAAATAAATAAATAAAAGAAGAGATTGAAGAGAAAAAGATGAAGAATGAAGATAGAGGGGTGGGAGATGAAGGAAATAAAAAAGATGAAGAATAAATGAGAGAATTGGTGAATGAAGAGAGAGATGAAAAAGGAAGGAGAGGTAGACCAAAAATTAAAAAAGAGAGAGAAGACGTTGGAGTGTAGAAGGAGAGAAATGAGAGAAAAAGTAGTGATGTGATTGTGATTTGAAAGGTTTATTAAAAAAAAAAAACAAATTTAGTGAATCAAGACAATGTCATTGACAAGTCATTGTCATTCACGTAAATCAAGGCCCTCATTATGACTTTTCTTTTTTTTTAAAAAAGGCCCTCATTATGATTTAAATCATACTTAAGAGGAGTTCGGTCGGTCGGTCGAAATTGTGATTTTCGACCACTCCGACCGACCGACCGTCGGTTTTTTTTTAATAGAAAACCGACCCCGACCGTACAGTCCTCTAAACCGACCAACTGACGTCGGTTCGGTCGGTTTCGGTCGGAGTGGTCGGTTTTTCGGTTTGGTTTGTCCACCCCTAGCAAGGATCAAATCCTTCGCGCCATACACAAGCACATAGTCTCTCGTTCTCCTAAGATACTTGAGGACGTGTTTAACGGCTGTCCAGTGATCATATCCTGGATTGGACTGGAACCTACTGACAATTCCTACTGCATAGCAGATGTCGGGTCTTGTACACAACATAGCGTACATGAGACTACCAACTGCAGATGCATAGGGAATTCGTCTCATATCCTCAACCTCTTGAGGTGTCTTAGGAGACTGTTCCTTAGACAAGTGAATTCCATGCCTAAAAGGCAGCGAACCTTTCTTGGAATTCTGCATCGAATATCTTGACAACACCTTGTCAATATAAGATGCTTGAGACAGCGCTAGCACTTTGTTCTTACGATTCCTTATGATCTGAATCCCTAGAACAAACTGAGCCTCTCCCAAATCTTTCATTTGGAATTGGGTCGCTAGCCAATTTTTAACGTCAGTTAGGAACCCTACATCATTCCCAATGAGTAGTATATCGTCTACGTACAAGACTAAGAAAGCTACAACAATATTGACTACTTTCTTGTAAACACAAGGTTCATCAATATTTTGTTCAAAGCCATAAGATTTGATCGCCGTATCAAACCTTATATTCCAGGATCTAGATGCTTGCTTCAACCCATAAATGGATCGATTAAGCTTGCAAACCTTTTGCTCTTGACCCTGAAGTATGAATCCCTCTGGTTGAGCCATATAGATACTCTCCTCAAGATTACCATTCAGAAAGGTAGTCTTGACATCCATTTGCCAGATTTCATAATCATAAAATGTAGCAATGGATAAGAGTATTCTAATCGACTTTAACATGGCAACAGGAGAAAAAGTTTCTTCATAGTCCACCCCTTCTCTTTGGGAATAACCTTTTGCCACAAGTCGAGCCTTAAAGGTTTGCACCTTACCGGCTTGGTCTCGTTTTCTCTTGTAGATCCACTTGCAACCGATAGGTCTTTCACTATCTGGTTGGTCTACAAGATCCCAGACCGAATTGAAGTACATAGAGTCCATTTCGAGATCCATGGCTTTAAGCCACTGGTCCTTGTCTATATCATTCATTGCCTGTTTAAAGGTCAATGGATCCTCAACGCCATCATCAGGTATGACGACTTGAGTTTCAGACAAGCCAATGTAGCGGTCGGGCTGTCTTACATCCCTCCCACTGCGTCGAGGCTTTCTCAACTCTTGAGAAGGACCAGCCTGATCAACAACCTTTGTTGATTCGTCTGTAGCTTTCCTGGAAAATTCGGACAAAACAATTTTGCTCGACAGTTGATGATCTCTCATGTGGTCTTCCTCTAAGAACGTGGCATTAGTCGATACTAGTACCTTGTTCTCATGAGGATCGTAAAATAGACCACCTTTCGTTTCCTTGGGGTAACCTACAAATAGGCACAATTTTGAACGATGTTTCAACTTCTTTGGATTGGGTACTAGCACATGTGCCGGACACCCCCAAATTCTGAAGTGACGTAAACTACCTTTACGCCCTCTCCATAACTTATAAGGTGTTTCAGAAACACTCTTAGAGGGAACCATGTTCAAAATATATACTGCAGTCTCTACTGCATATCCCCAAAACGAACTAGGCAAATGAGCATAACTCATCATAGATCGAACCATGTCTAACAGAGTTCTATTTCTCCTCTCGGACACACCATTTTGCTGTGGTGTTCCTGGCGCTGAGAGTTGAGATACTATTCCATGTTCTATCATATAGTCCTGGAATCTTAAATCCATATACTCTCCACCTCAATCTGATCGGAGTGTTTTTATCGATTTACCTAATGTGTTCTCAACCTCTGCCTTATACTCTTTGAACTTTTCAAGAGCTTCGGACTTATGATGCATTAGATAAAGATAACCGTACCTAGAATAATCATCAATGAAACTGATGAAATATTCATACCCTCCTCGTGCTTTGACATTCAAAGGACCGCAGAGATCCGAATGCACGATTTCTAGAGGTTCTTTGGACCTATGACCTTTTTCAGAAAAAGATCGTTTGGTCATTTTGCCCTCAAGACAAGACTCACATGGCGGTAAAGAGTTGTCCTCTAAACGATTTAGCAGACCACTCTTAACCAATCTCTCAATCTTATTGAGATTAATGTGACCTAGTCTTAAGTGCCAAAGATAAGTACTTGGAGAAAGTTTCTGCCTTTTAGTTTGAGTCTCAGCTGTTTTAAACATTTCAGTGTTCAAAATAGCTTTGGCTTCGGTTGGTCTTAACACATAGAAGTTGTTTTCAAGTTTCGCAGAACAAATACGTACACCTCTTTTGCTAATGAACGCTTCATTATGTACAAAAGATACTTTATACAACTGTTCTAACAAACAAGATATAGATACAAGATTCCTCTGGAAGGTAGGAACCAGGAGTACATTTTCTAGTAAAATGAAACTATCTCTATACAACAACTTTACAGCTCCCACTGCTTTAGCTGAGACAACCTCTCCAGTTCCAACTCTGAGAGTTATCTCACCTCGAGAAAGTGGCTGCCAAGAACTAGTTTCCTGAAAAGAAGAACAAACATGGTTAGTAGCTCCTGAATCAAGTATCCAGGTATGACAATCATGTTCTACTAAACATGTTTCAACAACAAGTAAATCATATTTACCTTGTCTTTCCTTCTCAGCCTTTTTCTCTGCAAGATACTTTGGGCAATTCCGTTTCCAGTGCCCATCTACACCACAATGGAAACATTTTCCTTTGTCTGTAGATCTAGTCTTGCTCTTAGCAGTAGCAGGTGCTTTTCCCTTCCTTTTATCTTTCTTCTTCTTTTGAATACACTTATTCTTAATAGAAGAAAGTTCAGACTTACTCCCAGAAGACGACCCCTTTTGGAATTTCCTAGAAGTGACAACGTTTGCCTCCTTCTCTTTTCCTTTAGAAGTGTGAAGGGACTGATAGGTCTGTAGCTCGCTGAGGAGAGAAGTCAAATTATACTTTATTTTGTTCATTACCAAATTGGTTCTGAACTGAAGGAAACTCTTCGGAAGAGATTCCAAGATAAAGCTTACTTGACTTGACTCATTTATAATAGCTCCGTTTACTTCCGCCACATTGAAGTGGACCATCATGTTAAGGACATGCTCCCTAACAGAGGTTCCCTCCTTCATTCGAGAGTTGTAAACGAATTTGAGGGCTTCATGACAGACCGATGAGGACGGAAGTCCAAACATCTCCTGTAATGAAGACATGATTTCTTTAGCAGAAACCATATCCTCGTGCTTCTTAGCTAACACATCAGATATGCTGGCTAAGATATAGACTCGGGCTTTATCATTAGCCCTTGTCCATCTATCATATGCTTCTCGAACAGTTCGAGTCGCATCCGAGCTAGGAGGGGGAGGACAATCCTCTGATAAGACGAACCTGAGATCATCTAGAACGAGAATCGTATTCAAGTTCGATTTCCAGGTCGCGTAGTTATCGCCGGTTAACTTATCGGAAGCTAGTAAGTGAATAAAAGAGCTAGACATGCTGAAAAGAGAATGAATAAATATTAGTGAAAAGGTTTTAACCTAATTTACATACCAATCAAGAATTTAGCAAAGAATAATAATGTACCCAAAACTCATTATTAAACTGCAACGATACTTCAGTGGGTCAGAATGGTCGCTACCGAGGGGCAGTCAAGCATTCCTTCACTGAATCAAGACATTCTTGACTAAATGCTAATACCAGAATATCTCATATTCCTACAACATCTTAGTTATCGCTGTTTGGTCAAGATTTACTAACTCCTTAGCAAATCTCGTAAGTGTGACCCTCCATTTTTAGAATTCATAGGGCGGCCCCAACGATGCAACCGAATGGAAATGTCAAAGTTGGGAATGGCTCTATGTTTCTTTATCCATAAATGGTGATTGAGATGTTCCGATTCCTATGAAACGGCCCTCCGAATGGATCGGTACCACTTGTGGGCACCTAGCAGGCAGAACATAGGAATCTCACGGTTCAATCCAATGGAGGAGACCGCAGGATGTATTGACATACTTCCTTCTCCCACTTACTATAAATACTTTCTCCATTCACCTTGCTCTTGAATTATGCAAATACCATCCGAATGGGGATGCCCTATTGACATCACGAGGCCGAGCATAATTCTCACGGTGTGAACTTGACAGAGAACGTAGGAGGAGAGGGACATATCATATATACCTTCTCAACACCTCTACTAAGTATTTTAAGACGGAATGGGTAAATTACTCAGGCATTATCCGGCTAAGACAATAAGGCCTAAGTCTAGGTAAAACAAACTTTTACCTATGATGTCTAGGTGATAAACACTTTATTACCTCACACCACTCACGCATGCTCATAAAGCCGGGTTAACTTTACTCAAGTACCGGATGGTCCCCAGGTAGGAGGTGTTCCGTAAACCGTCAGCTTAAATACCTCCAACCTCGAACAGGATGTCCCCGGGTGAGTTTCTTGTAACCTTAACATTTACAAGATATCGACCTATTCATCTAATGAAACGGAACGATACATTCAACCCTAAGTGAGCATGCCTTTGTCTTTGTTATAGATTTTAAAAGTCTATGCCAATTTTACAACGCTTTGCAAAACTAAGACTTGCTACAACAAACTTCTACATGCTTCTCAAACATGCATCACTAAGGCACGGCAAGTTGAATATTTAATTTCATAATTAATATAACAATTATATCGATTATGTTTTTAAACATTCAACTCTTAATTCATAAATTAATATAACACTTATATCAATTCTCATGAATTAAGCATGCATCCTATACATTATAACACTTATAACAAACAAAATGCATCTAATGTTGGATGTTTAATTTCATAATTAATATAACACTTATATCAATTATTCTATTAAGCAAACAACATCTAATTCATGAATTAATATAACTCTTATATTAATACTCATGAATAAACATGCATCCTATACATTATAACACTTATAATATACCATGTGCATAAAATTATGGCAATCTATGTTGTTGATTTAATTTCATAATTAATATAACACTTATATCAATTATTCTATTAAACTAACAACAACTAATTCATGAATTAATATAACTTTTATATCAAAATTCATGAATTGCCAAATATGCATACGATATATTATAACACTTATAACATATTTTCAATGCATGAAGCATGCTTCCTACGGTGGGATTTTAAATCTATATGGCATACGTTATGCACATACAAACCTGGAATTTAATTAAAACATACATTCGCAATACATAATTAATTAAACACACTAAAGTGGATCGATTTTGGCATTTAGCAAGCAATAACTAATTTATTACAAGCTTGAACAACAAGCTACGCCTTGAGCGGACTTCGAACTCTTCGCACCGCCTTTGACCAACTTGCTTCCTCCGAACGCTTCGGCCAAAAACTCTTCGAATTTCTCCTCGTATTGCCCAGAACGAGTTTGAAATTACACCGAACATTTCGGCGAGTTTCAAACTCGAACTTCTTTCACAAAGAACCCTATATGGACTCTAATGACTCTAAAAATACAGACTCTTTAGCATACATTAAAGCCCATACATTCTCGGGCAATTACAAATTAATGAAATTCAAAAGAAACTATGCCAAAATCGATATTCACTTTAGAATCCATTTAGAAATGATACCAATTGATGGAGCGTTGATGGAACGCAGCGGAAGCGATTTGGATCATAGACACTCTAATTTCATCAATTTAAACAAATGGAAACATGCAAAAGCAATGAAAAAAGAGAAATTAGAACACATACCCTTGTCGTTCGTAATTCTCCAAATTCACCGCCAGAAGCTCCTCACGAGCTCAACGAGCCTTCTCACGAAACGTTCGTGGACCACCCACGGTAGTCCCGCTATCCTCAGGCCGAGAAACGGAGTAGTGGGACTCCTTTTACAAAAGAAAAGAGGGAAGAAGCTCACAGAAGAAAAACAATTTTTCTTCTTTACAGAGAGCTGCCGAAGGAAGAAGAAGAGATAGAGAGAGAAACTTCAAATTGAATTCTCAATTCAATTGAAGAACCCAAAGTGCACTAAGCACTTTTTAATTTCTATTTCTTTTTTTTTTTTTTTTTTTTTTAATTAGTCTGATGAATCACATATATATACTCTGTAAATATAACATGTGTCTTACATCTTGCATGTAAGACACATGTATATATATATATATATATATATATATTTATATATTATTATTATTAATAAAATTAATAATAATTATTTTATTAATTAAACTTTTTAATTAATAAAAATATATATATATATAAATTAATTAATATTATTTAATTCAATATCAAATATTAATTAAATAATATAATTAATCCCGGTTTTCCGAAAACCGACTTTTTGCACATGAATCCTATTCATGTTTTCAGACCAATCTCATATTTAAATCATATTTAAATATGTCTATTCTTCTTCCACAAACCCGAATTTGAACGATTCAAATTCTTTTCTTTTCTTTTATATTGTTTCACGGCTTTATCCGAGCTAGCCAGGAGAACCGTAAGGACCTACAGATCATGAGCTCCAACGATACGAGATTATCCGGTCAAAACTCTTTTAACCGAACTAACCAACATTCGTTAACCCCCGGAGACTCCACTAAAGTCCAAGGGCTGCACTCTCCTCACTGTAGATATATTGTGTCCTGTTGATATAACTATCATCAGTAAGTCGATCCTTCACAGGTCGTTCATAATCACAACGGGTCATTTAAACCGTTTAACCCTTGTATTATATCTTGTTCCTTAAGTACCACTGACACCTCTAATGAACAATTGATTTGTGGTCCAACCATCAAATCAGATTCCTCCCTGATCAGGAGAGGATGGGCCCATTGTTCAAGACCTGGAGTCAGCACTTAAGGGAACAACCTCTCTACTAACCCTTAAAGCGGGTAGGAGTGAATTCCAATCTTGCTACAACTATGTCCCCAGCCACTTATTCAATCTTATCCCCAAGATGGTAGGCATATTGAGTCGGCAAACTGGCCACTCTCACCCGTACAAATCAAAGGATAAGGTTGAATAAACAGGAGTTCATAGTAAGCTCAGGATTGAGATCGAGTTACCTAAGTCATCACATGAAAAAATCGGTCTTTACAGTAAACGGTGTTATAAAGAAAGAGCGATTTAATTTCTTGGTTCGGTCTTGTGCAAACTCATTGCACAGGACGCCCTCACTCACATGTCTCTACATGAAACGATTCGAATCACATCGTTTTGTACTATACAAAGTGAGCCGCGTCCAATAGTGTCCCCAGGATAAGGTACCCAGCCTTATCCCTATACTATAGACCATTTTGGCTGTCTACTTGAACTTGATTCACAATCATGTCACACATGAAGTTCAAGTACTCGCAGCCCTAAACTTTTTAGGTGTCTCTCAAACACTTTAGCCGTGAGAGACTTAGTAAACGGATCAGCAATGTTGTGCTCTGAGGCTACCTGTGTGACGATCACATCTTCTCGTTGCACTATCTCCCTGATGAGATGATATTTCCGCTCAATATGCTTTCCACGCTTATGGCTTCTAGGTTCTTTAGAATTTGCCACTGCACCACTGTTATCACAATAAAGGGTGATTGGCAAGTTCATATTTGGAACAACTTCCAAATCTGTCAAGAACTTCCTAAGCCATACAGCTTCCTTCGCTGCTTCGCAAGCTGCGACATACTCAGCTTCCATGGTGGAGTCAGCAATACAACCTTGCTTTATACTCCTCCATACTATTGCTCCTCCGTTAAGAGTGAACACTGATCCTGATGTAGATTTCCTGGAATCTATATCAGTCTGAAAATCAGAGTCAGTGTATCCTGCAAGGATCAAATCCTTCGCGCCTTACACAAGCACATAGTCTCTCGTTCTCCTAAGATACTTGAGGACGTGTTTAACGGTTGTCCAGTGATCATATCCTGGATTGGACTGGAACCTACTGACAATTCCTACTGCATAGCAGATGTCGGGTCTTGTACATAACATAGCGTACATGAGACTACCAACTGCAGATGCATAGGGAATTCGTCTCATATCCTCAACCTCTTGAGGTGTCTTAGGAGACTGTTCCTTAGACAAGTGAATTCCATGCCTAAAAGGCAGCGAACCTTTCTTGGAATTCTGCATCGAATATCTTGACAACACCTTGTCAATATAAGATGCTTGAGACAGCGCTAGCACTTTGTTCTTACGATTCCTTACGATCTGAATCCCTAGAACAAACTGAGCCTCTCCCAAATCTTTCATTAGGAATTGGGTCGCTAGCCAATTCTTAACGTCAGTTAGGAACCCTACATCATTCCCAATGAGTAGTATATCGTCTACGTACAAGACTAAGAAAGCTACAACAGTATTGACTACCAAAATTAAAAAAGTGCTTAGTGCACTTTGGGTTCTTCAATTGAATTGAGAATTCAATTTGAAGTTTCTCTCTCTATCTCTTCTTCTTCCTTCGGCAGCTCTCTGTAAAGAAGAAAAATTGTTTTTCTTCTGTGAGCTTCTTCCCTCTTTTCTTTTGTAAAAGGAGTCCCACTACTCCGTTTCTCGGCCTGAGGATAGCGGGACTACCGTGGGTGGTCCACGAACGTTTCGTGAGAAGGCTCGTTGAGCTCGTGAGGAGCTTCTGGCGGTGAATTTGGAGAAATACGAACGACAAGGGTATGTGTTCTAATTTCTCTTTTTCATTGCTTTTGCATGTTTCCATTTGTTTAAATTGATGAAATTAGAGTGTCCATGATCCAAATCGCTTCCGCTGCGTTCCATCAACGCTCCATCAATTGGTATCAGAGCGTTTTTGGCCACTCAATTTATTGAAGACATGGCACCGCATGATTAAAGACATGGAACCGTATGATTCTGAAGGCTTGTCATGTTCGAGTTAATTAAAGACATGGCACCGCATGATTAAAGAAATATGACCATGACACGTGACCACTGATCTCTTGGCGAAGGGAACATGGTATATGCAAGTTGTGAAGGGTTTTTGTATAGATGACCCACCCTTGGGTCTTAATGCCAAGTGATCCCTAAACCCATGTTATTTGACATTCTCTCGTAATTAGTAAGCCCCTCCCTCTACGAAAAGTCAGTTGTACCCTTCGTTGAGCACGATCTTGCATGAGACGATTATAGTGTCCTCGTGTTCAACGTTTTTTCTCGCGATCGTGTTGATGATGTCATGAAATTGACAAAAAAAACATGTGTTTTCAAGGGGGACAAAAACATTAAGACTCTCGAGGGGTCATCTGTGCAAATATCCCAAGTTGTGAGCTATATATATGTTCATGTTTGGAAAACCAAATTAAATCGACATTGTTTACTCTTTTCTTAAAAATAAATCTCTAGTTAATAAGTTACGTGACCACTGATCTCTTGGCGAAGGGAACATGGTATATGCAAGTTGTGAAGGGTTTTTGTATAGATGACCCATCCTGGGGTCTTAATGCCAAGTGATCCCTAAACCCATGTTATTTGACATTCTCTCGTAATTAGTAAGCCCCTCCCTCTACGAAAAGTCAGTTGTACCCTTCGTTGAGCACGATCTTGCATGAGACGATTATAGTGTCCTCGTGTTCAACGTTTTTTCTCGCGATCGTGCTGATGATGTCATGAAATTGACAAAAAAAACATGTGTTTTTAAGGGGGACAAAAACATTAAGACTCTCGAGGGGTCATCTGTGCAAATATCCCAAGTTGTGAGCTATATATATGTTCATGTTTGGAAAACCAAATTAAATCGACATTGTTTACTCTTTTCTTAAAAATAAATCTCTAGTTAATAAGTTATTTCGTAATTGGTGCTATTTTATTTCATATCTACTTAGGATTTTAAAACTGACTCGTACCATTGATCTTCTGCCTTGAACGCATCGTTCCTTTCTTGAAAGCAAGCTTAATACTCAGTGAACTTGGTGACACAGCCCACTTGCACTACAAAATCACTCTCCGTCCCACGGATTTTTTTTTTCTGAATTTGACATCTCTGGTTGAACGTCAATACCTAATAACCGTACATTTGAGCGTCGACAGCAGGGTTCGAACCTGCGCGGGCGAAGCCCAACAGATTTCAAGTCTGTCTCCTTAACCACTCGGACATATCGACATGTTTGTTTTTGAAGTTTGGTTTCATACATTTAAAGTCTTTTCGTTTAAAATGACTATATATATTATATTAAAAGTATGTTTTTCTAGAGTTGATTAGCAAAAGAAGTAATTAGTTGCCCACCATGAGCATAGCTCAACCGACATAATGTATGACTTATTGACTAAAATATAGAAGATGTTTGTATTACTAAAAAGAAAAGCTCATAAGTTTACAAAAATAGGCATCAAAAGCACTAAAATCTCATCGCCACCAAGAAGGATGGGTAGCCCATTCCCCTTTTGTGATTAAAGAATGTCCAAAATTAAATAGGTGTTTAGCGTGTGTTGGTTGAATAAGGAAGGGCTATCCAACCATTTTTAAATACTCCTATTTTTGGTGCAAAAAAATCTCTTACATCCAAAAAGAGGCTCAACTAACCCTACAATCTCATAAAAGTAAGGCTCCGTTTGGAATTGGGGTAGCTTTTAAAATAATTGCTTCCAACTTTGCTTTTAAAAAAATCAGCTGTTTGATGAATCAAATTAGTGTTTGGTAAATTTTAGTTGTAGACTTAAATGAGTTGGTTATCGTGTTTGGTAAATAAGTATTAAATTATTGTAATTTAACTATAATCACTAAAATAGACATATTATAAAAAATTGTATAAATTGTTTTAAGAAAAAAATAGTAAAGTATTATTTTTAAAAAAAATATTTGCATTTGATTTATTAATTTAAAAATTATAAAATAAGATTTGGTGGTGAGAAATAGATACTACATATATAAAATAATTTTTAATTTTGGAAAGATTTGAAAATTTGTTAAAAAAGTGATTGTTAGAGAATCTAGAAGCTACAAATAACAGCTTTTGAGAAAGCTGTGCAAAATGAACGTGTCATGCAAAATTGATTTTAACGAATTATAAAATAATTTATTTTACCAAACACAAAAAACGGTTAAGATTTATTTTTAATCACTTCTAACTCTTTCAAACGCAATGCCAAACGGAGCCTAAAAAATGCACAAACTAACACTCTCAGAATTAAAATCTTTCGAGTATTTTTTTTTTTTTTTAAAAAAATAATAATAATAATAAAAATAATAATAATAATAATAATAATAATAATAATAATAATAATGAAGGATGAATTGGATTAAATATGAATGTATTCAAAATGTTAATGATTAAGGGCACGAGAAATGAGAAATTTTGTATGCATTAGGGGGCGATAAATATAAATATTGTGTATGCATTAGAAGACAATTATTACCGTGTATTCGAAAAAGAAAATATTCTGCATTCATGTGTCAAAAATTGTGTATTCAAAAATAAAAAATAAAAATATAATTCATGTTTCAAAATATTGTGTATTTGGAAAAAGAAAAAAGAATCAAATATTGTGTATTTGAGCTTCAATCGAACACTCATGAAATTACCTCACAAGTTAAACCACCTGGATTGGAACTGCCTCAAGATTTCCCAAAAAAAAAAAAAGACCCCGCCCCCCGTCGATCCTCCCACTGAATCGAGACCCGCGACCACCCGCGACCACCCGCGACCACTCTTCAATTTCTGACGGCGAGACCCACACTCGAAAAAAGGAGACCACGTGGGCAATACTCTCTGAATCGAGACCTTCGCCTGAGACCGACGTCATCTAGTTTTCCCTTCCTCACGGGGTTACAATTTTTTTTCCTTCCCCCACAGTGTGCAATTTTCATCTTAAATTTAGTGACCACAAACAAATTCATTCCCAAAAAAAAAAAAAGGGAAAATTACCCTCATGGTCCCTCAGGTTTGAGTTTGGTAGTACTTCGGTCCCCAAGGTTTTAAATCCAACAATTATACCCCTGAGGTTTGGATTCGGTTCTTTTTTGTCCGTCAGTCAAATTTTCTGTTAAGTCCTAACAGAATGTTGACGAGACACGTTTTTTTAATTAAAAATATTTTTTTAATTATTAATTTTCTTTTCTTTTCTTTCTTCTCCTTCTTCTCCTCCTTGTCCTTCTCCTCCCTCTCTTCTCTTCCTTCTTCCCTTCATCTTCTCCCTCCCATGGTTTTCGTCGGCGTATCGTCAACGATTTTTTTTCCCGTTTTCCTCTTCGCCTTCTCTTCTCTCTCTCCATCTCCGTCTCCCATTTTCTCCCCTTTTTCCCCTCCCCACGTTTTCAAAAAAAAAAAATTACAGATCTGTATTAAAAAAATGGGCGTGGAGAAATTAAAAAAATAGGAGGGAAAGAGGGAGAAGAAAATTATTATGTGGTCAACAATTTATTTTTTTTTTAATATAGAACTGTATTTTTTTTTTAAACGGGGGAGGAGAAAGGAGATGGAGATGGAGGGAAAGAGGGAAAAAAAACTCGCCGACCACGACCATGGGAGGAAGGAGATGGAGATGGAGATGGAGATGGAGAACGAGAAGGACGAGGAACGAGGGAAGAAAAAGAAAAAGAAAAAGAAAAACATATTTTTAATATTTTTAATTAAAAATAGGTGCACGTCAACACTATGTTAGGACTTAACAGAAAAATTTGACGGAGGGACAAAAAACGAACAAAATCCAAACCTCAGGGGTACAATTGTTGGATTTGAAACCTTGAGGACCCAAGTACTACCAAACTCAAACCTGAGGAACCATTAGGGTAATTTTCTTAAAAAGAAACATGAACTCCTTCCAATAAAAAGACCCTCAAAAGAGAAATTTAGAAGGATTTACCTCCTCTTTTTCCATATTAGACAAAGTACGGCCCGCTAGATTATGAGCCACTTTAAGAATAATTAGATAAATGTACATAACTAATTGTCAGTTTTTATTGGACAAACTAATTGTCAGTTTTTATGGGTGTCCAAAAAGTTTTAAAAAATAATTATGACAAAAATGTCAAAATTATATTTAGCATTGACCAACAGATGCACTAAAGACTAAAGTAACCTCGAACAAATTTTGAATTATCTCCATAAGATCTGTCCGTTAACCTCCAAAATAATATAATTTGGTTATTATGCTTTTTAAAAAAATACATTATAACTAATTTCTCTAAATTGAAGATCCTGCCAAACAAACTGAAAAATTAAAATATTAAATTGAAGACTGCAAAAATCAGAAACTGAAAAATTAAAATACTATATTGAAGATCCTCCAAAATAACTATAAAAAACTAGATTTTTTTTAATAAAAAAATCAATAGTATGCAACCTTATAAACAAACTTTCATTGTTGTCCAATTGTTGGGTTGTATATCTGCCTGCAAATATATAAGTACAATAAGGTAATTAGCAGGGATAAGAAAATTAAAGAAAATTACAGGGTTAAAATACAGGGTATCTGTAACACGGACAAACAAATGAAATGCCCTACCTGGACTATTATGGATTAAGGAGTTCACAACCCAGCTTTGTTGTAACTGATGCTGACGCCGTGTTTCTTTTTCATGTATTCAATAATGTCCTTAGGCGAAATATGGGCATTTTTGTTAATCCTAAAGCTGGATTTTATGCACTCACCTACCATAACTGTTGTTGCTTGGACTATGGTTGTATTTCTCAATGTTGATATGAAACATTGATGTTTGTCAAGATAATTATGAATAATCCATAAATCATCATTCTCATAACGAGAATACTTAAGGTACCACCCACCATTGAAGAACCAATGACTTTTTGCTTGATTTGACGGTGCGAAGTTGAAATCGGTTTATAGGAGAAATCGAGAACAAACAATCAAGAGTTAGGGAGTTTAAAATACCTTGTATTCTTGGAAGCTGTTTGATCGAACGGTGATGAATGTTGTAATTTACCGACAAGCTTTGATCGAACGTTGATGAATGTTGTAGTTTACCGGCAAGCGCAATGCGAGGTTTGATTAGGGTGAAATTTTCGATGGCGTAGACAATGAGAAAATGAGATTTGTTAATAAATATAATCAATTAATACGTGGACTAATTAGTTCACTATAAACCTGAATTCTGGGAAATAAGAAAATGAGTGTATCCAATCTCTAAAATTTTGAAATTATATTTTTTAAATAAAAATAAATTTTTACTTATATTCTATTTAAGTGAATTCAAAATAATCCAACACAAAATCTAATGTTTTGGGAGGATTTTAATTTGAAAATAAGATTGGAAGTTAAGTAGTTGGAGTAATTCAAGGGTGAGCCTAATACATGTTCTTAAGAATAAGAACATGGAGGCTATGTGTATGAATTATCTAGGAAGGGTAAAATCGTCCGAACAGTGAAATAGTAAGCTCACGTGATAGGCAAATGTGGACATTATTCTGATGAATTTTGTTTTGGGCATTTTTCAAAACTGATTCTCCAAAAGAGACATTTATGAGGAAATCCCGCCACTTTATTACTAGATTTGGATTAAACTTTAGCCTATAAACCTGCATCTTGTTAAGGCACTCACGAAGTTCCTCTAAAATTACTCCTTGAGGGGGAGAGAACTATCTCGGGCCATTAATGACATTTACTAACACCCGAGAATCTGTCTCAACCCAAAGGTTGGAAAAACTACAACGATTAGCTAATTTCAATCCCATTAGAAAAGCGAGCGCCTCAGCGGAGAGTATGTCAAGACGATCTGGCAATAACTCTGTCGCTGCTCTCAACACCCTCCCACCCTCATCTCTGATCACAACTCCTACCCCTGTTAAAGTAGAAGACAAACTGCATGAGGCATCCACATTAAGCTTTAGAGCAATTCTCTTTCAGAGAATACCATCGCACCACATAATCCTTTGTCGTACTCACACTACCAGACACATCGGGGGAGAACCCCTTCAGCATAGTAGACGATTTGAATTCGCTGATGTATTCAAGAATCCATTCCCTTTTTGCCTCCACCGATTGAATAGGTTTCTTCAAAGCTAATTGGTTCCTGTCTGCCCACAAGCTTCAACAGGATATACAAAAAATTTCCAGTTCTTCCGAAGGGCAACTCTCGGCAGTTTTTAGGCAAAAATCTCCGAAGGGCAACTCTCGGCAGTTTTTAGGCAAAAATCTAGGATGGAAATTTCAGCCTCTCATGATGTTTGTATTTGAGGTGAAATCTTCTTCCACAATTTCTTTAACCTTTTACATTTCAAAAAAATATGTTCCACTGATTCTCTGTCTCTGCCACAATTCACAGGCCATGCATATAAAGGTATCTTACGTTTCCACAAATTGGTGTTGGTAGGGAGGATATTGTGAAAAAAATTCAAAGTGAGAACTTTAATTTTGTTAGGGATTTTTAGTTTCCACAACTTAGACCACCATGTCTCAAACCTACTTGGATTGGAACTATACTTTGTACGCACTTTTAGTGGAGAAATCGTCATTTTTTGTATAATTCCAAAGCCATTGATCAGTTCGGCTTGTTTTTGCAAATTTGAATAGTTCGAATAATCTCAACATCCTCTTCAAATAACACTTGACTTAACAAATGGTCATCCCATCTTCCACTTTCAAGCAATCACATCACTCACCATCAAGTTGCCATGTTCGGAGTTGAGGGGAGTAATAGGGCGAAATAATTTTTCTTTTGGTAACTAAGGGCACCCGAAGACTAGTGTGTCCTTTCCTAATCCCTTTGTTAAGCAAATTTTGATCCTACAATAGATTTTTCCATGTGTACGAAGGAGTAGAATTGGTCTCACTTGTTGTTGATATTTTTTTTTTCTTTTTTACTATTAATAACTAGCATATGGTGTTTCTTTTAAAATTCATTTATAAATATAGTATAATATAACATAAAATTATATATATATATATTATTTTAATTTATTCATTTATGATTTCTTGATATCAAATGAAAAATAACTAAAAAAAATTAAAATTTTATTATATTATTTAAAAAGAAATTAATTTCATAAAAACTACAATTCTTATAAAATAATGAGAAATTGTAACAGATGTCAATTTAGAATAAAGTAATTAAAAATATAACATGTTTTTAAAAATTTTGCGGATATAGTAATTTCTATCGCTGATATCTTATGGTTGATAGAAGTCTATCGCTGATCACCTCAACTTTTTATAGAATTTTGTTAGTGATAATAGTCTATCAGTGATAATAGTCTATCACTAATAGAAGTTTATTAGTGATATGATAAAGTCTATCCGTGATAGAAACAAATTTTTTTGCCATATTTGCAAAACATTTTAAAATTTGCTAAATTTGCAATTAGTTTGGGTCTGATTGTTATTTGTGCAACCAACCCTAAAATAATAGACAATATTTTAAATCCTTCAATTTTTTATAAAAATAACAATTTAGTTAGTAAATTTTAGTTTGTAACGATTGACTGTACTACCAATTTTGTAACAATTTAATATTTGAATTTTTTCATTATATTTAATGTTTGAATTTAATATGTAATAATTTAGTTCAAGATTGTTTAAAAAATAATTTAATTCACAATAAGGAAAAAAAAAATTGATAATAAAGTTAAAAATCATCTAGTGGGAGAAAACATCCCGTCTCATTTCTTTAATTTTAATATATAATAAATACTAAATATAAACCAATTAAAAAAATCTTAAATTTAAACTTTTATAAAATAATTTTTTTTTTAACAAAATTCGAAAGTTTTCAACTGTTCATTATGAATTAAAAATTTGAACAAATTTTTTCGATAGAAGAAATTACATTATTTAATTCAAATTTAAAAAAATAACACATAAAAAGAGATGATTCTTCACCATGTTGAATTAAGCCTCCCTGACATAAAGTTCTGGATCTGCCACATCCAACGAAATTGTTATATCCGCAATTTTTTTAAAAAAAGTGCTACATTTTAAATATATATTTTCTTTAGTACATTGGGGTGGAGGGATTCGAATCACAGACCGCTGAGCCATGCTCGTTTTGGCATCATTTCCATTTATGGATTGATTTTCAATTAGGATTTCAACTCATTCTGATTCCGAGTAAGCAAACAAGCCCTTAATAACAAGTTTCTTATTTCTTCCTTCATTTCCATTTGGATTGATTTTCAATTAGGATTTCAACTCATTCTGATTCCGAGTAAACAAACAAGCCCTTAATAACAAGCTTCTTATTTCGTCCTTCTTTTGTTTGCCTTCAAATTGTAAATTTTAATTTTGTTGTATTTTAGGATAAAATCACATTTTTTAATTAGGTTTCAGGCTCATATTGTGAAGCACCTAAGCTACTACACAACTTTTTATTTCTTCCTTCTTTTGATTTTTAACATAGTCGATTCCTAAGCTACAACACAACTTTTTATTTCTTCCTTCTTTTGTTCTTTAACATAGTCGATTTTTTCCCCCTGTTTTTTTCTCAATCTTTCTTTTGGGGCGAGTATATAAATTTATCGTTAAGTTATGCTCACTTTTACATATTAATTTGATTTTGGTGACTTTAAAAAAAAATCCGACCTGCCGGATTCGAACCAGCGACCTAAGGATATCTAATAGGAATAAACCAACTACAGTCCTCCGCTCTACCAACTGAGCTAAGGTCGGTTTGTTGGTTACACTAAACCACCAATGGTGTAAGGATATTTGTTTAATTCAAATTTGCAATAAAAGAATAGGATCTCGTTTAATTATCAATGACAATCAAATAAAATACTTTAAAGTTTATATAGGTTAAACATCTCATTTTGTATGTTTCTTTTATTTAGGCATTAAAGAACACTCGTTAGCGCAATGGTTTATTAACTTCGACAAAGTCCTCTTCATTTAAGATTAGTATTTTAAAATTATAATCATGTCAAACAAAATAATAATAATAATCAAATAAAGATGCCTGGAAAGTTCAAATAAAGATGCCTGGAAAGTAAGAGTATTTTAACAGATGACCACCCAAAAGCAAGAGTTTAGACCCAAAATGGACAATATCGAATTGCACCCATGACCTCTTAATCACAGGCACAACCTTATACCAATTGAGTCATGCTCGATTTGGCTACCTATGGAGATATGTAGAGTTATGCATGTCATCTTTATCACGGGTGTCGGGTAAAATACTTCTTACCCGACGCGTGGACCGGGCGTCAGGTAAAATATAGGTTAATTCTCATTTCTCTTAAAATCCTTTCTCTTCTCTTCCATTCTTTTGCGAGACTCTGCAGCTCCATTCGTCTTCAAACGCTGCCGCCGCCACCGCCCTTGTAAGTTCTTTTCCTGCAATTTGTTCTCACTTTTCTCTGATTTCGCTCCTTACAATCGGAATTTGGATCGAAACTTGCTTTTTTTGTGAATACATTTTAAAAATTAACTGATAGCTATTTTCTAAAATTGTTGATGCATTTTAATTTTTTGTTGGCTGAATAAGTTCGAACCATCAATTACGTTTTGACTCCATTTTGCATATGTCTATTGTAAGAAATCTGGTTATTATGGAAAGAATGATGAATACTCTCTGTCTTTTATTTTTTTGGTAAAACAATATTTATGTATTTTTGGTAGCCACAATGTTTCAAAAATATATATAAGTTCTTACTCTTTTCCAAATTTTCCAAGCTACAAGTAATTGATTTTCAAGATTACTACTGCCCAAAGGTTCTTTGATTCCATTTAATTGGTAACATTTTTGAAATTATAAGTTTCAGAGATATAGAGATATAAAAAAAAAAAAATTGTCATTATGTTTTGGAAATACTTAGTTTTTTTCAGCAAAAAACGCGGTCCAAACTGGAGATGATAGATTTTTCCTTTCATTCACTAGTTTTGCCTTACCTCACCAGTAATCTATTTCCAAATTTCTAATAGTGTTTATGTCCATTTGGTCCATGAACTTTCAAAATTACAAATCTAATATACAAAGTTTCAAAGTTTTTAATATTTGCAGATCTACTAGACACAAAATTGAAATTTGTGGGTTCTATAGACGTAAAATTTAAATTTATGTCTAATAGATCAATTCATTTTTAAAAATTCTAAATTTTTCAGGGATATATTAAGCACAACATTGATAGTTCGGGGACCTATTGGATACAAAACTAAAAGTTTAGTGACCTTTTAGACCGTTTTAAAAATTCAAGGACCAAATAGACACGAACCTTAAAGTTCAGAGACTAAATTTATAATTTAACCTAGAAAAAAAAAACAAACCAACTTGTTTAGTCTTAATCAATACATCATGTCAGTTGAGATCTTGTTGGCACTCGTAGTCCGAAAAAACTCGTGGTCCTATATTTTAAAAAGACATATCTAGTTTTGAAGTTATATTATCAACTTGAACGTGACATCATCTTATTATATATCCTAATCATTGTTGTAATTGAACTTCCACTATAAAATGATCGAAAACTTGAGGAATTCAAAGGCTCCAAGATTTATCATTTCCTTCTCCAATGAGCATGTTGATATTCCGCGTTGAACGCATCCTTAATCAACTCAATGTCCAAAAGCCTATCCCGGAGGTCATGTCAAAGGCAGAATGGATCCTCGCATACTCCATGGAAGTCAATCTGATTATGCTCAGTCCTGTGAGCAAAAATTCGGAGTCCATTGGGGCACCTCGATAGACCCCATCGTCAGCAAACTCCTTCAAGTTGAACATTGATGCGGCATGTCATCCCTCCCTTCACAGAACAGGTCTTGGTGCTATTATTCGAGATGATGAAGGCAAGATTGTGGTGGCTAGCTCTGAATCGATGGATGTTCGGCTGGATCCCCTCTCGGCTGAAACGATGGCGATGCTCCATGGACTTCCGATGGCTGAACGAAATGGCATATCTGGCTTGTGTATTGAATCAGATGCCCAACAACAACTAGTCAAAGCAATAAATTCAAGTGAGCTGATGTCTTCTCCACAGGGGGGGCATTATCCATGAGATTCGAAGGGTCCTTCTCAGTTGTAATGTTAATGGCATCCACCATATCCCAAGGACCACAAATAAACCCGCCCATAGTTTAGCGGGTTGGGCATTATCTAATGGGTCTACTTGTTGGTCTGTTAGTTTTCCAAATTGGCTATTAAGCCTTGTTTGTAATGAGTGTAGCCCTTTGGGCATTGAAAACATCTAAATGAAGCATTTTTCATCTCAAAAAAAAAAAGTTACAATGTTGGTCTTCCGCCTTGAACGCATCCTTAGTTTTTTTGAATGCCACAGCCCATGTTCATCTTCTCCTACTTCACCCAACTAAAGGCAAGTCGGCTAGAGTCGCGAACAAGAGAAATACTTGTATGGGCGACATGTATGACCAAATTAAGCTTAATTCTGCATAAATGTAGCTCAATTAAAGATGAAATAATCTCACTTAAGGTCTGAGTTGCCACACAAAGTTGCAAAAAAGTATATATAACTATACTTGTGTTTTCTGGACATGGCGCGACATGATTAAAGAAGTATGACTGTGACACGTGGCACTAATCTCTTGGTGAGATGTCAAATGACTAAGTTTTCTAAAACACCTTTTTTTACTTTCTCTCGTGATCAACAAGTTCAAGTCTCCTCCCTCTGTGAAAAGTACTCATATGTACCCTTCGTTAAGCACGATCGTGCGGGAGCGGATTATAATGTCTTTGTGCTCAGCGAAGGGTACTACAAACTTGCCAAAGTGAGCATAGCTCAGCTGGCATATGTATGGTTTGATGACCAAGAGCTCTGTGGTTCAAATCCCCCCACCCCCAATGTACTCAAAAAAAGGGTACTACAAACTTTTCTTTCGCGATCGTGCTCAGTGTAGTGTTGATGACGTCAGCAAAGGGACAAACGCATGTGTTTTCGACGGGATCATACCTCTCTATCTCATTTCATCTCTACTTAGGATTTCAAAACTGACGCGTACCATTGAGGACTCCACTATAAAATGATCCAAATAAGAAGAGTTATCATTCAAAACTCAAGCAATTGAAACCCCAAGATTTGGGCTTCCTTCTCCAAGAGTTACAATGTTGGTCTTCTGCCTTGAACGCATCCTTCCTTTCTTGAAAGCAAGCTTAATACTCAGTGAACTTGGTGACACAGCCCACTTGCACTCCTCAATCGCAATGTTCATCTTATCAGTCTCCCACTTTCAACAGTTTTCCCCTCATTTCATTGCACAACTACGAATCACACCTCCTTTCTTCCTCTCTTACAAACTTATAGAACCAATGCATTTCTATTCAAGTAAAAGAAACTACCATTGAATGGAGTTTGAAGAATCATCCTCAATATCTCTTTGGTAAACCATGTTAATTCCCCGCAGGAACAATTGTTTCCAAAAGGTTGTTGAAAATTATATGCAGTGTACATTTTATTGTGTTCAGGAATGCAATAGAACTGCTTGTATTAAAAATATTTTGATTATAAGCACTACTTAATAATGTGAACATCAATCCTTAATACATACATTTAAGCGTCGACAGCAGGGTTTGAACCTGCGCGGGCAAAGCCCAACAGATTTCAAGTCTGTCTCCTTAACCACTCGGACATATCGACTTGTGGTTTTTTGATGTTTGGTTTTATACCTATAAAGTCTTTTATTTTAAAATGACTATATATATTATATTAAAAGTATGCTTTTCTAGAGTTGATTAGCAAAAGAGAAGTAATTAGTTGCCAACATGATCATAACTCAACCGACATAATGTATGACTTATTGACCAAAAGATAGAAGATGTTTGTATTACTAAAAAAGAAAAACCCATAAGTTAACACAAAATTGGAATCAAAAGCAATAAAATCTCATAGCCAAGGAGGATGGGTAGTCCATTCCCATAAAAGAATGTCCAAAATTAAATAGGTGTTTAGGGTGTGTTGGTTGAAGAAGGATGGACTAAAGTACTATAATCCAACCATTTTTAAATACTACTATTTTTAGTAAAAAAATCTCTTACGACCAAAAGAAGCTCAACTTGAACTAACCCTAAGCTCAACTAACCCTACAATCTCTACCATGATAATTCAACCTCAAAAAAGTAAAAAATGCACAAACTCACTGACTTAAAATTAAAATCTTTGAAGTATTTAAAAAAATAAAGAAAAAAGAAATGGAGGATGAATTGGATTAAATAGGGGTGTACTCAAAATGTTAATGATTAAGGGCAGGAGAAATGAGAAATTGTGTATACATTAGGGACGATAAATATAAATATTGTGTATACATTAGAAGACAATAATTACTGTGTATTCGAAAAAAGAAAATATTGTGTATTCATGTGTCAAAAATTGTGTATTCAAAAATAAAAAAATAAAAATATAATTCATGTATCAAAATATTGTGTATTTGAAAAAAGAATAAAATACGGTGTATTTGAGCTTCAATCGAACACTCATTAAATTACCTCACAAGCTAAACCACACGTGACAGATTGGAAAAATCCACCGCCTTAAGATTACCCCAAAAAAAAGACCTCCCCCCCCCCACCCGTCGATCCTCCCACTGAATCGAATCCCGTGACCGCGCTTCAATTTCTGACGGCGAGACCCACACTCGAAAAAAGGAGACCACGTGGGCGATATATCGAGACCTTCACCTGAGACCGACGTCATCTAGTTTTTCCTTCCTCACGAGATTACAATTTTTTTTCCTTCTCCCACAGTGTGCAATATTTCTAGACCTTCGCCTGAGACCAACGTCATCTAGTTTTTCCTTCCTCACGGAATTTCAATTTTTTTTCCTTCTCCCACAGTGTGCAATTTTCATTTTTAGTGACCTCAAATAAATTCATTCCCAAAGAAAAAGAAAGGGAAAATTACCCTAATGGTCCCTCAGGTTTGAGTTTGGTAGCACTTGGGTCCCAAAGGTTTCAAATCCAACAATTATACCCTAAAATTTGAATTTGGTTCGTTTTTTGTCTCCCGTCAAATTTTCTGTTAAGTTCTAACACAATGCTCACGTAACACCTTTTTTTAATTTAAAAAATTAATATTTTTTTCTTTCTTCCTCCCCTTCTCCTTCTCCTTCTCTTTCTCCTTTTCCTTCTCCTCCGTCTTTCCTCTTCCCTCTTCCCTCTTCCCTCCATATTCTCCCTCCCTTGGTCGTCGAAGGCGTATCGGCAACTATTTTTTCCCCGTTTTCCTCTTCCCCTTCTCTTCTCTTTCTCCCTCTCCGTCTCCCCCTTACTCCCCTTCTTCCCCTCCCCACGATTTAAAAAAAAAAAAAAAAAAATTATAGATCTGTATTATAAAAATGGGCATGGAGAAATTAAAAGGAGGGGAAGAAGGAGAACAAAATTGTTATGTGGTCAACAATTTTTTTTTTTTTAATACAAATCTGTAATTTTTTTTTAACGGGGAAGGAAAGATGGGGAGTGGGAGAGGGATAGGGGAAGAAGAAAACGAAAAAAATAAAATTTTCGACGACCATGAGAGGAAGAAGGAGAAGGAGAAGGAGAAGGAACGAGGGAAGAAAAAGGAAAAAATAATAATAATATATATATATATATATATATATATATATTTTAATTAACAATTGGTGTCACGTCAGTATTCTGTTAGGACTTAACAGAAAAATTTGACGGAGGGACAAAAAAACGAACAAAATCCAAACCTCAAGGGTATAATTGTTGGATTGGAAACCTTGGGGACCCAAGTGCTACCAAACCCAAACCTGGAGGACCATTAGGGTAATTTTCTAAAAAAGAAACATGAACTCCTCCCAATAAAAAGAACGAAAAAAAATCCAATTAGATTCCTCAATTTTTTGGTGTACCAGGAGTGTGAGAGTTTGTTCTAAAACAACCCTACAATATACAATAAATGAGGAAGATTTAAGCAACAAAAGTCATTTGCTTTTGGAGATGAACCTTTTTACAAATAAATCCCACATAATATTTAAAGATTTGGAAATTGAGCAACAAAAGTCATATGTTTCGTCTTTGCCTTTGCCACTGATCATGATTCTGCCCGTGGTAGTTGGTCGTCTGATTTTTGTGGTGACTGTAGTGAAGTAGCCGTACCATTTGGCCACACATTAGATTTGATGGTAGATTATCAAATAACCACTTTTCACAAAATATTTACAGATTTGGAAATTAAGATTTGAAAAGAAAATTTGAAACAAGATTCTTAGGGAGGTTGTTCGATACACAATCCTTCAAAATAAGAGACTATTGAGTATGATTGATCTAGAGGGACAAAATGATCAGGTAATGGTTAATTTTGATCATGTGACAATGACATAAATAAGACATTATTTTTATTTTGACATTTTTCAAAATTCTTCCCTCAAAATAGAAATTTAGAAGGTTTTCTCTCCCCTTTTTTTCGTATTAGACAAAGCACGGCTATATTGTGAGCAACTTTAGGAATAATTAGATAAATGTACATAATTATTTTTCAGTTTTGATTGGTGTCCAAAAAGTTTTTTTATGACAAAAATGTTAAAGTTATATTTAGCATTGACCAACAGATGCACTAAAGACTAAAGTACCCCGTGAATAAATTTCGAATTATCTTCATAAGATTTGTCCATTAACCTCCAAAACAATATAATTTGGTTATTATGTTTTTTTAAAAATACGTTATAACTAATTTTCCTAAATTGGAGATCCTGCAAAACAAAGTGAAAAATTAAAATATTAAATTGAAGACTACAAAATAACATATTGAAAAATTAAAATACTAAATTGGAGATCCTCCAAAATAACTATAAAAAATTGGGGTTTTTTTAGTATGAAAATAATCAATAGTATGCAACTTTATAAACAAACTTTCATCATCCTCTAATTGTTGGGTTGTATATGTGCCTGCAAATATGGAAGTACAATGTAATTAGCAAGGATAAGAAAATTACATGATAAAATTACACAGTGTATCTGTAACACGGACAACGTATTTAAATACAAATGAAATGCCCTACCTGGACTATTCTGGATTAAGGCCGCAGAGAAAGTTCACGACCCGGCTTTGTTGTAACTGATGTTGACGCCGTGTTTCTTTTTCATGTATTCAATAATGTCCTTAGGCCAAATATGGACATTTTCGTTCATCCTAAAGCTGGATTTTAGCACTTACAATGTTGTTGCTTGGACTATGATTGTGTTTCACAATGTCGATGAAACATTGATGTTTGTCAAGATACGTATGAATTATCCATAAATCACCATTCTCATAAGGAGAAGACCTAAGGTACCACCCACCATTGAAGAACCAATGACTTTTTGCTTGATTTGACGGTGCGAAGTTGAAATCGGTTTAAATGAGAAAATCTTTGAAGAACAAACAATCAAGAGTTAGGGAGTGTAAAATACCTTTTATTCTTGGAAGCTGTTTGATCGGACGATGATGAATGTTGTAGTTTACCGGCAAGCGCAATGCGATGTTTGATTAGGGTGAAATTTTCGATGGCGTAGACAATGAGAAAATGAGGTTTGTTAATAAATATAATCAATTAATACGTACTAATTAGTTCACTATAAACGTGGATTCTGGGAAATAAGAAAATGAGTGTATCCAATCTATAAAATTTTGAAATTATATTTTTTAAATAAAAATAAAATCTTATTATATTCTATTTAAGTAAATTGAAAATAATTCAACACAAAATCTAATGTTTTGGGAGGATTTTAATTTGAAAATAAGATTGGAAGTTAGGTAGTTGGAGTAATTCAAGGGTCAGCTCCTGGGAGGATTTTAATTTGAAAATAAGATTGGAAGTTAGGTAGTTGGAGTAATTCAAGGGTCAGCTCCTGGATACATGTTCTTAAAAATAGGGAGGCTATGCATATGAATTATCTAAGAAGGGTAAAATCGTCCGAAGAAGGGTAAAATAGTCCGAAAAGTGAAATAGTAAGCTCATGTGATAGGCAAATGTGGACATTATTCCAATTAATTTTGTTTTGGACATTTTTCAAAATTGATTCAGAGACATTGAGGAATTCCCGCCACATTATTACCAGATTTTGGAATAAACTTTCGCCCATTAACCTGCATCTTGTTAAGGCACTCACGAAGTTCTTCCAAAATTACTCCTTGAGGGGAAGAGAACTAGCTCGGGCCATTAATAACATTTACTAACACCCCGAGAATCTGTCTCAACCCAAAGGTTGGAAAAATAACAACGATTAGCTAATTTCAATCCCATGAGAAGAGTGGGCGCCTCAGTGGAGAGTATGTCAAGACGATCTGGCCAGAACTCTGCCGCTGCTCTCAACACCCTCCCACCCTAATCTCACAACTCGTACCCTTGTTAAAGTAGAAGACAAACTGCATGGGGCATCCACATTAAGCTTTAGAGCAATTCCTGTCGAAGGAGACCATCGCACCACATAATCCTTTGTCGTACTCACACTACCAGGCACATTGGGGGAGACCCCCTTCGGCATAGCAGACGATTTGAATTCGCAGATGTATTCAAGAATCCATTCCCTTTTTGCCTCCACCGATTGAATAGGTTTCTTCAGAGCTAACTGGTTCCTGTTTGCCCACAATCTCCAACAGCTTATACAAAAAAAAATCTAGTTCTTCCGAAGGGGAACTCTCGGCAATTTTCAGGCAAAAGTCTGGGATGGAAATGTCAGCCTCTGATGATGTTTGTATTCTCTGTCTCTGCCACAACCCACACATCATGGATATAAAGGTATCTTACGTTTGCACAAATTGTTGTTGGTAGGGAGGATATTGTGAAAATATTTCCAAGTGAGAACTTTAATTTTGTTAGGGATTTTTAGTTTCCAAAACTTAGACCACCATGTCTCAAACCTACTTGGATTGGAACTATACTTTGTACGCACTCTTAGTGGAGAAATCGCCATTTTTTTGTATAATGCCAAAACCATTGATCGGGTCGGCTTGTTTTGCAAATTTGAATAGTTCGAATAATCTCAATATCCTCTTCGCATAACACTTGACTTAACAAATTGTCATCCCATCTTCCACTTTCAGCAATCATATTACTCACCATCAAGTTGCCATGTTTGGAGTTGAGGGGAGTAATAGGGCGAAATAATTTTTCTTTTGGTAACTAAGGGCACCAGAAGACTAGTGTGTCCTTTCCTAATCCAATTCTTTTTCTAATCCCTTTGTTAAGAAAATCTCGATCCCACAATAGACTTTTCCATTTCCATGTGTACGAAAGGGTAGAATTGGTCTCACTTGTTGAGAATATTTTTTTTCTTTTCTTTTTTATTATTAATAAGAAACATATGGGATAGTTTTCTTTTAAAATTCATTTATAAATATAGTATAATATAACATAAAATTATATATATATATATATATAATTTTAATTTATTCATTTAGTTTACTTAGGATTTCGTGATATCAAATGATAAATAACTAACACTATTTTTAAATTTTATTAAATTATTTAAAAAGAAATTAATTTCATAAAAACTATAAGGAAAAAAAAAGGGAGATTGTAACAGATGTCAATTTAGAATAAGATAATTAAAAATATAGCATGTTTTTAAAAATTTTGTGGATATGACAATTTCTATCGCTGATATCTTATGGCTGATAGAAGTCTATCGCTGATCACCTCAGCTTTTAATAGATTTTTGTCAGTGATAATAGTCTATCAGTGATAATAGTCTATCAGTGATAGAAGTCTATCAGTGATAATAGTCTATCAGTGATAATAGTCTATCAGTGATAATAGTCTATCAGTGATATGATAAAGTCTATCCGTGATAGAAATAAATTTTTTTACCATATTTGCAAAACATTTTAAAGTTTGCTAAATTTGCAATTAGTTTGGGCATGATTGCTATTTGTGCAACCAGCCCAAAAAAAAAATTAGTTCATAATAAGGTTAAAAATCATCTAGTGAGGAGAAAACATCTCGTCTCATTTCTTTAATTTTAAATTTTAATATATATAATAAATACTAAATATAAACGTACTAAAAAAAATCTTAAGTTTAAACTTTTATAAAATATATATTTTTTTTTAACAAAATTTGAAAGTTTTCAAATTTTCATTATGAATTAAAAATTTGAACAAATTTTTTCCGAAGAAGAAATTACATTATTTAATTAAAATTTTAAAAAATAAGACACATAAAAAGAGATGATTCTTCTTCCCCTTCAATTAAGCCTCTCTGACATAAAGTTCTGAATCCGCCAAATACAACGAAAATAAGAGAGATATAACAGAGAAAAAGAAAAGAGGTGAGGAAAGAAAGAAGATGAGGGATGTGTAGGTTTTCTTATTTTTTTTTTTAATATGGGTTTTTATGAGTTTTTTAATAGAAATTTAATTGTTAAATTACAAGTCCTTATTTTTTCAAGTTTATGTATAACTTGGTTCAGGTTAAACTTTAAAAAGTGTTGAATAACTTTTCGAACTTTAAAGGTGTAATACATTCATGAAATTTAAAAATGCCTAATAGTCTTCAACATTCAATTTTGTTGTTGGGATTAAAAATAGCGAGATATAATTAAATGCAGAATAAACTAAGTATATCTCAGCCTCCCACTTCACAGGTTATAATCCAAAAGGTAATCGGTCACAAAATACAATAATAAAAGATAAGGAAAGAATAACAACACCGAGAGATATACTGGTTCGCTCCGATCTCGGGACTACGTCCAGTCTTCTGCAACTGCAGGTTCTACTATAATGGAGATTACAATTGTTCCCTCAAGCTCGCGCTACAAAAACTCATCCAAATAGCCCAACTAGAACTATTTGCTTCCAAGTACCACAACCCGGTAGCTTGGGATAAAACAAAGAAGAAACACCCAACCCAATCAAGAAGAAACACCCAACCCAATCAAGAGAACAAACTTTGTTCTCTTAGAAAAAAATATGCTCACTGCCGCTCCAACGTCACATAAAACTGAACAAAACACAATTTTATAATTGCACAGCCGTAGGCGTAACTTTTCTGCCGCAAAAGTCACGCAGTTGAAACTTAGGTAAATAACCTAAGAATAAAGGATGGGCCTTGGCCCAACTTTACCTCACCCCAACATTCAATCTGCGGCTTCAAATGGTGGGTTCTTCTCAATTTTTTTTTTATATATATATATATATATATATATATATTCTATGAATTTTGTCTCTATAAATCCTAACAATCTCCCACTTGGAGACAAAATAACAATCTTGCCTCCTGCAACGAAACTGATCATCTTGGCAAACTCCAAGGCTCTACTCCCACTACAACTGTTATTTCTGATCTTCTTTGCAAACTCCAAGGTTCAACAAAAAAACCTGTAAAATAACAAACTAACAAAACAGGCAACCATCAGAAAAATAATTGTAGCTCATCTGTGCTCGGCCTGTGGTATGGGCTCACTACGTGGAACTGTCCCCCAGACATAAAGAACAATCACGTACTCCCACTTCAGCTAAGTGGTAACAACTGACATCTTCTTCAACCTTGAACACTTGTTCCTGAAGAAGATATATTCTGCAAATGCCTTGAATTCTTTATTCAAGTCTGCTGCCAAGCTAGAGACTAAACTTGTGACCATAGCAACTGCCTTGGTCTTCAATTTTGATGCCCTTACTCGCCTAGGTGACTTCATCAATTCATTTGAATGTCTGACAATTGAGGATTAACGATAGCCATCATCTTTCTCTCTTGGACTTCCCAATTACCCTCATTGTCCAACTTGCCAATTGAGATGAGATTCATTTTCATTATAGGCATAAACCTAACATTCCATAACACCAGAACATTACCACATTCAGACTTCAAACTAACATCCCCAATCCCACATGTCTTGGAGACTCTACCATCACCCATTCTCACTAGACCATGATGTCCACCTATGAATGATGTGAACAAATTTCTATCTGAAGTTATGTGAACTGACGCTGCACTGTCTACAACCCATTCAGATGAGTGGTTACTACTCTCTATGCTACTCTCAACACAGACATAGGCATGGTCAACTATGTTTACCTCATGATCCTCTTTTAGTTTCCTACACTGACTTTTATAGTGACCTTTCTTCTGGCAGTAAAAGCATTCTACCTCCTTATTCCTATACCTCCACCTTTTCCTATTGCTATTCAATTTATTATCTTCATAATCAATTTTTTCTTTACCCTTAGTTAAAGCTAAAGTTGATCCTACAGTAGATTCTTTACTACTCCCCTTCCTACGAATTTCCTCAGCTATAGCTAAATCACAAACCCCTGAAAATTTCAGAGTGTTATCTCCAGTCGAATTAGACATTGTTGTCTTCATCGTTTCCCAACTATCAGGTAAAGACATTAATAATTTAATAGCATACACTTCATCAGTAAATGCTATCTTGGCAGATTTCAACTGATTAACTAAAGTGGTAACTTCATTAATATAGGAATTAACTGATGAATTTTCAATCATTTGCATGTTGAAAAATTTCTTAAGTAGATATGCTTTACTATTGGCAGATTGTTTCTCATACATGTTTGTAAGCGCTTCCATTAGCTTGATTGTAGTAGTCTCATTGGCTACAAGACTAGCCACTTCCATCGACAGACACATCCTTATATTTGCAACTGCCTGTTCAGACCGGTAAAGTTCAGACCGGTAAACCGACCGGTAAAAACTCCATCGATAAACACTAGACCGGTATACCGAGGAAAAATCAACGCTAGATTTTTACCGATATACCGGTTCAGGTTTCAACCGGTAAATTTATCGACTTATAAATTTCAACCGATAAACCAGACCGGTAACACTTACCGATCGGTTTCCTCGGTGTGGGATTTACCGATACCATACCGGTAAATCACGACCGGGGAAACAAACCCCAAATGCTTAAGAAACGGCGTTTGGGAAGCTCCACCGGTAAATTTATCATCGGTAAAACCAACCGGTTTACCGACCGGTAAATTTACCAGTGAGCAAAAACAAACACAAATTACCTTGTTATGATGTTTGTCTTTTCATCTACCTCAGCTCCTCTACAACCCCCTCGAACTCTACCTCTCCTCGAGTCACGAACACAACACGAAGAGCCAAGGACCACCCTTAGAGATGTCCCAGCTATTCTCGGGTTTAATAACGGAGTGGTGGGACTCCTTAAGCTAAGAGGGTTTGTTGAGAGGGAAGAGGAAGAAAAAGAAGCCTCTTGAATTTCAACAACTTGAAATCCAAGCAACAAGGGAAGTAGAATTAACTCCTTAACTCTTCTTCAACCTATGCTTCTCTCTTCACTTCTTCAAGCTTCAACAATGGAGAAACTCTTCAACTCTTGAAGATGTTCATCCGAGAGAAAGCTTGAGAGAGGTTCTTCCTTAGAGAGAGAAAGCAAAAAGTTTGAATGAAATTGGAACAACCCAATTCTCCAAAGAATGGAGAATTGAGAAATGAGTGGAGTCCACATGGAGCCCATGCCCAATGCATGGCTCCATGTGGCTGAAAAATAATAATTATAAATAATTATTATAATTATTAATAATTAAAACAATTTTAATTATATTATTATTAATATTAATATCACACAATATAATAATAATTCCTCCACAAAGTCCGGTTTTCGAAAAACCGACTTTTCCAATTTTCTCCGGTCGAGTATTAAATCATATTTAAATACGACTTCCTCCGAATATATATTTAAATCATATTTAAATATATAAAACCACAATCAACAAACCCGAATTCGGATTCCTCCGAATTCTACCCTTTAGCACTGCTATACGACTTTATCCGAGCTAACTAGGAGAACCTAAAGGACCTACAGATCATGAGCTCCAACGATACAAGATCATTCGGTAAAAACTCTTTTAACCCGAATTGATCAACATTCGTTAACCCTCGGAGATTCCACTAAAGTCCGAGGGTTGCACTCTCCTCACCGTAGATATATTATGTCCTCTTGATATAACCATCATGGGTAAGTCATTCTTCACAGGTGTCCGTTATCACAGCGAAGTCTTTTAAACCGTTTAACCTCTGTGATACCTCTTGTTCCTTAAGTACCACTGACACCTCTAATGAACATTTGATTTGTGATCCAATCATCAGATCCGAATCCTCTTCACACAGAAGATGATGAGACCTCAATGTTCAAGCCCTGGAGTCAGCTATTAAGGGAACACCTCTCTACTAAACCCTAAAGAGGGTAGGAGTGAATTCCATCTTGCTACACTATGTCCCCAGCTACCTATTCGAGTTTATCCCCAAGTTGGTAGGCATATTGAGCGGGCGTTCCGCCACTCTCACCCATACAAGTCTAAGGATACTCTCAAATAAGCAGGAGTTCATAGCAAGCTCAGGATTAAGAACGAGTTACCTTAGGTCATCAAATGTGAAAAAATCGGTCTCAACAGTAAACGGTGTTATAAAGAGAAAACGATTTGATTTCGCGGTTTAGGTCTTATGCAAACTCATTGCACAGGACGCCCTCGCTCGCACATCTCCATGTGAAACGATTCGGATCACATCGTTTTGTACAATACAAAGCGAGCCGCATCCAATAGTGTTACAAGGATAAGGTACCCAGCCTTATCCATATACAATAGACCATTTTGACTGTCTACTTGAGCCTAATCCACATTCATGTCATACATGAAGCTCAAGTACTCATCCTTCGCCATGGGTGTTGTTATTGGTACAAGTTAATGCAAACACGTTTCACTATATTCAATAAACACCTTTACTGAATAAACCTCAATAACTCTTTATTGCTATAATAAACATATTACATTTACAACGTTTACAAACCACGAGTGTTAGGACATAAAACCCAACAGAGAAGACCTAACGTACCACCCACCATTGAAGAACCAATGACTTTTTGCTTGATTTGACGGTGCGAAGTTGAAATCGGTTTAAATGAGAAATTCATTGGAGAACAAACAATCAAGAGTTAGGGAGTGTAAAATACCTTTTATTCTTGGAAGCTGTTTGATCGGACAATGATGAATGTTGTATTTTACCGGCAAGCGCAATGCGAGGTTTGATTAGGGTGAAATTTTTTATGGCGCAAACAATGAGAAAATGAGGTTTGTTAATAAATATAATAAATTAATGCGTGGACTAATTAGTTCACTATAAACGTGAATTCTCGGAAATAAGAAAATGAGTGTATGCAATCTATAAAATTTTGAATTTATATTTTTTAAATAAAAATAAAATCTTACTTATATTCTATTTAACTAAATTAAAAATTATCCAACACAAAATATAATGTTTTGGGAGGATTTTAATTTGAAAATAAGATTGGAAATTAGGTAGTTGGAGTAATTCAAGGGACACCGGATACATGTTCATAAGAGTAGGGAGGCTATGCGTATCAATTATCTAGGAAGGGTAAAATCGTCCGAAGAGTTAAATAGTAAGCTCACGTGATAGGAAAATGTGGGCATTATTCCGATGAATTTTGTTTTGGACAATTTTCAAAACTGATTCTCTAAAAGAGACATTTAGGAGGAATTCCCGCAACTTTATTACCAGATTTTGTAATAAACTTTAGCCCATTAACCTGCATCTTGTTAAGGCACTCACGAAGTTCCTCCAAAATTACTCCTTGAAGGAAAGAGAACTAGTTCGGGCCATTAATAACATTTACTAACACCCGAGAATCTGTCTCATCCCAAAGGTAGAAAAAACCACAACAATTAATTAGCTAATTTCAATCCCATGAGAAGAGTGAGCGCCTCAGTGGAGAGTATGTCAAGACGATCTAGCCAGAACTGCACCGCTGCTCTCAACACCCTCCCACCCTCATCTCTGATCACAACTCCTACCCTTGTTAAAGTAGAAGACAAACTGCATGATGTATCTACATTAAGCTTTAGAGCAATTTCTGTCGGAGGAGACCATCGCATCACATAATCTTTTGTCGTACTCACACTACCAGACACATCGGGGGAGACCCCCTTCCGCATAGCAGACGATTTGAATTTGTTGATGTATTCAAGAATCCATTCCATTTTTGCCTCCACCGATTGAATAGGTTTCTTCAGAGCTAACTGGTTCCTGTCTAACCACAAGCTCCAACAGCTTATACAAAAAATTTCCAGTTCTTTCGAAGGGGAACTCTCGACAATTTTCAGGCAAAAATATGGGATGGAAATGTCAGCCTCTGATGATGTTTGTATTCTCTGTCTCTGCCACAACCCATACACCATGGATATAAAGGTATCTTACGTTTGCACAAATTGTTGTTGGTATGGAGGGTATTGTGAAAATATTTCCAAGCGAGAACTTTAATTTTGTTAGGGATTTTTAGTTTCCACAACTTAGACCACCACGTCTCAAACCTACTTGGATTGGAACTATACTTTGTACGCACTCTTAGTGGAGAAATCGCCATTTTTTTGTATAATGCCAAAGCCATTGATTAGGTCGGCTTGTCTTGCAAATTTGAATAGTTCAAATAATCTCAATATCCTCTTCGCATAACACTTGAGTTAACAAATGGTCATCCTATCTTCCACTTTCAGCTATCAGATTACTCACCATCAAGTTGTCATATTTGAAGTTGAGGGGAGTAATAGGGCGAAATAATTTTTCTTTGGGTAACTAAGGGCACCCCAAGACTAGTGTGTCCTTTCCTTATCCAATTCTTTTCCTATTCCCTTTGTTAAGCAAATCTTTGATCCCACAATAGACTTTTCCATGTGTACTAACTTGTTGTTGATATTTTTTTTCTTTTCTTTTTTACTATTAATAACTAGCATATGGGCGTGTGTTTTCTTTTAAAATTCATTTATAAATATAGTATAATATAACATAAAATTATATATATATATATTATTTTAATTTATTCATTTAGTGTACTTATGATTTCTTGATATCAAATGAAAAATAACTAACACTATTTTTAAATTTTATTAAATTATTTAAAAAGAAATTAATTTCATAAAAGCTATAATTCTTATGAAACAAAAAATTATACTTTTTATTTAAATTTTTTTTTTTTTTTTTGTATATTTATATATAAAATAAAAGACAATATTTTTAATCCTTCATTTTTTTTATAAAAATAACAATTTAGTCTGTAAATTTTAGTTTGTAACGACCTACTGTACTTCCATTTTTGTAACAATTTAATGTTTGAATTTTTTTTATTATTTTAATGTTGGAATTTAATATGTAACAATCTAGTTCAAGATGGTTTAAAAAAACAATTTAATTCACAATAAGGAAAAAAAAATAGTTCATAATAAGGTTAAAAATCATCTAGTGGGGAGAAAACATCCCGTCCCATTTCTTTAATTTTAATAAATATAATAAATACTAAATATAAACATACTAAAAAATATCTTAAATTTAAACTTTTATAAAATAATTTTGTTTTTTTTAACAAAATTCGAAAGTTTTCAAATTTTTATTATGAATTAAAAATTTGAACAAGTTTTTTCGAAAGAAGAAATTACATTATTTAATTAAAAAAATTTAAAATCACAGATAAAAAGAGATGATTATTCATCATCTTCAATTAAACCACATAAAGTTCTGAATCCGCCACCTACAACGAAGATAAGAGAATAAACAGAGAAAAAAAAAAGAGGTGGGGAAAGAAAGAAGAAGACGAGGGATGTGTAGGTTTTCTTATTTTTTTTTTTTAATATGGGTTTTTATGAGTTTTTTAATAGAAATTTAATTGTTAAATTACAAGTCCTTATTTTTTCAAGTTTATGTATAACTTGGTTCACGTTAAACTTTAAAAAGTATTTAATAATTTTTCGAACTTTCAAGGTGTAATACATTCTTGAAATTTAAAAATGCCTAATAGTCTTCAACTTTCAATTTTGTGTCCAATAAATTCTTGATTAAAATGTTTAATAGATCATGAACTTTCAACTTTGTGTCAAATAGGAATATGTCTCCGATGTATTAAAAAATGTAAAAACTTAAGGGAAATTGTAGCAAATGACAATTTAAGACTTATTGTTTGCAAATATAGCATGTTTTTAAAAATTTTGCAGATATAGCAATTTCTATCGCTGATATCTTATGACTGATAGAAGTCTATCGCTGATCACCTCGGCTTTTTATAGATTTTTGTCAGTGATAATAGTCTATTAGTGATAATAGTCTATCACTGATAGAAGTCTATCACTGATAGAAGTCTATCAATGATATAATAAAGTCTATCAGTGATAGAAACGGGTTTTTTTTGCCATATTTGCAAAACATTTTAAAGTTTGCTAAATTTGCAATTAGTTTGGGCCTGATTGCTATTTGTGCAACCAGCCCAAAACTTAACTTAATTATTAGACATTTTTAAATCTATTTGAGAAATCTTAAGAATTCATTTATCTTTTAAAATTATTTATATCAGGATAACATATTTGGAAAGAAAAAAAATCAGCAATTGAAATTTGAATTTAGACGAGTGACATTTAAGATAGGAAAATTGTAACTGTCAATTTAAAGTAAAATAATTAAAAATATAACATTTCCTTTAAAATTTTGGAAATATGACAACTTCAATTAGTATGATGTATCGCGGATAGAAGTCTATCACCTTAGTTTTTTACAGAATTTTGTTAGTGATAGTAGTCTATTAGTGATAGTAGTCTATCACTGATAGAATTCTATCAGCGATAGTCTTATATCAACGATAGAGTCTATCACTGATAGCCAATGATTTTTTTCCATATTTACAATTATTTTGGGTCTGATTGTTGTTTGTACAACCAGCCCTTTAAGATAATTACTATTTTTATTTTTTAAAAACCTCGTTTTTTTTATTTTAATTTAGATATTAATTATTTTTCAAGTAAAATTTTGAATAAGGGCCATTCCGATAATCAACTATGTTGCATTCTTATTCTAGAGGGAAGTCAACAATATCAAAAAGTTTATATTTATGATTCTAGCTATATCAATCCAACTCCTAGAAAACAACATGAAAGAAATATCATTCCCATTTCGATTGATTTTCAATTAAGATTTCAACTCATTATTATTCCAAGTAAAAAAAACACGCCCTTAATAACAAGCTTCTTATTTCTTCCTTCATTGTTTGCTTTCAAATTGTAAATTTTAATTTTGTTGTATTTTATGATAAAATCACATTTTGTAATTGGGTTTCAGGCTCATATTGTGAAGCACCTAAGCTACACTACACAACAGCTACACTACACAGCTTTTTATTTCTTCCTTCTTTTGGGTTTTTAACATAGTCGATTTTTTTTCCCTGTTTTTCCTCCATCTTTCTTTTGGGGTGTGTAGATTCGAAGTTCCGACGTCAAGAATTTTGGCTCATTCAATGTTACATGATAATTAACTTACATTATATATACTAAAAAATCCGACCTACCGGATTCGAACCAGTGACCTAAGGATATCTAATAGGAATAAACCAACTACAGTCCTCCGCTCTACCAACTGAGCTAAGGTCGGTTTGTTGGTTGCACTATACCCACCAATGGTAAAAGGATATTTGTTTGATTCAAATTTGCAATAAACGAATAGGATCTCGTTTAATTATCAATGGCAATCAAATAAAATACCCTAAAGTTTATATATGTTAAACATCTCATTTTGTATGTTTCTTTTACTAGGCATTAAAGAACACTCGTTAGCGCAATGGTTTATTAACTTTGACAAAGTCCTCTTCATTTAAGATTTGTATTTTAATTTTTTTTTTTTTTTTGTTGAGTACATTGGGGGTGGGGGATTCGAACCACAGGTCGTCAACTCATACATATGCCAGTTGAGCTATGCTCGTTTTGGCTTGTATTTTAAAATTATAATCATGTCAAACAAAATAATAATAGTAATCAATAATAGTAATCAAATAAAGATGCCTGAAAAGTAGAGGTATTTTCACAGATGACCACCCAAGAGTTTCGTAATGTTTTTGGACTCCCGCTTTGAAAATAATGTTTTTTGTTGCTAACGTCATCAATATTTTGCTTTTTCGAGCACGAGCACCATCGCGAGGAAGTTTTTTGTAATACCCTTTGTTGAGCACGAGGATACTATAGTGGCCCCCTCGCAGTCGTGCTCAACGAAGTGTATTAGAAGATTTTTTCCTCGCGATCATTGTCATCAAACGTGTGTGTTCGTGTTCACAAAAAATAAAGGAAACATGTGTTTTAAAAAATCGAGTCAATTGACATTAAGACCCCCCGAGAGGAGTCATATGTGAAAAAACCTTGGAAAAAAATTATATTTCTATCAACCATACTAAAAAATTGTAATGTCGTCTCCCTAGGATCCTGACTGAGCTCGTCACATTTCACTATCACAGAAGTCCATTACATTAATTACTAAGGGGGCGTTTGACCCAAGGAGTTGGGAGAGTTGAGTTGTTTAGTATGTGTGTTTGGGGCAGGGAGTTGTTTAGGGCCGGTTTGGGATTGGGGTGTAAACATAATCTTAACCGTTTTTTTTTTTGGTAAAACATATTTTTTTAAAATTGATATAAAATCACTTCCTAAATTCCTTCTAAATTCTGTGATTTTGAGAATGTCTAAATAGTAGCTTTAGCTTTTAGCTTCTCGGTTAATCTGCCTTTCCTATTAAAATACTTTCCTGACCATTTATATCCTTCCACATCCTTCCTTTTTTCATGCAACTTTTTTCTACTCTCAGTTCACTTGTGTTGGACACCAGTTGAATTTTATATGAAGATGAAGTCAATTACATAAGAACATCAAGATTATTTCCCAGTTTTTTTATTTTTATTTTTTTAGTCATGATTTTCTTCTTAATTTGGATGGAAAAGTAGAACAAAAGAAGAAGAGAAAATGGTCACTCAAAATTTGTTTTAGATACATGTGACAATTTTTTTTCCTAACATTTTATAAGCATATAAATGTGAAGAAATATCAAAATATTATTTCTAATTTAAACTAGGGTTGGTTGCACAAATAGAAATCATGTCCAAACTAATTGTAAATTTAGCAAACTTTAAAATGTTTTGCAAATATGGAAAAAAAAATCTGTTTCTATCACTTAGACTTTATCATATCACTGATAGACTTCTATCAGTGATAGAATATTATCACTGACAAAAATCTATAAAAAGCTGAGGTGAACAGCGATAGACTTCTATCAGCCATAAGATATTAGCGATAGAAATTGCCATATCCGCAATTTTTTTAAAAACATGTTATATTTTTAATTATCTTATTCTAAATTGACATCGGTTACAATTTCTCTTTAAACTATAAAAATTATATATTAAATATTAACATATAAATAATTATTCTCTAAAAAAAATATAAATAACTAAAATAGTATGTGTATTTTGGTATTTACAGTCAAGCCACACCAATTTTGTTTGAACTTACCAAACGCTTTCATTTGCTTCTAAATTGAAATTTACCAAACACTAATCAGCTTCATATGACAGCTGATTTTTCTAAAAGTAAAGCTGACAACAATTATTTTAAAAGCTACCGCAATCCCAAACTGAGTCTTAGTATGAAGTTCTGAAGTCTGTGGTGTGTTTGTGGCAGAAGTTGTTGAAACCTGGAGTTCTGAATTGAGTTTATTTTAGCTGCTTTTTTGCACAATTTGTTTTCTACAAACTTTCAAAATTTCATTATTAAGAATTTCTTACAATTTCAATAAATTCTAAAAATGAAATTTTTTATTTTTATTTTATCTATCCTTTACAAATTTCTTGACAACATTTTTTTTAGTACAATACCTCACATTATTTTTTCAAATTTATTATATATATATATATATATATATATATATATATATATATCCATTTTTGTTAGAACTATGTTATTTTATGAATTCTAAGATTGATTTTTTTTATTAATTTCAAAGGAAAAAGCATGTAATTTGAAAATCAAAGACAATAATTTAGAAGTTACCTTTGAAGTTAAAATTCTTCTAGATTCCAAACTCGATCTTCGATCGTAACGGTCACGAACCACCACGAGAGTCTTCCTGACTATTCTCCGGCCTTAGAACGCGATTGTGGGATCCTTTGAGTGACTAATTTAAAAGAGAATTGGAGAGAATGGTAGAAAAATTGTCGTTACAATTCTCAAAGTTCATCAAAATTCCCAATAAGAAGTTAATCTAATTAACCCTTTGTATATATAGAAGACTACATGCAAAAACATGCAAAATTGAGTTAACAATAGGATGTCATGTAAAATCCACTCAATTTAGTGGGATTACTGGCTTGATGTGGGATGAACACTTGGCAAAAAAGTTTGACTCATAAAAACACCAACAAAAATAGTTTTTCCCACTAACTCAAGAATTGAATTTTTCCACTAACTTAAAAATTGAATTTTTTCACTAACTTTAGTCATCAAATTGACTTTTGACTTTCAAGGTTTAGTGGAATTATTGTTTTCTACAAACTTTCAAAATTTCATTATTAAGAACTTCTTACAATTTCAATAAATTCTAAAAATGAAATTTTTTATTTTTATTCTATCTCTCCTTTACACAAATTTCTTCGAAGACAACATTTTTTTTTAGTACAATACCTCACATTATTTTTTCAAATTGATTATTATATATATATATATATATATCCATTTTTGTTAGAACTATCTTTAATTTTATGTATTCTAAGATTGATTTTATTTTTATTTTTATTAATGTAGGTATATTTTACAAACTTTTTTAAAGAGAAAAAAACAACACATAAGTATAGTCTTACTTTGACTGTGTCAAACACATCTTTCCTGCCTCCACCCTCTTAAACTCGTTATTCCATCTGAATTCATCGCACCATTAAACCAACATTTCAGCAATGACGATTTATTTTAGCTATTTGTTTTACAATTTTTTCTATAATTTTCCATATTTTCATTGTTAAGATTTCTTCTAATAAATTTTAAGAATGCAATTTTTTCTTTTTGTTTGATGTATCGTTCACAAATTTCGATAACAAAAATAATTTATATATTTTTGGTAGCCACAATGTTTCAAACATATATATAATTTTGTACTCTTCCAAATTTTCCAAGCTACAAGTAATTGATTTTCAAGATTACTACTGCCCAAAGGTTCTTTGATTCCATTTTTGAAATTATGAGTTGCAGAGATATCAACCCACTCATTCCAAAATTGCAAGGAATTGCTCAAGTATTGTGATGCATGGGCAGTACCCTCACAAACAATCTTCTTGGTACTGTGCGGTTCAAATTCGTGATTTCAATTTCAAGTTCCACAAAATTTCAACTTATGATAAGATATTGTTCTGTTATAATATCTTTCAACAGGCTAGCAAACAGTTCAAATGTCGTAAGCAGTGTTAGAAAAAACACTGCTTCTTGCTTCTGATTACTCGATTTCGAATCATGGGATCATTTTTTAACTCAATTCCAGTGTTAATAGTGTTATAGAGACGAACCCATTTATAAAGTGCATCCTTCTTTTTAAATCTGCTCGCTCTAGTTTTTTTTTTTTTTTTTTTTTTCTCCTTCCTAAAGTGAAAATAACATTAACCAACAGAAGAATCAACAACAAGGTCTTCAGAAAGGGCCGAGGCAACCCACAAGGGGAAATCACGCCACCAAAAAATCATCCCTTCTTCTGCCACAGAAGAAGAGATAAAGACTGTTGCACCGCCCCTCTAGCTAAGGAGTTGGCGGCAGAATTACAAGCTCTAGGACAAAAAATAAAGGACAGACCGCCTAACCTGGAGTGATTCCTCTCCAATGCTATTCAAAATATTTTTTGTTTCAGACAGAACCAACCCCAGTTGATTCAAAACTCCAACCACCTCTATCGAATCAGATTCCACAAAGATATGATTAAGGCTGATCTTTTGATCATAGATGCATGATGTACACCAAGATAGGTGGGCACACACTTATTGATTTTGAAAGGCATCTAAGATAACTTCTCTTGTTAGGAGAAAAGTTTTTTTTTCCTTTTTTATAAATTGTAAATTATCAATAAAAAAGTTATACAAATTTAAATAGGTCTATTTTAGTCATTACAGTGAAAAGTTATGCAAATTTAAATAAATAGAGAAAACACTTAGACATGGGAAGATTTGAGCATGTCGGGTGCACTATATTCAATATATTATTAGGTAATATATTATTGGAGAATAATATATTAGATATTTACTTTTAGTTACTGAACAATAACGCCACCCTTATTTATATTTTTGTTCTAATTCCTACCGGATTGAACACTTGTCTATTTTGTAGTAATTCACCAAAAACATATTCGAAAATGAATAAGGATTTGATTAAGGTTAGAGAAATAGATTCTCTAGAGATTATATTGAAGAAGTTAGACAGTTTCTAGGGGTGTCTGGCCCAAAGATTTGTTGGAGAAGGATATGGGAAAAGTTAACTCCCCGTTTGACCCACGAACTTGTTGAACTCGAGTAAAAAATATCAACTCGTCAAACTTTAACAATAATTATTATTGAACACCTCATACTTCAACAATAGTTACTATTCAAGTCTCATTTTTCAAGGCACCACATTTCCCTCTCTAAATCTCTCTCCCTTCCTCCCACGATATTTTTAATTATTAAAAAAAAAACGTAATTTAAACAACATGTGTAAAAGGACTAAAAATGCAATTCATATATTTTTTTTTTTTAAATATAAATTAGGTTGTTCAATCAAAATTGGTATCTAAACCAAATTCAAAATGTAGTATTCATATCATGAAGAGAAATAAAAACATGAGCTTATTTGGATCCGTTTAAATTAAGGGAAATTATAAAAGATAGCAAAATAAATTAGGCTAATTAAAAATTTAGCTACACTTTTTTGAGTTCGCAATTATAGCAAAATTTCTAAAGGTTAAATTTTTTTGGTTTTTTTATATTCTCAATTTACCCTACTTAACATTTTTATTTGATGTATCAGTTATACAACTAATTTACTTAATATTTGATGTATCAGTTCTATAACTGATTTACCTTCTATTTGACACATAATATACCTTATATTTGGTGTATCAGTTGTATGACTTGTTTACCTTATATTTGGTGTATCAATGACAATGGATTCACCTTATATTTAGTGTATCAGTTATATAACTGCCTTATATTTGGTGTATCAGTTATAAAACTGATTTAGTTTATATTTGGTGTATCAATTGGATGACATGTTTACTTTATATTTGGTGTATCAATGACAACTGATTTACCTTATATTTAGTGTATCAATTATATAATTGATTTACCTTATATTTAGTGTATCAATTATATAATTGATTTACCTTATATTTGATAACCCTTATATTTGGTGTATCAGTTATAAAACTGATTTAGTTTATATTTAGTGTATCAGTTGTAAAAGGGATTTACCTCATATTTGATAACCTTTATATTTGGTGTATTAGTTATAAAACTGACCTTATATTTGGTGTATCAGTTGTACAACTTATTTACTTTATATTTGGTGTATTAATTGTAAATCTGATTTACCTTATATGTGTTGTATTAGTTATACCATTGATTTACCTTCTATTTGGTGTATCAATTATACAACTGATTTACCTTCTATTTAGTGTATCAGTGACACCTAATGTACATTATATTTGTGTTGGGTTTTATGTCCTAAAACTCGTGGTTTGTAAACTGAATGTATATTCTATTTTGCAATAAAGTTGTTATTGAGTTTTATTCAGTAAAGTTGTTATTGAATAAAGTGAATTGTTTTTACTTTTAACCTAACTCCGATAAACAAAGAACCCATGGCTATAGGTTGTATACTTGAACTTCATGTGTGACATGATAGTGGATCAAGTTCAAGTAATAGCCAGAACGGTCTATAGTATAGGGATAAGGTTGGGTACCTTATCCTGGGGACACTATTGGACGCGACCCACTTTGTACAGTACAAACGATGTGATCCGAAATCGTTCATGTGGAGACATGTGAGTGGGGGCGTCCTATGCAATGAGTTTGAATAAGACTGAACCGCGAAATAAAGTCACTCTTTCTTTACAACTCCGTTTACTGTAAAGACCGACTTTTTCATATGATGACCTAGATAACTCGATCTGAATCCTGAGCACGCTATGAACTTTTGCTTATTCGGGCTTATCTTTTGACTTGTATGGGTGAGAGTGGCCCGAGATTACCGACTCAATAAGCCTACCATCTTGAGGATAAGACCGGGTAGGTAGCTGGGAACATAGTCCTGCGAGATGGAATTCACTCCTACCCGCCTTTAGGGATTAGTAGAGAGGTTGTTCCCTTAAGTGCTGACTCCGGGTCTTGAACTATGGATCCCACCCTCTCATTGGCCCGAGAGGGATTTGGTATAGTGATGAGATCACTTACCAATCGGTTTGGTGGTTGGACCACAAACCAATAGTTCATTAGAGGATTAGTGGGACTTAAGGAACAAGATGTAATTACAGGGGTAAAACGGTTATTTTGACTCAACTGTAATTACGAACGACCTGTGAAGGATCGACTTACTGATTATGGTTATATCAAGAGGACAGAAATATATCTACGGTGAGGAGAGTGCAACCCTTGGACTTTAGTGGAGTCTCCGGGGGTTAACGAATGTTGGTTAGCTTGGTTAAAGAGTTTGGCCGGTTAATCTCGTACCGTTGGAGCTCATGATCTGTAGGTCCTTTAGGTTCTCCTGGCTAGCTCGGATTAAGCGGTGTAACAATATGAGAGAAAAAGAATTTGAATTTATTAAAATTCGATTTTGGAAGAATGATGGACATATTTAAATATGATTTAAATATGTGATAGGTCTAAAACATGAATAGGGATTGATGTGTGATGATTCGGTTTAAGAAACCGAGATTAGACTTATTATTTAATTAATATTTGATATTGAATTAAATAATAATATTAATTAATTAAAAAGTTTAATTAATTATAATTTATTTTGTTTATTAAAATTAATTATGAATTAATTTTAAAATGACAAAATATTACAAGTGAGATTATCCAAGTCAAAGTGGATTTATCCAAGTTGAGTGGATTTATCCAAGTTGTGAAGTGGATTGTGAATCACCAACAACATGCATATAAACTCATCAATTTTGGAACACTTGGTTGAAGACTATTTCATCCAATTTGATGTGTCATGCTAAGCAAAGAGTTTGTTGCATGTGAATTGCCTATAAATTGGATGAAGTTCAAATGGTTTGAGGTTGATAAATTTTTCAAAGAGTTTGAATATTTGGATGAGCATGAAGAGTTCATGTTACTTGAGAAATTAGAAAGCTAAGTGTTAGATATTTCTCACAAAATCCTCATAACTTTCATCTTCCCATCTTCTTCTTCCAAACTTTTTCTTTCATAAAGAAGTCCCACCACTCCGTTGCTCGGCCCGAGGATAGTGGGACTACCGGAGGTGGTTCTCGGAGAGTTCGAGAAAAACTTTGAAGGGTTCGTGAAGAGATTCAAGTATCATAATAAAAGTCCTTAGAACTACAAGAGGTATGTACACTACTAGAAAAATGGGAATAGATCACATGTGGGGCATCCAAAAATTAATGAAGGGAAGAAAAAAAATGTCATCTTCTGTTTGGGGCGCGTTTTTTGCGGAAAAAAATGGAATTTTTCAGATTTCTGAAACTTAATGACAGTTTTCTAATGTCGTCAATCGATGACAGTTTTAAAATGTCTTAAATCGTTTACATTTATTAACTATCATTAATTTGTTTATGTCTTTTTACTTAAACTTTTTTTTAGAAACTAAAAAATATTTATAAAAGAATTAGAATTAATTTACAACTAAATATTAATTAATTAACAAATAAAATAAAAGGAGGAAAAATGTAAAAAAAAAAAGTGAAAAAAAAAATGGAAATCAAAATTTTGAAAGCAAACACTCAAAATTTATAATTTTTAAAAAAATATTATATATATATATATATATATATATATATATATATGAATCTCTAAATTAAGAACACGTTCTCTCTGAAATCGTCTTTCCTCCGTAGATCTCACCCCCTCCCCTCCGTCGATCTCGCGTCTCTCCCCTATACGAAATGTTGTTGTTGGAATATATTGAATCGAGGAAAGTGAATTTAGTTTTCAAAACATGCATTAATTACGCTAAAAGAAAATTTTAAAATGCTGAATTGATAATTTAACAAACGTATTCAATTTGAGACATCATGATTAACAATTAGCACATGGCAGATCATTGATTAACAAATAAGTTAGCCAAAACCAATCAAGCACACAGAATGTTTACTCGGGATACCGAATTAAACATACCCAAACAATTAATCAAGGGGTTCAATTCTAATTAAACTTGACAATTGATCAATTGAGGGCGAATTTGATGGATTTTTTTTTTTTTTTTTATCTTAATTCGAACTTTGATTATTTTTTTATTGAACCTCTAACTTGCGTCATCAATTTGAGTGCAAGCAATCCCTAGTATAAAACCGAGTCAATTGTTTCTTACTCTAATCCACGATCATTAAGAGTATTCCATCGTATACCAATTTCCCCTAACAAAAAAATGTCACAATTATTAGAACTCAAATAGCCTAAGAAATTTATTTTCTAAATTGTTATGGTTATGGGGCTTGGTAGTAAGTTTAAGTTGAAATATAATGTGAAATTTGGGCTTAAAATAGGCTAGGGCTAGTCGTTTGACTAAGTCGAACATGGGGAAATGAGTTATTATTAATAATAGTAATATAATAATAATAATTTCGATTTAATATAATAATAATAATAATATTTTTTATTATTTAATATAATATTACTTAAAAAAAAAAAAATGTTAAAAAAGGGGCGCAGGTCTTCTGAAGACCCACGCCGCCTCCCTCTCCCTTCACCTCTCAGTCTCCCTCTCTCTTCCAGCTGCCTCCTCCTCTTTCAGCTCCGACCAACCCATATTTTCTTTCTCCTCCGCTCTCTCCCATCGACGATACCCATCCACGACGACCCAGCGACGGCGTCACGAGTAGCGGCGGCGTTTCTCCGGCGTTTCTCTGGTGTTTCCAGCGGCGTTTGGGCAACGACAATCGCGCGGCTTCGTCTCCAACGGCGGTACGATGTGAGCGGCCACGGGTAAGTTTTCGTCCCACGATTTCTTGTCTTGTCTATCTGAAAAAAAAATCGATTTTTGACTACAACCCCTTTCGATTTCGATTTCGATTATTTCAAATGCATTCTATATCTCCAATTATGAAATAATGTGAAAATGCGAGAGTTGCTTACAGGTTGTATTTTTAGGGCATATCCCTTCCACCTGGTGTTAACGTTGCAAAATTATTAGCCACATTGTGGCGATAATTTATTGTCTTTGTTAATAAATAGAACAAGCAGAACTTTGGCGATCTACTTCAAGATTGGAGATTGCATACATGGAGATTGCAGCTCTAGGCTTAACACCAAGCCCAACATCAGCTGTACACTTCTCCTCCCTAACATGTATCAACGACCAGACATGATCTTCGCAAGGTTCAAGATCATTTAGAGGTATGTACTCTCCCTTCTCTTTGATTTACGTCTATTACATGGATTTTGAAACCTCTTTTTGCATCTGGAAAGCAAGACTTTTATGAAGATTTGTTCGAGGAGCTGAGAAACTATGGAGATCTCGAAAGCTTAAATATTAGTGACAGAAAAATTAAGTCATCAAAGCGTACAAAACTTACTGTCATCCATTTTGATTCGATGACAAACATTACATGTCGTCAATTGTGTTTAAATGACAAAATATGATATGAGTGGTCATTCAGTGACAATGTTTAGGTGTCATAAAATAAGGTCTCATGACTGAAAATAATTGTCATTAACCGTATTATGAAGACAGAAGAAAACTGTCACCAAACCAAGATTGACGACAGTTTTCGATTTTGTCATCTATAGAGTAAAGAAGGCAGAGGCTATAACGACTGAAAAAAATTGTCATCTAAAGTCCTGATGACAGTTTTTATTTGTCATCATAGCCCCGATTTCTACTAGTGTGTTCTAATTCCTTTTATTTCAAAGCTTTGAGCATGTTTCTAGTTTAGCTAAATCGATGAAATTAGAGTGTCAATGATCCGACTCGCTTTCGCTGCGCTACATGCGCTCCATCAATTGGTATCAGAGCATTTTTTGGTCACTCAATTTGCATCAATTTGAGCTCGGTGGGTATTTGTTTTAGAAATTATTTTTTTCTGGGCGTCTAAACTGTTTTTCCGGTTTTGGCATATTTTTTTGAGCTTTTATTTGTACTTCGTTTTGTAAATGCCCGAGCGTGTATGGGCTTTAATGTGTGCAGAAGAGTCTGTAAAAAATTCGGAGTCATTAGAGTCCATATAGGCTTTCAATTCGAAGACAGAAGCTCGGGTGTCGGAAAAAACAGCTTGCTTTTTTTTTTTTTGCAAAATTCCAGCACAAAACCGGTTCAGCGCAAGGTGGAAGAAACGGTCCGGTTCGGTCCTCGGGCGGTCCGGTTCACTGAAAGTCAGACCGGTTCCTTGTTCTTCACCCTCTAGAGGTCCGGATCAGCGTTCGTTTGGTCCGGTTCGGGTCGTTATTGGTTCGGTTCCGGGCTATTGAAGTCGGGACAACTGTTTTGGACCGGTTCAGCTTATTTGAAGCTTGTAGTTGCTGCTTTTTTTTTTTTGCCGGTTCAAGCATTTTTAAGCTGGTTCGTGGCGGTTCAAAGGGTTCGGAAGCGTCTCAACCTAGTTTATAAATTATTCTTGTAATAATTTAGTTGCTTGCTTGTCCGTGATGCCAAAACCGGTCCACTTTAGTGTGTTTAACTAATTATGCATTGTGAATGTATGTTTTAATTAAAGTCTCTTGTATGTGCATAAAGTATGCCATATAGATTTCAAATCCCACCATAGGAAGCATGTTGCATGCATTGAAAGTATAATATAAGTGTTATGTTGTATAGTATGCATGCTTAATTCATGAGAATTAATATAAGTGTTATATTAATTTATGAATTGGATGTTGTTTGTTTAAAAGTGTAAATTATATAAGTGTTATATTAATTGTGAAATTAAACATACAACATAGTTGCCTTAGTTAAATATAATTTTTATATTCTTGCTTGGGAAGCATGTTATAAAATGAATGTAATTGTTATATTCTAGCTTAGGATGTAGAATGTCTTTGTTTTATAAAGCGTTGTAAAATGAGATAGATATTTAAATTCTATAACAAAGATAAATGCATGCTCACTAAGGGTTAAAGCATTCCAATGCGATTAGGAATTTAGTATCGATTCGTTTTAATAGTTAAAATATGTCGATATCTTGTAAAGCTAAGGTTACGAGAGAACTTACCTGGTGAGATCCTGTACTAAGGTTGGAGGTATTTAAGATGATGGTTTACGGAACACCTCCTACCTGGGGATCGATCCGGTACTTGAGTTAATTTAACCCGGCTTTATGAGCATGCACGTGAGAGGTGTAAGGTTATAAAGCGTTTATCACCTAGACATCTTAGGTAAAAGTATGTTCTACCTAGACTTAGGTTTTATTGTCTTAGTCGGATAATGCCTAAGTAAAAGTATACCCAAACCATTCTAAAATACTTAGTAGTGGTGTTGAGAAGGTATATATGATATATCAATCTCCTCCTACGTTCTCCGCGAAGTTCACACCGTGAGATTCATGCTCGGCCTCGTGATGTCAATAGGGCATCCCCATTCGGATGGTGTTTGCATAAATCAAGAGCAAGGTGAATGGAGAAAGTATTTATAGTAAGTGGGAGAAGGAAGTATGCCAATACATCCCACGGTCTCCTCCATTAGGTTGAACCGTGAGATTCCCATGTTCCGCCTGCTGGTTGCCCATAGTAGCACCGTCCATTCGGAGGGTTGTTTCATGGGAGTCTGAACAACTCAATATCCAGAAATGGATAGGGTCTCTTAGGTCCATTCCCAACCCTGACATTTCCATTCGGTTTCACTGTTGGGGCCGACCTCTGAGTTCTGAAAATGGCGGGTCACACTTACAAAGGAGTACTAAGTTGTTAGTAGATTCTTGACCGAAGTAGCGATAACTAAGGTGCTATAGGAATATGAGTTATTCTGGTATTAGCATTTAGTCAAGAATGTCTTGGTTCAGTGAAGAAGTGATTGACTGCCCCTCGGTAGCGGTTGCTCTGACTCACTGAAGTATCGTTGCAAATTAATAATGATTTTTTGGGTACATTATTACTTTTGCTAAAATCTTGTTTGGATGTATGAAATGGGTTAAAATCAATTCACTGATAGAATTTATTCTTTTTCTGCATGTCTAGCTCGTTTATCCAATTACTAGCTTATGATAAACTAAACGGCGATAACTACACGACTTGGAAATCGAACTTGAATACGATTCTTGTTATCGATGATCTTAGGTTTGTCTTAACAGAGGAATGTCCTTCTCCTCCTAGCTCGTCTGCAACTCGAACTGTTCGAGATGCATTTGACAGGTGGACTAGGGTTAATGATAAAGCCTGAGTCTACATCTTGGCCAGCACATCCTATGTGTTAGCTAAGAAGCATGAGGTAATGGTCTCCGCTAAGGAGATCATGGATTCATTACAGACGACGTTTGACAACCGTCCTCATTGGTCTATCATGATACCCTCATGGCGAGGAAAGCTGAGAAGAAACAACTAAGTAAATATGATTTACTCGTTGTTGAAACATGTTTAGTGGAACATGATAGTTCTACCTGGATACTGGATTCAGGAGCCACTAACCATGTTTGTTCTTCTTTCCAGGAAACTAGTTCCTGGCAGCTGCTTGCTGAAGGTGAGATAACTCTCAGGGTTGGAACAGGAGAGGTAGTCTCAGCCAAGGCAGTGGGAGCTGTCAAGTTGTTATATAGAGATAGTTTCATTTTACTTGAAAATGTACTGTTGTTCCTAGCTTTAAAAGGAACCTTGTATCAATCTCTTGTTTACTTGAAAATTTGTATAAAGTATCTTTTGAATTTAATGAAGCGTTCATTACCAAAAGAGGTGTACATATATGTTCTGCGAAACTTGAAAACAACTTGTATGTGTTAAGACCAACAGAGGCAAAAGCTATTTTGAACACCGAGATGTTTAAAACAGCTGAGACGCAAACTAAAAGGCAGAAACTTTCTCCAAGTACCTATCTTTGGCACTTGAGACTAGGCCACATTAATCTCAATAGGATTGGGAGATTGGTTAAGAGTGGTCTCCTAAATCGGTTAGAGGACAACTCTTTACCACCATGTGAGTCTTGTCTTGAGGGCAAGATGACCAAACGATCTTTTTCTGAAAAAGGTCATAGGTCCAAAGAAACTCTAGAGCTTGTACATTCAGACCTTTGTGGTCCGATGAATGTTAAAGCACGGGGAGGGTATGAATATTTCATCAGCTTCATTGATGATTATTCTAGGTACGACTATCTTTACCTAATGCATCATAAGTCCGAAGCTCTTGAAAAGTTCAATGAGTATAAGGCAGAGGTTGAAAACACATTAGGTAAAACGATTAAAACACTCTGATCAGATTGAGGTGGAGAGTATATGGATTTGAGATTCCAAGACTATATGATAGAACATGGAATAGTATCCCAATTCTCAGCACCCGGAACACCGCAGCAGAATGGTGTGTCCGAAAGGAGAAATAGAACCCTGTTAGACATGGTTCGATCTATGATGAGCTATGCTCAACTGCCTAGTTCGTTTTGGGGATATGCAGTAGAGGCTGTTGTATATATTTTGAACATGGTTCCCTCTAAGAGTGTTTCATAAACACCATATGAGTTATGGAGAGGGCGTAAAGGTAGTTTACGTCACTTCAGGATTTGGGGGTGTCCGACACACGTGCAAGTGACCAATCCAAAGAAATTGGAACTTCGTTCAAAATTATGCCTATTTATAGGCTACCCCAAGAAAACGAAAGGTGGTCTATTTTACGATCCTCAACAGGACAAGGTGCTTGTATCGACAAACACCACGTTCTTAGAGGAAGACTAGATGAGAGATCATCAACCTTCGAGCAAAATTGTTTTGACCAAACTTTCCAGGAAAGCTACAGATGGGTTAATAAGAGTTGTTGATCAGGCTGGTCCTTCTCAAGAGTTGAGAATACCTCGACGTAGTGGGAGATATGTGAGACAACCCGACCGCTACATGGGTTTAACGGAAACCCAGGTCGCCATACCTAATGACGACGTTGAGGATCCATTGACCTTTAAACAGGCAATGAATGACATAGACAGAGACCAATGGCTTAATGATAGCTCACAAAATGAGCTATCTTTAGGCTTTATTTTGTGCTAGTCTAAAGACTTACACAGTTAATTTCATGTTTATATTTGATTATTTTATAGATATCGAGCATTTGAAGCAAATCGGAGCTTTTAGAAGATATATGATGAAAAATAAGTTATTATGATGCAAATATGAGGTCTCAGTTGAAGAGAATGAAGAAAACAAGCCAAGAACCCGAGGGGAGATTAAAATAATATGTAAAACTAACACGCTGCTAGATCTCGAACTCAAGACTGAGCGCTACATCAGGAATTTTCGGCTTCACCTACACCAACACGCCAATACACATATTATGTGATTAAAGCCCAACATGGTTTTACTTATATATTATCCCAATTCATTTTGCAGCCTCCGCCCCTGCATCAACCCTAATGCACCAGCACCCCATCTGATCTGAACCCATCAGAATTGCCATATTTGATTTATGCACGATTTTTGCCCTATTTTATATTATAAATACATCTTTTTGAAGAGTGTAAGAGGAGCCAATTTGGAGAGTTATTCCCAATTTCGAAAATACATAATTTTAAGAGTTAGAAGAGATTTCTGGGAGCAAAAAGAAGGCAATTACATGCTCGGGATCGTGGCGATTGCAGCGGGAACGTGGAATCGACACTAGTTTTATTTCTTCTTCCCTTTTAATTTGTAGTTTCCTTATGGGTTTAATTTTGAGTTTATATTTTGTAACGTTGAACATGATTAGCTAAACTCATTTATCTTGGGGATTGATGTAGCCTTTTAGTTTTGATGTTTTAATTAATTGAATGTTTAGATTGATTGCTTATTGTGCATTCATGCTTTTACTTTCTTAATGCTTATAATCTTTTGGCCAAAGGTTGTATGTTTTCATGTTTAAAATTATGCTTGAGAGAGAATAATTTAGACTAGATCTTAATTGCATGACTAAGAGTAGTTCTAACATGGGAATGATTAGGCTCTCTTATAAGTTGTTTTAAAGAAGAGTTTTTAATGCCTTGCATGTCTTTAAAAACTAGATTGAACAATTAGTTTTATTACATTGCATGAGACCAATTGCGCTCGTAAGAGTCAATTGTTATTTTTGTTCTTCTAGACTTATGGAAATTTGCATGAATAATCTAGGCATTTGATTGATTGAAGCGTCAAGGCGAAATCAACTCCCTAAGATATCTTTCTCCTTGTTGTTCTCCATCTTTTATTTTATGTTTTTATTTTGTTTTAATCCTATCTTTTATCACTTTCTTTCTCTAAATAAAATTGGGTGATTGTATTCGCGGTACTTAAGTGAACTAGAAAACCAATCCTGAGGACGATACTCGTATTTACATACACTTTATTACTTGACCCGTACACTTGCGGTTTTGCACTACATTAAAAGTGCGCAACACTTAATAAGCCATGGACCTCGAAATGGAGTCGATGTACTTCAATTCGGTCTGGGATATTGTAGAGCAACTTGATGGTGAAAGACCTATCGGTTGCAAGTGGATCTACAAGAGGAAACGAGACGAAGCCGGTAAGGTGCAAACCTTTAAGGCTCGACTTGTGGCAAAGGGTTATTCCCAGAGGGAAGGGGTGGACTACGAAGAAACCTTATCCCCTGTTGCCATGTTAAAATCGATTAGAATACTCTTGTCCATTGCCACGTTTTATGATTATGAAATTTGGCAAATGGATGTCAAGACAACCTTTCTGAATGGCAATCTTGAAGAGAGTATCTATATGGCTCAACCAGAGGGGTTCATTGTTTAGGGTCAAGAGCAAAAGGTTTGCAAGCTTAATCGATCCATTTATGGGTTGAAGCAAGCGTCTAGATCCTGGAATATAAGGTTTGATACTGCGATCAAATCTTGTGGCTTTTAACAGAATGTTGACGAACCCTGTGTTTACAAGAAAATAGTAAATTCTGTTGTAGCTTTCTTAGTCTTATATGTAGATGATATCCTACTCATTGGGAATGATGTAGGGTTCCTGACTGACGTTAAGCAATGGCTAGCGACCCAATTTCAAATGAAAGATTTGGGAGAGGCTCAGTTTGTTCTAGGGATTCAAATCATAAGGAATTTTAAGAACAAAACGCTAGCGTTGTCTCAAGCATCTTATATCGACAAGGTGTTGATACGATATTCGATGCAGAATTACAAGAAGGGTTCTTTACCTTTCAGGCATGGAATTCAATTGTCAAAGGAAGAGTGTCCTAAGACACCTCAAGAAATTGAGGATATGAGACGAATTTCCTATTTATCAGCAGTCGGTAGTCTGATGTATGCCATGTTATGTACACTACCCGACATATGCTATGCAGTGGGAATTGTCAGTAGGTATCAGTCTTATCCTAGATATGATCATTGGACTGTCGTTAAACACGTCCTCAAGTATCTTCGGAGAACGAGGGACTATGTGCTCGTGTATGGCGCGAATGATTTGATCCTTACAGGATACACTGACTCTGATTTTCAAACCGATAAGGATTCGAGGAAATCCACATCGGGATCAGTGTTCACTCTTAACGGAGGGGCAATAGTATGGAGGAGTATAAAGCAAGGTTGTATTGCTGACTCCACCATGGAAGCTGAGTATGTCGCGGCTTGCGAAAGAGACTGTATCGCTTAGGAAGTTCTTGACGAATTTGGAAGTTGTTCCAAATATGAATTTGCCTATCACACTTTATTGTGATAATACTGGTGCTGTGGCAAATTCCAGAGAACCAAGAAGCCATAAGCGTGGAAAGCACATTGAGCGGAAATATGATCTCATCAGGGAGATAGTGCATCGAGGAGACGTGATCGTCATGCAGATCGCCTCGGAGCACAATATTGTTGATCCATTTACAAAGTCCCTCACGGCTAAAGTGTTCGAGGGGCACCTAGTGAGTCTAGGACTACGAGTTGTACAGTAGGACAGTGGGAGAAAAGCCATGGAAATGTTTGATATTCCAGTTTTTCTCATCCAACATGTAATACTCCACTGACGTTTTAGTCCAAGTGGGAGTTTGTTGGGTTTTATGTCCTAAAACTCGTGGTTTGTAAACTGAATGTATATTCTATTTTGCAATAAAGTTGTTATTCAGTTTTATTCAGTAAAGTTGTTATTGAATAAAGTGAATTGTTTTTACTTTTAACCTAACTCCGATAAACAAAGAACCCATGGCTATAGGTTGTATACTTGAACTTCATGTGTTATGATAGTGGATCAAGTTCAAGTAATAGCCAGAACGGTCTATAGTATAGGGATAAGGCTGGGTACCTTATCCTGGGGACACTATTGGACGCGGCCCACTTTGTATAGTACAAACGATGTGATCTGAAATCGTTCATGTGGAGACATGTGAGTGGGGGCGTCCTATGCAATGAGTTTGCATAAGACTGAACCGCGAAATAAAGTCATTCTTTCTTTACAACTCCGTTTACTGTAAAGACCGACTTTTTCATATGATGACCTTGATAACTCGATCTGAATCCTAAGCACGCTATGAACTCATGTTTATTCGGGCTTATCCTTTGACTTGTATGGGTGAGAGTGGCCTGAGATCGCCGACTCAATAAGCCTACCATCTTGTTGATAAGACCGGGTAGGTAGCTGGGAACATAGTCCTGCGAGATGGAATTCACTCCTACCCGCCTTTAGGGATTAGTAGAGAGCTTGTTCCCTTAAGTGCTGACTCCGGGTCTTGAACTAGGGATCCCACCCTCTCATTGGCCCGAGAGGGATTTGGTATAGTGATGAGATCACTTACCAATTGGTTTGGTGGTTGGACCACAAACAAATAGTTCATTAGAGGATCAGTGAGACTTAAGGAACAAGATGTAATTACGGGGGTAAAACGGTTATTTTGACCCAACTGTAATTACGAACGACCTGTGAAGGATCGACTTACTGATGATGGTTATATCAAGTGGACAAAAATATATCTACGGTGATGAGAGTGCAACCCTTGGACTTTAGTGGAGTCTCTAGAGGTTAACGAATGTTGGTTAGCTTGGTTAAAGAGTTTGGCCGGTTAATCTCGTATCGTTGGAGCTCATGATCTGTAGGTCCTTTAGGTTCTCCTGGCTAGCTCGGATTAAGCGGTGTAACAATATGAGAGAAAAAGAATTTGAATTTATTCAAATTCGATTTTGGAAGAATGATGGACATATTTAAATATGATTTAAATATGGGATAGGTCTAAAACATGAATAGGGATTCATGTTTGATGATTCGGTTTAAAAAACTGAGATTAGTCTTATTATTTAATTAATATTTGATATTGAATTAAATAATAATATTAATTAATTAAAAAGTTTAATTAATTATAATTTATTTTGTTTATTAAAATTAATTATGAATTAATTTTAAAATGACAAAATATTACAAGTGGGATTATCCAAGTCAAAGTGGATTTATCCAAGTTGAGTGGATTTATCCAAGTTGTGAAGTGGATTGTGAATCACCAAAAACATGCATATAAACTCATCAATTTTGGAACACTTGGTTTAAGACTAATCCATCCAATTTGAGGTGTCATGCTAAGCAAAGAGTTTGTTGCATGTGAATTGCCTATAAATTGGATGAAGTTCAAATGGTTTGAGGTTGATGAATTTTTCAAAGAGTTTGAATATTTGGATGAGCATGAAGAGTTCATGTTACTTGAGAAATTAGAAAGCTAAGTGTTAGATATTTCTCACAAAATCCTCATCACTTTCATCTTCTCATCTTCTTCTTCCAAACTTTTTCTTTCATAAAGGAGTCCCACCACTCCGTTGCTCGGCCCGAGGATAGCGGAACTACCGGAGGTGGTTCTCGGAGAGTTCGAGAAAAGTTTTGAAGGGTTCGTGAAGAGATTCAAGTATCGGAATAGAAGTCCTTAGAACTACAAGAGGTATGTGTTCTAATTCCTTTTATTTCAAAGTTTTGAGCATGTTTCTAGTTTAGCTAAATTGATGAAATTAGAGTGCCAATGATCCGACTCGCTTCCGCTGCGCTACATGCGCTCCATCAATTTGGTGTATTAGTTGTACAACTGATTTACCTTCTATTCGGTGTATCAGTGACACTTGATATACCTTATATTTAATGTATTTGTTGTACAACTTATTTACCTTATATTTTGCGTATCAGTTGTACAACTTATTTACCTTATATTTGATATATCAATTGTACAACTGATAAACCCTAGATTTGGTGCATTAGTTATACAACTGATTCACCTTGTATGTGTTGTATAAATTAAGTAGAAAGTTAGGTAGTTTATCATCCAAATAATCAAGAGCTACTGATGGATATCATGTTGTAATCTAAATTATCCAGATGATGTAATAAGTGCAAAAGGGAAACAATACAGAAAAACAAACAGTAATCGGACTTCACCTTCATTCAATTTCTAGACAAATAATAAATTAAAACAAGAGTGATACACCAAAAAAAAAGGTGAAAAACAAACAGTAATCAAGTTTCACTTTCGTTTAAAACAATAGTGAATCTAAAGTACAGGTAATTTCAAAGAATTATTACCTTGTATTTTGTGAGTAGAACACAACAACAAGAGTGAATCAATCGACGTTGAAGGGAGAGAAAAATCACAATGATAAGAGAAATCGTAAAGGTTTCAAAAAGTTACTTCTAGGTGTAACGCATGATTATACAAGTTGATTACTTTGAGGGAGAGGGTATTTTCGACATTTCCATTATAAACGGACTTCAAATTTTTCATTTGGGTTGAGCTTAAATATTTTGAATGTAAAAAGAAATGAAAAAGTATATCTGTGTATCAGCAGAGGTGTATCCACATGTCATCATTTAGGTGAGTGATTAACTTGTGATTACTTTAAAGTGTTAGGGAGGGTATTTTCGACTTTTCAACTTTTAGGTTAACGATTAACACCCGATTACCCTGATGTTCGCTATATATGCAAAGACTAAACATAGTTGCTGCAAATGCAATTAGCCTAATTGTTTTTGTTATTTTTGCAATTGCCCCTTTAATATATTAGACAATCTTTATTATCGACCCTAAAGTCAGGAAAATAAAATAGCTTAATTGGGTAGGATGGATGGGTATATTGATATAACATCACAATAATATTAATATATAATATAGTAGAATTTTTTTTTTTAAATAAAATTATAATATATTACATTAATAATCTTTTTATACTAAAAATATTAATAATATATTTCTTTTTTATTTTAAGAATATACTATTGATATTGATATTAATCACAATTTCTATTGAAAAAAATATTAATAACAATTTGATTACAATTTCAATAAATAAATAAAAAATTGAAGATAATTTCAATAATTATATCTAATGGTTGGAAAAAAAAAATTGAAATAAAAAACCTGCTTTTCAAAATCTTCTTTTTTTAGTTTTTAAAATTTGTTAATGAATGTAAAAACGTTTTTAAAAATTTAACAACCAAAAACTCAATTCGTTACCAAACATACCTGTTTTCTAAAAAAAAAAAAATTACGTATTGAATGGGTTATCAAACTCCTCTTAGTTTTCTGTTTATTCAAATCTTTTCTATTATACTTTTATGCTTAATACTCCTCTTAGTTTTCTGTTTATTCAAATCTTTTCTATTATACTTTTATGCTTAATATTTGTATATTTTTCTTTACTAATATCGTGTATGATTTTGCACGTGAATTAACAGAGAAAATAGTTTCAAATTATATTTGATTCTTATCACTTTATAGTCTCTAGATTCAAATTGTTTTTCTCTAAATACGAAACCCCTTCATCTCCCAACACACGTCCCAACCCACCAACCAACTTCAAATTTCTTTTTCTTTTCTTTTCTTACTTTTCTTTTATTTTTTCTTCTTGCTCAAAATCGAGTCTTTACCATGTCAGATTTTTTTTTTTTAATGATGTATTTGTAAATGTATCTAGATTAATATTAACGATTTTCTCAATGAAGAACGAACTCCTAATGTTTTAAGGAAAATGTCAAAACTTTTAGTTTCGAGGAAGTTTGGTGATTATATTCATTGGTGTATCGTTAATTCAGCTTAGAAGTAGTAATCTCCACCACTAACATTACAATTTGCAACCCACATTATTCTCAATCCTATTTTGATCTCTTCATCTATTTCATTATTTAAATCACATGCTGCAACACATACAAACACAAACACAAGAAGAAAGAGAGTGGCTTTTCCAAATAAAAAGCCAAACAAACAAAGAAAGCCACTCTCGGGTGTCGATTTTCTTCGGTTTGGTCGAATTTTCGAAAGGGGCGGTGCGGAAAACTGGTGTGTGCGAGGCAATATATTATAGCAAGTCATGACAAACTTTTCAGGAACCACACAGAAGTGCATGGCTTGTACCAAGACGGTTTATCTTGTTGATACGCTTACAGCTGATAATAGAGTCTTCCATAAGGCTTGCTTTCGATGCTATCATTGTAAAGGCACTCTCAAGGTGATTCATTTAATATTTCTCTTTCAAAAATTATTTATTTTTTGTTTTGTTATATGTATTGTATCGAAAGCAATTTTGAGCTCGTAGGAGTTTCATGAGCATGTAACTTTGATGTCACGAAAGTAATATATCTGATAACTAAAAATCTTTGGTTTCGATACCATGTTATATATCAGATAACTAAGGATCTCGAATTTTCATACCATGTTAAAATGTTAAATCATCACTAAAAATGACAATTTGGGTGTGGGTCGGGATGGAAATATATTTCTCGGATGTTGATCTCATGACGTTCGATAATCTTTTATTCTAATACAAGTTAAAAAATTGACAAGGGTAAATGAAATCGTCTAAAGTATTTTCAACTAAAACAATTAAAGTTCTACTAAAAGAAACAATAATTTTGAAAATAATAAATTTCTGTGTATTTTGATTTTGCAGCTTAGCAACTATTGTTCCTTTGATGGAGTACTGTATTGCAGACCTCACTATGATCAACTCTTCAAGAGAACTGGCAGCCTTGACAAGAGCTTTGAAGGCATTTTAATTTTCTTCTTATTTATAAATCAAACATCTATAAGTTTTCCTATTTTCAAAATCACACACTTAAATTTTACAAATAGTACTATTTACAAAATTAGAGCATTTTTATATTTTCACAATTTGCAATTCTTCATTAAAAAATATTTTAACTTTGTAGATTGTTGTGTTAGTTCTAAAATTTAAATTGCTCTTCTTCAGGAACTCCAAAATTAGTGAAACCAGAAAAGCCCACCGAAAATGTGGTAATATTCTTTGTACTAAGTATAAGAAGAAACTAAAATATAATAGTGCTTTTGGATCCCCAAGAACGAAATTATTATCAAATCGGGACAAATATTCAACAACTAATGAATTGGATTGGGTTGCAATGTAACAGAATGCAAAGTCAGTCTCCAACATGTTTGCTGGCACTAGAGAAAAGTGTTCAGACTGTACCAAGACTGTTTATCCCATTGAAAAGGTACAATTAACTTAAATATTGTCGTCAACCTAAACATAACTCAACTGGTTAAGGTATATATATACTCACGATTTATGAATTAATCATTTTTGGATTCTTGGAAATCTTCGGTAGGTAACGGTGAACGGGACCGCGTACCACAAAAGTTGCTTCAAATGTAGTCATGGAGGATGCACAATAAGCCCATCAAATTACATAGCACATGAGGGAAAGCTATACTGCAAACATCATCACATTCAACTATTCATGGAGAAGGGAAATTACAGCCAGCTTGAAACTGAGAGCCAAAGAAACACTCCAGTGGCAATGCAACTATCTTTTCCAATGGAAATTGCAGCTGAATCATAGTCTTTATTATTGGAACAAATTCTTTCATAAATGATTCTTCTGCTTCCTTGTTAATTTGTTGGTAATTGTTTTCCCATTTCTTAAAAGTGCTTTCTGTATTCTCTCTGCAGAAGCCAGTTTGTTGATGTTTTCACCATATTTTAAGTTGTAAACATTTCAACAAACTTGACTGTTGGTACTATATATTTGATTTGAGATTTGATCTAAAAAGTTTATTGGGTAAAGTTAAGTGTATCCATATAAATTTTTATCAGGCCTAAATATTATAATTTCATCATTAATCAAGTTGTATTAAGGCTAAATACACAAGAAGTTTCCTAATCTTGTAGTCAATTCTCAATTTGTTCTTCAATCTTTTCAATTTCATAAGTTTGCCTTTAATGTATTAAAAATTCTCAAATTAAGCCTTTCCATAATAAAAATCTGTTTAAAATCAACAAAAAGTTCGTATCATTAAATATTTTTTTTTTGGTTGCAATGGTAATATATTCCGTAAAGCAAGTGAGGGAGGACCCCACAGTCTGGAGCTGAGCCACTCAAAAACACGGAACAAAGAAAAAGAAAACACCTCAAGGAACGAAGAAAACACCTCAAGAAAACAAGTTCCAAGGAGGAACACTAATAGAGTAGGGGCCAACATTGCCTCATAAAGTCATATCGGCAAAACACCAATAAGAACAAAGGAGGAGAACGTGGAATAGCCCTATAAACACGGGAGTTTCGCTCTCTCTAGATATATTCTTGCATGGTCTGTAAAGTTTATTTGAATTTGTGGCATGGGGCGGAGTAACCATCATGTTTGAAGGCTTTGGTGGGAGGAATGTCACGATCGCAAAAGCCTTGTCCATACCTTCCTACTAATCGGGCACTCAAAGAAAAGATGATCACTCGTCCTCAATGCATTTGAACACAACACACAGACTAAGGGATCTTAGACATGAAGTCGGACCTTAGTATATAAACGATCTCGCCAACCACGTAATAAAAGAGTGTCGGAGAATATTTCACCCCAAAGCACAATAAACTTGTCCAACTCACACGAGGCCGCAAAACCTCTCAAGCACTAGCCACTGAGAAGTTATCAGACCTACGAGGGTCCTAAATAATGAGATTAGGTTGATTTAGGGGGGAACTACTGCCTGAACCAAAGAAAACAACTTCTTTGTCTCCCAAGTCACGCAAGGCCAAGGCTAGGACCCATCAGGAAGGAGAAAATTTGACACAAGGGCACACTTCGAGCTTCCCACAACACCAGCCAACCCGTCATCAAATTGTTGACCAATGAGGCCATAGGGTAGCTAGGAGTCCACCCAAGAATGAAAATGTCAACCATTCCCATGGCTATATATCTGGACAAGCGGACGAAACTGCTCCTAGAGTCAGAAGATAGCCCGAGTACACCACGAAGCTAGCTAGACGACACTCGAACATATCATAGAGAACGACCTTGAAATACATAAACATTGACCCAAGCAACTCACAAGGAACCATAAAGCGTAAAAAGAAGTCAAAGAAGATTTATAACAGTTGCCACATTCCAAGACCAAACATAACGAATGCCCAATCCCCTCTCGCTTCTCGGCAAACAAACATCCTCCCAAGCCAACTTTGCACTACCTTTACCGGTAGAGATCCCTCGCCACAAATAAGACCGGAGAATACAATTAACCTCATTCGCTACACGAGCAGGCAGCACAAACAAACTCGCCCAATAAACTTGAAAGCTCTACAAAATAGACCGGAACACGCTTAGTGATTTTCTCCAAGAGTGGCTTATAGTGTGCATAAGATAATTGACTCGAAATGAGAAGAAGGCCCAAATACTAGACCGACAGAGAACCGGGAGAAAAACCCATCAAATTGGTCAAGCATGCTGCCGTGGGAAGGGAGACCCCAACACAGAACATAAAGTTCTTCGCAGAATTAAAACAAAGCCTAAACAGTTGTTGCGTGATTTATTGCTTACCGCAAGTGTATAGATCAATTTTTAATATAGTGATTTAAGTATAAAGTATCGTCCACATAATTGATTCTTTTAGATCAATTGAGTGGGGTATATACTAACAAAATTTTCTATTTAAACTAACATATGATGCTTTGAAGTTGAGTAAAAAAATAAAAAAAAATAAAAATAATGAGAAACAACCTAGAGAATTGATTTCATGGATTTGATTCATGTGTAATTCATCTTACCGCCCAAGAATTGACATGCATAAAATTATAAGCCAATATGAGTATAACTATAATTTACTCGGTAAAACTCAATTAATTCTTTTATTTTTATAAAACTAACATGTATGTCTAGTTTTTAATAAAAAAAAAAAAAAAAAAAAAAAAAAACAAGGCATTGCAGAAGTTCTATTAACCACCACTAAAATAATTTTTTACTTTCATGCAAGAATTTATAAGTAGTCATGCATTTGAGTTCCACCCTAAGCTCTACTTTTCCAAACAACAGGCAACAATTTATACTTTGTAAAATCATTAATCAAACAAATACATGAATAAATGTTGCACTATGAAGAAGGATTCAGATTAATCGAACACCAAAACTAAAACGATTACATTAATCCTTTATGTATAGAGTCTAGCGTTTAGAATCCATATACAAAAAACGATAAAAACAAAAATAAAGGAAGAAAAACTCTTGTAGCGTGTCAAGCCTCATTTTGTTGGGATTAAAAATAGCGAGATATAAATTAATGCGGAATAAACTAGATTATATCTCAACCTCCCACTTCACAGGTTAAAATCCAAAAGCCAATCAGTCACTGTTAAGTCTCTGAAAGTGACTTATTTAGGACCCATTTAGCTTAAGAAGATGTACACATTTAGGTGTTTTTGTTAGCATTTAGCTTAAACCTATGCTTTAATATGAGAATTAGAAGAAGGTAGCTAATATAGGACTTATGTACAATAGGTAGAAAAAGGGTTGAAAACCGAAGAAAAGAATGAAAAAGTTAGCATTGCAAATGAATTGCGGAATAATTGCGAGGACCGCAATTATTCAAGTTAAAACCGTAAGTTGGCTGATCATTTTCTGTTTAGATCCGACTTTTCAGGGATTCGTTCTTTCTCCTCCATCCATTCTGATATATGGCGTTGAAGATTGATGGTTCTCCTTGGCCCAAACGCACCTGCAAACTACTATAAAAGGGGGTCAAAGTCGGAGGTTCAGCAAGCAATTCGAAGTGCAGAAGTCTTCTCGCAGTCCACCATTTCTCTCTAAATTCCTTTGCCGTCTGTTGGAGTGAGGTTCTCAGCTTTTGGAGTCGAAAATCTGATAGGAAGGAGAGAAGATTCTTCTTCTCTCTCGATTGGATTCATCCAAGCACGGCTGAATTCTCATCACCATCATTCGAGGCGACTGCCACGAAGTTTTCAGCTAGCCTTTACTGTTTTCTGCTCTTTTCTTCTCATTTCCATTACTGATCATTGTTGTTCTTAGTTTAGTCATTTCAATTACTGCATTTCGTTGTTGTCTGTCTTGGATTCAGTTCTTTTAAAGCTTTCCTTTGTCATCCAAACACTTAAAGTAATCAAAGTAAGTTTCTGCATTTCACAGTTCTACCTTGTTCTGCTACGAGTTTGGCTTGCTGTTTTACACACATTTCTCTTCTAAGCATGTCTACTTTATCTACCATTTCTGCTCTTTACATATCCATGAGTAACTAAAATCATTTAGGGGCATGCTAATGACAGAACTATAGGCTAAAAAACGTGAGTCAAGTAGGTAGATTAACACTCGAACATTGATTGTATGTAAGCTTCATCCCACGGGCAATTTCGATTGGCCATCCATTTTGTCCAAAGAACTCCTAACCTCTGGAAGGAGTAAGAGTTCAGAGTCATATAATCATGCTAGCCTTTCATGGTAATCAGGAAACGGCCTAGGAATAGGCGTTTCCCTAGTACAAACTGAACACTCCTGTTTTAACAAGATGCTTAAGTCCTTACTTTGAAGTCGAGTAAACTTGAGTCTCTAATGCATGGAATCGGACGATACTTGAGATAGAGTGAGTTTGATGTATAGAGAGTTGATCCAAAGCTTGATAATCGTAATAGAATGCCTATAGGACAGTCATTAGTAGCCCCTAATTCCCCATTTTAATCAGATTCGCTGCCATTTAATTGCGGAAATATTGCGGTCCTCGCAATTCTGCCTTTTTTATCATTCTGTTTAGCTGTTTTCTTCCTCGATTATTAATTCCATCTCTTGTCCTTTAGGTCTAGTTTTAACTTTAATTTGTTTATGTTATATCCCTCTACACATTCAGCAAAAAGTAGTTAATTAAAAACCAATTTTAACCCATCAAATTCATCCCATCTTTCTTAACATTCACACTTCGCGAATAGCTAAAAACAAGTCTCTGTGGAAAAAACGAATTAAATATACTCACTACTTGCTGTAAGACCATGTATGCTTGCATGTTCTAAGTGCTCTCTCTACCCTTTTGCATATTTATCCTTACACATTGAGCACGCAACAAGTTTTTGGCGCCGCTGCCGGGGACTTATTTTAAGTGAAAACGAAGTTGTTAAGTTTAAGAAACCAAGTTTATCATTGAGTGAAACTAATCTGTTTCATTTCTTTTGCAGGTGCTATTAAGGTAGTTTATGAGTGAGCGTTCACATAGTAATTTAGAGTTCGATCCTGAACCTGAAAGATCACTTCGAGCTAGAAATAAAGCAAAGAAACGCCTCTTTAAACAACCTCCTATACCTCAAATCTTACCTGAAATCAAAGAAATGGGCGATTTAGTTCCAAATCCGGCACCTGCCATTCGCAACCCCATCGAAATAGCGAATGACAAGAATAGTGCCATTCTTTCATATCTAGTACCTATGCCTGGGGAGCTGAACCCCAGCATAATCCGTCCTGAAATCACTGCCCACTCATTCGAGTTAAAGCCAGTGATGTTCCAAATGTTGTCCACTGTGGGACAATTCTTTGGAATAGAAAACGAGGACCCCCACAACCATCTTAGGAACTTCTTAGGAGTTAGTGACACCTTCCTAATCCCTGGAGTTTCCCAAGAGGCCCTTAGGCTATATCTTTTCCCTTACTCTTTGAGGGACAAAGCCAAAACATGGTTGAACTCGTTACCCTCAGGATCTGTCCGCAATTGGACAGATCTAGCAGAAAAATTCCTAGTCAAATACTTCCCACCTGATAGGAATTCTACCTTTCGTGATGACATAGTCAAGTTTAAACAAGCTCCAAGTGAGTCTCTTCACGAAGCTTGGACAAGATTCAAAGACCTTCTCGTTAAATGTCCACACCATGGCATTCCATGGTGTATCCAAATAGAAGTTTTCTTTAAAGGATGTAACCCCAGCACCAGACAAGTCTTAAATTCATCTGCTGGAGGTTCCATGTTGTCCAAGAGTTACAACGAAGCTTATGAGATCTTGGAGAAGATCTCAGCATCTCACTGTAGATGGTCAGACGATCCAGTAGAGCCAACTAGGGCTCAAGACAAGGATGCTCTAAGCGCCATGAGCACCCAAATAAATGCCCTGACCAACTTAGTTAAGCAAATGGCTCAGGCCAATCTCCAAACCAGTGCCAACACCGCCACAGCCATGTCAATGGGCGTACAACCAAATCAAGGCGAGGCACCTATCTGTGGATTCTGTGGGGAAGGGCACCCTTATGAATACTGCCCTGGGAATCCATCCTCAGTCTGCTATGTAGGTAGTCAGCAGCAGCCTAGGAATAACCCCTACTCCAACACCTATAACCCTGGTTGGAGAAACCACCCTAACCTGTCATGGGGTGGCCAACAAAACACTAACCAAAATCCTAACCAACCAAGGCCGAGTGGAACACCTGGTTTCACTCCCCAACATAACCAGTCAATGTACCAAAAACCTTATAACCAACCTGTAGGATCTTCTGTAGAAAACCTACTCAAGGAATATATAGCTAAGAATGATGCTACTCTTCAGAGCCAGCAAGCTACCCTTAGGAGTCTGGAAAACCAAATAGGCCAGTTAGCCAATGAACTTAAAAGTAGGCCCCAAGGTAGACTCCCTGCTGATACCGAGGTACCAAGGAGAGATGGCAAGGAACAAGTTCAAGCAATTGAACTTAGGAGTGGAAGACCATTGGTGAGCATTACAAAAGACACACCAAAGAGAGTAGAGAACACTGAGTCTAGTGCTCCACTGGAGTCTCTGCCAAGCCAAGGTCCACCACCAACTAGCACATCAGGAGCCAGGCTGGAGCCAATCAGTGAGGAGGTAGAAGAAATTCCAAGACCTCCACCTATCTTAAGGCGTCCTGACGTGCCTGCATATGTGCCACCACCTCCATATCCTCGAAGGCTGAAGAAAAAGCAGGAACAGGAAGTTCATTTTAATAAATTCTTAGAAATACTTAAGCAAGTGCATGTGAACATTCCTTTTGTAGAAGTTTTACAGTCTATGCCTTCATATGTAAAGTTTTTGAAGGACATTATTACTAACAAAAGAATAATTGGTGAGTTTGAAACAGTAAACCTCACCGAGGAGTGCAGTGCCATCCTCCAAAACAAGCTGCCCAAGAAGGAGAAGGATCCTGGTTCCTTCACCCTACCTGTAGAACTTGGAGGCAAGCATGTGGGCAGAGCGCTTTGTGACCTGGGCGCCAGCATAAATCTCATGCCCCTATCCCTATTCCGCCAGTTGGGAATGGGAGAAGCACGTCCAACTACTGTCACTTTACAACTAGCAGACAGATCCATCGCATATCCAGAAGGTAAGATTGAGGATATTCTAGTTAAAGTTGACAAATTTATTTTCCTTGCAGATTTCATTGTCCTGGACTATGAGGCAGACAAGGAGGTTCCCATCCTGCTAGGTAGACCATTTCTAGCCACAGGTAGGGCACTAATAGACGTGCAAAAAGGTGAGTTAACTATGAGGGTTCATGATGAAGAGGTAAAATTTAGTGTTTACAAAGCTTTAAGGTATCCCTCTGATTCTGAGTCTTGTGCTAGCATTGATGTTGTTGACTCACTAATGGAAGAACAATTAGAGCATGTATTATTAACCAAGCATGCTAACGAATATGTAGGATTAGATGTAGATGATCTGAATGTATCTGACATAATGAATATGCCTGTAGATAGACCTCAGCATGTATGTATGACTATGGACTTAACTGATAGAACTGTAAATCCGTTAAAGCCCTCCATTGAGCATCCACCTATTTTAGAACTGAAACCACTACCAACTCACCTCAAATATGCATATCTAGGAGAGAACGAAACACTGCCTGTAATTATTTCTTCTAAGCTTAGTGAACAGCATGAGGTTGATTTAATTTTACTGCTTAAGCAACATAGGAAGGCTATAGCATGGACTATTGCTGATATTCGAGGCATTAGCCCTTCTTATTGTAAGCACAAAATTATTCTAGAGGAAGAGCACACACCTAGGGTAGATCACCAGCGTAGGTTAAACCCCTCTATGAAAGAGGTAGTGAAAAAGGAAATAATAAAGTGGTTAGATGCAGGAGTAATTTTCCCCATAGCTAGTAGCCAGTGGGTGAGCCCCATCCAATGTGTACCTAAAAAGGGGGGAATAACTGTGGTAGTCAATGAGAACAACGAACTGATTCCAACTAGGACTGTCACAGGGTGGAGAGTATGTATGGATTACAGAAAACTGAATAAAGAAACTAAAAAAGACCATTTCCCCCTAACATTTATTGACCAGATGCTAGACAGAATAGCTGGTAGAGCCTACTATTGTTTTTTAGATGGGTACTCTGGTTATAATCAAATCACTATCGACCCTAAGGATCAAGAGAAGACTACCTTCACTTGCCCTTTTGGAACGTTTGCCTTCCGCAGAATGCCTTTTGGCTTATGCAATGCACCGGCAACTTTCCAAAGGTGCATGATGGCAATTTTCTCTGAGTTGGATGAGTCCATAATAGAAATATTCATGGATGACTTCTCAGTCTTTGGGGACTCATTTAAAACCTGTCTAGAGAACCTAGGACAAGTCCTGGCTAGGTGTGAAGAGACCAACCTAGTCCTAAATTGGGAAAAATGCCATTTCATGGTAGATGAAGGGATTGTCTTAGGACATCGAGTGTCAAGGGCAGGTGTAGAAGTGGATAGGGCAAAAATAGAGGTAATAGAGAAGTTGGTAGAGCCCCAGAATGTCAAAGCTGTTAGGAGTTTCTTAGGGCATGCTGGCTTCTATAGAAGGTTCATCAAGGACTTCTCTAAGATAGCCAAGCCTCTATGTGAGCTTCTAGAGCTAGGTAGGCCATTCATCTTTTCTAAAGAATGTGTAGTAGCTTGGAAAGCCCTTAAGGAAGCATTGGTCACAGCACCAATCATAGTAAGACCAAATTGGGATCTCCCATTTGAGATGCTATGTGATGCCAGTGACTATGCTGTAGGAGTCATGTTAGGACAGAAGATTGACAAGCTCACACATCCTGTCTATTATGCTAGCAAGACCTTGAATGAGGCCCAATGTAACTATACAACTACAGAGAAAGAGATGCTTGCTGTAGTATTTGCTTGTGAAAAATTTAGAAACTATATTGTAGGAACTAGGACCATTGTATATACTGACCATTCTGCTTTAAAATATCTGATGAGGAAGGCTGATGCTAAGCCTAGATTGATTAGATGGGTGTTATTGCTGCAGGAATTCGATTTGGACATTCGGGACAAGAAGGGATGTGAAAACGTGGTTGCAGATCACCTGTCTCGATTGCAGCACAATTGCGAAAAAATTGCGGACCCCGCAATTTCTGATGCTTTTATAGATGAACATATCTTTGCTTTGACTCATCGTGAAAACGATGAGGAACCTTGGTTTGCTGACATTGCTAACTTCCGTGCATCACAGGTATTACCAGTGTTCAAGGGAGGACAAGAGAAGAAGAGGTTCCTCCATGAAGCAAGGAAATTCATCTGGGATGACCCCATACTTTACAGGACCTGTGCTGATGGGTTGTTGAGGAAGTGTGTTACAGCTGCTGAAGCGAAGTCTGTGCTGCAGCACTGTCACTCATCTCCTTACGGTGGGCACTTTGGTGGTCAAAGAACAGCTGCTAAGGTATTTCAGAGTGGCTACTACTGGCCAACAATCTTCAAGGACGCCCACAATTATGCCCACAACTGTGACGAATGTCAAAGGACAGGTAACCTCAGTCGTAAGGATGAGATGCCTCTCACCTACATCTTAGAGTTGGAGCTCTTTGATGTGTGGGGCATTGATTTCATGGGACCATTCCCTCCATCATCAGGTAACCTGTACATTTTAGTAGCAGTAGACTACGTGTCAAAGTGGGTAGAAGCTAAGGCATGTTCTAATAATGATGCTAAGACAGTCACTAACTTCTTGCATAGGCACATTTTTCACTAGATTTGGGACTCCTCGTGCTATCATTAGTGATGAGGGGTCACATTTCATTAATAAGGCTATGGAGAAATTATTGGCTAAGTATAACATTAGGCATAGGGTAGCTACTCCCTACCACCCACACTCAAATGGCCAAGCTGAGATTTCCAATAGGGAGATAAAGAACATCCTAGAAAAGGTAGTCAAACCTAATAGGAAAGACTGGTCTTTCAAGCTTGAGGATGCACTTTGGGCTTATAGAACAGCATATAAGACACCTCTAGGAATGTCTCCCTATAGGTTGGTGTATGGCAAGGCTTGCCACTTGCCACTTGAGTTGGAGAACAAGGCGTTTTGGGCCATGAAAGAATTAAATTTTTGTGTAAAGGATGCGGGGACATTGAGATCTCTACAGCTACATGAACTTGATGAGCTTAGGCACATGGCCTATGAGAATGCCAAGATGTACAAAGAAAAGACAAAAATATGGCATGACAGTAGACTCAGGATCAAAGATTTTAAGAAAGGCCAACTTGTATTATTATTTAACTCACGATTAAAGCTATTCCCAGGCAAATTAAAGTCTAGATGGTCAGGTCCATTTATTATTACTAATGTCTTTGTTCATGGTGCCATAGAGATTAAAAACTTGCAGCAAGAACAGCCATTTATGGTCAATGGTGCGAGGTTGAAGCACTACTATGAGGAGGGGGATGTGAAGACTCTCTCGGCCTTCCTCTTGAATGAAGCATGAAATTAGAAACGAGAGAGAACGAGTGGTTACTGTGCTCGTTTAGTCAAGGCCAATGCCTTAGTTTATTTTTTCTGTTTTTATCGATGATCGTTTGTATGTTTTGTAGCGTGATTTTAATTGCGTATTTAATGTTTGTTTTATTTGTTTTTGTAGGGAATCGAAAGAGGGGATCAAGGGGAGTAAATCCCACTTTAAAAATCAAGAAACGGTTGAGCCAAATGAAAGATACGGGCGATCAAAGTTTGGAATTTTTATGAAATATTATCCCTGGAATTGCGCAGAAATTGCTGGATTCGCAAAAAGAGCCGTTGGGATTTTTCCGTTGCTTTTATAGCCGTTAGAAGGCGCCCGATTGATACGATCCTCTCATTCTTTGCTCTCCAAGATTTCTGCGATTCTCTCCACCTTTGATCTCTCTCTCCAAACCTCCAAGATTCGACAATGGTTTCCACTAGGGCTGAGAGATCCGCCGCCAAGAAGAAGGCCGACGACGCAGCTGAAGCGGCTGCAAGGGAAGCGCTTCTCGCCCTTGCTGATGAGGGTGCTGTACGCACTGGCCGTCTCTCCAAGCTTCCTATTCGTAGGAAGAAGTGGAGGGTGGTCACTGAGATCCCTGCTGGGCCATCTGAGCCAGTGGGCACGCCAAAGAAGCGCCGGTGGACTGTCAAGACTGCCGCCGAACGAACCATCGCCAAGACTCCCTCTGTGGAGAGTCAAGAACCTGATCGTGCATCTCACGAGTCAGCAAAGGAAGGTTCGTCGCCGTCTGTGTCACCTGTGCGCAGCCCTCTCCCATCTGAACCGGTGCAAAGCACAGAATCATCACCGCCTGCGCAGCGCGCCGAGTCATCTCCAGCGCTTCAGAGTTCTGATCTACCACCTGCGGCTGTGCAGAGTCCTGAACTGCCGTCTTCGCCATGGAGTTCTGCACATACACCATCAGCAGAGCACAATTCTCCACGGCCTGATCCGGAATTCCCTTATGGGGATTATCAAGAGTCCACGCAAGGCAGTGGAGATGCTGGCGAAGAAGAAGTCTTCTCTCCCATGAGAGAAGCCAGCCCTGATGAGCCTGCACAGCAGGATGATTCCATGGAGGAGACGTTGGGGGCCTGCCTACAACAGATCCACATTAAGAGGGAGAAGAAGGAGGCCAAGAAGAAGGCCAAGAAAGCCAAGAAACTGAAGAAGAAGAAGGCCAAGCGAGTGCCTTCAGCAGACAAAGACAGTACTGAGCCTTCGCTCAAACGCCTCAAGGTGGAGGCTGCTGAATCTTCCAAGCCAGCCGATAAGGGGAAGGCTAAACTCTACCCTGAAGATGAACCTCCGTCAGTGAGGTATGTCTCGTCTGATGCTGAATCCAGGGGCGTGGAGCTGAGGAAAAGGGACCTGTTGCACGAGAAGGGGTTCCTCGATCGACTTGCTGACCTGCCGCAGTTCTTGCGCGCAGGGGTGATCAACCATGGCTGGGAGGAATTCTGCCGACCTCCCAATCCAGCATACACGAGCATGGTGTATGACTTTTACGCTAACGTGCTCAGCCCTGAGGATGGCCTATCTGTGGTCAGAGGGGTGGAAGTTGATTTCTCTGCCAAGGCCATCAATGAAGCATTTGGTCTAAGGGGCCAGCCTCACACAGATTATGCACGGATAGTTGATGAGCCGACTGAGGCTGTGCTAGAAGAAGCCATCCGCACCATTGGCCAGCCTGAGGCCTCCTGGACAGTCTCACGCAATGGGCGGCACACACTCATGAGTGCCAACCTCACGGCTAAGGCAGCTGTGTGGTTTTCATTCGTCAGAAGAAGACTCTCCCCGGTGACTCATGAGACTACAATCAACCAGAGCCGTTCGCTGCTGGTTTATGCTATAATGAGAGGTCTCACGATCAACGTGGGAGAAGTCATCACTGCTGCCATAGCTGAGTGTGCAAAAAAGGGTAAGGGGCCGTTATTTTTCCCCAACATCATAACAAAGTTATGCTTGCTTGCAGGAGTTCCCACCGAGCGCTTGGAGCAGCAGCTGCCCTACACAGGCCATCTGGAGTTGCCTGCACACCTAAGGCTGAGAAGAAAGGGCAACATGGAATTTGAGTTGGATAGGCTGGCGGCTGAACAGTCCCTATCCATGGCCTGCTTGATGGACATGCAGAGGAGAATGGCTCAATGGGCCAACTATGCGCAGGCGAGGGACAAAGAAGTTGCAGACCAGTTGGGGTGCATCTTCCCGGACTTCCCCACCAACCTCCTAACTCCATGGGTGCCCCCACGACCAAGGCAACCAGATGAGGATGATGAGAATTGAGTGCTGGTTTGAAGAGCACTAGAGGGAGTATTACTGATCCCTCAAGAAACAAAAGACAATTTTCCTGCTTTTTGATAGAGTAATGTATATTATGCTGTTTTGTGGTTAAATTTTGATCTGTTTTGGATGTTTAGTTTTATGTTTTTCCTTTTGCTTAGGATAGTCTGATGTTAGTTGATTAGGTAGGATAGTTTAGTTTTATTTTTAGATTGCATGAGTAACAGGAAAAAGCATGCTAGGGGCCTGCATCAATGTTAAACCTGCCCAGATTGAATTGCGAAATAATTGCGGTTCCTGCAATTTTTGTGACTGATAGCATGTTTTGGACTGTCTGTTTAGTTAGGCTGTGATCTGTTAAATTCTATCTTTTGCTGCTAGCATGACTACCTTATATAGCTAATCTTGAAGCATGCTGGATGAGTGTCATAGGACACCCTTTGATAGTTTAAATTTGCTTCTGAATAGTGCTCAGCATGCATAAACCATAAGTCCTTAAACCTGTCTGTTATGTTCAAATTTTCTGCTGCTGGGATAGTTGCTTCTAGAATGTTGGGCCTATGCCTAGGATGTTTAGATTCTCTTTGCTTTGCTTTAGACTAGATGCTTCTAGGACAAGTTTGGGGGTGTGCCACCTCAAACACTCATTGGGGACAATGAGTAGTTGAAGTTTGGGGGAGGCCACCCTAGGCCTAGGAACATTCCTCTCTTCCTTAGGACATAAGCATTCTTCTTCTCCTAAAAAAAAAAAAAAAAAAAAAAAAAAATTTTTTGTGATAAATAGAAAAAGTGAAAAATAGAATAAAGAGGGGAGTCTTTCTCAAGTTGCTGAGTAATCAGTGCCAAGTGTGTAAACCACAAGTGGCATTGCATCAAAAGGCAAACCAAGGGGAGACTCCACCTAAGTAAAAAAGAAAGAAAAAGGAGAAATAGGGGAAGAAGAATGTATGCTTGGGAGTTATAATCTTGTGGCTTAGATGTCCTATGAAAAAAAGAACTCTGATCCTTAATGAGCTAAGCACAAGGTTGTAGCTTTTAGGTTTGTCTAGGGAGATGAATGTATGTCCAATGTAGTGATGCCAGGGTTTAGGTTGTTCTCTAAAAGTACCACTGTCACTGTTAATACTAAGACTGGCATGACTCTAAGGAATCCTAGACACATTAAAAATAAGCTAGAAGCATGTACTGAGTCTGGAGTAAAGCTTGGTAGAATTTGAAACCTTAGGGATAATAACATGATATCATAGAAGTAGTTAGATCAGTAGTAGGGGGTTAACAAAAGCAGCGGGTATGGTAGGCAGGTGAAGTCAGAAGAGCTTGATAAAGAGGTTAGTTCTAAACTTAGGAGTGTGTCACAGGACAGCATTGCTATAGACAAAATATAAGGGAGTCGGTGGGTAGTTAAAGAAGTAGAAACAGCAGCCTAAGTAAGTCCTTAGTATGCTTGAGGACAAGCAAAGCCTTAAGTTTGGGGGTGTGTTAAGTCTCTGAAAGTGACTTATTTAGGACCCATTTAGCTTAAGAAGATGTACACATTTAGGTGTTTTTGTTAGCATTTAGCTTAAACCTATGCTTTAATATGAGAATTAGAAGAAGGTAGCTAATATAGGACTTATGTACAATAGGTAGAAAAAGGGTTGAAAACCGAAGAAAAGAATGAAAAAGTTAGCATTGCAAATGAATTGCGGAATAATTGCGGTGACCGCAATTATTCAAGTTAAAACCGTAAGTTGGCTGATCATTTTCTGTTTAGATCCGACTTTTCAGGGATTCGTTCTTTCTCCTCCATCCATTCTGATATATGGCGTTGAAGATTGATGGTTCTCCTTGGCCCAAACGCACCTGCAAACTACTATAAAAGGGGGTCAAAGTCGGAGGTTCAGCAAGCAATTCGAAGTGCAGAAGTCTTCTCGCAGTCCACCATTTCTCTCTAAATTCCTTTGCCGTCTGTTGGAGTGAGGTTCTCAGCTTTTGGAGTCGAAAATCTGATAGGAAGGAGAGAAGATTCTTCTTCTCTCTCGATTGGATTCATCCAAGCACGGCTGAATTCTCATCACCATCATTCGAGGCGACTGCCACGAAGTTTTCAGCTAGCCTTTACTGTTTTCTGCTCTTTTCTTCTCATTTCCATTACTGATCATTGTTGTTCTTAGTTTAGTCATTTCAATTACTGCATTTCGTTGTTGTCTGTCTTGGATTCAGTTCTTTTAAAGCTTTCCTTTGTCATCCAAACACTTAAAGTAATCAAAGTAAGTTTCTGCATTTCACAGTTCTACCTTGTTCTGCTACGAGTTTGGCTTGCTGTTTTACACACATTTCTCTTCTAAGCATGTCTACTTTATCTACCATTTCTGCTCTTTACATATCCATGAGTAACTAAAATCATTTAGGGGCATGCTAATGACAGAACTATAGGCTAAAAAACGTGAGTCAAGTAGGTAGATTAACACTCGAACATTGATTGTATGTAAGCTTCATCCCACGGGCAATTTCGATTGGCCATCCATTTTGTCCAAAGAACTCCTAACTTCTGGAAGGAGTAAGAGTTCAGAGTCATATAATCATGCTAGCCTTTCATGGTAATCAGGAAACGGCCTAGGAATAGGCGTTTCCCTAGTACAAACTGAACACTCCTGTTTTAACAAGATGCTTAAGTCCTTACTTTGAAGTCGAGTAAACTTGAGTCTCTAATGCATGGAATCGGACGATACTTGAGATAGAGTGAGTTTGATGTATAGAGAGTTGATCCAAAGCTTGATAATCGTAATAGAATGCCTATAGGACAGTCATTAGTAGCCCCTAATTCCCCATTTTAATCAGATTCGCTGCCATTTAATTGCGGAAATATTGCGGTCCTCGCAATTCTGCCTTTTTTATCATTCTGTTTAGCTGTTTTCTTCCTCGATTATTAATTCCATCTCTTGTCCTTTAGGTCTAGTTTTAACTTTAATTTGTTTATGTTATATCCCTCTACACATTCAGCAAAAAGTAGTTAATTAAAAACCAATTTTAACCCATCAAATTCATCCCATCTTTCTTAACATTCACACTTCGCGAATAGCTAAAAACAAGTCTCTGTGGAAAAAACGAATTAAATATACTCACTACTTGCTGTAAGACCATGTATGCTTGCATGTTCTAAGTGCTCTCTCTACCCTTTTGCATATTTATCCTTACACATTGAGCACGCAACAGTCACAAAATACAATAATAAAAGATAAGGGAAAGAGATAACAATACCGAGAGATATACTGGTTCGCCCCGATCTCGGGACTACGTCCAGTCTTCTGCAACTGCAGGTTCTACTATAATGGTGATTACAATTGGTCTCTCAAGCTCGCGCTACAAAAACTCACCCAAATAGTCCAACTAGAACTATTTGCTTCCAAGTACCACAACCCGGTAGCTTGGGATAAACAAAGAGAAACAGAAAACGGCCACTAAAAATACTCACTGTATTTTTTATATTGCTCACTGCCCACTCACACAAGAAACTGAACAAAACAATTCTCCTTTTTGCTTCAGCCGTATTGACAAAGTCAAAGTATAATAACCCACGGTCATACATCTATATATATGAGATGCAACAAATATAACCTAAATTTAAATGGGCCATGCAATGAGTTGGGCCCAAAACTTCAAGCAAAAACATGCGCACACGTTTTTTTGTCTCCACAAATTCCTAACAATCTCCCACTTGGAGACAAAACGACAATCTTGGCAACTCCAAGGCTCAACTCCCACTACAACTGTTATTTCTGATCTTCCTGGCAAACTCCAAGGTTCAACAAAAAACCTATAAAACAACAAACTAACAAAACAGGCAACCATCAGAAAAATAATTGTAGCTCATCTGTGCTCGCCCTGAGGTATGGGCTCGCTACGTGGAACTGTCCCCCAGACATAAAGAACAGTCACGTACTCCCACTTCAGCTAAGTGGTAACAACTGACATCTTCTTCGATCCTGAACACCTGTTCTTGAAGAAGATATATTCTGCAAATGACTTGACTCCTTCATTCAAGTCTGCTGCCAAGCTAGAGACTAAACTTGTGACCATAGCAACTGCCTTGGTCTTCAATTTTGATGCCCTTACTCGCCTAGGCGACTTCATCAATTCATTCGAATGTCTGACAATTGGGGATTGACGATAGCCATCATCTTTCTCTCTTGGACTTCCCAATTGTTTCTGAAATGACGGATCTTGATCTAACTGATCGAAATTGGCTATCATTGCTGCTGGCTTAACTGTACCTCTACACCTACCATCTGCAGCGTTAACTGGCATCCACTGTCTCTTTGATCTTTTGGCAACACTAAACTGACATCTATATAGTGTGGAATTTCTGTGGCCAACTGCCACTACCTGGGATCCTAACTTGAGTTTACACTGGCGACTGCCAAACTCACAACTGTAACCCTCATCCTCCAACTTGCCAATAGAGATGAGATTAATCTTCATCCTAGGAACAAACCTGACATTGCGCAACACCAGAACACTGCCACATACTGACTTCAGACTAACATCCCCAATCCCACATGTCTTGGAGACTCTACCATCACCCATTCTCACTAAACCATGATGTCCATCTATGAATGATGTGAACAAATTTCTATCTGAAACTATGTGAACTGACGCTGCACTGTCTACAACCCATTCAGATGAGTGGTTACTACTCTCTGTGTCACTCTCAACACAGACATAGGCATCATCAACTATGTTTACCTCATGATCCTCTTTTAGTTTCCTACACTGACTTTTGTAATGACCTTTCTTGTGGCAGTAAAAGCATTCTACCTCCTTATTCCTATGACTCCACTTTTTCCTATTGTTATTCAATTTATTATATTCATAATCAATTTTTTCTTTACCCTTAGTTAAAGCTAAAGCTGATCCTACAGTAGATTCTTTACTACTTCCCTTCCTACGAATTTCCTCAGCTATAGCTAAATCACAAACCCCTGAAAATTCCAGAGTGTTATCTCCAGTCGAATTAGACACTGCTGTCTTCATCGTTTCCCAACTATCAGGTAAAGACATTAATAATTGAATAGCATACACTTCATCAGTAAATGTTATCTTGACAGACTTCAACTGATTAACTAAAGTGGTAACTTCATTAATATAGGAATTAACAGATGAATTTTCAATCATTTGCATGTTGAAAAATTTCTTAAGTAGATATGCTTTACTATTGGCAGACTGTTTCTCATACCTGTTTGTAAGCGATTCCATTAGCTTGATTGCAGTAGTCTCGTTGGCTACAAGACTAGACACATCCATCGACAGACACATCCTTATATTTGCAACTGCTTGTTCATCCATATCCAACCAATCTCCATCTGACATCCCTTCTGGTCTCTCCTTCAGTGCCTTGTGCACTTTCTTGCAGGTTAGGAAATCTTTGATTTGCATCTTCCAATAACCAAAATTTTCCCCATCAAATTTTGTGACTCCCTCGAAACTTTTTGGATTCGTCGCTCCCATGATTCCTGTGTTAGGAGTGCTAACAAAGTCCCACATTGGTTAGGGAAGGGATTGATCCATGGTATATAAGTGAGGACAATTATCTCCATTGGTATGAGGCCTTTTGGGTGAAACCAAAAGCAAAGTCATGCAGGTTTAGGCCCAAAGTGGACAATATCATACTAATGTGGAGATATGTGGAGTTCCGTTGTCCTTATCAATTGGTATCAGAGCCATGGTACCCTAGCTGTGTGGAAAGTTTCTCAGATTCCGAACAAAGAGAACTCCCCGGATCGAACAAAAAGTGCTTGAGTAACAAGCAAGAAGTATAACTCTATCAAGTCGGCTAGATTGATAGAAGGAAAGCCCTATCAAGAAGATAGGAAGAGTAGATCTTTGTTTGAGGGGAGGCTCCAAGTGGTACTTTGTTCGAGGGGAGGATTGTTAGGAGTGCTAACAAAGTCCCACATTGGTTAGGGAAGGGATTGATCCATGGTATATAAGTGAGGACAATTATTTCCATTGGTATGAGGCCTTTTGGGTGAAACCAAAAGCAAAGCCATGCGGGTTTAGGTCCAAAGTGGACATATAATATCATACTAATGTGGACATATAATATCATACTAATGTGGAGATATGTGGAGTTCTGTTGTCCTTATCATCCTGAACCAAAAGCTCTGATACCACTTGTTGGGATTAAAAATAGCGAGATATAAACTAGATTATATCTCAACCTCCCACTTCACAGGTTAGAATCCAAAAGCCAATCAGTCACAAAATACAATAATAAAAGATAAGGGAAAGAGATAACAACACCGAGAGATATACTGGTTCGCCCCGATCTCGGGACTACGTCCAGTCTTCTGCAACTGCAAGTCTCTCAAGCTCGCGCTACAAAAACTCACCCAAATAGTCCAACTAGAACTATTTGCTTCCAAGTACCACAACCCGGTAGCTTGGGATAAACAAAGAGAAACAGAAAACGGCCACTAAAAATACTCACTGTATTTTTAACTAGAACTATTTGCTTCCAAGTACCACAACCCGGTAGCTTGGGATAAACAAAGAGAAACAGAAAACGGCCACTAAAAATACTCACTGTATTTTTTATATTGCTCACTGCCCACTCACACAAGAAACTGAACAAAACAATTCTCCTTTTTGCTTCAGCCGTATTGACAAAGTCAAAGTATAATAACCCACGGTCATACATCTATATATATGAGATGCAACAAATATAACCTAAATTTAAATGGGCCATGCAATGAGTTGGGCCCAAAACTTCAAGCAAAAACATGCGCACACGTTTTTTTGTCTCCACAAATTCCTAACACATTTCCGATGTGATCGGCATGTTTCCGAGCTTCCAAATCTCTTCTCCAACTCTCTAAAGTGTCTCTTAAACTCTCTAACGAGTGTATTTCGAATTAGGGTTCAAATCTGTCAAAGTTCGCCCTCAAATCAGAATAGAAATATATATATATATATATATATATATATATATTTCTATATTTCTTTTTTTTTTTTGGTAGGAAAACCAGGGATAACGTCTAAGCCCTCGCCAAAATGCTTGAAAAGTTTTTTTTGGAAAACTAGCGACAAGCACTGAGTCGAGACGCTGTTGACGCTATTAAAAAAATTAAAGCTTCCTAGATTATAGATAAAAAACGATAGTCAGTCATGCACATACGGTACGTACGGTAAGAGCAAACTGTCTTATTGGCAATTCATGAGCATTCATCAATGTACTTAGTGATTCATGTATCGAATTAATTATTATTCATATATTTGAAAATGTGTCGAGATTAATTTGAACACATTGACGTTTTCCTCAACGAAGAACAGACTCCTAATGTTTTAAGGAAAATGTCAAAACTTTTTGTTTCGATGAAGTTTTGTTATTATATCCATTGGAGTATCGTTAATTCAGCTCAGAAGTAGTAATCTCCACCACTACCATTACAATTTGCAACCCACATTATTCTCAATCCTATTTTTATCTCTTCATCTATTTCATTATTTAATCACATGCTGCAACACATACAAACACAAACCCATGAAGAAAGAGAGTGGCTTTTCCAAATAAAAAGCCAAATAAACAAATAAAGAAGCCACTCTCCGGTGTCGATTTTCTTCGGTTTGGTCGAATTTCGAAAGGGGCGGTGCGGAAAACTGGTGTGTGCGAGGCAATATATTATAGGAAGTCATGACAAGCTTTTCAGGAACCACACAGAAGTGCATGGCCTGTGCCAAGACGGTTTATCTTGTTGATACGCTTACTGCTGATAATAGGGTCTTCCATAAGACTTGCTTCCGATGCTATCATTGTAAAGGCACTCTCAAGGTGATTCATTTAATATTTCTCTTTCAAAAATTATTAATTTTTTGTTTTGCTATATGTATTGTATCGAAAGCGATTTTGAGGAGTGTCATGAGCATGTACTTTTGATCACGAAACTAATATATTTTGATTTTGCAGCTTAGCAACTATTGTTCCTTTGATGGAGTACTGTATTGCAGACCTCACTATGATCAACTCTTCAAGAGAACTGGCAGCCTTGACAAGAGCTTTGAAGGCATTTTAATTTTCTTCTTATTTATAAATCAAACATCTATAAGTTTTCCTATTTTCAAAATCACACCCTTAAATTTTACAAATAGTACTATTTACAAAATTAGAGCATTTTTATATTCTCACAATTTGCAATTCTTCATTAAAAAATATTTTAACTTTGTAAATTGTTCTGTTAGTTCTAAAATTTAATTTGCTCTTTTTCAGGAACTCCAAAAATAGTGAAACCAGAAAAGCCCACCGAAAATGTGGTAATATTCTTTGTACTAAGTATAAGAAGAAACTAAAATATAATAGTGCTTTTGGATCCCCAAGAACGAAATTATTATCAAATCGGGACGTGAAATATTCAACAACTAATGAATTGGATTGGGTTGCAATGTAACAGAATGCAAAGTCAGTCTCCAACATGTTTGCTGGCACTAGAGAAAAGTGTTCAGACTGTACCAAGACTGTTTATCCCATTGAAAAGGTACAATTAACTTAAATATTGTCGTCAACTTAAGCATAACTCAATTAGTTAAGACATATATATACTCACGATTTATGAATTAATCATTTTGGGTTTTTGGGAATCTTCGGTAGGTAACGGTGAACGGAACCGCGTACCACAAAAGTTGCTTCAAATGTAGTCATGGAGGATGCACAATAAGCCCATCAAATTACATAGCACATGAAGGAAAGCTATACTGCAAACATCATCACATTCAACTATTCATGGAGAAGGGAAATTACAGCCAGCTTGAAAGTGAGAGCCAAAGAAACACTCCAGTGGCAATGCAACTATCTTTTCCAATGGAAATTGCAGCTGAATCATAGTCTTTATTATTGGAACAAATTCTTTCATAAATGTTTCTTCTGCTTCCTTGTTAATTTGTTGGTAATTGTTTTCCCATTTCTTAAAAGTGCTTTCTGTATTCTCTCTGCAGAAGCCAGTTTGTTGATGTTTTCACCATATTTTAAGTTGTAAACATTTCAACAAACTTGACTGTTGGTACTATATATTTGATTTGAGATTTGATCTAAAAAGTTTATTGGGTAAAGTTAAGTGTATCCATATAAATTTTTATCAGGCCTAAATATTATAATTTCATCAATAATCAAGTTGTATTAAGGCTAAATACACAAGAAGTTTCCTAATCTTGTAGTCAATTCTCAATTTGTTCTTCAATCTTTTCAATTTCACAAGTTTACCTTTAATGTATTAAAAATTCTCAAATTAAGCCTTTCCATAATAAAAATCTGTTTAAAATCAACAAAAAGTTCGTATCATTAAAAGTTTTTTTTTTTTTGGTTGCAATGGTAATATATTCCGTAAAGCAAGTGAGGGAGGACCCCACAGTCCGGAGCCGAGCCACTCAAAAACACGGAACAAAGCCTCAAGGAACAAAGAAAACACCTCAAGAAAACAAGTTCCAAGGAGGAACACTAATAGAGTAGGGGCCAACAATGCCTCAACCACGAAGCACACCTATAAAGTCATATCGGCAGAACACCAATAAGAACAAAGGAGGAGAACGTGGAATAGCCCTATAAACACGGGAGTTTTGCTCTCTCTAGATATGATAGGTGGCCACGGGAGTTTCGTTCTCTCTAGATATGATAGGTGGGCCGGCACACCAAGAAAGCCTTCAAACATGACGCATGCGCTGGTTACTCCGCCCCATGCCACAAATTCAAATAAACTTTACAGACCATGCAGTAACTTGTTAAGTGATATTTTGACGTATTAAAGCAAGGTGTTTCTAGAGTTTTAATTGAGCAAGAAGACGTTTTATCTCTTGTTTCTATCTAATTGTTGCTTATTTTGCGTGTAGGTGAAGAAAGAAGGAAGTTGGATGAAGATCGGAAATAAGAGCGAAAAGAGGGGCAAAGCAGTTGGAAATTGAGGGTAATAGCCTAGCGCCTAGGCGCTGCCTTTCAGCGCCTAGGCGCTGATGAGAAGAATTGGACAGAAGCGTTAGCGCCAAGGCGCTGCCTTGCGGCGCCGAGGCGCTGATCAGATGAAGAATGCAGAAGCGATAGCGCCGAGGCGCTACCTTTCAGCGCCTAGGCGCCCAAACGTAAAAATTGGGCAGAAGGTATAGCGCCGAGGCGCTGCCTCTCAGCGCCTAGGCGCTACGAAGTCTGATGCTGCTATCCCCCTGGCGCCGAGGCGCTGCCTTTCAGCGCCTAGGCGCTACGAAGTCCGAAGCGGTGATCCTTCCTAGCGCCGAGGCGCTGTAACTGAGCGCCTAGGCGCTGCGACGGAAAGTGACCTAAATTTATAAGAGGGTCGGTGACTATTGGAAGAAAGAGAAGAGCGTGGACGAGGAACGAAGTGACGAAAGAGAGCAGAAAGAGCAGATCTTGATATCCGAGTATCCAAACGAAGCGAGAGCTACGCTAGGGAGATCGAGGATTCATCTTGGCTCGTTTCTTTTCATCTACTTTCTTCCATTATTTCTTCTGTAACGATTATGCTTCCGAACATGAACTTTGTTGAGATTTCCTCCATGAACTAACTTTTCTGTCTAGAGTATTGATGTAGTCGTTGTTGAATTCTATTTCTTATTGATCAATAGTTAAGAGCTTGATTCCTTGTTCGATTGTGAAAATTCTTATATGCTTACTAAGTACATGTTAGGATTTGGCCAGTCTTAGTGTGAGATTTTATCAATGCGTTGAAGTCGATAGACAATTCTCGTTGACGAACCTTAATTATTTTCCCTAACTTATATGAGTGATAGACATATCCTTGTAGGTTTTGTGGCATGAATTAGTTCTAGAGTCTTAATAGTTGAAGTGTTCTGATTGCCATAGAGATATAGGCAATTGTCATTTTAATGAATATTGTTATTACTCGAGAGAGAGTACCAAGTCTTACGAGTAGAACTTGTCAACAATCATAGGGTCAAGCGTTTTTAACTAGAGAATAATAAGGAATAGGATGAGACAACGATGAAATCTCTACTCTAGAACCTCTATCATCTACGCAAAACATAATTGTTTCGTTTAGTTTTCTGCATCATTTTAATTACTCAAGTCAATAGCATATTTAATTTTAGTACAACTCTGATAATTGATTGCTCAGATAAAACTAAGGTTTAGAATTCTGGTAATTAGTAACTTTCATTCCCTGTGGAGAACGATAATCATACTTACATTACTATATTACTTGGAACGATTCGTACACTTGCGATTTCGGACAACAAGTTTTTGGCGCCGCTGCCGGGGAATGATTGTTTTTCTTTACTAATATCAGAAATTAAGACTTTAATCTTACTCTGAGTTTTGTGTTACTTTTATTGATTGTGTTCTTTCACTCTTGATTGCAGGAGTTAGAGAGAGTGCATGCGAAAATTTGGAAGTAGCAGCTTACTTCCAATTAATCTCGAAATCGAACGTACCTGTCGAAAGAACAGAAAAGAAAAGAGAGAGCGTGCTGCACAAGAGAAGTTGAAAATGGCGGACAACCAAGAGGTCGACACTAGGACTTTGAGGGAGTATGTATTGCCAAATGTAACGGGGTTACATTCTGCAATCCAAAGACCCGCAATTCAGGCGAACAACTTTGAGATTAAACCTGCCACGATTCAAATGATCCAAACCTCAGTGAACTACAGTGGGTTGAGGAATGAGGATCCAAACTCTCATATTTCAGATTTCCTGGAACTCTGCGATACATTCAAGATGAATGGAGTGTCAGATGATGCCATTAGACTTAGGTTGTTTCCCTTTACTCTTAGGGGACAAGCTAAACAATGGTTGAGCTCGTTGCCAGCAGGTTCAATAGTGACGTGGAATGATCTTGCTCAAAAGTTTCTCGCCAAGTTCTTCCCACCAGCAAAGACAGCAAAGATCAGGAGTGAGATTGGAAATTTTCTTCAAGAAGATGGAGAATCTCTTTATGATGCATGGGAAAGGTTTAAGGAGCTTTTGAGGAGATGTCCTCACCATGGATTTCCTAGATGGATGCAAGTGCACAACTTCTATAATGGACTAGGAGGTGGTACTAGGACAACAATAGATGCAGCTGCAGGAGGATCATTTATGAAGAAAACTGAGAGTGAAGCCTTTGAATTATTGGAGGAAATGACTGTGAATCATTATGAACTTCCTAGTGTGAGAACGACTCAGAGGAGTGTAATGGAGGTTAATGAAGTGGATTCAATAGCCGCGTTGACTGCACAGGTGGCCTCACTTACTAGGCAACTTCAGTCAAACCAATTTGCGGTAAACTCGATTCAAGCTCCTACTTTATTTTGTGAAAATTGCAATGGAAGTCATAGGAGTGAGGATTGTCAGGTGGGGAATCCGTTTATGCAAGGCCAAGTTGAGCAAGCTCAATTTGTTGGGAATTACAATCGCCAACAAAACAACCCGTACTCCAACACCTTTAATCCAGGATGGCGAAATCATCCTAATTTTGCATGGAAGCAGAATCAGACACAAAATCCACCTCCTCCAGGATTTCAACAACTAGCGGAGAAGAAGAGCAGTCTCGAAGAAGCAATGTTGCAAATGGCAACCAACACAAACCAATTTATGGTTGAGACTAAAACAAATTTTAAAAATCAAGCATCAGCCATTCGAAATTTGGAGGTACAAGTTGGTCAAATTGCAAACATGTTATCTGATAGACAACAAGGGAATTTACCAAGTACAACTGAGGTAAATCCTAAAGAGCAATGTAAGGCCATCATGTTGAGAAGTGGTAAAACAGTTGAAGTCCAGACTAAAGAAAGGAAGATTGATGAGTCAGAGAGCCCTACAGAACCGCCAGTAGTTCAAAACAATGAGGAAAAAGAGATGTCTAGTAAAAAGCCTCAGCCACAACAAGAAGTGGAGCAGAACGTGCCATATCCCCAGCGACTGCGAAAGAATAAACTGGATAAGCAATTCTCTAAATTTTTAGATGTTTTTAAGAGATTGCATATTAACATTCCTTTTGCAGATGCTCTTGAACAGATGCCCAGCTATGTCAAGTTTATGAAGGAAATTCTGTCAAATAAGAGGAAGCTTGAAGAGTACGAGACAGTGGCACTCACTGAGGAATGTAGTGCCATCCTGCAACAAAAACTACCACAAAAACTGAAAGATCCAGGGAGTTTTACAATTCCATGCTCTATTGGAAAACTTACTTTTGATAAAGCATTGTGTGATTTAGGTGCAAGTATTAATTTGATGCCTTTGTCCATTTTCAGGAAGCTTGGATTGGGAGAAGCAAGCCCAACAACGGTGACACTGCAACTAGCAGACCGCTCAATCAAACATCCAAAGGGAGTCATTGAAGATGTATTGGTAAAAGTAGACAAATTCTTTTTCCCAGCTGATTTCATTGTTCTTGACATGGAAGAAGATAGGGAAGTACCAATCATATTGGGTAGGCCATTTTTGGCGACAGGGCGAGCACTCATTGATGTTCAGAAAGGTGTGCTAAGTTTAAGGGTGCAAGATGATGAAGTCACTTTCAATGTGTTTGATGCAATCAAATACCCAGGAGAAAGTGACAGCTGCTTTCGAATTGATGTGTTGGATTCCTTGGTATCCAATGAGCTGACCACTTCCCAGCAACCATTAGAGGTATGCCTTACTCATCCAGACCCTGAAGGGCTGGAAGATTTAGATGTGACTGAATGTGTACATTGGTTGAATTCTGCGGTTCGTTATGAAGGAAAAAGTTATGAATCCTTAGGAACCACTACAGCTAAGTCTGTGCCATCGACAGAAAAAGCACCCATTTTAGAGTTAAAGGTGCTTCCCTCTCATCTCAGATATGCTTATTTGGGAGAAGAGTCCTCTCTTCCTGTGATCATCTCAGCAGAATTATCTAGTGAGGAAGAAGATAAGCTGTTACGTGTGCTCCGAAAGCACAAACCAGCAATAGGATGGACTTTGTCAGACATCAGAGGTCTGAGCCCTTCACTGTGTATGCATAAGATCTTATTGGAAGAAGGAATGTCACCGACAATAGAAGCACAGAGGAGGCTCAATCCAAACATGAAAGAGGTAGTCAGAGGTGAGATTTTGAAATGGCTTGATGCAGGAATAATTTACCCAATTTCAGATAGTGCTTGGGTAAGCCCAGTTCATGTAGTGCCCAAAAAAGGAGGAATGACAGTGGTGAAAAATGAGAACAATGAGTTGATTCCTACAAGAACCGTAACGGGATGGCGGATTTGCATAGATTATCGAAAGTTAAATAAGGCAACCAAAAAGGATCATTTTCCTTTGCCCTTTATTGACCAGATGTTGGATCGATTGGCAGGGCATGAGTATTACTGCTTTCTGGATGGCTACTCGGGATATCAGCAAATTGCAATTGCACCAGAGGATCAAGAGAAGACCACATTCACTTGTCCCTATGGTACCTTTGCGTTTCGAAGAATGCCCTTCGGTCTATGCAACGCACCCGCCACATTTTAGAGATGTATGATGTCAATTTTCTCCGACATGGTTGAAAAATGTATTGAGGTATTTATGGATGATTTTTCAGTTTTTGGAATTTCATTTGATAATTGTCTCATAAATTTGGAAATGACTCTTAAAAGATGTGAGCAAACTAACCTTGTCTTGAATTGGGAGAAATGTCATTTTATGGTTCGAGAAGGTATTGTTTTAGGGCATAAGATCTCCTCCCGAGGGATTGAGGTAGATAGGGCGAAGGTGGAAACAATTGAGAAATTACCGCCGCCGATTTCAGTGAAAGGAATCAGAAGTTTTTTGGGACATGCTGGGTTCTACAGGAGGTTTATAAAGGATTTTTCAAAAATCACAAAACCTCTATCTTCTCTATTGGTGCAAGGTACACAATTTGAATTTGATGATGCATGTTTACAAGCCTTCCAATTATTAAAAGAGAAATTAATATCTGCTCCCATAGTTGTAACCCCACAATGGGATTGCCCTTTTGAATTAATGTGTGATGCGAGTGATTACGCTGTTGGGGCAGTGTTAGGACAAAGAAGTGCAAAAGTATTTCATGCCATTTACTATGCGAGTAAAACTCTTAATGATGCCCAATTGAATTATGCTACAACAGAAAAAGAATTACTTGCCATCGTATTTGCCTTTGACAAATTTAGGTCTTATTTAATTGGTAGTAAAGTCATTGTTTTCACTGATCATTCTGCTATCAAGTATTTGATGACTAAAAAAGATGCGAAACCTAGACTGATTAGGTGGGTTCTACTCCTTCAAGAATTTGATCTCGAGATAAAGGATAAAAAAGGGACAGAAAACTTAGTAGCAGATCATTTATCTAGACTTGAACTGCCAATTGAGGTTGAATCTCTGAAAGCTCCTATTGATGATGATTTTCCAGATGAGCATGTTTTTGCAGTAACAGGAAAGCAGGAAACGCCATGGTTTGCTGATTTTGTGAACTATCTAGCAGCAAAAATAGTGTCACAGGAAGCATCCTATCAACAGAGGAAGAAGTTTTTCTCAGAGGTGAAGCACTATTTGTGGGATGAGCCCATTCTGTACAAGCACTGTGCTGATCAAATGTTGAGAAGATGCATTCCTGAGGAAGAAATGGACGATATTCTGCGTCACTGCCATAGCTTAGAGTGTGGGGGTCATCATGGGGGAGGACGAACAGCTGCAAAGGTGTTGCAAAGCGGTTTTTACTGGCCGTCGTTGTATAAAGATGCCCATAACTTTGTGATGAGTTGCGACCGATGTCAACGAACGGGGAATATTTCGAGAAGGGATGAAATGCCGCTGCAGAACATTTTGGAGGTGGAATTGTTTGATGTGTGGGGTATGGATTTCATGGGTCCTTTTCCATCGTCCTACAACAACAAGTATATTCTTCTGGCAGTTGACTATGTGTCCAGATGGGTCGAGGCTATTGCTACTCCAACGAATGAGGGAAAGGTAGTCCTGAGCTTCCTCAAAAAGAATATCTTTCAAGATTTGGGACACCGAGAGCGATAATCAGTGATGGAGGTTCACACTTCTACAACAAACAATTTGCCGCACTTCTAGCAAAATATGGGGTAAAACATCGAATGGCCCTAGCATACCACCCTCAAACAAATGGACAAGCGGAAGTATGCAACAGAGAGGTGAAAAGGATACTTGAGAAAACAGTGCATCATTCACGCAAGGATTGGGCAAAGAAGTTAGAAGATGCGTTGTGGGCATATCGAACTGCGTTCAAGACTCCTCTTGGGATGTCTCCATACAGGTTAGTATTCGGGAAAGCATGTCACCTGCCAGTTGAATTGGAACATAGGGCTTATTGGGCAATGAAATTGCTCAATATGGATTTGCAACCAGCGGGGGAGAAACGCATGTTACAATTGACTGAGATGGAGGAATTCAGAAATGAAGCATATGAGAATGCACGCATCTACAAAGAAAGAACTAAGGCATGGCATGACAAGCATATTAGAAGAAGGAGCTTCGAGACGGGCCAAAAGGTCTTGTTATACAATTCGCGACTTAGGCTGTTTCCTGGAAAATTGAAATCAAGATGGTCGGGTCCGTTTACGGTGGTCCAAGTCTATCCTCATGGTGCGGTCGAAGTGAAAAACGAGGTTGGAGATACGTTCAAGGTGAATGGGCAACGTTTGAAGCCTTATGTGCACGACATGGTGAAAGCTATGAACACCACGATAAGGTTGTGCTCACTTTAGTACGAAAATGTCGGGCTGAGGACTTTAAACCAAGCGCTAATTGGGAGGCAACCCGTAAAAAAAAAAAAAAAAAAAAAAAAAAAAGTGATTGAAAGACAGAATGCTCAGCGCCTAGGCGCTGCCCTTTGGCGCCTAGGCGCTGTCGAAAAAGAAAAAAAAAAGAAGAAAGACAGAATGCTCAGCGCCGAGGCGCTGCCTTTTGGGCGCCTAGGCGCTGTCGGAAAGAAAAATCTGGGTTTAGGACAGAACACTCAGCGCCTAGGCGCTGCCTCTCAGCGCCTAGGCGCTGTCGCGATTTTTTTTCCCTCTTCAAAAGACAGAACGCTCAGCGCCGCGGCGCTGATGTCTCAGCGCCTAGGCGCTGACGCGATTCTGTCGAAAAAAAAAAAATAAAAAAATGGGGTTGGGTCTTTAAATTCGTTTTCTTCCTTTCTAAAAACCCTAGATCTTCAAATTCCTCAACTTTTCTCTCCCTTTTTGCTCTCAAGTCTTCTCTTCTCCTCCAAATCTCTGTCTTCATCCTTCTTCTCTTCTCCTCCAAATTTGTCTCTTCATCTCTCTTCTCTTCCAAATCTTCTCCTTTACCCACAAATTTCTCCCCTTTTGTTTCACCAACCAAACCCTTGCTTTATCACTAACATTTGATTTTGTAGGAGTTTGAAGTTTGCAAAAGGGTGAAGTTCTCCACAGTGACGGTTCTTCTTCAAGGTTGCCTCTTCGCTTCAACCCTCTGTATTTCTTCTCCAAGTAAGCATTTATTTTGTAAAGTGTTTTATTGGGGCTGAAATTTAGAGCTTGTGGAAGATTGGGTAATTTTTGTTGGAAGTGCTGGGAGTTCTGTTTTGTTAATTTGGGTGGTTGGACGTGTTGGATTATTGAGTGTTGATACAAAAGATGGGAGATACCGACAGTGAGCGTGCGAAGTAGTTATGGCTCCCAAGACTTCTAAGCGTGCGAAAATGGGCGAAGGGTCTTCTGAATCCTTTGATAGATATCGATTCCGGGACGAAGAGGCATCGAAATTATATTCCGAGTTGGTTATTAAGCGGAATGTAATTCCGGAGCGAGGTTTACTCCCTTGTATTGGCGAGCAGCCATGTATTTATCATAATATTAGGAACAGAGGTTGGGAAGCATTCACGAAGCAACCTGAGTCTGCTGTTGTCCCGCTTGTTCGGGAATTTTATGCGAATATGCAAGAAGATAGAACAAAGGTCTTTGTGCGGGGCAAGTTGGTACCGTTTGATTTTGCATCCATAAACAGATTTTATAATCTTCCAAGCATTGATAGGGATGGTTATGCAACTTATGCCGCCAATGAAGTTGATTATGATGAGATCATAGCGACATTGTGTCAGCCGGGCACTCAATGGGCAACCAGGCAGGGAGAAAAGCTGAATTTTAAGGCAGCTCATCTTAGTGTTATGAATAAAGTTTGGCACAATTTTATTTGTGCTAAGCTTTTGCCTGTAACACATGTGAGCGATGTGACCAAGGACAGGGCCGTCCTTTTGTACGCCATTGTAACTGGGAAATCTATTGATGTGGGTCGCATTATTCAGCAATCAATCAAACACACCAAGAAGGCTTCCACAACCAGTGGCCTCGCTCACCCTTCATTGATTACATCCTTATGCAAAGCCGCTGGAGTGACTTGGGGCTCAGATGAAGAGTTAAGGCATCCTAAATGTGTGATGGACAAAAAACACATCTTAGGATTAAAAGGCCCGACATTGGTTGAAGACCCGGCCCATAGCCAACAATTTTTAATTGGCAGTTCGTCCCAACCTCCTCCAGAGCAATCATCTCATGATCCACCTGAAGAACAGCTATCCTTGGAGGAAAGATTAGAGCGAATGGAGCTTCGTCAAACACAGCGGTTGGACAGGATGGAGGAAAGACAAGAGCAAGGACGAAGAAGAATGGAAAGACGAATGCAACGCCAAATGGAGCACAATACTCAATGCTTTGATAGGCTTTTTCAGGTGTTGGCACGTCCTGGGTTCAATCAAGGAGATGATCCCATTCTTTGTCCAACACCCCCCCGATCATCTGATGAAGAAGAGAATATGTGAGCGGCGCTCACTCAGGGAAGTTTTCGTTTTCCTTATTCATTTTCTTCTTATTTGTTGTGTTTTTCCTTTGAGTCGTTCGTTTCTTTTCGCATTGAGGACAATGTTGCATTTTAAGTTGGGGGTGGGATTAGATTCTGTTGAGTATGTTTTTGAGGATAGGTGTGACATTCTATATGATTTCTACATTCTAAGAAGTGTGTCTCTTCAATTTTTCGAGATATTTTGGAAAACTATGTAAGTTAGGGACACACTGGTTGTTAGGTTATATTGCATAAGAGAGATGAGCTTGATTCATGTTTTTACTTAAAAGGAATGCATGATAGTGTTTGTTGAATTATTAAATGACGAATGCGCAAGATCTATTGCCAAAACAACCTGTTTTCATGTGAGTTTTTGAGCCTTTAAGCACATTCATTACATGGTGCTTTCAATTCTTAAAGTGTGTGATTGCCATGCATATTTAGATTTTTTGTAGGATTTGCTTTGTTATGCATGTCTGTAGCCTCTGAATAGTTTTGAATGCTTAAATTTTAAGGGTAATTTAGGTGAAGCCAATGTTTAGCTTTCTAAAATAGCCTACCTTAACATTGAGTCCTTAGTTAAGCCAAATATCTAGCCTTAGACCTTTTTCATTGGAAGATTACCGCACTAAAAGCCCAAAATACCATTTGTTGTAATCCTTTTCTGTGAATCCTAGATTGAAAGATTACATATGCTTACCACATGAAGTTTTTAAATTTGTTGGGAAAGTTGCAACATGTGAATTAAGGGATTCCTAAATGGAAGCGTGATTAGAAAAGAAAAACAAATAAAATGGTGTGGATGAAAAGAAGTCTATTCTTCAACCAAGCTGAAAAAAAAAAAAAAAAAAAAAAAAAAAAAAAAAAAAAAAAATTAAATTTCTTGAAAGTAGAAGTGTTAGCTTCATGTGGATAAGCTGTGTAAAATTCTTTCAATAAATGAGCTTAAAAATTTCCGTTTCCATCCACCCGTCCTAAGCCAAATTACAACCAAAACGAAACCCTTAATTTTTATACATTCATTATGTTCATCGATGGCTTAGATGTGATATATGAGCAAGTTTATGACAAAAGTTTTGTATGTATTGGTGTGAGAGTCAATGAAATATGCCTTAAACAGTTGAGCGTTATGAGTGAATTCCTGTGAGGGTAGTAGACCTTGTGCATTCAATTTTGATAGTTTGATGAGATACTTGAGTTTTTATTTAAAATTGTACTCGATGAATGCTTATTCTCTTGACTGTTTGTATAACCGAAGTAATTGATGTGTACTTAGCTTACCAGTATTCTTAGATATTAAGAAATTTGAAAAGAACACTTGGAATTGTAAGGAATCTAGAAGTCTCACTGGTTGATTGTACTCAATTGTTTCACTTACTTTCGTGTGCCTTTAGGTCGTCAATAAATGCGTGAGATTTGAGTCATTTGAATGTAGTTGTGTCTTTCTTTAGAATCCTGTTGCTCTTTGCTCGAGGGCGAGCAAAATGATAAGTTGGGGGTAGTTTGTTAAGTGATATTTTGACGTATTAAAGCAAGGTGTTTCTAGAGTTTTAATTGAGCAAGAAGACGTTTTATCTCTTGTTTCTATCTAATTGTTGCTTATTTTGCGTGTAGGTGAAGAAAGAAGGAAGTTGGATGAAGATCGGAAATAAGAGCGAAAAGAGGGGCAAAGCAGTTGGAAATTGAGGGTAATAGCCTAGCGCCTAGGCGCTGCCTTTCAGCGCCTAGGCGCTGATGAGAAGAATTGGACAGAAGCGTTAGCGCCAAGGCGCTGCCTTGCGGCGCCGAGGCGCTGATCAGATGAAGAATGCAGAAGCGATAGCGCCGAGGCGCTACCTTTCAGCGCCTAGGCGCCCAAACGTAAAAATTGGGCAGAAGGTATAGCGCCGAGGCGCTGCCTCTCAGCGCCTAGTGTTAAGTCTCTGAAAGTGACTTATTTAGGACCCATTTAGCTTAAGAAGATGTACACTTTTAGGTGTTTTTGATAGCATTTAGCTTAAACCTATGCTTAAATATGAGAATGAGAAGAGGGTAGCTAAATTAGGACTTATGCACAATAGGAAAGAAAAAGGTTGAAAACCGAAGGAAAAGAATGAAAAAAACTGCATTGCGACAGCATTGCGAAAACATTGCTGAAGCCGCAATTATTCAAGTGAAAACCGTAAGTTGACTGATCCTTTTCTGTTAATTTCCGTAATTTCAGGGATTCATTCTTTCTCCTCCATCCATTCTGATATATGACGTTGAAGATTGATGGTTCTCCTTGGCCCAAACGCACCTGCAAACTACTATAAAAGGGGGCCAAAGTCGGAGGTTCAGTCATCATCCGAAAGCGTAGAAGCCTTCTCGCAGTCCATCTTTTCTCCCTGTTTTCCTTTGCCGTCTGTTGGAGTGAGAGTCTCAGCTGTTGGAATCGATAATCTGATAGGAAGGAGAGGAGATTCTTCTTCTCTCTCGATTGGATTCATCCAAGCAAGGCTGACCTTTCATCCCCTTCATTCGAGGCGACTGCAACGAAGCTTCCAAGCTGCATTTCCTGCTTTCTGTCTTCCTTTTCTAATTTCCAGCTTTGATCAGTTGTTGTTTCTAGTTTAGTGATTAATCTACTGCATTTCGTTGTTGTCTGTCTTTGAATTATTTCCTTTAAGTTTCCTTTTGTCCGTTCAACATTCAAAGTAATCAAATTGCAAGATTTCATTTCACAGTTTCCATCTTCTGCTGCTACGGTTTTGCATTACTGTTTTGAGTACATTTCCCTTCGAAGCATGTCTGTTTTATCTTATATTTCTGTTCTCTATATATCCATGAGTAGCTAAGTCACTTAGGGGCATGCTAATGACAGAACTATAGGCTAAAAAACGTGAACCAAGTATGTAGGATAGCTCTCGAACATTGATTGTATGTAAGCTTCATCCCACGGGCAATTTCGATTGGCCATCCATTTTGTCCAAAGAACTCCTAACCTCTGGAAGGAGTAAGAGTTCAGAGTCGTATAATCATGCTAGCCTTTCATGGTAACCAGGAAACGGCCTAGGAATAGGCGTTTCCCTAGTACAAACTAAACACTTCTGCTTTAACAAGATGCTTAAGACCTTACTTTGAGTTGAGTAAACTAAAGAATCTAATGCATGGAATCGGACGATACATGAGATAGAGTGAGTTTGATGCATAGAGAGTTGATCTAATGCTTGGGAATCGTATTAAAATGCCTATAGGATAGTCGTTAGTAGCCCTTAATTCTCCATTTCGCACACGTTTGCTGTTTTTACAATTGCGATAACATTGCGGTGGCCGCAATTCTGCTAAGTTACCATTCTGTTTAGCTGTTTTCTTCTTCGTTTATTAATTTCATCTCTTGTCCGTTGAGTCTAATTTCAACTTCCATTTGTTTATGTTGCATTCCTCTACACATTCAGCGAAAATTAGATAATTAAAAACCAATTTTACCCCATCAAATCCACCCTTTCTTTCTTAACAAAACACTTCGCGAATAGCTAAAAATAAGTCTCTGTGGGAAAACGAATGAAATATACTTACTACTTGCTATAAGATCATGTATGCTTGCATGTTCTGAGTGCTCTCTCTCTCTTATTTCTCATTTTTATTAACACATTGAGCACGCAACAAGTTTTTGGCGCCGCTGCCGGGGACTTATTTTAAGTGAAAACGAAGTTTGTTAAGTTTGAAAAACCAAGTTTATTATATATTGAAACTAATCTACTTTCCATTTCTTTTGCAGGTACTATTGGGTTAGTTTATGAGTGAGCGTTCAAGTAGTGATCTAGAGTTCAATCCTGAGCCTGAGAGACTACTTAGAGCTAGAAACAAAGCAAAGAAACGACTCTTTAAACAACCTCCTATACCTCAAATCATACCTGAAATCGAAGAAATGGACGATATAGTTCCAAATCCGGTACCTGTCATTCGCAACCCCATCGAAATAGCGAATGACAAGAATAGTGCCATTCTTTCATACCTAGTACCTATGCCTGGGGAGCTGAACCCCAGCATAATCCGTCCTGAAATCACTGCCCACTCATTCGAGTTGAAACCAGTGATGTTCCAAATGTTGTCCACTGTGGGACAATTCTTTGGAATAGAAAATGAGGACCCCCACAACCATCTTAGGAACTTCTTAGGAGTCAGTGATACCTTCATCATCCCTGGAGTGTCCCAAGAAGCTTTAAGGCTATACTTGTTCCCTTATTCTTTGAGGGACAAAGCCAAAACATGGTTGAACTCATTACCCTCTGGATCTGTCCGCAATTGGACAGATTTAGCAGAAAAATTCCTAGTCAAATACTTCCCACCTGATAGGAATTCTACCTTTCGTGATGATATAGTTAAGTTTAAACAAGCTGATAATGAGTCTCTTCACGAAGCTTGGACTAGATTCAAAGATCTTCTTCTTAAATGTCCACATCATGGCATCCCATGGTGTATCCAAATAGAGGTCTTTTTCAAAGGATGCAACCCCAGCACTAGGCAAGTCTTAAATTCATCTGCTGGTGGTTCCATGTTGTCCAAGAGTTACAACGAGGCCTATGAGATCTTGGAGAAGATCTCAGCATCTCACTGTAGGTGGTCAGATGATCCAGTTGAGCCAACTAGGGCTCAAGACAAGGATGCTCTAAGTGCAATGAGCACCCAAATAAATGCCCTGACCAACCTAGTTAAGCAAATGGCTCAAGCCAATCTCCAAACAAGTGCCAACACCGCTACAGCCATGTCAATGGGCACCCAACCAAGTCAAGGTGAGGCACTTATATGTGGATTCTGTGGGGAAGGGCACCTGTATGAATACTGCCCTGGGAATCCATCCTCAGTCTGCTACATTGGAAGTCAGCAGCAGCCTAGGAACAACCCCTACTCCAATACTTACAACCCTGGTTGGAGGAACCACCCAAACCTGTCATGGGGTGGCCAACAAAGTACTAACCAAAATCCTAACCAACCTAGACCGAGTGGAACACCTGGTTTCACTCCCCAACATAACCAATCAATGTATCAAAAACCTTATAACCAACCTGTAGGATCTTCTGTAGAAAACCTACTCAAGGAATACATAGCTAAGAATGATGCTACTCTTCAAAGCCAACAAGCTACTCTTAGGAGCCTAGAGAATCAAATAGGCCAATTAGCCAATGAACTTAAGAGTAGGCCCCAAGGTAGACTCCCTGCTGACACCGAGGTGCCAAGGAGAGATGGTAAGGAGCAAGTTCAAGCAATTGAACTTAGAAGTGGTAGACCCTTGGTGAGCAACACAAAGGACACACCAAAGAGAGTAGAGAACACTGAGTCTAGTGCTCCACTGGAGTCTCTGCCAACCCAAGGTCCACCACCAACTAGCACATCAGGAGCCAGGCTGGAGCCAATCATTGAGGAGATAGAAGAAATTCCAAGGCCTCCACCTATCCTAAGGCGCCCTGACGTGCCTGCATATGTGCCACCACCTCCATATCCTCGAAGGCTTAAGAAGAAGCAGGAACAGGAAGTTCATTTTAATAAGTTCTTAGAAATTCTTAAGCAAGTGCATGTCAACATTCCTTTTGTAGAAGTTTTACAGTCTATGCCTTCGTATGTAAAGTTTTTGAAGGATATTATTACTAACAAAAAAATAATTGGTGAGTTTGAAACAGTAAACCTCACTGAGGAGTGCAGTGCTATCCTCCAAAACAAGCTGCCCAAGAAGGAGAAGGATCCTGGTTCCTTCACCTTACCTGTAGAACTTGGAGGCAAGCACGTGGGCAGAGCGCTTTGTGACCTGGGCGCCAGCATAAACCTCATGCCCCTATCCCTATTCCGCCAGTTGGGAATAGGAGAAGCACGTCCAACCACTGTCACCTTACAATTAGCAGACAGATCCATTGCATATCCAGAAGGTAAAATTGAGGATATTTTAGTAAAGGTTGACAAATTTATTTTCCTTGCAGATTTCATTATCCTGGATTATGAAGCAGACAAGGAGGTCCCCATCCTGCTAGGCAGACCATTTCTAGCCACAGGTAGGGCACTTATAGACGTCCAAAAAGGTGAGCTTACTATGAGGGTTCATGATGAAGAGGTAAAGTTTAGTGTATATAAAGCTTTAAGATATCCCTCTGACCTTGAATCCTGTGCTAGTATGGACGTTGTTGATTCTTTAATGGAAGAACAATTGGAGCATGTATTATTAACCAAGCATGCTAATGAATATGTAGGATTAGATGTAGCTGACTTGAATGTATCTGACATAATGGACATATCTGTAAATAACCCACAACATGTATGTATGAATATAGACCTAACTGATAGACCTGTGAATCCTTTAAAGCCATCTATTGAGCATCCACCTGTTTTAGAACTGAAACCACTACCCACTCACCTCAAGTATGCATATTTAGGGAGTAATGAAACTCTGCCTGTTATCATTTCTTCTAAGCTAAGTGAAAAGCATGAGGTTGAACTGATATTACTGCTTAAGAAACATAGGAAGGCTATTGCATGGACTATTGCTGATATTAGAGGCATTAGCCCTTCTTATTGTATGCATAAGATTATACTAGAGGAAGAACACACCCCTAGAGTAGATCATCAACGTAGGCTGAATCCCTCTATGAAAGAGGTAGTTAAGAAAGAAATAATAAAATGGTTAGATGCTGGTGTGATCTTTCCCATAGCTAGTAATCAGTGGGTGAGTCCTATACAGTGTGTACCTAAAAAGGGTGGGATGACTGTGGTAGTCAATGAGAACAACGAACTGATTCCAACTAGGACTGTCACCGGGTGGAGAGTGTGCATGGATTACAGGAAACTAAATAAAGAAACTAAAAAAGATCACTTCCCTATACCATTCATTGACCAGATGTTAGATAGAATAGCTGGTAGAGCCTACTATTGTTTCTTAGATGGTTATTCTGGCTATAATCAGATTACTATAGATCCCAAGGACCAAGAGAAGACTACCTTCACTTGCCCTTTTGGAACTTTTGCCTTTCGCAGAATGCCTTTTGGCTTATGCAATGCACCGGCAACTTTCCAAAGGTGCATGATGGCAATCTTCTCTGAGTTGGATGAGTCCATGATAGAAATATTCATGGATGACTTCTCAGTCTTTGGGGACTCATTTACAAACTGTCTAGAAAACCTAGGACAGGTCCTGGCTAGATGTGAAGAAACTCACTTAGTCCTTAATTGGGAAAAGTGTCACTTCATGGTGGATGAAGGGATTGTTTTAGGTCATAGAGTGTCAAGGGCAGGTGTAGAGGTCGATAGGGCCAAAATAGAGATCATAGAGAAGTTGGTAGAGCCTCAGAATGTCAAGGCCATTAGGAGTTTCTTAGGGCATGCTGGCTTCTACAGAAGGTTCATCAAGGACTTTTCTAAGATAGCCAAGCCTCTATGTGAGCTTCTAGAGCTAAATAGGCCATTCATCTTCTCTAAGGACTGTTTAGTAGCTTGGCAGACCCTTAAGAAAGCACTAGTTACAGCACCTGTTATAGTAGGGCCAGATTGGGATCTCCCATTCGAGATGTTATGTGATGCTAGTGACTATGCTGTAGGGGTCATGTTAGGACAGAAAATTGACAAGCTAACACATCCTGTATATTACGCTAGTAAGACCTTGAATGAGGCTCAATGTAATTATACAACTACTGAGAAAGAGATGCTTGCTGTAGTGTTTGCTTGTGAGAAATTCAGAAACTATATTGTAGGCACTAGGACAATTGTATACACTGACCATTCTGCCTTGAAATATCTTATGAGGAAGGCTGATGCTAAGCCTAGGTTGATTAGGTGGGTGTTATTACTGCAGGAGTTTGATTTGGACATTCGAGACAAGAAGGGATGTGAAAATGTGGTTGCAGATCACCTTTCTCGATTGCAGCACAATTGCGAAAAAATTGCGGATCCCGCAATTTCTGATGCTTTTATTGATGAACATATCTTTGTTTTGACTCATCGTGATAACGATGAGGAACCTTGGTTTGCTGACATTGCTAACTTCCGTGCATCACAGGTATTACCAGTTTTCAAGGGAGGACAAGAGAAGAAGAGGTTCCTTCATGAAGCAAGGAAATTCATCTGGGATGACCCCACGCTTTACAGAACCTGTGCTGATGGCTTGTTGAGGAAGTGTGTTTCAGCTGCTGAAGCGAAGTCTGTGTTGCAGCACTGTCACGCATCTCCTTATGGTGGACACTTTGGTGGCCAAAGAACAGCTGCAAAGGTATTTCAGAGTGGCTACTATTGGCCAACAATCTTCAAGGATGCCCACAATTACGCCCACAGCTGTGATGAATGCCAAAGAACAGGTAACCTCAGTCGGAAGGATGAGATGCCCCTCACCTACATCTTAGAGTTGGAGCTCTTTGATGTATGGGGCATTGACTTCATGGGACCATTCCCTCCATCATCAGGTAACCTCTACATATTAGTGGCAGTGGATTATGTGTCCAAGTGGGTAGAGGCCAAAGCATGTCCTAATAATGATGCTAAAACAGTCACCAACTTCTTGCATAGGCACATTTTTACTAGGTTTGGGACACCTCGTGCCATCATTAGTGATGAGGGGTCACATTTTATTAACAAGGCTATGGAGAAAGTATTGGCTAAGTATAACATTAGACATAGAGTAGCCACTCCCTATCACCCACACTCAAATGGACAGGCTGAAATTTCAAATAGGGAAATAAAGAACATCCTAGAGAAAGTAGTCAAACCTAATAGGAAGGACTGGTCCTTCAAGCTTGAGGATGCACTTTGGGCTTATAGGACAGCATATAAGACACCTCTAGGAATGTCTCCTTATAGGCTGGTTTATGGCAAGACTTGTCACTTACCACTTGAGTTAGAGAACAAAGCATTTTGGGCCATGAAGGAATTGAATTTTTGTGTAAAAGATGCAGGAACACTAAGGTCTTTACAATTACATGAGCTTGATGAGCTTAGACACATGGCCTATGAAAATGCTAAGATGTATAAGGAAAAGACCAAGATTTGGCATGATAGTAGACTTAGAGTTAAGGACTTTAAGAAGGGTCAACTTGTATTGTTGTTTAACTCACGGTTGAAGCTATTTCCAGGGAAACTTAAGTCTAGATGGTCAGGTCCATTTGTGATTACTAATGTGTTTGTTCATGGTGCCATAGAGATAAAGAACTTGCAGCAAGGTCAACCATTTATGGTTAATGGTGCGAGGTTGAAGCACTACTATGAGGAAGGAGATGTGAAGACTCTCTCGGCCTTCCTCTTGACTGAAGCATGAAAAGAGAACGAGAGAGGACGAGTGGTTACTGTGCTCGTCAACATAAGGCTCATGCCTTAGTTTATTTTTTTTGCAAATTTCCGGTTATCGTTTGTGTGTTTTGTTGTGTGATTTTAAGTGCGAATTTGATGTTAATTTTATTTCTTTTTGCAGGGAATCAATAGAGGGAATCAAGGAGAGTAAATCCAGCTTTAAAAATCAAGAAACGATCGAGCCAAATAAAAGATACGGGCGAGCAAAGTTTGACATTTTAATGAAAAAAGATCCCTAAAATTGCGCTGGAATTGCAGGATCCGCAAAAAAATAGCCGTTGGGATTTAGCCGTTGCCTTTATATCCGTTGGGAGGCGCTCGTTCGATACGATTCTTTCATTCTCTGATTTCCAAGAAAGCTGCGATTCTCTTCATCTTTGATCCTTCTCTCCAAACCTCCAAGATTCGACAATGGTGTCCACACGTGCTGAAAGATCTGCAGCCAAGAAGAGGGCTGATGACGCTGCTGAAGCGGCTGCGAGGGAAGCACTTCTTACCCTTGCAGATGAGGGTGCTGTACGCACTGGCCGTCTTCCCAAGCTTCCGATCTGTAGAAGGAAGTGGAGGGTTGTCACAGAAATCCCTGCTGGACCTTCTGAACCGGCAGGAACACCCAAGAAGCGTCGGTGGAGTGTCGAGATGGCCGCCGAACCAAGCAAGGCAAAGACTCCCTCTGTGGAGAGTCAAGAATCGGATCGTGCGTCCCACGAGTCGATCAAGAAGAGTTCGTCGCCATCTGCCTCACCTGCGCACAACCCTTCACCACCTGAACCAGTACAGAGCCCAGAGCTTTCATCGTCACCGCCTGCACAGAGCCCTGAAACGCCGTCTTCACCACTGAATTCCGTGCAGACGCCTACAGCAGAGCAGAGTGCCACACCTTCGCACACGCCTCCACGGCCTGACCCTGAATTCCCCTATGGGGAGTACCAGGAATCCACTCAGAGCAGTGGGGAAGGTGGTGAAGACGAGGTTTTCTCGCCTGCGAGGGAAGCTAGCCTAGAGAGTCCTGCACAGCAGGATGATTCCATGGAAGAAACGCTGGGGGCATGCCTGCAGCAGATAAACATCAAGGCACGGCTCAAGAAGAAGAAGAAGGCCAAGATTGTCAAGGCCAAACGATCCAAGAAGCTGAAGAGGAAGAAGGCTAAAAGGACACCTTCAGCAGGCAAAGAGAGCACTGAGCCTTCGCTCAAACGGCTCAAGGTTGAGGCTGCCGAGTCAGCCAAGCCATCAGATAAGGGGAAGGTCAAGCTCTACCCGGAAGATGAGCCTCAGTCAGTGAGGTATGTCTCCTCTGATGCTGAGTCCAGAGGCGTGGAGCTGAGGAAGAGGGAATTGCTACATGAGAAAGGCTTCCTCGATCGACCTGCTGACCTGCCGCAGTTCTTGCGCGCAGGAGTGATAAACCATGGCTGGGAGGAATTTTGCAGACCGCCCAATCCAGCCTACACGAGCATGGTGTATGATTTCTACGCCAATATGCTCAGCCCTGAGGATGGCCTGTCTGTGGTCAGAGGGGTAGAGGTGGATTTCTCAGCCAAAGCCATCAACGAAGCCTTTGGTCTAAAGGGCCAAACACATACAGATTATGCACGGATTGTTGATGAGCCTACTGAGGCAGTTCTGGAAGAGGCCATTCGGACCATTGGCCAGCCTGAAGCTTCCTGGACCGTGTCACGCAATGGGAGGCACACTCTCATGAGTGCCAACCTCACGGCTAAGGCAGCTGTTTGGTTCTCGTTCGTGAGAAGGAGATTGTCCCCAGTGACGCATGAGACTACAATCAACCAGGGCCGTTCGCTGCTGGTATATGCGATAATGAGAGGTCTCACGATCAACGTGGGAGAAGTCATCACTGCTGCCATTGCTGAGTGCGCTAAAAAAGGTAAGGGACCACTGTTTTTCCCTAACACCATAACCAAGCTATGTTTGCTTGCAGGAGTCCCCACTGAGCGCATGGAGCAGCAGATGGCTTACACAGGCCATTTGGAGCTGCCTGCTAACCTGAGGCTGAAGAGAAAGGGGAATATGGAGTTTGAACTGGATAGGCTGGCTGCTAATCAGTCCCTATCCATGGCCTGCCTCATGGATATGCAGAGGAGGATGGCTCAATGGGCCACGTATGCGCAGGCACGGGACAAAGAGGTTGCAGACCAGCTAGGCTGCATCTTCCCTGACTTCCCCACCAATCTCCTGACTCCATGGGTGCCTCCACGCCCACGACAGCCTGATGAGGATGAGGATATTTGAGTGCTGGTGTGAATTGCACTGAAGGGAGTATTGCTGTTCCCTTAGAAAAAAAAACAATTTTCTGTTTTCTGTTAATCATGTGAACTTTGCTGTTTTTAGTCCAATTTTGATCTGTTTTAGATGCTTCGTTTTATGTTTTTTCTTTTGTTTAGGATAGTCTGATGCTAGATGACTAGGTAGGATAGTTTAGTTTTATTTTTAGAAAGCTTGATTGACTGGAAAAAGCATGCTTAGGGGCCTTAGTGAATGATATATCTGCCCAGACTTAATTGCGAAATAATTGCGGTACCCGCAATTTTTATTACTGAAAGCATGTTTTGGACTGTCTGTTTAGCTAGGTTGTGATCTGTTTAAAATCTTTCTTTTGCTGCTTTCATGACTACCTTATATAGCTTATCTAGATGCATGCTGGATGAGTGTCATAAGACACCATTTGACAGTTTAAATTAACCTCTAAATAGCTCAGCATGCATAGCTGTAAGACCTTATCTGCTTGTTTTTTAGTTTTCTGCTGCTGTGATATTTGCTATTCGAATGTTTTGTCTATGCCTAGGGCTTTAGTTTCTCTGTGTTTTACCTTAGACTAGATGCTTCTAGGACAAGTTTGGGGGTGTGCCACCTCCGACACTCATTGGGGACAATGAGTAGTTGAAGTTTGGGGGAGGCCACCCTAGGCCTAGGAACATTCCTCTCTCCCTTAGAAACATAAGCATTCTTCTTCTCCTTTACAAAAAAAATGATGAACTGAAAAAAAATGAAAAAAGAATAAAGGGGGGAGTTTCTCTTAGGTTGCTGAGTAATCAGTGCCAAGTGTGTAACCCACAAGTGGCGTTGCATCAAAAGGCAACCAAAGGAGAGGCTCCACCTAAGTAAGAAAAAGGGAAAAGAATAGGGAAGAAGAATGTATACCTAGGAGTTATAACTTTGTGGCTTAGATGTCCTATTTAAAAAGAACTCTGATCCTCAATTAGCTAAGCACAAAGTTGTAACTTGTAGGGTTGTTTAGGGAGATGAGTGTTTATCCAATGTAGTGATGCCAGGGTTTAGGTTGTTCTCTAAAATTACTACTGTCACCGTTAATACTAAGACTGGCATGACTCTAAGGAATCCTAGACACATTAAAAATAAAGCTAGAAGCATGTACTGAGTCTGAGGTAAAGCTAGGCAGAATTTGAAACCGTAGGGATAGTGGCATGATATGACAAAAGTAAATAGATCAGTTGGAGGAAGTTAATGAAAACAGAAGGAATGTTAGGCAGGCAAAGTCAGAAGAAGCTAGATAAGAGGGTAGTTTTAAATTAAGGAGTGTGTCACAGGACAGCATGGCTATAGACAAGAATATAGGGGAGTCAGTAGGTGGTAAAAGAAGATGAAACAGCAGCCTAGGTAAGTCCTTAGTGTGCTTGAGGACAAGCAAAACTTTAAGTTTGGGGGTGTGTTAAGTCTCTGAAAGTGACTTATTTAGGACCCATTTAGCTTAAGAAGATGTACACTTTTAGGTGTTTTTGATAGCATTTAGCTTAAACCTATGCTTAAATATGAGAATGAGAAGAGGGTAGCTAAATTAGGACTTATGCACAATAGGAAAGAAAAAGGTTGAAAACCGAAGGAAAAGAATGAAAAAAACTGCATTGCGACAGCATTGCGAAAACATTGCTGAAGCCGCAATTATTCAAGTGAAAACCGTAAGTTGACTGATCCTTTTCTGTTAATTTCCGTAATTTCAGGGATTCATTCTTTCTCCTCCATCCATTCTGATATATGACGTTGAAGATTGATGGTTCTCCTTGGCCCAAACGCACCTGCAAACTACTATAAAAGGGGGCCAAAGTCGGAGGTTCAGTCATCATCCGAAAGCGTAGAAGCCTTCTCGCAGTCCATCTTTTCTCCCTGTTTTCCTTTGCCGTCTGTTGGAGTGAGAGTCTCAGCTGTTGGAATCGATAATCTGATAGGAAGGAGAGGAGATTCTTCTTCTCTCTCGATTGGATTCATCCAAGCAAGGCTGACCTTTCATCCCCTTCATTCGAGGCGACTGCAACGAAGCTTCCAAGCTGCATTTCCTGCTTTCTGTCTTCCTTTTCTAATTTCCAGCTTTGATCAGTTGTTGTTTCTAGTTTAGTGATTAATCTACTGCATTTCGTTGTTGTCTGTCTTTGAATTATTTCCTTTAAGTTTCCTTTTGTCCGTTCAACATTCAAAGTAATCAAATTGCAAGATTTCATTTCACAGTTTCCATCTTCTGCTGCTACGGTTTTGCATTACTGTTTTGAGTACATTTCCCTTCGAAGCATGTCTGTTTTATCTTATATTTCTGTTCTCTATATATCCATGAGTAGCTAAGTCACTTAGGGGCATGCTAATGACAGAACTATAGGCTAAAAAACGTGAACCAAGTATGTAGGATAGCTCTCGAACATTGATTGTATGTAAGCTTCATCCCACGGGCAATTTCGATTGGCCATCCATTTTGTCCAAAGAACTCCTAACCTCTGGAAGGAGTAAGAGTTCAGAGTCGTATAATCATGCTAGCCTTTCATGGTAACCAGGAAACGGCCTAGGAATAGGCGTTTCCCTAGTACAAACTAAACACTTCTGCTTTAACAAGATGCTTAAGACCTTACTTTGAGTTGAGTAAACTAAAGAATCTAATGCATGGAATCGGACGATACATGAGATAGAGTGAGTTTGATGCATAGAGAGTTGATCTAATGCTTGGGAATCGTATTAAAATGCCTATAGGATAGTCGTTAGTAGCCCTTAATTCTCCATTTCGCACACGTTTGCTGTTTTTACAATTGCGATAACATTGCGGTGGCCGCAATTCTGCTAAGTTACCATTCTGTTTAGCTGTTTTCTTCTTCATTTATTAATTTCATCTCTTGTCCGTTGAGTCTAATTTCAACTTCCATTTGTTTATGTTGCATTCCTCTACACATTCAGCGAAAATTAGATAATTAAAAACCAATTTTACCCCATCAAATCCACCCTTTCTTTCTTAACAAAACACTTCGCGAATAGCTAAAAATAAGTCTCTGTGGGAAAACGAATGAAATATACTTACTACTTGCTATAAGATCATGTATGCTTGCATGTTCTGAGTGCTCTCTCTCTCTTATTTCTCATTTTTATTAACACATTGAGCACGCAACACCTAGGCGCTACGAAGTCTGATGCTGCTATCCCCCTGGCGCCGAGGCGCTGCCTTTCAGCGCCTAGGCGCTACGAAGTCCGAAGCGGTGATCCTTCCTAGCGCCGAGGCGCTGTAACTGAGCGCCTAGGCGCTGCGACGGAAAGTGACCTAAATTTATAAGAGGGTCGGTGACTATTGGAAGAAAGAGGAGAGCGTGGACGAGGAACGAAGTGACGAAAGAGAGCGGAAAGAGCAGATCTTGATATCCGAGTATCCAAACGAAGCGAGAGCTACGCTAGGGAGATCGAGGATTCATCTTGGCTCGTTTCTTTTCATCTACTTTCTTCCATTATTTCTTCTGTAACGATTATGCTTCCGAACATGAACTTTGTTGAGATTTCCTCCATGAACTAACTTTTCTGTCTAGAGTATTGATGTAGTCGTTGTTGAATTCTATTTCTTATTGATCAATAGTTAAGAGCTTGATTCCTTGTTCGATTGTGAAAATTCTTATATGCTTACTAAGTACATGTTAGGATTTGGCCAGTCTTAGTGTGAGATTTTATCAATGCGTTGAAGTCGATAGACAATTCTCGTTGACGAACCTTAATTATTTTCCCTAACTTATATGAGTGATAGACATATCCTTGTAGGTTTTGTGGCATGAATTAGTTCTACAGTCTTAATAGTTGAAGTGTTCTGATTGCCATAGAGATATAGGCAATTGTCATTTTAATGAATATTGTTATTACTCGAGAGAGAGTACCAAGTCTTACGAGTAGAACTTGTTAACAATCATAGGGTCAAGCGTTTTTAACTAGAGAATAATAAGGAATAGGATGAGACAACGATGAAATCTCTACTCTAGAACCTCTATCATCTACGCAAAACATAATTGTTTCGTTTAGTTTTCTGCATCATTTTAATTACTCAAGTCAATAGCATATTTAATTTTAGTACAACTCTGATAATTGATTGCTCCGATAAAACTAAGGTTTAGAATTCTGGTAATTAGTAACTTTCATTCCCTGTGGAGAACGATAATCATACTTACATTACTATATTACTTGGAACGATTCGTACACTTGCGATTTCGGACAACATAACTCGATGGGAGGAATGTCACGACCGCAAAAGCCCTGTTTATACCTTCCTATTAATCGGGCACTCAAAGAAAAGATGATCACTCGTCCTCAATGCATTTGAACACAACACACAGACTAAGGGATCTTAGACATGAAGTCGGACCCTAGTATATAAACGATCCCAGATCGCCAACCACATAATAAAAGAGTGTTAGAGAATATTTCACCCCAAAGCACAATAAAGTTGCCCAACTCACACGAGGCTGCAAAACCTCTCAAGCACTAGCCACTGAGAAGTTATCAGACCTACCAGGGTCCTAAATAATTAGATTAGGTCGATTTAGGTGGGGAACTACTGCCTGAACCAAAGAAAGCAACTTCTTCGTCTCCCAAGTCACGCAAGGCCAAGGCTAGGACCCATCAAGAAGGAGAAAATTCGACACAAGGGCACACTCTGAGCTTCCCACAACACCAGTCAACCCCTCTTCAAATTGTTGAACAATGAGGCCATAGGGGAGCTAGGAGTCCACCCAAGAATGAAAATGTCGACCATTCCCATGGCTAAATATCTGGACAAGCGGATGAAACTGCTCCTAGAGTCGGAAGACAACCCGAGTACACCACGAAGCTAGCTAGACGACACCCGAACATATCATAGACAACGACCTCGAAATACATAAGCATTGACCCAAGCAACTCACAAGGAACCATAACGCGTAAAAAGAAGTCAAAGAAGATTTATAACAGTTGCCACATTCCAAGACCAAACATAACGAATGTCCAATCCCCGATTTATAATAGTTGCCACATTCCAAGACCAAACATAACGAATGCCCAATCCCCTCTCGCTTCTCGGCAAACAAACATCCTCCCAAGCCAGCTTTGCACTGCCTTTGCCAGTAGAGATCCCTCGCCACAAATAAGACCGGAGAATACAATTAACCTTATTCGCTACACGAGCAGGCAGCACAAACAAACTCGCCCAATAAACTTGAAAGCTCTACAAAATAGACCGGAACACGCTTAGTGATTTTCTCCAAGAGTGGCTTATAGTCTGCATAAGATAATTGACTCGAAATGAGAAGAATGCCCAAATACTAGACCGACAGAGAACCGGGAGAAAAACCCATCAACTTGGTCAAGCCTGCTGCCGTGGGAAGGGAGACCCCAACACGGAACATAAAGTTCTTCGCAGAATTAAAACAAAGCCCAAACCGTTGTTGCGTGATTTATTGCTTACCGCAAGTGTATAGATCATTTTTTAATATAGTGATTTAAGTACAGAGTATCGTCCACATAGTGGGTATGTACTAACAAAATTTTCTATTTAGACTAATATATGATGCTTTGAAGTTGAGTAAAAAAATAAAACAAATAAAAATAATGAGAACCTTTGGAGATAACAACCTAGAGAATTGATTTCATGGATTTGATTCATGTGTAATTCATCTTACCGCCCAAGAATTGACATGCATAAAATTATAAGCCAAGAAGAATATAACTATAATTTACTCGGTAAAACTCAATTAATTCTTTTATTTTTTTTATAAAACTAACATGTATGTTTAGTTTTTAATAAAAAAAAAACAAGGCAGAAGTTCTATTAACGACCACTAAAAGAATTCTTTACTTTCATGCAAGAATTTATAAGTCATGCATTTGAGTTCCACCATAAGCTCTACTTTTCCAAACAACAATTTAAGGAGGCAACAATTTATACTTTGTCCACAAGAATAAAAATCATTAATCAAACAAATACATGAATAAATCTTGCACTATGAAGGACTCAGATTAATCGAACACCAAAACTAAAACGATTACATTAATCCTTTATGTATAGAGTCTAGCGTTTAGAATCCATACAAAAAAAGATAAAAACAAAAATAAAGGAAGAAAAACTTTTGTAGCGTGTCAAGTCTCATTTCCGATGTGATCTTTCCGAGCTTCCAAATCTCTTCTCCAACTCTCTAAAGTTTCTCTAAAACTCTCCAACGAGTGTATTTCGAATTAGGGTTCAAATTTGTCAAAGTTCACCCTAAAATCAGAATATATATATATATATATATATATATATATTTTAGGAAAATCAGGGATAACGTCTAAGCGCTCGCCAAAATGCTTGAAAAGTTTTTTTTGGAAAACTAGCGACAAGCACTGAGTCGAGACGCTGTTGACGCTATTAAAAAAATTAAAGCTTCCTAGATTATAGATAAAAAAACGATAGTCAGTCATGCACATACGGTACGTACGGTAAGAGCAAATTGTCTTATTGGTTATTGATGAGCATTCATTCATCAATGTACTTAGTGATTCATGTATCCAATTAATTATTATTATATATTTGAAAATGTGTCGAGATTAATTTGAACACATTGACGTTTTCCTCAACGAAGAACAGACTCCTAATGTTTTAAGGAAAATGTCAAAACTTTTTGTTTCGATGAAGTTTTGTTATTATATCCATTGGAGTATCGTTAATTCAGCTTAGAAGTAGTAATCTCCACCACTAACATTACAATTTGCAACCCACATTATTCTCAATCCTATTTTTATCTCTTCATCTATTTCATTATTTAATCACATGCTGCAACACATACAAACACAAACACAAGAAGAAAGAGAGTGGCTTTTCCAAATAAAAAGCCAAATAAACAAATAAAGAAGCCACTCTCCGGTGTCGATTTTCTTCGGTTTGGTCGAATTTTCGAAAGGGGCGGTGCGGAAAACTGGTGTGTGCGAAGCAATATATTATAGGAAGTCATGACAAGCTTTTCAGGAACCACACAGAAATGCATGGCCTGTGCCAAGACGGTTTATCTTGTTGATACGCTTACTGCTGATAATAGAGTCTTTCATAAGGCTTGCTTCCGATGCTATCATTGTAAAGGCACTCTCAAGGTGATTTATTTAATATTTCTCTTTAAAAATATGTATTTTTTGTTTTGTTATATGTATTGTATCGAAAGCAATTTTGAGGTCATAGGAGTGTCACGAGCATGTAACTTTGATGGCACGAAACTAACATATTTTATAACTATTTAATTTTTCTCTTTTAAAAAAAATATGTATTTGTTGTTTTGTTATATGTATTGTATCGAAAGCGATTTTGAGGTCATAGGAGTGTCACGAGCATGTAACTTTGATGTCACGAAACTAATATAGTTTATAACCAATGATCTTTTGTTTTGATACCATGTTATATATCTTATAACTAAGGATCTCTAGTTTTCATACCAGGTTAAAATGATAACTCGTCACTAAAAATGTAATTGGTTGTGGGTCGGGTTGAAAATATACTTCTCGGATGTTGATCTCATGACGTTCGATAATCTTTTATTTTAATACAACTAAAAAACATTGACAAGGGTAAATGAAATCGTCTATTGTATTTTCAACTAAAACAATAAAAGTTCTAATAAAAGAAACAATAATTTTGAAAATAATATATTTCTGTATATTTTGGTTTTGCAGCTTAGCAACTATTGTTCCTTTGATGGAGTATTGTACTGCAGACCTCACTATGATCAGCTCTTTAAGAGAACTGGCAGCCTTGACAAGAGCTTTGAAGGCAATTTTAGTTTTCTTCTTATTTACAAATCAAATATGTTTTTTATATTTTCAAAATCACACCCTTAAATTTTACTAAGAGTATTATTTACAAAATTAGTGCATTTTTACAATTCACAATTTGCAATTGTTAACAATTCCAATTTGCAATTTGTGAAAATGTAAAAATGCTCTAATTTTGTAAATAGGTCATTAAAAAATATTATTCCAACTCTGTAAATTACTGTGTTAGTTCTAAAATAATAGTTCATTACAAAATATTCCAAACTTTGTAAATTGTTGTGTTAGCTTTAAAATATAATTTGTTCTTCTTTAGGAACTCCAAAATTGGTGAAACCAGAAAAGCCCATCGAAAATAAGGTAATATTCTTTGTAGTCAGTATAAGTAAAATATAATAGTGCTTTTGGATACCCAAGAACAAAATTATTATCAAACGGTACATGAAACATTCAACAGCTAATAAATTGGATTGGGTTGCAATTGAACAGAATGCAAAGTTTGTCTCCAACATGTTTGCTGGCACTAGAGAAAAATGTTCAGACTGTACCAAGACTGTTTATCCCATTGAAAAGGTACAATTAACTTAAATATTGTCGTCAACCTAAACATAACTCAACTGGTTAAGGCATATAAATACTCACGATTTATGAATGAGTCATTTTGGATTCTTGGAAATCTTCGGTAGGTAACGGTGAACGGGACGGTGTACCACAAAAGTTGCTTCAAATGTAGTCATGGAGGATGCACAATAAGCCCATCAAATTACATAGCACATGAGGGAAAGCTATACTGCAAACATCATCACATTCAACTATTCATGGAGAAGGGAAATTACAGCCAGCTTGAAACTGAGAGCCAAAGAAACACTCCAGAGCCAATGCAACTATCTTTTCCAGTGGAAATTGCAGCTGAATCATAGTCTTTATTATTGGAACAAATTCTTTCATAAATGTTTCTTCTGCTTCCTTGTTAATTTGTTGCTAATTGTTTTCCCATTTCTTAAAAGTGCTTTCTGTATTCTCTCTGCAGAAGCCAGTTTGTTGACGATGTTTTCACCATTTTAAGTTGCAAACATTTCAACACACTTGACTATTTGTACTATATATTTGATTTGAGATTTGATCTAAAAAGTTTATTGGATCATTACTAGAAATATAGGAATAGATGACATGTGAATCAGGAAATTCAATGGGAAGTAAAAAAATGTGAATCAAGGAAATTCAATGGGAAGTAAAAAAAAGGTGTCATCTTCAGTTTGGGGCGTGTTTTTTGCGGGAAAAAAACGGAGTTTTTCAGATTTTCGAAACTTGATGACAATGTCATTAATGAATGATTATTTTAAAATGTCATTAATGAATGACTATTTTAAAATGTCGTAAATTGTTTAGATTTATTTATCATTCATTTCTTTATAAAAGAATTATAATTAATTAACCACTTAAATTATTTAAAAAAAAAAAAAAAATTGAAAAAATGAGAGAAATCTGAAATGTTATATATTAAGTATTTTATTATAATATATATATATATATATATATATTATATAAAACATTGAAATCCCTAATTTCTCATTTGCAAAATTCATCCCTATCGCGCGCCTCTCGCAATCTCCACTTGGATTCGCCGCCTTCGTCTTCTTCGAGCTTCGCCGCCGACCGTCGCCTTCGTCTTGTACGAGTTTTGGGGCCGCCTAGCTCCGTCGTCGTCTGCTGCCAGGTTCGACGCCATCTCAGTCCTGCTCCGGCATCTCTCTTCCTTCTTCTCTGAGCTCCGACGCCGAGCACCGCCTTCGTCTTGTACCGGGCTCGTTAGTGGGTTGAGTGTTTCGCTAATTTGGAATGAGACTTAAAAAAAATTGGAGTTAAGGTTGACTAAGTCAAATAAGTTTATTTGATTTGAAAAGTAATTAATAATAATAATATAATATTTTTATTAATATTATATTATATTATTATTTATTAAAAAAAAAAAATATATATATATATATATATAAAAAGGCTAGCGAAGAAGACCCAAAACACGCCGCCCCTCCCCCCTCAACTCCCATCTCCCATCTCCCTCCCCCTCAGCTCCCATCTCCCTCTCTGACCTCCGCTTGTCGTCATCGTCGCTCTCTCTCTCTCTCCCCTTCGCCACCGCACCCCGCCGTCATCGCTCGCTCTCTCTCCCCCCTTCGCTCCGCTCGTCGCACGCCGCCGCCGCTCTCTCCCTTTGCTCAGCCGCGCTGCGCCCTGTCACTCCTCCGTTTGCTGTCACACCGCTGCACGCCGCCGTTCTCTCCCTTTGCTCATCCGCTCTCGGTCTTCTCATAGCTCCCGATTGGGTATTTTACTCTCTACTCTTCCTTATTTTGCCTTTACATATGTCGGAAATGGTCGATGGTTATGAATATAATGTGTTGTGGTTGTGAAGAGGCATCATCTGATGTGCGATAATTTTAGTGGAAATGGAGTTTCTCCTTTTGTAGTGTATTCGGTGATTGATTTTTCGATTTGAATGTCCTGTTTGGATATTGAAACTTTTAATTGTTGATCGATTTGAATGATTGGCGTTTTCCGATTTCTGCAACTGTTTATTTGCATGCTTTTATAGGAATGCGGACGAATTTGGTGATCATTTGTTATTAAATTATGAGGATTGTGTTGGGTTAACTAGGGACTTAGTCGGGGGAATCAATAATGTAAATGAACAGTTGAAATATTCATCTTGTGAACAGTTTGTATATGGTTTGATTTTAAAGAATTTACTGCAAGCTTCTTATAGCTATTTTCTTCCTTTCTTTGTTCTTTTATTAGTCTGGAAATTAGTTAAAAAAAATATAGTATGGATTTCAGAACTATTTGAAATCATTTTCTTCCTTCCTTTGTTTTTTTATTAGTCTGGAAATTACCGGTAATTTTTAAAGTTATTGAAGCTAATTGGAAGAGGATTATTCTATCTTCCACATATTGAAATGTTTCAAATTTGGAGGCTCTGTGTGGTCTTATTTGTTTTACGCTTTAGATTTGGATCTTTCTAGACTTGAGCTTGTGCGTCTTATTCTTAGTGGAACTTGCTTGGCATTGTGCTGATATTTGTTGTAGTATAGAATCAAATATAGAATTAAATGTGACAATAGTTTTAGATAAGTTTGTTTATGTATATAATTGTTTTTGTAATTTTGTTGTTTTACGTGAATGAAATGAGAGGTTTTGCATATGGATGAAGAGGACAACTCACTTGACCCTTTAAGTTTATGTACTCCATAGTATTTAGTTTGTACTCCATAGTATTTTAATTTTGAAAACGTTAAGAATTTTGTATATTTTGGCTACTCATTAGAAATTACTGTGAGACTTTTTTTTTATTGTTTTTGACACATTACTTATTAAAAATGTTATTTTGGAATGTAATGAATTACAAAATTTCAATTATGAGATGGAAGTTGTGATATTTTATCATTTTACACGCTATTTGATGAATGTGAGTTAAATGGTTCACAACATCACTATAAGTAATAAAAGAGGACAATTATGACAATTTGTAATATATGTTAATTGACAAGAAAAATGTATATTTAAAAACTTGTAATAACGCAAAGAAAAAGCTATAGTAGGTGTAAAAAAACAAAACTATAGAAACTTATAATAGCATCAATAAAAAGCTATTACAAAGTTATGATAGCATAATTTGTTAGCCTATTTGGAGGAACCACAATTGGTATGAAACTGTTTTATTTCTACTGTTATTTGGAGGACGTGTATTTGCAGTATGTACATTTATATGTTTTTTATATTTCAGGAAGATACTCATGGATTCTCAAGGATGCTCCAAATCGATGGCTGACTCTTTGCTCTTGGCTTTGTTTGTGATCCTTGCTACTTTCAACTAGGTTCCTGAAGGTTTTCATGTGTATGTATGAATTTGTTGTATTGAGGCAATTTGGAGATGGACAAGAAAAAGTAACATGTAAGTAACAATGTTATACCATTATGACTTTTAGAATGGTGAAAAGTACTTACTAGTTAAAAATACTCAAATTTCACAGCGGTTTGTTACGTAGTTAGAAGTGATTATTCATTAGTTCTAGAAGTATATACTTCTTCCAAAAAGTACTTGTGGAAAAAGTTTATTACTTCCACAATGCATTTCAATCTCACTTTTAAGTTGGTTTTTATTTTATGGTATGTGTGTGCAGGTAAATATTGGTTTCATGGTATGTGTGTGGAGGAAAAAATTTATTACTTCCACAATGAATTTCAAACTTACATATGAGAATATGGTGTATTGTCTCGATTCAAAGAGAACAAGTAAATATATATTTTTTTTTTTTTTGCAAATTGATCTCTCTTCCTGCTCTTCTTTGCTAATGTGATGTGTTGAACATATTTGCTTGTTTTTTAAGTTTTTTGAAGTTTAACCCCTTGAAGTTTTTTTTAGAACATATTTAAGGTATTTGAATTGGATTTGGTCTGACAAGTCTGCATATTACTATTCTTGGAAGAAGAATTTGAGTGGTAATAAGATGATACTAGTTTGTTTTTCTCAGTTTACCTTAGGATTCAATTTTTTTAAATAGTCCAGGACTTATTGTTATGGATTTTCTCATCTCATGAGAACTTCAAGCATGTTTAGGTGGAAATGATTCGTTGGTCGAGTTTAGCTAGAGTTTTACGTACAAGTCTTTTACTTTTTTTAGAAATTCCCTTTGAATCTAGTATCTTTCGGGTGGGTGAGACAAGTTTGAAATTTTCCTTATACCATTTATTCATTCCTTTTCTACTTCCTTTTCTACTTGCTCCAACTCTTCTCTTAATAATGGTTTCATAGTGAAGTTTTGGTTCATTCAAGGGGTTTGTATAGATGACGAAATATATAATTATTTCTGATGGTACTTCTCATTTCACCCATTTCACAGGCTGCACTTAAAGAAGCAAAACAATCGCACGACGGGGACAAGAAAATTGAATCCCTTAAATGTAAAGTTAAGGTTATATTCCTTGCAGCATTATGATGTCAAGAATATTAAACATAATTATCTTTTATAGATTTAAAATAATGCTACACATAAACATTGTGTTTTGGTCTCTTATTTATAAACACTGTGTTGTTTTTTGGTTCCTAACTGCTGTAATTTATCTTTGTTGCTTAGGTTCGTTTTGGAGCGTCCGAAGTAAGGGTTAAAGTGTTGGTTGTTTTAAGATTGCGTTAGGTAAGTGGCTTCTTTCTACTTGTTGGCATGTTGTGTGTTTAATAATGAGTGGTCATTCAGTGACAATGTTTAAGTGTCATAAAATAAGGTCTCTTGACTGAAAATAATTGTCATTAACGGTATTATGAAGACAGAAAAAAACTGTCACCAAACGAACATTGATGACAGTTTTCGGTTTTTGTCATCTATAGAGTAAAGAAGGCAGGGGCTATAACGACTGAAAAAAATTGTCATCTAAAGTCCTGATGACAGTTTTTATTTGTCATCATAGCCCCGATTTCTACTAGTGTGTTTATGTATTGTGTTTAATAACTGCTTAACAATCTATAATTTATCGTTTATAAATAATCTGATAAGACTAAACACATCTGAGTGCTTAGCGTGATGTGTTTGATTTGTATTCCGAATAGACTAATAAGTTTAGTTTAGTTTAATTATAACCACTTCTTAAGTTTATTTGGGTTGAGAATGACACATGCTAACTTTTTAGGCACTTTTAGGTTCGTTTGAGATTAAGAATGACACTTGTTAACTTTTTAGGCACTTGGTTCGTTTGAGATTAAAATAACACTTATTAACTTTGTAGGCACTTGCTAGGTTCGTTTGAGGTTAAAAATGATATTTGGTAACTTTTTAGGCACTTTTAGACTATTTTGCACTTTTAAAATCAAGACACTTCTTAGGTTCGTTTGAAATTAAGAATGACACTTGTTAACTTTTTATGCACTTGTTTAGTTCATTTGAGAGTAAAATAACACTTGGTAACTTTGTAGGTACTTGCTAGGTTCGTTTGAGGTTAAGAATATACTTGATAACTTTTTAGACACTTTTAGACTATTTTGCACTTTTAGAATCACTTCAGACACACTTGGTAATTTTGTAGGCACTTGCTATGTTCGTTTGAATTAAGAACGATACTTGGTAACTTTTTAGGTTCGTTTGAGATTAAGAATGACACTTGGTAACTTTTTAGGCACTTGTTAGGTTCGTTTGAGATTAAAATAACACTTGGTAACTTTGTAGGCATTTAAACAATTGCTTGTTGACGAAGAGTTTCTAATTGTCATGGATATATGTAGAGTTTCTAATTGCTTGCTGATGAAATTAGATTTATTGCATGTTTTCGGTACTTTGTAGATTTAGACACTTCTTAAGTTTAGTTGTTACGTTGTAATTTTAGGTATTTTTTGACTACTTGTAATTTTATGTCCATTTTAGTCCGTTGCTCAATTGTTTTTCACCTACGGATTGTTTTCTAAGTATATATAGCTTATAACTATTTGGGAGGATTCGGTATATTTGTTGAAATGCTTTCTTGTTCTACTTTAAAAGTAAAAAGTTATTGTATCTTCTTGAATTTTTATTGTAGGAACTACAAAGCGAAGTGAAGATATTTTCTTCAAGCTAGAAGTCATATTGCAACGAATGATGAACTTTTTGTTGGGTTAAATGAATATTTCATCATGTTATGCAACATTTTATTATTAATGTTGCAACAATTTAGGGGCATCGTAGTTAGTTTCAATATTGTATACATATGAATTAGTTTATGTAAAAGTTGATGAACTTTGATATTTGAATGGTATATTGATATATAGATCTTATTGTGTCAAACTTAGATTTATTTATTTTGCTTTGTAATTTTCATTATTATTAATTAATAATAATAATAATAATAATAATAATAATAATAATAATAATAATAATAATAATAATAATGACAATTAAAAATATAAATATTAATATATTTAGATTTGATAAAAAAAAAATCTATTATTGTTTTTTTGACAAAAAAATCATGTCATTGAATTCGTTTTGTTGACTCACAATAGTTGTGGTCTTCAAGCTATTAGTGACAGAAAAATTAAGTCATCAAAGCGTACAAAATTTACTGTCACCCATTCAGATTCGATGACAAAAATTATATGTCGTCAATTGTGTTTAAATGACAAAATATGATATGAGTGGTCATTCAGTGACAATGTTTAGGTGTCATAAAATAAGGTCTTTTGACTGAAAATAATTGTCATTAATCGTATTATGAAGACAGAAGAAAACTGTCATCAAACCAACATTGACGACAGTTTTCGGTTTTTGTAATGTATAGAGTAAAGAAGGCAGGGGCTATAACGACTGAAAAAAATTGTCATCTAAAGTTCTGATGACAGGTTATGGTACCGGTAAAGTTAAGTGTATCCATATAAATTTTTATCAGGCCTAAATATTATCATTTCATCACTAATCAAGTTTTTATTAACGCTAAATATACAACAACAACAACAACAACAACAACAACAAAAAAAAAAAAAAAAAAAAAAAAAAAAAAAAAAAAAAAAAAAAAAAAAAAAAAAAAAAGGTTTCCTAATCTTGTAGTCAATTCTCAATTTCTTCTTTCAAATTAACATTTTTACTTTTAATGTATTAAAAATTCTCAAATGAAGTCTTTCCATAATAAAAAAAAAAAAAAAACTGTTGAAATTTATCAACAAAAAGTTCATATCATTAATTTTTTTTCTTTCTTTTTTTTCAATGATAATATATTACGAAAAGGAAGCAAGGAGGACCACACAGAACAAAGAAAACACCTTAAGAAAACAAGTCACAAGGAGGAACACTAATAGAAGTAGAGGCCAAAAACACGGGGCTTTAAGTCATATCAGCCTGGACACTAATAAGAACAAACTGGGGAGAAACTAGCCCAAAAACACGAGAGTTCCATTCTCTCGAGATATATGGTAGGTGGTCTTGCACACCAAGAAAGCCTCCAAGCATGACACGCATGTGCTGGTCACCCCGCCCCATTCCACAGATCCAAATGTATAGTCCATGCACCAACTCGATGGAAGGAACGACGCCACCATCGCAAAAGCCCCGTCCACACCGTCTTAATCGGGCACTCAAAGAAAAGATGATCTCTCGTCTCCAAAGCATCTGAACACAACACACATCCTGGCAGAACTAAGAGATCTCAGACATGAAGTCGGACCCTAATATATAAACGATCTCAGATCGCCAACCATATAATAAGGGAGTGTCGGAGAATATTTCACCCCAAAGCACAATAAACTCGCGTAACTCACACAAACTCGCCGAGGCCGCAAAACCTCCCAAGCACTAGCCATTGAGAATTCATCACACCTACCAAGGTCCCAAATAACTAGATTAGGCCAATGCAGGTGTGGAAGTACACCAAGGTCCCCAATAACTAGATTAGGCTTATGCAAGTGCAGAAGTACTACCTGACGAACTAAATGAAGCAATTCATCCATCTCCCAAGTCACACAAGGTCAGTGCAAGGATGAACCCGCTTCGAGCTTCCCACAAAGCTTCCCACAACACCAATCAACCCCTCTTCAAACCGAACAATGGGGCCCTAAGGAGCCAGGAGTCCACCGAAGAATGACAATGTCGACCATCCTTGTCGATAACGTATTGGGTCCGACCTTGTTTATTATTAATTTATTTTTACTTCGTTTAAGTTTTTTTTATTTATTTATTTCTCATTTTGAGTATTTTAATTTACTATTTTTATTTTTTAATTTCGAAAATTCGATAAAATAACAAACAAAAAAAATGACCTTTTAATTTATTTGTTTTTAATGCTTTCTAGTAGTTTTTAAATTTCTTTGTTAGGGTTTCTAGAAGGATCCATAGGAGGAGAGGTGTCACAATCGGAGACACTTGACCATTCCAAACCATTTTGATGTCATTTCCTTCCTTAAAATGAATTTTTTTAAGGCTAATTTGAGGAAGGAAATAGAAGGGAACACAACAATAAAAATTGTGTTACTTGACACTTTTTACACGCCAAAATACACTTGACGCTTTTACAAGCGTCAAGTAATAATTGCTTGTCAAGAAAAGTATGGTTGGACATTGACTTATTCGAAGCATCACGATTTGCAAAAGCAAGCGTCAACATCTACTTGTCTTGATATATTTTAAATGTCAAGTATTAAAACTAATGTCACTTCTGAAGCGTCAAGTAATCGTCTGTCGTGAAAAAGTAGCTAAATCTTGACTTATTGGAAGGGTCAGGATATAAAGAAAAAACGTCAAATTATAATTTTATGATCTCTTGACGCATTGTGCGATGTCAAGGTTTTTTACATTTTGTATTTCAATTATAATAAATATTCAGCAAACCGCTAAAATTTCCTATATCACCAATAATAATATATTTGATATTTTGAGGAAAACATAATTTTATCAAGCAAATAAATAATATACATTCAAGATGTATATATAAACCAAATCCATCAATAATATTAATAAAGTTCATATATTTTAAACATTATATCAAACTATCAACCTCATGTAGAATTCCAACATTATAAGAATTGTATCAACCTCGTAGGAATGTAACACTCCCAAAATTACAAGAACTATTGACCCCATATGAACGATTCCAAAATTACAAGTATATCAACCCCATATGAACATACGATTCCAATATTACAAGTATGTCAACTCCATATGGACAATTAAAAAAATTATAACTCCTCGGTTGTATGAACTATATAATCCAAAATGACAAACTATCTATCCTCATATGTAAATCAGTAACTATTACTTATAAGGACCAAAACATCTATCCATGTATATGACACTCCCATTGTTAGCCACAACCAAAAGATCCGCATATGAACAATTACAAACTAGTCATATGTAACATCTAAAAAAAACAGGTCATTCTTTGCGCACTAAATCCAACTCAAATTGTAAGTATGGACTCCTTGTATCAATCTATAAACATTAAATAGAGTCAAACATTTTTTCATTATACTATTTGAACTATTATAATGCAAATATACTTTAATAACTTACCGTATCTGGGATTACGATGCTTATTTTACTCATTATCTTTCTCATATATCTTATCACATAATACCCACACATTCAACGCTTCCAACTTGTAAAGGGCACTACAATAATACCAAAATCAATCATGTATACTACATATGGCGACGGACCTTACTTTTATTACAAAATTGTAAACGGAACTGCAATAATACTTTTATTATTCCAGCGAACTCCAAGGCGACAAATGGTGGCGCACCACCACCCACAACCATCAAAACTCTCAACTCCCTTCTCACTCGAACGACAACAGAGGCGCGGTAGATCTTCACGACGGTTAGATCTCGGCTGTGAAACCTGAATTTAACGAATGGCGGCGGATCCACCTTACATCATCAAACGACGAAGCTCGTAGACGAGGACATCAGAGCTCCAGCCTGCGACGGACCTCGCGTTCTTCAGATCAAGACGGCGGTTGAACCCGAACAAGTGGCATCGGCGACGTTGTAGCAAAATTCAGCGACGAACTTCGCAGTTTTTCAGATCCGGACGACTGCGCGGTCATCCGCGAGCAGACGATAATAATGGAGCTTGACCAGTGACGTCTTCAGGCAACGAAACTCGCGGGCGACAACGAAGGCTTCGAACCTCCGATGCTCCTCACGCGCACACGGTGAACGGCGAACAACGACCGCGGTTGAACAATAACATCATCTTCGTGAGAAAGGTTGAGGAATTTTAGTGTTTTTTAAAACCATTTACAAATTTTCTATTTAATCTCTTACAATTTACAAGTTTGCTACTACTGCTTTATTTACAATTTCACCACTGTTCTATTGTTTAACAAAATTGGACTTTAATCTCATAGTATTTACGAATCCACTGTTAGGATTGGAGTCTAATTAAAGTTACCATAATTTTTTAACAACCAACTAAAGTTCATGAGATGCACGCAGTGAAGTTTGAAGTTAAAGCCAATTTGGGTTTTGGCCCATTTGTGGGCCTAGGGTTATTTCGGCTTAAACATATATATATATATGTTATATTTTTTGTTTTGGTCTGAAGTCAGTAGTGCATTGCGGCTGGACATTTTATCAAGTAATTGGATTTTGTTCAGTGTTTTTGTTTTGCGGCTGTGAGAGAATTGAGAGAAGAATAAGTACGTATTTTTCTTTGAAATTTGAGTTTCTCTTCTTTGTTTATCCTAAGCTACCGGGTTGTGGTACTTGGAAGCAAATAGTTCTAGTTGGTCTATTTGGATGAGTTTTGTAGCGCGAGCTTGAGGGACCAATTGTAATCTCCATTATAGTAGAACCTGCAGTTGTAGAAGACTGGACGTAGTCCCAAGATCGGGGCGAACCAGTATATCTCTCGGTGTTGTTATCTCTTTCTCTTATCTTTTATTATTGTATTTTGTGACCGATTTCCTTTTGGATTCTAACCTGTGAAGTGGGAGGTTGAGATATAATCTAGTTTATTTCGCATTAATTTATAACTCGCTATTTTTTACCTCTCAACAAGTGGTATTAGAGCTTTTGGTTCAGGATTCATGGGAGCGAAGAATCCAAAAAGTTTCGAGGGAGTCACAAAATTTGATGGGGAAAATTCTGGTTATTGAAAGATTCAAATCAAAGATTTTCTAACCTGCAAAAAAGTGCACAAGGCACTGAAGGAGAGATCAAAAGAGATGTCAGATGGAGATTGGTTGGATATGGATGAATAGGCAGTTGCAAATATAAGGATGTGTCTGTCGATGGAAGTGGCTAGTCTTGTAGTCAACGAGACTACTGCAATCAAGTTAATGGATGCGCTTACAAACAGGTATGAGAAATAGGCTGTCAATAGTAAAGTATGTCTCCTTAAGAAATTCTTCAACATGCAAATGGTTGAAAATGCATCAGTTAATTCTTATATTAATAAAGTTACCACTTTAGTTAACCAGTTGAAGTCGGTTAAGATAGAATTTACTGATAAAGTGTATGCTATTCAATTATTAATGTCTTTACCTGATAGTTGGGAAACGATGATGACAGTAGTGTCTAATTCGACTAGAGATAACACTCTGAAATTTTCAGGAGTTTGTGATTTAGCTATAGCTGAGAAAATTCGTAGGAAGGAGAGTAGTAAAGAATCTATTGTAGGATCAACTTTAGCTTTAACTAAGGGTAAAGACAAAATTGATTATGAAGATAATAAATTGAATAGCAATAGGAAAAAGTGGAGTCATAGGAATAAGGAGGCAAAGTGTTTTTACTGCCACAAGAAAGGCCATTACAAAAGTCAGTGTAGGAAACTAAAAGAGAATCATGAGGTAAACATAGTTGATGATGTCTATGTCTGTGTTGAGAGTGACACAAAGAATAATAATCACTCATCTGAATGGGTTGTAGACAGTGCAGCGTCAGTTCACATAGCTTCAGATAGAAATTTCTTCACATCATTCATAGGTAGACATCATGGTCTAGTGAGAATGGGTGATCGTAGAGTCTCCAAGACATGTGGGATTGGGGATGTTAGTCTGAAGTCAGTATGTGGCAGTGTTCTCGTGTTGCGCAATGTCACGTTTGTGCCTAGGATGAAAATGAATCTCGTCTCTATTGGCAAGTTGGAGGATGAGGGTTACAATTGTGAGTTTGGCAGTCGCCAGTGTAAACTTAAGTTAGGATCCCGGGTAGTGGCAGTTGGCCACAGAAATTCCACACCATATAGATGTCAGTTTAGTGTTGCGAAAAGATCAAAGAGACAGTGGATGTTAGTTAAAGCTGCAGATGGTAGGTGTAGAGGTACAGATGAGCCAACATCAATGATAGCCAATTTCGATCAGTTAGATCAAGATTCATCAGTTTAGAAACAATTGGGAAGTCCAAGAGAGAAAGATAATGGCTATCGTTAATCCCCAATTGTCAGAAATTTGAATGAATTGATGAAGTCGCCTAGGCGAGTAAGGGCATCAAAATTGAAGACCAATTCAGTTGCTATGGTCACAGGTTTTGTCTCTAGCTTGGCAGCAGACTTGAATGGAGGAGTCAAGTCATTTGTAGAATATATCTTCTTTAGGAACAGGTGTTCAAGATCGAAGAAGATGTCAGTTGTTACCACTTAGCTGAAGTGGGAGTACGTGACTGTTCTTTATGTATGGGGGACAGTTCCACGTAGCGAGCCCATACCTCAGGGCGAGCACAGATGAACTACAATTATTTTTCTTATTTTTGCCTGTTTGTTAGTTTGTTTTACAGGTTTTTTGTTGAACCTTGGAGTTTGCCAAGATGGTCTTTTTGTTGTAGTGGGAGGCAAAATCGTTAATTTGTCTCCAAGTGGGAAATTTTTAGGATTGGAGTCAAATTAAAGTTACCATAATTTTTTAACACCCAACTAAAGTTCATGTAGATGCACACAGTGAAGTTTGAAGTTAAAGCCAATTTAGGCTCTGGCCCATTTGTGGGCCTAGGGTTATTTCGGCTAAAACACATATATAATATATATATATATATATATATATATTTAGGGTTATATTTTTTGTTTTGCTCTGAAGTCAGTAGTGCATTGCGGCTGGACATTTTATCAAGCAATTGGATTTTGTTCAGTGTTTTTGTTTCGCGGCGGTGAGAGAATTCAGAGAAGAATAAATGCATATTTTTCTATGAAATTTGAGTTTCTCTTCTTTGTTTATCCTAAGCTACTGTGTTATGGTACTTGGGAGCAAATAGTTCTAGTTGGGCTATTTGGGTGAGTTTTGTAGCGCGAGCTTAAGGGACCAATTATAGTTCTAGTTGGGCTATTTGGGTGAGTTTTGTAGCGCGAGCTTAAGGGACCAATTGTAATCTCCATTATAGTAGAACCTGCAGTTCCAGAAGACTGGACTAGGGACCAATTGTAATCTCGATTATAGTAGAACCTGCAGTTCCAGAAGACTGGACGTAGTCCCGAGATCAGGGCGAACCAGTATATCTCTCGGTGTTCTTATCTCTTTCTCTTATCTTTTATTATTGTATTTTGTGATCGGTTGCCTTTTGGATTCTAACCTGTGAAGTGGGAGGTTGAGATATAATCTAGTTTATTCCGCATTAATTTATATCTCGCTATTTTTTACCTCTCAACATCCATCATGGTTTACTCGTTTAGTTTTGCCACTGATTTTTTGTTGTTGTTATTCGATTTTCAACCTTTGTTTTGTTTATTCTAAGTTTTGACCATTGTTTTCTATTTTATTTATATTTTAGCCCTGTCTTTACATTTGTTAGTACTCTCATTCTAGAACTAGTCACAAATATTGGTTTGTTGTTCATCGTACTTCTCGTCGACCTCAAGCTTGATTTGTCCTCCATCTGCCAAAGCAGGCGCAAAGCTTTTAGAATCACCCTCGTCTGAATTTTTTTCCCTTTCTTCCCCAGCATCAGTGTCACGTTAATCCTCTGTAAGACTATTGACGAGGCTGACAAGGTCGGCTACAACTAGTTCATTGTATTCATGAGCGCCGCTCTGTCCACCACTGTCTTTCCTATTCTCGCCTACAATTTGGCCGAGCTCTCAACCTCCTCCTCACCGAAGTCGATGAAACCACCATATGGTTGTCGCCACCTTTAACGACGTCATCGCCTGGAACTTCCTCGCATTCGTCGTCGCTAGTAACGACAATAAAGGCGAGGGGGAACACAAGAGTTCGTTTGTTTTCATGTGTGTCCTACCTTTCAAGAGTCAAGTTTGCGATTTTATGTTGGTGGTGACCCGAATCTGGAATGATTTAGCTACTTTATTTGATAGTTTTTGTAAAAAATAACAAACGAGTACGTTAACAAGTGGCTTTGGACATGTGTGAGAAATTTTTTCAAACTGTGAGATTGAAACATAAACTTAATAGATGGTGTAAATTGAAAGGTTAAAATTTATACGACATGTTTTTGGTCAAATTTTATTTTTTCACTTGTAAATAATATCAATATTCTTCCTTTATATTTACCGAAAAGATATTTATTTAAATAATTTCAATGGACATAAGTAAAACCTACCCCAAATTAAACTTGGGGATTTAAATTTAGGGGGAGTTGCAAGAATAGCAAAAAAAAAAAAAAATAGGCTAATTGCATTTTGTAGTATCTATGTTTAGTTTTTCAATAACCTCAAAGTTGAAATGTCGAAAATACTCTCCCTGACACTTTACAGTAATCACATGTTAATCACTAATCTAAATCATTGCAAGTTGATACACCTCTGCTGCTGATACACATCTGATTTATCTTATATTTTGTTTATCACGTGTTAATCACTTTAAAGTAATCACATGTTAATCAATATTTGGTGTATCAGTTATATAATTGATGTACCTTTTATTTGGTGTATCAATTGTACAACTGATAAACTTTAAATTTCGTATATCAGTTATACAACTGATTTACCTTATATTTGGTGTATCAATTGTACAACTGATAAACCTTATAATTGGTGTATCACTTTATACAATTGATTTACCTTATATTTGGTGTATCCGTTATACACACCAACTATTACCGACGTTATAAATTTCGTCGGTAATTACCACTATTGCCGACGCTTAATGGACCGCGTCGGTAAAGGTACCTATTGCCGACGCGGTCCAACCGCGCGTCGGCAAATAGTTAGAACTGGCGAAGCGGTCAAAAACGACGTCGGCAAATAGATGACATTACCGACGTGGCTTTAAACCGCGTCAGTACATATGAATATTAAAAATAATTATTTAGTTTTGCCGACGCCGACCATACGTGCGTCGGTAAATAGTGGGCATTACCGACGCGGTCAAAGAGCGCGTCGGTAAATATAAATTATTATTATTTTTTTATATCATTATTTATTTATATTTACCGACGCGGTCTTGCACCGCGTCGGTGAATATAGATCAATGCCGACGCTGCCCAGCACCGCGTCGGCGAACATGACCTTCACCGACGCGTTTTAAACCGCGTCGGTAAATGTCTGAAATTAAAAAACCCTGATTTCGTCTTCTTCATTCTTCGCGTTCTGTGAGCCCTAAATCCTCAAATCCCCCTCTCCTCCCTTCCGAATCCGCCGCCGTCTTCTCCCTTCTCTCCATTACCCGGCGACGCCGTCGACGCCGCCTTCTCCTCCATCTCGCCACAATAGCGTCGCTGCCGTCGACGTTGTCTTTCCATTACCCGCCGCCGCCTTCTCCTCCGTCTCTCCACAACAGCGCCGCTGCCGTCGACGTTCTCTTTCCATTACCCGCCGTCGTCGTCTCCTCCGTCTCTCCACATTACCGCCGTCGGCTTCGTCGACGTCTCCTCCCTCACTCCATTACTGTCGCCGCCGTCTCCTCTGTCTCTCCATTACTCGCCGCCGTTGTCTCCTTCATTCCTCTTCATTACCTTCGCTGGTTGTGAATCGGTAAATTCTTTTCTTTCCACAACTGTTTGTGTAGTTGAATTGAAAGTCTAGTTGAATTATGATGTTTATGGGTCACGTCTGCAAATTGTTTGTGAAAATGTCAATGTAGTTTCAATGTTGAATTTATGATGTGTTTGTGGGAATTTCTGATTGAATTATGATAGTGGGTTAATTTAGTTGTTTGGCTAATCTGCCTATGAAGTGTTTGTGAAAAGGGTCATAGTTGGATTTGGTTTCTCTATTTAATTTTGTTGATTTTGAATGGAAGAAGAACTTGAAATTAAGAGGATGAACTTGATAGAAATTAAGAAGAATTTAAAATGAAGAGGATTCAATTTAGGGATTTGATTATGAGATTGATATTTTTGTAATGTTTAGGATTTTGTAATTTTTTTTTTATTTCCTATGTGTTGATCATTATTTCATATTAATGTTCTTCTTGTGTGTTTGTAGAGGGAACCGCCAGAAGTTAATCGATGAAAAATATCAAAAACAACAATGAAGAGATGGAGACCATGAAAAAAATGCTCGAACAGTTGACTCAAACACCAAGACAACAAGCATCAAACCAGGTATGAACTATCTACCTCTCATACTCAAACCGAATAGATTTTGCTATCTTGCAGCTATGGTAGCAAAATATTGTATGGATTAAGTCAATTTTTGTGCACTTTATGAGATTTTGTAAATTTTAAGTTTGTTTTTCATTTGAGGTTTTTTTCTTTTGTTATGTTGTTCTGGCTGATTTCTAAATTGATTAGTGTGCCATGTACTTTTGGAGTTTGAATAGTTGATTTGGAAGTGTGCACTTTTCATTGCAGGAGTGTTTTATCCGTTTTTCAAAGGAAACTCTGCCCAAATTATTAAAAGTTTGTAAAAGGAATTTATTTCCCTTTCCTTTTGTTTAAATCGTTGTCAGCTGACTTGTCAAAATGTTGAGATTTAGGATGAGAGCAACACAACCTTATCCATTTATGTGAGGAGTTTGTATGTATTTATTTATATATCTTTACATTGCCATTGTCACTGGAAATAGTCTGTCCAAGAAACTATAAACACCTCCACCCAACAGTAATGCACGGCTGCATTCATCAACAACAAACAAACCCATTCATTCATATAATCTCATTTTATAATCACTTCTGTTAATAGGTGAAACATTTTCTTTGATAACCACTTTTACAAATTAACTTTGATTAACTTATCTTATTGATGTGAGTATGAGTTTAAAGGAATTACCTTATAGGATTAATCCATGATGAGAACTTTCGAAATGACAGAAGGCTCTGCAAGAATGTAACAGTCAATTAGGAAACCAAATCTCAGATAAACACAATCAATCTATAATGAATTAGTTAGAGCAACATTTTGACAAGTCAGCTGACAAGCTTATACTTCCTTCTGCGTCGGTAATTACCACTATTGAGGGGGCGAATTTATGGAGAGGGTCATGGAAGACTTAGGATGAGCTGGATTTGTATTTAGATTTTCATTTATAAGTTATGTTTGTTGTTTAAATTGAAAAAGTTTAAGTTTGTTTTTCATTTGAGGTTCTTTTTTTGTTATGTTGTTGTGGCTGATTTCTAAACTGACTAGAAGGCACACTAGGTGTAATTTTGGAGTTTGAATAGGTTACTTGGGAGTGTGCATTTTCATTGCAGGAGTGTTTTATCCGTTTTTCAAAACAAACTCTACCCAAATTTTTAAAAGTTTGTAAAAAGAATTTGTTTAAATCTTTGTGGAAAGTGAGGTTTTAATTGTTCTTGATTGATTGTGAGATTTTGTTAACTTTGATACGTAATCTCATATACTTTGATTTTTATGAAAAAGTTGATTAATATGTATATGGTTTAAGTACTTATAATTTTTTTTTGGTTTTCAGAATTAGGTGTTTCATGATCGATGATGAACGACCAGGAAGATCGTGATAAAGAAATTTGAAAAGTTTTGACATCGTTACTAGAATATGGTTTAAGTATTTATACTTTGATTTTTGTGAAAAACTTGAATATTGTACCGAATGTTGGTTCAAATTGTAAAATAAACTGGAATATTGTACGAATGTTGGGTTCAATCGTAAAATAAACTTGAATATTGGTTTTTTTTGTAAATAAGTTTTTTTATATATAATTTTTTTTTTTGAAAAAAGAAAAGAAATGCCGACGCGGTAATTGGTTAGCGTCGGCAAAGCTTAGTTTTGCCGACGTGTTTGGTACGCGTACGCGTCGACAAATAAGACAAATGGCGACGCGCCAGATTGGCGTCGGCAATTGTCCTCTTTACCGACGCGTTAATCACGCGTCGGCAAAACTAATATTTGCCGACGCCAACCAATTACCGCGTCGGTAAAACCTATCCCGACGCGCCTATCCCGACGAGTTTCCCGACGCTCGATTTTGCGTCGGGAAAGGCTTTCCCGACGTTTTTTTATCTAATTCCCGACGTTACAAAACGTCGGGAAAACCATTAATTCTTGTAGTGACAATTGATTTACCTTATATTTTGTGTATCAATTACAACTAATCAACCTTATATTTTGTGTATCAGTTATACAACTGATTTATCTTATATTTGGTGTATCAATCACAATTGATATACCTTATATTTGGTGTATCATTGCTACAACTGATTTACCTTATATATTTGGTGTATCATTTCTACAACTGATTTATCTTATATTTGGTATATCACTTATACAAGTGATTTATCTTTTGTGTATCAATTATACAACTAATTAACCTTATATTTTGTGTATGAGTTATACAACTGATTTATCTCATATTTGGTGTATCAATCCCAATTGATATACCTTATATTTGGTGTATCATTTCTACAATTGATTTACCTTATATTTGGTGTATCCGTCACAATTGATTTACCTTATACTAATAAGGGTAAAATAAGAAGACCTTAAAAAATGAAAAAAAAAAAAAAAATTGAAAATTTTGCTAGATTTGCAAACTCCAAAAATTGTTGCTAAACAGCTCACCCGAGGATCCGATATTGCCAGGATGTCTCTCGATCAGCGTGAGAAGTGATCGGGAAGACATCCTGACTCACCTGACGGGACGGTGGTACAACAACGCCTCCAATCCCCTCGGGAAACAGGGGACGACGGTAACCCTCATCATGACTTGGTGCGTTGGTCGACTCCGGTCGGCCCATACCTCCTCACTCCGGTTCGAGGACTCACATGATGGCGGGCAAGCAGAACCGTTCAGGGAACACTACCTCCTCACCACCTATAAATACCCCTCCTTGAAAAGGAGAGGAGGTGCGTGACAACGCGTAACTCTACACAATCTCTCTCTACCACTCCTACTTATGCTCAGACCTTTCTGACTTAAGCATCGGAACCTTGTGGGCCTAGACCCACACCGGTGCAAGTTTAAACTTTCGTTCCTCATGCAGGTACCCTACCCCATCGTCACCGGCCGCCCGCAACGGAGCATACGGAAGTTCAGGGAAGTCCCAAATCTTGCGCCAACAAGTTATACAGCTAATTTACTTTATATTTGGTGTATCAATTGTACAACTGATAAACCTTAAACCTTATAATTGGTGTATCAATTGTACAATTGATAAACCTTATAATTGATGTATCACTTATACAACTGATATACCTTATAGTTGGTGTATCACTTATACAATTTATTTACCTTATAATTGGTGTATCACTTATACAACTGATTTACCTTATATTTGGTGTATCAATCACAATTAATATACCTTATATTTGGTTTATCACTTATTCGATTGATTTACCTTGTATTTGGTGTATTAGTAGTTATCACCGATACGCCAAAAAATAAGATATATATTAATTCTACAACTGATAAACTTTATAATTGATGTATCACTTATACAACTGATTTACCTTATATTTGGTGTATCAATTATACAACTGATTTACCTTATATTTAGTGTATCAATCACAATTGATATACCTTATATTTGGTGTATCATTTCTACAACTGATTTACCTTATATTTGGTGTATCAATCACAATTGGATAAACCTTATATTTGGTGTATCATTTCTACGACTGATTTACCTTATATTTGGTAAAAAAGTTATACAACTGATTTACCTTATATTTGGTGTATCAATTTTATACAACTAATTTACCTTATATTTAGTGTATCAATACAATTGACATGACATACCTTATATTTGGTGTATCATTTCTACAACTGATTTACCTTATATTTGGTGTATCAATCACAATTGATATACCTTATATTTGGTATATCATTTCTACAACTGATTTACCTTATATTTAGTGTATCATTTCTACAACTGATTTACCTTATATTTGGTGTATGAGTCACAACTGATTTACCTTAACTGATTTACCTTATATTTGGTGTATCAGTGACAACTGATTTACCTTAACTGATTTACCTTATATTTGGTGTATCAGTCACAACTGATTTACCTTAATTGATTTACCATAGATTTTGTGTATCTGTCACAACTAATTTACCTTAACTGATTTATCTTATATTTGGTGTATGGGTCACAACTGATTTACCTTATTAAGTCACAACTAATTTACCGAACAACTGATTTACCTTATAGTTAGTGTCTCATTTCTACAACTGATTGACCCTATATTTGGTGTATTTGTCACAACTGATTTACCTTATATATATATGGTCTATCAGTTACAACTGATTTACCTTATACTAATAAGGGTAAAATGGGAATACCTTAAAAACCGAAAATTAAAATTTTAAAATTTTGCTATATTTGCAAACTCCAAAAACTGTAGCTAAATTTTTAATTACCCTAATTTATTTTGCTATTCATTATAATTTCCCTTAAATTTATATAATTTAACCTAAAAAACCAAATAACAAGGTTTTCAAATTGTACTGATTATTAGTTGTTTGAATTAATAATAGGGCTGGTTGCACAAATAGCAATCAGGCTCAAACTAATTGCAAATTTAGCAAACTTTAAAATGTTTTGCAAATATGGCAAAAAAACCCGTTTCTATCACTGATAGACTTTATTATATCACTGATAGACTTCTATCAGTGATAAACTATTATCTCTGATAGACTATTATCACTGACAAAAATCTATAAAAAGTTGAGGTGATCAGCGATAGACTTCTATCAGTCATAAGATATCAGCGATAGAAATTGCTATATCCGCAAAAATTTTAAAAGCATGCTATATTTGCAAACAATAAGTCTTAAATGGTCATTTACTACAATTTCCCTTAATAATAATATATTAAAGAACAAAAGAAATAATAATATATTTTAAATTGTTTTTTTTTTCATTAATAAGATGCAATATTATAACTTAAAAGGCAAAAGCCAAAGAGTTGGGGGAGAACTAAAGTATATAAAACGATCAATAAAGTTGATTAAGCCAAAGATATTGCCAGAAATTAGCAAAAATGTTCATTTTCATTCTTAATCAAATCCATAAGTTCGTGGATGCCCTGACAGTCATCGGCGGCCTTGATTATACATTCGATATCAAATTCTCAGAACACATATTATCCATAATGTCCAAACCCTCTCGTGGCTGTTCTTGCCTCATAGCTCTACAACTATCCCCTCCCTTCTTTGACGAGTATTTCTGCTCTGAACTTCAATATTCGTATATCGAAATCGCCGACTTTTACCCGGTCATCTTCGGGTTGGAACGCAGCGGTTATACTGCTTTGACCTTCTCTTTTCCAGTTCCACATCACGCCGATCTTACGTTCGAGGCTCCGAATCGTAGGTTTATTATAAGAATCTTGTTTTTCTTGTATATTCTTTCGAGTTCTTTGATGTCAATACATGATTATTGTTCGAATTGGATTTTAGGCCCTATGAGGGAAGTTGATTTCCCATTGTATCCTTCGGATCCGTTCAGTGATGTCGGAGAATACGATTGGGGGAGTTTTGTCTCGATTAACTCACAAGAGTTCATAAACCTCGTCACGTCGCTGTATAATTTCGATTACGGTAATAATGTAGAATAACTCGACGTTTTTTTCCGCTGCATATATTATTTTTGTTGGAATGTATTAAATCTGTTATGACTCTTGTAGTAAGAGTTTAAAAGAAACCGAGTTTAGGGTTTGAAATAATTTGTCGTCGTTTGTTGCAGTTCTTGTTACTATAACAAATTCACAAGTCAAGTTCTCTTGTTCGAGGACGGTGATTGTTTTTACACCAAGGGTATTATATTGTACGAAATAGAATATTCGAAAGTTCATGAATTAAATTAGAATTATAAACCCTAATATTTTTGTTTTTTGGCTAATGTTATGCAGACAAGGCAGTGCATTATTGGAGGTGTTGAAGAAACAGATGAAATTCATTTTGTAATCACTCTCCAACCCATGGTAAATTTCTGTGATTTGGCAAGTAAAGCAAAAAGGGTATGGTTATTCAAGGCAAGTAATTCCAACAAAGGTGTAATTAGTGCCCCTATTGGATTGCATGCTAGATTTTTGGCCTATTTTCCTGATGTTATTTGACATTTTTATTGTGTCATTGAAATTCAAAAGGTTGTAGTTTTTATTGACAATGAAATATACATATAATCCTAGTTGGGATGTATACAACTATATGATTATGCTTATCAAATTACATTAAATTCTTTCATTTCTATTTAAATATCAAACTATAGTGAATGAACCTCAAAACTATTTTCAATATAAGCAAACTATACTTCAGAGACAATTGTTTTACAAAAATAATGTGGCAAATTAAGTTGTTGTCTAAGTTTTTTTTTTTAGTAAAGAAATTAGGAGTATATTTATAAGTACTTTTGAAAAAAGCTAGAATTTTAATCGAAGTACTATATATCAAAGTGAAAGTTGCTAAAAATATTTATTCCTTGTTGCATGCATAGTGTATGTATGATTGTATATTCTAGCGTTTGTCAATAAGCGAGGATATGGGTATAGGGACAATCCCCAAAGAATAATATGTCATATTCAGTAATATTAATGATGTACTAGGTGAATACAACATTGATAATGTAACCATAATAAATCGAACATTGTTTTCACCTTATTCACAAGGTGAATACTTTAACCAAAATAGCAAGTCATTTATGTAAAAAACATAAAATAGTGTAAATGTCATCTACTAAGCGTAAATGTCATCTACTAAGTAATAGTACATACATTTATCACTTTCATTGACATGAAAATCATATGAGATGATCAAGTTGTCATGTCATTGCTTTTGGTTCTTGCTTTTGACCATATAGAGATCTATCTAACTTGCAGATCTTCTACTTGTAGATTTCCTCATTTAATTCACCATTAAGAAAAGTTGTCTTAAGATCCATTTGATGCACAACTAGATGGTGCACGGTCTCTAGGAAAATTAAGACCCTAAATGGATGTTATCCTAGTGACAAAGAAATCTACATTCTTTTTGTCTAAAACCTTTAGCTACTATGCGTGCTTTGTACTTGTCAACTGTACCATCAGATTTTAGCTTTTTCTTTAGGATCCACTTAAAACTTGAAGGTTTACTACCAAAAGGTCTTCTAAATGTCAAGTCTTTTTTCTTCATCATTTAGAGCTTCTTGCTAAAAAATGTCAAGTCTTTTTAGACTCTTCATCTTAGCTAAGCATAATCTTAGCTATTCTAGCTCTTTCCTCAGGTTCTATCTCCTCTAGTTCAATCTTAAGCGAGAATATGGGTATAGGGACAATCCCCAAAGAATAATATGTCATATTCGGTAATACTAAGATGTACTAAAAAATATCCGACCTGCCGGATTCGAACCAGCGACCTAAGGATATCTGATAAGAATAAATCAACTACAGTCCTCCGCTCTACCAACTGAGCTAAGGTCGGTTTATTGGTTGCACTAAACCACCAATGATTTAAGGATATTTGTTTGATTCAAATTGCATAAAAGAATAGGTTGTCGTTTATTAATGGCAGTTAGATAAAATACTCTAAATTTTATATATGTTTAAACATCTCATTGCCATTGATAAAATACTCTAAATTTTATATATGTTAATCATCTCATTTTGTATATTTCTTTTATTACAAGTCGGAAATATACACTAATTAATTTTATAAGTATGAAATCTTTTACACCTGCGTTCCACTAAAAAATAAAATAAAATAAATAAATCAAAATAAATAATATTTTAATATAAATCAAAAGTAATAATATAATTGAATATAATTGTTGAGAAGAAAAGATAAAGAAAGTCCACCTTCACACCATATAATAGTTATCAAACATGAACTAAATTATTATTTTATCAACATATTTAAATACATGGATATCTCCATTAAGCCAAAGCGAGCATGGCTCAGCGGGCATATGTATGTGTTGACAACCACGAGGTCTGTGGTTCGAATCCCCCCACCCCCAATGTACTCAAAAAAAAAAAAAAAAAATGGATATCTCCATTAAATACTACTTTGTCACATGAATTTCAACTCATACATGAGTAAAATTAAACTTTTCCTTGAATAAAAAATTCATTTATTCTGAATGGCACGTACAACGAACATGCTCTCATGTTGTAAAATGTATTAACAATATATCGTAATATCATCTTTTCATTGACAAATTTAGGACATGTTCGTGAGTGATTTTGGAATGACCAAATCAATTTTTCATGTCCAAAATCACTTCTATATCAAAATGATGATGTTTGGCAATGGTAAAAAAAAATGATTTTAGAAAAATCTTAAATCACTTTTAGTGATTCCCGGTCAATCACTTGAGAGGTGATTTCCGAGTGATTTTTTTTTTGTAAGTGATTGTGAGATTTTGTTTTAAAAATGATTATTAATTTTAATTAAAAAAAATCTCTGTCGGTTATATATATTCATAATTATGTTCAATTAATTATGGAAATTTGAATTTGGTTTGTTGGTCATGTTTGAAATAATTTTGCTTCTTTCTCATTCGTACCAGAGTTCGAAACCAGCTCAGTGCAACCTTTTAATTTTGTTTTTCAATTTTGCAATACATATATTATATACTATTTAAATTTTTAGGAAACTTGAAAGAGTAAGATTTAGTTTTTTTTATTTATTTCTCACATGCTATGCATATAAAATATGTAAATACTTCTAATTATACGAAAATCACTACATACCAAACATAATAATTCAAAATCACTTCTAATTATACGAAAATCACTACATACCAATCTTTAAAATAATTATATGGAAATCAATTTTACAAAATCAATTCTTACTAAATCTCTTCTTCTAAAATCAACCATTCAACCATTACTCCCATAAATGTTCTTAATAGGTTTTTTCTTTTTTGATTGACATATGAATGAGATTTCAAGTACACTAAAGGTAAATTTGAGAATTGGAGAAATTTTCTAAGATGATTTGGTATATTTATCTTTTATTTTTGCTACTATCATTAAAAGTAACATAAATTGATTAACTTTAGGTAACACTATAATTATAACAATCTTAAACTAACCCACATATTAATGAGTTGTAATAATTTATTTTCTAATCTTAACCTAACTCAATTGATTAAGATTTTATAATTAGAGATTTGACTACTTATGTATTGTTCGAGTAAAAAATTGTAATAATGGATTGTATTTTTTATTTTTAGAATATGTTTTATTTTATCTCTCATTATTTGGGCTGGTTGTACAGCAATCAGACTCAAAATAACGACAAATATAGCAAAATTTAATACATTTTGTAAATATGAAGAAAAAAAAATCAGTAATTAAATTCAGAGTTATTTTGAAGTTGCTAAGGTTCATGGCTCAAGCTTCACAATAATTTTCATTTTAGCCTTATCAATCTCGAGGCCTTGTCTACAAATCTTTTATCCCTACACAACAACCTCTTTATTTAACCAATAAAGTTACATTTTTTCAATGTAAAACTAAATTTGTATCCTTGAAAAAAAAAAATATCTATACATAAAGATTTCCATGACCAAAGGGCATTCTTCTAAAAGGCAAAGGTTACATAAAAGTATGTGAGTGATATTTTCTTGATCTTGAGAAGCGCTTCAAAATGGTTTAGGTTTCTAAAGTGGTTTTTTTTTCATGTGCGAGATTAATTATCGATACTTGCTGACCACAGAACAAATGATCGACGTCTTTCTACTCATTTTGGGATAGTATGTTTTTGTAAATTTAAATTTTCAAAGAAAGAATGATCCATGTATGTAAAAGCTTCAGTTTTTTATTTTGCGACGAACTTTGTAAACGTCTCTATATTAAGACATTCAATTTAACTTGTTTTTATTTGCCTCAAACATTGTAACGATTCAAATTAAATTTATTTTTTCACATCAAACGTTGCGACGAAATATAACGAACGTCGCAAGCTGCAACGATCTGATGAACGTCGCAAGCTGCGACGATCTTATTAACGTCGTAAGTTGCGACGGTTTGCGACAGTTTGGTGTGGCCGTCGCGATGTTTGCGACGTTTGTTGGAAAACGTCGCTAAATCGTTAGAGCGACGGACCTACCGCGATGTTCTTTGCGACGTTAAAATTTACGTCGCTACTAGTCTTCAGCTACGAAAATGAGACTTCAGAGACGAAAATACAACGTCGCTAAAAGCAGTGGTTTTTGTAGTGTAGCTATGGTAATTTGGTTATGACCAGAATAATTATCTAAGAAAGAGTAATATTTTTGTCCTCTTAATCTATCCAACATTTTCATCAATAATAGAAAAAAAATGGTCTTTTCGTGTGACTTTCTTCTCCTATAATTCATCATACACAACCTAGTAGCAATCAGAATAATATTTTTTCTTTTTACAACATGTAGGGTGGAGAATTGAACCAAGAACCTTTTTGGTCACTAGTCGATACATCGTGCAAGTTGAGTTATGTTCTTGTTGGCCTCAACTAACACGATGTATCGACTAGTGACCAAAAAAGTCCTAAGAGTTCAAGCAAGAGAATTATATGTTCTATTTGTGTAATACTAATTATGTGTCAGATTTAAAATTTTGTCCCATTACCATCTACTCGCAAGAAAAATTGATATCTCTAGTAGTTGTGCTTGCAACCACGATGAGAGGGATAAAACAGAGAAAAAGAAGAGGGGTGGAAAAGAAGGAAGAAGACGAGAGATATGTAGGTTTTTGTTTTTTTTTAATGTAGTTTTTTATGAGCTTTTTTAATAAAAATTTAATGGTTAAATTACATAGTCTTAAATTTTGTGTTGAATATAAATATGTTATTAGACAATCCGACCTGCCGGATTCGAACCAGCGACCTAAGGATATCTGATAAGAATAAATCCACTACAGTCCTCCGCTCTACCAACTGAGCTAAGGTCGGTTTGATATTTGCATTAAACCACCAATTATATAAAGATATTTGTTTGATTCATATTTGCAATAAAAGAATAGGATCTCGTTTAATTATCAATGTTAGGGGTGTAAGCGGTTTGGTTCGGCTCAGTTTGGGTATCAAACCGAAATCGAACCGACAATTATTTGAAGACTAATAGAAAATCGAAACTGAACTGATGAACCGACAGTTTTATCGGTTCGATTTGGCGGTTAACCGCTTAGTATACAACTAGGGCGGGAGAGGGTGGAACGGAAATGGGTTTGAAAATATATATAGGTGCAAATTCACCATATACATGTTTCAGACCCGTGCGCCCGCGCTTAAAGGTGGAGCTCTTTATCATATCGTCCAGAAACCTCTTTTTGAATATTTTATTGCTTTTATGAAATAAGTACTTATCGGTCAGTTTCGATTTTTTTTTTGTTCAAGCGAACAAAACCAGAAACCGACCGAAATAATTCTGTTTTTCATATTTGAAAATCGAAATCAAAAGCCGAACCGATTTCAATGCTAGGGGATCGGTCAGTTCGGTTATATAGCTAAATTATTGTTTCATCAATATATTTGGAATTTTGGATACATGGATTATGGATATGTCTCTTAAATACTATTTTGCCACATGAATTTCAACCCCTACATGAGCAAAATCAAGCTTCTCCTTCAATAAAATTCATTTATTTCAAATGGCATGCATGCTCTTATGTGTTCAAATGTATTAACAATATAACGTAATATCAACTTTTTATCAGCAAATTCGATAGATTTTTTCTTTTTGATTGGCATATAAATGAGATTTCAAATACACTAAGGGTAAATTTGAGAATTCAAGAAATTTTACAAGAAGATTAGAGATGATTTGGTATATTTATCTTTTATTTTTGCTACTTTGATTAGAGTAATATAAATTGATGATTAGCTTATGCAACACTATAATTATAACAATCTGGAACTAACCCACATATTTAATTAGTTGTAATAATTGATTTTCTAAACTTAAACATAATTCAAGTGGTTAAGATTTTATAACTAAGACAAAAAAAAAAAAAAAAAAATTACGGGTTGAAATTTCTACTTTGTTGATGAAAAAAAATTGTAATAATTGATTGTATTTTCTATTTTTAGAATATGTTTTTTATTTCTAAAAAAAAATATGTTTTTTTATTTTATCCCTTACTTTCTTTTAGGGTTTTATTCATGCTTAGTCAACCAGCTTTGGCTCTATAAATCCAATTTGTATTCTTCAATTTTGAGTTTAATGAAATTGAGAGTTATTTTAAAATTGCTAAGGTGGGGTGGCTCAAGCTTCACAATAATTTCAATTTTAGCCTATAAGGCCTTCTCTATAAATCTTGTATCCTTTTAACCATGACATTTTTTCAATATAAAACTAAATTTGTTTTAAAAAAAAAAACAAAAGAAAAAAAAAGCATTCATAAAGACTTCCATGACCAAAAAGGGCATTCTTCTAAAGGGAAAAAAAATTCATAAGAGACATGTGAAAGTGATATTTTCTTGATTTCGAGAAGCTATATGGTAATTTGGTTATGACTAGGATAACCATCTAAGAAACAGTAATATATTTACCCTCCTAGGTTCCGTTTGGGATTGCAGTAGCGTTTAAAATAATTGTTGATAACTTTATTTTTTAAAAAAATTAACTGTAACAAGAAGTAAATTAGTGTTTAATAAATTATAACTTTAAATTTCAAAAATTAAGTTCAAGCATTTGGTAAATTAATACTAAATTGTTACGATTTAGCTATAATTACTAAAATGGACATATTATTTCAATTATATTTATATTGATGTTTAATATCTAAATTTATTATAAAATGATTATTTTTAAATTATGATTCAAATGTCAAATAACTTTGTTCAATTTTAATTATTTGATAAAAGTTTAGAAAATATAATTGTTAAAAAACTTTACCTCGACTCATATTTGGTATAGAGACAAACATGGAAAAGAAAACAAAAAAATTCCTTGAATAAATTTAGAATTTTTAAAATAGAGTTAAAGAATATGACATATTTTTAGTGAAGCACAATCCAAAAACTAGTATTAAGTGGGTTTTGAACTGAAAATTGATTTTACATAAATTAATAAATAATCAGATTTACCAAACAACCTAAACGGTTAAAATTCTCTCACAATCGATTTTTACTCCTATACTCGGGCCTTAGTCTATCCAATATTTTTCGGAGGGGCTTCTATTATGGATGACTACATTATGTGAGGATTTCCTTTCAGCTAGTTCCAACGATTCAAAAACTCTCCTTCTAACAATTCAAAAAATCTCCTAAAACTACAAATCTCCCAAGTACTCTCACCCTCATGTTCCAAACCTTTCTCTTCCTCGAAATTTTCAACTTTTTTTTTAAGTATAAAGTTTACGAGTATATCCGTAAGTAATTTAAAAAAAAAAAAAAAACTAATATTTTATTCAAAGTAGACATTAGAGCGTAAATTGCTAAAAATATTTATTACTTGCTGCATAATCTTTGTATGTTTACATATTCTAGCGTTCCCTTGCTTACAAATTATAACACATTTAATTTGGAGTGCGCTAGAGTCTACTTTTTTTTGTTTTTTTTTTTTTGACAACATGTGCGGGTGGGGGACTGAAGCTAGGACCTCATGGTTACTAAACGATACATCGTGCTGTTGAGCTATGCTTTTGTTGGCCAATAGAACCTACCTTGAAGCAAGTTGAGCTTGTCAATAAGCGAGACTATGGCTATAGGTGCAATTTCCAAGAGAATAATACGTTTGATTGTGTAATACTAATGATGTGCCATATTTAAAATTTGGTCCCATTACTATTTGCATATACTTGCAAGAAAAATGAATATCTCTAGTAATTGTGGCTGCAACAACGACGAGGAGAGGGATAAAAGAGAAAAAAAAAGTGGTGGGGAAAGAAAGAAGAAGTCGGGAACTTGTACGTTCTTTCGAATTTATGTCTACTTAATATATGTTATACTTTAAAAAAAAAATGTTTAATAAATTTTTGAACTTTTAATTGTGTCTAATAGATTTTTGAAATTTAATTTTTTTTAATAGTCTTCAACTTTCAATTTTGTGTCGAATATGAATATGCATGGATGTATTCAAAAATGTAAAAACTTAACTTAATTATTAGACATTTTTAAATCAATTTGAGAAATCTTATTTTTCTTTTAAAAGTATTTATATGAAGACTAAAAATTTTGGAAAGAAAAAAATCTACAACCAAATTTAAATTCTAATTTAGATGAGTGACATTTAAGACAATTACTATTTTATTTTTTAAAACCGAGCATTTTTCTTTAATTTAGATATTAATCTTTTTTCAAGTATAAAAATTTGAATAAGTAAATAAAAAACAATGGAATTTAATTGTGGCATGTTTTTATATATATATATTTTTGTTAATGTATTTTAATTGTTTAGAAATATGAAAAGAGATTTTGATAATCATCTATATTTCATTCGACTACCAGAAAAATGAGAATAAATTACATGAGAGACAAGCAAATATTAGGGAGGGGAAGAAAAAGAACTATCATCTTCAGTATCGGACACGTTTTTGGCAAGCAAAAACGGAGTTTTTCAGTTTTGCGATGACAATTCTATAATGTCGTCAATTGATGACACTATTACAATGTTCTAAATCGTTTACATTTATTAACTATAATTAATTTGTTTATGTTTTTTTTGCTTATACATTTGTTTTTATAAAATAAATTTATAATTAAATTAAAATAGAAATTAAAAATAGTTATAAAAGAATTAGAATTCATTTACATCTCCCCTTTGTCGATCGACATTTGAGCTCCATCTTGCCCTCGTCGTCCTTCTAAACTTCATCTTGCTCTCGTCGGCCGTCATTCTCTCAGTCAAAGATCGATTGTCGATCGAGCTCCATCTCGCCTCCACCTCCATCGAAGATTGGTATTTCGAGCCCTCACCTCTGCGTCGAAGATCGATATTCCGAGCCCTTTCCTCCCATCTCCGACGCCCACGACTTTGAGGTTTGTGTAAATGGTTCTCGTACTTGTTACGTCTCCTTCTCCTCTCTCAACAATATCAAAAAGTTCATGATTATGATTATAGTTATATCTAATTCCTAGAAAAGAAGGAATCATTCCCATTTCGATTGTTTTTCATTAAAATTTCAACTCATTCCGATTACAAGTAAGCAAGTGTGTCCTTGATAACAAGATTCTTATTTCTTCCTTGTTTTGTCCGTCTTCAAATGGTAAATTTTAATATTGTTGTATTTTATGATAAAACTCACATTTTTTTAATTGGGTTTCAGGCTTCATATTGTGAAGCACCTAAAGCTACTACACAATTTTTCTTATTTCTTCCTTCTTTTATTTTTTAACATAGTCGATTTTTTTTTCCAGTTTTTCTTCGATATTTCTTTTGGGTGTGTAGCTTTCCTCTAAAGTTGTGTTTTAAGTTTACGAAATTTTAGATTTGTTTGATTTTTTGTAGGTGGGGAAAAAAATCCGACCTGCCGGATTCGAACCAGCGACCTAAGGATATCTGAAAGGAATAAACCAACTACAGTCCTCCGCTCTGCCAACTGAGCTAAGGTCGGTTTGTTGGTGACACTAAACCACCAATGATTTAAGGATAATTGTTTGAATTGCAATACAAGAAGGAAAATTCTAAAAAATAACTAGAAATAAAAAATTGAATAGAAAAATATCTAGAAGAATAAAAAAATAATTTTACAAATATGATTAACATAATTATTTTTTTTTTTAACGGCACAATAGAGTTTTTTTTTACAAGTTTTCTTTACTCACTTTTTTTTTTTTAGTGTATTTCATTTACTTTCATGAACTTTTATGCGTTGTTGTTTTCAATACCAAGAATGAATGACTAAACTCTTTTATTTGGAAGGTGGATGACAATCGACCTCCATTTCTGTGCAAGGTAGATGACAGTTTGTCATTGTTAGAGTCGAGAAAGACCTTCAACTCTCCAGACTTTAGTGCGCCTACTTTCAACCTATGTTTTATCTTTGTTTTATCTCTTCACAATTTCGATTTCCAATTTTCGATTTATGAACTCTCTATTTTTCTCCACTTTATCTTGCACCATGTGTAACTAATTTCGTTCTTCAAGACTTGACTAAAGACCTCTAATGTCGTAGTTATGTATTAACCAACGAAAAATACGAAGAGATAACGACTAGTGAAATGATGGTTTCTCTAAAGTTTCAAGCCATTGAATTTATCCTTTTGTGTTTATTAGTTTGAATTTAAATTTCATCATTCTTTTATTCAACCAAAAAAAAGTATTTTAATTGTCCATAATATACAAAATATACCCTTCAAATCCTTCTCTTCTCTCCTCATTCTCCGATTACACAATAATGATACTCAAGCTCGAGAGCACCGATGATCTCTTGATTGCAACCTCTTTACTGAGTGAACTTGGTGAGAATGCCCACATGAAATGCACAACCAAAATGTTCTCTCTAACACTCTCCCACAGTTACCCTCGCTTCATTGCAACACTCCAAATGATTCCTCAATTCTTCTCCCGTTTCGATCCCGAACGGACTCACAACTCCATGATTCGCCTCCGACCATTTCTCAATATTATCTCCGATATGCAACAACGTTATTTTTCTTCAATGTCTCTCTGCGACGAGCCTCGTCTTAATCGCCTAATCCTTCATTTTTGGAATCCAAGTTAGCATATAATATAATACACATTCTTTATTCTTTTCTTTATCTTTCTTGCAAGTTCTTTAGGGTTTCTTTTATTAGGGGATGATCATGAATTGTTGAGTTGTAACTTGGCATTGGCGCATCCCGTAGAGGAGGTCGTAGGCCTAATCGATGCCGGAACGTTTGTCTCGATTGATTCGCAACTGTTCAAACGCTTTGTAACCGAGTTTAATGGTTACTTAGGTGATGTATAACTCGAACTTTTCTTTCTTTTTCTCATATTAACTTGATTGAAAGAAAATGGTTGTGAATTGTGATTGAGTTTCTAAATTCTTGTGTTATATATGTTGCAGTTCGTGTTACTATAACAAATTCACACGTCAAGTTCTCTATTGGAATTAAGGAGATTGTTCTGTCTCAAGAGGTATTGTATTTTGATGCTCAAGAAAGAAGTGCTTACCATTGTAGAGCATGATTGAAATAACACATTATTTTATAAGTAAAATAAATAAACACCAAAAGAGGATTTAAATAAAAAAAACATGTTGTGTCTATTGGAATCTCTTGAATCTGCTACTCGTTACTGGGGTCTCGCTGACTGGGGGCAACGACCCTAAAGGAAAAAACTTATTTGGATTTTGACCCATTATTAGGTCATTAAAAGGGTGACAAATATAAATCTTGTAATGACTTCAGTCGTTCCTTGTTTATCATTATAGTAATTTTGTCTTATCCGTAATACAGTTGTTCTTTCTTTTCTGCTCGTGGACATAACTAACGCAACGTGAACCACGTAAATTATGTGTCAATTTTTGTTTTACGCTTTTATTCTTTGTTGTTCGATTTTATCGTAACCGTGTCAAAGTTCGGAACAAGGGTCTCGCTGACCGGGGTAATGCCCTTAAAGAAAAAATCTAATTTGGGTTTTATTATTTAGTTTTGGTTTTGACTCATTATTACGTATTAGGTCTTTAAAAGGGTGTCAAATATAATAATTTTAATGACTTCAGCTGTCTCTGGTCTATCATTGTAGTAATTTGTCTTATTCGTAATACAATTGTTCTTTCTTTTTTGTCCGCGGACGTAGCTAACACAACGTTAGTAAACAACATAAATTTTTCGTTGATTATCTTTTGCACTTTTTTTATCAAATTTTGGAACATTTAATCCATGAGTGAAGGAGTTGTTGGCTATTTTCTTTTAATTAATTAATTTATTTGGTTGATGTTGTGCAGGAAAAACAATGCATAATTGCAGGTGTTGAAAGAGGCGAAGAAATTGAATTCGTAATCGCTCTCCATCCCATAGCATTTTTTTATAACATTACCTCTCAATCGGAAAGGGTATGGTTTTTCAAAACACCTAATTCCTCTTGTACGATCATTGCTTCTATTGGAATGCGTGCTCAATTTAAGATCTATTTTCCCCCAATGTGACATGGAAAACCATGTCTGCTATGAAAATATAATGCTATGCTATTTGTAACTGTTTTTCTTTGCTAAAATTTTAGAGTGAAAATTATATGTAAATATAATTCTACTTTAATTTTAGAATGATGTGACCATCTCTCCCACCCAGACAACTAGGTAGAATTTTAGGGCTATGTTTGGTAGAGGATTAAGATTCTATTTTATGTTTTTAGATTTAAAGCTAATGAATATGCTTTTGGTATGCACTTTCGATTCTGTTTTTGAAAAATATTTTCGAATTCAATGATCCAAACAAGGTAAATTCTCAAAACAATTTTTTTTTTTTTTTTTTTTCAATGTATCCCGAATTTGAAATTGAAATTTTAAAAAGCATAATTATATTTAAAGTGAAAAAATTTAATAAATAAAATATTTTAGGTTAAACTCAATTCATTTTTATTAAATTAAAATATATAATATACTCTAAGTTAGAGAAATAGTAACAAATATCAATTTAGAGTAAAATAATTAAAAATATAGCATTTTTTAAAAAAAAAAAAAAAACTTGCAAATATGATCATTTCTATAAGTGATAGTAGTCTATCACCTTAGTTTTTTTTTTTATAGGATTTTAGTCCATCAGTGATGGTCATATATCAACGATAGCTTCTATCAGTGATGGGATATTATAAAATAATAATTATACAAAATTTATAGTCTATAATATGTTCATTAATGATAGTTTATATTCAATATAATATTTAGTTGATGACTATAACTAGTTTTATGGTGTATAAACTATTTTTAACACATTTTCAAGAATTAATTAAATTGTGTACATGTGCTGTTAACTTTACTTTTTGGATAAAAAAAAATTGGGTGCAGTTAGTGGAAATTGAACATCATATAATAATTGCAATACATATTTTTCTTTAAGGGTTGATTAATTTGATGAAAATGAAAAAACTAAAACAACTTGACAAATGTATTGATAAAAATTGATTTATTTACATATTTGATACATGGACAAATAATATATATATATATATATATATATATATTTATTTATTTATTTATTTTTCGCAACGGTATTTTAATTAATGCGAGGATTGAACTCATAATCTCTTAATCAAGGACTCAAGACTATGTCAATTGAGCTACGTTCGGTTTGGCCAAATAATATATATTAGAGATAGAGAAAACTAGAAAGGGTTACAACAATATGTCAAATGATAAATATATGCCGAGGATTTTAAAGTAGTTAACCAAATATTTTTTACTTATTTTCAAGAAAAAAAGTTGTTCTTATTATTTAAAAAGTTTCAATTGAATTCTTTACCTATTTTAAAGTTTCAACGGGTATAAAGTTGTGGGCTCTCACTAGGAAGTCATGGGTTCAATAATCCTCAAAAAATTTCAAAAATATAAAATTTCTCTTCTAAATTTATGCGGGTATATTGATAGACTTTTATGGGATATTTGACCAAATGACCCTAAATTATGGCCCGCTCGAGAGAATGACCTGCCAATAAATTTTTTTGAGAGAATGACCTTTTGCGTACGTCAGTTGAGGATCCCGAGAATTGTGGAATAAGGTGAACTTACAAAATTGCCCTCCTGAGACCTCTTTTACCTTGTTTTCTTTACCCAGCGAGAGGAATGGGTGAGAAAACCCGCAAGACAACGAGAGAAATATTATAAGAAAAATTGGACGGTACAGAATATGAAACGCTCGTTTAATTCCTCTCGTTGATTTGCGGGTTGGACGCTCGTTTACTTCCTCTCGTTGGATAGCCGGTTGGATTACACAACCTGCAAATCAACGAGAGGAAGTAAACGAGCGTTTAAAACCCTCATTTAGGGTCTCCCTCGTTGTCTTGCGAGTTGAATCACACAACCCGCAAGGCAATGAGAGAAATAATACACAAAAATTATAACCTAGAAGCTAACGATAAGTTAAATTGATTTATAATCAGTTGAAGATAAACATGACATCTTTAAATTTATGCGGGCTTCGCATCATCGCTTTGACCATGCAATATCAATTTATGTGAGCTTCTGAATGCGGGTCGGTGCTTCACAAATCAAATTTCATGGTTGTTCACCATAAAAGAAGGAGAGGACGAAGTAATTTTCACCTCAGTGTTCCCTTCAGTAATTCAAAAGAGAACTTTTCGCCTCAGTGTTCCCTTCAGTCATAGAAGGAGAGGACAATTTGAGCTCCTTCAATACACCTTCAGTAATTCGAAGGAGAGGATGAATCAAACGCCTTCAATATTCCCTTCATTTCATTCATCGAATGAGAGGAAAGCTCCTTCAGTGTTCTCTTCGGAAGCTAAAGTGTTGATACTATTAGTAAATCAAAATATCAATCACATTACTAAAAATAAACTTTGGTCTAGTGGAAAAGAAATTCCTTCATTAATTTGAGGGCTTAAGTTCAAGCCTTGAAAGGCTCCATTTTAAACTCTCAATCTGCCTCTTCTGATTTTTTTCCATCTTTATCTTCTTCTTCGGAAGACAAAACTCACTTCAACATCGGAGGAGGAATAAAGTTGGGCGGCGGCGGAATCGTGAGTTCGTTTGATTCAATTTTTTTTTTTTTTATAAAACAAATTATTTATTATTCTATCAAGAATCACTCCTCAATTTACTCTAATGTGTAAAAGTTGATAAATAGCAACATTTTTAATCAACTTTCCTAAAAATTTGTCACCTACCTTAACTGTTTATAAATTCCAAATTTATGATTACATATTTGTATATTTTTTCACATCCATTCTCTAATAAAATTTTGACTGATTCAATTTTTTATAAAAGTTTAAAGTTTTTTTAAAAAAATAATTATCTTATAATAAATTATAAATTAAATGTGGATATGAAAATAAATGAAATAATAAACCTCCTTTAATCCATATAACTAAATGAAAATAATTTACTTAAAAAAAAACACTAGATAAGGAGCATAAATATAATAGGGATACTCTTAGGTTTGAAACACCCATTTATTTTTATTCTAGGGCAAAATGCTTTTTTAGTCCTCAAAGTTTGAGTTAGAGTTATATTTAGTCCCCAAAGTTTCAAAACATACACTTTAGTCCCTCAAATTTGCTAAATCATTTTAAATGGTCCCTAACTTAACTTTAGTCTAACAGAATGTTGACTAGATGGTTAAATGATGACGTGACTTAGATGACAAGCCAAAGTCATTTGATTACATGACAATTTAATTAAAAATAATAATAAAAAATAAAAGAAAATAAGAATATGAATAGACAATTAGTTATATCAAATTAATTTGATTACATGGTAATTTAATTGAAAAAAGTAATAAAAGAAAAAATAAAATCATAATTCAATTAGCTATATTCATTCTTCTTCATTATCATACGTGCCCTACCCATCTCTTAGACAATTAGTCATTCTGACTTGATTAAGTTTTAGTGTATTCTCCCACACACCATAAAGGTATTCTTTAATATATTTTAAAATATTATTGTTCATTGTTTTAAAATCGATTTTATTGAAGAAGTTTGAACCCATTTGTTCCGTAATAGGTTTTTTCTCATACTGTTCATATACTTTATTTTTTTTCATATTGTTCTTAATACTATTCCTTAATAGCTTTGAAAGATTAGTAGTGGCAACTTTAACAACTAGGTGTGAGATTATATTTTTATCTTTTTTCAAATTTATTTAGTTTTCCTATTTTTTTTTGTCTCTTTCTTTATTTTCCTATTTCATTATGTTGATTGGTTATTTGGTTCTAAAATGTCATAATTTCTTATTTAGAGAGAATGGATAGCATATATCTCATATTTCATTTCAATGGTCGACTTGTTATAGCCGATAACTATGAATATGTTGGGGAGAGTGAGATTGCTTTGACTGTTGATAGAGACATGTTATCTGTCATTGAGTTAAATACATTGATGTCAGAAGCAAACGTATGTAATGTTCAGTGTTATTGGTATTTGAAACTTGGTTTAGAACTACCTCATGGTTTGTGTTTGATTAGTCATGATGAAGATATTTTAAGTATGGTAAGTCTCATTAGAGGGTATAACACTTTGAACATATTTGTTCAACATAACCCAAATGTAGAAGTAATGCATCTAGGTTTCAGTCCCGCCCACACATCTAGTGATATCTCTCTTGAGTTTGAAAAGAATGATATAGTTTCTGATGAGTCAAATGACTCATCTATTGATATGGGTTTATTATCGGATTTAGACCATGAAGAATGTGAGTCCGTTTATGCTTCATCTTCCGATTTAAGATATCCATGTCCATCTGATGAGAATAGAGAGGTGTGTAACTATCCGATATTTAGATATGAGATTGATATGAAGGTTGTTGCATTCCAAGTAAGAATGAAATTTAGCCTTAAGGAGGTGTTAAAGGAAGCTATTAAGGAATACGTTGTGAAAGGCTCGTATAATGTGAAAATGATGAAGAATGATAAAAGACGAATTAGAGTTATTTGTATTGATGGATGTAAATGAAAATTGCATGCCTTTGTGATCTTTGGTGACTCGATGTCGTTTCAAGTAAAAACATACTTTGGTGATCACACTTGTTCTCGTGAGTTCCAAAATAGAAATGTGAACTCTTCATGGGTAGCGAAGAAATACTTATAACGTTTTAGGTTGATCCCTAACATGAAGTTAAGTGATGTTCGAGAACTAGTTAAAGAAGACTACAGTGTAAATATTTTGAATAGTCAAGCTTATAGAGTGATGGACCAAAACGTGTGTGTTTAATTTGGTTCAATAACCTGCAATGAAGTTTATGGTCAAGTGCAAGTATACACTGTCAATCAAGTAATAATTTGGAAAGTATTCCAAGTATCGTATCCCAAGAGACTATTGAAGAATTTAGTTTTATAAAGAATTTGTTTTTCGAAAGCAATAAAAAGGTAACACAAATAAATTGATAATGGTTGGTTGATTTTGGTTTGAAAGCAATAATAAAAACAGGGATCCAATCATGTTTCAACCCTAAGTTGAGTTTACTTGACAGCCTGTGACCACAGAGTCACCACATAGTACTTTATGCTTTTGGATCGGATTCGTCTCCTATTCAGCCTCTTTGCAAGTACCTTTAGGAGTCTAAGCCATTATACTCACGGTCCAGTGGATAATGTGATCTTAGATGGTTAAGAATGCAATCCTATTGATCCTATAGTCTTTTGCCCCAATCATCAAGGACAATCGACGAAATCCTATTCCTAGGTTTTTCTGCTATATCACCTTTACGAGAGCCGTTAATTGCCCGACCTGTCCAGTATCGACATTAACATTTCATGCTAATTAAGTGATCAAATTAATATAACATTTTTGCATATATTCAGTAAAGGACGAACCACATAAGGCATAAGGGGTAAAACCGTAATTTATAGCTGTCAAGCTAGCTCATTTCTTAACGGGCATTCACATAATTGAATCCCTTAGGAAAACTTAGCTCATAATGAGAACTAGACTAAAATACTTCATTGAAAAATAATGCATAAGTACAAAAATTGCTAAAAGGGTAAAATGGTAATTTTACTCGAAAAATTAAAGATAAAATGAAAATGGAATAAAAACAGAATGTAAATAATAAATAAAGGACAAAATTGGAATAACAAAGGTTTTGAACTGAAAATTAAATTATAAATGCGAAAGTTGCTAAAAGGGTAAAATGGTAATTTTGCATGTAAAGTTAAGAACGAAAATAAATGTGAAATAAAAACAGAATGTAAATAGAAAATGTGCAGAATTATATAGAAAGTAAATCTGGAAATTTTCCAACTTTCTCTCTCTCGAACTCGTGGACAATGGATGAAGGGTCTCTACTCGCTCGATTCACGTCGTCAATGCAAATCGAATCCTCGCAACACCTTCCTTTCGGAGCTGGCTGAAGTAGAACTATTACAGAGGAGTGGTCCGCTCTTGTTTGGAATTTCGGGAATTTGGGTGAGTTCTTCGAGAGAGAAAGGAGGTTGATCGATTATGTGGAGATTGATTGTTGTAAAGAAATGATCGATGATTTGAATGAAGGATTGAGGTGCCTTTTATAGGCCTTAGGGTTTGTTTGGAGGTTGCTATAATGAGGGAGAGATCTTTGGGAAGAGTTGTTAGGTCAAATAGGGAGTTGGTTGGCTGAATCTTTGGAAGATCTTTGACAAATATCTCAACAAATTCGTTTGACCAGTCAACTGCACTCTGTGGCCTCTTGTGTGGCCACAAGCTGGGTTTTGCACTCTGTGGCCTCGTATGTGGCCACAAGCTGGATTCGGCACTCTGTGACTCCTTTGTGGCCACAAGCTGAATCTCTGTGGCCAGAAGCTGAAGCAGAATACAGTTTTCCTGAAAATAATTAAAACAACATTAATTCTTATAAAAAATGACTCTTTTACCCTCTTAATTGCTTCATAATGACAAAACGACCTTGAGCATGCGACTTTCCTATTTTTATTCTTTTCTTATCAATTACATGCACAATTATCTTCAATTTAACTCAAAAAGTCAATTAATGAGTATGCTTTAAAGGGTAAAAACATGACATAAATGACGTTCATCACACCCCCAAACTTAGCTTATTGCTTGTCCTCAAGCAATTCAACACATAATAATAACAAGAATGTACAATTACGCAAATGTTTAACATGCTTTCAAACAAAGTTCGCTTATAAACAAACTTTGAGGAGAGGTCTCATACTCTAGTGCCAGTCATAATCCCATAAGTAATTTCTCACATAAGTTTCTACTTTCATTTTGTAAACAAAGCTTTTTCTAGTCTATCCTAACCATATGCTTAATCTATCTAACCTTTAGTCACTGAGTCTAGGATAATCCCTTTCGTGAAATAAACTAAGCTTAGACTTTTCCTTCCTTGTGTGAACTTCTTAACACTTTCTCCCCCAAACTTGTGTTGCTGCTAAGCTTCTCATTTTTTTTTTCTTTATCATTCTCTAGAGAATCTTTATTGTTAGACTCACCTTCGTTCCAGCTTGCCTGCAATTTCATTGCACAGTGCATCTAGCTACGAGCAGGCCTCACAAACTAAGATAAATACTCACTTCCTAGTTACCCTTTCATGCAGTGACAACCGTGGGGCCCATGATCGCCCCTGGTTACTCAGCTAACTTAAGAAGGAGGAGTACCTCTAGAAATAAGGTTTTTTTTTTTTTTTTTTTTTTCAACTCTTCTTCCTTTGGAAGAGGCATAACCATCAAGACCTAGCAGTCAACACATTACAAATATACTTCACCCCCCCAAACTTAAAGGAGGCAATGTCCTCATTGACTATTCAAGAGATGTTTTCAAAAGGGATGGTGTGAGCATTAGTCTACAAAAAAACGTCAAGGCTAAACTCTCCTAAACATGTTAAACGGGTTAAACAAAAGGAAGTTTAGACTTGTGAAAAAGTTTTGCATAGAAAAGTACTAATGGAACCCTATGCTTTTGAAAAAAACTTACAAGCTATGACATGTGGCACTATTTGAGCAGAGATAAACTCTAGTTATCATCATAAAGGTTACTTTAAAGAAAACAAAAGAAAGATAGCATGCTAAAAACATTCTCATACTTGTGCAATCAAGTCATTAAGTTCAATTAGGCACATTCCACAAAACGTCTATCCTAGCAGGAACAACTACAACTACTACCCTAACAAAACAACGAAATAATGAAATAACAAAATGCAACTTCTACCCTACCAGAAAAACAATGAAATAATGAAATAACAAAATGCAACTTCTACCCTACCAGAAAAACAAACAACTAAAAACAGAATCTTAACAAATAACAAAATATGCAGAAAATGAAGTAAAGAAACAGAGAGTAAGAAAGAACGGTACTCCCCTAATCTTCAGACGCGGTATCGTCTTCGGAATCAGTGTTCGAAGGAAGATTCAGGCAAATGGGAGGAAACGTTGGGAAAGCAGGCATCAAGGTCGGCGCCAAGGCATTAAAGAACCCTTGAATGAGTTCATCTCTCTCTTTGGCATATGCCCAGTAGGCCATATTCTGTTGGATCATATGCTGCCATTGAGAAGGGGTGATGCTTGGAATATTTTCTGAACTGGTGGTAGGTTGTGGCTGCTCTGTGGCCACAGAGGTGGAACAACCTTTTGGCTTAGACGCACACGACATTGATGCTTTCTCGGTCTTTTGGTTACTGAAAAGCTGTAACTTGTGAACAAGCTGCGCAGTGATGGCTGACTTTGGCAAACTTGTCTCCTCACCTTACCGAGGCTTAAGTCCTACTTTGAGGCAAAGTTTAGTGACAAGTGACCCAAAGAATAATTTTTCAGCCACCTTCTTGCCATAAGCAATCAACTCTTCTCTTAGCAACCTCTCAATATTGAGATCAAGACCGTTTTAGGATGCAATGCAGCAGCATCCCTCATTCCAAGGAAATGGTTGTGTCATTTGTAGGATTCTCTTCCTTAACTTCTTCAGTATTTTCTTCAACCTTCTTCTCAGTTGAAGAAGTGTTTGACTCAAATTTCTTCCTTCCGTCTAATACTCAAATAATCGGTCGAATTATTCCTCAGTTGCTATCTCTTTTCCTTTTTTTTTTTCTTTCTCTCATCAAATTGTTTTTCAATCTTTCTTCAGCTCTCTCCATTTTTTTTTTTTACTTTTTTTTTTTCCTCAGCTTGTATCAAACTTTTCTCTTCTCGTATTCTCTCATCTTCTTTTCTTGTTTGTTCAGCGATATCTCTTTGGATAGCTTGCTGCAAAGCTGGCTCTACCTCTTGACAACTCTTCTTTACTTGATATTTCGCTGCTAGTAAGGTTGCCTTATCCACGGCCTCTTTAATCATCCTCTCCACCATGATTGGGAAAAGAATTGATTCTTGCATCGAACTCCCAACCGTATCTCTTATTCTTAATTCAAATTGGTGGTCGATTGGGGTCTCGGTTTGCTTCTTTGTGCGTCTGTACACTAAAGATTTTCTATCAGAACGTTCAAGAATTGGTGGAGGAATACTTACTTTTGAAACCAGAGGTGGATCTTCACGCACAGAACGCGATTTCGTTGAGGTCGCCCCAGCTTCTGGCTGAACTTCTTCATCTTCACTTGATGAATTGCCAACAGTTTCAGCTAGGGCTCGTCGTCTATGTTCTCCCATCTCCTTGATCATTTTACGCCAACCGGTAGTTCGAATTTTCATGGGTTTTTTTTTACCGATCACCGATTCTTGGGATTGATCAACCAGGGAGCTTGGATTCAACTTAGGGATTTCAGTAGCTGGGTTTTTCTTCTCTCCACCAACATCTCCGAACTTCATTTGGCATCCAGAACGCAGTGGAGTTCGATCAGCGGCAGCCCCATCAACGATCGGAGTGAGTTTTCCAGCCATGGGTTTTAGCGTGCGTGAGAGAGGAAATAATTTTTCGTGAAAGGGCTTTTCAACTTAGAGACTCTTGGAATGACTTGCATGTTGAAAAAGGAAAGGGTCTCTTGACTTTTATATGTTTCCAAAATAGGTCAACCCCTCTGACTTTTTAAATGACGTCATCGCCCTTCACTAGTGCACTATGTGGCCACATAGTTTTCTTTGTGCTAGTCTGGTTTGTGGCCACATAGTTCTACAAATCTATGTTTTTGAATTTCCTAGTCAATCTCTCATCCACGAGAATTATTCCTGAAATACTAAGAAAAACATCAAAAAGTTCATAAACAAAAAATAACAAGCTGAATTATTTTGAAAACACTATTTTATTTATTTATTTTTTTTTAAAAAAAAAAACATATTTTTTAATATTTCTTATAAGTTCCTATGGAGCGGTTTCATTCAAATCATCTCCCAGTTAGGTCCCCAGGAAAAGGTGTTCCCTACGGTCAACTTAAATACCTTTTCCTTGGCAGTACCAGTCTACGCCAGAGTTGATTTTTGTTGAAACTACTCTACAGAACTTATAATATATTTATTTTTTAAATAATGAAATAAAAACATATTAAAAGAATACTTATCTAATCTCCAAAATGGAGATTAATGTCTTATTCATTCTCTTTGGACCGTCAACTTTCATCTTGCACCTAGGTCTTGATAATGGACGAGATTTAAGCCTTAGTTTAGGTGCTTTAATCATGTGCGGCTTTGTTGACTCACGGTTGTCTTTGATCAGCGCAAGAGATCTATGTATGCTTTTGTATGCAGAAATTGGGATCGCAATTTCTGGTGCATTATCCTCCTCCATGATCTCCTCTTCTACTTCTTCCCTGAATTCGTTTTCTTTTAATGTTTCCTGCAAGTTACAACAAGTAGACATATCAATTAAATCAATAGCAGAAAATTCTTGGATTTCATCAGGGAAATTCAATGCTTGGAGAACATTGAATGTTTGTTTTTGTGAAGTTGTCGCCTCATGGCTCAGTACAACTTCATTTTCTAGTTCCTTCTCTTTTTTGTTTTCTTCAAATGGATTTTCTTTAATCTCCTCTCTCCATTCTGGCCCTTTAATGTTTTCAATTACTGGAGTGCTCTTTGCTTCTTCTGGGAACAAAGGTTCTTTATCTCCAATGTCACTTTTGATTGTCATCGCCTTAGATTGTTCTATTTCGTCATATTCGGAAGTCTCTATGCCTTCAAGCAAGGTTTCTTGTGAGTTGATTTTGAATTCTTCCACCCTCTGTTCTATCTGGATCTCAGAATCCTGAATAGATGTTCCTTGGCTTTGCATCTCAGCATCGACTTTCGCTCTATATTCCTTTATAAGTTCTTCGACGCTCTTGTCCTCAGTTGACACTTGTGGGATCGTTTGTTCTTTCACCTTTTCTTGATCTCCCCATAGAAAGTTGGAGTAATGTCTCCATTTTGAGTCGCAAGCAGTGTGGTAAGGAATTAACATACTTTCACTGCCTGGTTTTCCTATAAAAAATATAGAGTCTGGGTTATAAGGACAATTATCAAATTCATGACTTCCTCTACAATAAACACAAGAAATAGACAAATAACGATTAAATGGACAATGTTGGGAGAAATGCTCATCGCCACAATTAACACAAAAGATATCAGAAAGTTTGTACACAAGAGAAATGTAGGTATCATTTCTCATGATTGATTTTCTCAGCATGTTTGTTATCTTTGTTGTGACGTCTACTTCCATTTTGTAACTCGAAAGTGTTATGCTCTTTGTTTCTTAAATAACTAAACCTGCAAAAGAAAACAAAACAAAAATCAGATTCTTTGAGAAAGAGATATTTTTTTTTTGTAGGTTGATAGGAGGATCGACTCCAGGTGGAAGATTTAGAAGTTTTTTAGTAAACAAAACTTCTTATAGATTTCCCGTGCGCTCAACTCCTATTTTTCCTAACCGCAATCGAATAACAATATCTAAATAAAATAAAATTCCGTTAACAGTCCCCGGCAGCGGCGCCAAAAACTTGATGGACCAAAACGTGTGTGTTTAATTTGGTTCAATAACCTGCAATGAAGTTTATGGTCAAGTGCAAGTATACACTGTCAATCAAGTAATAATTTGGAAAGTATTCCAAGTATCGTATCCCAAGAGACTGTTGAAGAATTTAGTTTTATAAAGAATTTATTTTTCGAAAGCAATAAAAAGGTAACACAAATAAATTGATAATGGTTGGTTGATTTTGGTTTGAAAGCAATAATAAAAACAGGGATCCAATCATGTTTCAACCCTAAGTTGAGTTTACTTGACAACCTGTGACCACAGAGTCACCACATAGTACTTTATGCTTTTGGATCGGATTCGTCTCCTATTCAGCCTCTTTGCAAGTACCTTTAGGAGTCTAAGCCATTATACTCACGGTCCAGTGGATAATGTGATCTTAGATGGTTAAGAATGCACTCCTATTGATCCTATAGTCTTTTGCCCCAATCATCAAGGACAATCGACGAAATCCTATTCCTAGGTTTTTCTGCTATATCACCTTTACGAGAGCCGTTAATTGCCCGACCTGTCCAGTATCGACATTAACATTTCATGCTAATTAAGTGATCAAATTAATATAACATTTTTGCATATATTCAGTAAAGGACGAACCACATAAGGCATAAGGGGTAAAACCGTAATTTATAGCTGTCAAGCTAGCTCATTTCTTAACGGGCATTCACATAATTGAATCCCTTAGGAAAACTTAGCTCATAATGAGAACTAGACTAAAATACTTCATTGAAAAATAATGCATAAGTACAAAAATTGCTAAAAGGGTAAAATGGTAATTTTACTCGAAAAATTAAAGATAAAATGAAAATGGAATAAAAACAGAATGTAAATAATAAATAAAGGACAAAATTGGAATAACAAAGGTTTTGAACTGAAAATTAAATTATAAATGCGAAAGTTGCTAAAAGGGTAAAATGGTAATTTTGCATGTAAAGTTAAGAACGAAAATAAATGTGAAATAAAAACAGAATGTAAATAGAAAATGTGCAGAATTAAATAGAAAGTAAATCTGGAAATTTTCCAACTTTCTCTCTCTCGAACTCGTGGACAATGGATGAAGGGTCTCTACTCGCTCGATTCACGTCGTCAATGCAAATCGAATCCTCGCAGCACCTTCCTTTCGGAGCTGGCTGAAGTAGAACTATTACAGAGGAGTGGTCCGCTCTTGTTTGGAATTTCGGGAATTTGGGTGAGTTCTTCGAGAGAGAAAGGAGGTTGATCGATTATGTGGAGATTGATTGTTGTAAAGAAATGATCGATGATTTGAATGAAGGATTGAGGTGCCTTTTATAGGCCTTAGGGTTTGTTTGGAGGTTGCTATAATGAGGGAGAGATCTTTGGGAAGAGTTGTTAGGTCAAATAGGGAGTTGGTTGGCTGAATCTTTGGAAGATCTTTGACAAATATCTCAACAAATTCGTTTGACCAGTCAACTGCACTATGTGGCCTCTTGTGTGGCCACAAGCTGGGTTTTGCACTCTGTGGCCTCGTATGTGGCCACAAGCTGGATTCGGCACTCTGTGACTCTTTTGTGGCCACAAGCTGAATCTCTGTGGCCAGAAGCTGAAGCAGAATACAGTTTTCCTGAAAATAATTAAAACAACATTAATTCTTATCAAAAATGACTCTTTTACCCTCTTAATTGCTTCATAATGACAAAATGACCTTGAGCATGCGACTTTCCTATTTTTATTCTTTTCTTATCAATTACATGCACAATTATCTTCAATTTAACTCAAAAAGTCAATTAATGAGTATGCTTTAAAGGGTAAAAACATGACATAAATGACGTTCATCATAGAGCCAGGAGAAAAGCCAACAAAAAATTGAATGACTCATTAGTCAAGCAATATAAAAGGTTGAGGGATTATTGCGAAGAACTTATCCAATCAAATGAGCGGAGTACAATTCAGATTGAATGCCATATGGTTGATGAGGGTAGTGACCCTATATTCAAGCGTTTATATATGTGCTTCAAGGCGTGCAAAGATGGATTTGCCTATTGTAGACCATTTATATGTTTGGATGCATGTCATTTAAAGAGGCCATGTCAAAACCAACTTATGTCTGTTGTAGGTGTGGATGGGAACAACTGCATTTATCCAATTGCATGGGCGGTTGTGGAAGCTGAGACAAAGGATAGTTGGACTTGGTTCTTTTAGTTGCTACAGGATGATATTGGACCGTTCGAATCCAAATGAATCACTTTCATGTCCGACCAACAAAAGGTACTATATCATTTGCAAAGTATTTAAGTTTCAAAACATGTTATGTGCTACTTTTTGTTCTTGTTTGATTTTGTGTTGTTTTTTATTACTTTAAACAAGGTTTAGTTCCAACCTTTCTTGACTTCTTTTCAAAGGTCAATCATAGATTTTGTGTTAGACATATGTTCACTAATTTTCAAAAGATGTGTTTAAGGGATTACATCTTCAAAATTGTTCTTGGAGTGCTTCAAAAAGTACCACAAGTTATGAGTTTGACCAAGTGGATGAAAGAGATAGCGAAGGTGGATGTTAATGTTTTCCAATATTTTAATAACATTCCTTCAAAATATTGGTCAAAACATTTGTTTGAAAGAGAGCCCAAATGTGATCTAGCATTGAACAACATATGTCTGAAAGTTTTAACTCCTACATTTTAGATGCTAGAGATAAGCCCATCATTAAAATGTGTGAAAAGATTAGAAATAAAGTGACAACCCGAATCACTAAGAAATTTAAAGCATATTCTAATATTGAGAAGGAAATAGGAGTTAAAATCCAAAAAAGTTGGATAAATTGAAAAATGAGTCTAGACGTTATACCCCTACATGGTGTGGAGATATGAAATTTGAGGTTGAAGGACGAAATGTTCAATATTCTATTGACGTAGATAACCGAAAATGTAGTTGTAGACGATGGGATTTGACGGGAATCCCTTGCCATCATGTCGTTCAATGTATACTCTACTTGAAAAAACAACCAGAAGAATTTGTGCATGCTTACTACTCTAAGGAAACGTTGGTGAAAATATATTCATTCTTTTTAAGACTTGTTAATGGACAAAACCTATGGCCTAAATAGATTTAAGACTTGATAAAACCACCTATGATACGAAGGCCGCCGAGGAGACCAAGACGACGAAGGAAGAGGGATGTGGATTTGGCATCTTCTTCCCAACGATTTAAGGCTATTCGATGTAGTAAATGTAAGGAAGTAGGTCATAATTCTCGATCATGTAAAGGACCGGTGGCTAGGAAGTGGAAACAAACTAGAGGAGAAACAACTTTCATGGGATTCACAATCCCGAGCATGGTAAATAACTTATTTAATTAATTATGTACTTTTTGAAAGTTTTTTTTTTTTCTTCATATACCTTAAACATATTTATTTTTTCAGAGGAAGATTTTTCACAGCAACCTCAACTGCCTCAATCTTGTGGAGTTATACATACACAACACAAGTAGGCATCCACCTTCAATTTATATTTCAGAGTCGACTCTTCGAACTTCTTCAGGTATTGTTTTGTAATCTCCTCTTCAACTTAATGATGTTTTAAATGCTTAAATGTAGTTTTATATTAAGTTTTATTATTTTGCAGACGTAGTTAGAGTAGACATCACCTTCAATTTATGTTTTCTGCAAGCTTCTTCAAGTTGTGTTTTGTACCAAGAGGAGGACTTCTCTAGATGCTTCTTCAAATTGAACTTATGATATTACTCATGTCCTGATGTGATTAAAAAAATGTAAAGCACCTACCCTTTAAATCTGATTTTCCTTGCTCGTCCTAGCAACCTAGTAATACCAGCAGATAGATTTATACATGGTAGCATTTAAGCTTAGGAATGCCCACAAGTATGGAGCTTGAGATGGACAAGACCTCAAGACTATTTCAATGTGAAAAGAAGCCCCTCAAACCATAAGTTTTGCTTGGGAACACATTGTCGGAAGGCACTTTATGGATTTCAAATACTTTTGCTAATAGTTTGATGCTGATGTAGTAGGATTAGGGGTAAATTTATATTCCTCTTAGGCTACATCAGATGCTCGGGAAAAGAAAATCGCGAGTGCTGCAATTTTTCATAGAGAATGACTTCTGTTTATAAGAATTGCATTGTAATGAAAACTCCAGTTTCAATTTGGAAATATAATGCAAATAAATGCATTTTACTTTTTAAGATGAGAGATTCATTCATCTTTAAAGAAAAAAGGGTCGGAAGAAAAAGAAAAAAAAAGGGAAGCCAAGGCAAGAATTACTATTTCTACAATGTTGAAGTTGCAATCAACAACAAATGTTATATTGTAGCAACTTGTAAGTTAATGCAACAATTACTATTTCTACAATGTTGAAGTTGCAATCAACACCAAATGTTATATTGCAGCAACTTGTAATTTTTAACATATCTAGAAAGTGAAAATGACAAATATGAATATTGGTAGTGTATCTAGAGTGAAACTAGAGGGTAGAAATAGAGATGAAGCCTTGCATGAAGGAGAAGTGAATAGGAAACTAAGTCGTGGTTGCTGCTATATATAAAATTATAAGGGGTTGTTTGGCCCTCGAGTTGGGTAGGGTGAGGTGGGCTTAAATAGCCCACCCCATGTTTGAGCCCCAACTAAGTTGGGGCTGGGGTTATTATAACCCCCGGTTTGCTACAGTGTTTACTGTAGCAGTGCTACAGTAACACTGTAGCAGTGCTACACTGTAGCAGTTCTACGGGTTTTTTTTTTTTTTTTCTTCGATTGTTTGTGATTTCTTAAATAATATTTATTTTTTTAACTTTTAAAAAATTAATATGTAATATACATTTAACTATACAAATATAACAAAATGTTGTAGAAAAAAAATAAACTAACATAAACACATATTTCAAACTCCATGTTAAAGAAAACTGTATTATTTCTCTCTCTCCACCGAGCCTCTTATTGTCGATTATTTGTGATTTCCTAAATAATATTTATTTTTTTAATTTTTAAAAAATTAATATGTAATATACATTTAACTATATAAATACAACAAAAAGTTGTAGAAAAAAAATAAACTAACATAAACACATATTTCAAACTTCATGTTAAAGAAAACTGTATTTTAAACCCACACTATACAACTCTGCACCCCAAACACAGACTTACTAAACCCAGACTATACAACTCTGCACCCCAAACACAGACTATTATAACCCACCAACTATAATAACCCACCATGCGCCCCAAACGCCCCCTAAGTGATCCAAACCGTACAAGAAATCAAAAAAATTACCTTCCATTTCAATCTGAATCAGAAAACAAATGGAATGAGACTAATTGTTAAATACAATATAAATGTAGTAAAATTAAAATTAAAACAACATAGCATAAAGAAAGAGATATAGTGATTGTTGTTGCTTCTTCGACAACATGGTTCGCTGGTTGTATATAACAATTTTCTAAAATATCTAAATCAAAGTTTTGTATATAAAATTATCTAAACCAACATTGATTCGATAATGACAACAATGGTAGACAAGGTACAAGAAATCAAAAAGAAAAAGAAAATGACCTTGTACAAGAAATCAAAAAAACAAAATAATGACCTTCCATTTCTATCACAAATTTATAGAATCAGAAAAAACAAATGGATACAGAAGCAGACAGGCGAACGATTTGCGAACGATGAAGGAGTAGGTAGGCGAACGATAGCTAATTACGAACGATTTGCGAATGATAGCTAATTGGATTCTGATTTTATTTTTTCTTTGATAATTCAATAATTTGAGAGATGAGTTGTTGATGAAAAACTATACGTATGAGATGAGAGAAGAATGAATATAACTAATTGGATTATGATTTTTTTTTTCTATTATTACTTTTTTCAATTAAATTACTATGTAATCAAATGAATTTATATAACTAATTGTCTATTCATATTCTGATTTTTTTTTAAACTAAATTGTCATGTAATCAAATGACCTTTGGCTTGTCATCTAACTCACGTCATCATTTAAGGTTTCAATCAACATTATGTAGGCTAAAATTAAGTTAGGGACCATTTATAATGATTTCGCAAACTTTATGTTTTGAAACTTTGAGGACCAAATAAAACTCTAACTTAAACCTGGGACCAAAAGTGCATTTTTCCCTTTATTCTATTTATGTAAAAGGTTTTTTTATTTAACAAAATAAAATAATAAATTCCACGTGCATCACACGTAGACATGTCCATGGGGCGGGTCGGGGTCGGGTAATGCTTTTCCCGCCCCCGTCCCCATCCCCGTCCCCCATTCCATTACCACCCGTCCCCGCAAAATTCCCCATTTAATTTTGTGGGGATCGAGTATTCCTACGAGTAATTCTTTTTTAACTTATTCTTAATCATTTTTTTAAAATTTTATTATTTGTTAAGTTAATTAATATATTTAATTCAATAAACTTTATGGCTGTGATTATTTTTCATTTGCAAGATGTGGTTATTGTAGCTAGATCGGTTATTTTGTTTATGAATATATTATATATATATAAAAAAAAAATTATATGGGGCGGGTGGGCATACTATTACTCGTCCTGCCCTCTAGCTAACGGAGCAAAACATTTCATGCTCCCTGTCCCATTCCTCATGGTCGGGCAGGACTAATTAAATGGACATCTCTAATCGGACGTGTTACCAATTCTAGTATAATCAAAATTGATTTTGAATGTACGTAAAAAAGAAACTTGAAATGGACAAAAAAAAAAAAAAAAAAAATTCAAGTTTCTTTCTCACCATGCTTACAATCCAAGTTGCAGAAGTGGAAGCTCTGAAGAACAATCTTCTTCCGTTCCTCCAAATTTCTAGCCATGCCGATTTCAGATTCTCTCGCTCAACCGTCTCCTTCACATCCGGCTGTTCCCACAGCAGCTCTTGCCTTTACGTACAGCTCGAAATCTCCGAGCCTTTCTTCACTCTCTTGTCCTCCAACACCATTAATCCCCCGGACTTCCATTCCAGTATTAAGATCGACGACTTCTTCCTCGCCACCGCCCTCACCGGCACCGACGATCGCATCCTGACTCTTTTAATGCCCGATGATCATTCCATCACCCACCTCATTTTCACAACTCGTAAGTCGCTCGATTCTCTCAACAATCTTGGTTCTGGTTGCCCTTCATGAATCTGTGATTTCTTCTTGGTTACTTCGTGAATCTGACTCGAATTTTGGATCCCCTGTGTTTTAGGGCTTTTTTCTGTTTTCTTCAATTGATTGAAGATGACCCGATTAACGAACTCATAAATGAAATTGGATTGATTCTGAACAAAAACCCTAAAGTTTCATTTCGATTAGATTCGGTTAAGCCTGTCAATTTCATGATTAATTCCGTATCTTCGTCTTTCTTGATTCTGAGTCTTAATTGTTCGTATTGATTTCAGTTGTTGGGCATATGAAATATTTCTCTGCATTAACGATGGGACCTCCCCTTAATATGAACGTGGCCCCAATCGGCGACGAAGCATTTGTCGCCATTGATGCTGAATGGTTTAGAGATATTGCAATAAGATTATCTGGTTTCAATACTAGAAGTAACTCAATTCTCCTCCTCTTGTGCAGTTTTACGTATATTTATATATAGTGTAAACAATGTCTTCTTGTAAGTTTATGAAAACTTGTCTTCTGTAACAGTCTGGGTTACTGCAACGGCTTCACAAGTGAAATTCTCCGCTGTACTAATGGAATTTGTGCTTCCTCTAGAGGTACACAACATATCTATCCCTTGGTAGTTGAGGAAACTTTTCAAGTGTTTGAATTGAAACCATTTCTTTGATGGGATTTGTTAATAATATAAAGAAACGATTGAATATATATATAGTAACTCATCGACTTAAATTTTTGGGGTTTGCAGTAGTTTAACCAAGGATATTAGAGTCGATAGGAGGTCATGTGTTCAAATTTGTGTAATGTAATTTCCTTTCCAATTGATATTGATAGTCACTTGTTGAACCTTATGCTAATTTCCAAGTTCGAGTGTTCAGAATATAAATAAATGATCAAATGTATCGGAACCTATTAGTTTAAACTTTTTAGTTTAGTGGTAGCTTAACCAATGACATCAGAGTAGATAGGAGGTCATGTATTCAAACTTTCATCATGTTATTTCTTCCCCAGTTAATATATCAATCATTTGTTGGACCTTATGTTAATTTTCAAGCCCACAAGTAAAAAGGACCGTTGAGAATATAAATAAATAATCACATGACCTATTAACTTAAACTTTTGAGTTTAATGGTAGTTTAACCATAGTATCATATCAATATCATATAGTAGATAAGAGGCTCTATGTTCGAATTTCTTGTAATGTTATTTCTTCCACAATTAATATTAATAGTCACTTGTTGGGCCTTACTCTAATTTACAAGCTCACAAATGAAGGGAGTGTTGAGAATACAAATGAAGGATCAAATGTATCATGACCTATTAACTTAAACTTCCAAGTTTAGTTTAGTGGTAGTTTAACCATGGTATCAGATCATAACGTATTCGTTTAAGTTTTTAGATTGGATGTTAGTTTACCATGGTTAATTACCCTGCAATGACTAAAATGAAGCGCAAACTTGTATGCAGGATAACCGGTGCAGGATTGGAGGTACTTTATCGGGTAATGGAGTCAAATTTCAAGTCACTCTGATTCCCCAGCAATTTTTTTTACAAGCATCATATCTTGACGAGATGGTGTATTTCCATAGGTCAACTGATGGGCGAACTTTAGTGTCATTCGAAACTGGACATTGGACCAACATTGTGGCATATAACCCCGAAGATTGCTGGGAAGTTCTTTAGAAGTAAGAAGTTCATTCTGTCACTTACATTCTTTTTTCCTCTAAATAGAATTGGCAGTGAAATGTATATATTTGTATTAGCTTATGATGAATTTTAGAGGATAGAACTAGAGGATGCAAATGCCCAATAGTTTTTCGATTCTTGTATATATACATTCATTCATTGATAATAAATTGATGGTGTCAATTTTTTGGTAAATGATTCAATTTTGAATAGAAAGATGTTGAATTTCTAACGTATTAGATTTTTTTTTTAGATTTTAAGATAAATTTTATGTATTTCAACTTATGGCTGTGATCGAACAAAAGTCAATCAAATTTATTTTGTTACGATCGAAGAACAAAAGTGCAAAAGAAAATCGACACAGATTTACGTGGTTCACTAACGTCGTGTTAGCTACGTCCACGGACAAAAGGGAGAGAACAATATTATTACGAATAAGAGAGAATTACAAATGACAGATTAGGAAGCGGCTGAAGTCATTAGAAAGTTTGTATATGACACCCTTCTAATGACCTAATACAAAATAAGTCAAAGTCTAAAACAAATAGTAAAACTCAATGAGACCTTGCTCCTTCATCGTTCCAGGATATTTGTTGAACTCTAAAAAAAGCAGCATTGTCGTTCCACAAGGTCTTATCACACGATCAAAAGCCAAGAAGTTGCAACAAGATCAAAAGCAAAAAACAGCATTGTCGTGCCACAAGGTCTTATCACACGATCAAAAGCCAAGAAGCTGCAACAAGATCAAAAGCCAAGAAGCTGCAACAAGATCAAAAGCTAAGAAGCTGCAACGAGCCATGACCAAACATGTCCATGTTGTGGTGAGCTTGGTCAAGGAGATTCAAGGAGCTAGTTGAGTATTACAACCTATAGCAATTGGAGGTTTAAGACTCAACCTATAGCAATTGGAGGTTTAATACTCAAACGGGAGCTAGAATTCAAGTTATTTCTAAGTTGTCGAAGCTAGTTGCAAATTGTGGACATGAAAGGGCATTTTGGACCTTTCACTACAGATTTTTTTTTTCAGGGTTTGGTAGTTTCTTTTGAGGATTTATTGCTACTATATTGTAGCCTTTTGAACCTTTCATTGCATCTAAAATCCCAAAATGAGTCAATTGTTACCTTTACTTTTAATTTCATCCAATTGGACTCTAAATTTGGATAAATGTAATTTTTATCTTCTAGGCTATTGTTACATTCACCCCTAAATTTATCTTCCAAAATTGCTCACAAAAACATAGCTCAACTAACAAGATGTATCGACTAGTGACGATGTCACTCACCCCACATGTTGTAAAAAAAAAAAAATCGCATTGTTAAAAGGAGCCAAATAAAAAACCAAAAATCACATTTTTAAAATTTATTGGAAGAACTCCTTAACAATAAAAATATGAAAAATTATAGAAAAGTTGTACAAAAATATAGCTAAAATAAACCTTCATTGTTGAGATGCTATTGATTTTCGGGTGGAGGCAGAGAAAGATGTGTTTGACACATGGGTCAGGATAACACTCTACTTATGTGTTGTTCTTTTTTTATTTAAAAAGTTTGTAAAATTAAAGACAATCTTAACAAAAATGGATATATACTTTTTTGACAACATGTTGGGGTGAGAGATTAAAGCTAGGACCTCATGATCACTAAGGGATACATCATGTCGTTGAGTTATGCTCTTGTTGGCACAAAAGTGGATATATATATATATATATATATATATATATATATATATATATATATATATATATATATATATATATAATCAATGTGAAAAAATAATGTGAGGTATTGTGCTCAAAATTATTTTTGTTGTATTCAAAGAAATTTGTAAAGGATAGATAAAATAAAAAAAATAAAAAAAATCGTTTTTAGAATTTATTGGAATTGGAAAAAGTCCTTAATAATGAAATTTTGAAAGTTTATAAAACAATATTTGTGCAAAAGAAATCAGTTAAAATAAACTCAGACTTCACAACTCTAAATTCAACAACTCTCTACTCCAAACACACCATAGATTTCAGAACTCCAGACTAAACAACTTCATGCCTCAAACACACATACTTTGGAACTCCACAGGCTAAACAACTCCTCAGACTAAACAACTCAAACTCTCCCCAACTCCTTGGGTCAAACGCCCCTTAAATGATTTTATTACAATAGGTTCCCCTGAGGCATACCGAACAACGTTCAAAGCACTCCTTGGGATGTCGCCCTACTGCTTCGTGTATGGAAATCCTTGCCACCTGCCATTGGAGTTAGAATACAAGGCGCGTTTGGGCATTAAGAAAGATCAACATGGACATCTCTGTCGCAGAAGAAAACCTTGCTTTACGGCTGAATGAACTTGAAGAACTCATAATGTTTTCTTATGAAAATGCAAAATTGTATAAAGAAAAAAGAAAGCACTAACATAACCAACGCATCCCAAAAAGAGACATCCATGAAGGAATGAAAGTGTTGTTATTCAACTCAGATCTTCGTTTTTTTTCCAGGAAAACTATCCAGATAGTCGTGTTGGGAGTAAAAATAGCAAGATATAAATATACTGCAGAATAAAAAACTAAATATATCTCAATCTCTCCCACTTCACAGGTTATAACCCAAATAGTTAATCGATCACAAAATACAATAATAAAAAAGATAAAGAGAAAAAAGAACGACATCGAGAGATATATTGGTTCACCCTGATCTCAGGACTACGTCCAGTCTTCTGCAACTACAGATTCTACTATAATGGAGATTACAAAGTCTCTCAAGCTCGCGCTACAAAACTCACCCAAATAGTCCAACTCGGACTATTTGCTTCCAAGTACCACAACCCGATAGCTTGGGATAAACAACAAAAGAGAAAACCTCAAAACAAGAGAGAATACACTTATTCTCTTCAAGTTACCTCACTACCGCACAACTCACGGACTGCCCAAAGTCATTCAACAAAATATTCTTCAACTGAAGAAATGCAGCAGCCGAAGGTCACTGAAAATTTCTTTGACCTTAGTCAACACACATATATATATATATTCATTCATTCATGAATTAAACCTAAGACAAATGGGCCAAGCCCAACTGTCTTCAACAAAATTTTGTCTTTCTGCGCGTGCATGTGTGAGACTTCTTGAGTTGGGGTCTTGTTATTTTGGCTCCACATTATAAATCCTAACAATCTCCCACCTAGAGACAAAATGGCGATCTTGCCTCCCACTGCAATGAAATTGATCATTTTGGCAAACTCCAAGGCTCAACTCCCACTACATTTGTTATTTCTGATCTTCTTGGCAAACTCCAAGGTTCAACAAAAAACCTGTAAAACAATAAACTAACAAATAGACAACCATCAGAAAAATAATTGTAGCTCATCTGTGCTCGCCCTGAGGTATGGGTTCGCTACGTGGAACTGTCCCCCAAACATAAAGAACAGTCACGTACTCACACTTCAGCTAAGTGGTAACAACTGACATCTTTTTCAATCCTGAACATCTTTTCCTGAAGAAGATATATTCTGCAAATGACTTGACTCCTTCATTCAAGTCTGTTGCCAAGCTAGAGACTAAACATGTGACCATAGCAACTGCCTTGGCCTTATACTTTGATGCCCTTACTCGCCTAAGCGACTTCATCAATTCATTCGAATGTCTGACAATTGAGGATTGACGATAACCATCATCTTTCTCTCTTGGACTTCCCAATTGTTTCTGAACCGATGGATCTTGATCTAACTGATTGAAATTGGCTATCATTGTTGTTGGCTCAACTGTACCTCTACACCTACCATCTGCAGCTTTAACTGGCATCCACTGTCTCTTTGATCTTTTGGCAACACTAAACTGACATCTATATAGTGTGAAATTTCTGTGGCCAACTGCCACTACTTGGGATCCTAAACTGAGTTTACACTGGCGACGGCCAAACTCGCAACTGTAACCCTCATCCTCCAACTTGCAAATAGAGATGAGATCTATCTCCATCCTAGGCACAAACCTGACATTACGCAACACAAGAACACTACCACATACTGACTTCGGACTAACATCCTCAATCACACATGTCTTGGAGACTCTACCATCACACATTTTCACTAGACCATGATGTCCATCTGTGAATGATGTGAACAAATTTCTATCTGAAGCTATGTGAACTGAAGTTGCACTGTCTACAACACATTCAGATGAGTGGTTACTACTCTTTGTGTCACTCTCAACACATACATAGGCATCATAAACTATGTTTACCTCATGATCCTCTTTTAGTTTCTTACACTAACTTTTGTAATGACCTTTCTTGTGGCAGTAAAAGCATTCTACCTCATTATTCCTATGACTCCACTTTTTCCTATTGTTATTAAATTTATTATCTTCATAATAAATTTTGTCTTTACCCTTCGTTAAAGCTAAAGTTGATTCTACAGTAGATTATTTTCTACTCCCCTTCCTACGAATTTACTCAGCTATAGCTAAATCACAAACCCCTGAAAATTTCAGAGTGTTATCTCCAGTCGAATTAGACACTATTGTCTTCATCGTTTCTCAACTATCAGGTAAAGACATTAATAGTTGAATAACATACACTTCATCAGTAAATTCTATCTTAATAGACTTCAACTGATTAACTAAAGTGGTAACTTCATTAATATAAGAATTAACTGATGCATTTTCAACCATTTGCATGTTGAAGAATTTCTTAAGGAGATATGCTTTACTATTGGCAAACTGTTTCTCATACCTGTTTGTAAGCGCATCAATTAGGTTGATTGCACTAGTCTCGTTGGCTACAAGACTCTAGCCACTTCCATCGACAAACACATCCTTATATTTGCAACTGCTTGTTCATCCATATCCAACCAATCTCTATCTGACATCTCTTTCGGTCTCTCCTTCAGTGCCTTGTGCACTTTCTTGCAGGTTAGCAAATCTTATATTTGCATCTTCCAATAACCAAAATTTTCTCCATCAAATTTTGTGACTCCCTCGAAACTTTTTGGATTCGTCGCTCTCATAATTCCTGAACCAAAAGCTCTGATACCACTTGTTGGGAGTAAAAATAGCGAGATATAAATATACTGCGGAATAATAAACAAAATATATCTCAATCTCTCCCACTTCACAGGTTAGAATCCAAATAGTTAATCGATCACAAAATACAATAATAAAAATGATAAATGGAAAAAAGAACGACACCGAGAGATATATTGGTTCGCCCCGATCTCGGGACTACGTCCAGTCTTTTGCAACTGCAGGTTCTACTATAATGGAGATTACAAAGTCCCTAAAGCTCGCGCTACAAAACTCACCCAAATAGTCCAACTCGAACTATTTGCTTCCAAGTACCACAACCCGGTAGCTTGGGATAAACAACAAAAGAGAAAACCTCAAAACAAGAGAGAATACAACTTATTCTCTTCAAGTTACCTCATTGTCGCACACCTCACCGACTGCCCAAAGTCATTCAACAAAATATTCTTCAGTTGGGGTCTTGTTATTTTGGCTCCACATTATAAATCCTAACAGGTTGGGACCGTTGGTAGTGCACAAAGGATATCTATATGGCGCAATTTATTTGATTCCAAAGGACGAACAAATTGTATTCTTTCTGTGCCATTACTTTTTTATTCTAATGCATGCTAAGATTTCTGATGTAGAAATAAGTTTTTTTGTTTTGTTTTTCTATCATTTTAATTTATTGGGTGCAATTGTTTAAAATGAGTTTATCTTATTCAGTGCTAAAGTATGTTTGAATCACCTATAATTCATTTCCTATGTTCTGGTTTGCATAAGTTCAATGATGAAATTATGTGCTAGAAGTTATGTCAACACCCTGCTTTGCTAAATTTACCTATGTCATAGTTAGTGAAGAGAATTTCTTTATTTTTTACAACATCCCTTAGAGTAGTTAGTCTGCAGCATCCTAAAATACCTCTAATGTTGTAGAGTTCTTATTGTTTTGGTGTAAATAAATTTGAAACCATCATTCATAACTTTCTCTTAAGAGTTCTTTTATTTTCAATTTCTTTTGTTTGAGTAGTTAACGGGTAAAAAGTAGTCGTACACATAGAGTCAATGAGATGAACTCAATGTATGAAAACCTTGAATAAGAGCGAGAATGCGCTTGTAAAACAACCATATGTCGTGGACAGACACTTTTACAACATCTCTTAAGCAAAATGAGAAGGGCGATACAAGTTGATTATATGCGGTAGCAAACTGAAAAGGCAATGGTAGCTAAATACGATATCGTACCAGAGGTAAGTATATGATGGACCCCTCCCCGCTTAGATCTAATAGATGGTAGATAGAGTATTAATGCTGACGCAAGCAAGTAGGCGCAACGTTAGAGTGTCCAAACACGCATGCCTTGGAGATCTCGTTTTCTGAATTACTTTCATTTATCGCTTATTTACTTTCTAGTGCATGAACCAAACAACCAACATCCATTTTATTGCTTTGTTACCACATCTGACGCATGTTATTAAAAGCTTATGTAATCGACAACTCGCTAAAACATATCATTCATTATTCCCTATGGTTCGACTCTGGAATATTTTCAGATACTATACGTTAGCGCTTCAGTATACATACTTGTGACATTGTGGTAGGAGACTCATTTCCGTGGCATTTTCATCCATTTCGTCAACCATATATTCACTTTTGTATCACCTATCGCATGTTCCACACACGAAATAAAGCATCAAGTCTAAGAGAATCAGGCGACGAAGCCATTATCCATACTCTTCCTCTCTTCTTTTTTAGGTGGAGGAGAGAGACAAAGCTTTAGTTCCAGACCTAAAACAAAACCGTCGACGAAGTCGTTTAAAGTGGGGAGAAGGAACGACGATTAGGTCTCTTAGGAGATGCTGAAGCTCTCTGCCTTGCTTTGACTTATTCATCCTTGTACCACTCAGAAGGATAAGATTGTTTGGGAGCCTAGTCGTTCCGACTATTTTTTTATTGTAGTGCGTGGGATGTGTTTCGCCTTCGTTAGGATCCTGTTTCGTGGTTTAGTTAGATGTGGTTTAAGGGTAATATTCTTCGTCACTCCTTCATTGCTTGGATGACGATTCACATTTGGCTATATATAGGAGCTCGGTTACATTATTGGGATTCCTCTATCCCTATTACATGTTTGTTATGTATGGGCTCGGTTGAGACTTGTGACCATTTGTTCTTTGAATGTCTTTTCAATCGTTTTATGTGGGCTGACATGTTGCACTAAGGTCGTTCATCTCATCGGATCTCAACTTGGGTCATTGAGCTGGAGTAGATCTGTCATACTAGTTGGAGTAAGAGTCCTAGCCGTTGCATCTGGACGCTTGTTAGGTGTGCAACTATTTATTATATTTGGAGAGAGCGAAACTTGAGTCTGCATGGTGGTGGTCTTTGCTCTCCCCAAGTTTTATTTTTGTAATAAGATCTAAGAAGCCTCCGATGACAACACCCACGCGACGACGGAAGAAGAGAGTGACAATCGCCGTGATGAGAGAGAGATGAAAATCGTGATAAGAGGGATGAAGTGAGGGGAGAGAATCGTCGTGATAAGAGGGATGAAGTGAGAGAAGGGTAGACTGTACTTTTCACGTGTTGATGAAGTCAGCAAAATGACATAAATCATGTGTTTTTAAGCGTAATGCCAAATGACCCGGTTTTTCAAAATGATTTTGTTTACCTTCTCTCGTGATTAGCAAGCCCAATGCCCTCGTGCTCAGTGATAACTCTCAAAATAAGATTTATTTAGGGTCTTTAAAGATAGATTTAACCCTCGAACAGAGTAATTGCTTGATAAATTGCATGATTATGTCTTTACTTGTTGTAAATTTTCCAAGAGGATCATTGATGAAACATTTGCATGATTTGTTAGTATTTGTGCATGAATTGGGTAGAATTGACACACTTTGTGAATACTCGGGTTTGGGAAAATAAGGTTTCAGTAAAGTAGGACCTTTGGGATTGCGAAACAACCAAGAGAAAGCAAAACTTTCGCAAAAGTTGTACTTTATCGAGTGGAATGGCAAAATATGTCTCGTACGCACAGGAAAAAAAATGTTTTTCTTCCATCCAATGAAAAAAATTATCAATTTTTAGGGCAATTTTTGGGAAACCTTAATGGGTATAAAAATGAAATGATGGAAAAAAATGAAGAAGACTTTACTTTTGGTGGGATATTTTTGAAAAGAGAGAGAGAATTTTAGAGAAAGGACTTGGGACAAGACCTCGGGTAAGCTTTTGGAGGCCATAGTTTTCAGAGCTACCGGAGAATAGTGCTCAAGGAAGATTCGCCGAAAAAAGGCAGTGGTGAAGGGTTGATCGCTGGAGGAAGTGAGCTTGAAGAAGACCATCTTCTGCCGGCTTGGCGCCCTGTTGCTTTCCCCTTCCTCTTTTCACTTACTAGTGTAACACTTCTTAATTTAGTTTTTAGTTTTGTTGTGATGTTTTTCTTGAGCCATTTTGAGCTTTTACCTTATAGCATGAACTAATCTCCGAAATGGGAGAGTTGGAAGTATGAAGTAGAAGATTTCATGATGTTTTAGCCTCATTTTCGCAAATTTTTCTAAACATGTTTGTTTTCATTCTAATAATGCATTTTCGACCGGTCATTCATTATGTGTTAATGAACTTTTGATCTTCGAGAGGAGTAGGAGGTTCTGATTATTCATGTTTATGTTAGTCTTTCATGGTTCCAGTGAGGAGTTTAGAGATATTCACTCACTTAACACACTTAAAACAACATGCTTAATATGAATGAGAGTACAACGAGAGTTGACTTCTGATGCTTGAAGCACCGAGAGAGTTTCTATGTTTGTGTGTGGGTAGTGTGATGCTTTTGTGTTGCTAAAGCATTTCTGTTGCATTTTACTTCAACATACTTCTAACCTGACCCTGTGTTCCCAACGTAGTAACATTTTCTGGTTAACTTAGTTTTCGCTGTTCTTTAGCAATCGTGCTCAGTGTAGTATTGATGACGTCAGCAAACGGGCAAAAACATGTGTTTTCGAGCGGGGTTAAAAAAAACAATAAGACCCCGAGGGAATCATCTATACAAAAGTCCCAAAAAAACATAGTTTTCGAGGGGAGTCAAAAAAATATTGCGACACCGAGGGGGTCATATGAGCAAATATCTGTACTAATACCAAATAGAGACTCAAATTCTAACTTGAGAGAGCAATGTTCATTTTGCTCCAAGTACAAAAGTCAGATATGAATTGAAACGGCGATCATTCATTGCCCGCCAATTTCATCACTCTCATCTCGTCAGATTTCGTCTCTCAACGTCGCCATGTTCGCCATTCTCGTTGAGAGAGTGAATGAGCTGAGGCTCGCGCTGTTGCCAATGGCTACAATCTGCTCTAAAGCAGATTTCAAATGCACAATGGATAGGATGTCGATAATCGGCGTTCCTAATGCCTATCCCTTCGTTGTAGCGCTTCGAATCTTGCCTGCATTCTTCACTTCCTATCTGTGTTTCGCCGAAAACGACGACTACGATGAGTATCGTAAAAGGTTTAACCTCAACCTCTTCTCCACTAATCTTTCCAATTTGTACAGCGAAACTCTTTCCTTGACCATGTACCTCGGCGAAAACGAAAACCTCGCGCCCCTCAGATTTCAGGATCCTTGTAAGTAAATTGAATGTTATTGCTGTGGTGATTTCTTGATTGAGGACGATTTTCTTGGATTTTTATATCTCTAGAATTGTTGTCGAGTGCGGTGATTTCGTTTCCGAATAATCTTGATTCTAATCGAATTGAATATCGTCGTTGCGATGATTTCTTGAATTGAAATGAATGTTGTCGTTCTGGTGATTTCTTGGTTGATGACGATTTCTGTAATTTTGATTGAATCTTGGATTTTGCTTTTTTATCCCAAGAATTGTCGTAGAGGGAGATGGATTAAATGAACAAGATCGAATTTCATATAAGAGATGAAAAGAAAGAAACATAGGCTTGAGTTATTTATCTCAATCTTGTTGCCTTCATCACATATGAATGAATAATTTTCTCTCCGGTTTGTAATCTTGCATTATTTAATAATACATTTCTAATATTGTTTGCAGATACTGACTATTTGCAATACTCTGCATTGTTATTGTCACCTCCCCTAAATATTGATATCAGCCCAATTGATTTCAAAGTTTTTGTTGCAATTCGTTCAACTGACTTGATAAACCTTATGGCTGGCTTAACTCTCCTCCCCTATGAGTTAGGTAACTTGACTTCTTCCTTTTGCAGTTTATGTAAAAGAAAAGTCTTTAAGTTTCTGAAATTTGTTTTCTTCTTCTGCAACAGTTTGTGTTACTGTAACAAAGACGCAAGCCAAGTTCTGTTCTCTAACTAAGGAAGTTATTTTCAAAACAGAGGTAATCCCTAATGAAATCCAAACCTCTAAGGTGGTGTTTTAGCTCACGGATTAGTTTACAATGCTGCAACTAGTGTTAAAAATCCATCCTTATTTTTTGATTTAGGGTTATTACTATTTCATGGATTAGTTTAGGTCCTGTTTGATAACCATTTGGTTTTGGTTTTTGAAAATCAAGCTTATAAACACTACTTCTATGCCTGACTTTCTTTGTTTTGTTATCTACTTCTTACACGTGTTTTCAAAATCCAAGCTAATAACCATTTGGTTTTTAAGTTTTGAAAATCAAGCTTATAAACACTACTTCTACGTCTGACTTTCTTTGTTTTGTTATCTACTTCTTACTTGTGTTTTCAAAATCCAAGCTAATAACCATTTGGTTTTTGGGTTTTGAAAATCAAGCTTATAAACACTTCTACGTCTGACTTTCTTTGTTTTGTTATCTACTTCTTACTTGTGTTTTCAAAATCCAAGCTAATAACCATTTGGTTTTTGGGTTTTGAAAATCAAGCTTATAAACACTACTTCTACGCCTGACTTTCTTTGTTTTGTTATCTACTTCTTACATGTGTTTTCAAAATCCAAGCTAATAACCATTTGGTTTTTAGGTTTTGAAAATCAAGCTTATAAACACTACTTCTACGTCTGACTTTCTTTGTTTTGTTATCTACTTCTTACTTGTGTTTTCAAAATCCAAGCTAATAACCATTTGGTTTTTAGGTTTTGAAAATCAAGCTTATAAACACTACTTCTACGCCTGACTTTCTTTGTTTTGTTATCTACTTCTTACATGTGTTTTCAAAATCCAAGCTAAGTTTTAAAAACTAACAAAAGTAGTTTTTAAAAACGTGTTTTGGGTTTCAGAATTTGGCTAAAAATTCAAATGTTTTCTTAAGAAATTAGATGAAACTCATTGTGAAAAAAACTATACTTGTGTTTTAGCTCATGGATTGTAAAAGTCCATAGTTATGTTTAGGTTTATCTTGATAACAATTTTACTTGTCTCCATTATAAACTCTCCAAACACACTAGTTTTAGTTTTAGAAATTCAAGTTTCTGTAACTTGTTGGTTTAGAAAATGCACAAACACAAACTTGAAACTGAATCATACCAAATTTGGGTTTCTGTGGTGCAGAATAAAGATTGCCTAATTGGGGGCATTAGAAAGAGAAAGAAAGTTTTCTTCACGCTCACTCTCAATCCCGTACACTTTTTCTATCATATAGCGTTTTCGAGCAAGTTTGTGTGGTTATTCAAGACAGATAGTAACCGCAATGTGATGAGTTGCTGTTTGGGGCTACATGCTAGCTATGTGGTTTGTTTTTGAAAGGCAAAAATATATTTGCAGAACAGGACAGAATTTGGATATGCCTTCTACCTATCTGGTGAGCTAAGAGATATGCTTTAGCTTCTTTTTACATGTATATAGGATTCTATGCTTCTGTACAAATGCTCAAATTTGACCAAACATGCACATATATAGTACCATTTTTCTTTACTACTTAATTCCATGAATATGCTCCTATCAATAGTACTTAATTTTGAAGAATGTTTACTAGAAAACGAATTTGTTATCAAAAGGTCTAAGGACAGTGACTCAAAAACCCTAAGGGGGTGTTTGGGAGGAGCTGGGTAGACTAAGTTATTATAACTCAGTCTACGTTTGACCCACTGACTATTATAACTCACAGTCAATAAAGTAACTATACTAACTTTAATAGTATTTACTATTCATAACTATTATAACTCACAAACTATTATAATTACCGACTATAATAACTCACCCAGAGTTCCAAACAACTCCTAAAAAATTTGGTCGATATCAAGAGATGTGCCACTCTAGTTTGTTGATTATTTTTCCACAGTTATTTTCAAAGTTTTCTTTTTGGGAAAAGGTCATTTTGCATAGTTATTTTCAATTTTCAAGTTCATGCTTCTTGGTAAAACGTTTTTCAATTTTGAGATTAAAGAACTGATCTTACTTTAGCTAGTGAATTCGGGTACACACTTATTTGATTAGAGTGACTAGCTTATCAACATTTCTACCTTTTCTAGATTTGTTTAGTTGAAAATGTGGATGAAAATGTACGTCATTTGCAACAACATTCATGAAAATTGACGTGACAATTAGTTTTTTTTTTTTTGAGTTCAACAACACGTGGAGTGGGACGATTTGAATTATCTGACTTCTTGGTTGACAAACTTAAATATTTTCTGGACTTCAAGCAAAAGAAAAATAAAACCTATCTAACAACCAAAAATGCATGCAAGTGACTTGTTTGTTCGATGTGAGTGATCTATTATTTATAGCTCGAAACAGTTTTATACAAACGTTTACTCATTTGCCCCTACTACTTAACTCTAAGTTCCAATCTTTAGGTCTTTCTACATTAAAAAAAAGTAGAGCATAATTTAGTGATAATTGACATGTTTACCCATGATTTGATAAGAGGTAGATCTTTTTGTTCTTAATTTAAAATAAACGTATTTTTTTCTTTCTTTATTTTTGGATGAGCAATATCAGTACTATATGGAGTGGCAAATAGACAAATAAATATGAAACTTTTCCTACGTGAAACATTCCTAACTATCAGTTTAGTTAATTCTAATCAGATTCTAAAGTCTTTTGAAGTTGTAACAAGTGTATATCAGTTGTGATTGATACACAAAGTATAAGGCAAATTAGTTGTATAACTAATACACCAAATATAAGGTTTATTAGTTGTGATTGGTACACTAAATATAAACACCAAATATAAGATAAATTAGTTGTATAACTGATACACCAAATATAAAGTATATCAGTTGTGATTGATACATCAAATATAACGTAAATCAGTTGTATAACGGATACACCAAATATAAAGTTTATCAATTGTGACTGATACACTATAAGGTATATCAGTTGTACAACTTATAAACCAAATATACGATAAATCAGTTGTATAACTGATACACAAAATATACGGTAAATCAGTTATATAAATTGATAGAGAATAAATTAGCGGAGCTGAAAGCAAAAAAAATATTTTCTGCATGAGGTAAAGATGTGCTAATAAAGGCAATAGCTCAAGCCATTCCAACGTACACGATGAACTGCTTTCGAATTTCCGCTCAGGTAATCACTAATATTACCAAAATGTTTCCTAGGTTTTGGTGGGGTTCAACCACTGAAAAGAGAAAGATTCACTGGCGTTCATGGAGTCGGTTGTGTGTTAGTAAGGCACAATGTGAGATGGGCTTCAGAAGGCCTTATTGGCCCAGCAGAGTTGAAGATTGGTAAAATATCCTGAGAGCTTGCTGGCTAGAGTTATGAAAGGTAGGTACTACCACCATGATATTTATCTGATAGCTCAATTAGGTTCGACCCCCTCTTACGTGTGGCGAAGCATCATGTGGGGAAAAGAGTTTGATACGAATCGGGGCGTCTCAATCATGCCATACGAACTTAAACTACATTCATATTCACTCATGGTTGGTTATGGAAAGCTACTTAGATTTAATGTTTTATTTACCGTATTTTAAACTTTGTCTTTATGTTATTTCATATCATAGGTTATATTTTATTAGTGGTTATTATGACATTAATGCATTTTAGATTTTATTAGTTGAATTAGTGGATGGAAATTAATATTGTTAGTGGTTGGAAATTACAATGTTAGTGGGGTAGTTAGTGGCTAAAATTAGTCTTGTTAGTGGGGGAGTTAGCGGCTAGAATTTTCAAGAGCTATATATATATATATATATAGCTCTTATAGAGTCTTTGTAGAGGAACACAATTATCATCTAATTGAATGAAAGTGAGTTTATCCTTCAAGCTTTGGTTGATAGCTAATTCTTCCAACTTTACAATTTCTTGTGTTTAGATATTGCATGCTAGGATCATTCAAGTGGTGTTGATCATACTTCTTGTGGAGTGATTCGAATCACGAGTTTAGAAACAAGTTTCTTACTCTTGATCTTGATCGTCAAGGGTAATCCGTTCTAAACTTTTCCCTTGGGTTGATTCCAATTGCGTTTTTGGGTTTTCGGGTTTTGAGATCTAAAGGTCTTGTTCTTCAGCAAGGTTGTTAGATCCACTCGTGGGAGTTTCTTAACATTTTGGTATCTGAGCTTTAGGCTCAAGATCGGATATATGTTTCCGTTGTTATTTTCTTCTTTTTCGTTTTGAAATTTTGTTATTTTCTTCATCTCGTTGTATTCTGTCCAAAAATATAAAAACAAAAAAAAAGTATTACTTTCGTTCTTCGTTTCTTGTTTTTGTCTTCATTAATCGTGTAGATCACGTCTTGATCTTCAACTTTGTCTGATATATCAAATTGAAATTCGGCTTGCATAAGGCATGTTTCACAAAAGAAGTTCAACCAAATCCATGCGTCATCAAGCACAAAGACGTCATGAGACTTGCAATATTGATGCTCACTTTTGGAAGGGTTTTCGAAATAATATAGCTGAGATACGTCAATGCATGAATGACCTTTTTGAAATAAATCAAGAGTTAAATTTGCGGGATCAAGCAAGAAGACAAGCCATACAATTCGTTCAAAGAGAGGAAGATTGCTTCAAGCCTCAAGAGAATGTTACACATGAAGAAGATCGTTCAATGCCTCAAGAGGATGACCAACAAATTCAAAATGAGGGTGATCATCAAAATCTAAAAGAAGAGACCATTGTTGAGGTTATTATGGAAGCCAAAGAGATATTTGAAGTATGTTGTGAGAATGAGATGACGACAAATTCTCTAGAAAAAAGTGAGGATAGTGAAAAAGAGAAAGAGTCGGAGAAAGAAAAATTTGAGACTTGTATAGAGATTAAAGAGAAAGAGGGTTCGGTTATTAGAGTTTGTGAGAAGAATGTTGTTTTGTTCTCAAAACGACACATAAAAGAACTTGTAATCGAAAAGACTTGTTTTCTAACGGGTGCACTTAAACCAAGTGTGCCTACTTTTTCTTTTGAATTCTTGCAGGAAATTAAAACGCTTATTAAAAAGCAAGATTCAAAGGTTGCTTCAGAAATGAGTAAATGTCGAGCACGTGAGAATTACAAGACCAAAGGGCTTCATAAGAAGCGACACTCCCATCTCAATTCTACATCTCTTCATGGCCTAAAGTTTGAAGTTAAGAAATTTAGGAGAACAAGACCACAAGATGCAAATGATTTCAAGTATGCATTACAAGGGGAACTTTTTGATTTGAGGACGAATCCTTTTGAAGAAGAGGAGGATGATACGAACCGGGGCGTCTCAATCATGCCATACGAACTTAAACTACATTCATATTCACTTATGGTTGGTTATGGAAAGCTACTTAAATTTAATGTTTTATTTACCGTATTTTAAACTTTGTCTTTATGTTATTTCATATCATAGGTTATATTTTATTAGTGGTTATTATGGCATTAATGCATTTTAGATTTTATTAGTTGAATTAGTGGATGAAAATTAATATGGTTAGTGGTTGGAAGTTACAATGTTAGTGGGGTAGTTAGTGACTAAAATTAGTCTTGTTAGTGGGGGAGTTAGTGGCTAGAATTTTCAAGGGCTATATATATATATATATATATATAGCTCTTATAGAGTTTTTGTAGAGGAACACAATTATCATCTAATTGAATGAAAGTTGGTTTATCTTTCAAGCTTTGGTTGAGAGCTAATTCTTCCAACTTTGCAATTTCTTGTGTTTAGATATTGCATGTTAGGATCATTCAAGTGGTGTTGATCATACTTCTTGTGGAGTGATTCGAATCACGAGTTTAGAAACAAGTTTCTTACTCTTGATCTTGATCGTCAAGGTAATCTGTTCTAAACTTTTCCCTTGGGTTGATTCCAATTGCGTTTTTGAGGTTTTCGAGTTTTGAGATCTAAAGGTCTTGTTCTTCAGCAAGGTTGTTAGATCCACTCGTGAGAGTTTCTTAACAGATTGTTTGATAAAGATTACAGGTGGAGAGTGGGTAAAGGCAAAGAGGTGATAATTGTTAGCAACCCTTGAATCCCATCCTGGGAAAATGGAAGGTTGTTGTTTTCACTTCCACAACCTTTATTCCGACAGACGTAGAGGCAACTATTGAAATTCCTCTTCACCCTAGCGACGAAGAGGACATTGTCATCTGAAGCCATACACAACAGAAAGTTTTTTCTGTTAAATCCGCTTATCAATTAGGTCTATCTTATGAGAATAAAAATGAGATTTTCCTCTCAAATGTTGAAGCTCAAAGCAGAAAGTGAAAGACTTTTTGGGCTACTAAGGTTCCCTCAAAAGTCAAAATTTGCTACTGGAAAGTTTACAATAAAATTATTCCTCGTAAGGTAAACTTTTTGAAGAAAGAAATTCATACTGATAACCTATGTCTTTTTTGCAGGGAAAACGAGGAAACTCCTACACATCTCTTCTGACATTGTGAGGTAATAAGAGATGTTTGGTCTTTTTGCCCCTCTATTAACTTGACTCGTTTGTGTGATAACATGAATCATTGGACGATCCAGGAACATTGAGATTGAATATTGGACAAAAGGAGCTTATGAGAATTTGGAGTGTGCGATGATGATGGTGTGGAAGATATGGGAACAAAGAAACCAAATGGTTTTCCATAGTGTACGAGTGACAGAGCAGAACACGGTATCCAATATTGCCAATTGCATTAACCATCTCAAAGATCTTAAGAGGGGAGGTCAGAAAGCTAGCAAAGGAAAGAGGAAAATTATAGCAAATGGCGAAGCACAGTCCGGAGACGCCCGTGAAGGTTGGAGGCCTCCCCCTCCAATCGATGGAAGCTGAATGTGGATGCCTCTTTTAGAGATGTTTCTGGTCGGACGAGTCTTGGGTGGGTCGTTCGAGATCATCACGGTTCAGTTAAATTGGCAGGTTGTCGTGCTCTCAACGGTTAGTTCGAGATTAAAAACTTAGAGGCTATGACAATGGTAGAAGGTTTAAAAGTGATTGTTTCCTTCTCGTTCCCTAACAAGTGCCCGATTGAGGCGGATATCGATTGCTTGGAGGTTAGTAACTTGCTCAATGACATAGGAGTTGACCTCACCACAATTGTCTTTTCATTCGTGAAGTTATTGACCTGAAGAAGGCAGCTGAAGTGATCTCTTTTACTCATTTGAATCGACTTGGTAATGACTTGACACATCAAATTGCCTCTAGAGCTTCAGAGATTTTTTTAACGCCTCAGTGAGAGAATCCTGTTCCCTCGAGTTTTTTTTTTCTCATTTTGTGAGTCTGGTAGCCTTTGGGGCTTTGTTTCTATTTGAGCTATGACTATTTGTATTAAAAAAAAAACTGAAATATTTTATTTATTTGCTTCTATCATTTTAAATATAATTCTGCATTTTAAAATTTTAAATTCAAATTTCAAACGCATATTAAACCTGAAAACATCAAACATAATTCGAATTATCTACCAAACATGCCTTTATATTCTTAATCTAGGGCATTCGAGAAACGAAATAGAAAAACTAATTTTACTAATTTTGAGTTTGCATATGAATCGATGTAGGGAGACGTTTAAAAAAAAAAAGAAAAAGAAAAAAGAATTGGAAACCAAAATTTTTAAAATTAAAAATCGTATCAACAATTGGGTTTGGGGATTGATTTTTACCGGGGAATTGCAAAATCTGACCTGGAATCTAAGAAGGTTGCCAAAATTGACTAATGTTTCTCACCTCAAATCATTTTCAAATTGTTGTGAAAATTCTTTTTTACCCCTGACTTCAAAAAATATTTCATCTCTCCTCGGTTATTCATCATTCTCCCCTTTGTTACTACTTTCCCTCCAAAGTTTACGAATGAAGATTTTTTCTCCATCCAACAAATATGACGAAACAAACGATTTGCTATTTTTTAAATCAAATCTTTCTCAATCTGATTTCATCCCACCAACAAATCTTTCTTAATAGATTTAATACCAACAAATCTTCGTTCATAAAAAAATCACGATTAAAAAAAATAAAAAAATCTATGTAATTCAATATGACGATTGTGTAATTCAATATCACAATCGTGTAATTCAATCTCACGATAATAAATAAATAAAAAAAATGTATAGCACGATCGTGTAAACAAAACAAATAACACGATGATAATTAAAAAAAAAAAATCTACAACACGATCGTGTAAACAAATCTCATTATCGTCTAAACAAATAACACGATAATAAAAAATAAAAATAAAAAAAATCTAAAAAAAATGTACAACACATCTTTTCATAACTTTTTCCTTTCCGATTAACAAAAATAAATGTTGAGATTTGGTTTTCTTTACCGAAAACGTAATGTAAGATGCAGGTCGAAAATGGCAGCGAAAAGAAGGAGTCTAACTATTTGAAATGGAAGATGCAAAGTCTGTGGAGTCCAAAGGTCGGGTGGGTGAAATGTCAAAAAAATCTTTCTTAGACGATTAAGACATAGAAGAACAAAGTAAAGGAAAGAGAGAGGAGAGAGAAGAAAAGGAGGAAAAGGCGCAGAAGACGAAGAGGGGAGAGGAGAGATGTCTTTTCCATGGTGGGGTAAAATAGGAATTTCACCTCATTTAAAAAAGCTACAATCCTGCCCGCGGTAAATTTGAGGTTAGAAAGGAAGGTCAATTTTGGCAAACCTTTTAGATTTGAGGTCAGATTCTACAATTCCGCCTAATAAAAGGGAAATTGTAGAAAATGACTTGTCAGACCAAAACTTTAACAAAATTGACTCGTCCCCCACTGGTTTGAGGCTAAGGGAGGTGTGAAATTATTCATTTACCCCTTGACTTAAGGAAACCTAAAAATTATCAATTTTTCTTATTGTTTTATCTCCCAAAGTTTAAACTTAAATGTTTTGATTTTGGTATTATAGACAAGATCCTTTAGAATTTTGCTTAGTTTATAAGCACGGTTGGAAAGAACACGAAAAACCGTATAAAAACGAGTGGTTAATTAGCTAAAACAAACTTATATCGGGAGAGATATGATGTTCGGAAGATGAACCAAAATCGCACAGCAACCTATGCGATCACATAGTGCGCGATCGCATAGGTTGCTATGCGATTCTGGTTCATCTTTCGAACATCATATCTCTCTCGATATACACTTGTTTTAGCTAATTAACCACTCGTTTTTATACGTTTTTTCGTGTTCTTTCCAACCGTGCTTAACTAAGCAAAATTCTAAAGGATCTTGTATATAATACCCAAAATCAAAGCATTTAAGTTTAAACTTTGAAAGAGGAGAGAGAATAAAATATGAATCCTTTATAATTTTGCTTAGTTTATAAGCATGGAGGAAAAGAACACGAATAAACGTATAAAAACGAGTGGTTAATTAGCTAAAACGAACTTATATCGAGAGAGATATGATGTTCGGAAGATGAACCAGAGCCGCACAGAAACCTATGCGATCGCATCGCATAGTACGGTCGCATAGGTTGCTATGCGATTTTGATTCATCTTCCGAACATCATATCTCTCTCGATATAGACTTGTTTTAGCTAATTAACCACTCGTTTTTATACGTTTTTTCGTATTCTTTCCAACCATGCTTATAAACTAATCAAAATTCTAAAGGATCTTGTCTATAATATCCAAAATCAAAATATTTAAGTTAAACTTTGGGAGAGGAGAGAGAGAAAACAATAAAAAAAATTGATAATTTTTTATTTTCTTAAATTAGTGGTAAATGAATAATTTCACACCTCTCAACCGTTGATTTGTGGACTCTTCAATTTTGTTAAAGTTTTGGTTTTTAGAAATCATTTTCTACAATTTCCCTAATAAAAACCAGAAGATGAACAAGACCTTCTGATTTCTGTTGTGAGAACAGTGTGAGAAAGCAAAGAACAACAATGGAGGATTGCTTCTCTTCTTCTTCTTCTTCAGAGAACTGGGGAGAGACGATATCAGACAAAGTATTTTCACTTTACAACACTCTCCCAAAGAAAGGCAAGCCTCAGGGTCGCGAAGTCACCGTATTGGCTGCATTTCTCGTTTCATCTCCTTCTTCACAAGGTTCCCTTTTTCAAAACCCTACCAATTTCCCCTTCATTTCATATTTTATGTACACAATTGGAAGACAATTGCATCCTGTTCTTTTCGATTTCATTTTCAATCACTGATTCTAGTTCCTGAAGAATGTTACTCCAACTGTTGTTGATTGTTGTCTTTTTTTTCGTAATTTTAGGTTTGGAAGTTGTGGCGTTAGGGACAGGGACGAAGTGTCTTGGTCGCTCGCAGTTAAGCTCAAATGGTGACATTGTCAATGATTCGCACGCAGAAATAATTGCTCGGAGAGCTTTATTGAGGTCTTACTTAATCCTGCGCTTGTGTTATTATTGTTATCATTGGAAGATGTGACTTTCACGGTCTTTAATTAGTATGAACAAGCTCTATAATTTGTCTCCATGAGGAATTATTAAGACCAGTTGGATAACTATTTGATTTTTGAGAATTAAGCCTATAAACACTGCTTCTACATATGCTTCCTTTGTTTTGTTATCTACCTTTTATAAATGTTTTCAAAATCTAAGAAAGATGAAAACCACCCTAAAGAAATAGGGAGAAAACAAAAGTACAATTATCAAAAACCAAAAACTAAAAATCAAAGAGTTATCGAACGCTGCCTAAGTTTTCGCTTTTGGTTTTTAGACTTTGGTTCTGTTACTCTGCCAGTGGGTTTTTGAAGTTAGAGATATTGTTTTTTTTTAGACGAACTTATTAACACTTTGTCCATTTTTCAAATCTGACTCTCTTTACCAGGTTCTTCTACACACAGATTCAACATCTGTCCCAGAACAACTGTGAGAGTGAACATCACAGAACGAAGAAGATGCGGAGTGACAATGTAAAAAACTTTTTGTTTCAAATAGATGAGGAGGCTGGAGCTGAAAGAAAATATGTCATGAGAAAGGGCTGGAAATTGCATTTATACATATCTCAGTTACCATGTATATTCTCCATGAATTGAATATTGATTTTCTAAAAGAAAGTTTAGTATATTAGTTTTGAAGTTCAATACACGTGCATTGATTTGATTGTCCTTTTTTGGGGTTATGTAAGGCGGGGACGCTTCATCTTCAACTCCTAGAGACGTCCAACCTACGACAGAGGATGTGCCACCGTGTTTGATTCAGAAAGGTATGGATACACTACCACACGTTCAAATGGAAGATAGTGTTTGAAGTGCATGTAGCTTGCTTATGTTTCATGTTTAAGAGGGGAATGTAGCTCTTAACATCAATTTTTTTCTTCATTCATGAAGAATGTACGAGTGGATTAAAATTTCAGGGGATGATTCACAATGCGTAGGCTTGGTTCAGAGGAAGCCTGGTCGTGGTGATACAACATTGTCAGTTAGCTGTTCCGACAAGATAGCTCGATGGAATGTTGTTGGAGTTCAAGGTGTGTCAGTGATAGAACCGAAACAGTTGGAAGTGTTTAATTGCTTAATGAAATTAAATAAAATTTGACTAATTCAACCCCAGGCCAGTTCTCAGGTAGAGGTGTTCATTTTCAGTCAACTTAAATACCTCACCCGAGTAACCTTTTTTAGACAAAACCTTATTAATAGCAGGCTCACATGACCTTAGCCGACTAATATATTCTAGTAATATAATATTTGAAATGACATTTCTTTTGTAGCCCAAGCGTGTTGGCAAAGCACGTGTTTGTGTGAGCTAATGTTAATCGTAACTTTTGTGTGAGTTATTTGAGCATGCTTGGATAATATAATTTCTGACTTAGTTACTACACGTGTATTAATATATCTTACGCCCTTTATAATGGTATTCTGCACATCACTATTTGAGGCACTCTATTTTATGGTTGTACTTGTAATGTATAAATGTTTATGCATTTACTGAAATGGTTGCCCCTCATCTTGTATCAGGAGCTCTTCTCTCGTACTTTCTTCAGCCTGTTTATCTTTCCTCTATAACAGTTGGATTGTCCCCTCATAATGCTGAAAACTGTATCCCACTGGAGCACTTGGAAAGAGCAGTATGTGATCGAATACAGCCATTTTCAAAAGAGCTAATGACTCCTTTCAAGGTGAATCAGGTAATATAAAGCATATATCTTTGGTAGAATGGGGCAGGACAGGATGAAAAATTTATGATTTATAACTTTTTTAATTCTTTGTGTTAAGTGGATTTGCAGCCACTATTTTGCACAGCTTCAATACCACCAAAGGAGTTTCAACACTCGGAGTCTCCTTTAAACACTATAACTTGTGGGTAATGTCTCAACTAGATCATATGTATGTGCAAGAGTTATCTTATAATCATATGGTTAAAAAACAAATCCTGGCGACCGGCGACGTTACAGGTATTCTATTTGTTGGCATAAGTCTGGCTTGCATGAGGTCATCCTTGGAACTACTGGAAGAAAGCAAGGAACCTCTGCTAAAGGGGCACAGTATCCATCTTCTGAGTCATCTTTATGCAAGTAATATTATCATTTTAACATGGTTTGACTAGCTCGTTGATATAATTTATCTATTCTGACCAACAATATATTAATTCCTCAGGAAGCGGTTACTGGAAATATTCTGGTCGCTTAAAAGTGAATGCCCTACTAAATGTCATGCCAGCGACATTTCTTATAGAACGCTGAAGGTAAATTTTATTTCTGTTCAGTCTGGACAGCTCTTGAACCTTGTAGTGTAAGTAATATTAACTCTAATCTTTAGAGGTTGCCCATCATAAATGCACTAACATTGTTTTTGATGCACAATTATTTTCTAATGCATCAAATGAAGCCCTTCACATTTAAGTCACCCAAGGCCAAGGGGTTTGAACATGGAGAAATTGGATTAAAACAAAAATGGTCATCAGTTCAGAATCCTTTGGGATTACTAACATTGGACAATAAGTCTCTTTGGACAACAAGTCTCCGATAGAACCCAAATGTATTTGCAAGATATACGGTAACTAAACTACAAGATAAACCAAGTGTTCGAGGTACTTGGACCTTGAGATCACTCTCAAGCCCTAATTCACTCCCAAAATATTGTCTATCTTTTCTCTTCCCCACTCTCTCTATTTATAACAAAATACCCTAACAAACTCACTCTCTAAATACTAATATACCCTTACTAACATTCCTATGAGTCTCAAACTCTTGGCCTATATGGTATTATAGGTTTAAATGATAGTAAAACCTCAAACTCAACGAACATAGATAGGTCAAAAGGATTTCTGGTTTTAAATAGGACGAAACGAATTTTCAAGGTGTGGGCAAACTGGCCCCACTCATGGATTAAAAAAAATAAAGAAAAAGACAAGGCTCTTAGTTTTCTTTGCTGACCATCATGATGTCATTGCATTGAAAAAAAAACAGAAATCCCCTCAGCTGAAAGATTGGACACTTGTGTAATTCCCATTGAGAATTTAGCGTGGAATTTTAGGCAAGGATTAATGTTGTTAGCATTGCAGACTTTACGTGGCAATTGTTTACGTTCTGTTTGATAACTGTTATAATATATGGAAAGTATATTATTCATTGTATTGAGAGAGAATTACATTGAGATATATATAGAGATTGCTATGACGAAATAAGGAAAGAACAAATACAAATAAGGATAGAATAACCAATAACAAATAAGGAAAGAATAATCCCTAAACTAAACCCTAAATCCTAACACCCTCCCTCAAACTCAAGATGGTAGTTGAGAAACCAAATTGAGTTTGTTAGATAATTTTGGACGAACAAATGCAAATTTGAATCTTCATGACGGAGAGTTTGCGCGAACATGCGGAGGCAGATGCACAACGAACATAGTGAACCAAAATAAACCGAACCGAATCAGAGTAAACTGAATAAGATTTAACGAAACCAAACCGGATTGAACCGGGGTTGAAACGAAACCAAACCGGATTGAACCGGGGTTGAAACGAAACCAAACCGGATTGAACCGGGGTTGAAACGAAACGAACGGGAATGAACCAGGCTGAAACGAAACCGGGCTGAACCGGACTGAAACAAAACTGAATCGGGGTTGAACCGATTTGAACCAGAACTGAATCGGGGTTGAACCGATTTGAACCAAAACCGAACATTGAACTGAAATAAACCGAGACCAAAATAGGTATTTCATTGGATCGAAGGAAGAGGTGTCAGATGGAGGAGGACTGCGGCAACTAATCTGAAGGAAGAGAGGAAGAGCTCTTCGGTGGCGACGGCGCGCAGAGGTGAATGACGGGTCTGGGCAGAACGGATCTAGCGGCTGCGGCGGTGCGCGGAGGAAACGGCGGCGGCGGCAGACGGAGACAAGCAGTGGCGGCGGCAGCGGCGGCAGACAGAGACAAACAGTGGCGGCGGCATGCGGAGGAAACAACGACGGCGGAAGACAGAGACGGGCAGAGGCGGCGACAGCGGCATTGTGCGTGAGGGAGGAGAATGAAAAAAAGAAACCAAATGAGGCATCTAGGGTTTCTTCAACGAACGAAATTAGATGAACAAAATTGGAGATTAATGAAATTGGGCGAGGGGCGACGGCCGCCAAGCGCAAGCCGCCGCCCTTAGGGTTTTTTGATTTCTAGGGTTTTTGGAGGAGCTCTGATACCATGTTATAATATATGGAAAGTATATTATTCATTGTATTGAGAGAGAATTACATTGAGATATATATAGAGATTGCTATGACGAAATAAGGAAAGAACAAATACAAATAAGGATAGAATAACCAATAACAAATAAGGAAAGAATAATCCCTAAACTAAACCCTAAATCCTAACACCCTCCCTCAAACTCAAGATGGTAGTTGAGAAACCAAATTGAGTTTGTTAGATAATTTTGGACGAACAAATGCAAATTTGAATCTTCATGACGGAGAGTTTGCGCGAACATGCGGAGGCAGATGCACAACGAACATAGTGAACCAAAATAAACCGAACCGAATCAGAGTAAACTGAATAAGATTTAACGAAACCAAACCGGATTGAACCGGGGTTGAAACGAAACCAAACCGGATTGAACCGGGGTTGAAACGAAACGAACTGGAATGAACCAGGCTGAAACGAAACCGGGCTGAACCGGACTGAAACAAAACTGAATCGGGGTTGAACCGATTTGAACCAGAACTGAATCGGGGTTGAACCGATTTGAACCAAAACCGAACATTGAACTGAAATAAACCGAGACCAAAATAGGTATTTCATTGGATCGAAGGAAGAGGTGTCAGATGGAGGAGGACTGCGGCAACTAATCTGAAGGAAGAGAGGAAGAGCTCTTCGGTGGCGACGGCGCGCAGAGGTGAATGACGGGTCTGGGCAGAACGGATCTAGCGGCTGCGGCGGTGCGCGGAGGAAACGGCGGCGGCGGCAGACGGAGACAAGCAGTGGCGGCGGCAGCGGCGGCAGACAGAGACAAACAGTGGCGGCGGCATGCGGAGGAAACAACGACGGCGGAAGACAGAGACGGGCAGAGGCGGCGACAGCGGCATTGTGCGTGAGGGAGGAGAATGAAAAAAAGAAACCAAATGAGGCATCTAGGGTTTCTTCAACGAACGAAATTAGATGAACAAAATTGGAGATTAATGAAATTGGGCGAGGGGCGACGGCCGCCAAGCGCAAGCCGCCGCCCTTAGGGTTTTTTGATTTCTAGGGTTTTTGGAGGAGCTCTGATACCATGTTATAATATATGGAAAGTATATTATTCATTGTATTGAGAGAGAATTACATTGAGATATATATAGAGATTGCTATGACGAAATAAGGAAAGAACAAATACAAATAAGGATAGAATAACCAATAACAAATAAGGAAAGAATAATCCCTAAACTAAACCCTAAATCCTAACACCCTCCCTCAAACTCAAGATGGTAGTTGAGAAACCAAATTGAGTTTGTTAGATAATTTTGGACGAACAAATGCAAATTTGAATCTTCATGACGGAGAGTTTGCGCGAACATGCGGAGGCAGATGCACAACGAACATAGTGAACCAAAATAAACCGAACCGAATCAGAGTAAACTGAATAAGATTTAACGAAACCAAACCGGATTGAACCGGGGTTGAAACGAAACGAACTGGAATGAACCAGGCTGAAACGAAACCGGGCTGAACCGGACTGAAACAAAACTGAATCGGGGTTGAACCGATTTGAACCAGAACTGAATCGGGGTTGAACCGATTTGAACCAAAACCGAACATTGAACTGAAATAAACCGAGACCAAAATAGGTCTTTCATTGGATCGAAGGAAGAGGTGCCAGATGGAGGAGGACTGCGGCAACTAATCTGAAGGAAGAGAGGAAGAGCTCTTCGGTGGCGGCGGCGCGCAGAGGTGAATGACGGGTCTGGGCAGAACGGATCCAGCGGCTGCGGCGGTGCGCGGAGGAAACGGCGGCGGCGGCAGACGGAGACAAGCAGTGGCGGCGGCAGCGGCGGCAGACAGAGACAAACAGTGGCGGCGGCATGCGGAGGAAACAACGACGGCGGAAGACAGAGACGGGCAGAGGCGGCGACAGCGGCATTGTGCGTGAGGGAGGAGAATGAAAAAAAGAAACCAAATGAGGCATCTAGGGTTTCTTCAACGAACGAAATTAGATGAACAAAATTGGAGATTAATGAAATTGGGCGAGGGGCGACGGCCGCCAAGCGCAAGCCGCCGCCCTTAGGGTTTTTTGATTTCTAGGGTTTTTGGAGGAGCTCTGATACCATGTTATAATATATGGAAAGTATATTATTCATTGTATTGAGAGAGAATTACATTGAGATATATATAGAGATTGCTATGACGAAATAAGGAAAGAACAAATACAAATAAGGATGGGTTATTATCACAAATAGCCTATATGGCAAAAAATCTATTAACATTAACCCTGTTTTTTGCCATTATCAACATTAACCCTTCTTGGTGCATCCCCGCCAGGATCGGGCACCAGGATTCTTTTTTTTAAAAAAAAAAAAAAAAAAAATTATTTATGACTTTATGTATTTTACGTTTTTACCCCTCCTTATAATATACCCTATATAACCTATTTCTTTAATTTGCAAGGAAAGTTTTTATCTTATTCACTCTTTTTATTTCTTTTTCCTTCTTCACACAACATTCCATTTTAGTTCATTCTTCCTTTTTACTTTCTCACGATTTTTGCCAAGGTATGTTTATCACATTGAACAAAATTTTGGCGCCATTTCTCGTTCATTAACCTAGATCCTGGTCGGAATGTATACAAATCCTGGCCAGGATTTGTATACATTCCGACCAAGATCGACCAAGACCGAGATTATTTATTTATTTTTATTTTTTTCATACATTATAACTGATGTTTCTTCTTTTATGTTACTTGTTGGTGGCATCTTCTCTTCTTCTCCTCTCTCTCTATTGTGCCACCAACACACGAGGCATTCTCTAAGTAACATAAAAGAAGAAACATTATAATGTATGAAAAAAAAAAAAAAAAAAAATCTCGGTCTTGGTCGATCTTGGTCGATCCTGGTCGGAATGTATACAAATCCTGGGCAGGATTTGTATACATTCCGACCAGGATCTGGGTTAATGAACGAGAAATGGCGCCAAAATTGACTTGCTTATGAAGCTATTGTTCAATACGATAAACATTTGGATAAACATATCTTGTTTGCTCAAATGGAATGTTGCGTGAAGAAGGAAAAAGAAAGAAAAAAGTGAATAAGATGAAAACTTTTCTTGCAAATTAAAGAAATATGTTATATAGGGTATATTATAAGGAGGGGTAAAAACGTAAAATACATAAATGTCATAAATAATTAAAAAAAAAAAAAAAAAAAAAAATGAGAATCCTGGTGCCCGATCCTGGCCAGGATGCACCGAGAAGGGTTAATGTTGATAGTGGCAAAAAACAGGGTTAATGTTAATAGATTTTTTGCCATATAGGCTATTTGTGATAATAACCCAATAAGGATAGAATAACCAATAACAAATAAGGAAAGAATAATCCCTAAACTAAACCCTAAATCCTAACACCCTCCCTCAAACTCAAGATGGTAGTTGAGAAACCAAATTGAGTTTGTTAGATAATTTTGGACGAACAAATGCAAATTTGAATCTTCATGACGGAGAGTTTGCGCGAACATGCGGAGGCAGATGCACAACGAACATAGTGAACCAAAATAAACCGAACCGAATCAGAGTAAACTGAATAAGATTTAACGAAACCAAACCGGATTGAACCGGGGTTGAAACGAAACCAAACCGGATTGAACCGGGGTTGAAACGAAACGAACTGGAATGAACCAGGCTGAAACGAAACCGGGCTGAACCGGACTGAAACAAAACTGAATCGGGGTTGAACCGATTTGAACCAGAACTGAATCGGGGTTGAACCGATTTGAACCAAAACCGAACATTGAACTGAAATAAACCGAGACCAAAATAGGTCTTTCATTGGATCGAAGGAAGAGGTGCCAGATGGAGGAGGACTGCGGCAACTAATCTGAAGGAAGAGAGGAAGAGCTCTTCGGTGGCGGCGGCGCGCAGAGGTGAATGACAAGTCTGGGCAGAACGGATCTAGCGGCTGCGGCGGTGCGCGGAGGAAACGGCGGCGGCGGCAGACGGAGACAAGCAGTGGCGGCAGACAGAGACAAACAGTGGCGGCGGCATGCGGAGGAAACAACGACGGCGGAAGACAGAGACGGGCAGAGGCGGCGACAGCGGCATTGTGCGTGAGGGAGGAGAATGAAAAAAAGAAACCAAATGAGGCATCTAGGGTTTCTTCAACGAACGAAATTAGATGAACAAAATTGGAGATTAATGAAATTGGGCGAGGGGTGACGGCCGCCAAGCGCAAGCCGCCGCCCTTAGGGTTTTTTGATTTCTAGGGTTTTTGGAGGAGCTCTGATACCATGTTATAATATATGGAAAGTATATTATTCATTGTATTGAGAGATAATTACATTGAGATATATATAGAGATTGCTATGACGAAATAAGGAAAGAACAAATACAAATAAGGATAGAATAACCAATAACAAATAAGGAAAGAATAATCCCTAAACTAAACCCTAAATCCTAACAATAACCATTTAGTTTTTGAAAGTTGTGCTTGTTTTCACACAATTTCTTCATAAAGATTTTCATCTTTTTTAAGAAAGCACGTGAATTATTAGCCAAATTTCAAAAACTACTTTTTTTTTTTCAGTTTTCAAAATTTGGCTTGGTTTTTTAAAACAATTATAAAAAGTAGATTACATAACGAAGGAACTCATAGGTAGAAGTAGTGTTTATAACCTTCTGTCATGTCAGGTCTGGTGCAGATTTTCCAAACTGCAGAGTGCATTATGAATCTGTTCATCTCATACTGATTTTCTCCCCGTTTCTCTCGTGCTGTTTTCTTGCCAACTTTAAGGAGTTAATACAGTGTCCTAGCTCTGAAACTGAGTGAAAAAACTGTGTTGCTAGAAATAAACAAAAACAATATATCTTTATATTCTCAATAATGTACTTGAAAATAGTCTAGTAAAGGAGTAAAACGTGGAGCAATGCTGGGACAAGCCATTGCTCATTAAACTAGGAAGTGTCCCAAAAAAGTATAACACTAGCAATAGCATCAGACTCACTTTCCTAGTTTTCCCAATCGAAATTGTGTTACTTCGAAAAGTAACTGGTCCGTTGTTGAATTACAAGATACCTGAAATTGTAGTAAATTGCTTGCATTTTCTCTGTTTGTTGAACGCATTTCGTGTAATTTATGTTGCCAGCTTGACGTTTTAATCCAATGCAGGATGAAGCTCGAGATTATTGTTTAACGTCTAAACTTTTCAAGGAACAACCAGCTTTTAGGAATTGGATATCGAAACCTATCGATTATGAGGCGTTCTCCTTTGAATGTCGGTAAGTGTTTGTTTCACTTCTAATTTATTGGCACACCAAAAAGCTAAGAGGTGAATGTTTCTGAATTACCTACCTGCCACCATGTTTGAACTGAGTCTTTCTTGTGTTGTGCCATTGATGTGTATTGTGTTCTAGTTTGTAGCTTTGTTTATTACCACCAACCTCTTAAGGCTCCAAAAGATGTTATAACAACAAATCACACTATAAACTTACCAATTTTGTTCTAAATTACCATCGATTTATCACAAACAATTGTGACAACTGTGATAGGAATGCCACTAGAGGGAAGTTAGGAATATTATAAGAGAGACAATTGTTTAGCTCGTTTAGGGTTTGAGTGATCTGAAAGGGGAGGTTCCAAGTATCTCGAATACTTGGGGAGTTATATTGTAATTCCGTTAAAGTTTATATTTCAATACATGTGGATTCTAACACTCTTTCCCTCACACACCCACTGATGATTGATTTGCTACATTTTTTTGCGCAAGTCGGTTCTTTAGTGATTGTCACATGATTATTTATTTTAGAGGTCGTTTAAGGTTTGCATGACATCTTAATGTTTGAATATAAGATGGATGAAGATGTGTAAGATTGGTTGGTTCAAGTCTTTCAAGAATAAAGAAGAGTGGCGTTTAGTTTAGGTTTGCCCACAGATGAAAATATCTGTCGATATGTCCATATATCCGTAAATCGAAGGGTTCGATATAGATATTAAGGGTTAATGGATATCTTCAATATCTTTTATAAATATCCGTAAAACATAAAAAAAAAAAAAAATATATCGTCTATTAATCTCAATATGAATATAAATACTAATAACAAAATCTATAACTTAGTTTGAAAGTGATATATCGACACATCGATGAATATTTTCATTTTTTTTTTGTAACGGTATTTTAATTAATGCGAGGATTGAACCTATGACCTTTCAGTCACGGGTACAAACTTATGCCAATTGAGCTATGTTCGATTTGGCTGGATATTTTCATCATTTGTGGCAGGTTAAACACATAAAATGTCCATTTTATTAATATTATAATATAATTTTTAATATATTAAATATAGTAAAAAAAAAATTATCGTTCATCTTTGAAAAATAATAGCAACATATCTTTAATAAATTTAAGTTTTGTGTCCAGATAAATTTTTAATTCTTTTTTTTAAAGTATGATTTTCTTTTTATATTATAATTAAAATGTACATTTTTTTTTAATATTATGAATTTTTAATTTATTTTTTAAAATAGAATTATGAGCCATACAATCCTTATCAAATTAATTATATTAATGCTTAACAACATTATCTAGTTATTGATTTATGAATCATTTACTTTTTAACCAAATTTTTTTCTACAAATTACTTAAGTTTATATTTATTTTACAATGTTCAATACTATTTATTATTGTATTAATGCATATATTTGACTTGTAATTATTGATATGTTTGCTTAAAGTAGTAGTTTATGGCCAAATCGAGCATAGCTCAATTGGCATAAGGTTGTGTCCTTGACTAAGAGGTCATAGATTCAATCCTCGCATTAACTAAAATACCGTTGCAAAAAAAAAAAAAATTGTAGTTTATTACTTAATAAAACTTGTTCTAAAGTTTCAAAAAAAAAAAAATTCATAAACTTTCATGATATTCATGATTTTTATCAAAATATTTGTCGATATCAATATTTCTTGTTTGGAAAAATTAAATCTTAAATTTGTTTCGGAGAAGAGAGCATAACCTCGATATTATAAAAATATATTAATATGAAAATTGATTTTTTTTTTCTTTAAAAAATTATAAGGAATTACTTTGTTGCCATGTGAATTCGTTTTTTCCCTTCTTTTCTTTTCTTCTTTAACGTAAAACTTGCATGTGCTGTCAATCTATTAAATAAGAAAGTAGTAGGAAAAAAAAAAGTTAATTATTTTCAGGTTAGGGCTGGTTGCACAACGAACAATGAGGCCAAAAATAATTGTAAATTTAGTAAAATTTAAAACCTTTTGCAAATATGGCAAAAAAATCAGTGGCTATCACTGATAGACTATTATCACGGACAAAATTCTATAAAAAAGTCTACTATCAGCGATAAACTTCTATCAACGATAGACCATACTATCGGTAATAGAAATTGCCATATCTGTACATTTTTTTAAAAAAATACTATATTTTTAATTATTTTACTCTAAATTAAAAAAATACTATATTTTTAATTATTTTACTCTAAATTGACATCTGTTACAATTTAGTGTAAAGCAAGCATAATTTTTAAATCCTTTTCAATTTCTAATATTTCTATAAATATAAAAAGAAAAACAAATCACATGTGTGTTAGGAAGGCATTAGAAGATAGGACCATTGAAGTCAACATTGATACACAAACTTTTTTTCTCTCTTTTTTTCCATTGTTTCGAAGATTTAGGCTTTTGTTTGATAACTATTTGGTTTTTGAAAATTAAGCTTAATACAATACATCTACGTTCTTTTGTTGTGTTATCTTTTAAAAAAAAAACTCAAAATTCAAGTCAAATTTTGAAGAAAAAAAAAAAGTCGAATCTATTATTTATATGTTTAATTTTAAAAACTAAAAATCGTTAGCAAAAGAGGCTTTAGTTTGATATAGAAGAAATGACAACATTACCCCTCAGCCTTCTGTGTAGTGTGTTGTTGTACACCACATGTTTTGAAGGTTACTTTTGACTATTTTCAGTGTTAGACTTTTCTGTATTCTTATCTCTAATTATTATTTGTCGATGAAATTAAGAGCACTCAACTTTCAATTCCTAAACATCTAATTAATGCACAATAAATTTAAGGATAATTAGTTTGTTGCCAAACTCAATTTTTTTTTTATATTAATAATGTAATTTAAATAACTTATTATAGAAATATGGTACTTTTCAAAATATTTACAAAATTAAGGTACCTAAATCGTGTACCATGGACACGATTTCTAAATCGTGTCCATGGTACACAATTTAGGGCATAACTGGTGTCTATGGTACACGATTTAGGGAATAACTCGTGTACTATGGACACGATTTACATGTCGTGTCAACCTAAGTCGTGTACCATAGACACAAGTTACATGTGACGTGGCAGATCACAACTCGTGTCCATGGTACACGAGTTACCCTTACATCGTGTACTATGGACACGAGTTACCCTTAAATTGTGTATCATGGACACGATTTAGGAAAATCTAAATCGTATACAATTTAGGTACCCTAATTTTATAAATACTTTGAAAACTACCCGATTTCTATAATAATTTATTTAAAGTACATTATTAATATTAAAAATCTCGAAACCCAACCTAACTCAATTGACATATATTTATATAAGAGATCGGAGTTTAATTCCACACTTTGCATTAATTAAATATATTTATAGAAAAAACTATTCATCATAATTCATAAATCACGTATATAACAAACAATGAAAATCAGATTTTTTTTTTTTTTTTTTTTTTTTTTAAATGTATTTAATTCCCAATTCATATCTTAAATTCTTGTATTAATTTGGGAATGTATTAAATCTCCTCAAACTAAAATAAAACTTTTTACAATTTGACAAATTTATTTTAAAGTAAATATTTTTAATTAAAGAAACAAATTTAAAATCTTTTTTAAATATATATATGTATTTAAAATTTTAGATGAATGTATGCACAAATAATTCTCTCTTTTCTCTATCTATCATTGCATTTAAGGGTGTTCAGTAAACTCCAATAACTCAAAACATTCAATCAAATAGTTTAAATTTTATTGGTTAAATTAAATTGATTTATTTTATTTTATTTATTATTTATTGTTGTTGTTAACATAAGTTTACATAAATGACTCAATTCATTCAATCAAATACTTATGATAGTTCCTTTAACATTTTTCTCTCTCACATGCTTTTAGAAATAAGGTTTGGAATATAATTTTCAACATTAAATTACTACTCTTAAATTTAATTTTTGAAGATATGTAAATAAACATTTAAATTACTGATAACTACAAAAAAAAAAAAAAAAAAAAAAAAAAAAAAAAAAATCAAATAAACTCAACCCAAATATTTCGTGCGTTGAGTTAATTATTTGGGTTGAATAATTTTACAACTCCAATAATTGAGTTGGATTAATAAATTTGTATTAGCTAAACCTAACTCAATCTCCAACTCATTAACACCCTAATTGTAAATTTTATTGATACCAAAATTCTGTCAACCATAAATTTGTATATTCTGGTGGAACGAATATAGACCTACAAAAAAGAAGATATGTGATGTCTTGCATCGATGGGGCACTAGCCACATGGACTCCGACGATCAAGTCAGATATGTGAGTGATATATGATCTCCATATTTGATTAGAGTGGAGTTCATATGGAAAGTATTTTATTATCTTTTCCTTCATGCATATTCTCCTTTTATAAGCTCTCCATATGACTGTTTTATGACCATTTTGTGTCATTAAATGAGTCATATAGTCGTTCATAACTCCCAGGGGTTACGAAGATTACGTAATCGCCCGAGACAAAGTGTTTCCTCTTTACGGTCGAGCCGACCCCGAGAGGGGTCGACCTTCCTATGGCCGAGCCGACCCCAATGGGGGGGGGGGGTCAGTTTCTCTCTTGCGGTCGAGTAGACCCCAAGAGGGGTCGACCTTCTTGTGGCCGAGTCGACCCCAATGGGAGGTTAGGTTCCTTGTGGCCAAGCCGATGGGGGTCGACCTCCTTACTTGGCCAACCCGACCCCAGGGTCGACTCTCCTCTTTGATGGGCTGGGCTCAACTCCTTTGTGGGTCTTTCGTTAAGGCTAAGGTATTTTACCTATAACAGTTGCCCTCAATCCTTATTCTAGACCGTACTATGGTTCTGAATAAGGATTATGTCGTTGGGTTTCTTCATGGACTGCTGCAAAGTAGAGGGTTTTTGCCTCCCCCTTACTGTCTTCACGTCTATTGTTCTCTTGTGGAGGTTAAACTTTTGACGCTTTTCTTTCGTAATGGGTGATTTGTTAGCTCTCTCTCAAGTCAAAGAATTGGTCTTGACTAATCCGAAGGATGCAACCTTCGACCCATCCTTGAAGAATCGAACTAAGCGTCGACTTTCTTCCTCTGTTAGTATTGATGCTCATCAAATCTGTTTTTCGAGAGTTTTAATTCAAGAAACCTTGGATGGTTTTAGGAGCTCTTATCACATTCCTCCAGAAGTGAAGATGAGAACCTTGGTTGCTGATGAGAGTCTGAAGCTTCCTCTTCCTGGGGAAATGGCACTCTATCTTGCCATGATCGAGAATGGTGTTCGGCTTCTGCTCCACCATTTCCTATAGAAGTTCATGTCGTTGGCGAACCTTGTTCCGAGCCAACTCTTGCTCAATGGGTGGTGTTCATTGATCGGGTGTTATGTTTTGTAGCTCTGACAAGGGAACGCTTCTCTGATCAATGTTTCTGATTTCATGTTGCTTCATGTCTTGAAGCAAAGTTTGCACACCCCTCTTAATTATTACCTATCTCCCTATTTTTCTGGTAAATCCACTGTCAAGTGTTCTACTTCTATCAAAAAGTGGAGAAAGCAATGATTCTTTGCATGCGGGAACTGGTTGCCGAAATTCGAGGGTGGCTTTGTTGTACCAACTGACTTCAGAGTTCAAGGTAAATGATTACCCTTTTTCTTTCTCTTTCTTTCACATGCGTGAATTTGATATTTATTTCTTCATGTAGTTAATGAGAAATCAGAGACATCTGACCAAGCGCGGTCTTTCTGGAGATTGGTGTTTCTTCTCCCTAACACAACCCAATGGGGTCCGTGGTTGGTGCAATTGGATTTCTTAGTGGAACATCGCTTGGTTGCCAGCACTCTCCATGCTTCTACAGGTACGTGGATCTTTCCTTCCTCCTTTATTATCTTTTGGCCGAGCCAAACCCCTCGGGGGGGTCGACATCTTCTTCGGCCGAGCCGACCTCTCGAGAGGGGGGTGGAGTTGGCCACTTCTTTGGGTAGGCCTACCCAAGGGTCGTTCTTTTTGTTTGTCGGGCTGACCCTAGAGGGTCGACCTTCTCCTTGGTCGAGCCGACCCTATGGGGTCGGCCTGTTCTCTTTCCTCCCGAGGAGGTTACTCCTCCCAAGGAGTTACATATCTCGTTCCACTCTGAGGGGGTCACGCATCCCACTTCTCTCCAAAGGGGGTTATTTCTCCCCATGGGGTCACGTTTCTGTGTTTTGGCCTGCTTGGGTCGACACTCTTAGTTTGGATCTAATCCTACCGAGATCGATTTTCTTAAGGTGGGGCTGGCCCTACGGAGCGAGCTTCCCATCATGCCTGACCGATCCCACAAGGGTTGACTCCTTTCACAAGTCAATTCTTTTGTTAGATCGACTTCCTATATTGAACTTCGTCCGTACCCCGTCGGGTTCATCCCTAGGTTTGGTTGGATCTCCATCGAGACTCAACCTTGGGTAAGATCAAATCCCGTCGAATTAACTTTTCTTATGATTACTTTTATGTCGGTAACATATCGTCTGAAGTTGGCTGCTCGGAAGAAGCCAACTTCTTCTATGTTGGGTCTTCCCAAAGTCTTTATGTGATGAGTTTCTCTACTGAGGTGTCTGGGAGATGTTCTGCTTAGAGGCGACGCCTTCATTTACGGTTTACGTCTCCTATCATATTTTGACAAGCTTGTTGTCAATTATGCCCGTCCTCAGCAAGGCTTCCACAGTGCGACTATGCACCTTCACGAGGTATGCATTTTTTTTTTACTTTGCTTTGTTTTTTCTAGTTTTGGGTTTTCCCTAACTAGCTTTTCTGCTTATTGACACACCTTTCTGGATATTTCTGCTTCCGCTTATCGATTGTCTGTAGAGATTCTTTATCTTCGTCAGTCTTCAGTTCCTCGATTTGAGCTCGAGCTGTGAGAACTCTTCATACCAATGTCATTCAATCTCTAACGAGTATCAAGGCTTCTCTTGTTGCAGAGCTTACAACTACTAAGAGAAAGATCTTTTTGGCCAATGTTCTCTTTGGTCGGATCTCGCCTTGTTGAAGTTCGATCTAACACCTCTGATTGTTGATCCGACTCTGGGTTTTCTCTTGGTCTTTCGATTTCTAGGTCTTTTTCTGGGCTTGCTACAACTGATTGTTTCTTCCGTTGGAGCTTTGTGATGTCGAAAATATTTTGATCTGCCCCTTGAGCTCATTCTTCTAGAACTGCATACTGTTCATCCGGTATGACTTCTTCAACTGTGGACAGATTTGGCGTTGTTTGGCCTTGCCATCGTGCTGCCGCCATATCTGGCTCTTCCAATGTTGCTTGTTGCGTTATTGGCATGGGCTATTCAACTGAGCGATCATTCTCGTCAACGGGGAAGTTCAGGTCACGAACGTCCACTTTCCTTGGGTGTTGTTCTCGATCCAGCTCTTCTGGTACACCTTCATCATGTGTTACTCATTCGGTGATTTTCGACATGCAACTGCCAGATCTGGTTTCACCAACATCACATATTGCTCATCCAGTATGGATTACCAAAACGCAAACGGGTTTAACAATGTTGGCCTTGCCCTCTACACTATCGTCAGATCTGGTTCCACCAACATTGCTTGTTGCACTGGTGGTCTTGATCCAACTCTTCCGTCAATGGATGACTAGTTCTTTCTACATGGTTACTTGTCATTGGTGAGATCTAGAATTCTGCAGGATTCTCGTCGAATTACTCGTTCCCACAGACGACGTCAACTGTTGATACCATAATTTAGTCAACGATGAATTTGTATATTTTGGCGGAACGAGTATAGACCTGCAAGAAATAAGAAATGTGATGTCTTGCACCAATATGACACTAGTCACACGGGCTCCGACGATCAAGTCAGATACGAGAGTGATATAGGAAATATGGAGAAGGAATCTCCATATATTGGCCATACTGAAGTTCATATATGGAAAATATTTTTTTGTCTTTCCCTTCATGCATATTAGGTAACCACAAGAGAGGGGTCAACCTTTTTATAGTCAGAGGTGGACCGTACAAGGGACTAGGGGGGCCATGGCCCCCCAAAATTTTTAATTTTGTATATATATATATATTGCCCCCCAAAATTAACATAAATTAAATTTACCTTGGTGGTCTTGAAGACATGCTCTATATCATGGATACATTGGTTCAAATATTACTCGAGACATATTAATATTTTAATATTTTTTTAGGGATAATAATTAATTTTTAACATTAAATTTTATAAGAAATGTCATTATAATATTTCTACTCTAAGAATTGTATTGTTTTCGTATCTTAAATTTAACTCTTACTATTAATTTATTTATTAATTTTTTCAAGTGTAATTTAATCTATATTAGCATTATCTCTATAAATTTTAGAAATATATATTCATATTATATTGTATTTTTTCTTAAATAATTTTTTTTAAATGTCTAATAAATCAAACATTTAATTTTGTTCTTTAAGAATTGTATTATTTTAGTCATTGTAATTTAAATGTCCAAATTTAACTTCTATACTTTAAAACAAATCTTAAATTTAATTCTTACTATTAGTTTATTTATTAATTTTTTCAAATGTAATTTAATCTGTATTAACATTATCTCTATAAATTTTAGAAACATATATTTAGATCGGAGCTTTTTCTTAAATAATTTTTTTTTTCAAAATATCTAATAAGTCTTTGAAAATTTAATTATGTGCTTAATAGATCACAAACTTTAAAAAATGTTCACTATATTTTCCAACTTTCAATTTTGTATCTGGTTCTCGAATTTTTAAGTTTAAATCTAATATATCTTTGTCCTATTCGACATTTTTTAAAATTTAGGGATACATTAGAAACCTAATGTTTATGTTTAAAGTTTAAAAACTTGTAAGATACAAAATTGAAAGTTTAGGGACCTATTAAAAACTTTTTAAAGTTTAGGGACCTAATAGACTCAAGTTTTAAAATTCATGAACTAAACTCGTAATTTATTTATTTTTCTAATTAATAAGACAACGAAATAGGCTAAATTATGTGATGATATTAAATTTATTTGAATTTAGTCAACTTTTGATTCACTTATCTATTCTTTATCATCAATAATTTTTTTTGAAGGTCAATATATTGTGTAAGTGTGAATTCAAACGAATTTTTTGTGATATTTTTTTTATATATATTTACATAAAAAAAAAAAAAAAAAATTTGATCCCCCAAACATCAATGTTTGGATCGGCCACTGCTTATGGTCAAACCAACCTCAATGGGTGGTCGATTTCCTTGTGGTCGAGTCGATCCTCATAGGGTGTCAGCCTCCTTGCTTGGTCCAACCGATCCTGGGGTCGACTCTCCTCTTTGATGAGATGGACTCAATTTCTTTATGGATCTTTCATTAGGGCTAAAGTATTTTTACCCATAACAAATTTAAATCTCAAATTGACCAATATGTACTCTTAAGTTTCCTTAAGTAACAAATATCATATAGTTAAATAGTTGCCCAAAAAACATAACAATAGGTTAAAAAAAAAAGTAAACAATATTGGGAAATGGAGTATGGCCGTATGGGTTAGTTTGGCGTAAGAAAAAAGGTCTAGTATATATATATATATTATATATATATATTAAATAGTTAGGCGAATAATTATATGTTCATATAGAAGACTTTTGTGCAGTCAATATCAACCCTAAAGTGAAGACTGAATACAAATACTTTAGTCCTCAAATTCTCTATCTCTCCATAACAAAAAACTTTGTCTTATTATTCCAAAAAATAAAATAATAATAATAATTTATGATTCATTAAAACGTGATTTTGCCTTTAAATCACCATTTAAACCCCAATTTTCCACTTGCGTTTCATTCATACCAATTAAATTCCTCTCTCTATATTTCTTTAGATTCTTAGGAGAATCGAAGGAAGAACAAGAAATTAAAGAAGAATGAAACGTTGCACAGATCAAAGTTTCCACCAAATCTTTTGCTATAATGATTCTAATTCTTCTGCTCTTCAAGCTTTGAGATGGCGATGGCGTTCATCCAAGAAGAAACCTATCTTCTTCAAACTCCTCGTCTTTCTCTTCTCCTTCTTCTTCCTCGCCGGCGTCTTCGTTCGCATCGGATGGATTAAACCGGTAAGTCGGCCTGTTTTTATTTACTACTAGAAATGAATATGAGAATTTGATTTCGAACCTCCGACCCCAAACGATAAGTCCCGAACCATACTTTAGTCGGAAGTATTATATTTCATTTCAAATGTTTGATTGTGTTCATAGTTTTAAATTTGCATTTTCTAAAACACATGGTTATTGCTAATTCTTTTTATATAAAAGTTAATATTTCCATACATGTTACCATATATATCCATTCCCTATATGTGACCTACCATATATATAAATTTTGTTAAAACAAACCTAATCACAAAAGAAAAAAAATGTTAAAATTAACAATTCAAATATGGTTTATATTTTAATCTACATATATGTCAAAAATGGACTCTTTTTTCTTTTTTTTTTTTAATGAATTTATTTGGATATATTTTTTTTTGCGATGGTATTTAATTAAAACGAGGATTAAATTCATAGTCTCTTAGTCAATGACACATCTTTATGTCAATTCAACTCTATTCGGTTTGACAATTATTTAGATTTTTAGACTTACTTGAGTTTTTGAAATTAATATTAAAATATAGAGCATAAAATATATGGTTTATATTTAGATTTTTTTTTACCTAAAATCAAGATTCTGACGACTTCTTAATCATCAACACAATTTTATGTCAATTAACTTTATGTCAATTGAGTTATGTCCCGTTTGTTATTTGAGTTTTTGGATTTATTTGAATTTTTTAAATTAATATTAAAATATAGAGATAAAATATATATTCTTGTATAAAATATCAAAAGTACGGTTAAGGCACATAAACCTAGGTAGAATTTTAAAAAAAATATATATATATATATATATATATATATATATATATTTATCCTGTTTTATTAAATTCATGGTATTTTAATCAATGACACAACCTTATGTTAATTGAAACTATGCTCGGTTTGTCAGTTATTCGAATAGGACGCCGATATTATAGGATTAAAAAAAAATATTAATCCTATTTTATTAATTTTGGCAGCGAATAAATTGGTGGGAAGGGGAGGAAGAGATTGAAGAGTACATACCAAATTGGGAGAGTGGAAAACCGTACCATCCAACGAACGCCACGTGCCCGCAGCACTTCCGTTGGATCCACAAAGATCTACGGCCATGGAGGAAGACAGGGATTACGAGGAAGATGGTGGAACGGGCCAGGAAAACGGCCCATTTCCGGGTAGTAATCGTGGACGGGCGGGTGTACGTAGAGAAATATAGAGGGTCAATCCAGACCAGAGATCTGTTCACAATGTGGGGCCTGTTGCAGCTTGTCAGATGGTACCCTGGAAAACTGCCAGATCTTGAGCTCATGTTTGACTGTGATGATCGCCCAGTCGTCCGATCTGATGACTTTTTAGGTCCAAAGGCGGGCCCACCTCCCCTGTTCCGCTACTGCTCTGATGACTCCAGTTTGGATATTGTTTTCCCTGATTGGTCCTTTTGGGGATGGTAATTTCTCTTTTTCCCACTCTCTTTTTTTTTTATGATAAGATCTTGAAATCTTCAATTGCTATATATTTATTATTTTAAAAGGTTTTAGGGATGGACTTTGGTCGCACTCCTAAGAATCTTCCTCTGGAACGAAGTACCATCGAGTCTCCCCTCAAATAGTCATCTATTTGTCTAGCTCTTATCCAGGCAAACATTTTTTCTCCGGAGCACATCGTCAGTCCGATAGAGCTCAACCACAGATCTCCACCCATGACTACGTCTTTAAGGTTCACCATATCTTTGTTCGACATCGAGGATTCTACCGACACTACTAATTTAGGGACATGGATCTGATACCACATATCACGATCTGACTTCTTTGACCGCGCGACGTCATGATATGCACACATACATGGCCAAGCCGTACAGGGAACTCTAGTCCCAATACACTTTTTGCTCAACTCTTTGTGGCGTCGTCGGACTTAGACGAGGTTCTCTCGTCCTGAAATGAGTTTTGCTCATGTGGAAACTAAGCATCGCTCAATCATGCACGCCGTCTGTACGCGCATTTCTTTCCCTCGCGACTCAAGCCGACTTGTCTCCTTTAGGTTAAGTCTCCAAGTTCAGCCTTGTCTCTCCACGAGGCCAAGGTCTTCTCGACACAACGTCGCATCTCATTCCATTGCTTTTCCATCTCTAGGATGTTACTCGTGCATTAGGACAACATTTGTCCTCGTTGTTCGCTCGAACACTCTTACCGACAAACCAACCCACATAACTTGTCTTCCACCTCGAGACTTTCCAAACCATTTTGGCTTAGCCGCCCTTAAGGGGTCTATAAAACGCAACCTCTAGCCCGTGGACTGGGGCGCAATATCGGTATACCCGTGTCGTCAGATACTGTCTATTAGATTTCAATCTTAAGGACTAGAGGTTGCGCTCAAAACTACTAGTCTTGCAGACGCTCACCCACACCATGATACACGTATGTGGTAGCTCGTTTAAACCCCAAGTTTCAGGGGTGGTGGAGAGCTGACACTATGTCTCCTCCTATAGTATATTTTGAGAGGTATTTTGTTAGTTCAATTTTATATGGTTTATTAGCTGCTATATGAAAAAATTTCAAACTCATTCAAGTTCATGATTTAAATGGGTGAAATTCACCACTCAAGTAAGGTAAAAACAAAACTTTTTCCTAATAAAGTTACTTAGAATCTAAGAAATATTATTTAAAGTAGTAACCAAAACAAACAAACATATTAAAAAGAAGAAGAGGAGTTAAATTTGTTGACACTATTGGTTATTTGATTAAGGGCTGAAATAAACATAAAGCCTTGGAGAAGAGTGTTGGAGGACATAGAAGAAGGGAACAAAAGAATCAAATGGAAGGACAGGGTGCCCTTTGCTTATTGGAAAGGTAACCCCTATGTGGACTCCTCTAGGGGAGAACTTCTCAAATGCAATCTCACTCAACAACACAATTGGGACACTCTCCTATATGCTCAGGTAATTTCTCATTCCAAAATTTTACATTACCAAGCTTTAGATACAATTTTAGAATTAAAAAAAAAAAAGTATTTTACTATTTTAAATAAGTTAAAGTTTGTTATTATTAAAATAATATTTGCCGATATAATGAGAATGTTAATTCACTTCCTATATCACTATTGAACCATAAATATATTTTTCGACACGTTAACAAAAAAAAAATTAATACCCGGGTTATATGCAATATCATATATATAATTGATTTCAAGTTTTGATTTTACTTCAAATGTTTTAATTCATTTAACAAAATATTATTAGTCATTTTTATTAAATTTATCTTTAGAGAGCTCAACTGATATAGGGGTAAACTAATGGCGAATAAATTTTGAGCTCTATTAATTAAATACTTTTATAAAAAAAAAAAAAAAAAAAAAAATAGGACTAAAAAATATTAAAATCTTGCTTTTGAAATTAACTCAATTTTGAAAGAAATTTGAGAATTGAAAAATTTACCTATAAATTTCTTACCAAAAATTGATTTTGTTTGAAGGATTGGGATAAAGAATCCAAAGAAGGGTACAAGCAATCAAATCTAGAAGATCAATGTAGACACAGGTGGGTAATTCATTTTCTTTTCAAAGAATAAAAAATAAAATAAAGGTTTAAATTATATTATATTTGTAGATTTTTTTTTTCTTTCTAAAGATATTTTAATTAATGCGGATAACCTCCTAGTCAGACTAGGAATACAACTTTATGCTAATAAAATTAGTCCTAAAATAATCATTTTAGTTCTTCTTGTTTATTTTTTAATAAATTGTTAATAAAATTTAGGGTTAACATAAATATATGTTTTAAATACATGTTTTATTTATTTTTATTGATAGAATGTTTCCCTTTAGAAGTGTTTGAGTTAGGTATCCAATTACTAAGCGGCTTTGACTATTTCCATATGATTAATTGAAAATTAATGATAAGGATTAAAATAATCTTCTAGACAAAACTTAAAGACTAAAATAGAGTACGTTTAAATATTATTTTAGTTCTTAATTTTTGACTTTTGGTTCATTTTGATGTCTATATTCTTTTCAAAGGTTCATTTTAGTTGTTTCACTTTCAACTTTTGTTCATTTTGGCGTGTTTGAGGCAGTGGAGTGAATTATTAGAACTCAGTCGACGTTTGACCCACCAACTTATAACTTACCGTCAATAAAGTAAGTATACCGACTTCAATAGTATTTATTATTCACAGACTATTATAACTTACCGACTATTATAATCATCGACTATAATAACCCACTCAGCGCCCCAAACAGTCCCTAGGGATGATTGTTTGGGACGTTGAGTGAGTTATTATAGTCGGTTGTTATAATAGTCGTGAATAGTAAATACTATTGAAATCAATAGAGTTACTTTATTGACTCTGTGTTATAATAGTCGGTGGACTGGGTTATAATAACTCAGTCCACCCAACTCCAAGTTGGTGTCCCAAACACGTCCTTAGTTCTTGTACTTTCAAAACGCACGTGTTTAATTTCAATATGGTTAAAAAGTGAGAAGTTTTGTGATTGTTTGTAAAATTTAAAGATAAAAACCCTAAATATTGAAAGGTAAATTATGGAAATAGGTACAAGATATACATAGAAGGATGGGGTTGGTCAGTGAGTGAGAAGTACATAATGGCATGTGACTCAATGACAATGTATGTGAAGCCAAGGTTCTTTGATTTCTTCATAAGGGGAATGCTTCCTTTGCAACACTTTTGGCCCATCAATGATCAATCCAAATGCCCTTCTCTCAAATTTGGTGTCCAATGGGGTAACAACCATACAAATAAGGTCCACTCTCTTTCTCTCTATTTTTCTATTTTTCTTAATTTCTCTCAACAAAATGAGTAAATATCTTAACGGCTCGACTATTCTTATATTGACATGAATCAATACTTTTACCTGTCAATTCGAGTATAGTTTATTGGATATAACACATCTATTACCTAATTTTTCTAAAGTTGAAGATTCGATCTCTCACGACGTTTACATTTAAATGTAAAATAAAAAATAAAAATAAAACTTTTTTATCTTCGTAAATTTAACATTGAGCTTGTAATATTAATTAATTGTTTATTTAAAAAAAAAACAATAGTAGCTACTTATTTATTTTTTTTAATATTGTAATTTTTAAAATTATTTATAAAAATATATATATTTTAAATCAAACTCACCCATCCTCCTCTCTCAAAAGATATGTTCATTCAGGCCAACACATATTGTCTTTTGTAATGACGAATTGCATCAAAATGTGCATCCACAGAATGGACACTACATCATCTTTTGAGCAGTGTGCATTAATACATCGATATTTTTTTATTTAGATATGTAAAATTTTTGAAAAAGTTATGGCTGGAAAGCTAACACAGAGCAGAGCGCTCCAATTTGATACATGGTTTCACTATTTTTTAAGTTGTATATCGGAAGATAAAGATCGTCGAAGTTGAACTATGGTTATGCAAATTTTAGAATCATAACCCAACTCTGATTCTCCTTATCTTTCGAAATAAAAATTGATCTACTTTCAATCGAAGTAAAAAAACTTTTCATGTATTATTATTATTTTTTATTTCAACCAGATTCAAACTTCTAATCTTAATACCTTATCAGTTGTTGATAGCGATACACTTAATCAGTTGAGTTATGGAAGAAGATTATCCAACAATTATCTAACAATGTTTATTGTGCATTTAATTTCTTACTTTATTCCTCTTTCAAATGAGTAAAACAAAAAAAAAAAAAAAAAGACTAAAAATTAAAACAAAATTTAATTACAGGCAGAAGCAATAGGAGAAGAAGGGAGCAAATACTTGCAAGAGAATCTAAAAATGGAATTAGTGTACGATTATATGTTCCATCTACTGAACGAATACAGCAAGCTTTTAAGATTCCGGCCATCGGTGCCGGCCGGCGCGGTGGAGCTGAAGCCGGAAACGATGACCGGCGCCTTCTCCGGGTTGCACAAGAAATTCATGGAAGATTCACTGGAGAACTCTCCCAGCGAGGCACAGCCGTGCGATTTGCCGCCTCATGATCCGACGGTCCTCAGGGAGTTTCAGGACAAGAAATTAAATGCTCTAAAGCAAGTTCAAATTTGGGAAAGGGAATATTGGGAAAATCAGAGGCAGGGGAATTAGATTTGGGATTAATTTTGTTTGTTTTTTTTTTTTTTTTGGAAAAAATTATTTTTTACCTCAAACTTTTTTTTTTTTTTTTTTTTTTTTTTGAGTACATTGGGGGTGGGGGGATTTGAACCACAGACCTCTTGGTCGTCGAGACATACATATGCCAGCTGAGCTATGCTCGCTTTAGATAACTCTCTCCTTTTCTCTTTTTTATAAGCTTTTCAAAGAATAGTTGGCTTGATCGTTTCAATATTAAAACGGGTATTGATGATGATGGTAACCTCCTAGCGTTCAATGATTTTGTGTAACCACCCGAGAGAGGGTGCGATTTTCTATTGACCAGGCCAATCCTGGGGTTGGCCATTCTTCTTGTTGAATCGACCTCGAAGGGGTCGACTACATCCTTTTTTGGGATTAGCCATTCGTCTTAGGCCAACCCTTCTTTGGGGTCGACCATTTGTCGTCGCGAACCAACCCGTTGCGAGTCGGTGGTTCTAGCGTTCGGTTGATCCCTTCGTGGGATCGACCACATTTCTTTGGGCCGACCCCTTGGGGTCGACATCTTGTCGTCGGGCCGACCCTGGAAGGATCGACTTTTATTGTCGTTGAACCAATCTCTTTTTGGGATCAATGGTCCTTCACGGCGCTGACCCCTTGCGGCTCGACTGATCCTTGTATGAGATCGGCTTTCAGCCTCCCTTCTAGGGCCACCTGGAAGCATTTTAAAGGAAAATGGTGTCAGAGCTAAATTTTTATTAAATTTTGTGAGGTTTTGAAAAGTCATTCCATGGTTAATTTGTGCATTAATAAAATTTAATTTTTTTTAAAAAAACTTGGTATTAGTGAAATTATTGAGTTTATGAACATTTTGACATTGTTTTTTTCTTCTTCTTAAAATTAGTGAGTGAATTAGTCGGAATTAAATTGACAGTAAAAATTGCAACATCTAACTAAGTTTAGAATTCAATTTGATGAAATTGAAAGTTTATAATGAAAATTGTTGCAACATCTAACTAAGTTTAGAATTCAATTTGATGAAATTGAAAGTTTATAATGAAAATTGATATAACTTTTACCACAATAAATAAATTTAATTAGCAGAGTTTACTTGGGTTACTAACGTTGTGTTAGTTATGTCCACCGACAAAAAAGAGATAGTCGTTTGTATTACGAAATAGAAGAGATTACAAGTTACGAATTTAAGAGGTGACACAAATCAACCCGATACAAAATCAATAAAAATAGTAACAAAATATAATTAATGTGAATATAATATTAATAAAAATATTTTAACTTATTTAAAAGTGTTGGTTGCATAAATAACAATCGGCCTCAAAATAATGACAAATATACAAAAATATAAAACAAGTTGCAAATATGGTAAAAAATCAGTAAAATAATGACAAATATACAAAAATATAAAACAAGTTGCAAATATGGTAAAAAATCAGTGACTATCACTGATAAATTGCTATCACCAATATTCATGGATAAAATGACTATTACCGATAGACTACTACCTGTGATAGCTACTGACAAAATTCTATGAAAAAAACAGACGTGATAGATTACTATTAGTGATAAAAGTTGTCATATTTACAATTTTTTTTAAAAAAGTGTTATGTTTTTAATTATTTTACTCTAAATTGATATTTTTAAAAATATTTAATCACAGTTTTATAAAATTGAAACCTCGAAATTTGACGTGGGTGTGTATATATATATATTCACCAATCTTTTTTGAAATAGTAAAAGTAATGTTTATTTTGAAGAAAATAATTAATGTGAGATATTGATTTGTAAAGGAAGGTGAAGAATAATAGACAAGATTTGACATGAAAATTACGTTTCACCCAATTACTTTTCCTACAAGTGCCAACGAAACCAACCATGTTTGTTTGGTTACCTTTTCTTTTCCTTCCCACTTTTCTTCCAAAAAGAAAATGATTGCAATTCCAACCATTTCACTCTCAAATCTACTTTTTTATGCTTTCTTCAAGTTCAACATTTTTATGATATAATTGTTTGTCTTTAACACACAAATTTGAGAGGAAATTCAAAATATTTCATCTTATTGAATAATGTAGAATATTCAATATCCCCTCTTCAAGATGGACCATCAACGTTTGAAGAACAGATGAACTCAATACCCTAATTGAAAGTGGGATCAAACGGGAAGAAGTTTCGGAGTCCCAGTTAATGTCTATCTAAGTTTGTTTTAGTTGCGTGTCTAAACTTGGCCCAATGATGAGAACTAGGTGTTGCGGATGCACATTTAACTTCTGCGACTTCTAGTAAAATTTTGCCTTAGCAAGACTCTAAGTTCCTATTTACGCAACTTAGAGCACTCTCAAAATTAGTTAGTTAGCTCGTGTTACTCCTAAGTCTTAGTAAATACACTTATATGCGTCTTATCCTAAGCCCACATCTCGTACCACCCAACACAATCTAAATTTGGAGGATGCAATGAGCACATTGCTAAATTTAAGTTTGAGGGGTGAAAATTATGCTTGATTGTCTGATTCTTGTTAAAAAAAAGGAAATAAGTAAAGAATATTTCACCTTCTAGCAAAATAAGTAACCAGGGGCGAGCATGACACCCATACTTTTCAATGCATGAAAATCTTGTCAAAAAGTGAGTATGCAAAAGCAACATTGTAGGGAGTGATTGCTCGCAGTTAGATATCTTCATCACAAATGTTGATAAGCTAAAACGAAGGTGATATCTCCACAAAAAAGTTCTTTGCTCATTCTCAGCTAAGTGATAAAGCAAAAGAAGCATAAAAAATGCAAAGTTTCAAATTGCTAAGAACCATATAAGGAGCAAGCTAGTCCTTAGGAAGAAAAATTGAGAAAGTTGAGTTGAGAGGATCATAATTAGTGAAAAAGCTGACTTGGAGGGGCGAGTTGTTCTAAATGGTAGTTTTATACTTGAACACGTTCTATTTATACCTACTTTACAATGCAATTTAATATCGGTGTCGCAATTAATTGATGATGCTAATTATTTTGTCATGTTCACTACTTCTTTATCTTCTATACAGGACCAACATTCAGGAAGTCTTATTGGCGCCAGTGAACGAAAGGATGAACTCTATTATTTCCGAAAAATTCCTACAGTGCACGCAGTGCGTGATCATGATTTGTCTGAATTTGAATTGTGGCATAAAAGACTAAGACATTTGCAATTAGTTCTAGTTCTGCTAGAAAGAAACTGAATCATGCTTGTGTGTTACGTGTCCTAAGGCTAAACAAATTTGTGATAGTTTTCATGTTAGTGATAACAACTCGCATCATATTGTTGAGCTTATTCATATTAATTTGTGGGTTTCAAATACCAACACACTATCTTATATTGTGGTGCATTTTATTTTTTTTACTATAATAGATGATTTTTCACTAGTTGTTTTCTGTTGAGTAATAAAACAAAAAATTCTACAACATTTCATTCATTTGCCGCCATGGTTGAACGTCAATTTCAGGTATGTGTTAAAATATTAAGGATCGACAATGGGACAAAATTTAAATGCACGATTGACTATTTTGATAAGAATGACATTCGTTTTCAAACTTCATGGGTTGGAACTCCACAGCAAAATGGGAGAGTAGAGCACAAACATCCGCACATACTTAATGTGGCTTGTGCTTTAATGTTTCAAGGAAATCTTCCTATTACTTTTCGGGGAGAATGTATATTGGCTGCAGTTTATTTGATAATTTGTACTCCGTGAGGTGTATTACAAAATAAAACACCTTTTGAGATTTTATTTGGTACTATTTTAAACTTTAATGCGTTATGTGCTTTTGGAGTTCTATGTTTTGCTCATAATCAACGAGTAAAAGGGAATAAATTTGCTTCACGTAGTCGAAAATGTGTCTTTTTTGGATATCCACGTGGTAAGAAATGGTAGAAGCTTTAAAATCTCGAAACTGGAGAACTATTTGTCTTTCATGAGAATGAATTTTCTTATGCTGAAACTTGTACTTTTATACCTCCAGATCAAAATGTGGCGGATGTTAATCCTATTTTGGATTATATGGAGAATATTTTTTTAAAAGTACGACCTCCTAGCAAAGCTAACCATCTAGATGGAGTTGCAGGGTCTACTAGCATTGATCGTTGAAGATGAGAGGCCTAGTAGTGTTTTGAGTGCAACTTATGATCACACAGCCACAGAGACAACTCTCAATGAAAACGGGTCAATAAGTGAAATGTCCAGTTTGAGCGGAGGTTTGTGAACCAAATGCACATTAGTTCTTCCTTGTGATTGTTGATTTTTTTTTTTTTTTGAGTACATTGGGAGTGGGGGGATTCGAACCACAGACCTCTTGGTCATCAAGTCATACATATGCCGGCTGAGCTATGCTCGCTTTGGCTTGTGATTGTTGATTTATTCCTCAAATATTTATTCTATTGTATTTATTAAATGTAATTAGTATGATATTATTAGTGTAGGATTATTTCCTTTTATGTATTAGGTTTTTCTCCTACCTAAGAAAGATCATTGTAAGCTGTTGGGTTTTATGTCCTAAAACTCGTAGTTTGTAAACTGTTTGAATGTAAATAAATATATTGTATTTCAATAAAGTTGTTATTGAATTTTAGTGAATTGTGTTTGTATTAACCTATACCAATAACTAACACCCATGGCTGTAGTGTGAGTATTTGAACTTCATGTGTGACATGAATGTGAATCAAGTTCAAGTAGACAGCCAAAATGGTCTATAGTATAGGGATAAGGCTGGGTACCTTATCCTGGGGACACTATTGGACGCGGCTCACTTTGTATAGTACAAAACGATGTGATTCGAATCGTTTCATGTAGAGACATGTGAGTGAGGGCGTCCTGTGCAATGAGTTTGCACAAGACCGAACCAGAAATAAAATCGCTCTTTCTTTATAACACCGTTTACTGTAAAGACCGATTTTTTCATGTGATGACTTAGGTAACTCGATCTCAATCCTGAGCTCATTATGAACTCCTGTTTATTCGACCTTATCCTTTGATTTGTACGGGTGAGAGTGGCCAGATCGCCGACTCAATATGCCTACCATCTTGGGGATAAGATTGAATAAGTGGCTGGGGACATAGTTGTAGCAAGATTGGAGTTCACTCCTACCCGCTTTAAGGGTTAGTAGAGAGGTTGTTCCCTTAAGTGCTGACTCCAGGTCTTGAACATGGGCCCATCCTCTCCTGATCAGGGAGGAATCTGATTTGATGGTTGGACCACAAATCAATTGTTCATTAGAGGTGTCAGTGGTACTTAAGGAACAAGATATAATACAAGGGTTAAACGGTTTAAAGGACCCGTTGTGATTATGAACGACCTGTGAAGGATCGACTTACTGATGATAGTTATATCAACAGGACACAATATATCTACAGTGAGGAGAGTGCAGCCCTTGGACTTTAGTGGAGTCTCCGGGGGTTAACGAATGTTGGTTAGTTCGGTTGAAAGAGTTTTGACCGGATAATCTCGTATCGTTGGAGCTCATGATCTGTAGGTCCTTACGGTTCTCCTGGCTAGCTCGGATAAAGCCGTGAAACAGTATAAAAGAAAAGAAAAGAATTTGAATCGTTCAAATTCGGGTTTGTGGAAGAAGGATAGACATATTTAAATATGATTTAAATATGGACATATTTAAATATGATTTAAATATGGCATCGGCCTGAAACATGAATGAGATTCATGTGAAAAAAGTCGATTTTTATGTAAAACCGAGTTTAGTTATATTATTTAATCAATATTTGATATTGAATTAAATAATATTTATTAATTAAAAAGTTTAATTAATAATTATATATATTTTTTATTTATTAAAATGTTTAATAAATAAAATTATTATTATTATTTTTAATAATAATAATAATTATTTATATATATATATATATATATACATGTGTCTTGCTGCATGCAAGACACATGTTAAAGTATATATTAATATATATATAAGTTACGTAAGTAACTTTAGATGGGCTGGGCTGCAAGTTTGAAAAAGTTTCAAACAAATTGAATTTTTTCAATTAAGAGCAGGGGTACTCAAATAATGAGATTTTGGAATCTCTCTCTCTCTATCTCCGCCTTCTTCTTCTTCCTCTGCTTCTGTTGAAAAATTGTTTTTCTTCGGTGAAGCTTCTTCCCTCTTTTCTTTTATAAAAGGAGTCCCACCACTCCGTTTCTCGGCCTGAGGATAGCGGGACTACCGTGGGTGGTCCACGAACGTTTCGTGAGAAGGCTCGGTGAGCTCGTGAGGAGCTTCTGGCGGTGAATTTGGAGAAATACGAACTACAAGGGTATGTGTTCTAATCTCTCTTTTTCATCGCTTTTGCATGTTTCCGTTTTGTTTAAATTGATGAAATTAGAGTGTCCATGATCCAAATTCGCTTCCGCTGCGTGCCATGAGCGCTCCATCAATTGGTATCAGAGCGTTTTTGGCCACTCAATTTCGATCAATTTAAATTATGGTGGGTTTTATTTTAGAAATTGTTTCTGAATGGATTCTAAAGTGAATATCGATTTTGGCATAGTTTCTTTTGAATTTCATTATTTGTAATTGCCCGAGATTGTATGGGCTTTAATGTATGCTAAAGAGTCTGTATTTTTAGAGTCATTAGAGTCCATATAGGGTTCTTTGGGAAAGAATTTTGAGTTTGAAACTCGCCGAAATGTTCGGTGTAAGTTCAAACTCGTTCTGGGCATTACGAGGAGAAATTCGAAGAAAATTTGGCCGAAGCGTTCGGAGGAAGCAAGTTGGTCAAAGGCGGTGCGAAGAGTTCGAAGTCCGCTCAAGACGTGGCTTGTTGATCAAGCTTGTAATAAATTAGTTATTGCTTGCTAAATGCCAAAATCGATCCACTTTAGTGTGTTTAATTATTTATGCATTGCGAATGTATGTTTTAATTAAATTCCATGTTTATATGTGCATAACGTATGCCATATAGATTTAAAATCCCACCATAGGAAGCATGCTTCATGCATTGAAAATATGTTATAAGTGTTATAATATATCGTATGCATATTTGGCAATTCATGATTTTTGATATAAAAGTTATATTAATTCATGAATTAGTTGTTGTTAGTTTAATAAAATAATTGATATAAATGTTATATTAATTATGAAATTAAATCAACAACATAGATTGTCATAATTTTATGCACATGGTATATTATAAGTGTTATAATGTATAGGATGCGTGTTTATTCATGAGTATTAATATAAGAGTTATATTAATTCATGAATTAGATGTTGTTTGCTTAATAGAATAATTGATATAAGTGTTATATTAATTATGAAATTAAACATCCAACATAAGATGCATTTTGTTTGTTATAAGTGTTATAATGTATAGGATGCATGCTTAATTCATGAGAATTGATATAAGTGTTATATTAATTTATGAATTAGGAGTTGTATATTTAAAATCATAATCGATATAATTGTTATATTAATTATGAAATTAAATATTCAACTTGTCGTGCCTTAGTGTTGCATGTTTGAGAAGCATGTAGAAGTTTGTTGTAGTAAGTCTTAGTTTTGCAAAGCGTTGTAAAATTGGCATAGACTTTTAAAATCTATAACAAAGACAAAGGCATGCTCACTTAGGGTTGAATGTATCGTTCCGTTTCATTAGATGAATAGGTCGATATCTTGTAAATGCTAAGGTTACAAGAAACTCACCCGGGGACATCCTGTTCGAGGTTGGAGGTATTTAAGCTGACGGTTTTCGGAACACCTCCTACCTGGGGACCATCCGGTACTTGAGTAAAGTTAACCCGGCTTTATGAGCATGCGTGAGTGGTGTGAGGTAATAAAGTGTTTATCACCTAGACATCATAGGTAAAAGTTTGTTTTACCTAGACTTAGGCCTTATTGTCTTAGCCGGATAATGCCTGAGTAATTTACCCATTCCGTCTTAAAATACTTAGTAGAGGTGTTGAGAAGGTATATATGATATGTCCCTCTCCTCCTACGTTCTCTGTCAAGTTCACACCGTGAGAATTATGCTCGGCCTCGTGATGTCAATAGGGCATCCCCATTCGGATGGTATTTGCATAATTCAAGAGCAAGGTGAATGGAGAAAGTATTTATAGTAAGTGGGAGAAGGAAGTATGTCAATACATCCTGCGGTCTCCTCCATTGGATTGAACCGTGAGATTCCTATGTTCTGCCTGCTAGGTGCCCACAAGTGGTACCGATCCATTCGGAGGGCCGTTTCATAGGAATCAGAACATCTCAATCACCATTTATGGATAAAGAAACATAGAGCCATTCCCAACTTTGACATTTCCATTCGGTTGCATCGTTGGGGCCGCCCTATGAATTCTAAAAATGGAGGGTCACACTTACGAGATTTGCTAAGGAGTTAGTAAATCTTGACCAAACAACGATAACTAAGATGCTATAGGAATATGAGATATTCTGGTATTAGCATTTAGTCAAGAATGTCTTGATTCAGTGAAGGAATGCTTGACTGCCCCTCGGTAGCGACCATTCTGACCCACTGAAGTATCGTTGCAGTTTAATAATGAGTTTTGGGTACATTATTATTCTTTGCTAAATTCTTGATTGGTGTGTAAATTAGGTTAAAACCTTTTCACTAATATTTATTCATTCTCTTTTCAGCATGTCTAGCTCTTTCATTCACTTACTAGCTTCCGATAAGTTAACCGGCGATAACTACGCGACCTGGAAATCGAACTTGAATACGATTCTCGTTCTAGATGATCTCAGGTTCGTCTTATCAGAGGATTGTCCTCCCCCTCCTAGCTCGGATGCGACTCGAACTGTTCGAGAAGCATATGATAGATGGACAAGGGCTAATGATAAAGCCCGAGTCTATATCTTAGCCAGCATATCTGATGTGTTAGCTAAGAAGCACGAGGATATGGTTTCTGCTAAAGAAATCATGTCTTCATTACAGGAGATGTTTGGACTTCCGTCCTCATCGGTCTGTCATGAAGCCCTCAAATTCGTTTACAACTCTCGCATGAAGGAGGGAACCTCTGTTAGGGAGCATGTCCTTAACATGATGGTCCACTTCAATGTGGCGGAAGTAAACGGAGCTATTATAAATGAGTCAAGTCAAGTAAGCTTTATCTTGGAATCTCTTCCGAAGAGTTTCCTTCAGTTCAGAACCAATTTGGTAATGAACAAGATAAAGTATAATTTGACTTCTCTCCTCAGCGAGCTACAGACCTATCAGTCCCTACAGACTTCTAAAGGAAAAGAGAAGGAGGCAAACGTTGTCACTTCTAGGAAATTCCAAAAGGGGTCGTCTTCAGGGAGTAGGTCTGAACTTTCTTCTATTAAGAATAAGAGTATTCAAAAGAAGAAGAAAGATAAAAGGAAGGGAAAAGCACCTGCTACTGCTAAGAGCAAGAGTAAATCTACAGACAAAGGAAAATGTTTCCATTGTGGTGTAGATGGGCACTGGAAACGCAATTGCCCAAAGTATCTTGCAGAGAAAAAGGCTGAGAAAGAAAGACAAGGTAAATATGATTTACTTGTTGTTGAAACATGTTTAGTAGAACATGATTGTCATACCTGGATACTTGATTCAGGAGCTACTAACCATGTTTGTTCTTCTTTTCAGGAAACTAGTTCTTGGCAGCCACTTTCTCGCGGTGAGATAACTCTCAGAGTTGGAACTGGAGAGGTTGTCTCAGCTGAAGCAGTGGGAGCTGTAAAGTTGTTGTATAGAGATAGTTTCATTTTACTAGAAAATGTACTCCTGGTTCCTACCTTCCAGAGGAATCTTGTATCTATATCTTGTTTGTTAGAACAGTTGTATAAAGTATCTTTTGTTCATAATGAAGCGTTCATTAGCAAAAGAGGTGTACGTATTTGTTCTGCGAAACTTGAAAACAACTTGTATGTGTTAAGACCAACTGAAGCCAAAGCTATTTTGAACACTGAAATGTTTAAAACAGCTGAGACTCAAACTAAAAGGCAGAAACTTTCTCCAAGTACTTATCTTTGGCACTTAAGACTAGGTCATATTAATCTCAATAGGATTGGGAGATTGGTTAAGAGTGGTCTGCTAAATCGTTTAGAGGACAACTCTTTACCGCCATGTGAGTCTTGTCTTGAGGGCAAAATGACCAAACGATCTTTTTCTGAAAAAGGTCATAGGTCCAAAGAACCTCTAGAAATCGTGCATTCGGATCTCTGCGGTCCTTTGAATGTCAAAGCACGAGGAGGGTATGAATATTTCATCAGTTTCATTGATGATTATTCTAGGTACGGTTATCTTTATCTAATGCATCATAAGTCCGAAGCTCTTGAAAAGTTCAAAGAGTATAAGGCAGAGGTTGAGAACACATTAGGTAAATCGATAAAAACACTCCGATCAGATCGAGGTGGAGAGTATATGGATTTAAGATTCCAGGACTATATGATAGAACATGGAATAGTATCTCAACTCTCAGCGCCAGGAACACCACAGCAGAATGGTGTGTCCGAGAGGAGAAATAGAACCCTGTTAGACATGGTTCGATCTATGATGAGTTATGCTCATTTGCCTAGTTCGTTTTGGGGATATGCAGTAGAGACTGCAGTATATATTTTGAACATGGTTCCCTCTAAGAGTGTTTCTGAAACACCTTATGAGTTATGGAGAGGGCGTAAAGGTAGTTTACGTCACTTCAGGATTTGGGGGTGTCCGGCACATGTGCTAGTACCCAATCCAAAGAAGTTGGAACATCGTTCAAAATTGTGCCTATTTGTAGGTTACCCCAAGGAAACGAAAGGTGGTCTATTTTACGATCCTCATGAGAACAAGGTACTAGTATCGACTAATGCCACGTTCTTAGAGGAAGACCACATGAGAGATCATAAACCGTCGAGCAAAATTGTTTTGTCCGAACTTTCCAGGAAAGCTACAGACAGATCAACAAAGGTTGTTGATCAGGCTGGTCCTTCTCAAGAGTTGAGAAAGCCTCGACGCAGTGGGAGGGATGTAAGACACCCCGACCGCTACATCGGCTTGTCTGAAACTCAAGTCGTCATACCTGATGATGGCGTTGAGGATCCATTGACCTTTAAACAGGCAATGAATGATATAGACAAGGACCAGTGGCTTAAAGCCATGGATCTCGAAATGGAGTCTATGTACTTCAATTCGGTCTGGGATCTTGTAGACCAACCAGATAGTGAAAGACCTATCGGTTGCAAGTGGATCTACAAGAGAAAACGAGACCAAGCCGGTAAGGTGCAAACCTTTAAGGCTCGACTTGTGGCAAAAGGTTATTCCCAAAGAGAAGGGGTGGACTATGAAGAAACCTTTTCTCCTGTTGCCATGTTAAAGTCGATTAGAATACTCTTATCCATTGCTACATTTTATGATTATGAAATCTGGCAAATGGATGTCAAGACTGCCTTTCTGAATGGTAATCTTGAGGAGAGTATCTATATGGCTCAACCAGAGGGATTCATACTTCAGGGTCAAGAGCAAAAGGTTTGCAAGCTTAATCGATCCATTTATGGGTTGAAGCAAGCATCTAGATCCTGGAATATAAGGTTTGATACGGCGATCAAATCTCATGGCTTTGAACAAAATATTGACGAACCTTGTGTTTACAAGAAAGTAGTCAATACTGTTGTAGCTTTCTTAGTCTTATACGTAGACGATATACTACTCATTGGGAATGATGTAGGGTTCCTAACTGACGTTAAGAATTGGCTAGCGACCCAATTCCAAATGAAAGATTTGGGAGAGGCTCGGTTTGTTCTAGGGATTCAGATCATAAGGGATCGTAAGAACAAAGTGCTAGCGCTGTCTCAAGCATCTTATATTGACAAGGTGTTGTCAAGATATTCGATGCAGAATTCCAAGAAAGGTTCGCTGCCTTTTAGGCATGGAATTCACCTGTCTAAGGAACAGTCTCCTAAGACACCTCAAGAGGTTGAGGATATGAGACGAATTCCCTATGCATCTGCAGTTGGTAGTCTCATGTACGCTATGTTGTGTACAAGACCCGACATCTGCTATGCAGTAGGAATTGTCAGTAGGTTCCAGTCCAATCCAGGATATGATCACTGGACAGCCGTTAAACACGTCCTCAAGTATCTTAGGAGAACGAGAGACTATGTGCTTGTGTATGGCGCGAAGGATTTGATCCTTGCAGGATACACTGACTCTGATTTTCAGACTGATATAGATTCTAGGAAATCTACATCAGGATCAGTGTTCACTCTTAACGGAGGAGCAATAGTATGGAGGAGTATAAAGCAAGGTTGTATTGCTGACTCCACCATGGAAGCTGAGTATGTCGCAGCTTGCGAAGCAGCGAAGGAAGCTGTATGGCTTAGGAAGTTCTTGACAGATTTGGAAGTTGTTCCAAATATGAACTTGCCAATCACCCTTTATTGTGATAATAGTGGTGCAGTGGCAAATTCTAAAGAACCTAGAAGCCATAAGCGTGGAAAGCATATTGAGCGGAAGTATCATCTCATCAGGGAGATAGTGCAACGAGGAGATGTGATCGTCACACAGGTAGCCTCGGAGCACAACATTGCTGATCCTTTTACTAAGTCTCTCACGGCTAAAGGGTTTGAGAGACACCTAAAAAGTTTAGGGCTGCGAGCTGCTCAGTAGGACAGTGGGAGAAACTTTAGATATTTGATATTCTAGTTCTCTCGACCAGCATGTACTCCACTGACGTTTTAGTCCAAGTGGGAGTTTGTTGGGTTTTATGTCCTAAAACTCGTAGTTTGTAAACTGTTTGAATGTAAATAAATATATTGTATTTCAATAAAGTTGTTATTGAATTTTAGTGAATTGTGTTTGTATTAACCTATACCAATAACTAACACCCATGGCTGTAGTGTGAGTATTTGAACTTCATGTGTGACATGAATGTGAATCAAGTTCAAGTAGACAGCCAAAATGGTCTATAGTATAGGGATAAGGCTGGGTACCTTATCCTGGGGACACTATTGGACGCGGCTCACTTTGTATAGTACAAAACGATGTGATTCGAATCGTTTCATGTAGAGACATGTGAGTGAGGGCGTCCTGTGCAATGAGTTTGCACAAGACCGAACCAGAAATAAAATCGCTCTTTCTTTATAACACCGTTTACTGTAAAGACCGATTTTTTCATGTGATGACTTAGGTAACTCGATCTCAATCCTGAGCTCATTATGAACTCCTGTTTATTCGACCTTATCCTTTGATTTGTACGGGTGAGAGTGGCCAGATCGCCGACTCAATATGCCTACCATCTTGGGGATAAGATTGAATAAGTGGCTGGGGACATAGTTGTAGCAAGATTGGAGTTCACTCCTACCCGCTTTAAGGGTTAGTAGAGAGGTTGTTCCCTTAAGTGCTGACTCCAGGTCTTGAACATGGGCCCATCCTCTCCTGATCAGGGAGGAATCTGATTTGATGGTTGGACCACAAATCAATTGTTCATTAGAGGTGTCAGTGGTACTTAAGGAACAAGATATAATACAAGGGTTAAACGGTTTAAAGGACCCGTTGTGATTATGAACGACCTGTGAAGGATCGACTTACTGATGATAGTTATATCAACAGGACACAATATATCTACAGTGAGGAGAGTGCAGCCCTTGGACTTTAGTGGAGTCTCCGGGGGTTAACGAATGTTGGTTAGTTCGGTTGAAAGAGTTTTGACCGGATAATCTCGTATCGTTGGAGCTCATGATCTGTAGGTCCTTACGGTTCTCCTGGCTAGCTCGGATAAAGCCGTGAAACAGTATAAAAGAAAAGAAAAGAATTTGAATCGTTCAAATTCGGGTTTGTGGAAGAAGGATAGACATATTTAAATATGATTTAAATATGGACATATTTAAATATGATTTAAATATGGACATATTTAAATATGATTTAAATATGGCATCGGCCTGAAACATGAATGAGATTCATGTGAAAAAAGTCGGTTTTTATGTAAAACCGAGTTTAGTTATATTATTTAATCAATATTTGATATTGAATTAAATAATATTTATTAATTAAAAAGTTTAATTAATAATTATATATATTTTTTATTTATTAAAATGTTTAATAAATAAAATTATTATTATTATTTTTAATAATAATAATAATTATTTATATATATATATATATATATATATATATATACATGTGTCTTGCTGCATGCAAGACACATGTTAAAGTATATATTAATATATATATAAGTTACGTAAGTAACTTTAGATGGGCTGGGCTGCAAGTTTGAAAAAGTTTCAAACAAATTGAATTTTTTCAATTAAGAGCAGGGGTACTCAAATAATGAGATTTTGGAATCTCTCTCTCTCTATCTCCGCCTTCTTCTTCTTCCTCTGCTTCTGTTGAAAAATTGTTTTTCTTCGGTGAAGCTTCTTCCCTCTTTTCTTTTATAAAAGGAGTCCCACCACTCCGTTTCTCGGCCTGAGGATAGCGGGACTACCGTGGGTGGTCCACGAACGTTTCGTGAGAAGGCTCGGTGAGCTCGTGAGGAGCTTCTGGCGGTGAATTTGGAGAAATACGAACTACAAGGGTATGTGTTCTAATCTCTCTTTTTCATCGCTTTTGCATGTTTCCGTTTTGTTTAAATTGATGAAATTAGAGTGTCCATGATCCAAATTCGCTTCCGCTGCGTGCCATGAGCGCTCCATCATAAGCATTGTAGTGTGAATGAGAATAATATTAAATCTCTAATTTTACCATCATAATTAGCATAGTATCAGGGTAGGAGGTCATGTGTTCGACCCCTGTGATGTCATTTTCTCTCCAATTAGATTTCCACTTGTTGGTCGTCTATAAATTTACCCTAACCACCAACTTAAGTTTTTGAGTTAATTGGTTATTTAAGAGTGATTTTGTTACTGAACTACGAAAAGATAGTCTAGCCCCAAGTTCCTCGACATACACGAGCTCCTCAGGAAGGGGCGGACCTCTGAAGGGACTAGGGGGGCCACGGCCCCCCCAATTTTTTATTTTATTTTCTTATACACGTAGGCAAAAATAATGCCTTAAATATATACTATTATTATTAAATACATTTTGGGCTCCCAAATTAACAAATTCTTATCTGCTGACCATAACCATACACTTTTTTTTTATATGTATATTTTTTTTAAAAACATTGATGTCTTTTAATATTTTGTGTATATATATTTAAAAATATATAAATTTCATTCTTAAAAATAATTAAGACCTATATTTTTTTTTTTTAGTATTTACTTCTATAAGATTTTTTTTAATTGAAATGTCATTGTAGTATCTATACTTTGAGAGTTATATTATTTTAGTCATTAATTTCAAATATCTAAATTTAGTATTCTTCCTACTTTAAATAAATCTTTAAATTAATTCTTAGTATAAATCTTTAAATTAACTCTTAGTATTAGTTTATTTATTAACATTTTCAAAAGTAATTTAGACTATATTAACATCCTTTTATAAAGTTTGGAAACAAATTCATGTTATATTGTATTTTTTTTTTGAATATTTTTTTAAAAAAATGTCTAATAAATCTTTGAACTTTCAATTTTGTGTTTAATAGACCCACGAACTTAAAAAAGAGTTCAATAAAAAATGTCTAATAAATCTTTGAACTTTCAATTTTGTGTTTAATAGACCCACGAACTTAAAAAAGAGTTCAATATATTTTTTAACTTTCAATTTTGTATCTAATTGATTCTCAAATTTTCAAGTTTAAATTTAATATATCCTTGTCTTTATTTGACATTTTTTAAAATCTAGGAATTCATTAGAAACAAAATTGAAAGTATAGGAATCGATTCAACACGTTTAAAGTTTAGGGACGCATTAGATTTTTTAGAGTTTAGGGACTCATTTCGTAAGTCTTTGATACACTTACATATGCTTATCATTGATAACTTTTTTTTTAATGTCAACATAACTTGAGAGTGTGAATTCGAACCTCTGGATTTTTTGCTATTTTTTTTTAATATTTGTATACTCTAATTTTTTGCTCCCCCAAACATCAATGTCTGGATCCGCCCCTATCCTCAGGTACTCCTTACTCTATAGCAAACTTTGTAAACTATGATAAATTTTTTTGCGCAACATCGTATATTTCTTGCAACAGTAACTGTAGGATATGAGCATCGTAATTTTAATGAGGCTATGAAAGATGTCGGTTGAAGAGAAGTTATGCAATAGGAAATAGAAGTTTTGGATGGTAATCAGACTTGGGTCATGGAAGTCTTGCCCCCAAGAAAGAAAGCCCTTGGATGCAAATGAGTTTATAAAATCAAATATCACGCAAATGGAAAGATCGAAGGACTCAAGGGTCGTCTTGTATTTTTTTGCAATTACCAAGTTGAGGTATTGATTATAACAAGACTTTTGCTCTAGTGGAAAAAATGGTAACTGTACGAGGCTTGGCAGTTCCAACTACAATGAATTGGGAACTACATCAGAGGGATGTTCACAATGATTTTCTCCACGATGATCTTGATGAGGAAGTATACATGAAAGTGACATCTGGTTTTACTAGCAATATGTCAAGTATGGTGTGTTGCCTCAAAAAGTCTTTGTATAGCTTACGTCAAGCTCCAAGGTGTTTGTTTGCTAAGTTGGTTGATGAATATGGATTCACTCAGTTCAAATTACTCGCTCTTTACGTTGCATCGGAGACAAGTCAGCTTAATGTCCTAGTATATGTTGATGATCCGATTATTTCTAGGAATGACTCTTTCGTTGTTAAAACATTTAAGAAATATTTGGGTGAATTCTTTCACATGAAGGATTTCGACAATTTGAAATACTTTCTTGACATTGAGATTGCTCAAAATCTAGATGACGTTTTTCTTTGTCAATGAAAGTACACTCTTGACATCATTTCGAAAATGAGGCTCTTAGAAGTTAAACCTGCAGGATTTCAAATTGAGCAAAATCATCGTCTAATTAACACTAGCTACTGGCTACTGGCACTTTGTTAACATATCTTGAACGGTATCAGCGTCTAGTAGGACGTATCATATACTTGTCATTTACCTTGATTTGGCTTATTGACGCACATTTTGGCCCGATTTATGCAGGCGCCACGACAAGAACATTAGGATGTTGCAGTGCATACGATTCGTTACTTGAAAAGTTGTCTGGGTCGAAGAATTCTTCTTCGCTCCAGTTGTGATCTCTCTCTATTAGGCTGGTGTGATTTAGATTGGGCGAGTTGTCTCTTGACTCGTCACTCTCTCACCAGTTGACATGTATTTCTTGGAGGTTCCTCTATCTCTTGGAATATCAAGAAGCAACAACTGGTGTCTCGTTCATCAATCGAGGCCGACTATCGCTCCATGACTTTTATTACGTCTGAACTCAAGTGGAGAGTTATTTGGGAGTCTTGGAGTGAATCATCCCTTACCAAAAATTGTGATAGTCAGTGGGCATTACATATTGCTCAAAATGGAGAGTTATTTGGGAGTCTTCGGGTGAATCATCCTTGTACCATAAATTGTGACGGTAGTGGGCATTACATATTGTTCAAAATACAATAATGAATGGTGTATGATAAGATTTAACTTTTCAATTTTGTATCTAATAGATTTGTAGTTTTTTTAAAAAAGAAAAATTAATAAGTCAAAATAATTGACACGAAATTAAAAATGAAAAAATGATTAGATACTTATAAATTTGAACCACCTATTAAACATTAACTGGAAACTTTTTAAATGAGTATTCAATTAGACACAATTTTTAATTTTTAAAAGGGACTAATTTATAATTTAACCTATATAAAATATATAAGATTCCTTACCATCTTAATTAAGTCAAGACTTTTACAAGGGAAAAAGTAGGGGAGAAAAGAAGAATAGAGAATAATAATAATAATAATAATAAAGAAAAAAAAAAACTAGCCCGTGTATATATATATAGATAGATTTGTGGCTAATCATCATTTAAAATAGTCATAATTCAATCCACATAAAGTTGTGTCTTTAATTAAAAGATTATGAATTTAATGTTCGCATTAATTAAATATCTTTAAAAAAAATACTTAAATTAAAAAAAATATATATATATATATTAAATATTAAATATTAATGACACTTTCTCAAAAAAAAAAAAAAAAAAAAAAATATTAATGACACAATCAACTTGAAATATTGTTACATTATGAAGTCTACTTTCCATTATATATTAAATATTTAATTTTAATGGCACCCACTTCCAATTTTGATGACTTTGCTTAGTCTTCTCTAAATATGACAATAACCTTGACTTTTCTCTTTCTACCAATCAAACATATTTTTTTGAGTAGTCCAAATTACTTTTATGTAATATTAGAGATAATTATTTTAATATTTTATTTATATTTGAATTAATTCATTATTTACATTTTTAAAAGTTCACACACTTCTTGAAGTCGGAGTTCAAATCCTCCCGACTCTATTTTATGCATTAAAAAAATAAAATAAAAATGAAAAATAAATTATTAACTATTAATCATATCTTAATTTGATTCTTATGCAATTTTTTCCATCCCTTAGTGTAAATAACCCAATATTGGTTCACAGTCAATAACATCTTCACCATCCAAAATCGTGCATTGATGAGTGGTGAGGGCCCATATTGACTATCATGAAGTCGTTTATTCTAACTGGTCCATTCATAAAAAAAAATTCGCTTCATCTTTCCATGAATTGCTGAAAATGAAAATAAGTTCATAAAAATTTAAGATCGAATAAATCAAATAATTCAAAATGAGTTTTTAAATTACTGAAGACTCCCGAATATCCAATTGATTAATTAATTCTTTATAACGCATTTTATTTTTCTTTGATAAATAAGAAAGTAATCGTTGGCGTTTTTCGAGAAGAACATGTTTGGTTGAAAATTTGAAAATAACAGTTTGAAAACAGGAAATTTGATGGAAACAAAGTTGTATTTCATGTTTTTAGATATGTAGTTTGGTAGTCGATTTAGAAATTAAATCACAATTTAACTAATTAAATGTGGAATAAAAAATTATTTATTATAAAGTTTTGTAATTCATATATTTTATATTAGAGTGTGAAAATAAATGTGGAATGAAACCTCATTTAATGAATTAAATTTCTCCCAAAATTTCGTCATCCAACAATAAGATATTGTTCAAATTTGTTCCATTTCATTAATATGAAAATTAAGATCAAATATGTATCTAAAAAGTAAAATTAGTGTCAAACCGAGCATAGCTCAATTGGCATAGGGTTGTGCTGGTGACCAAAAGGTCATGGGTTCAATCCCCGCATTAACTAAACTACCGTTGCAAAAAAAAAAAGTTTTTATATCAAAAGCAAAAACTAAATTAGAAGAATAAATAATTTTTTTTTTTTTTTATAAAGAATAAAGAAACAATTAAAATAATTTGAAACAACTATTTTACATAATAACCTATACGATCGCACAAGTTGTTATGTGATTTTGGTTAAGCTATCGCATAGGTTGTTATGCGATTCTGATTCATCTTTCGAACATCATATATCTTTCGATATAAACTTGTTTTAGTTAATTAACTATTCGTCGTTATACATTTTTTCATGTGTTTTCCAACCATGCTTATAAACTAAGCAAAAGTTTAAAGGATCTTGTCTCATCGAAATCAACTTATTGCGCACTTTTAATGCAGGTGCAAAACCGCAAGTGTACGGGTCAAGTAATAAAGTGTATGTAAATACGAGTATCGTCCTCAGGATTGGTTTTCTAGTTCACTTAAGTACCGCGAATACAGTCACCCAATTTTATTTAGAGAAAGAAAGCGATAAAAGATAGGATTAAAACAAAATAAAAACATAAAATAAAAGATGGAGAACAACAAGGAGAGAGATATCTTAGGGAGTTGATTTCGCCAATTAGATTGACGCTTCAATCAATCAAATGCCTAGATTATTCATGCAAATTTCCATAAGTCTAGAAGGAAACAAATAACAATTGCCTCTTCCGAGCGCAATTGGTCTCATGCAATGTAATAAAACTAATTTTCCAATCTAGTTTTTAAAGACATGCAAGGCATTAAGAACTCTTCTTTAAAACAACTTCTAAGATAGCCTAATCATTCCCATGTTAGAACTATTCTTAGTCATGCAATTAAGATCTAGTCTAAATCATTCTCTTCCAAGCATAATTTAAACCATGACGACATACAACCCTTGGCCAAAAGATTATAAGCATTAAGAAAGTAAAAGCATGAATGGGTAATAAACAATCAATCTAAGCATTCAATTAATTAAAACATCAAAACTAAAAGACTACATCAATCCCCAAGATAAATGAGTTTAGCCAAACATATTCAATATTATAAAATCTAAACTCAAAATTAAACTCATAACGAAACTACAAATTAAAAGGGAAGAAGAAATAAAACTAGTGTCGATTCCACGTTCCCGCTGTAATCGCCACGATCCCGAGCATGTAATTGCCTTCTTTTTGCTCCCAAAAATCTCCTCTAACTCTTAAAATTATGTATTTTCGAAATTGGGAATAACTCTCCAAATTGGCTCCCCTTTGAATGAAGACAACATGCCTTTTTATAGTAGACTACTCTTCCCAATCTAATAAGGAATCCATATTTTAATTAGATTAGGAATCTAATCAATTTAGGAATTCCAAATTAAATTAGGAATATCTTTTCTATTCAAACACGCCCAAAATAAGATCAAATAGGATAAAATTTATGATAGGATAAACTCGGATAAGATATGATAAAATCCATATATAATCTTTGGATTTTTAACTTGATTCTCTTTTTCTCTTCACATAAATCTTCTAAATTATCAGTTTTGCTTCAAATGCTCGATATCTATAAAATAAGAGAATATCAACGTGAAATCAATCATTTAAGCATCAAAACTAGCATAGAATATGTCATAAAGATAGCTCATTTGGTGAGCTATCAAATACCCTCAAACTTTAGCTTTTGCTAGTCCTCGAGCAAAATAAAACAAGACCACTAAATGAATCAATGAAAGCATGCACGTGACTCAAACCTCAGTGTTCTTAAGACAGATAATCTACAATTGAAGAACATATTAGACCACAACTCATCAAGACAATTAAAAACAAATATGTGTCTCATATGTAATTTAACTTCTCTTGATATCTAAGAATACAAATAAAACTAAACAAACATCAATGACTTGAGTCATAGTAGCAATCAAGAGATTAAACATTAATAGACTACAATTTTATAACAAAACTCAAGCATCTCATTAAGCTACCAAAATTGAATGCACAAGACTTGATACCCTCACAAAATTCCACTCAAAACGCTCAATTGTTTAGGGCATATATATGATAAACGCTCAAACCAAAGCATAGATGATTTTTAACCATAAGCTTGCTAATATATCACATCTTCATCATCAATGAATAGAATGAATGCAAAATTCCAAGGCTTGCTTTGGTTGTAATTGGGCTTAGGTAAGGGTAGATGGATGAAAATTTTAAGCTACTAGATTGGAATAAGTATAAATATTTACCACATGAAGCTCAATTTTTCAGTTGATTCTTGATGAATGGGTCCCTTTATGATCTTTGTCGAAACATTAACTTTCCTTCACATAGTGTGCTTTTTTTGCTCTTTTCTTTTTTTCAATATATAATTTTTTTCTTTCTCTTTTTCTTTTTTTTTCTCTAAAAGAAGCATTAAAAGAAGTTAATGAAAGGAATGTTTCTTTTTTTTTTTTAATACTTTGTTGACACAATTCAACTCTTACCTTTTGATAAATGGAAACATCGTGTGGTAAACACTTATAATTCTTCAATTCAGGGTTCAAAGAAAGGAAAATAATAAAAGAATGAATATAAGGCTTGTAATGTGACAATTTTCCAATGAAAATGGGTCTAAGGCTCAAAATTTGGCTTTCTAAAGGATTATATCAAGGTAGGCTGTTTGAGAAAGCTAGAAGTGGTTTTACCTAATTGCCCTTGTGAAATTAAAGCATTCAAGTCAAATTCAGAGATTCCAGACATGCATAACAAAGCAAGTTCTAGAAAAATCAATCATGCATGGTAATCACTCAATTTAAAAGACTAAAGCACTTTGTAATGAGTGTGCTTATTGGCTCAAAAACTCACAGAAAAGCAGGGTATTTTGGCATCAAACCTTATACATTCTTCATTTTGTAAAACAATGAGATACCATCATATAAATTTTCAATTAAAATATCAATCATGCTTATCTCTCTCATGCATTAAAACTCAAAACAAAGATGTACCATTAGCTTAGAAAGTAATCAAAGATATCAAGAGGGATTTAAAAAAATAAATTTAACTCAAATTTCAGATATGGTCTCATAGTCCAACAAATACATATTATCAAAACTAGAACACTTCCTAGGTTGTCATAATCATGAGCGATGCAACAAATATTCAACCATTAGGATCATGCTCAGAATTTAAATTTCTCCTAAAAACATGCATAACATGCATAAACTCACCCCCAAACTTAAAGAATACATTGTCCTCAATGTATAAACTACTAACTCATGCAAAAGACAAAGAAAAAAAACAAGAGTGAATAATACTGTCCTGATTAATGAGGGAGAGAACATTTTCTTCAAAGTTGTGGAAGCGAATAATGATGATTTTGCTCCTATAAAAAAAATCAACAGAAACATAAAAACAACGACACAACAACAAAGAGAATAAAAGAACGAAAAACTTAAAAAAAAACTTAAAAAAAACTTAAAGAAATTAAACTTGGGTTGCCTCCCAAGAAGCGCTTTATTTAACGTCTTCTAGCTAGACGAGAGGAATATATGCATCAAGGTACATAAAACGCCTCTATTTTCTTCGGTCCCTTCTTGCTTGAATCAATGTATCCTACTAAGTCTAGTAGGATCACGTTCTTCTCATGGGTACCTGAAAGAGAAATATTTTTGTAATTTTTGTTTATAGAAATAAAAGAAGAAAAAGACATAAAATCAAAATCAAAATTAAAAGACGCATGAGAATAAGGAAAAGAAAGTTTAGCATTAAGAGTATTTTCTGCAAATAAAGTAAGGTGAGGTTTTTCAGCCTCATACTCTATCACCTGAATTTCTTTTTCCACATTAGACTCACTTTCTTTCTTTATCTCACAAACTTGATCCTGGTATTGCTCACAATTTCTCAATTCATCCCCACTATCAGTGTCTATGGCTTCACAATGTTTTCTACTATCAACCTCAGTGGCATCAAAATAATTTTGCTCTAGTAAAGTTTTAACTGTATCAACCATTTGACTAAGTTGCACATTTATACGATTTAAAGCAACCTCATTTTCTTCTACCTTAACCTTTAATTTTGTATTATCGACTTCAATGGCATCAAAATAGTTTTGCTCTAGTAAGACTTTAACTGTATCAACCATTTGACTAAGTTGTACATTTATACGATTTAGAGCAACCTCATTTTCTTCAAATTTAACCTTTAATTGATCTAACCTCTCTAATTCAATAGTACAAAGCCTTTTTAATTCTAAAATATATTCTTGCACTAAAGTTTCAAGGGAAGGTTTTTCCTCAATTTGGTTGGGACAAAACAAAATTTGGTTATGAATGCTCTCGTCATTACCATAAAAATAATTTTCATAACTCATAGATTCAGAATAGTAATGATTAGGCATTTGATATCCTAGAAAGCCATTGGAAACATTATAATTCACATAGTCATAAGGGGTATAGTTCCATGGGTAGGAATTGAAGGATGGTGTTGGTTCTTGGGTATGTTGATACTCCCTATAAGGCCACCCATAATTATTAAAAGCCATAAAGAAAAAATTAAGGAACTAAAATTCGGCTTACAAATAAATGCAAACACCAATCAACAAAATATATAGCCCGGATAAAAAGACAAAACTGAAATAAAAACAATAAAATAACAAAGAAAAAATAAATAAACAAATAAAGCTCTAAAGTAAGATCAAGTGAGTTATTCACAATATTAAGCGAACTAAATAATTACCAATCCCCGGCAGCGGCGCCAAAAACTTATTGCGCACTTTTAATGCAGGTGCAAAACCGCAAGTGTACGGGTCAAGTAATAAAGTGTATGTAAATACGAGTATCGTCCTCAGGATTGGTTTTCTAGTTCACTTAAGTACCGCGAATACAGTCACCCAATTTTATTTAGAGAAAGAAAGCGATAAAAGATAGGATTAAAACAAAATAAAAACATAAAATAAAAGATGGAGAACAACAAGGAGAGAGATATCTTAGGGAGTTGATTTCGCCAATTAGATTGACGCTTCAATCAATCAAATGCCTAGATTATTCATGCAAATTTCCATAAGTCTAGAAGGAAACAAATAACAATTGCCTCTTCCGAGCGCAATTGGTCTCATGCAATGTAATAAAACTAATTTTCCAATCTAGTTTTTAAAGACATGCAAGGCATTAAGAACTCTTCTTTAAAACAACTTCTAAGATAGCCTAATCATTCCCATGTTAGAACTATTCTTAGTCATGCAATTAAGATCTAGTCTAAATCATTCTCTTCCAAGCATAATTTAAACCATGACGACATACAACCCTTGGCCAAAAGATTATAAGCATTAAGAAAGTAAAAGCATGAATGGGTAATAAACAATCAATCTAAGCATTCAATTAATTAAAACATCAAAACTAAAAGACTACATCAATCCCCAAGATAAATGAGTTTAGCCAAACATATTCAATATTATAAAATCTAAACTCAAAATTAAACTCATAACGAAACTACAAATTAAAAGGGAAGAAGAAATAAAACTAGTGTCGATTCCACGTTCCCGCTGTAATCGCCACGATCCCGAGCATGTAATTGCCTTCTTTTTGCTCCCAAAAATCTCCTCTAACTCTTAAAATTATGTATTTTCGAAATTGGGAATAACTCTCCAAATTGGCTCCCCTTTGAATGAAGACAACATGCCTTTTTATAGTAGACTACTCTTCCCAATCTAATAAGGAATCCATATTTTAATTAGATTAGGAATCTAATCAATTTAGGAATTCCAAATTAAATTAGGAATATCTTTTCTATTCAAACACGCCCAAAATAAGATCAAATAGGATAAAATTTATGATAGGATAAACTCGGATAAGATATGATAAAATCCATATATAATCTTTGGATTTTTAACTTGATTCTCTTTTTCTCTTCACATAAATCTTCTAAATTATCAGTTTTGCTTCAGATGCTCGATATCTATAAAATAAGAGAATATCAACGTGAAATCAATCATTTAAGCATCAAAACTAGCATAGAATATGTCATAAAGATAGCTCATTTGGTGAGCTATCAAATACCTCAAAATCGAAAATATTTAAGTTTAAACTTTAGAAGAGGGGAGAGAAGAAAATACGAAAATGGGAGAGGAGAAAGAAAATTAATTTTTATCATCCTCCTTTGTGTTTTTTTCGATTTTCTGTTCAGAGATGGATAATTTCTTCTGCAATTTCCGCTTCTTATTCCTCAGTGCAGTTGTGTAGCGTTCATCTACATAGGGATTAATTGCATAGATAGTAATTTGTACCGAAAAGAAATAGTAAATACGATAAATAAAATCAACTAAATAAGAGTAATACGAGAATAAAAAAAAAAAATTACAAATTTGTTATATTTGCAAAACTTTTTCATAAAGATATTATATCTACAAAATTGAAATTCTAAATTGAAATCTACTGCAATTTCCAAAAGTATAATATATTTTAAATTACTTAAATAAAAACATATTGATGAAATTAATATTTACAAAATTAGTTAAATTATTAAAATAACAGAATTTGAGGGCCCTGTTATAATTTGCAAATTGCTGACTAATTTATTTATTTTTTTCTATACAAAGTTGAGAAAAAATGCGAGAATTGAACCCATGATCTCTTAGTCACGGACATAACCTTATGTCAATTGAGCTATGCTCAGTTTGGCTATTTTTCTAACTTTCTACTACGTCATGTAGTGTAGATACACACAAAATATGTTATATATATTATTTTATTTGAGTGAGCTACTCTCTAAAATAAATAAATAATTAATTATTTGAGTTTGTTTTATCATTATTAAATTTTTTTCGATACAACAAGTGTGAGTATGAAAATTTGAACTTCCGACCACAAAAGAATGAGTAGATATCAATTACCGTTGAGTTACGCTCATGTTCTCTATCATTATTCAATTTGGTTTTAATTTTTAGAACATTTAATTTCTATCTTCATATATATTAAAATTTATTTTAAATTACAAATTCAATTGCTACGATTTTGACGTAGTTTTAATTTTGGTTTCTATGAATTTAAAATCTTCAATTTTGTCTCAATGGTATAAGCTTAGTTTCAAATTTAGTCTTTTTTGTTGAGGTTTAGTTTAAATTCAGACTATTTTTTATAAGTTTCAAATTTGGTTTGCATGGTTTAGTCCTCAAAAAGCTATTAACTAAATTGAAAAAAAAACCTAAAATATCAAAAATTATTCGATATAGCATAATGTACGGCATAATGACTAAGAGATTACAAGTTCAATTTCCCACTCCACATGTTGTCAAAAAGCATAATAAAATCTTTTATTTCCTTTAAAAAAAATAATTTTTTAATTGTTTATTTAAAATATATCATGTTTTAAAATTAATTTTATAAAGACGGTAGATACCAAAATTTGGTATCAACGGTAAACTTGATGATTTGATTGGTGGAAAGAGTTTCGACTTTGCAATACCCGAAACAAAGAATAGTAAGCCAAGGCCGGTGGGGGTTATCCACACCGATTCCGACGCCCAAATCAATTTCTAGAAAGGGAAATGGAGAGAGATATGAAAAGTTTTTAGAGAGAATAGTATATTGTCTCCATATTTCCTACCTAATGAACTAAGGATCGCTTCTTTATATATGGATCTCTAGATGACCGTTATAAGACTATTTAAGGTCATCATGAGGATATTGATGATGTTCTTAATTTCGAGGTTACAAAGGAGATGTAACTCCCAGAAGAAGTTGTTTCTCCAAGTGTTGAGGCCAAGCCGACCCTATAAGAGGGGTCGACCCTTGCGGCGGGCCAAGCTCTTTGAGAGACTCGACCTATTTGTTGGTGCTGAGCCGACTCGAGAGGGTCGACCTTCGAGATTGGTTAGGCCGACCTCCTTGAGGGGATCGACCCTCGTAGTAGTGTCGAGCTGACCCGTGTGGTCGGCTCCTCTCCTTGTCTTGTGTCGAGCCGATCTGTGGGGTCGACTTCTTTCCTTCTTGCGCTGACCCTAGAGGTCGACGTTATTCTTTATTTGTTTAGTCTTTTTCGTGGACCGAGCTTTATTCTTGAATGAACCTTTGTGTCAAGGCATTCAAATTTTACTCATAACAAATACATACTTATAAATATATTTTTCAAAAAAATATGCTACCATCCAAATTTCCCTACCTATGTGTTTGACTTGAAATGAATTGGTGTCATAGAAAATAGACCAATAAAAGATATATATTAGTCAATAGAAATTTGGTTATCCTTTTGGCGTTTATTAAGATCTATTATTCCATTGGAAAAATAAAGTAATACATGAAGAAAACAAATTAAAATAATTCAAACGCCATATATAAAATATGTAACGTTAACATTGGTATATAAATTATTCACCTCAAAATGTTGGAATTAAAATATGAATCATAATCACACAGATGGAGACAATAGAGTCAACTTCGACTCTCTTTATTTCCAAAAAAAAAAAATTGACGCTTAAAAAAAATGATTCTTTTATCCGTTTTTCATAAGGTTTTTAGACTACCCTCGAAAAAAAATGTTCTTTTTGTCTTTTTGTTGACGTGTTATCATAGAGCACGAACACCATCAAGAAAAAAAAAATTGTAATACATTTTGTTGAGCACGAGGATACTATAGTCGCCCCCCTGACGATCGTGCTCAACGAAAGGTATTAGCAGACTTTTTTTTGTGATCGTTCTCAGAAAACACATTCTCGTGCTTAGCAAATATAAAAAAAAAATATACATTTTTAAAAGTGGGTCAATTGACATTACGATACCTAAGGGGAGAGTTTCATCGGTGAAAATACCCAGCTTTTCATATTGAAATTAAATTAATCAGCTGGTTATTTTAAATTTTAGTCAATTCATTTTTATGTTCAAATTGATGGATTGATTTTAAATTTCTATTTCATTGACTTGAGCTCAGAAAAACAAAAATCATTGACTTGTTTATCTTAATTTTCATTGTTGCCTACTTGATTAAAATGATGAATTATAGTTAAATTTTAAGTATACATTTAATTAGCGACTAAACTTTCAAATTTAGAAATTGTTTTGATTTAATCCTAAACTATAAAAAGTTTAATTACATAGGTGAAGTTTGAAAAATTGATTCTAACGAATTTCTATTGTTAATATAATTAACCAAACATCAATCGGTGCCACAAAAGAGTCTCACATCGATTAGAAAAGAGATAGATATATGATATATACCTGAGGACAATTAAGGTCTCTGGATGAAACCAAAAACAAAACAACAAAAGGTTTATGTCCAATGTGAACAATACCATACCATATACTTTTCCATGAGTTTTGCTTCCATAAAACTTAACACTAACTTCATGCACAATGCCAAATATTTTCTTGGGCTTGAATTATCTCGCTCGTTCTTGCTACTGTCTCTAGTGAACATGGCTTTCACATCTTCTTATTTTCTTGTTCTTGCTACTGTCTCTAGTGAATCAACATGGCTTTCACATCTTCTTATTTTCTTGGGCTTGAATTATCTCGCTCGTTCTTGCTACTGTCTCTAGTTCAACATGGCTTTCACATCTTCTTAAATATGATAAGGAAAATCAGACCTCCACATCTACACATTGGTATGTCGGACTTTGGTCACCCCAAAAGGCCTCATATCAATGGAGAGTGCTATCCTTCCTTATATATCCATGATCTTCCCCTCTCCTAACCGATGTGAGACTTTGGTCGCACTCCCAACACAGTTGTGGTATACTATGATAACCAAACAATTGTTTCAACCTTCCATAAACGTACGAAGCACATCGAATTTGATTATCATTTCGTTCGTGACAGTATTCGACATGAACTTTTACACCTTATTTCCATTCGTTCAGCTTTTGAATTGTCATACATGTTTGCCAAAGCCTTGTCTGCCTAGCTCTCCACAATTTCATGGTCAAGATGGGTTGTCTTGTCAATATCCATATTCCATCTTGAGGGAGGCATATTGGTTTGGTTTAGTCAAGTAATTAGTTTTTTCCATTCTACAACCATTTTGCTCAATTGGTTACAATTGCTAGTTACATGTGTTAGAGTGTTTGTTATGTTGTTATCTTTTTTTAATTGAGCTCTTTGTATTTATATGAGTGAGTTTTATTGATTATAATATACATAATAATATTTTCCTCTCAACTCTTATGAAAGCGCAAAACCTTCTTTTTAACCGGCGAACGACGTCGCCACCATTTAGAATTTCTGCTTGTGATAATCGTCAGTCCGACAAAGTGGGGATGGGACGAAACTGTCGTCATTGTTGTCCCTTGTTGTTGCGCTCGTCCATCGACAACGGTCGTGAGTTATTGGTCATGCACGTCGCCGAAGATGAGGGATTGTCGACGTGAAGATGAAGAAGATAGAGAAGAATGATAATTCGAAGAAGATAAATATGGGAGGAAACATGTGTCCCCTGTTTTTTTTTTTTGGTAAGGATATTAAGGACCTCGTTTTTGTTTGTGTTGTTGCCTAAATTTTTAATCGTTTTTACTAATGTCTCTACACCATCAAGTAAAGTAGAGTGGACCAAAAATATGGTGTGGAGGGTCCCACTTAATCAGGGAATGAGAATGAGATTCATGACCTATTTAGGAAAAATGGAGAATCGTAATGGGATTACATATTTGGGAGTGGGCCCATGATTGATTTTCATTCCAAAGTTTTGTAAATACTATCAATCCTAATGAAATGGGTCCACCATTTTTTTTATTCTCATTCCAAGATTATGATTGGAGGTAAAGTAAACACGCCCTTAATATTTTTGTTTTGACCTAAAAAAAAATAAAATAAGATGAGGGTTCTCCCTATATTCGGATATACCTTCTCGCCACACACGTTTGGCTACTAGAGTGAGCCATTTGATTTCGTCGTGGACCCGTATGGAGAATAGAAGTCTACTCCAATTTCATTTTCTAAGGAAAACGCTTCAGCTTTGAAACTTGTAATTTGAGTGAGGTTTTTCCTCTGCCGATTGAGTGAGGCTTTTTCCTTGCCGATTTAGTGAGGTTTTTTCCTTGTCGATTGAGTAAATTAGAAACCTCTAACTGTCGTCGATTCTGCAATATTTTGATTTGAAAATGACGTTTGAGAGCTTGGCAACCCGCCAAAAGGATGTCACCTTGATAGTCATCAAGAACTCACCTCAAATAGGGAAGGCAATGGGGTCGGCGGTGCTAGACATGCACTCCCCATCCCCACCACTTCTCCATTTCGAGGAATTGGGGTCGAGGTCGAGAATCCCGATTCGGGAATTGGATCCCCACTAGTAAAAAAAATTGTTTTTTCATTTTTATTTTTAATAATTTTTTTATTACAAAATTGATAAATGTATTAAATTATATATACTTTTAAGTTAGTATTGTTATTGCTTTATTTATTTAAGTAATTAATTTTAAAAAATATTTAACATTTATATTATAAATTTAATATAAAAAGTTATTATTATGAAATTAAATATAATAAACACATTCAAACTAATGAAATTAAATTTAAAAAAAATGTAAACTAACAAACACACTAAATGATTTAAGGATTTAAACAAATAAATATAAAAATGTTATTAATAATATAATATAATAAAATAATAATATTATTATATTAATTATAATATATATATATATATTTAAAAATTAAAAAATTATTCGAGACGGGTTCGGAGTTGGGGACTAGGCAAGGATACCATTCTCGTCCCCGCTATATCCCTGACGGGACTCGAAAAGGATCCCCAGTTTGACTTCATACTCAATCATACCGGTGATTCTCCGACCCCACGGATACTGTTGTCATCCCTAACCCAAGCATGTTGTTCTACTTGATTCATCGTAGGTTGTATCATAGCTAAGCTTCCATCGATTGATCGGTGGTCAAGAACAATTAGAACGTGGGATTATCGACCTTCTTCGTAGAAAGTATTTTCCCTTTTCCATTGTTGTTTTGATGTGTCGTGGAAGTAGACGTTGGACCTGTTTGGAATACTCCTTAGTTTAAATGTTTTTCAAAACTGCATTTTCTTTTAAACATTTAAAAAAAAATGTTTAAAATTACAACATTGATCATCTGTTTGATTACATTTTCTAAAAAGTGTTTTTATACACAAGTTTTTATTTGGTTTGCTCTACCGTTAAAATATTTTTATTAATATCAAATTACTCTAAATGACTACTATTAAACATTGTGAACTGATTAAGCTCAAATTTGTATTTTAAAAAAAATATTTTTGTGTATTCAGTTTTAAAGCCGACCACCACCAACCATTTTGTTGACCACGTCGAAGGGGGTCGTCGATGGTGGGCGATAGAGTGGTTACTGGAGTGGTAGCCAGAGGGGGTCGCTAGCGATGGTCGCTAAAGTGGTGGGCGACGATGGTCGTTGGGTGTCGACGACAGAGGATGAAGATCGTTGCCGACAATTGTAGCGGTGGGCGCGAATGACGATCATGGTGGAAATGAAGGGGGAGAATAAAAGATTTGGGAGGGGTAATAGGACAGTATTTTCATATTTTCATATGTCAAAATTTGGGAGGAATTCCATTAACCACTTAAAAACTCTTTTCTAAATTTGGTTTAAAGTGTTGACGAAAATAATTTATTTCTCAAACCTCATTTTTTTTAAAGTTATTTTGAGTAGATGTCAAACACTACAAATCCTATTAAAATGATTTTGTTTTTCAAATGATACACTTGAAAAGGTAATCAAGCAAATATGTTACATATGTTTAAATAGTTGTGTTGAGGTTGAAATTAAAATCAGATAATCATTTTGTTTTTTAGTTTTTAAAAATTAAGCATATAAACTATAAATACTCATTTTATGTATGAGTTTTTTTGTTTTGTTATTTATCTTTTACCCGTTTTTTCAAAATCTTTTTTTGTTTTTGTTTCCTTTAAACTATCCAAGCTAAATTTAAAAATTAAAAAAAAAAAAAAAAAAAAAAAAATTAAGAACTTGGTTTTGTTTTTGGAAATTAGATAAGAATTCTAATGTTTCGGTAAGAAAGGTGAAAGATATTGTTAAGAAATTGTTAGAAAACAAACACAATTTTCAAAAATTAAAATCTAAAAAATAAAATGGTTATCAAATAAGGTCTAAATGTTTGATAATCCCTACTTGGTTCTTGAGCTCCCAAAATTTTCAAACCATCATTATTGCACGCTCAATGTCCCGAGCACATGCCATTTACCACAGCGTAATGAATTTTTCCCAATAAATTAAGGTTCAATCGTACTGTTTACTTAAGGCTAATTCAAAATTCTATTGATAGTGTTTACTTGCACGTAATCATTCGCAAGTTTACCATAATACCCTTACACTTTAATCGTGTTCAGAATCGTGTGCTGACTCGTTGTTCGAGTGTTACTCGTGTGCAGACCCGTGTTGATACTCGTAAACCCATTTTTCAACATGAATCTTCACTTCCCTCCGTTCATTCTCTCTCCGTTCTTCTTTTTCGTCATTGGAGCTTCAATCTCTTCCTCCTCCATCAACTCATTTATGTTTTTTCCTCACAAAAGAAAAACAACCTCCAATTTACAAAGGTTTCAACGTTAAAGTAATGAATTTATTTTGTTTTCTCCACAATTTGTTCATCTTTTATCCAATAGCAACAATTTGTTCATCTTTTTATAAAAAATGAGTTTCTCCTAATAAAAGAAACTCATTTCTAAAGTATGTGCGGCGATAAAGTTGGCCAGAGGAGGAGGAAAAGAAGGTGAAGGAGATGGAATCTACCGTAATCACGTTGTAAAGAAATGAGGTGATGAGAATACATATTTTGACGTAGGACTCACACTTAAATTTTAGTAAAAGACATCAAACATAATCGATGTGAATCTCATAATCATTTATCGATCCATTACGTTTGAAGAGAAATAAGCAATATTATCAAACCGCATATTGAAAAATAAAAATCAAACGGACCTTCAAGCTGAAAAACGCTGTTCAGCAGCTGCGAGTGAAAATCCAGTACGCAATTAAACCAACGGTTATTTTACACGTCATTTATATTTGGGAAAATAAAATAAATATATTAAGAAAAAGGAATAAACGTGTTTGAAGAAGAAAACAAATACGAACGACTTCTCTCAGTATTAAAAACTCACAGACCATTCAACTCTTTCTCCTACCTCTCTCTCTTCTTTCTCTCTCAAACTTTTCCGATGAACTCCAACTCCATTTTCATCTCCTTCAACGTTTTGCCTTAATCTTCACGTCTCTCTTTTCTTAATCTTCCATTCAAACCCTCCTGACAGACCCATCTTTCTTCTTTCACTGACAACAACAGGGAAAGGTACTTTGTTTGCTCTTCTACCCTTCTGTAGCTTCTGTTTTTTCAACAGATCGTTTGGTTTTCTTTCTGATTGTTTCAAATAATTTCTGGGAAATCAATTTGGTTTAGTTTTATGTGTAGATTGTGGCGTTTTTTGTGAAATTTCTTCCTCCCCTGTCTTTTTGTTTGAGAAGTGGGTCTGTAATTGCTTCTTGTTTTCTGGGGTTGGTTGTTGTTGAGATGTTCTTGTTGGGGAATGGGCTGATTTGGGTTGGGGAATTTGGGTTTTAGGTGGGGAGGGATATTGCATGCCAAGTGTTTGATGAAATTCATGGAGGGTTTAGGCAATGCTTGGCTTGTATTTCCTCATGGTGGAGTTGCTGGTTTATGAAATTAATGTGTTGGAGTGGAGATGCTGAAGCTAAATTGATATGCTTTGTTTGTGGGGTGCTTCAGTAATCTCGTTTGTGTTGAGGAAATGAAGGATTTATGGGTGAAAAAGGGGGGGAATTTCGATGTTTTTTTTCTTGATTCGTTTGGTTTGATGAAAGTTTTTAATTGTTATGTGTTCAATTTTTCATTTCTTTTTTGAAGATTCTGTATATTCTTTTCCGGTTTCTGGGTCTCATTTAAATCTGACTTTAATATTTGGATGTTTGATTCACTTTGGAATCAAAATGAATTCGATCCCTTTATTCCTTTGTTTTTGCTTTTCCTTCCTGCTTTTTGCCTTTATTTTAATTTTAGTTCAAAGTGGGTTTGCTTTCTGTCGATGGCTGTTTTCCCCATTTTCTAATTTTGGAAGTTCAATGAGCAGAAAACAAAATGGCTCGCTGATTAGGGGAAAGATTAAGGCACGCTAATTTTGTTAGACTGCTAATTAAACAACGCTTATCATCTCCTGTGTTTTGGATTCTGTGGATACATTATTTTGGTTCTGCAGATTCCATAGTTCTCTTTGATGATTGGAAACCTGAAAAATGAAAGGAAAAAACAAACATAAAATGGGAAGAAAAAAATAAGTTAGATATTGTAATGATGCAAATATTTCTTTCATTTCCAGGTGCTACAATTTTGTGGAAGTTCATTGGTGCTCAGATAGTTTTGAAGAAGTTCAATGGCTAACCTCAAGCTAGGAGTTGACGTAGTGGGTGCTCATGATCTTATGCCAAAAGATGGACAGGGCTCAGCCAATGCTTTTGTAGAGCTTCACTTCGACCATCAGAGAGTCCGAACCACAACTAAGGAGAGGGATCTGAATCCTGTGTGGAACGAGAGCTTCTACTTTAACATAACGGATCCGCAAAATCTGTCTAACCTTACTCTTGAGGCCTTTATCTTTACCTATAACAAATCCAGCATCAGCCCCAAGCCCTCCTTTCTCGGAAAAGTTCGTCTCACTGGGACCTCGTTTGTCCCTTACTCTGATGCTATTGTTTTTCACTATCCTCTGGAAAAACGAGGCATTTTCTCACGAATAAAAGGCGAACTTGGCCTTAAGGTCTATGTAACTGATGATCCTTCTTTTAAGCTTTCAAACTTACTTCCTGCAGTGGAATCTTCTGTGGAAAGGGATCCTCTTCCGGTTCCAATCACATCTGAACATCAATCAACCATACGAAAAGTTCCAAAGTTTGTAGCAAATCTATTTTCTTCTGATAAAACCGAATCAAGACAGACATTTCATCACCTTCCCAATGCAGATCAGCCTCACCAGGGGCACCAGCAGCATACACCACCACCAGCTAATGTCCCAGCTGTGACCTATGGAGAATATGGTATGAAATCTGAGCCAATGGTTGCAAATTCTGTTCAAACGTATCCAGGGTCATCATTTCAATATAATGATTATTCAGTTAGAGAGACGAGTCCTTACCTTGGTGGTGGGATGGTTGTTGGAGGTCGCGTCGCTCTTGGAGACAGGCCTACAAGCACCTATGACCTTGTAGAAAAGATGCATTATCTTTTTGTTCGAGTTGTGAAAGCCCGTGATCTTCCTACCAAGGATTTGACTGGAGGCTTGGATCCTTATGTTGAAGTGAAACTAGGGAACTTCAAGGGAACTACGAAGCATTACGAGAAAAATTCAAGTCCTGAATGGAATCAGGTCTTTGCCTTCGCAAGGATGGATGTGCAATCAACGGTGCTGGAAGTTACTCTTAAAGACAAAGATACGTTAAAAGATGATTATGTTGGGCGCTTGTACTTTGATCTTCATGAAGTTCCTACTCGAGTTCCACCCGATAGTCCATTGGCTCCAGAATGGTATCGTCTTGAAGACAAGAGTAGATCAAAGAAAAAGGGAGAACTAATGCTTGCTGTATGGTATGGCACACAAGCCGACGAGGCTTTTCCAGATGCCTGGCATTCTGATGCTATCTCTCCTACTGATGGTACTTCAGTCATCCCAGCTCACATTCGCTCAAAAGTTTATCATTCACCGAGATTGTGGTATGTCCGTGTCAACGTTGTTGAAGCTCAAGATTTGGTTGTACAAGAGAAGTCTCGTTTCCCAGATGCATATGTGAAGGTACAAATTGGAAGCCAAGTTTTAAGAACAAAAACCGTGCAAACTCGGACAATGAATGCCTTGTGGAATGAAGATCTGATGTTTGTTGCTGCTGAACCTTTTGATGATCATTTGATCCTTTCCATTGAAGACCGTATTGGTCCCAACAAGGATGAAACGCTAGGGAGGGCTGTTATTCCACTGAGTTCTATTCAAAAGCGTGCTGATGGTCGACCTATCAATGGCGGATGGTACAACCTTATGAAGTCTATGTCAGATGCCATTGAAGAAGGAGAGGGGAAGAAAGAGAAGGATAAGGATAAGGATAAGTTCCATAGTAGACTCCATCTCCGCCTTTGCCTGGAGGGAGGATATCATGTCCTCGACGAGTCGACTCACTACAGTAGTGACCTCAGACCCTCATTGAAGCAACTTTGGAAGCCACCAATTGGTATATTGGAGCTTGGCATCCTGGGTGCTGATGGGCTTCACCCATTAAAAAATAGGAATGGAAAGGGTACAATCGATACATTTTGTGTAGCAAAGTATGGTCATAAATGGGTTCGAACTCGAACAATAATCGACAACTTAAGTCCAAAGTACAATGAGCAGTACCATTGGGAGGTTTTTGATCCTGCCACAGTCCTAACTGTGGGTCTTTTTGACAATGGTCATATTGGTGAATCCAACAATAACAGGGACACGAAAATTGGAAAGATTCGGATCCGTATTTCAACACTTGAAACCGGTCGCATATACACGCACGTATATCCCTTGCTTGTCCTTCACCCTTCTGGTGTCAAGAAGATGGGTGAACTGCACCTTGCCCTGCGATTTTTGTGCCCATCAGTTATGAATTTGATGTTTATGTACTCCAGGCCCCTATTGCCAAAAATGCATTACATAAGGCCATTGTCTGTGGGTCAGCAGGAAGCGTTGCGACATCAGGCAGTCAACATTGTAGCGGCTCGACTTAGCAGGGCAGAACCTTCTCTTAGGAAGGAGGTCATTGAGTACATGTCTGATGTGAACTCTCATCTTTGGAGCATGAGACGAAGTAAGGCTAACTTCTTCAGGATTGTATCGGTTTTTTCGGGACTACTCGCGGTCGGAAAATGGTTTGGAGAAGTGTGCATGTGGAAAAACCGCATTACTACAGTGCTGGTTCATCTTCTCTTTTTGATGCTGGTTTGTTTCCCAGAGCTGATCTTCCCCACAATTTTCCTCTACATGTGTGTTATAGGAATGTGGAACTGGCGGTACCGCCCTCGGAACCCTCCACATATGGACACAAAAGTCTCTTATGCAGAGGCAGTGAACCCCGACGAACTTGACGAAGAATTCGACTCATTTCCAACGAGTCGAAATCCAGACATTGTCCGAATGAGGTATGATCGGATGAGAAGTTTAGCAGGGAGAATCCAGTCCGTGGTTGGGGACGTGGCCACTCAAGGGGAACGTATTCAGGCACTCTTAAACTGGCGAGATCCTCGTGCAACAACCATATACATAATTTTCTGCTTCATTGCTGCTATCGTGTTGTACGTAACTCCTTTCCAGATGATGTTCCTTCTAACCGGTTTCTACGTTATGAGGCATCCTAGGTTCAGGAATAGAATGCCATCGGCACCGATGAACTTCTTCCGCAGGCTGCCTGCTAGGACGGATAGTATGTTGTAATTTGAACATCAGTAATGATGGGGTTCTCAAGTTTGGCTTCTCTGGGAAGATCACAAGATTTTTTTGGTACTGCTTGGTGAAACTTGTAAATCTTTTTGTTATCTTCTTCATTTGGCTTGTGTTGGGGAAGTAAGTATTATCAATGTTATGCTACATTATGTATGGAGTTTTTCTGGTAAATAATGTCTTATCATTATGTTTTGACTTCAAATGCATCTTGGGATTTAATCAAAAAAAAAAAGGTAAATTAGAAGCTTTTGAAATTTGTTGTTGTTTGGATTCTCTAGGGAAAAAGAGAAGTTATTGCAAATAATTATAGAGACTGTAATTTAGTTTTTTTGAAAAAATAATTCACGAAATTTGGTGGTCTATTTTCAATAAAAACATGGGCAAAAAAACTTTAGATTTATAAAGTTCTCATTTATTTCTATTATCTTATTTCTTCTATAATTAAAAAAAAAAAAAAAAAAAAAAAAAAAACAAAAGAAAAGGGGATCAATTAAGAATTTTTTTTAGTACCTAAATTTAGAAGTTATTAATTAAAAAATGAGGTACTAAAAAAAATTAAAAAATAAGTTATTCAATAATAATTTTCTTAAAGTTAAGTTTTGTATGTTAGGATAAATTGATAATAGAATATGACGTAAAGAATTTGTTCATACCTCTCCTGAGACCACATTTTGGCAAATAATTATTAGGGAAAATAAAAGTCAAAATTGCAAAATAATTATACAACTTTGGAATAAGTCATATATGAAAACTTTTATATATTAATAATGTTTATCTTACATATACTTTAATTGAGAATAATCGTACAACAATTCCGTTGTCGTCCGGCGGTTAGGATATCTGGCTTTCACCCAGGAGACCCGGGTTCGATTCCCGGCAACGGAATTATTTTTTTCTTTTCCTTTCGTTGTGCGATAATTAATCTGGTTTATGGTTTGCATATTTTTTTCTTTTCCTTTCGTTGTGCGATAATTAATCTGGTTTATGGTTTGCATTTAATTGTTTCAAAATAATAGTGTGAGAATTAAATTATATTAAAATCAAAGTGAGCATAGTTGAACATGAAGTATGTTTACGATTAAAGATCTTAAACAAAATAATAGTGATAATTAAAAGTGGTTACGGACTAAATACAATAAGTTATACAAAGATAATTGATGGGTTTTGTTCCCATTCCACTTATTTTGATATTTTTTCTTTCTTTCTTCATTCATATATATATATATATTTACAATGATGGTGACATTTTTAAATTTTATAATTTAATGAGTTGATTTGTTTTGATTATTAATGATATGTTTTTTTTTTCTCACACAAAAATTTGATATGTTTGTTTTTTATAACATGCGAAGCGAAGAACTGAACTTATGATCTTTTGATCAGTAAGTCGTACATTATGTCAGTTGAGTTATGTTGATGTTGACGAATATGTTTTTATAATAGAATATGTTTTTATAATATGTAGTTGACATTATTATTTGATATTAAAATATTTTGTTATTATTGATATTATTTCCTTCCGGGTTAACAGTAGAAATGTTGCACTCTCTTTTCATTTCATGTGAGCATTCGAATAAAAAAAATTAATTTTTGTGATAATATAAGTTGAAGAGATATATTTTAGATAAATTAGAAAAAGAAATATAAGTTGAAGAGATATTTTAGATAAAGAAAAGTTAGAAACCAAAAGCTATAGGGAGATGAAATTTAAGTGAGAGAATTTTTTTTATGGAGTGAGATTAGAGAAAAGGTATTTAATTAATGCGGATGGGATATCCTCTCATTCAGTCAGACATAAGTTTATATCAATTGAATTATGCTCGATTTAGTTAAAGAAATAAAAATGAGAACGAGGAAGAAAAATGAGATTCGAAAGATAGAAATGTGTTTTAAAGAACTAACTATTTGTTATCAATCGTGTTATACAAAAGTAAAAAATAAAATAAAATTGTGGGCGGTAATAATGCATTTAAATTTCTGCCTAAAGCAAGATCGTACCCCTACTCTCTTAAATAGAGCGCTCACCCACTATACCAAGTGGTTATTCAATAATACTTGAAAGATTTAAATCCTATTAGATTGTTGTACTATCAAATATATTTTTTGTAAATATTGTTATGGGTTACCTCGACGTGAGGTAAGCACCTGACGTCACAAGGTCGAGCCCCCGAGGACATCATTAGACATTCGAAAGGTGAAGGGTCGACCTCTCGGCCGCCCACGGAAGATGACCTCATACCACTCCCATATCGATTGTTGTCATGTCGTCAACGCCCCCACGTCAGGATGACGAGTGAGCGGATGGGACACTCCTGCCTTATCTCACAAGGTGGTGGTACAATAGTCCCCCCCCCCCCCCTCATCATAAGGATCGGTATGAACGGACATTGATTGGTCTACACCAACTCACTGAAATCTCGGATCCTAATGATGAGATGAGGAAAGGACGGGTTGACCCGTTCACCCCACGATCTCACGCCTATAAAACATGCTCATAAGGGTACGTATGAGGTACACAATCTTACGCTATCTAACGCCACTCACGCGATAACAAGTTCTCACTCGACCGCTCCTACTTATGCTCAGAACTCTCTGACTTAAGCATCGGAGCTCCGTGGGCCTAGCCCCACACAAGTGCAAGTTCATCTTCTTCTTTTCTGAAGGTACCCACCGACGACAACCCGCGGCGGAGCGCACGAGAAAATAGAAAGCCAAGAATCTTGCGCCAACAAATATATTTTCAAAACATCAATTTTTATCTATGTACTCTCATTTTTTGTTCATTTTAGTTTTATTTTGATTCTTCTACTTTTAAAAATGGAACATTTTGGTCTCTTATTTCCAAATTTTTAACACAAAATTATGACTGCATTTCAAGAATATTTTTTGATGTAGTGTTAGCTTAGTGCTCAAATTGTGATAAAAAAAAAATACATGAAAACAAAATATATAAACCAAAACAATCACTTTTAAAAGTAAAAAAAATAAAAATAAAAATAAAAATAAAAATAAAATTAATCAAAGTTTTAATTACAAGAACCAAAATATTATTTAAACATAGTTTTGAAAATTCATGAATGCAAAATAAATAAAAAATGAAATAATCTAGAAAGTTTAGCCCAATAATTATTTAGTTTTTGAAAATTAAACTTATAAACAATATCATCCATCTATGAGCTTCTATCTTGATTTTCATCTTAACAAAACATTAGAACTTTTAGTCTTAATCAAATTCCAAAAACAAAACAAAGTTTTTGAAAGTTATTATTTTTTTTAAAAAATTTAACTTGAATTTTGAAAACACTTATAAATAGATAACACAACAAATGAACTCGTAAGTAGGTGTATTGTTTATAGACTTAATTTTCAAAAATAAAAAATAAAAAATGAAATGAATATCAAATTCGACCTTAAAGGTCAAAAATAGAATAATTTAAAAAAATTATAGACCAAGCTACCAAATGGTCTAATTTTTTATTTAATTAATTATATTTGATTGTCTTAGGATCTTACAATTACAAATACAAATACTCCCCACCATTTTTATTTAGTAGGTTTCTTATTTTGGTTCCAAATATTTTTTTAGTAAACAACATAAATGAATAGCATTATTATTTTTAGGGTTGTCCAAAATAATGACACATAGAAAAATATAAAACATTTTAAAAATATGTCAAAAAAAAAAATGAGTGATAATCATCACTAGACTTACTTTCGGTGACCATATATAATTCTATCAGTAACGGTCACTGATAAAAAATTGTCATATTTATAAAAAAAATTAAAAAGTACCTTAAATTGACATTCGGTGCAATTTTCTTTATTTTTATTTATTTCATTTTAATTCATTTTTATTTTGGTTCATTATAATTTTAATTATGGGTAAGTAAATGAGACTTTAATTCCTTCCTATAGTTACAATTGAATGATTTTCTATTTCACCCGTGGCCTTACTCTCAAAATCGAAATCGTATTTCGTTGTCAAACCAAACATGACTCAATTGATATAAAATTGTGTCATTGATTAAGATGTCAAGAAAAAACCGTCCCTCATTCCTACAAAAATCTCCGTTAGATTGGAGTGGGAGCTCCTTGTAGGTAAAATTGTTATTTTAATTATAATTTAATTTCGGACTTTTACTTTCTTTTCTTTTTTTCTTTTTTTTTTACTTGTTATTTAATTCTCATTGAAGTTTCCCTTTGAACCCTAAACACTTTCAATTTATATAGACAAGTGGAGAGTGCCTCACATTAGTTAACTTATACTAGACTAGATATTTCCCTTTAGTAAACAAAGTATGCTAACATAACATATGCATATAAATGTAACTCAAAAAGAAACACCCAAGTGTATCTTGAACAATTACCGAGGTCGAGTAACGTGCTCTTACAGCTATCGTCATCGAGCTTGCATGGTTACAACAAATGTGTTCTCGGCTCGCTCCCCTGTATTTTAGTATAACAATGAATACTTTATCTAGTGAATATTGAATATAGTCTTTCATACTCTATAATCAAATACATGGGATGTTTGAGACACCAACTTGGAGTTATAACTCAGTCTACGTTTGGCTCACCGACTATTATAATCTAGAGTCAATAAAGTAAACTATAATGACTTTAATACAACTATTATAACTCACAGACTATAATAACTCATTTACCGTCCCAAACAACTCGGATGGAGATTCACCTTTTCACCCAACCTCATCATTTTCATATTATTCTTTTGGGCTTCTTTATTTTCTATGGGTAGTGTATTATCAGCCCAAAAGAATAATATGAAATGGATGAAGTTGGGTGAACATATTTTGCGCAAGTATAATCCTACATCAGCAAATTGTTGCGAAATTATAATAGTTGTTAACATTGAAAAATTTTAACACGTTGTATACAAAAACATAATGTATTGATATTTAATTATTTTTCAATAATTCCGTTGTCGTCCAGCGGTTAGGATATCTGGCTTTCACCCAGGAGACCTGGGTTCGATTCCCGGCAACGGAATTTAATTTTTTTTCTTCCTTTTTTCAAATTGGTTTTAATGTGCCCTAACTAAGAGGTCATGGGTTCAATCATCAGGCGAGTAGAGGGAGGGGAGAGTGTAGTGAATTGAATCCATGAACCTTTGTAATAAAGGGAGGAGGGAGTGCATTCGTAAATGAAGGAGAGAGCGGAGAAAATAATGTTATTGCTTTGGAAATAGTGAGTGCGAAAACATGAGTTTTGCATCGTGTTGATATGGCAGTCATGCCTAGGTTAAGAATCTATCGTAATAGGAAAATTTTCAATCATACGAAAGTATGGATACTACTCTCATTGATTGTCAGTCACGTCAGCATCATTTAAAAATGATATGGGACTCAACTGCATTAAATAATTATTTATAAAGAAAAAAATCATAGAGCTAACACGGGAAAGGAGTAGTACTCTCGTAGTACTATAAATTTTGCATGAATCTCATTAAAAATGATGAAATTTGTGTTGGTTCATGTTATTCTCCTAAGATGATGTATTTTATATTGATAACTAGTTTTAAAACCACTCTACTATTTTATCCTTTTTAAATCTACATTATTTATGGGAGGAAAAGTCCTAAAATTGAAATTATAATTACTAATATTATTTACAAAGTTCAAAATTTAAAACTAAACATCTTGATTATTCAAGAACTAAAACTAAATACATCATAACTAATGAATTTCACCCAATGAATTGAAACAAATTTATTAGATTTGGGACATTCAGCACGTTTCCGACATATCACACATTCCACACGTTTCCAATGCGACTATTTTCTCATTCTCTAGTAACCCAATATCGACACCCGTGCTTACCCGAGAGTTCGTTGATTTCTCTCACCTACATCCAACGGTGTTATCAAGAAAAGAAAAGAAGGAACAAATATAGAAACAGTGGTGGAGAGTTGAATCAGACAAGTGTCACAAAACCAGACTTGGATTCATGTTCATTGGTTAACATGGAAACATAAACTACAAATTAGAATGTCATTAATCAGGATCTAACCACAGCAACATAAATCCAAAACTCAATCCCACTTAACCTACACATTTCACAACTGCTCTAACAAGACCTGTGTGAAAATTAACAACTAAACTGCTCTCTGCTCTCAACCGCGCATCAGATCGATGTCCATGTGGGCATTGCGCATGTCCAGAGACTGCGAGGACGGCCACATACTAACCGAGGAGTTTGGAGTCATATTCTGATTCTGCTGCACGTTCGCGATCGCAACTGCGTGATCTACCGACTGATGATCCGAGTCTATCACACCTTCGATAGACTCCCTCTTCTTGTACTTTGACTTTGAACTGCCCCACATGAAGCTCCCTACTATCACCTAATCAATCACACATTTATGTTTCAATTAGTCTCGTTCGAGTTAAAGAAACGACTCTGCAATTTCACGTCGCAGATGCAATTTGAATACTCCTTATGCAGCAGTTTGATTATAGCATCTTAACAGTTTTCATTCGAACTGACATTTACTAGAGTTCTTGACAGAGCATTGAAAAGCAATAATCTCCCCACCAAAACCAAGAAGATACCTGAACCGGGGTTGCTGCGACTAGTGCTCCGCCTACTCCACCACCGATAACACGACCATCAGGGCTGGCAAGGGAGACACTCAGACCACCAGTGCGGTTCCTAGAACCAGCGGTTTCTCCAAGAGCATACGAGCCCGACAAACATATTATCTCAAAACGCCCCTACAAATAACAAATTCAGAAATAGACTTCAATTGCAAAACAGAAGTTTAAAGCAGTTCTATAGAATCCAATAGAGTATGAAGCAGGTCAAACTTGCTATAGTAATATGATAGGATTCAACCGAAAGAGAGGAAAAAACGACCCATACCCTCCCTAGCCGTCGACAAGTAGGTTCAAATTTCATGGTCATCACTTATCTAAGATATTAAAATCTTACAAGTTTCTTGACAATCAAATGTTATGGGGTCATAAAAAACCAACATACTATGGAGTGCTTAATCAACTATCTTAACTGAATCCGAAGGTGATCGAAAAATCAGAAAAAGAGACAAACCTCATATGTGACTGTGCCTCCCGAAGTCGAAGGCTGACGAAGAGTTACAGTGGAGACAGCACCATTTGCTGACAAGATGCATACAACTCTTGGTCCCTGCTGTGAAAATGACATAATTTTTGCACCAACATCCTACAAAAAAGTCGAATAAATGTCGATATTTCAATAGGAAGTTTCTTGATCAAATAAATAAGATGTCAAATATGGTAATCTAACATAAAACACTTCATCTATTTTTGGAACAATAGCTACCACTCATTGAATGAGATCTTAATAGTAGAGTTCTCCATTTTTCTTGATTTTCATTTTAATATTTCTTAACCATAAAGTTTTTAATGCACCATGAGACCATATTTGAGAACAAAAACAAAATTATACACACTTTTCGACATGAAAGTATGAGATTATTGTCATAAATTAGATTAGACATGAGATTAATGCAAAGTTAAAACAATGTTAAGAAATTGAAACAGACAGATGAGGAAAAAAAAACATACTTCTCCTATTCCAATGGTGATAACATGTGGAGTAAAACCCATGCCAGCTGACCCTGAAAGTGTTTCAACTACAAAAAGGCAGAAAATTGGAGCCAATTGAGTTAAGCATGCAAGAGAAGATTGTACTATTCCAAACAACCGACAAATTTTGAGCAACGAAAGCCCCGTTTGATAACCATTTGACTTTTAGTTTTTAGTTTTGAAAATTAAGCCGGTAAATTGTTATCTACTCCCTACTAATGTTTTCAAAAATCAAATCAATTTTGAAGGCTAAAAAACGTAGCTTTCAAAACACTAGTTTTGTTTATGGAATTTGGCTAAGAATTCAAATGCTTATCTAAAAAAGTGAAATTAGGAGAAAACAAGAAAACTAAAAACGAAATGGTTATCAAACGAGGCTACTAGTTTTCGATGTGGGATCCTCAACATGATCTGCACCATCTTGGGTTGGATCCCATTTTTGGACCGAATACCCGTTTTTGGGTTTTGTGAGCTCTGATATCATATCAGACATCATGGGTATTCATCCTAAAACCAATTGGTGATAGAAAGAGTAGCTCATGTATGTTATATTGTGAGTGAGGTCCCTTCATCTTTCTGATGTGGGATCCTCAACAGGGCCGAAATAATTGAGAGTTGGATTTAATAATTGTCATAACCAAAAACATTTGTAACAATAGGTTAGAGTTTTATTTGGGGGGAAATGAGAATAAATAAATAATTAACTAATCCTATTTTGGTCTTTGATCATTTATTTCTATCCAACATTGATCCTTAAACTTTCAAACATTATATTTTAGTCCACTACCTCATAAATTTTTCTTTTTGTAAATTATTTAACATAGGCATAAGCAAAACATGTTCAGATCTACCTTAATAAGTATTTGAAGTAGCATGTAGCAGGTCAAATATCAGGTTTCAAAACAAATTCAAGTTAGGGTCCATTGCTACAATAATTATTTATTCAAAGTTTGGGGCCTAAAATAAAATATTTGAGAATTGAAAAACTAAAATAGATGAAAGTTTAGGGACAAGATGAAATAAGTAAGAAAGTTTAGGTATTAAAATAGAATTAAAACCTTAAAAGGCAAAAAACACAAAAAGTATCATTTAAAAAACAAACTTAGAAAGCATTGATGAAAGACAATTTTCTAAAATTGTTTTGAACAAGTAAAGAACAGTTAAGTATTTTAAACATTTATCCATTTAAAATTTAGAAAAGTAGTTCAGCATTGATCTCCTCAACTAACAGAGAGAATACTTCTGAAAGCAAGTAATTTACATGAGTACAAGAAATCTATGATTACAATTGCCATAAGCACTTTAAAGAAACTTACCCCCAAGAGAAGCTAATTGTTGCTTCTTTCCCGAGCCGGGAGGCCGTCCCCTTCCCCGCTTCGGGGAAGAAGCGGAAGCTACAGAGGCTGGATTTGCAGCAGATGGAGAAGGAGACAGTGCCAAAGACACAGTCCCTTCAGTTCCATACTTACGAGGCCGACCTCGCTTCCGTTTCGCAGGCTCGCTGGTGATGATACCGCCACCAGATTGAGCCCCGACATTGCCACCATAAGGTGAAATTGCAGGGTTAGGGTCCATTGGCAACCCTGATCCAACATTGTTACCACCAGTATTGGTTTGAAATGCCACATTTGGGTTAGTAGAGGAACGCATACCCTGTGGTCCAGAGCCAGAGTTGCTAATTCCCCTCTGCATATAGAACGATTGCGAACCCGATAACGCCATCGGATCCCTTCGATCCATTCTCAACAAAACAGACTTAAGATCCTAAGAACAACAACAACAACAACAACAAAGAAGGAAGGATGGTTTTTTCTATAGTTTTCTACAAGGTCAGAATGTCAAATGAAACCAGGATGTATTTGTTGGAAGTGAAGCTGAGAAGATTAAAAGGGAAAGGAGAGAATCATAAGAAAAAGTGTAAAAAGGGGTTTGATTTAGAAGACAAAGCCAAGTTGCAACCCAAATAAAAACTCACAAAAGAAAGATAAAGCTTGAGGTTGAAGATAAAACCGGTCCACAACCAGCAGCAGCAGCAGCACGTTATCAAAAAAAACCTTAAACACCAAGCATCTTTTCAGGAACAAACTTCAAATCGTGAGGGTTAAAAAAGAAAAGTTAAACCCCAAATCCCACAAACTTTGAGAAATGCTAAAAGAAAAAGAGCTAAAAACACAGTACAGAGAAGGAAAAGAACACTTTTCCCAGTTTTCTTCAGTCCTCTTTTCTCTCTTTCTCAACTACAGAAGCAAGAATCAAAATGCCATTTCATTCAAAAACACAAAAAACCCAAATCAAAAACAAAACCCATCTCCCCATTTACTTCCATTTCTCAATCAAAAAACATGCAGAAGCAGAAGCAGAAGCAGAAGAAGAAGATAGAGGACAGGGAAGATCAAATGAAATGAAATTTTGAAAATGAAAAGAAAGAAGAAGAAGAAGGGGATTCCATGGAAGAAGAGCAATTACTACAAAAACCCAGAAGGTAATAATTCAATACGGAATCACTGAGCACAAGTCCTTATCAGAATACATTTTTCTAGGGAGAGAACAAGATTTTTCACTCTGTTTTTTTTTCTCTCTCTTCTGTGAGTGTTAATATCATACGAGTGGTGGTGATGGGTTGTTGTTTGTTTTAGCTTTTCAAAGAAGTGTTTTTTTGTAGAGAGAAGAAAAAGAGAGAGAGATTTGAGAAAGCAAACAAAATCTCTTAACAGAGAAAAAAGTGACTTTTACTTTTGGATAACAACACTTTCTTCTTCTTCTTCTCTTCTCTCTCTGGTTTTTTTTTTATTATTATTATTAATTTTATTAAATTATTGTTGCGGTTGAGAGACACGCGCTTCTGGGCGCGTGATTGGAAGCCATGTGATGTGTATTGCTAATTATGAGATTCGCATGAGCACCAGCACATACTCACTCACTCAGTGAATTTTGGATTTTTAGTTTTTTTTTTTTCTCTTTTTCTTTCTGAGTTTTTAAAAATAATTGTTTTTTTTTTTTAATTTTAATTTATTTATTTATTTTGTCGTCCATTTTTATCACTCATAAATCATATGTCAACACGTATAATTGAAGTCAGAATTTTCTGGATGTCGTTAATTTATTGTTTTGAAGGTAAAATAGAAACTTTAGAGGGAAAATATTTTTAATTATTTTTTAAAAAAATACGTAATTTAAATAAAATGACTAAAAATACAAGTTAACCTATTTTTATTATTTTAAATATAAATTAGGTTGTTGAATCAAAAATTGGTACTTAAACCAAATTCAAAATGTAGTATTCTTATAATCTAGAGGAAAAAAAACATTAACATATTTGGATCCGGTTAAATTAATGAATTAAAATCTTTCAAATTCACATGTAGTATTTAACTCATTATTACACGACTCTCTTTTATTTCAAAACTATCCAAATAAAATGAATAATTAATATGAGATGTTGAAAAAAAAAAAATTATTTCAAAACTATCCAAATAAAATGAATAATTAATATGAGATGTTGAAAAAAAAAATTATTTCAAAATTATTCAAATGAAATGAATAATTAATGTGAGTGATATTGAAAAAAATTTAATTTTGTATTTAATAGATTCTGATTATTGAAACACATAGAGTTTAAAATTTATAAAGTTCCTTTAAAAATTTATTGTATCTAACACGCAACCCTCAAAGTTGAAGGACCCGACCTTAACAAAATTTGTATCAAATTACATGATTTGGTAGCTATTCGGACAAGTTACAATTTGTTTTTCGACGAAATAACATATTTCTAGTTATTACAATGTTCAATAATTTTGGTTTGAGTTAAGTGGCCCATTTTTTTCTTTTTTTTTTTTAAGTTGGCAAAATTGATATTGGCGTTTCAATTTTGAGTTATAAAATAAAATAAAATAAATTGAGTTCAACTCAACGATTTAAATGTCGATATCCACAGAAATATCGAGGTCACAATTTTATAGAAATGTCGATGAAAATATAGGTAAAGTATCAATTTCGATAAATATTTCTAGAAAATTTTTAAAAATAATTTTTTTAAAAAAATATTAAAATTAATAAATAAACATTTTACACTTTTAAATGAGTTAAAATATACTTATTATAATATTATATTCACGTTAGGTTACATTTTGTAGTAATTTTTTTTAATATTTCATCGATTTTGTACGGTATGATGGAAATGTCGTTTCACCTTTCATGTCAATATCAAATCTATGAACATGTGGAAATGTCGATAAAAATGTTGACATGTCGATAAAAATTTAATACCATGATTGAACTATATTCCAACCATTAAAATATATCAAGTATAAGTATAGAATAATAAAAAAATAAGTGTATATTTTATTGTAACTCTTTTTTTCTCAATCATTATCATTCACAACTTCCAATGTGGCAATGCCTACATTAGAGATGTTATGACCTTAATTTATTGCCCTTATTGGAGCTATTGCATTGTGATTATTTAAATTTTAATTAAAATTCATATTTTAAATAGTTTGTATTTTAAAAATAAGAAAAAAAATGTTTTTCTTTATGTAAATTTTGTTTGTTGGGATGGTAATTTTTAAAACAAATATCATAACCAAAAATAGTAGAAAAAACAGTAGTATTTTACTATTTTTGTGTGTTCTATTTCATCTTTGGTTAAATTTAATGTTCATATATAACTATCAATTGTAATTTGATTTAAATATATCATGCTTTTAAAGCATAAGTTATACAAAATATCTCAAAATTTGAGGTAAGTTTTAACTATGTGTCTAGACTTTAAAAGGTTTTATTTTACCATGAATTTTTTTTCATTAAAATAAGATAAAATTTTATGCAACGTTTTATTGAGTTTTATGTCCTAAAACTCGTGGCTTGTAAACTTAATGTATATTCTATTTTGCAATAAAGTTGTTATTGAAATTTATTCAGTAAAGTTACGTTATTGAATAAAGTGAATTGTGTTTACTTTTAACCTAACTCCAATAAACAAAAAACCCATGGCTATAGGTTGTATACTTGAATTTCATGTGTGACATGATTGTGGATCAAGTTCAAGTAATAGGCAGAACGGTTTATAGTATAGGGATAAGGCTGGGTACCTTATCATGGGGACACTATTGGACGCGACCCGCTTTGCATAGTACAAACGATGTGTGGAGACATGCGAGTGGGGGCGTCTTGTGCAATGATTTTGCATAAGACTGAATCGCGAAACAAGTCGCTCCTTCTTTATAACTCTGTTTACTATAAAGACCGATTTTTTCATGTGATGAACCTAGGTAACTCGATCTGAATCCTGAACACGCTATGAACTCCTGTTTATTCGGGCTTATCCTTTGATTTGTATGGGTGAGAGTGGCTCGAGTTTGCCGACTCAATATGCCTACCACTTTGGGGATAATACCGAGTAGGGAGCTGGAAACATAGTCCTGCGAGATGGAATTCACTCCTACCCGCCTTTAGAGATAGTAGAGAGGTTGTTCCCTTAAGTACTGTCTCCGGGTCTTGAACTAGGGATCCCACCCTCTCACTGGCCCGAGAGGGAATCGGTTTGGTGGTTGGACCACAAACCAATAGTTCATTAGAGGAGCAGTGAGGACTTAAGGAATAAGATGTAATTATGGGGAAAAAACGGTTATTTTGACCCAACTGTAATTACGAACGACCTGTGAAGGATCGACTTACTGATGATGGTTATATCAAGAGGACATAAATATATCTACGGTGAGTTGAGCAACCCTTGGACTTTAGTGGAGTCTCCGGGGGTTAACAAATGTTGGTTAGCTTGGTTAAAGAGTTTGGCCGGTTAATCTCGTATCGTTGGAGCTCATGATCTGTAGGTCATTTAGGTTCTTCTGGCTAGCTCGGATTAAGCCGTGTAACAATATGAGAGAAAAAAAAATTCAATTTATTCAAATTCGTTTTTGCAAGAATGATGAACATATTAAAATATGATTTAAATATGGAATCGGTCTAAAACTTGAATATGGATTCATGTGTGATGATTCGGTTTAAGAAATCGGGATTAGTTTTATTATTTAATTAATATTTGATATTGAATTAAATAATAATATTAATTAATTAATTAAAATTTATTTTGTTTATTAAAATAATTATGAATTAATTTTAAAATGACAAAATATTAATTATCCAAGTTGGGTGGGTTTATCTAAGTTGTGAAGTGTGGGTTTATCTAAGTTGTGAAGTGGATTGTGAATCACCAACCACATGCATAAACTCATCAATTGTTGAACACTTGGTTGAAGACTAATCCATCCAATTTGAGGTGTCGGTTGATGAAGAGTTCATATTACTTGAGAAATTGGAAATCTAACTGTTAGATATTTCTCACAAAATCCTCATCACATTTACCTTTTCATCTTCATCTTCCAAAAAATTTCTCTTGTAAAGGAGTCTCACCACTCCGTTGCTCGACCCGAGGATAGCAGGACTACCGGAGGTGGTTCTCGAAGAGTTCGAGATAAGCGTCGAAGGGTTCGTGAGGAGATTCGAGCATCAAAATAGAAGAATTTCGAACTACAAGAGGTTTGTATTCTTATTCTCTTATTTCAAAGTTTTGAGCATGTTTCTTATTTAGTTAAATTGATGAAATTAGAGTGTCAATTGATCTGACTCGCTTCCGCTGCGCTACGTGTGTTCCATCACGTTTAATGTATAAAAATTTGAAGGCATACGTGACATCATTTACAACATCATTCATGTAACTTAACGTAATAATTGTTGTGTATAGATTAATTTTGTAAATGATTTTATAACGATGTTTTTTAATATTAAATGAATGGTAACCTAACAACGATTTAATATTTTATATAGTTGTAAATAATATTATGTACGTCTTCTAATTTTTACACATTAGATATTACGTCAATTTACATATTTTATTTTTAATAAAAAAAATATATTTTTTTTAAATCATTTCAAAAAGTTTAAAGATATTTTTTTTAGAACAATTTTAAAATTTAAAGATAAAAATAAAAAATAAAAAATAAAGTTTGTAGACATATAATTGTAAATTGAATATTCTTTTAAATTAATTTTAAGAAAAAAAAAATTATTTTAAAAAATCAGAAAAAATAACAAGAAGACAAAACAAAAAGTTGTTTTATTCTCCCCAAGACAAAAGTGACTGTTTTTTTTAATATTGTAATTTTCGAATTTTTTTTATCAAATTATTGCACTTTTCAAACTATTTTTTTAAGAATAATGTTGTTTTTATGGAAGATGACCTCCCCACGCGATCAAAGTTCGTCTTTTGAAAAAACGATCTTGTTCCACGGGGATGAAAATCTTCTTTTGAAAATGCGATATTCTTCTAGCCCCACAAGTCGTCTTTTCAAAATACGATATCTGTCCACATGCTTTCCAGCGCATCATCTTTTAAACAATATACCTTCAAAGATCGATATCTTTTTATTCAGATATGTAAAAAAATTTAAAATGATATGGATGGAAAGTTACACCGAGAGCTTCAATTTGATATGTGATTTTACTATTTTTGAAGTTATATATTGAAAGACAGAGATCGTTGAAGTTGAGCTACAATTCTAAAATTTGCATAACCATATTCCAACTTCGATGTTCCATAGTTCTTTTGAACCGTGTGCATTAAAAAGCTAATATCTTTTTACTCAGATATTCAAAAAAAATTGAAAAATGTATGGTTGGAAAGCTAACACAAAGAGGTTCAATTTGACACATGATTTCACTATTTTTGGAGTTGTATATCAAAAGATAAAGATCATCGAAGTTGAACTATGGTTCTGTAAATTTCAAAACTGTAGCTCAACTTCGACAATCTTTATCTTTCGATATACAACTTCAAAATAGTGAAATCACATATCAAATTGACGTTGTTAAGTTTCCAACTATATATTTTTCGAAATTTTTGTATATCTAAGTAAAAAGATGTCGATCTTTGAAAGTACGGTGTTCAAAAGATGATGTGCTGAAGTCACGTGGATGAAGATCGTCTCTTGAAAAGACGACTTGTGTGGGTCCAGAACAAGATCGTCTTTTTTGAAAACTTTTGCTCGCGTGGAGAGATTGTCTTTTCGATCTTCCATCAAAACAACAATATTTTTTAAAATAGTTTGAAACGGGCATTATTTTTATAAAAAAAATTTAAAAATTACAATATTAAAAAAAAACAGCCCACAAAAGATCTCTTTTTGAACCATTTTTAAAGATCAATTGTTATATATTTTTTTCATTATGAGGTATGATTTGTGGATGAATTTAAACTTCGAACCTGAAATAAGAAATAATTCAATACATGAATTATAAATGTGTTATGTTTACTTTTACAAATTATTTTATTTATATGTTTGAAAGTTTGAAAGTTTGAATTCTCTACTTTGCATCTATAATATTGACTGAATATATATTTTGGTTCATAATATATTTGAGTATTTTAAAAAAAAAAATCTCTACTGGCTTATTTATATGTTTAATTTTTGAAATGTAACAAACTAAAAATATTTTCAGCTAAATTGGTATAATGTATGAATTGGTGATTAAGAGGTCACAGATTCAAATCCTCCCTCCACGTCTTATAAAAAAATGTTTTGCCAACTTTTTAGAAATTTGGAGTAATTTTATTTTTTTTAATCTTAAATGACTGAAGTGTTTGTTTGGATTGACTACTTGTGTTTATAATTACAATATTCATATGTTAGGTTACATTTTTTAAACTTTGTTTTTACCTACAAGTTGTTTGGTTTGCTCTACCCTAAAAATATTTCTACTAATGTCAAATTATTATAAGGATGACTATTAATAAACAATATGGATTGATGAATTCAAATTTGTATTTAAAAACTATGACCGATCGTTGACTATCGTCGGGGGTCGATGATGGGGTGAGGGTGGTGGTGGTCGTCGGTAGTTTTCGAAGGTGGGCAGAGGCGGTAGTCGTTGGAAGTGGGTGGTGGTGGTCGTCGGAGCTTGATAGTGTCGGAGGTCGGTGGTGGTGGTAACCGAAGGTAGGCGGTTGGTGGAGGTGGACGACGACGATTGATGGTGGTTAGCGATAGTGGTGGTCGTCGGTGACAATCACGGTGGAAGTGAAGGTGGAGAGATTTGAGAGGGTTTGTGTAAGGATATTTTGGTTATTTTCATATATTATGAAAATTGTAGAGGATTCCCAATTAAACACTAAAAAACTATTTTTCTAAAAGTTGATATCAAGTGTTTCATTCAAAATGACTTATTTCTAAAACTTATTTTCTAAAAAGTCATTTTTGGTGGTTGTCAAATGTCACAATCATACTAGAGATAGTAGATTGTGACCCTCACGGTGCAGTGTAGTGGCGACACGTGAGTGTCGCCCGTCAAGCAATGACAAAGGTCAAGAGAGAAGTGTCGTGATACGACCAAGGAGGATGATGTATCATCTAACACACCAAGAAGATTGTTCAAAAAAGTTATATTGAGGCGCAAGCAAGAATTTAAATGTCGATGTCGATGAAAATATCGAGGTCTCAATTTTATGGAAATGTCGATAGAAATATCGATAAAATGTCGATGTCGATGGATATTTCTTGAAGGTTTTTTTTTTAAAAAAAATAAATAAATATTTAAATTAATAAATTAGCATTTTACACTTTTAAATGAGTTAAAATACACTTATTATAATATTGTATTCATATTAGGTTCCATTTTGTTGCTGTTTTTTTAATATTTCATCGATTTTGTACGGTATGATGAAAATATCGATTCACCCCTCATGTCGATGTCGAACCTATGGATATATGGAAATGTTGATGAAAATGTCGACATGTTAAAGAAAATTTAATACCATGGGCGCAAGCAAGAAGAGAAGGAACAACCTTGTCATTGTTAGTGACAGGCTCTACGGGGACAAGATAAGGCCTCGGGCTTGAATCCCAGAAGTCGGGGTTTTGTCATGAGTTTCGTCGAACGACTTTGGAGTTAGATGCATATTAGTGAGGTCTATAAGCATACCAGATTTCGTGTCAATCGGAGTTCTAACTGGCGCTTCACATTGGCTATGATAACTCACCAAAAGTCATGTACAAGGGGACGAACCAAAAATGTCTCAAAATGTACTATATGGGGAGGGATGGTGTCAGCTCTCCACCACCCCTAGGCCTCATGGCCTAACGAGCTACCTCATGACACATGCGTGTGTCATGCGCGTGGACGAGCATCTGCAAAACTAGTTGTCTTGGACGTCTTCCTTTGGGTATGAGATCTCAAAAACAATATCGGATGACACGAGTGTGGTAATATTGCACCCTTGCCTTTATCTAGATGTTTTGGTATAGACTTGAGCTAGAGTTCAGTATGTAGAAATGTTTTGGCATGGATTCTCGATGTATCCTACGACTGTCAGGATATGTCTGGATGGATGGACGTCTACAAAGCCTCAAGTTGGAAGGTTTGCCCATGGGTCGGTTCTCAATAAGCGTGTCTGAACGAGCAACAAAGGCAGTTGACATCTCGATGCTCGGGAAGACATCCAAAGACATCAATTAGACTCGATAGTTCCCGAGTGGCACGATACTTTCCTGTTATGGTCCAGTAAGCATTGTAATGCCCCGATAAGTTTCGGTTTGCGTTGGAATGTTCGGGTAAGTTCCTGTTTGCATCGAAAAGCCTCGTAAGCATTATAATGCCTGATAAGTCTCTGTAAGTGCTAAAATCATTTGATAAGCTCCGGTATAGAGTTTTAAGGTTGGTTTGGCCCAACGAAGGCTTCGAGTACATCTCAGTGAAGTTTTAGATCGATGTAAAAGTGTGAGGGTCGCGTTGTCGAGATTGAAGATGATGAAATGAGATGTAACATTGTGTTTAGAAGACCTTAACCTAGTGTAGGAGCAATGTCGAGCCTTAGGACTTGGCCTAGAGTAGAGGCAAGTCGGTTAGAGTCATGAAAGAGTGCAATGCACGTATAGGCGACACGTATAGCCGAGTGAAGCTTAGTTCCACCTAAGTGAAGTTTATATGCGGACGGAAGAACCTTGTCTAAGATCCGACGATGCTACAAAGGGGAGCGAAAAAATATAATGGGAATTGGGTTCCCCTTCAAATTGATCATGATCGAGTGAAGATTGTGACACCACACGATTAAAGAAGTATGACCCTGACACCAAACAACCAAATTATTATTATTTTTTTTTTTGCTAAAATAACTTTCTTTTTTCTTCAAAATTAAATAATTTGAAAATTCCATTCAAACACACCTTCTCAAACTTTCTACCAACTCACAAACATCAATTTTTTTTAAAATATATTACCATATAAGTTAAAAAAATATTAATTATTAGGTAAGTTAAAAGAATAAAAAGTATTTTGTTTAACGAAATTATATGGAGAGATAAAAGAATAAAAACGCATTAAATAAGTTAATAGTGTTGTCAGAAAAAATCTGAAAAATAAAATTGGGATTTTTATAAATGGGAGTGAGATATGAAAGAGGGTCCCTATCTTTGTCTCTAGATAAGTAAAATGCACGCGCCATTACAGCGCGTGAATCAGAGTGGTGGGGTCTGTGGGGCCCACCCACCTTCAGAAGCTGGGTTTGTTTGCATGTGACACCTTTTTTTCTTTTTTTTTCTTTTTTTTTTTTAAAATGAATTTTCCACTCTCTCCCTTGTGGGTCCCATCTTTAATACAAATATTTAATATCAAAAATATCTCTACGTGAGCAATGATAATCTCACCTCCCACTGCACCCACACCACAAAACTTTACACCATTCATTCCAAATCCATTTCATAATCATTCTTTCTACTCTACCATAACAATAATAATATATATATATATATATATATTTTTTTTTAAATTTCAACTTTTATAAATCAAAAAACGAGCGAGACCACCAACAAGAGCATAGTTCAACGGCATGATGTATCGCCTAGTGGTCATAAGGTCTTACCAACAAGAGCATAGTTCAACAGCATGATGTATCGCCTAGTGATCATAAAGTCTTAGGTTCAATCTCCACTCTAATATGTTGTCAAAAAAAAAAGAAAAAAGAAACGAGACCAATAAAGATTATAGAGACTACAGTCAAGTAATAAAAGTTGAAGTCAGGTTGGTATACGGTCTTTCTTTCCAAGATGAAGATCGAGATGTACGTTAGACCATTTATCTCTAATCTCACCAAACAGCATCAACTCATGAGATTGAAAAGCATTCAACGTAACCTCTCTTTTTAAACATGTATATACAAATTTATGTTCAACTTTCCTAACATATTTCAACGGTCAAAATATTATGTATCTTTTTTTTTTGTTTAATATCTATGAGTGTATGTATAGTTGACCTTATCAATTTTTTTTTTTCTTTTTTTTAAAAAATAAAAAGATAAATTTGTTTTCATTGAGAGTTGAACTCAAGACCTCCCGCTTACTAAACGGGTGCTCTAACCAACTGAGCTATGAAAGCTTTTTAGAATATTATATTTTTGGTAGGTGATCTTTGTGGTTTGAACTCATTCTTTCTAAGATGTCCTTTGTATTATTTACATGATTCTTATTGACTAGTAGAACAAATCGTGGTGGTTAATATGATTATTACTATTGTATGCTTCGTAGCTGAAATTTGCGATTAATTTATTAAATTGATTGACAAGTCTTGTTGCTTTCTCTTCTAAATTTTATAGTTGACATGTTGATATTTCATCGACTAGTATTAGTGACACGGACTAAAGATAATTACAATTTGAAATTCAATGATAGAATAGAATTTTTTTAAAATTTTAAAACTAAATAGATATGATAGTAAAAATAGTCAAGAAATTTGTAAAGTGATTTTAAGTAATGGTTTTAAATTTTATTTTGAGCTTTTAGGATTAAATCATTTTAGTTCATAAATTTTTAAAAGGTTTATTTTAGCCTTTGAACTTTATAAAATAATCACTTTTACTTTTTTTTTTTTTAGTTATTTTATTCACTTATTTATGAAATGGATAATATATCTTGGAATTTAGGTATAAAAGTGAAGATGACAAAATAATAATAAAATATATTTTTAAAAATTTTAAAAAAATTATGAACTAAATTATTGACAAACCGAAGATAACTCAATTATATAGAAATGTATCATTGATCATAAGTTTTGACCTTTGAATCCACCTCAAACCGAACTAAAAAAATACATTTTTAAGATTTAGAGATTAAAATAGAAAATTTTGAAATTCAAGTATGAGATTTATATGTTGAATAAATTATATAAGTAAGAGATGTTTAGTTTCTTAATTTATTTTTATAAATAATAAAAGCAGGAGTTGATTTTATGTTTAGATTCTATTAGGAATAATAAATAATTGTCGAAAAAGGAGACGGATCGACAACACATCTATGCTTTTTGAAAGTAACAAACAAAAGATTCATTAAATAAATTAAGTCAAAGCGTTGACGTCTGTTTTTCTTTTAATTATTTTATTTGGTCTCCCTTTCCCAACATTATATACAGCTTTTGTTTTGTTTTATTTTATTTATTGTGCATTCAAATACTATTTGTGTATCACACCCATATATTTGTTGGATACTAATTATTGATTTGTTTAATTATCTCTCTCTTTAAACAAATAGAGAAATCTGTGTTTTTCACCCCCAAAAATAAAAAATAATAAAATAAAATAAAAAATGTCAATTCAAATATAACTGGTAAAGATATTTGTTGGTGCAAGATAGCAAGATTCTGGACTCTCTCGCGTCTTTGTGCCTTCGGCCGGAGGCCGCTGACGGTATAGTTGGGCACCTGCAACAGGGAGGGAAGCATGAACTTGCATCGGTGCGGGGCTAGGCCCACCAGGCTCTGAAGCTTAAGTCAGAGAGGTCTGAGCATAAGTAGGAGAGAGAGAGTGCGTAGAGTTACGTGTTGTTACGTACCTCCTCATCCTTGAACATGATGGGTATTTATAGGTGATGAGGAGGGAGTGTTTTCTGAGCGGTTCTGTTGGCCCGTCATCATGGGACTCCTCGAACCGGGGTGAGGAGATCCAGAACGACCAGAGTCGGCCCTCGTGCCTCGTAATGATGGGGGTAACTGTCGTCCCCCGATTCTCGAGGAAATTGGGGGCTCTACTGTCCGTCGTCCCATCAGGTGGGTCAAGGTGTCTTGTCGATCACTTCTCCGTTGATCGAGAGGCAGCCTGTCAACCGTGAATCCTCAGGTGGGCCGCTAAGCCCGGACCTTCGGAGTCTTGGGGTTGGTCCCAAGTCGTTGACTTCGTCCGACACTGGTGTCGTGGCCTCGTCTTCCTGGAAAACGAGTCGTGACGTCAGCGACTGACCTCAGGCTGAGGTAGCCCGTAACAATATTCATATTTGATCGAGAAATCAGAGGTTCGAAATCTCCTACTTCCACACGTTGCTGAACTAAAAATAAATAGAAAAATTTGAAAAGATGAATCCATCAAGTTCGATTTTTTAAATTTAACTATTTAGTATCTATGAATTTGGAATTACATAATTTTGAAAATATTTCAATCAATTTCGTTTTGGTTGGTTTTTTTTAGTGCATTCAATCAATGTGGTTGATACGAATTCAACATCAATTTCCAATAATTAGGTCAAACATATTTATTTAGGTTGTGGATAAGAGTATAATCATGGTTAGAAGATTTAATAATATTGAGATGAAACTTTGAACTACAATCCATATATATAGATAAACAACGTACACTAGTTAAACTAGTTTTTTTTATTTTTTTAATTTATTTATTTATAATTTACAATGGGGTGGGGGATTCGAACCACTGAACTTTTGGTCATCAACACATTCATATATCAATTGAACCATGCTCGTTTTGGCATACTAGTTAAACTAGCTCGATAATAATTTGGTGGGTTGTGTAACCAATATTAATAAGGACATAAGCTTAATATCCAAAACAATATAATGTGCTAACTTGAGCCTAGTTAATTATTGTTAACATATTTATAACTTTTTTTTACTGAGTCATGGGCTCAAATCCACTTTTTTTAGTTTAAGTTTTGATATATTTAAAAAAAATAAAAAATAAATAAATAAATTTATAAAATGATGAGAAAGATCAACCATAATTCTTCTCCGATACAAAGTCAAACGAGAGTAATATTACTCGAAACAAAAGACAAACAAAAGACTCAAGGAGAAAAATTTAAAAAAAAATATATCTTTTAATTAAATTACTTGTTTAGTACTAAAGTTTTAATTTGGTCTCCTATTTCTAAAAGCTACATTATGTACCTATCATTGAATAAAGTTTATCACTAGAAACACAAGCCACATAGGTTTACAAAACACGAATTTAGGTTGGATTTTAGGGCATTATTTTAGCTTAAAAGCAAAAAAAAAAAAAAAAAAATAGATGGGGTTACAATTACAACCGCGTTGGAGTGAAATAAACAATACCCATTACATTTATTTGGTTCATTTTCAAGTGCAACTACTAATAACTTTCATTCCGTTTTTTGTTTTTGGTTTTTAGTTTTTAAAAAATTGTACTTGTTTTCTCACAATTTTTTTTTACAATAATTTTCTTTTATCTTAAAAGAACCCTTAAATGATTTTAGCAAATTTTCAAAAATAAAAATAAGTTTTGTTTTTTTTCTTTTCAAAACTTAGCTTGAATTTTGAAAACAGAGGTAAAAAGTAGATAGCCAAAAAAAAAAAAAAAAAACACGTAAATAAAAATAGTGTTTATAAGTTTAATTTTCAAAAAATTAAAAAAAAAAACCAAATGATTATGAAACAAACTCTTAGGACCTTGTTTGGTTAGTGATCTGAAAACATAAATTTGAAAACAAGATATTTAATGAAAACATAGTTGTATTTCATGTTTTTAAATACGTGATTGGTAGCAAATTTAGAATTTGGATCTCCTTAAAAATGCTTTTTTTTTTTAACCATAAAATTATTTGTAATCACCAATTAAATATTAGATTGAATATAAACTATTATTAATTAATCAATAAATATATTTTTTATAAATTTTGTACAGTTATTATATTATAATATCATATAATTTAGAAAAATTGTAATAGATGTCAATTTAGAGTAAAATAATTAAAAATATAGCACTTTTTAAAAAAAATTGCGGATATGCCAATTTCTATCACTGATAGTATGATCTATCGCCGATAGTAGTCTTTTCTATAGAATTTTGTCAGTGATAATAGTCTATCAGTGATAGAAATTTATTAGTAATAGTCATAAAGTCTATCAGTAATAATCATAAAGTCTATCAGTGATAGCCACTTATTTTTTTTGCTATATTTGCAAAAGGTTTTAAACTTTGCTAAATTTGCAATTATTTTTGGCCTTGTTTGTGTAACTAGCCCTATAATTTATAGTACATTATATATATTTTAATTTAATAAAAATGAATTGAGTTTATAATATGAAATATTTTATTTATTAAAGTATTTATCATTTTAAATATAATTCTCCATTTTAAAATTTCAAATTCAAAATATACATTGAAAAAAAAAAAAAAAATTATTTTTCAGAATTTACACGGGATCATTTGAAAATAATTTTCAAATGTAGAATTCAACTTGCATACCAAACTTGTTAGACTCAGTAAATCTGAAAACATCAAACGAAATCTAGATTCTTTAACCAATTGATACTTAATTTACTAAGCTCAGTTAATTCTTAATAATTGGTAAGTTTCAATAATAAAAATAAAAAATATAGGCAACAATGAAACTCTAACCAATTAAACACAAGCCAACAAGAGCATAGCTCAACGGCATAATGTATCGCCTAGTGACCATGAGGTCCTAGGTTCAATCCCCCACCCCAACATGTTGTCAAAAAAAAAAAAAAAAACCAATTAAACACAAACTAACACCAATTGGAAAATAGATTCCTAAAATATGCCACAAAGGAAAATAATAGGGGTTGTACTTTGTATGAAGCAAATTGGGGAGTGATTAACATTGACATTAATGACAAAATCATACTTTATGTGAAAGAATCTATGATGAAGAAATTAAAAAAAGAAAGCTATTATTTTCATCTAATCATATGACAAAGCTACCTAAATTCTATGTTCAAAGACATTATTAATACATGAGCAAATGGCCAAAAGTACTTTTCAACTACCTTACTATTATTAGACCTTTGATCACAAACAAAAAGCTGTTTCCACTCCTCTTCCCCCTCTTTTTCTCCACTTCTTCAAAGTTAAATCACTTTTGTTTATTGTTTATTTTGAGTGTGTTGGAAGATTTTTTTTCTTTTTTTTTTTTAAGAAAAAAAACACTTTTTTAAATAAAATTATTTTTCTATAAACAACTTTAAATAATTTAATAATTTATGTCCGCGAAAATCACTTTTATCATTAGCAAAATTACTTTAAAAAATCTAAAATCACTTTAAAAATGTTTACTCTCCGTTTGGCTCACAAAGTTATTAAACTTTCGTAAAAAAATATCAGTTTTTGTTGAAGTATGTCTCATTTCTCAAGGTATCAGGTTTCTTTCTCTTTCTCCCTCCGTTCCATGTTTCTTGTCTCTTCTTTTCTTCGATCCGAACAAAACCCAAAAAGAGAATGAGACCTAAACAAAAATGAAGAGCAAGACCACCGCGAGTGTCAGACATGCCCTCTATGTCCTTCATTCTCACTATCGATGCGACGTCTCCGCCATCGGTCGCCGAAGTTTCCTCCACCGGATGAACCAATTTGTGGCTCGAGTTCATCTCTCCCAATAATGAAATCAATCAATTCATTTTTGAATTCGACAACCACAACTTTGATTCGGTTCGTTTTCGCCCGAGAGAGAAAAACATTAGCAATCAAAAGAATCTAACAACTATCTGAGGTTTAAAAATTTTTCTATCGTTCACTTGACTATAAAATTAGTCGATATTTTATTTAAAGTATTTTTTTTATTATTACTTTTAGGCCTGACCATAAAAAAAAAACGCTGCTGTTATAATAAGATCTATTATGGTGGGTGTAAAGTTGATTATTTTTTAAATAATAATAATAAATTATCCTGTACAATATTTTTAATTATTTAAAAACCTATACAATATCTTTAATTATTTAAAAAGAACGTAAGTTTTAATTTCAAATAACTCCAGACTTATTAATTTTTACTTCTTGTTCCAAACTGTTCCTAAGTGATTCTGATGTGATTTTGGATCTAATATTAGGACATGTTTGGTTTAAATTCATAAATATTTAATTTTTGAAAAAAAGTCATTTTAGAATAAACTGACGTGTTTGGTAACCATCCAAAATAAATTTTTGGAGAATGAATTTTTGAAATAATTCATTTTGGATGAAACACTTGATATTAACTCTTGGAAAAGATGTTTTTGGTTGTTTAATTGAAAAACTTATTTAATTCTCAGTATTAAAATTACCAAAATATTCTCACATTACTCTTTTAAATTTTCTCCACCCACCAAACCTCCTTCGACCACCGCTGGGCGAATTTTCTCCACCCACTAACCTCCTTCGACCACCGCCACCCTGCTTCGGGCGCCACCACCACCGTCGCCGTTTAAACTTTTTTTTTTTTTTTTTTTTTTGAAAAAATAATTAAATTAATACGGAGGAATTAAACCCCTAACCTCTCAGTTAAAGACATAATCTTATGTCAATTGAGCTAAACTTAATTTTTTATTTTAATTGAAAAATATATATTTAAAGTTATTAATTCATATGGTTTATTAATAATTTTAATTTTATATTAAGAGAAACACTCCCAATAGAACAAATCAAATACATATGTAGATAAAAACACTTTTAAGAAAATGTAACCAAACACATGTAATTAGAAACATTTCTAAAAAAAAATGTTTAAAAGAAAATGCATTCTTTCAAAAACATTTTTTTCAAAAACATTTTTTTTTAAGTAATCAATCCAAACACACCCCTAGGGGCGTTTGGCCCAAGGAGTTTGGGGAGTTCGAGTTGTTTAGTCTGGAGTTGTTAAGTCCAATGAGTTGTTTAAGCTGGGGAGTTCTGAAGTATGTGTGTTTGGAGCAGGGATATTTAGTCTGGACTTCTAAAGTCTGTGGTGTGTTTGGGAAAAGAGTTATTTATTTTAACTGATTTCTCATACACAATGTTTTTCTACAAATTTTTAAAATTTCATTATTAAGTACTTCTTTTTATTTGAATAAATTCTAAAAAAAGAATTTTTTATTTTTATTTTATGTATCATTTACAAATTTGTTTAAAGACAACAAAAATAATTTTTAACACAATACCTCATATTATTAAAATATATATATATATATTCATTTTATTAGGACTCTTCCTTAATTTTATGAATTCTAAGATTGAGATTTTTTTTTGTTTTGATTAATGTAGGTATATTTTACAAACTTTTTAAAGAAAAAAAAGAACAATACATATCTTACTCTCACCCACGTGCCAAACACATTTTTCTCCATCTTCACCCTCTTAACTCCTCATTCCATCTGAATCTACTATATCCGAAAATCAACATCTCAACAATAACGGTTTATTTTAGCTATTTTTTTTTGTACAATTTTTTCTATAATTTTCCAATATTTTCATTGGTAAAAACTTCTTCCAATAAATTTTAAAAATGCGGTTCTTACTTTTTTATTTTATGTATCCTTCACAAATTTCTATGAAGATAACAAAAAACAATTTGACCACAATACTCCAGATTCTTTTTTCAATATCACTCACATTAATTATTCATTTTATTTGGATAATTTTGAAATAAGAAAGAGTCGTACAATAATGTTAAATATTACATGTGAATTTGAAATTTTTTAATATGTTAATTTAAATGGATTCAAATAAACTAATGTTTTTATTCTCCATTGTAATAATACTACATTTTGAATTTTGTTTAAGTACCAATTTTGATTGAACAACCTAATTTATATTTAAAATAATAAAAATAGGTTGAATTGCATTTTTAGTCATTTTACACCTTTTGTTTAAATTATGTTTTTCTTTTTTTTAATAATTAAAAATATTGTGAGAGGGAGAGAGAGGAAGAGAGAAAAATGTGCTGCGTTGAAAAACGGGTCAGACTTGAATAGTAATTACTGTAGAAATCTGGGGAGTTGAATAGTAATTACTGTAGAAGTATGCGGAGTTGATATTTTTTTATCCGAGTTCAACAAGTCCGTGGAACAAACGGAGATAAAACTTCTCTCACAACTCCTTGTCAAACAACTTCGTGGGCCAAACACGCCCTTAATAAGAAATTAGTTTTTACAATGAATATTGTTATTGATTTCAAAACTACCCTTCTATTACACCTTATTTTCATCTTAAATTTTGTGATTTTTTTTTCTTTTTAACTTTTTTTTTCTCTCAAATATTTGTCAGTATTTAATTAAGGAAAATGGTAACAGATGTCAATTTAGAATAAGATAATTAAAAATATAGCATATTTTTAAAAATTTTACGAATATGACAATTTCTATCGCTGATATCTTATGGCTGATAGAAGTCTATCGCTGATCACCTCAGTTTTTTATAGATTTTTGTCAGTGATAATAGTCTATCACTGATAGAAGTCTATTAAAGTCTATTAGTGATAGAAACAGATTTTTTTTGCCATATTTGCAAAACATTTTAAAGTTTGCTAAATTTGCAATTAGTTTGGGTGTGATTGTTATTTGTGCAACCAACCCTTTAATTAATATGATTACTAAACTTATGATTTCTTGATTAAAAGCACGTCTTTATGTCAATTGGACTATGTTCGATTTGACAATATTTGATTATTTATTGCGTGCCCTTTCAACTTTCGAGTGACGCCAAATCATTTTCTTTACTTAAATATCTCACGAATACAATTAATTGTTTTTATTATTTAATATTCTTTTTCTTAAAAAACTAATAACTTGGGAAATATTTTAATAAGACTTTGTTTTATATTTATCCTATATTTGTCAATATTCATTAAAAAAAATTTATATTTGGTTATTTGTTTTTTTTTTTGCAACGGATATATTTGGTTATTTGTTGAAATCATCTTTTTGACTTAAATATCTCACGAATGAAATTAATTGTGTTTATTAGTTAATATTATTTTTCGTAAAACTAATACCTTGGGAAATATATTTTACGTATAAATTTTAAATATGTATATGTTTTTATCAGTAATTAATTTAGAATAGGGAGTGTCAATTTTGTGTGGGGCAAACCCAATTAAGACAAGAAAGTCTCGATTTAAATAAGGTAGGGACAGAGACAACTTTTGAAGGATGAATTCTCAAACCCAACTCATTCTCTTTTATTTTATTTTATTCAACATTATTATTCTAATATTGATTAATGCCTATAACATATTAAATACTTAAAATTAATTGACATATATTCATTGTTTGGAGTTTTAACTCCCTACAACATTGTATGTTAAAAACATAAAAAAATATATCTGTTACGGACTACCTTAACATGAGATCAGTACCTGACGTCACAGTCCACTTCATCAAGAGGTCGAAGTTCTGACGTCATCAAGAGACATTCCATGACTTGGGGACGATCCTTAGGGCCCTCTGAGATACGAGCCTCCAGACCACTTGGAGATCTGTTGTTGCCACGCCGTCTCTCGATCAGAGTGGGAAATATTCGATGGAACGTTATTGTCTCACCTGACGCAACGATGGTACAACAACGCCCCCAATCCACTTGAGATCGGGAGATCGATGATCGTCATCATGAGAAAGAGTACGACACCTCCTCACCCGATTCGAGGATCCTCATGATGATGATTAGTACGGACCGACTACGATCGTCCACACTACGCTGCCTATAAATACCTCTAAGAGGATTTTTATTAAGTATGTGATTCTTATCCAACACTACACTCCTACATAGGCACATAGCTCTCTCTGACTTAAGCATTGAAATCCAGTGGGGCCAGTCCCACACCGGTGTAAGCTATTCTCTCTTTTCTGGTCAGGCCGACTTCGACTATAACAACAGCAAGGCTCGCCAGAAGCTCGACCGAAAAGGGAAGTCTAGATTCTTGCTCTAATAATATCAATTAATGTAATTTATTTAATTTTTAATTAAATAATATTTAATGAGAAGAAAATTCTTTATTTTCATAGGTTTCACAGAATAATTTTTCTTCTCATTTTTATCCTTTCTTAATGAGGCATTTTTTTTAATGCTATATTACTGCACGACACAACAAAATGAGTCGCGAAGACTTGTTAATATTTGTCACAACATTTTGGTCAACGACTCAGAGACAACATGTTGTATATCATTTGTGTTATGTTTGTGTGACTATTTGATTCAGATTTTTAAATTATACAAATTTATCTAAACCAACATCAAATTTTATGGGCAATCTCGTGTAAGTAATAATTTTAATCATAGAATAATGATAATTTTGAAAATTATGTATTTAGCTAATTTTTTTTTTTGACAACGTATTTAGCTAAATAATCTTGTGTAAGTAATAATTTTTAATGATGTTACGATAATTATGAAAATTCTACTAGTACATGTACATAAAAATTCAAACCCTACCACATATATAGTCCCTATAATTTTCTCCTTTATTTTATTATTATTATTTTTTTTTTTTGGAAAAAAAGAAGATAATATGTTTTCTTTTTAATGAGAAACATTTTCAAAATTAGATTGTAATTTATACGTAAAGCTTCATTTCGACTTTAATTTAACACAGAAATATATATATATATATATATATATATATATATATATATATATATATATATATAATATGATAAATATAGCAAAATTTAAAACATTTTGTAAATATGACAAAAAATCAGTGACTATCACTCATAGATTGCTATCGCTGATATATGATTATCAGTGATAGACTACTATCAGTTGACAAAATTCTACAAAAATCTGAGGTGATAGACTATTATCAGTGATAGATTACTATCAACGATAGACTACTATCCGTGATAACAATTGTCATATTTACAATTTTTTTAAAAAAATGTTCTAAATTGACATCGGTTACAATTTTCCTATTTTTTTTATATATATATTTTTTTTTGTTTTCTAATGTAAATTAATTAATAGAAATTTGACAACGCAATACATATTTTGTTCATTTAGGAAAGTATATTTATGCCAAATCGAGCATAGCTCAATTGACATAAGGTTGTGCCTGTGACTAAGAGGTGTTCAATCCATTCCAATTGTCAACGCAATTGCAAAATTCTAGTGGCAGAAAAATAAAAAAATGATGAAAATCCCGAATTCAACCAAGACCCGCAAGACGCTGAAACTCCCGACCGTCACACATTCTTCTTTATTCTTCTCACTTCCCATTGCACAATCACACATTCTTCTTTATTCTTCTCACTTCCCATTGCACAAGCCTTCAACCAAATGATTTAGCTAAATCGGGTCGGATCGATCCAGTTTGCCCTAGTTCATCTTTCTCCTCGCGTGATTTTCTCAGCCCGACCGTCACACCTTCTTCTTTATTCTTCTCACTTCTCATTGCACAAGCCTTCAACCAAATGATTTAGCTAAATCGGTCCAGCCAGACCCGCGAGACGCTGAAACTCGGTTTGACCGGACCCATATGAATCGGGTCGGATCGATCCAGTTTTCCCTAGTTCATCTTTCTCCTCGCGTGATTTTCTCAGCCCGACCGTCACACCTTCTTCTTTATTCTTCTCACTTCCCATTGCACAAGCCTAGGTCTCCCCTGACCGTCACGTCACTTGTTGCCATCACCACCGGAGCCATTGCTCTGGTTGCGTTAACTCTTCGTTGCATATCATTTGCACACCATCGTCGTTCTTATCCAAACACCGTAGCAGCCGCTTCCAAACCACACCACCGCCGCACCCCGATCTGAGTTTGTCCCCTATTCGCGCACGCCTAATACACGTCATCTTCGGTCGTCTGCTCGGAAAACAAAACCCACACCGTCGCCGACTTCTCCTGCGCGTAAACGCCTCCGTCGACAACCTCTGCACGCCTTCCTCAAATCTACGGATATCCGTCGACGATCCTAGTTACTCAAACTCCAGCGTGAGGGCTTCCTCCGAATCAGACACATCGCTTCTGAGACCAACGTCTAAATCGCCAACACGTCAAGCAACGCCAACGCCCAAAACAAAAACAGATCATACCAAACGGAAAAAAAGTACCCAACACACCTCACCGATTTCTATCAATTTCAAACACCTAAAAGGCTCCGGTACATGTTAAGTTCAGAATTTAGATGAATTGATAGAATGTAAAGACTACACTACATTAAAATTGTTTAAAAAATTAGGTTTAGAGATCTTATTTATACTAAATAGAATATGAATACAAAGATTTAATCTCTTATACACGTAAATCCTAAAACTCAACTTAAACTAACACATACATTATTTCGGTTAATAATTCATATATTACACCAAAGTCATACATTTATGTGTTAGAAGCATACCTATCCACTAGGTCAAATATTATATTTTAAAATCAACTTATAACAATTTTATTGAATGAAAAATAGAAAATAAACATAGATGCTGAATACGATATTTAGAGTATTTTTTTTTTTTTTGGTGAGGAGAGAGAGATTGATATAAATGTATTTTGTTTTTTGTTCAACTGCCACATTTATTACAAAGGAAAAAAAATGGGACATTTCACCAAAATCAATCATTCAAATTCCTCATATTTATTTCAACGGTCCTCAAGTATTATAGTATTTAAATTACGCCCAACAAATGTTTAGCTTTAGCCAAAAATAAAAATATCGATATCCATGTTGATATCGACATTTCAATTTTACGGATATATCCATAGATATATCGATAAAATATCGATATTCATGAATATTTCTGTAAATCAATTTTTTTAAAAAAATATATTTAAATTAATATTTAAGTTATTTTACTTTCAATCTAAGTTATAGATCTAGTTAGTAGTATCTAGATTCATATTAAATTTAATATATGATATTTTTTTATGTTTTATGAGTATTTATAAAAGATATTGGATATATCCATTACCCTTTAATATCTATATCGAAGCCTCCGATTTACGGATATATCCACGGATATTTTCATTCTTGCTTGGAAGTAGAAAAAAATTTAACAAAGAAAACTTTTCATAAAATTAGTTTTTACAAATTTATGGCTAAGAAAAATGAATTTGGCCCTAGACTCCATTTAGTCATCCATAATTTACTTTAATAAATATAATTCATGGTTAAAATTAGTGTATATTAATTTGAATCTCAAAACTATCTGCTCAATTTAATTCCTAATTATTTATTTATTTATTTGAAGCAGAACAAATGAAGGAGGAGAACTTGAAACAACCATCTCAAAGAATTCAATTACACTTAATTTAATCACTTTGACTACGATTCCATAGGCTTCTAATTTTGTAATAATTTAGTTTTTTAATTTTTATATATGACAATTTAAGTCATATACTTTAAAATTTACTAGGATTAAGTCTTTATTGTGAAAATTTTCATCAAAATTAAGTATCAATTGTTATTATTTGTCATCTAAGTCTTTGTAGTTTATAAGTATATGGTCGCTTATCAGTTTATTGATCTACATATGTAAGAAATTACATTAAATCTTAACAATATTTTTCACGATAAGGTCTAAATCGTAACAAATTTTGAAGTATATGGACTAAATTGTTACAAAATTGAGAGTACAAAGGCTAAATTATTTTTTTCGGAGAAAAATGCACTTTTAGTCCCCTAGGTTTGAGTTAGATGTCTATTTGGTCCTCGAAGTTTCAAAACATACACTATACACTTTAATTTTTCAGGTTTGCTAAACTATTCTAAATAGTCCCAGACTTGTTACCTTAACAGAATGTTGACGAAAGACTTTAAGTAATGACGTGGATGAGATGACAAACATATTTGATTTGATTTGGTGAAAATTAAATTAAAAGAGTGAATAGAAAAGAAAAGAATATAGACAAATCCAATTTTTATTCTAAAATAGTTCTTTCCTCCCATCTTATATGTGCTTTAGAGTATGTATAGACCTCTTCTTCAACAATCAATAATGGTCCCGAGCCATCAACGTTCGCCAACCCTTGTCGTCGTCCGTCATCTCTCGTCGACAGCCACCAACCCCTTCTATAGAGAGAAGAGGGACGAAATGCTTCAGAGTGGGAGAAGAGAGGAATCAAGAGGCCAAGATCACAGTTGAGGAAGATCCTCCCAGAGTGAACGCCACGCCCCCGTTTCCGTCTGCCAAAGTCTTGTCGCAACTCGCCCTCGTCATATACACAACCAGCCACCTCCATGATTTGCAACTCTTTTACATTTCCTCGCTATATCTCTTTTCTATGTCCAGTTGTTTTAATTTTGGTGTCACCTACATCTCTATTTCCAAATAGTCTCAATCAATTTTATTTTTCGATTCAGTAAATTTGAGTATTACGTCCACGAATGAAATACACTTTACACATTCATGCACTGAAATCTCTCATAGAATCTTAAAAAATTGATACTTCATTACGTAAGATCTTCTAAATCTGAAATGGCCAAACGAAGCATATATATATATATATATAGCTCAATTGGTATAAAGGTGTGCCCTCGAACAGTAGGTCTGTAGTTTGAATCTTCCCCCAAATTGTATTTACCTTATCGGCGGAGTTATGTAATTGATGTTGAAAGTTAATTTTCCTTTCATGAGATGGTGTTTTTATCCAATGTGTGTTGTTTCTTCAATATTTGACTCAGTCACGTGCATACCACATATCACCATTTCAGTTATATTAAATATTGAAATATAAACCAAGTTTGGTAGCTTGACCAAGAGAATGACTTGGAATTTAATTATTTATCCAAACGGTAGTCATATGAACATCATACCTAGATTTCTTTGCACCAAATTGGTGTAAAATTTAGCGTGATTTATGAAATCAACCTCCATGCTTAACCATCAATAGTTAACTTAATGGTCACGACAGACCTTGGGACTATTAATACCTTCTTAGAGGGAATGAATTCAATCTTTGGTGGCCATATACCTAAGAATTAGTTTCTTACAGATTTTCTTGATAACTAAATATTGTAGGGTCAGACGATCTGTCCATTAGTCGAGGTATGCTTAAACTGGATTCACGGGTATAAAAATAAAAATAAAATAAATAAATAATGAACATGCAAATGACACCTCTTATGAGAGTCCAACAATATTTTAATAATGTTTTTCAATATAGAATGTTTTGTGTATCACGATTGGTGCAAATGACACCTCTTATGGGTAAAATTTCAAGACCCTAAAATACAAAGGTCCATTCTGAAATAAAACTCAGCCCACGAGGAAAAGTTAATAGAAAGGGGTCAGCTCGAGGTCGACCATTCTCGTGAGGTCGGCTTGTCCGAAAGGGAGAAGACACCGACCCCTCTCCGGAGTCAGCTTGACATCGACAGTAGAAGGCCAAACGTCTCCTTAAGAGCCGTTACACAACCTTTGTAACGACCAGAGTTATGAAAGTCGTAAAGATTCTCATAACTGACAATTTAATAACTCCAAAACGACCATATATGGATTCCTATATAAGGAGAAGCTACATATCATATTTGGTAAGTAATTGTATATTATTAATTCCATACAATTCTCAACTTTCCATATTCAGTTTTCTCTCTCTGTTTCTCATTTTAAGACTAACTTGAGTGTCGGAGTCAGTGTGAAAAGCCCCCTCACCGGTCCTAACTTACCCTCTTTCTTTTTCAAGTGTTGCAAGATCAAGCTCGTTCCACCAACAAAATCAAGTTTACCATTGATACAAAATTTCAGTATCAACAGTTGGCGTTGTCTGTGGGAATGAGTAAGTCACTACCAGCACCCTTGCAATACCATTTGAAGTCATGAGTTGCAATGCAAAAAAAAATCAACACCGGAGGATTGGAAGACGGATCGACCAACCCTGGTCAACACACAAAAGTCCAGTCGACTATCAACCAAAGCATGCAGGTACAAAAAGATGCTCAGAAAGACAATCAATGTCGGGTCCCAACGCCATTAGCTGAAGAGATTGGACAAAATTCAGTCGTCATCCAAAAGACGAGAACTGACCAGCGATATGAAGCGTTGGAGGCAGAAGTGCAAGGACTCAACCAGAATGTGTCTCGCATCTTAGAGCTACTACAAGCACAAAGTTCGACCGCGACAAAGCCGAAAAAAAGGGTCCAGAAGAATGTCCGAACACTAGATCATCAATCAAGCTACACCCCGGCTCAGCGAGATCCAATTAAAGGAAAAAGAACCAGCTCAGGAAGGCTAAGGTGAATCCCGGGTGAAACAACCCAAAGTCCGCAAAATGGTGTTAGGAGGAAAAGACAGGCCACAAGAGTGTCCGCATAGAGCTCCTCAAGACAGTAGCATCTGGAAATCCGAAAGGACTAGACAACATCAAAGAAACCGAGTTGTCACCAAGGCATGACCTTCAAGAGGTCGACTGATGACCTCCAATGACTCACCAACGATCGGTACCGACATGCCAAAGAATGACCAAGTGGAACGAAGGCCCGTGACGAGCACCAAAGGACCAGACTTGGGTCAAAGAACTATGAAAATTCTAAGAACAGATAGGCGACATGCGGAAAACTCAGGGGACAAATCAGAACAATTCGGAGACCCTCTTAAAGCAGGTAAACTCGTCGTTTACAGAAGAAATCATGCAAGAGAGGATGACTGACAAGTTCAAGTTCCCCCCAATGAAGGTCTACGAGGGATCAAACGACCCTATAGAGCATGGTGATACTTTATGACCGTGGATGAAGCTTCATGAAGTGAGAGACGCCATCAAATGTCGATCATTTTCGGTTACTCACGCTTAATCAAGTGTTGCAACGTATAACAAACTCAACAAAATCTGAGTGGGGGCAAGAGACAGAGAAGAAACAATTCGAAAAACAATCAATTTGCTATCCAAAAAGCAATCAAAGCTACAAAAATCTTAACATGATGTTCTCTGATATCCACTACAAAACACAATATTGTTCGCCGCAAAAAGTCAACGCTACAATAAACTAATGTGATTCAACTTTAATTTCGAATTATATACTCTTATTATTAAATATACACTACCTTTACGAAATATAAACCGTAATTTTTCTCTCCTAATATATAAAAAACCTAATTTATCTCTTTCTCTATTTTCCTCCATCTCCCTCACGCACATCGTTGTTGTTCCAACTAAGTCGCCCATGGAAAAACTCAGCCTCTTCCTCCCTCATCGTCGTCGCCTCCCCTATTCCAACTCAATGTCAGAGTCGCCCACTTTGTGTCGCCGTTAGAAATCTTACAGTGCCTTACTCAGTCATAGTCGATTAGTGTCTCCCTCGCCATTCGAAGTCAAAGGAACAGGAAATCATCGTCGTTGTAGTCGTATTCGTTCAACGACGTCATCGATTTCGACTGTCTGACAGGCCCTCTCTGTATCGTTGTAGACGTCTTCGTTCAACGACGTTGTTGTCTGTCTCCATCCGAAATCAGAAGCGCCTCGATCACCAACTCGCATGTCCCTTGCCGTCGAAAATCAGTAGCGTCATCGTCACCACCGTCATTGGAAGCGGTTATTTCTTGAAACCACCGAATCACAATCGCCTCTCTTCCCCTTGCCGGTAGACATTCCAACTTTCTAGGGGTTTAGATTTATGAAAGAAAAAAAAAAAAAAAAAAAAAAAAAAAAAAAAAAAAAAAAAAAAAGGAACCTAGAGGTTGCAATCTTTGCTTGATTTTTTCTATTATTTTTAATTCATTTTTAATCAATTAGTTGTAATTACAACTAAATCTAATATTCGAACATTTAACTAATTTCAAAATTTCAATCCTATGTTGCCCCTAAATCAGTTGGCTCATGATAATTTTAAAATTTTAAAATATTGATATGGGTGTAATATGTGTCTATAAAAAGAAAAAAAAGAAAAAAAAGAAAAAAAAAACTTGTTTACAAATTATAGATAAGATTTCAAACCATAAAGAATACATTTGGCAAAGTTAAAATTAGGTTTATATATTGTCTTTTGAAATTTCACACTTCTCTAAAATTTCAAATATTTTATTTTAGTCTCTATTTTGCTTCTTAATTTTTTCTAAAAAAAACTATTTTAGTCCTTATCATTAATATTTTAAACTCGACATTTAGACGTATTTATCATGTACTAAATTTGTGTCCATCACAAGCACTCATAGATGAGGTAAATGAACAAATGACATATCTAAGCTACGTTAGTTAAGTTTATATTTAATAGTTTATACAAAACAATGATTAAAATAGAATGTTAAGAAGTTGAGAATCAAAATTTAATCAAAAAAATTTAAAGACTAAAATAAGATTTAAATGGATTAATATAACCAATTTAGCACCTATGATTCAATCGTCTTTAATGATTTTAAAAGTTTTAATTTTGTCCTATAATTTGAGATTAGTTTTAAAAGTTTTAAAAAAAATCTTAACCGATTTTTGTACAAGAAATTGTTTTATAATCTGTTAAAATCACTCCAGTATAACACATGTTTATTTAACAATCAGCTTCTTAACCAATTTTGAAATATTATCTTTTTTCTCATGACCAAATTTTATTTTATAATTTTTGAAATTAATAAATCAAATGCACATAATTTTTTAAAATATAATACCTTATTATTTTTTTCTTAAAAAAAATTATACAAAATTTTATAGTACGTCTATTTTAGTCATTATAGCTAAATCACAATAATTTAATATTTATTTAACAAGTAACCAATTTATTCAAGTCCGCTAAAATTCACCAAACACTCATTTGCTTCATAAAACAGTTGAACACTAATTTGCTTCATAAAACAGTTATTTTTTTTCTTTTAAAAACACATTTGCTAGCAATTATTTTAAAAGCTACCGCAATCTCAACCGGAGCCTACCCCTACAACTCACTTCTAAACCATTTTTTTATCCTCTGAACCCACTCATTTTCCTATGTTTAATTTTACTTAATCCTAAACACCAATTCATTGCCACATAGTATGTTTCACGTATTCGACATGGTAATAAGAACATTTATGAGACTATCAACAGAGTATAGCTCAACTGACATAAAATATATGTCATTGACCAAGAGATCAAAAATTTGAATCCCCCACCCCACATATATTTTAACTTAAAAAATTGACATTTATGAGATTTAACTAAATTGAAATTGAGGTCAAATCATAAAAGCCAAATTGATACTTGTAAAACTATGGGGGCAAAATCCAGAAAATTTAACCATTTAAACTATACAATTTAGATGCCTATAATATATATATATAAATTTTTTTAAGTACCGAACTTTCATTGAGAATAAATGACATAAAAAAAAAATAAAAAAACAAGTCCAGAGAAAGAATCTTCTAAACAAGAAAACACCTCCAATCAAACAAAATAATCGTCAATAAATAAGTAACTCATATATGCCTATAATATTAACTCATATAACTGCTGCAACAATTTGGTATGGGATGAAAAATTACAATAGTCAGAAATTGGTTCAACAAAAAAACCTTTTTTCCAGATGTTAACCACCATCAAAGATATTAGATAAAGGAAGATTGTGTTAATATCTTCATACTTGAACTTCTACATTGTACATTCACACTAAATATAAAGCTGTTTCATCTATTGAATGCTCTTCCTAAGTAATGATAACAAAGAACATTTCCCTACCATATTACTTTTCTAAGTGTTCCAAATCAAGATTCTGATGCAACAATGGGATTTTTTTCTCGAAATACTTCCTTAGCAACTCCATAGTATACCGGGTCGGTACTTGTGAAGGTGATGAAATTCCAGCCAAATGCCGATCCGCCAACAATATAAGCCCCAGATATCTGGCCATCATTCGCGCTCTGCTTTTCTAGGGCATGACTTGAAGGGTGATTACTTTCATATGATTTTGTAGATGACTTATCCCCCAGTTTACCATCATGGTGGTGTTGTTCTCGGGATCGTCGATCTTGATTATAAACTGACAAGGACTGACCATCTAGCACATTACTAGTCTTCTCGATGTAAAGACTTTCTGAAGTTGTTGCAATCATCAATATATACATGTCCAGTAGAAGCTTCATTCCTGCAAGTTTCAGGTGTTCAGACACGTTTCCTCGAAACTTAATTACAGTCATCGGCTTTAACTCAGATTGTACATTTCATTTGACTACCATTTCTGCATCATTGGAAAGTTGAAACAAACAAACCAAACATAAAACCATCTATCCCAGCTATGGTGTGCAAGGACAAATCTGGTCTATTTTCTACTAGATCTCCCTACAGTGATCTCATTACAGCTCCTCCCTCTATCCAAAGGTTTACTCACAATCATCACATATGGAATATGAAATAGTTAGGAACATTATAAGGATATATTTGGGGCATATTAGTCGCTAGCTAAGGAGTTTGGAGATGGATGATTGCAGTCAAAGCATGACGCTGAAGCCTGAAATTTTGGAGTAGGCCAAGTCTGAAGATTTATCTTGTTTGACTCGAAGGTAAGGGCCTGTTTAACTCATGTCTTTTCGTGGCTAGACCTTGCCCTTGAAACTGCTGATCAGTTAGAAACTTGGAGGCATTGATGGTGTCATGGGCAGATGGCAACAAGAAACATGAAATTAAAAGCAAAATGGTTAAAGAAAAAGGCAAACGAGAAAGGAACTTTTCAGAACGAAATTTTGGAGGAACAAAGATCTTTGGAGTGGGATTGAAGTACTTGCAGTGTTATGAACATCGTATCAGGGAAGCATCTGAGGGAGTAGGCTTAGACCACCTCAAGGACCCAATTGCTTGTGTGAATTACCAGTTGAGGAGGGAGGGTTGGAGTTTTGGGTTTCATCACTGTGAGGAGGAGGGTTGGAGTCTAGGGTGGTTATCAAAGCTCAACTAAAATGGAATAGTTTGGGTCATGAAGGAAGACGTGTGACAAAGTCTCTTCCCAAACTTGGGATCGATTTGATATGATAGAGGTGGGCGGCAACAAGGCTGAAAGCCAACGGCAAAGATGGTATAATATTTTAGGAGCTAATCAAGGAAACTTGAGCATGAATTCTACCATGGATTGTCAGGCTTTCCAATTCAAGGGTGTCATGCATAGGGGATAGACTAAGATTTCAAAACAAAGTTTTTAAATTATAAAAGAAAGGAAAATTAAGTTCAAGCAATGCCAACAATTTTCAAGTATTGAGCTATGTTGTCTTCATTTTGCCCTAGACGTGAGTCAATTCTTCGCATTTTATCACTCTTCAACTCAAAGAAAAATTTACTTGCAAGTTTTGGTTGAGTTTTTAAAATTTATTGAAGTTTGAACAAGTTTTGGTTGTGAGTAAATTTTTAAGTATTGAACAAGTATTGAGCCATGTTGTCTTCATTTTAAGCCCTGGACGTGACTCAATTCTTCGCATTTTGTCACTCTTCAACTCAAAGAAAAACTTACTTGCAAGTTTTGGTTGAGTTTTTAAAGTTTATTGAAGTTTGAACAAGTTTTGGTTGCGAGTAAATTTGTCTTTGAGTTTAAGTGTGAAAAAGTGCAAAGAATTTTTCTTATCAAAAAAAAGAAAAAGTGCAAAGAATTAAGCCAACACACATCTACGGCATAAAATGATGACAACATAGCTCAATGGTTAGAAATTGTTGGCATTGCTAGAACTTAATTTCCTTTCTTTTGTAAGCTAAAAACTTTGTTTTGAAACTTGAGTCTATCCCCATTGGATGACATTTTGGGCGGCTTACTTTTGCAATCGTGTTCCTTCATTCTTTCTTCAAGGACAAGCAAAGTGCTTAGTAAAGCTGGGTGCATTTGAGCTATTTGATGGGTTATTTGGGCATTTTATTAACTAATTTGATTGGGTTTTATTCCTTTTACTTGTAGGAGTCGAATTGAAGAGAATGGAAAGAAAATTGGAAGTTTTTGTGCCAAAATCCTGAGAATAAAGCGCCTAGACGCCTAAAGGTCCCTAGGTGCTACGATTGTTGAAGCTCGATGCGGGTACATAAGGGATAACGCCTAGGTGCTACGAACTTGGAGGCAGAGTCAAAAACACGTGTTTACAGTGCCTAGGTGCTACAACGAAAAAAACCCTAGATATAAAAGCCTTCAATTCTTTTCGTGGCACATTTTCCACAGAGGGATTTCAAGTAAAGAGAGGGTTTGCGCAAAACTCGAAGACTCGTGAAATCGCCGGGATTGTCCCTTTTTCCCTTTTCTCCTTATATTTCTTACTTGTAATGTTTGTAATGTTGTTGATTGAGACTTTTATTGTTGATTTTATTATGAACTAATTTCTTGTGGAGAACGATACTTGTACTCGAACTACTACTTATAACAATTTGTACACTTACGAATTCGAACAACAAGTTTTCATTTACTTTTCATTCTGGTTGAGCAATTTGATGCCCCATCCACGATTTTTATAATTTGTTTTGGGAGAACCAGTTGATCAACCAAACCTCCCAAGGACAAGGTGTGTTACAAATAGGATATAGAGACATACTAGTCATTAGTTAAGGCGCTTGTTAGTAAAGTGGTTGTACATGCTTGGAATAGTTCTCATGCTACTCGAGACTTAAGTTGCGTCGCCATCTTAATAATTTAGAAGTGACTGAATGGTCTCATTTATCACATATTCTTTTGCAAAGTTCAACTAAGATTAATGGAGGACTATTGGTTATCGCCTTTTGATGCTTCTAGAGTTTTCAAGGTTAAATCTCTTATGGATGATTTAGTTCATGCTATTGGCCATAGTTTGAGCAACTTGTATTCAGTGATTTGGACAGATTCTTACTCTAAGAAAATTAATTTTTTTTTATGGGAACTTAGTCATGGCAGAATTAATACAATCGATCGATTACATAGAGAATGCCTTTTTTTGCCCTCTCTCCATCTTGGTGTGTGATGTGTTGTTCTCACTATGAGTATCCTTCTCATCTCTTTGCCCATTGTACCTTTGCTTCCCAGAATCCCGATTTTGGCAAAAAAATGCTTAATGCGTTTGGTTGGACTATGGTTTTGCCAAATGACATTTCTTGTATTTTAGGTTCAATTTTTATGGGCCATCCCCTTTCCATGGTGTGAAGAAGACCTTATGATGGCTATTAACAAAGTTTTCTTTTGGTATCGATGGAATGCCAGAATTTGCAGGGATGTTTTCTCAAACTATAATTTTATTTCATGTTTTGTATTGGTGTAAACATACTCTCCCCTTTCGAGATTATAGTCTTTCTTCTTTGATTTCCAATTTGAGAGTTTTTTTGTAATCACTTTTTGGTGTTGGGAGTCTACTAGCTCCTTTCATTTCATTCATCAATGAAATTTGTCTCTTCTAAAAATAAGTGGTTTTATTGTTTTAAATAGTGTAGGTTGGAGGGAGGGAGACAAATTTTGAGGAACCACTATGGGAGAGTACCAAGCCTTTCAATCCCTTCCATCCACAAGGACGCAAAAGGAAGAGAGTGAAAGAGGTATAAGATCACCCTAAAAGTAGACAATTAGAACACTCAACTTGTTGGGGCAAACCCTTCTTTCATACACACCAAAGGATCTCTTTTACATTGTACAAGGTTGTCCTTTTTGCAGGGGAGAAAAATGAACTCTCATTTGGTTGTCTTGACAATTTCCTAACAACAAAATTGTCCACCACGTGTTGTTACGCATAACAAGAATTCGGTTACTCTCCCCCCAAAACTGCAAGTAACTATCCACTCCTCCAATGCTACTCTCAGCCAACGACGTGCAAGTGCAACCAATGCAAAAGGTATCCCATCCATGATCACCATTTGTCACGTGTACCATCCTTTGGTCCACATGAGAAAAGTGGCATGTCTGAACCAAGTAAGAACATAATCATGTGACAAGTGGTGCACATCTGGTTGTCTTCACCCCTACACAATGACGAGCATGGATGAGACACCTCTTGCGTGGGTGACACACATAGGCCGAGAGTAATCCTTCGAGGAATGGATGGTTACTTGCGATTTTAGGAGGAGAATAACGGAATTTTAGTAATGCATGAAACGCATGAAGGCTTGGGAGAAAGACAACACATGGGAGGACTATTTATTCATTAGGAAGTTATCAAGATATAACCAAATGAGAGTTCTTTCCCCTCCACGGTAAAAGGACAACCTTGTGGAATGTACCAAGGGTCCTTTAGTGAGTGTACAACTTTTCTATTCTTTTGCTTGAGGGTTTGCTTGAGAGTGAATAAAGTATAAAGAAGGATAGTCAAATGAGTGTGTTCTAACCGTCTATGTTTAGGGTGATCTTACACCCCCTTTATCCTCCTCCTCTTTAGTTTGTGGATGGTAGACTAACTAAGATAGAATCTTAGTGTTGCACGGGAATGGAAAAATTCTTGGAGGGATTATCAACCCGTGACAAGTGGTGAAAAAAATCATGGTCTGGTTCCTATCAGAAAAGCTGAAAAATGTAAAGGTCTTGATATACGTGTTATTGGTGATATCAACATCCAATAAGAAGTCCAATCTAGAAATCCTAACACTGCTCATATCTGAGTTGGAGCGTAGTGTGGTAGTTTGCATATAGAATGAAGGGAACAAAGACATCAGTGAAAATTTGTTTCAAGACTTTGGTCCTCCTTGCTTAATTATTTAGGTAGCTCCCTAGCTGCCCCCTCCTCCATTTAATCTTTTTGGACATCTCCCTCGGTAGTCATCCATTAAAAAGAGAGGGAGAGAGAGAAAAAGGGCTTTCAGACCTCATGAATAGTGTTCTTTTGTGGCGCATCTTGCTAAGAAACAAGATAATTTTTAAAAAAGAACTTAATTTTGTTTCTTTTTTGGAATCTGATTTCTGTCATCTGCTCTTGAGGTGAATTAGAACAACTTAGACAAGCAACAATGGTACAAAAACATTAATGGATAACCGATGAGGAAAAAAGTTGGGGACTGGAAACAAAAAGATAGTACCAATCAGCTGGTTAGTACTTGGAAATAGCTTTCTACTTCTGTTTTCAAGCCTCCTTTTGTTGGTTGTTTTAGTTTAAATGGATTTGTAAAGACTAAAGGTATTCTTCATTTGAAATCGCTATCACAAGTCCATAATTTTAGAAGTAATAACAACTTACAGTTGCTTCTAGCCTTATAGGAATAAATAAAAAAAGGATAACTTTCAGATAACAATCTGTCAAATATGTTATTTCCTGTATACTTGCTCAAGAATGCAAAACAAAATCTGTTCGATATAGCTCCCAAGCAACTAGAATTTCAAGCAATACAAAAATGTGAAAATGTTTCATTGAGGCAAAGTGTTGGAACATAAAGAAAATACTTTCAACGTAAATAGACAAAAGGCACAGAAAGCACTTACTTTCTCGAATTTCATTAGCTGCCTTGCCATTACGAAAGTCAGGAGTCTTCAAAATCTTCAAGAAAGAGTAGAAAAATTAGTCTCAAAAGCACCGACTTATCTTAACATCGAGAAATCATACTAAGTAAGCAAAACCAAACTTTCCCTAAACAGATAATCCTCTCAATTTCAAGCTGCTATGACGATTTTACCGAAAACCCAGAAACAGAAACTGAAAAATCGTTCAAAACTAGTAGAGATTAAGACAGATTAACCATGGGTTTAGAAATTGATACCTGGAGAAAATGAGGACGAAGATCTCTAATAACAGCACGCATCTTTGAATATTGGATATAAGCACTTCGGTCAAGTGGCCTCTTCTTGGTTTTGGGAGGAAGAGGAGGCAATGGCTGAGAAGGTTGCGGTGGTTTGATTTCCTCCATGAAAGATTAAAGCTTCAATTCGATGATGATGAAGGGTTTTTTTAGCAGAAAAGAGAAGAGAAAAAAGGAGATGGTAAAAATGATACCCCTAAACTATGGATCTCGTTTGAATGATACCCTTTTAACTTTTATAAATATTTAAAAAAACTACTAACTCTTGAAAAATGTTGAAAAATATGCAAAACGTTAAATTTTCATTAATAGCTTTGATCTTTCAAACAAATTCAAAAATACTCTTTATCGAAAAACGTTTATTCTTTCTTCATGAAAATTAATGAGTATTTTTACTTATTTATCATGTATTCATTAACAAAATTTGTTCTCCTTCAACGGTGCTTTACAAGAGCCTAGAGATGTTCATTTCTCCCGCCCCGCTCGGGACGAGGAATCGGGTAGAGCGGAAATTTTTTTTTGCCCCGTCAACTAAACGGGACGGGGACGGATAATAGGATACCCGCCTCGCCCCGATTATTCCTCTGTTCCGTATAATTTTTTTTTTTATATATGTAATAAATTCATAAAAAAAAATGCACACTCTTATCCGGTCCCTGCGGAATTAAAGGAGGAATTTTATGAGGGACGAGTAATGAAAGGGGGGACGGGTGGAGAAGGGAGAATTTCTAGTACATCCTTTCTCCCACGTGTAATTTTAAATTAATTGGTTAAATCAGTAAAAATATGAGTGGGACCCACGTCTTAATTTCTCACTCCCTTCTAGGGTTTTTTATTTATTTTTAATTATCTTAAAAATATGAGTGGGACCCACGTCTTAATTTCTCACTCCCTTCTAGGGTTTTTTTATTTATTTTTAATTATCTCTCCTCTCTCCCTTTTCACTCTTTTTTCTTCTCTTCCTTTGATCTTCTTCCATCTCCTTTTTCTTCCTATTTCTCATTTTCTCTCACTCTTAAATCACCACCATTCTCATCAAGTCGCAACTGCAACTGTCGCCGAACGATTCATTTTTTTCTTTTGTTTAAGATCGGAGGGAGGCGAAATGTGGGCTCTCCATTTAGGCGAAACGTTAAGCTCACTTACGTCCGGATTTGGGTGCGGCGATATCATTACAACGGCGGCTTTGTGGTAGTGGTGGTGATAAAATTTTGGAATTGTTTAAAAAAAAGAGAAAGATGAAGGAATTAAGAACGAAGAAGATGAGAGAGAAGTAAAAAAAAAATCGTGAAAGGATGGAGAGTACGGTTAAAAAAGAAAAAAAAAATTAAAAAATGTGGGCTCCACTCATTTTTACACATTTTTTAAGAGAAACAAATCTCCATGTGGAGATGATTCAATGGAGGAGGTATGAAGTCCGTACAACGGATTTACTAGAAATTCTCCCGTGGAGAAGGCATTACCCGGCCCCACCCATGGACATCTCTCCAAGATATCGCGACCAGATTCCAAGGTTAAGCTTCAATGTGACTTTTGCTTCATTTTTTAATCCTTCTTGTCATTGACTTTATTTATTTATTTATTTTTATAGCTTTTTCACTTATATTTCCTCACGAGTCACTACCCATCAATTTTTCCTAAATTGACTTTATACAAAATAGATGAAAATGTTGTCATATAATGGTTTTAACCCTTCTTAAATATTAAAAAACTGAAAAATAATGTACCTTGTATACTGGACCAAACTCTCTTCTTCAAATTTATTAAGATTTGAAATGTTGTATCGCCAATTTGACCAAATAAGCTTCAAAAATCCAAAATCTATAACCATAACATAACACTCACTCATAACTCTCCAAAGACACAAATATATATATTCTTCTCTTCCTTTCATCACTTATTCATCCTAATTGAAAATTGCATTATTCTACCGTTTATCACTAACACATAAACTGAGAGAGTAAAAAGAGAAGACTTCCGTTTTTTTACTCTCATCTATCTTTTTACATTTTAAAAAATAGAGCTCGATTTCAAACTCAGTTTTCATATGGTGTTCTGTGGCACATAGTTTTTAGAAGTACAATTTCATATTAATTTTCATGGAAGAAGAATTTGGAGCAATATAAAAAAGAAACGTTTTTTCAATAAAAGTATTTTTTTTAATATTTTTTTTGAAAGGGTAAGTACTAATGAAATTTTAATGTTTTTCATTCAAAATTTAACGTGAGAATACTTTTGAACCTTTTTTAAAGTTCTACATAAATAAATAAATAAATAATAATAAAAACATTTCCTATAATTTTGCCATGCATGTAATTCTCGCTTGAGGAAAAAAAAATGTATGATAGCAAAATCAACATAGTTCAGCCGATATACTTCCTCCCCTTCTCGTACCCCATTTATGGTTCTAAATTTAATATAAATTTAAAGAAATTTTAGATTATCTAATTCGGATCTGTGATTAAATGTCTACAACTTAGTCAATGACACAACTTTATTTCAATTGAGCTGCTCGGTTTGACTAAAAATTTGTAAAACATGTAAATAGTTGCACAATTTATCTTCACGAAGTTTATTTTGGTCTTTGTAATTTCAATTTTTTTTTCCTATTTTAGTATATATATATTTTGGAAAATTGTAACAGGTGTCAATTTAGAGTAAAATAATTTAAAAATTGCAGATATGACCATTTCTATCACTGATAGTATGGTCTATCAGTTTTGTCATAACTGATTTTTTTGTCATATTTGCAAAAGGTTTTAAACTTTGCTAAACTTGCAATTATTTTGGACTTGATTGCTGTTTGTGCAACCACTTTTTTTTTTTTTTTTTTTTTTTAATGTTTATTGTTTAATTTTATTTTTTACTATATTTTTAAAAAGTGATCATTTTGGTCATTTCATTTTCTCTTTTATCTCCTTTTCAATTATAACTTTAATACAACACTACACTTGATAAATTTCTTCCAAACCTAGTCATAACTCACAATCTTGTATTCAATGATTTTAATTTGTTTTAAAATTTTACAAATGGGACCGAAATGATCACTTCATAAAGACAGAAAAAAAATGCGCATTTTAAAAGTATAAATACTAAAATAATCGTCTACCTAAACATAACTCAATTTAAATCATTTTATCATTGACCTAAAGGTTGATGCTTTGAAACTTCAACCTGACATGTTGTGTTGGAAAGAAAAAAAACTAAAATGATCAAAATTTGAAAGAACAAGAACAAAATAGACATTTTATAAGTATAGAAATCAAAAGAGTTTGAGTTTAGTAACATTCAAGTCCTTAAACTTTCAAACTCGACATTTTAACCCCCTGAAGTTTTCGTTTAGTATCACTTTGGTCTCTTCGTCCAAAATTTTGCTCCAGTAGCTAAGAGAAGCTGACGTGACTTTTTTTATTAATTAAATATTTTTATTTTTTATTTTTTAAATATTAAATATATTTTTAATTATTTTTAAATGAAATATTTCTTTTTTCTTTTTTACATTTTTTTAAAAAAAATCTTTTTCCCTTACTTCCTCTTCTTCCCTAACTTTTCTCCCTCCCTATATTTCTTTTTTTTCTTTTTTACTTTTTTTTTAAATTTCTTTTTCCCTCCTTCCACTTCTTCCCTAGCCTTTCTCCCTCCCTTCACCTTCCATCATTCTCCACCAATCATCCATTCATCCATGGTCGCTGCCCTTGCCTCCTCCTCCTCCCCTCAACCAAATCCAAACCTCAGAAGTATAATCATCCTTTCCCACCCATGTCGAGTTTCCCACCCATGTCCAGTTCAAATATGCAAAGTGAGAGATTCAAATATTCTTATACTTCATGTCGAGTTCTTCTCCCAAATTGAAAGTTCAAAATATAGTAAATAAAGCTCATTAGTTTCAAGATGGATTTTGGATTTTTCAACTTAAAAAATTAGAAAAAGAAAGTCATTCCCCACTCTAAAAAATGCTTGTGAAATTTACTAGAGTTCCCCACATGAATGTGGGTCAAACCTCCTACTTTTGAGTCAATAAGACAACCACACCATTAGTTTTACATTTTGTTTTTAATCTTACATCACAAATATTTGATACTAGAGATTCCAACATTTAACAAGAGAAGTAGATGTCTTAACTACCTTGCATAGTTAGCTCATTTTACTCCGGTTACTGAATCGTCGAAGAATCTCCCCAAAATTTGCTGTATAAATCAGTGATTCATAAAAAAATGGGAAAGGTATACCTTTATTGTCTTGATTAAAAATCTGTGGGAGTGTTGTGGAGTTCATAACATTGGACTTCAATAGTCAAAATGTTAGAGATTCCCTTCTAATATAACACTCTGCCCAGACATCCTTGGCTGCAAACTCTTGAACTTCAAACTTTCAGCCATACTTTTGAACCAAGTTTGAGAATTCCCACTTTGGCTCTCACTCCATTGTGGCAACATTTCCACAACTACTTTTTGCAACAATTTCTGCTCAATACCTTCCTTTAAAAGTTCTTCATGAATTCCCAATTTTGCTCTCACATCCCACAGAACACTGTTTAATCCTTGGCTCTTGCAGTAATCTAGAATGCTGCCCAAATTTAACCGATCCAAAACTACTGTTTCGATCCCCGTCTCTGCTACAGCTACTTCTTTGTCGGTTAAGACTATTACTTTTGTAGTCGCATCTGTAATGTGAGGAACATTGATTAAACCGTCGGGACTCGATAGAATGATCCAAAGGGGTTGCTTAGCTCCATGTTCCTTGGATTTAGGAATTTTGAATTCCCCAGATGACGAGGTAGGAGAAATTAGAACGGCATTGTATTCTTGTAATAGTTGTGAATAGTAACCACCAGAATTTGCAACTCCTTCCCCTACCTGATCTAGAAAGCAACCGTTTACGGAGAGAGAGTACCTGTGGTCAGTAAGTGTAGCTGTGTATTAGTGGAGTGATTTTGAAATGACTAAAATCACTCCAAAACATGTCTTTAATCGTTCAAAATTAATTTAATGTTTGGTTTTACATTTTTAAACGCAATTTTCATACCATAGAAATTGATGTTGAATTATTAAAGACATAATTTGAAAATGACAAAAGTGATTTTAACCATTTCAAAATCATTTTCAAACATGCCCTTACGTTTTTTCTATGACCAAAAAAGTACTCCTCACTCAAACTTATCTTATTTGGAAATGATATGTAAGTGATTTTAACCATTTCAAAATCATTTTCAAACATGCCCTTACGTTTTTTCTATGACCAAAAAAGTACTCCTCACTCAAACTTATCTTATTTGGAAATGATATGCAAGTATGCATACTCCTGTTAAATGATTATGGCATAAAGTACTTCTTAGAAAAGTGTAGTTCGAAACATTAAAGTGACTTGCCATTTAAACATTTTTTTACTCAAGTACTTATAATCAAGAGTGCTTTTACTAAAATCACCACTTTTTACAAACATGGCCAACACACCTTCAATTGTTCCAAGAAAATGGAAGTTACCTTAGTGTAAGAAGAGGCTTTCCAGTCAAAATTTGATGGATATATGCTTCATTAAGGTTCTTGCAGGAATCTTCTTCAATGCTCACAGTCACATCGATCCCTGCATCTCTTAGTCGTTGAACGCCTTTGGAAGCAACAATTGGATTGGGATCCACCATGCCGACCACCACTCTTTTCACTTTGGCTTTAATTAGAGCCTCCGTGCACGGCGGAGTTCTTCCATAGTGATTGCACGGTTCTAAAGTCACATATGCTGTTGCATTCTCGGCCAAATCCCCAGCTTCTCGCAGAGCAAATACCTATTCATTTTATCTATAGCTTCAAATATCAGCAGCACTTTTTAAGGTTTCATTTGATAACTATTTGCTGTTATATTTTTAAAATATAAAGACATTTAAAAATTAAAAAAATTAAATCTAAAAATAGGTATTCTTTTTCAAAATCTCACTCTTCCTTCTTCAACACTCATATCTTCTTTTTAAATTCTAACATTTGTCTTTTTCTCTCCTAATTTTCATCGTTTTTTATACATAAAAAAAAAAAAAATCCTCCTGACATCTACAGTCATTTCAAGTTTGTCCTTGATATGTTTAAAATTACAACTTTAACCTCAACTTTTTAATTTGTAAAGAAAAACCCTCCATTGGCAATTTCCATTATAACTATAATTATTAAAACGTGTCAACATGAACACAATTCACATGTTAAGACATTATATATTTTCTTCACTAGAGGTTGGAGGTTTGAATTACTACACATTTGTTGAATTAAAATAAAAACTATTAAGCCGTTAAAGCCAAAATCAAAATAAATTACAAAATGTCTTTGATGTATATAGTTGATTTCAATTTTGCTCCGAACATTTGAGAAATTTCAATTTTACCTCAATCTTTTAATTTCCGTTAAATATTTAAAAGGAGGTGAAAACAAGGGTTCTAGTTGAAAAATGGGGAAATTGCAAAAAGTGTCTGATAAAAACTTTGCCAAAACTAACTTGTCTCCCCAAAATTTAATGTTTTGACTTGTTTAAGGTGTGAAATTCCTTCCTTAACCTTGACTTAAGAAACCCATTTTTTTTTCCTTTTTCTCCTCTCCCTCTACATTTTTTATTCTCTCTCATCCCACCATAGTTTGAGCATTAATCATCTCTTCAACGCCCTCGCCACCGTTCATCTACAATCAGTTACAAACATTTTTTGATGGAAGGGTCGAACAAGCTATCTTCTAAAACGTAGAACTCACAAACATACATGGAATCAAAAAAACAAATCTTCCAATTTGGTCAACCGAGATCAAAGTTATGACATTTTAAAGTTTAAATTAAATCAATTCGACTTTAAACTGAAGATAATTCAATAATTTGCTCAGCTTATAAGCATGGATGTAAAGAATGCGAAAAAATGTATGAAAATAATGGTCATTCAGCTAAAACGGAGTTGTATCGAAGGAGATATGATCTTCGAAAGATAGACGCAGAATCGTTATGCTATCGCATAACATTCTTTACATCCATGCTTATAAACTCAGCAAAATATTGAAGTATCTTCAGTTTCAATCTTCATAAAGTCGAATTGATTTAATTTAAACTTTAAAAGGTCATAATTGATTATAGATGAACGACGGCAAGGGCGTTGAAGATTGATGATTAGTGCTCAAACTACGGTGGGATAAGAGAATAAAGAGAATAAAAAAAAAGCAGAGGGAGAGGAGAAAGAGAAAAAAAAATGGGTTTCTTAAATTAAGAATAAAGGAATTTCACACCTCAAAAACTCAAAAAGCAAACATGTCAAAACATAAATGTTTGGGGAGACGTAGTTTTGGAAAAGTTTTTTGCTCACAGGTTAGAAATGACAATTTCTCTTGAAAAATTGGATTAGAATTTGAATTTTTTAAAAGTTAAAAAACAAAATTACAACCAACCACCTAAAGGTAAAAGGACATTCGGTATAATTCTTAATTATTATCCACCCGTATCTATCTGTCTCTCTCAACAACTTTCTTTTATTCTCCCACTTTTTTTTTTCTAAGTTGTCAAACATTTGAGAAAAGACAACAAACCAAGAACAAAAACACAAAGAAACCTAAGAAAACTGTAACCCGGTATTTTGGCTCGTTTGTCAAACTAACTCGAATTTGAAAAACAAGTCAAATTGACCTTTTGCTGACATCATCGTTTTTTTTTTAATATTATTTTCTCGTAGCTGCGGGCGGATCTCATATCTGAAAATTTCAAAATCTGAAATTTATCCGAATGGTTCTCGACGCGTGACGGGAGAGCTGTTGTCGATGAGAGTCGTCATCCGAGAGTCATGATCGGAGAGTCATGGATGAATAGAAGGAAGAAAAAACTTGACAGAGTGGAGAGAAAAAAAATAGAAGAAGAAGAAAATATGTCCCGAGGAGAGGGAGGGAAAGCAGAGAGAGAGCTAGAAAACAAAAAATTCGTGATGATGTCAGATTTGACTTGTTTTTCAAATTCGGTTAGTTTGACAAACTGACAAACGGGCGAAGATAAAAAATAAAAGGTCCTTATGTACAATTTTCCCAATTTTCCCGAGAAACCTTTACCACAAGGCCTATAACTATGATGTTTTCAACTCTTTAAAAACCAAAACACATCAACTATGAAGAGAGTAAAGATAAGGCAAGAAAATGTGATTGGAATTAGAGATTTACCTCAGCATGAGGCTGGCCTGCTTTTGGATGAAATCCTTCACCAATAATCTTCCCATTTTTCACAATCACACATCCCACCATGGGATTAGGGCTTGTATGCCCAATTCCCTTTCTAGCAATCTCCAAAGACCTCCTCATGTAAACCTCATCATCAACATCACAATGAGTTTCTTCAATCACACTAACACATCTGACCAAATGCCCTCCCCTGCTGCTTCCTGATTTAACCATCCATTTCAGTGAGCTGGAAACCCTAGATCTTGAGCAATTATAGAACCCAAATCTGTCGTTGCCATCACGATGGTGGATTGATGAAGAATAAACATCATTAAGAGTTGTTGGTGGAGTAAATTTTGGAGTTGCATTCCTTCAACATCAAGTAAGAACAATCAATTAACCAAGCAAAAAGGGCCGAGATTATCTGGAAGAAAAAAACAAACCCTAAAAGAGCCTGTCAAGTCAAATCAAACCCGATTCTGTACCATTTCTAATCCCTTGACAGATTCGAACAAATTCTAACAGAGTAGTAGAATTTAGGAATACGGAAAGTTCAAGAAAAAGAGAAATGTAACGAAATGGAATTGATGACACTATTTCACCAGAAACAATCCTCGGAAATTCGAACTTAATTTTCCACAGAACAAGCCGCAAGATGATAAATTAAGTAGAAGAACAGATAACAAAAAAACAGAGCCATCAGATTAAACTAGTTCCATAGATTGATGAAATACCAGTAGACAATCAAAGGGTTCTCCCTTGATCAACAAACAAACAAGAGGAGAGTCGTAAGCGGAATCAAATCAAAGTCAAATTGCATCGATATTGACATAATTGAAGATGATTTTAGTTCCTGATTGTGCATCTTTGCATGTGAGATTCATCGGAAGAAAGTTAGAGAGGGGAAAGAAACTCACCAGACGAAGGAGAAGGAATTGAGAGCCATGATTCGCGACGGCATTTCGTGAAGCTAACGGCGATGGCGAGAATCGCTCCGCCTTTCAACTCTTTTTCTTTTGTTTTATCTTCTCTGTTATATTCTTTAATATCTCCCACATGCTCTCTTTCTTCTAAATTTATTAATTATTAATATTTTCACCTTCAAACAAAAAGAAGAACGGTTGATTTAGTCAGCTGAGTTGGGATGGAATTGGTGTCTTATTATCCTTGAGGGTGAACTACACAAATGGATGAATCTATATACTCATTTTAGTTTTCGAAAAATAATAATTTAAACCCTAAACTTAGCCGGTTGTAGCAATTTTAATCCTGGACTTTGAATTTCATCCAATTGAACCTCAAACTCGCATAAGTGTTGCAATGTAGACTCTATACTTCTAATTTCATCAAATTGTGAACTCCAAACTTGAAGACGACGATATGCAGATTTGGAACGGGCGGAGGATTCAGGAGCGCTGCAGCGGATCTGGATAGCGGTAGGGTTCAAGTGCGGAGGTGGCAAGAGCGGCAACAGGCTCAGAATGCTCATTCGTTTTGTTCGACGCCATTCGCCCTAAACAAACAATAAAGAGATAGCCGACGACTTGAGAAGAATTGAATGTCAAGGACATAACGACATAAAGGAAAATCCTACCAATGTCATAAAGAAGAAAATCATTTAGGGATATGATTGATCACATCAATTGTGATTTTAAAATTTCATACTTTACAAAACATTTTAGAAGAAAAAAAAAAGAAAAAAAAATTAATAAATGTGATTTATTTTATTATATGTCAGGGTATTTTGGTATGAAAATGTATTTAAAATTGACAAATTTAAAAATATGTCATGGAAAGTAGCCTATTTGGCACGGCATAAGTTTTCATTTGAAAACTCGTTAAAAAATATTATCATATGCTTAAAATGAATTATAAAACATATGTATGGTACAAAATTGATCAGATTTCAAAGAAAAAAATACACTACAACTAATATTTTTGTTAAGTTTTGTGAGTTTTGGCAAAATTGTTCAATGGTTATTTTGTGCAAAATTTGATATTATTAAAATTAGTAAGTTTATGGAGATTTTCACATTGATTTTTGTTGATACCAATTTCGGTATAGTGGTGGATTTGTATTTGGAACATGAATGAACCTGCGAGGACAACAAGAGTGAGTGAACTAGCATCGTGTGGTGCTAAGCCACAAATACTTCGATGATCAAGTTAGTCACGAGATTTGAGAGTATCTTAGTAGTAGTGGTTTTAGCGTAGAATTGGACCTACCTTTCTCTTCCGGTCTTTCACATATTTGCAGTAACCATAGTGTAACTGAAACCACGAATTGAATCTACCTTATTGATGGTATTTGAACAGTTATAAGTCGAGTCTTGGGTTGAACTATGGGTCAGTCTTTCATTGCCATTCAGGGGCTAACTCATGAGTCAGTCCTCCATTGGGTCATGGGCTGACTGATGGGACAGAAGTGTGCGTTGTTGAAATATGTTTGTTGAAATGTTAAGTTCAAGCACAAGTGCACGTTGTCAGCAAGTAATAATATGGAAGTACTCCAAGATTTCGAATCCCAAGAGACTGTGTTTGCAATCCAGTTTCTAATATAAGTGTCGCTCCGAAAATCAAGTTCAAGTAAATAGTAACACGTAACAAATGATCAATGGTTTTGAGTTGGCAATTTGATTTTTGAAATAATGAAATAAAAAAGGGGATTCGATCAAGTTTCAGCCACCGACGCGAATGCTAACTCGATGCGGCCGCAGTGCTCAGTTTTGTGCAAAACTTGTTAAGAGTTGTGAATTCACCTCATATTTGGTATTTTTGTGAGTATACCTTTAGGAGTCCATAACCATTAAACTGTTATTCCTAGGGCTAATGCAAACTCGGATAATTCACGCATACAATTCTTTAACCCTACGGTGTGCCTTATCCCTAAGTGCACGTGACCTCTTATTCATAAACTTGTTGTCTTATATTCTCTCACGAAATTCACATATTGCCTAAATCTTCTCAGTGCCCAGACTCAATTTGATGCTACTTTAAATGATATCGTTAAAATAACAAGACAAAAATTAAAAAAATGAGAGAATTAATAAGTAATACATTTGAATGAGCCTCGATCACATCTTATTAAACAACTTCAATCATCAAGGCGTACACTATATCTAATCCTTATGAAAACTTAACTCATAATCAGAAATAAAAAATGTGTATTGTAAAACTAGAATTAATTAAATACTAAAGAAATGAGAAAAACAGAATTCGAGAACAACTACAACAAAAGTTGAATCGGAAATTCCTAAAAAAAAGGACTAAGCTACGAATTGATGAAGTGAGATGGAGATGAAGATGGAGATGGAGGGTGATGTAGAGTAGTCTTTCGTTTTGGAATTTGACTTGTGTTCGATGTTTGAAATGGAAGGTATACTCACGGAGGTCGAATAAGAGGTGAATTCACAGTTCATAAGTAAGTTAACAATGCAACCGCATTGGGGTTAAAAAACCTTCAGGAATAGTGATTGAACCCGAATCAAAGTCCTTTGCTTTATCATTATTCACTCATCACGGTTACCAAACAAAACCACTATTACTTTTGTCACACACCACTCACATTGGTTATAATACTTGTTCATTTAGTGTGCTTTATAAACTGAATTCGAGCTCAGTCTCTCGGGATTGGATATCTTGGAGTGCTTCCATATTTTATTACTTGCTGACAACATGCCCTTGCGCTTGGACTTATCATTTCAAAATCATTTTTAAACACGCACGCACACTTATGTCCCATCATGGCATCGATTTCATGTTTCTCCCGATATGGGAGTGTTGGGATTTATGCCCTAAAGCCTCGTAATTAATTAATAATTATTTGATAATTATTTGATTATTATTATTTGCAGTTTAGAATATTCATTATATAAATAAAATCCAAGGTTATTAGTATAATCTTGAACTGTATTTAGTTGACATACGGGAGGATCATGTTCAAGTAATAACCTAAAGGGTCTATAGTATATGGATAAGGTTGGGTGCCTTATCCTGGTAACACTATTGATACGGCCCACTTTGTAATTGTTACAAATGATTTGATCCAAATCATTCATGTAGAGACATGTGAGTGGGGGTATCCTATACAATGAGTTTGTATAAGACTGGACCACGAAATATATAATCTCTCTTTATAAATCCGTTATTTGAGAAGATTAATATTTCACAGGGATGATCATATGTAACTCGATCTTAATCCTGAGTGAGTTATGAACTCCTGCCTGTGAGGGCTCGTCCTTTGATTTGTATGGGTGAGAATGACCTTTATAGCCGATTCAATAAGCCTACTATTTTTGGGACTTGACCAAATAGGGAGTTGGGAACATAAGTTTCACAAGATGGAATTCACTTCTTCCCATATAGGGAAAGTAGATGAGTAGTTCTCTTAAGTGCTGATTTCGGGACTTGAACAATGAGGCCCCACCTTCTCACTGGCCCAAGAGGGACTTCGTTTATGGTTGGATCATAAACAAGTTGTTCATTAGAGAATCAGTGGTACTTAAGGTGTAAGATGTAATTACAGGGGTAAAACGAACTTTTGACCCAGCTGTAATTACGAACAACTCGTGAAGGATCGACTTGCATGTAATGATTATATCCATGGACACAACTTGTCCTACAGTGCATAAGAGTGCAACTCTAAGCCTATAGTGAAGTGACCTAGAGTTAATGAATGAAAGTTAATTAATTAATGAGTTTTAAACTCCGTCGTCGTCACAGCCGTAGCTCCGTCGTCGTCGCAGCCCATTTGGCAGAAGTCAAGGAGGAGGGTCACAAAGGGCGCGCAGCCGCTGTAGCTGCACTTTCTTCCGTTCTTACCGTAAAAAAGAAAGGATCTGATTCTCCTCCAGTGCGCAGTCCACACCCAGACGATCATTTTTCAGGTAAGAGAGCCCCGTTGGACTTTCTAGATGTCTGTTTTTTGAATTGAAGGTTTAAATTCTTTGCATTTACATTCTTACACCCACAGCTGAGTTGGTCTGAATTTTGTTCCTTTTGTATTGAAGTTTATATGATGGGTGGTCAAATACCGCTGGAAATTTTCTAATCTTCTATTGATCTTCACTATTCATATATCATTATAATGTCTACTTAACAGTGAATCATACTTGATTTGAATTTTGATTTGATTTTGTTTTGTTTTTCCTTCTTTTAGTTGTGCATAGTTGCTAGTCATAAACTATTTATGCACTAAAGAGTGCAAGTTAAAGATCAACTTCTGCCAAAAGTTAGCTTTTTCTGTTGCAATAGAGAAATGGAGAAAATTATATTCTATGTCTTGTGGTAACCACAACCTCATAATGATGATCTTTAAACATGAATTCCATCCTTATATTCTTAATATAGACTTTAAATTTCCATAATTCACTTTCGTAAATGAGAAGATTCATCGTGGCTAACTTCAACCATGTCAATTACATTAAATAAATCATCATCATCCTCATAATGTCCATTCATCTCATCATTGAATCTATCGCTAACATTTTCTGTTGTCGTCTCCGCCCAGCTCCGTCATCGTCTCCGCCCAACTCCGTCAACCTCACCTTCGATCGACCTTCTCATTTGCCCACCTCCACACTCGTTAGAGGTATAATTTACGTTCACAAATTTAAATAATTTACGTTAATTTTATATTCTTAATATAGACTTTAAATTTCCATAACTCACTTTCGTTTACAATTCAAACTTAGTTCATAAATTCTAAATTTCGACTTATTAAAATCGTGTGTTGAACGTTGTATATCAAATCTTTGAGATTTATGAAATCCATGAGGTATGTCTTTATCTATCCATATATATCTTTAGGAATAATTTATAGTTTAGCTTTCGTGTTGATGGAGTAATATGTACTTTTAAGTAATTTCATTTCTTTGAAATAAACAAATTTTAGAAAATAATGACCAAATTGTCTCGAATTGTTTTTGGGTTTTGGTTGAATATAATTCAACAATAATCAATGAGCCTCTTTTTTTTTTTTTTTTTTGCCCTTTGTCATTTCTTCTAAAAGATAATAATAATCATTTATTCGAAAGTGCAGATTCAATGGTCTATGGTTGGTAATATATTAGTGACTTACATAGTATACTAATGTAGCAATTCAAAATTTATTGTATGAGGAGCTTATAAGAGCAAATTTTTGAACAACGACTGCGTTTTAAATGGAGTTTGTTGATGCACACTTATGAAGGAGTTTTGAATCAAATATCTTCAGTGTTAAAGAGGTATGCCATGTAACTTAAATATGGATTACATTTCTTGATTTGACACTAGATTTTATTGGATGTTTTCGGTACTTTGTAGATTTAGACATTTGTTAATGGTTATCCTGCAGTTATGGTAGTCCATTTGCTTTTATTATTCTTTTCTAAACTGTATTAGTTCTTTTTTATTTTTATTTGTTTAGTTCAACCATTACATGTATCATGTCTAGTATGATTGATTTTTTGTTCAAACTAGAAGTGAAGACATTTTTTTAAAGCTAGAAACCATATTGCAATAAATGATTGACTTTTTGGTTAGGTTAGATGTATATTTCATTATGTTATGCAACATTTTAGTGCTAATGTTGCAATAATTGTTGGGCATTGTAGTTAGTGTCAATAATGTAACACATGATTTAATTTGTGTAAAAGTTGATGAACTTTGGTATTTGAATGATATATACAACCTCTTATTTCAATGATATATAGAACATCAGTTGGTGATATGATAAACTTAACGAAAGTGCAGATTCAATGGTCTATGGTTGGTAATATATTAGTGACTTACATAGACTAATGTAGCAATTCAAAATTTATTGTAGGAGGAGCTTATAAGAGCAAATTTTTGAACAACGACTGCGTTCTATATGGAGTTTGTCGATGCACACTAATGAAGGAGCTTTGAATTTATTACATTTCAGTGTTAAAGAGGTATGTCATGTAACTTAAATATGGATTACATTTCTTGATTTCACACTAGATTTTATTGAATGTGTTCGGTACTTTGTAAATTTAGACACTTGTTAATGGCTATCATGCAGTTATGATAGCCACTTTTGCTTTTGTTAATCTTTTCTAAACTTTATTGCATGTTTTCGGTACTTTGTAGATTTAGACACTTCTTAAGTTTAGTTGTTACATTGTAATTTTAGGTACTTTTTGACTACTTGTAATTTTAGGTCCATTTTAGTCACTTGCTCCATTGTTTTTCACTTACGGATTTGTTTTCTAAGTATATATAGCTTATAACTATTTCGGAGGATTCTGGATATTTGTTGATATGATTTCTATTTGTACTTTCAAAGTAAAAAGTTATTGTGTCTTCTTGAATTTTTATTGCAGGAACTACAAAGCGAAGTGGAGATATTTTCTTCAAGCTAGAAGTCATATTGCAACAAATGATGAACTTTTTTGTTGGGTTAAATGAATATTTCATCATGTTATGCAACATTTTATTATTAATGTTGCAACAATTTAGGGGCATCATAGTTAGTTTCAATATTGTATACATATGAATTAGTTTATGTAAAAGTTGATGAACTTTGGTATTTGAATGATATATTGATATCTAGATCTTATTTCAATGATATTGAATTGTGTTAAACTTAGATTTATTTATTTTGCTTTGTAATTTTCATTATTATTAATTATTAATAATAATAATAATTACAATTAAAAATATAAATATTAATATATTTAGATTTGATAAAAAAATAATCTATTATTGATTTTTTGACAAAAAAATCATGTCATTGAATTCGTTTTGTTGACTCACAATAGTTGTGGTCTTCAAGCTATTAATGACAGAAAAATTAAGTCATCAAAGCGTACAAAATTTACTGTCATCCATTCTGATTCGATGACAAACATTACATGTCGTCAATTGTGTTTACATGACAAAATATGGTATGAGTGGTCATTCGGTGACAATGTTTAGGTGTCATAAAATAAGGTCTTTTGACTGAAAATAATTGTCATTAACCGTATTATGAAGACAGAAAAAAACAGTCACCAAACCAACATTGACGACAGTTTTAGGTTTTTGTCATCTATAGAGTAAAGATGACAGGGGCTATAACGACTGAAAAAAATTGTCATCTAACGTCCTGATGACAGTTTTTATTTGTCATCATAGCCCCGATTTCTACTAGTGTGTATCTACTAATTAGGCCAGTAACATAGGAGAGGTGATAATCCCATGAAGTGAGACTAATTTAACATATTCTCTAACTTATTATTGTCAAAGCGGAGTGAAAAGTGCAATTTTATCGTAATCTTAGTAAGTTTCTTATTAAGTTTTGTTGGAATGTCTTGAATATGTTATGACTCTCTACGACTGGTTTGGTACGGGAGTCTCGCTGACCAGGGTCCATGAGCAAAGCGCCCTGGTGGGGTATGGGAGCAACGCCCCTAAAGTAAAAATCTGATTTGAGTTTTACTTATTCGTTTTGGGATTTGACCCATTTTGTATTAGGTCATTAGAAGAGTGTCATATATAAACCTTCTAATGACTTTCAGCCGCCCTTAGTCGGTCATTTTGTAATTCTCTCCTATTTCGTAATAATACTGCTCTCTCATTTTTGTCCGTGGACGTAGCTAACACGACGTTAGTGAACCACGTAAATCTGTGTCGATTTCTTTTGCACTTATTTATTTTTTTCCCATGTTTTGAAGCCTATAAATGAGAAGAAAAAAATATATGTGGAAGCAATCTTGTAGCATCACACAACATCCGATAACATTAGGAGGAAGAGGCGTACCTGGAAGAAAAGTCGCAAAGATAGGGAGGAAAAATCGAACATAGCTCAATTGGCATAAGGTCGTGTCCTTGACTAAGAAGTCATAGAAGAGATTTATTGACACGTGAATTAAATACCTTTACAAAAAAAAAAAAAAAAAAAAAAAACAGAGAAAAATCGGTCGGAAGAAGAGATTTTGTAGAAAGACACATGATTTATGATTATTTATCCTTTGAAATACACTATATTCTTCGTCCACTAATGCATTAACCTGTTTTTTCATTGACATTAATCAATTGTTATGAGAATTATCACCTAAATTATTATTTTGTTTTTTTTAAGCACTTATTTTTTAATTTATTGTAGTTGTTTTAAAAGTCTTAAATTAGGATATAATTTTTTTAATTTTAAACGACATAAGTATGATTTTTCTTATTTTTTTCCCTTTATTTTAGGAGTTATTGTAAAAAGGTTTAGATTTTTGAAAATGAGAGTGATTTATAATTAATATTTTTTCTTGTTTAAGTCCGTGATTCTTTGCAAAATTGTTGGGTTAAGGGTATTTTGGTTATTCTTTCTTACGCAGACACACACACGGAAAAATAACTTTTCGCCATTTATACAATAAAAAAACTGTTTAGACTTGTATCAAAATCGCTTATTTGAGTCAAACCGAGCATAGCTCAATTGGCATAAGGTTGTGCTCGTGACTATGAGGTCATGAGTTCAAACCTCGCTTTAATTAAAATACCGTTGCAAAAAAAAAAACCGCTTATTTGAATCCTTATTAAGACTGAAAATTATGCAACACGCACAACATTTCGAGCTGAAATCAGCGATATTTCACACTCACCCTACATGGAGTTATTACCTCTTGGAACGACTTGGTGGAGCATCGTCAAGCTTTGAAGCGAAATCACATCATTTTAGATGGAAGTAAACAACATCGATTTCTAATTACTGGTTTTTTTTTAAGTACATCGCGTGTGGGAGGATTCGAAACACAAATCTCTTGGTCGTCAACACATACCTATATCAAAAAATTCGAACCACAAACCTCTTAGTCGTCAACACATACATATGTGAGGGGATTCGAACCACAAACCTCTTAGTCGTCAACACATACATATGTCAGGAAATTCGAATCGAAGATCTCTTGGTCGTCAACACATACATATGTCAGCTGAGTCATGCTCACTTTGACTTCTAATTACGATTCCTAATAAACAACATCAAATAAATATCATTTCATTTACATTCAGATTGATTTGGATTTTCATTAACATTTCTAATCCATTTTGGTTCCAATCCCAATCAAACCAAATTCAAAGTAAAAAAATGATCAATTCTCTCCCAATTATTTTGTAGTTTTGTGCATCCCCAACACCAAAATCATAAAGGGAAATCCATCAATTATCTGTTGTACTTTTCTGAAGAAGCCGACACCTTTCAAGATCGATGCGACGAACAAATGGGCCTTCAAAGAAATTGTCATCGACTTCAATTTCATCCACCGAATTCATTCTAGCGATGAATCGGGCCCAAAATTGGTCCCGCGACTACACAAATCCCCATCATCCATCGGTATCAATCGCTCCAAATTCTAAACTCTAAATTCCCATTTGGAAATGAGAGAGTTAATTACGAGAAGCTCGTGGAATCTTGGAATTTGTTATGGAAGATGCTTAATTCCATCGGTGAAATGAGTTTGACTGGCGTTGGCTGCGGCAGGTATACTTACTTTTTTTGTTCCACTGTCTTTCTTCTCTGTTCTCTGTTGTTCATTTCTCTCACTAGACAACGGTTTCCACCTATTGTTTTTCTGTCCCTTTCTGTTGAATAATCATTTTATTGTTTCTTAATCCTGTGCAACTCTGTTCACAACTGTGTGAGAGGCTTGCAACTTTTCCAGCTTGGGAAAATTTATCTTCCTTTGATGTCAATATCCCCCCCATCTTTTGTCTCTGCCTTCATTTCTGATTTCTGATAGCTGAATGAGCATTTTAGTGATGATTTAGGGTTTCCCAGTTGATCTTCTGTGATGGGTTGTTGTGAAGCTTCTCTTTTTATTTATGGTTTTGTTCTTTCACTTTGTTTGATTCAAAATTTAGCTGGTTGTGTAAGGTTTGTCACTTGTGAATTCGAGGGGAACTCTTTTTCACTTTCAGTCCTCTCTTCAAGTAGGTTTCTTTGGTATATCTGAGTTTGTTTTTGCCAATTGAGTGTTCTGGGAAAGATTTGGAAATCTTTGATTCTCTTTCTTTTTATTCTCCATGTATACTTCAGAATTCCAGGAAGTCTTAGAGCCAGTTGAATTTTTCACTTCCAGTCTTATCTCTTAAGAACCCTTCTTTAGTGCTAAAAGTTATACTGCTTTTGGTATTCAAATTGAGTTTTTCTTCCTTTCAATAGAACTGGATATTATCTTTCATTTTAAGTTCTGCTTTTAAACTTTCATCTTTGAATGTATTTGATTCTGATAACTTCCTGTGTTCCTAGCCTCATTTTCTATGTCACTGGCCTGTTGTATTCCCGTTGCTGAAGGTGTCTACTGTATAGCATGTGTTCGTTGGTTGTGGTTGAAGTTTCTCTATAATGCTGGCCATGAAAGTGAAAACTGGAGCTTGGCTGCGACTGAGGAATTTGAACCTATTCCTCGCTATTGTCGATTAATTCTATCTGTCTATGAAGATGATCTCCGGAACCCACTTTGGGCTCCTCCAGGTGGTTATGGCATTAATCCTGATTGGGTACGACTACGAAAGGATTACGAAGGAACTCTTGGTCGTGTTTCTCCATATATGATTTACCTTGATCATGATCATGGTGATGTAGTCTTGGGAGTCAGGGGGCTTAATTTGGCAAAAGAAAGTGATTATGCAGTTTTGCTAGATAACAAACTTGGGCAGACAAAGTTTTGTGGTGGGTATGTACACAATGGTCTTTTGAAGGCAGCAATATGGATTTTTGATGCGGAGTGTGAAATTTTAAGGGAATTGGTTGAAAAGAATCCAGGTTACACCTTGACATTTGTTGGCCATTCCCTAGGGGCTGGAGTAGTGGCATTGTTAACAATAATAGCACTGCAGAAACAGGATAGATTGGGGAACATTCAGAGGAAGAGGATCAGATGCTTTGCTATTGCTCCTCCTCGGTGCATGTCGCTAAACTTGGCAGTGAGATATGCAGACGTGATCAATTCTGTAGTACTCCAGGTAGAGTCATCAAATATGTCTGCAAAGTTCTGTGAGGTGGTATATAAGCACAATTTAGTTTATTTTGCGGGATACATATAGATTCATGGTGTAAAAAGGATCAATGTGTTCTGTGGTTAAATTCAGTCAAGGCAATCTTGGCATATCATGTCTTTAATAATAAAATCAACAAATGGGAGATTAGCTACCTTCTATAATATTTTCAGAGAGCAAAGCTCAATGTTTGAATTTCAGGAATATGGGTTGAAGATATGAAATCCCAAAACAAGCAGCATATTTCATATGCTTGATGATGAAGTTCGCATGTTGCGTACTATAGGCATGTTTGGAATGACTTTTCAAGTGTTTAAAAATGATTTTTAAGTATTAAAAAAGTGCTTTTAAGCATTTGGAAAGTCATTCCAAAGAGACATGTAGTTTTGTAACTTTTGTTGACTATTTTTTCAAACACTATTTTATTCTCTTGAAAGCAATAAATCTCCGTTTATTCTTTATTCTTAGCATTAAGTGATTCTAGTCAATGTCCATTATTGTGATGTACCAGGATGATTTCTTACCTCGGACAACTACAGCTTTGGAAGATGTATTCAAATCACTTGTCTGGTAAAAATACAAATCTTGGTAGAATCTCTTTAAATTTGTTCAAAAGTTATGGGCATGTCTTACATCTATGTTTCAAGTTTCAACAAGCATGAATGGTACTAGTTATCAAAAAGAACTTGAGAAAAAAATTAATTGTCCAATATTGGACTTTCTGAGGAAGCTCTGGTAGGCATTTATTGAAGACTTCTTTCTTGCAAGTGAATTAAACACTTTCACTTGTTATGTGCTAGATCTTTTACATCATAATGATTGAGTATCCTTATCTGAACAGCCTACCATGTTTATTATGCGTGATGTGCTTGAAGGATACATGCACAATGGAGGAGAAGATGCTTAAAGATCCAAGACGGCTTTATGCTCCTGGTCGTCTTTACCACATTGTTGAGCGAAAACCCTTTAGGTAAGAATAAGAAAGGCTTTATTTAAGTTCAAGCAATTCAAAGTTAAATCAAGTAGGAATGGTTCCTCACTTGGTGACATGATGATGCATTTTCTTTTTACTAGATAGGGAACTCTTAGTTTCAGTATAGGAATGAGAACCTGGAAGGGGTGCACATCCTAATCATATAAAGTCCATATTTGTTCTTGAGCAACTTCAGTGATTGGCCTCAGCAAGGGAAAATTTACTACCATCAACTGAAGTCAATCTATATTTTTCTTTTGTACATCTTATCCCTTAATTTCATTGAGCTTGATCTGTATTTTATAATGTAGTTTTCATTGAGTTCGCCTGCAGATGTTTAAGGACTACCTTAAGCATTTTTTTTTTTTTTTTGTAAGAAACCTAAGAAACCAAACTTTCATTGAGAATAGTGAAATAAATGAAGGGTACAAAAAAAAACTCGACAAAAGGAGACCCAGAACTACAAGAAGAGACTCTGATCCAACAAAATCAAACTAAGACCATAGGTCCATAATTACAAAGAGGCCTAGTTACCGACACCCACAAGGCCTTAAACCTAGTCACCTCCCAAACATCGTCACGAGACGACTACCTTAGGCATTTTCATCCATGAAACCTTGAGATAAACCTCACTTAGGTATTTTCATTCAGGAAACCTTGAGATAAACCTAACATTATTTGGTCCTGTGCTGTTGTTTTGTACTACCGCTTATTCACATTCTCTCCAATTGCCTTTTTCTCACTTTCTTTTTGGTGGTTACTGCTCTAAAACTTTTTTTGGTTTTCTGATTTTTTCCTTGTGGTACAGTATTCCTTTTACTCGATTGATAGTAAATTTTCACGACGTAAAGCTATGACCATTTGGTATAGTGCTATTAGTTGTTTTTTTTTGTTTTTCTTTTTTTCTTTTAGTAGAAGGATGAGAGACTTTTTTTTTTGTGGGTGATCTCATTAGATTTCTTGCTTCCATGTCGCTTTCGTCCAAGGAATTTTGTGGTAATAGTCCAATTCTTTTCATTTCCGTTTATGGGAATGTACTTTTGTTATCATTGGAATATTAGGACTTAGGAGATTGCTTATGTAAGAAGAGTGGTTTCTAATTTGGATTTTGAAAATGACATTATCCATTTTCAGAATGGGAAGATTTCCTCCAGTTGTGAAGACAGCAGTACCTGTAGATAAGAGGTTTGAGCATTTAGTCCTTTCTTGCAATGCTACTTCAGACCATGCTATCATCTGGATAGAGAGAGAGTCTCAGAAGGCTCTTGATGTAAGTCACTCAACTTCTCTCTCTCTCTCTCTCTCCTTATTTCCCTCTGCTTCAGTAGTAAAGTTCCATGAGATTTGCTTCTTTCAATCAAGTAGTACAACAAGATTATCACATGTTTGTGATCATGAAATTCATTTATGTAGCGCTTAATATTCTCGAGTTCTTAGTGCCGAAGTGACCTATGAATAAATACATATCCTTCCACGTCTGAGCTTCCACATGTTTCTGATTCGACATCTCATTAATGAGCTACATGTTGGACAATTTTTCCATCCCCTTTTCAGCTTTTCCCACTCTTGAGTATATCTGATGATTCATGTCAGTTTTGGTAGGTTATTAGAATTTGCATAATTTTTTCCTTTCCCCAGATCATGATGGAGAATGATAAAGCCTTGGAAATCCCAGTGCAGCAGAGGATGCAACGGCAGGCTTCGGTAGAACGAGGACATGGCGAAGAGTACAAGGCAGCCCTGGAGCGAGCTGCTGCATTGGAAATCCCTGATGAAAGCTTACCACTTTCCTATGGAACGTTCAGTGAATTGGAAGAAGGTGAGAATTCTAGCCAATCAGTTGAAGACGCATTGGTAGCATCATCGACGAAACGAAGGGATAGGTGGGATAAATTCATAAATCGGTTTTTCGACGTGGACCAGTCTGGTAAAATGGTGTTCAAAAAATCATAAGCCTTACTGAATGCTGAATTCTTAGGAGGAAGTAGGAACTGCAAGTATCATTCTTTTGACTGTAAAAAAAGAAACAGAGATTTAGTAGATACCTCATTTGTTCTCAGAATAGCATAAGTAGAGTATCCTCTTCTTTTTTTTTTTTTTTTTTTTTTTTTTAGGGTTTCTTGTTGCTTTGCTTTATTTGGTTAGCAAAAGCCATAGTCTAGAAATGACCTTGTGGTAAAGGATTTTATTTTATTTATTATCATTTATTATTTTATATGACTGAATAAGATTTCACATTCATAAATATAAATGTTGAGAATATTCTTGACATGTCTCTGTTGTTATCTATTAACATACTCTGGTCTGTTATTTCAGCTAACTTTTTGTTTCATTTGGGTTGGTTATTACTCAATTGATGAATATAATACAATTTGATATCTAAGTATCATTGTACTTTCTATTGGGTAATGATTTTTTAAAATTTTAAAAAGTCTAATTTATTCTCATTTTCTTCATATGTAACATTTTTAAATATATATTAAAAAAAATTGAAAAAAAAGAAAGTATATATAAAAAAATGTTTAATTTTTTAAAATACAAAGCTAAAAATAAAATATTAAACATTATAAAAACTTAAATAAATATTGGATAAAATAGCCTTTGTACTTTAAAACTTATTTTATTTTAGTCTATGTAACTTAAATGAGGAATTATGACAAAATATTTTGACAACCCTATATTTGATAAATGTTCATAGGGCTGAGAGTATGTTAACTTTTGGCTTAGTTTTTACATTTTTTAATTTCACAGTTACCCTTCAATTTCCAAAAAAAAAAAACTCAAAAAGAATAATTAGGATTATTTGTGTTTTATATTTTCCATGTCTAGTATTAAAGGTAAACATAATTTTGTATTAACTATTGCAATAATTATATTAATTTTATATCCAATCAATTTGGCTGTTATATTGTTTTTTTTTTTCCAATTATTTTCATCTTTGTCGCGACTCAACTTGATTTTTAACATCATCTAAGATAACTCACTTTGTCGCGGTCATTCCAACTTCATTTCTACCTTATTTTATTACTATTATTATTTTTATTTTTACAAATTATTTCACGTTAATTTTCAAGATTATATAGTTAATTTTGTATTAACTACAAAAATGGATTGATTTTTTTTCCTTATAAATCAACTTTGCCGCCAATTTAAATTTACTACGTTTATAGATTATTTTTTCTTTATTAATCTCCCTTGCCGCCAGTATACAAAATTGTTTTTTTTTTCTCTAATATACTACATTTATATACATTAATCTAACATATATACTATGTTTACATTTATATACATTAATCTAACATATATACTATGTTTATATATATTTGACAACATGCAAGGCAGGGGCGGACCTCTGAAGGGACTAGGGGGGCCACGGCCCCCCCAAAAATTTTGATTTTCATATACTCGTAGGCAAAAATAATGCCTTAAATATATACTGTTGTTATTAAATACATTTTGGCCCCCCCAAATTAACAAAATCTTATTCTGCTGCAGTGGTCATTGGGCATGCTTTATATTTTGTTATGCCTGATTCGAAACTCAACTATAACAATAATTTATTTGTTTTACATTTCCTTCCATATATGTATGTTTTTTTAAAAAGAAATTGTTCTCTTTTAATATTTTGTTTATATATATTTAAAAATATAGAAATTTCATTCTTAAAAATAATTAAGAACTATTTTTTTTTTCTATTAACTCTTAGTATTAGTTTATTTATTAACATTTTCAAGAGTAATTTAGACTATATTAACCTCTTTTTTATAAATTTTGTAAACAAATTTATGTTATATTGTGTTTTTTTTTTTAATAATTTTTTTTAAAAATGTCTAATAAATCTTTGAACTTTGAACTTTGTGTTTAATAGAACACTAACTTCAAAAAGGGTTCAATATATTTTTTAACTTTCAATTTTGTATTTAATTGGTCCTCAAATTTTCAAGTTTAAGTCTAATATATCCTTGTATTTATTTGACATTTTTTAAAATCTAGGAATTCATTATAAAAAAAATTGGAAGTATAGGGATGCATTAAAAACTTTTTAAAGTTTAGGGACTCAATTTTTTTTTTTTTTTTTTTTTTTTTTTTTTTTTTTTTTTTTAGATGAGCAAAATTATTTGATGGTATTAAGTTTATTTCATATGTTTATCCCTGATAACTTTTTTTTGAATGTCAACATAACTTGAGAGTGTGAATTCGAACCTATGGATTTTTGGCGATCTGTTTTTAATATTTCTATACTCTAATTTTTTGGCCCCCCCAAACATCAATGTCTGGATCCGCCCCTGATGCAAGGTGAGGATTCAAATCTCTGATCTCTTGGTCAATAGTCCATATATTATGTTAGTTGAGCTATGTACATGTTGACTAAGTTTATATATATTAATCCAACATACATACTAATTTTTTTCAATTTAAATTATATACCTCATATTACAAGTATAGCCCACATTAATGAAAATATAAATATTGAATGAAACAAGAATGTATACATCTCATATTATTAAATATACACCACACTTATGAAATATAAACATGAAATAAAATAATAATATATACCTCACGTTTATGAAATATAAATGTGGAATGAAACAAACATATAAAAACAACATACACAATATATATCTCATATTATTAAATATACCGCTACATAATACACATTGAAAAATTAGGGCATAACTATGAAAGATGCAAAACGTCGTTTGTCGTTTGGATCATGCCCCTTGCTGGAGACGGAATCCATTGTCGCCTTGATCGAAATGCTTGAGACTAAAACGTGTCTGGATCGTACCCCTGAAACATTGTATGGATCTAAAGAACCACTGTCGAAGAAGTCGGACTGTCGTCGCCGTTAGTGAAAGGGGAAGAGGGTTGCGTCGTTGATCGAAGGAACAAAAAGCCCTATGATGAAGAAAGTTAGGTCGTTGATCGTTGTATGAAAGAAGACGACTACGATGAAGAGATGCGTGATTTGGAGAGGGGCGAGGTTTAATCGATTTTAGAGTTGTTTTAAAATCAATTATACAAATGAAAAATCTAATATTTTTAATTTCTCAATTGAGCATATATGTAATTTCATTCTTTGCGTAGCTTCAATCAACTTGACTATTCATAAAGCTATTTTTTTTTTTAGAAACTTTACATTTATGTAATATTGGTTTCAAAATGGTGTATCTGCAATGTTCAAATTTAGTCCTTTGAATTACAATAAATCTTTAAACTAGTCTCTAGCCTTTCTTCTATAAATTTAAGAAACATTTTCACTTTTTTTCTTTTTTTTAACTTTAAGATTTATTGAAAGTATAGAAACTAAAATGGAAAGAAACTCAAAGTTTGGAAACCAAAATGATATTTTAACCATAAAAGACTGTCTAGCACATGTATTTTTTTTTATCTCTTTTTCTCCCCTTAATAGTACAATCACAAATGAAAGAAACAAATTTATACTAGGACTTACAAGCAAAAAAAAAAAAATTGATATTGACCAATTCAATTATGCTCACATCATTTCTGTATGCACAAAAACCCAAAGATGCCATTTTCATTTTACAAAGAGAGGTCATAGTGGCTTGAAATCTATAGGAGAAATTGGAGGGAATTTGTGTCCAAATATTCATTTCCAAAAGATATATTTCTTTTCACATGTAATTGAATTCTCTACAAAGCCAAAGCTGATCTAGAATCTCTGAAAAAGGCTAGCAAGAAGCTGCATCCTTACCCTAAAGGGAGGATTCAAAGACAGTTTGGTGTTTGTTTCAAATAAAATCAGCATTTGTAAAAGTAAAAGGGTGATTTCAATATTAATGCATAAAACACCTTTTACAAAATGCTGTTTAATCATATCATTGCAACAGCTACTTTCTCTTTTTTAATTGGAAACTAATAATATCAATTAACCTGATCTGCAATGTATTGACAGCTCCCAATATTTGTGGAGTGATGAATTATACATCTTCTTTCTGGCTATACCTGGAGACCATGAACTGCTTCTCCTGCATTTGCCAATCACTTATTTGTCAATGGCAGAGTCACAATTACAGTGGTTATGAATTCCTGAAGAGAAGTAGTAGCGGTCGAGAGCTTTACCGTGCATTCTCTTGACAAATCGTTCAAACTCCATGAAGTTTTGTCTTTCTAAGAGAAGTGGACTGAGCCTGTGATAGACGAAGGACGACAAATATCTCCCATCCGGATCGGCCAGGGGCTTGGCGTTATCCAATATCTTGTTAAAACCTACTCTGTCGAGGAAAGGAAGAGCATTCTCACTTACAACTTCTACACCGATGTCCCATGCAGCATTCGTCACCTGGATTGTTGGAGAGCGATTTGAGAAAGCAGAGAAAATGTAGGGAGTGAGGTAGTGTCAAAACCGACATAGTTCTCCTCTAATGTAGTCCAGTAATGGGTATTTTACTAAAGAGAATCTAAACAAAATTTGAACTACGGTTTCTCCTGGCAGAAAATAAGGCATACAAGTGATATTAGAAAAACCGAGTCTAACATTATGTTCTTACTTGCCAGACTACTGCCTCGGGATCAGACAGAGTATTTGTAAAGTCTTCCGGCCGGTCTAACATGTGAAATCCAGCAGAAGTGAAGTTCAAAGAAGCAGAATGCTTTTTCAGCATTGCCATAATTGCAGCATAACCATCACGATTGCAAGGGTTATAGAACCCAGCAGTCAATTCAGCTGCATGACTTGCTGTCTTGTACCACCAGTGAATACCTGAGAGCTGCTCAGTAATTAAAATACAGCAGGTGGAGTGAATCAAGCAATGCTAGTTATTAGGCAAATAAGTTCGCAGCTACAGAAACTCCGAACTTTAGACCGGTTTCAACTTTCAAAAGAAACTCCGCAACAGAATGTACCAAAAATACTTCAAAAGTCAATTTTGCTACTAGATATAATACGAGTTTGCAACTAGAGTATTGGCAGTTAACAAAGCTCACCTTGGCAACAATGCGGGTTCCTTCAAAAGCTAGCTTTGCCAGATAAAGTACCCGATCACCGTGATCCACTAAAACTTGGGAGTACCAATTAAGGAAGAACCTACCATAATAGCCATCATAATCACCTCCATCACAAAAGAAACCTGTTTCATGTGGCTGAGAGCTATAGGAACCTGCATTATCTGGCCCTCTAGCCCAGAAGGAGTGTCCCCTTCCTTCTGCTGCTTTCCTCAAATGTTTCAACAAATACTGATCATAACACTGAAATGAAGAAACTTTTAATATCAGAATAATAAACAAATGATTTGGGAAGCAGATGAGATATTATTAGCAACAAAACGTAGATAGGAACATCTAAAATGATCAGGGGGATCCTGCTCAATTCCCAGAGTAAAAAAGGGCGATCTGTTGATATCTGGTTTTGAAGGAATTGGTAGGGGTGCAAGTGAAAACCGAAAGACCGACCGAAACCGCTCGAACCGACCGAAACCAATGTCGGTTCGGTTGGCGGTTTCGATTTGCAATTAAAGAAACCGGAATATTTCCAGTCGGTTTTGTTTTTGAAGGCTGAACCGAAATTGACCGAGCCGACCGATTATATATATTAAAAATCGAATTGAATTTCAAATAGCATAGTTGTCTTGTTGGCGTTCTACTCAACCTGCCATCTGTCAGGTCTTCGGTTCGAATCCGTACGTCGGCACCTTTTTATTTAATTTATTCTCACCCGCCTATTCGCGGCCCATTTCGTATAGGTCCTACACCCGCCCAACCCCAGCACGCCCAGATCCGACTCGCCCCACGCTCGACCCGTGCACAAATAAGTAATCGGCGAACCCCGCGCCGAACCAACAAAACCGTCGGTCTTAGCGGTCGGTTCGGTTCCGGTTTTGCACAGTAACCGAGCCACTTGCACCCCTAGGAATTGGTGGGGTCAACAGACAAAAATTGTTCCAAACAATAATTTTAAGATTTAAGAAAAGAACAAGAATCCAGAAAATTGCAAATTTTAAGTTCTAATTGCAAGAAAATCTCATAATGTTAGTGCAGCATATTACCTGGAATTCACCAATGCCAGGGTATCTCCAGCCATGCTTAACAGGACTGGATGGAAATCTAAGCTCCCCACATGGTCCCAAACCAAGTTCAATTGTTGTGATGACACCATCTTCGAAGAAGTCATTAAATTCAACACGAAAGCTTCTCATGTAGTCAAAATAAACCTATATGTATTCACCCAATGAAAGAAAACAACAATATGAAATTTGCAGATCCATGTAATGAAAATTCCTAACGGGTTTGACGTTTGGCAATAAAGGCTTTTGTTTCGAAATAAGATGAGACAGATAGTTATAGCATTGGATCAACAGGTAGGACATACTCCTGAAGTAAAAAGTGTTTCCAAAATATGCCTCCACTTTATGGTAATGAGCTGGACTTGAGCATCCCAGAAACCAGATTTAGTTGTTTAATTTCAAGGATGCTCATGTTCAATTCATATCTTTACAATTAAATATGACCTCATGGTAATCTTTAATTAATGTTACCTCAAGACCTGTACGGCCTCTTAACACTCGCTCTTTATCAACTCCCCACGAGAGACATTCAGGATTGCGTCTTCCCTCTCTATCAGTAAAGAATATGTCAGGATTACTCCGACCAATTTCAGCAACCCAATGAGGTAGCGGAATACAAACATCATCACCAACATTGCCTCCACATTCATGAAATGATAGCACAACCTGAAATGTATAAACCAGACAAAGAAAATTTAGAATATAATTCAGAAAACTACATCAAACTACTTATAATTCCTTTATGTTCATTAATATCTTCTTAGTCGAATTGAGACAAATATGAGAAAGTTTGTAGAACTTTCCATCTTTGTTGAAAAATGTCTGTTTATGTAAACAAAGTCACTCCGACTAAATTTTCCTAGTGAAGACACTCCATACTAGAAAGCAACCTTCTATTGTAAACAAAGTCAAGTTCACAAGAACAACTTAAGTTATATGAGTTGGAACTGCCAATTGCCTTCCAATTCATATGGGCTCATGTGAAGAAACTTAACCTCTTAAGTCTGACATGATGGCTTACCTAACTCCTTTCGTGTGAGGGAATAGCTATCATAAAGATTTTCAATATTTTTCAATACCATGGTCCAGTCAAACTAACCCAAGAAAGAAACTGATAAGTTCTATTACCAATTGCAGGTGTCCACCAAGTTGATCCAATGTGGGTGGAACTTTTTATCTAAAGAATGTCCCAACCTCCAATAGCCTACATCCCACATGCTAAGCATCATGCAAGAGCAAAATATAAACATTCTAGTGTAAGGATATATATCTAGAGACATTCCAACAAAGTTTGTAAATCAGTTTTTCTAAAAAAATATGTATTGTGAATTGTAAGATTTATTTTATCTATTTAATATTATATTATATTTTTTTAACAATATTTAATATTATATATAGATTACATGATAATAAATTTAATCATAGACGTGGAAAATTAAATTTTAAACTGCTCAGCAGTACACATAATAAAGTATTCAAAAAGTTTTTTTTTCCTATTGAAAAGAAGATTATAAAGAGAGGAAAATATGAAAATGAACTATCACCTGTCCTTAGCATTAGGAGACAAACAAAACTATCATGTTATCCTACAGGAGAGAAAACATGAAAGCAAAAGTGTCAAGGCGACATGAGACAATATCTTCACCTGTAATTTGAGCTTCATTTCATGCACCATCTGAAAAAGTCTCCTGTAGCCATTCCAATTATATTCCTGTGGAGAATGAGCTTCAACTATCCCCCACCAACAATCAACCATGACACCGTCAACATTTACCGATTTCAGCAGCCTTAGCTGCTTAAGCAACCCATCTGGATCAACTAGCTCACACTTCATATTAATGACACCCAACTATCACCAAAAAAGGGACATGTAAATAAGTAGCTCTAAAATATAATGTATATAGCAGCAACAATCTCCAACAATGACCCCATTTTTGTCAACACCAAAAGATGCTTTCTCACAGAAGGCTTAATCGTAGAGGAACTCATGCGGAACAGAACTTTAAAGTGCTGAAAATAGATTTCCCCAATCCAACTTAATCAGTTAGAAAATAAAGGGCACCTACCGGTAGCATCACATAAACAGGAATGTAAGCACTCCCAGCAAAGTCACGTTCGGGTAATTTTGGTGTTGTGTCAACAATCTACAATGAACAAATACCATTTATTTTTCAATATATTGCTACAGAAAGCACTTGCAATAAGGAGCTCAAAGTACCAATCACTGTTTTCAAATGCTTTAACTAAGTAGCTTAATATGTGGTGCGTTTTTTTATACTTGAATTCCTTAGATAAGTCATTTAAAATCACGTGTGAAATAAGTATGTTTGTTACGCATATCCACCACAGTCACATTCGTGCCTCTACTACAGTGCATGCCATAGTAAGGAATAAATATATCTATGTGATCTATCAGTGCTCAAAGCAAGAGCAAGAATGACAAGAACAAACCCGGAGATGTACACTGAAACAACCAATCTGACTACCTGCATTCCGTCTACAGCATCAACTGAACTACTGATGAGTGGATGACCAGCTGACTGTTCTCCGGCATCTCCCATCAGGGATGAACTTTGACATATAACATTTGGGGATGCATCATACGGTGGCGAATTAGGCACAAAAACACCTTTCATCCGACATGCATTGTATTCTGCCATCCTAAAGCCACAACTGACTCCCCTAATGGAAGTTGATGGAGTTTGTTGAGACGCCATATGGGAAGAAGACGTTGCTACTGCAGTAGAACCTCCTCCAGCAGGTTTAGTGCCCTGTAAAAGTTGAAGAGAAATGTTCCCGTTTGGGTATTTCCTGAAATCTGTTAGAGGTGATATTCAAGGAGTGTTGACGCAGCCTATTTAGATACTATGTTTGAATGAATACCTTCATAAACTAATAGGAGTAAAGTTGATGAATACAATCTACTTACAAACACAACATTGCGATTAATTTTGCTGGTTGATTTTCCAAATGCTAATAATTATTATTTATTTATAACAAGTTCTTGTTCTTCTATGCATCCTCAACATTCATATAATTGAAAGGTTCATTTCATAGGAGGGAAATATGGTTAAAGCACATGTTTCAAAATTGAGCTGGATGATGCTTATTTCATTTAATTATATCCAAGAGGGGGGAATGGCTACCTCGAGTAACAAGTACCTGAGATCTTGAAGGAAACGTGGTTCCATCTGGAAGAACTACCCAACCAGCTTCTGTAGCCAGAGCTGCAATCACATCATTGATATCTGCCCTAACTCTAAGATTATAATTACCATGTCGCCGAAGACCCGCCAAGATCCTAGCAGTGATTGCCCTTCGGTGTCGTTCTCTCAACTTCGTTCTCTCTTTCTCTTCTAGTGGTCTACACCTACGACCACCCCCGGGGGTGCTTACATGGTCTTGTACCTGATGCTGTTCAAAGCGGTTATTGTTGCTACCGCTTGACACCATTCCTCCATCATCCCCAACCATTAATGAAGTACGAATCTGCCTCTCCCCATCTTCTTCTTCTTCATCATCCTCCTCTTTCACATCCATCTCCACATCTTCATCATCATCTTCCTCACTCGTACCTATCAATTTCTGCATATCTGTTGCCATAATCACGTTGTCTCCAAAGTATACAACCCAATACGTAGTTAACTTATGATTGATTATTATACTGGAAATCCACTATTTCTCAATCCAGCAACAGTTAATGTCCAGATAACGCGTTCCATATGGTACCACTGCCACTATGTACATGGACTTCTTTGCAAAGCTGGCAAGAAAAAGTACTCTGGCAACGAAATGAAACTTGATATCAACTGTCACACGTCAAACTGTTAACAAAAAAACATCCAATAAAAATTCTAAACAATTTTAGAGTTGGAAGCTCTCAAACTTTCAGTCAAGCCATTACATGAAAATTCAAGATATGTCATCTTTAATAAATCAACCAGACAGAACAAGTAAGTAACTAGTTCAATTTTCTTGGAACTTTGAAACTTCACATCTCGTTTCGCTAGAAACAATACAACTCTACATCTAACAAGACACAATCCGAAAAGAGTTGGATGTTCATCCTATTCTCCTCAAACACCGTAAAAAGTTCATTTCTGAGAACACAAATTATAATTCACTTCCAAATCTCAGTACCAAATTCTGCAAGAACAATTAAACAGCAAAAAAACAGAAGGAAAACCGTATGAATACCTAAATCTTCACTAAAGCCATTAAAAAAATTCTCGAGGAGAGGACGAAACCTTTCCGGCGGAAGGCAAGGTACGACGGAATCGATTTGGCGTCGATCAGCCAGGCTCCGGCGGGGGAAGTATCAAGGAACATGGGTTCGAGAATTCACCGGCGACTCACTGGTCCGGCGACACACGAGAGAGAGAAGAGAGAGAGAGAGAGTCTCAAGCGTGCGAGCATGCGAGGGGGGAAAGTTTCGCACGCGCGCGCGTGTGGAGGTGAGTGAGAATTGGCACGAATGAGGCGTGTGAGTGTTTAAGCGAGTGAAACGGGTGGGTGGGCCGTGTTTCCGTGTGGGTCACACGTGCTTTTGTAGTATTGGGCTAACCCCCAACACGGGATTTTGATGTTCTCTTCTCCTTGCTTCCAAATCCCCACAAATCATGTGACGTGGACAAATTGTGCTGATGCCATTCAAACTTGGATTTTTACAAGATAGTTAGGCGTATTTGGTTGGTGATCCGAAAGGAAAATAGAGTCGTATTTCATATTTAAACTCAAGGAGCATATCATCAACCAAATTTGAGAAATACACTCCAATGACAGTCTCCGTAGAGCATATTCTAATGAAGATCAAAGATCAGAAAGAACTCAAATGACCAGCTAAACTAAAAGCAGGCGTGGGTAGGCGGAATCAGGACAAATATTGTCTATTCTACCGAGATCATGGTCACACTACCACAGAGTGTTGTGACCTGAAGGAGGCAATAGAAGCCCTAATTCAGGGGGGACAGCTGAAGGAGTACACGAGAGACAATAATAGCGACAACCAAAGAAAACAAAGGCAACGCGATAACATCACACCTCCCGGAGAAATCAAAACGATATTTGGAGGACCTAGTGGTGGAGAGCCGACAAGGAAAAGAAAAGCACATGCTCGAGAAGCACAAAACCTTCCCTTCGCATGAGAAGTGTTTTCAATCGTGCAGATGAGAACAGTTGTCAGCTTCACGGAAGTCGAGACCAAATGTCTCCATCAACCCCACAACGACGCGCTGGTAGTAGCAGTCATGGTGGCCAATGTGAAAATACATTGAATCTTGGTAAACGGTGGAAGCTCCGCAAACGTGTCATGCCTCACCGCTTTCAAGACCATGGGCATTGAGCCCAACCGCCTACGAAGCAACTCCAACCCATTGATAAGATTTTCTAGAAAACTAGTGAAAGAGGGTAGTATCGATCTACCTGTGACATTCGGCGATGTCGCGTCCTGTACAACGTTCATGGTGGATTTTCTGGTTCTGGACTGTAAGTCAGCCTACAACGCAATACTTGGCAGACCTACAATCCACAAGCTAAAAGTTGTACCCTCAACATACCACCAAAGCATGAAGTTCTCAACCCCATTAAGAGTGGGCACGGTGAAAGAAGAATAGTTGGTGTCGCGACTGTGCTATGACATAACAATGAAAAAATCGCACAGCACCTAAAACAACAAGAAGTCGTTGTTGTATTGTCTACTTCGTCAAATTTATCAAATAAAAAGAGCAATGCTCATTTTCATGTTTACTCAAGTGTTGCAACGTATAAGAAACTCAACAAAACTCGAGTGGGGGCAAGAGATAGAGAAGAAACATTTCATTATCCAAAAGCAACCAACGCTACAAAAATGCAACACCGTTCGCTACAAAAGCAACGCTACAAGAAACTAATAAAAAGCTAAAAAACCAGGTTGGGTCCCGACTCAGGAAAATCCAAAATATCCTCCAAAAAACTATCATCAGCAGCTGCGCCAAAGTCCTTACCTACAACAGCACCAAAGTCCTCAAATCCAAGAGAGATGTCGCGAAGTTCCTTGAAGCGACCATGGAAGTCAAAGTCAAGCTCAGGATAACACTCCTTGGCAAGATCAGTCGACCATGAGACCTCAGTACTCATCATTTCGTTCTGAAGAGTTGCATACTAAAGACTCTTCTTGAACTCCTCGGTCAGAAAAGCGAGATCTGCCAAACGAGCATCCGCCAAAGAAAGCTTCTTTGTGGTAGCAGCAAACTCTGTAGACGACAAGGAGAGCTTCACCTCAAGCTCAGCAATCAGCAAAATATGTGCTTTAAAGATTGGATAGCCTCGACATGAGATGTCTCCACACGCTCCAACTCAGAACAAGGAACAGAGCAATGACGAAGGAAGAGAACCTCGTCAGAGAGGTGATGAGCTGAAGCTGACATATCCAGATAAGCCTAAAAAAGCAAACAAAATAAAAAGGTGAACCAAAAACATCATAAAAAGAATCAAAACCAAAGAAGAGTGAAATACCTCCCGGAGACGCATAACGACACTCCAAAATCCCTCACAAGGGTTCACATAGTAAATGTGGGGGTGGTGATCCGACAACTCCAACCAACTAGATGAAACGCTCCCAGAAGGGTAGTCTCATCGAAGTCCGAAAGCAACGGCCCCCTAAAGTCAAATGAACCGCCGCCAAAGAAATTTATATCCTTAAAGGAAGGAGTCCGAAAGGGCACGTCTGCTCGAGCACTAGACTAGGACGCCGACGAAGAGCAAGTACACTATTTTTTAGAAGGTTGGCCACGAGAAAACTCAATCGAAGAACTCGACAACGAAATAACCTTAGGAAGCCCCGACACCAAGGGTTGTTTCCTCGACGCCAACTTCAAACGTTCGGCCACCAACATCACCCGACAAGATGACACGCCTAAAAATAAACATATATATGCAAATCAAGTCAAAACTCATGGGGATTGACATCAACTAAAAGTTGGATTCTGACGGGGATTCAAGTTGAGACGCATGAGCCGAACCCGACAGGGTTTAAATGAGGTTTAACTCAGGAAGTCGATCTAAGAGAAAGATCGACCTGTGAAAGGAGCAGACCCATGTGGGGTCGGTCGGGCAATATGGGAAACTCGCTCCATAGGGCAGCCCCGCTTCAGGAAACCAATCTAGGTGGACCAGACCTAAAACTAAAAATCATACAGAGTCTATCTCACCGGGTATAAGGGAAAAATGGCCTACCCTAAGAAAACACCTACCAGGAGATAAGCTGAAACAGTAAAAAATCTCGAAAAAGGGAAATCCGTGTACCAATCGAGACGATGAGAGTACCGGCAACCAGATGATGTTCCACTAAAAAGCCTTGTTGCACCAAGTTGGGACCCCATCGAGATGGGTCTAACAGGAGAAGAGCATCTTCACGAACAGAGCAAACTGGCGCAAAAATAACCCATCTCCCGTCTGTTGGGTTTTATGTCCTAAAACTCGTGGTTTGTAAACGATAAACATATTTTATTACCAATAAAGTGTTATTGAGGTTTATTCAATAAAGTTATTATTGAATATGTGAATTGCTTATTTCATTTTAGAAAACCATAAATCCAATAAACTAAGATCCATGGCTATAACATGAATACTTGAACTTTATGTGGAGACATAAAAGTGGATCAAGTTCGAGTAAATAGCCAAAACGGTCTATAGTATACGGATAAGGCTGGATACCTTATCTTGGGGACACTATTGGATGCGGCCCATTTTGTATTTAGTACAAACGATGTGATCCTGAATCGTTCATGTGGAGACATGTGAATGGGGGCGTCCTATGCAAAGAGTTTGCATTAGACCGGACCGCGAAATAAGTCACTCTTACTTTATAACGCTGTTTACTGTTTTAAAGACTGACTATTTCAAAACGATGACCTAGGTAACTTGACCTTAATCCTGAGCTAACTATGAACTCCTGTTTATTCGGGATTATCCTTAGATCTGCATGGGTGAGAGTGGCTCAACAGCGCCGACTCAATATGCCTCCCATTTCAGGGGTAAGACCGGATAGATAGCTGGGGACATAGGGTGCAAGATGGAATTCACTCCTACCCGTCTCTAGGGATAGTAGATAGGTTGTTCCCTTAAGTGCTGACTCCAGGTCTTGAACAAGGGGCCCCACCTTCTCATTGGCCCGAGAGGGACTCGGTATAGTGATTAGATCACATACCAATCGGTTTAGTGATTGGATCACAAACCAATTGTTCATTAGAGGATCAGTGGGACTTAAGGAGCAAGATGTAATTACGGGGGTAAAACAGATATTTGACCCGACCGTAAATTACGAACAACCTGTGAAGGGTCAACTTACTAATCATGGTTATATCGAGTGGACATAAATATATCTACAGTGAGGAGAATGCAACTACTAGGCTATAGTGGAATGTCCTGATAGTTAACGAATGTTGATTAACTAGGTTAAAGAGTTTAATCAGTTAATCTCGGATCGTTGGAGCTCATGATCTGTAGGTCCATGAGGTCCCCCTGCTAGCTCATATCGGACTAAACCTTAGAACAGTGTGACGAGTGAATTCGAAGTGTTCGAATTCGAATTAGGGAATTAACGTTAAATATATGTGATATATTTAACGACATAACGTTCAATTGCGAATTGAACAATAGAGAGAGATGGTGATATTTAAATAAGATTTAATTATCGAAAATATGAATATGGATTCATAATAATGTATATCGGGAATGATCGGGATTAGTGTTGGATTTATTGGATATTAAATTTGAATTAATTAAATTGTTTAATTAATTATTTAATATTAATTTAATTTGATTTAAAATTAATTATTTGAATTAATTTTTAAATTGAATTAATTTGATCAAAGTTAGTCAAAAGTCAAATTTAAGACAATTGACTACAACTTTGAAAGTCAAAAGTCAAATGTTGACTCCACTAAACCTTGAAAGTCAAGAGTCATTTTGATGACTAAAGTGAGTGGAAAAATCCAATTCTTAAGTTAGTGGAAAAATCCAATTCTTGAGTTAGTGGGAAAAACCATTTGTTGGTGGTTTTATGAGTCAAACTTTTTTGCTAAGTGTTCATCCCACATCAAGCCACTAATCCCACTAAATTGAGTGGATTCTACATGGCATCCTATTGTTAACTCAATTTTGCATGTTTTTGCATGTAGTCTTCTATATATACAAAGGGTTAATGAGATTGACTTCTTCTTGGAATTTTGATGAACTTTGAGAAATTGTAAAGACAATTTCTCTACCATTCTCTCCAATTCCATCTTCAATTCTCTTTTAAATTAGTCACTCAAAGGATCCCACAATCCCGTTCTAAGGCCGGAGAATAGTCGGGAAGACTCTCGTGGTGGTTCGTGACTGTTACGTTCGAAGATCGAGTTTGGAATCAAGAAGAATTTGAACTTCAAAGGTAACTTCTAAATTATTGTCTTTGATTTTCAAATTACATGCTTTTTCTTTTTAAATTAACAAAATAAGAGTACTTAGATCCAACGATGCTTCCGCTATGCATGCCGAAATTCTTTCACCGTCAACTAAAAAATAAAGAAAGAGAGATCAATCACCTACAACAAAATAGAAAAGACTCAAGTCAAAGAGAAAGCAGACGTACCATGAATCTTGAAGTTAGTCGGGACGACCACGTCATTGGAGGCAATCAGTCAAGAGTCACTCACAAAGAACCATTGTTCTTTCCACTTCTTGAAAAAAGTGAAGCACTGAACCACCGACTCCCTAAACAGGCGAGAGCTGAGGTAATAAAAGAGAGAAGCCCGAGAACTCTGCTTCAAGATATGTAGTGACAAAAAAATATGTAGCTTCCATAGGAGACAAATTCCCCCGTTGAAGCCACAATATGTAGCACCCCAACAGGGAGCACCACTCATTTGGCATGATTTGACCAGGGGCAATACCCGTCAACAATAGAAATCGTTGAACAAAGGGATGAAGCGGCAGACGCACACCACTCTCAAACATTGTAGGATAAAAAGCTACTTCCTCAGGAGGAGGAAGTTTCGCACGCTCATGGGAAGCCAAAGGTCTCATCCTCACACTCGGCGAAACGTTATAAGTTGCCCTCAAGGCATCCAAAGCCTTCTGAGTCAAAGGCCTCAAGGGGCGGGTTTGAGGCACCACAGAACGAGAACGATGCTTACCTTTACCTTCAGAAGAAGGGTCGAAAGTAGCATCCTCCGGATCCGTCAAACACGACTTGGGTCTCTTCAATGGTCTGTAGAATCACCCATGATAGGCATAAGGAAAAGCTCGAAGAAAAGGCAAAAACTATCCTCCACCAAAGGCTACAGAGAATCCTCATTCAAAGATTTTTTCAAAGAAACTAGAATGAGGATTGGGGGCAACTGTTATGGGTAAAATCTCAAGACACTAACACAAAAACCCATTTAATAATAAAGTTCGGCCCACGAAGAGAAGCCGACAGAGAGAGGGAAGCAACGCCAAGAAGAAGTCGAGCTCCCAAGGGAACTCGACTCAGTCGCGCCACGAAGAAGAGTCGACCACGCAGGTCGGCTTGATCTCAACTCCTCAAGCAACAAATGAGTCGATCCCCTTGAGAGGTTTGGATCGACCAGTCGTGAAAACCGACCCCCCCCCCCCCCCCCCCCCTCCTCGGGTCGGCTCAACCTCGTCAATTGAAGAAAATGTCACCCTAGGGTCATTACACAACCTCTTTGTAACGGTCGGGGGTTACGATAATCATAAGGACCCCTTCTAATGGCCCTTTAATAGCCTCATAACGATCATCTAAGGATTCCTATATAAGAAAATAATCCATAACATATTGGATAGGCAATTGGATATGATTCGAATTCCATAATTCATAGACTTTCCATATTCAACTCTCTTCCTCTCTCTCTTTCTCCCTCTAGAGCTAACTTGAGCGTCGGAGCCGGTGTGGAAAGCCTCCCACCGATCCTAGCTTATTTTCTTTTTTTTAGGTGCTGCAAGGTCAAATTCGTTCAACCAATCAAATCAAGTTTACTGTTGATACCAAATTTCGATATCAATAGATAGATTTCTTTAATTTGCAAACATGCATGGTTAAGAGAGTTAGGATTGACATCACTTTGAAGTTGTGACATATAGACTTCTTTCTTGAGATGGCCATGAAAGAATACATTTTTGACATCTAATATCTTAGGGACCATTGAAGGATACTGCAAGGGCTAACACAAGCCTGATAGTCATGTGTTTGATGACTGGGTTGAACGTTTTAGTGTAATCAATCCCCTCCACTTGAGTGTATCAAAAATCCAATCCTATTTGGTTACTCACCCATTCATTTCTAATGTTCTGCACCCACCATTAGATCATATGCCTAATCTAAACTTCTAAAATTAGTGTGTCATGTAATTGAAACTTTTTGAAATTCTAATGCTGAATAACACTGTGTTCTAAAATCCTAATTTTCTTTTAGAATATTAGGTTACAATATATATAAGGATGAAAATTCAAACTTACAACCTTTTAAAAGATATAAAAATATTTTTGGGTTTTTTTTTTTTTACAACATGTGAGAGTGGAGATCAAACCTAGGATTTCATAGTCATGAGTTTATACATCATGTCAGTTGAGCTATGCTCTTGTTGGTTTACACCTTTGAGGTTGTATCAATTAAAACTTTAAACTTTCATAAATGTATCAATTTACACTTTCCGTTAGATTTCATTTAAAAAAAAACGTTAGTTCACACATGTTAAGACTTAAAATTGTATTATAGCTCCTAAATTTTCATAAGTGAATCAATTTAGACCATTTGCAATAAAATAGACGAAGAAGAGAAGATTAAAAATAGTTCATTTCATTAATCTGTATTTGAAGAAGTCTACACATGTGAAAATTGATGCCTGACCGATTTTCAAATAGATAAACTAAATTGATTCACTTATAAAAAAAAGTTAATTAGGAGTTTAATTGATACAATTTTGGAAAGTAAATTCACGTATAAAAGTTTAGAATTTTAAAATTGGGTTTTGCATTTTAACTAAAAGTTTGTTTTATTATACTATTTTGGCAATTTCCCCTATTTTTTAATATCTTAAAGCCATGCTACATTTCCAATAACCCCAAGACCATAATCCCAAAAAAGAAAAAAGGGGATTGAACAATATTTGGAATCAAAACTGCAATTACTATTATGCCCCCACCTCCATCTTATCCAAAAACACACTTGATTCTGTGAAATGAGGCATTTCCCTAGCTTGGCCCCATTTGGTCCATTATTGTTGTACCTTTTAATCACTTTTTTATCTATCAACTTTAGGAAAAGAAGAGAGTATGTACTTGTTCCCATTTATAGGATAAATTTGAATACAATTTTTTATTTATTTTTTTATTTTTTTTAATATGTTGGGGTGGGGGATTGAACCTAGGACCTTATGATCATTAAGCGATACATCATGTTGAGCTATGTTCTTGTTGGCAAATATGTACAATTTTATTTTTATCATGCTTTGATGAAAGCATTGATGCTTCTTATTATCGTATGTCATAATCTTTTTTTCCATACGTGTAAATAATACTGAAAGAAAAGAAAAAAAAGAGATAGAATTATGTTTGCTTGGTAAAGTTGACTAGACCATGATTTATGATATTGAAAGTTCAAATCTTTACTTCTAGGCAAACCGAACCTAACTCAATTGAAATAAAGTTATAAGCTCGACTAAAAAGGTCAGAGTTCAATTCTCCAACTCGCATTAATTAAATACTTTTGTAAAAAAAATCTTCATTTATGTATTAAGGGTAGAGATAAAAGTTTTCATGAAGAATAGTAAAATCATTTATATATAAATTTTCAAGGTTAGTTTACAAGTTTAATTTCTAAACTTTCAAAATTATATCTAAAAGGTTTTTTTTTAAACTTAAAAAGTAATTAAATTTTTTTTATGTTTTACTAGGTCCATAAATTTTTATTTTTGTGCCTAATAGTTATTTAACATTATGGTATTATTTAAAACTCACGAACCGACACACAATTAAAAATGATAAGGGTCATATTCAATTTTGTGTATAATAAGTGTGAATTAAAAAATGTTAAATAAGTCATGAACCTATTGTACTAGATATAATTAAAAAGTTAAAAATTTATCAAACATCAAGCCGTCTTAGCTCAGTGGTAGAGCGCGTGGCTTTTAACCACGTGGTCGTGGGTTCGATCCCCACAGACGGCGTTTAAATTTTTTGTTAGGGCCCGTTTGATAACGTTCATGTTTCTTGTTTCTAAATTTTAAGAAACTACAAAATGTTGTTCCTCTTTGTTACGTTCAAATTCAGGCCCGTTTGATAACGTTCATGTTTCTTGTTTCTAAATTTTAAGAAACTACAAAATGTTGTTTCTCTTTGTTACGTTCAAATTCACTTTGTTAGGGCCCGTTTAATAACGTTCATGTTTACTGTTTCTTGTTTCTAAATTTTGAGAAATTACAAAATGTTATTTCTTTTTGTTACGTTTCGTTTATAAAATTGTCGTTCCTACAAATTCACTTTGCTAGGGCCCGTTTGATAACGTTCATGTTTACTGTTTCTTGTTTATAAATTTTGAGAAACTACAAAATGTTGTTTCTCTTTGTTACGTTTCGTTTATAAAATTGTCGTTCCTACAAATTCACAAAAATTGATGTTGCCTTGTTGGTCAAATTTAAATAGTGATTTTAACCTCCCCACATCTATGTCTAGTTCAAAATTGCAGCAATACATTTGTTTTTTATTATTTCTTAATTTTGCATCATTTTTATATATAATATAAAATATGTATATTTATATATTTTTGAAATTTTGAATTTAAAATTTTGCAAATATATAACTTAGTATTATTTATATATTATTTTAATTTTTAGTACACTGACGAATATAAATTTTGGTCACTAAAACATAAATTTATTCTCACTTTAATATTTTACAACCACGATATTTACAAAGTTATATAATTGAGTTGGATCCAAGTCAACATCATTTAAGATAAAATGACTCGAGTGAGAGATGTTATTGCAGGTCAAATTTGAGCAACATTTGAAAGATAAATACAATTTTATCGTTGTTTTTTAATTTTACATCGAAACTTATTTGTATTAGATTATGTAAACTTTAGATAATTGTCTTTTAGATTATGTAAACTAATTTTATTTAAACTATAAAAAGAGAAAAAAAACATAGAGTAATAAAAATAAAAATAAACAAGAGATAGTTATCAAACAACATGTTTATATTTATGTTTTTTTTTCTCAAGAAACCAGAAATATAAAACGTTATCAAACAAGTTTATGTTTCTGTTTTTTTTTTCAAGAAACAAGAGTAGTTATCAAACATGTTTTTGTTTCTAGTCTCAAAATACAAAAAAACAAAAAACAAGAAACATGAAACAAAAAACGTTATCAAACGGGCTCAAACTTCCAACTTATTTTTAGAAGATTCTTTAACTTTAAAATTTTATAATAAATTCTTGAACTTTTAATTTGTGGCGAGTAAGTCTTTTCACAATCTTCAATTTTTTCAAAAAAAAATAATTAATATAATATATAAAATTGAATTTTATGTCAAATAAGACTCTAAAATTTTAAATTTGTGTCTAATAGAGGTGTGAATGTGAATTTTAAAAAATATCTAATATGTCAATGACTAATTTAGACATCAAATAAAAAAATATATATATATATATATTATTATTATTTTTTTTTTATATAAAAAAAAATATTAAAATTTATAGTAGACCGTTTTAAAATTTTAAAAATCAAATAGATAAAAATTGAAAATTTATGTACTAAATTGTAATATTGATTATTTATTTATTTATTTTAAGATCGTATTAATTAACACATAAGTCATAACCTATTATTTAATTAGTATTTTATGAAAATGATGAAGTCAGCGGAAAAACTGGCGGGTCTCTGTCTGTTGCATTTTGGCAAAGAATTTACACCAACAGATCAACCTTGAGCTTTCCTTTCACCATTTTGAAAACAAATAAAAAAAGTTCCAGAATGATTCATTTTTGAAAGAACAAAGCTTCAATTATGAAAACTTTTCCCCTTTCCATTTGATTTCATCTTCAAACCTCCTTTTCTCTATTGGGTCACAAAGGTAAGCCCTAAATTGGAATTTGTCAGCTTCACGATCAGATTTCTCATAAAGTATATCATAATCTAATCGTTTTTATTGTTTTTAATAAAACCCAAATTTGAAAAAGTGTTGCAGCTGAGCTGAGAAGATGGTTTCCACTTTTTCCAGTATATTACTTTTCTGTTCAGAAAGCTGCTGCTGCTCTGTGTCGCACGGCTAAAGAAAAAGAAAGAAAAGAAAGCCTAAAAGGGCATTTGGGTTTTGCTATTCTTTGGCGTTGGAACCAAATCTTTAAGCTCCTTATGGCTAATGGCTTGGTGGGTTTTTGTTTTTCATCATCATTGTCATTTTCTTTTGAGTTTCTTCTTGTTTTTTCTGGATAAAAATGGCTAATGGAACTGAAAACAACTGTCATAGCGAATCTGGGCTTCTCAGAAAGCAGCTTGCTGTTGCTGTGAAGAACATTCAATGGAGCTATGCGATTTTCTGGTCACCGTCGACTAGGCAACATGGGTATTTTTTTTTTTCTCTTTCTTGTAATCAGTTCTTGATGTCATTGTTTCTTCATTTCTGGCTTGTGTATCTATCTGGGTTTTTCTCTTTCTGTTGGAACTTTTGTTTTGTTGAGATGGGTTTGTATTTGCAAATCAAATTCACTTGATGGGTACTGTGATTTTGGTCGTTTAAATTTGCGGGGTTTGTTTTTGGCAACAATTTATGAAAGTGAAGTTGGTTAATGATCTTAAGCTAGGCTTTGTCTTACTGTGATCTGATTAAGTCCCCTGTTCTTTTAACTTCAACTTTCCTGAACTTTGAGGAGCTCATATCAGAATTTCAACTAAAATAATATGTAACTTCCCAAGCTACCCTGGTGATAAGAGCTTGATTGTTTGGAGTTCAAGCTTTTGGTCGAAAACTTAATAACTAATAACTTAAATTGGCCTTGGATGGGCCTCTGGGAGATTAGTAGGGTTAGGGGAGTGCCATGAGCATAATGCTAGGGGTGGAACTCTTGATACCTTGGTATGGAAAGAAAAGTGTAAAAAGACATCTCTTCAACCTGGGAAGGGGGTGAGGGATGAGAATGTAGTTGCTTACAACTTCACAGTTTGTCTTTCTCTGTGCTATTTGCTCTCTGTTTTATGGGATAAACTATTTTCACTGATTTGGCAACTAGGTGCAAAATTTCCACTGATTCTGCTCTATATAGTTGTTGTATTGTAAAGAAAATATTTGGTTTTATACTTTAGGGTGCTGGAATGGTGTGATGGCTACTACAATGGAGACATCAAGACGAGGAAAACGGTTCAAGCTGAGGATGTCCATGCCGATAATTTGGGCTTACACAGAAGTGAGCAATTGAGAGAGCTCTACAGGTCTCTCTTAGAAGGCGAAAGTGAGCAACGAGCAAAAAAGCCTCCTGCCTCTTTGTCTCCTGAAGATCTATCTGATGCAGAATGGTATTACTTGGTTTGCATGTCCTTTGTCTTCCAGCAAGGCCAAGGGTATTCCCTCTGATCCATACTGATATTTATCCCTTGACTTTTGTTGTTTAACTTGTGATATTAAGAGCACTATCTATCAATCGTGCATAGTTTGCCTGGAAGAGCGTTAGCTGACGGTCGAACTATCTGGTTATGCAATGCTCAATATGCGGAGAGTAATGTATTCTCCCGCTCCTTGCTTGCAAAGGTTGGCTTTCTTTTGGTGGGAAAAACCATTCATTTGATTTTGAATAGTTTGATGCCTATTTCAAATTCCTTATGATCTTATCAGTGAGAAAATTTGATAGTCTTCTTTTTCTTTTTCATTGTGGGTTCTTATTATCGATGTCCTCGATCAACTGCTTACAGAGTGCATCAATTCAGGTATTATCATCCTTGTAAAACATCATCTAATGCTAATTATGATGATAAAGATAACCAAAATTCTTTTGAGAACAGTATGCCTTCGAAAAGGAAAAAGAAACCTCTCATGATAAGGAAAAAGAAACCTCTCATGATAAAACCAAAAAACTTTGTTTACCTTATGTAAGCCTAAGAAGTATTTCTTTTGGTAGATTAGTTGTACAGTGTACTGATAGTATTTTTCTGGCCTTATCAAAGAAGTCAAACAAATGCTCTTCTTTTAAGAACCTTGTTTATCTTCTTCACAATATGACAAAGAGGAAAATGGTGGTAGTTATGATACTATTATGAGAAACTGTGGTCGGTTGTTGGCTTCATGAATCTTCTAAAGCTCTGAGAATGGACTGCTGTTACAATGCTAATTTCAAGGCTGATAGACCTGATCTTAAGATTGTTTTTGTTTTGTAGACTGTGGTTTGCTTTCCTTATCTTGGGGGTGTTATTGAACTAGGTGTAACTGAGCAGGTAATATTCATAAAGAAGCATATGTTACACAATTTTTTTAGTTACGAATCAGCATCATATGTTTGCGAACCGTGTTTCCTGTTTCATGTTGTCTTTTTAAGGTCTCTGAGGATCCTTGTCTTCTTCAACACGTCAAAGATTTTTTACTCAAGTTCTCAAAGCCAATATGCTCTAAGAAACCTTCTTCCGCTGCTTATAAAGATGATAACGGTAAAGAACCAATGGGTGCCAAATCTAACAATGAGATTGTTGAAGTTTTGGCAGTGGAGAACCTCTACTGTTCGAAAGGGGTGAAATTTGACGGGAAGACAGTAAAAGGGATTCAAAGGAAAAACAATAAGGAGTTCAGCATTGATTCTCTTGATGATTTTTCAAATGGTTGTGAACAATTTCACCAAATGGAAGATCCTTTAAGACTTGAAGGCGTCGATGGAGGGGCTTCTCGTTTTCAGAGTTTGCAGTTTCTGGATGATGACTTCAGTTGTGGTTTTCAAGATTCCATGAATCCTAGTGACTGTATTTCTGAAGCTTTGGGGAATCAGGAGAAAGTCTTATCTTCTCCAAGATCGAAAGGTGCCAACAATTTACCTTTGAAAGAACTTCAAAACTCGAATCACACTAAATCAGGTTCCTTAGATCCCAGAACTGATGAAGACATGCACTACAAGAGAACTATCTTCACCATTTTGGGAAGTTCAACTCAATTGGTTGCAAGTCCCCTTCTCCATAATTTCTCAATCCGATCCAGTTTCATGCCATGGAAGAAAGGAATGGCCGAGAGACACACGCCCCCGGTGCAACAAAAAATGCTAAAGAAGATTTTGTTTACAGTTCCATTATTATCTGCTGGTTGTTCTCTAAATTGCCTCAAGGATGGGGAACGGTCGATCTCGAAACAGGGTAACAACGATTTGTGCACGAAAAATCTCATGCGTGACAAATTGAGAGAAAACGAAAAATTTATGGCCCTTAAGTCGATGTTACCTTCACTTAATGAGGTACTTCCAGCTGCAATTTGTATAATACGTGTCAATTTTACATGGAATTTGCAAGTTCCTAAGCATATACATTGTTGCATTTTTGCTTCAATCATATTTTCTTGAAGTGGTACAATCTGAAATTTTAATTCTTTTATGCAGATCAACAAAGTATCGATACTCAACGATACAATCAAATATTTGAAGATGCTCGAAGCAAGAGTGCACGAGTTAGAAACTTGCATGGACTCATTATATTATGAAGAAAGATTCAGAAGGAAATATCTTGACATGGTGGAGCAGACTTCAGATAACTATGACTATGAAAAGATTGAAGGCACCTTAAAACCTTCAATGAACAAGAGGAAAGCCTCTGAAATGGATGAAACTGACCTCAAGCTGAAGAATGACATTCCCAAAGATGGCCTTAAGCTAGATGTGAAAGTTAACATGAAAGAGCAAGAGGTTCTTGTCAACATGCAATGTCCTTATCGAGAATATATATTGGTTGACATCATGGATGCTTTGAACGATTTGCAACTGGACGCCCACTCGGTTCAATCTTCTGATCATAATGGTGTTTTCTCCTTGTCTCTCAAGTCTAAGGTTTGTAGCTGAGTTTCTGACATCTGTTTTTCGTAGATTTCTTATCTCAATTGATCTGCACACACACACAAAGGGAAAAAAGGTGAAAAGCAATTCTCCGATAACCATTCAATGACTTAATAGCAAATAGGAGTGCACACTGAAGCCGAGAAAACTGAAAAAAACCAACTCGAACTGAACCACTTACGTCCCTACTAGCAAACCATGGAGAAAGGTCGTTTTGCCCAAGGAAATAGAGCTTATATTATTCTATCCTATGTTAAAATATATGTTTTTCCTTGGATTAGAATGTTCTTGGTTCCCAGGCTATACATTCCACAAGTTTTATCACAGTCTGCAACTTTATTGAAGTTTCAAAATTACTTGCTGTCGACTTCGTAATTGAAATGCTGATATCTTTAGCGAATGGTATTATGATGACGATCCTTCCTTCGATCTCGGTCTTCATAATAGCTATATTAGTTATAGAACTGAAATGAACATTGTTGTCTTTTAAAATGAAGAATGCTGAGGAGTAGAAGTACGTTTGTCTCTACATCGATACTCGGGTAATTTACTCTAGCTCATTGGTTTCAGTTTCGAGGGATAGCGGCTGCATCGGTCGGGATGATCAAACTAGCACTTCTGAAAGTTGCCAACAAGAGCTGAGCTGAGAAGGAAGCTTAGGATCAATAGTGAAGCAGTTACTGTAAGTCAGTAGAAGTACAAATGAGTAGTGAAATGCCAATTAAGAGAAGATAAGAAGCTGACATTCTAACATCTCCTCCCCTTAGAGCTTACAAATTAGGCAAGCTTAGCATCAACTGATAAGATTGACTTGTAACTTTGAGTGATAAATCTGATCATTTACTGTTGTTACTATTTGCTACTCACAATCAATTTATCATGTTGAGATCTTCTGCAGTTTAGAATTACAATTTCTGATTAGATCTTTGCATTGTGTGTGCTGGTAAATTTGTTTCTCAATTTTTTACTACTTCACCTCAATAACTTGGCTGTTTTTTAATAATATTGCTTTTTTTAAAACTTATTATAAAAATATTGTAAGTTTGAAACTATTTATAAAAATATTGCACTTTTAAATGGAGGTCGTCTTTTCAAAAGACGACCTCCACATGCAAGCAAAGATTGCTCCACATGGATGGAGGTCGTCTTTTCAAAAGACGACCTCGCTCCACATGGATATTGGTATGTACTTCTTTTATTAAAAAATTGATATCTTTTTACTCAGATATTCAAAATTTTCAAAAAAGATATGGTTGGGAAGCTAACAACGCAATTTGATAGGTGGTTTCACTATTTTTTGAGTTGTGTATCAAAAGATAGAGATCATCGAAGTTGGACTATAGTTCTGCAAATTTTAGAACTGAAGATTATTTTGAGAAGTGTATTAAAAAATTGATATCTTTTTACCCAGATATTCAAAAATTTCGAAAAGGGTATTGTTGGAAAGTTAACATAGAGAGCTTCAATTTGATACCTAGTTTCACTATTTTTGGAGTTGTGTATCAAAAGATATATATCGTCAAAGTTATGAAAAGTTCATTAAACCCAGAACTGAAGATACCACTGAAAACTTCAAAACTGTAGCTAAACTTCGATGATCTGTATCTTTTAATACACAACTCTACAAATAGTGAAATCAATTATCAAATTGAAGCTCTCTCTGTAAGTTTTTTAACCGTATTTTTTTCGAAATTTTTTAATATCTGGGTAAAAAGATGTCAATTTTTTAATGCACTCCTCAAAGCAATCTTCAGTTCTAAAATTTGAAAAACTATAGTCCAACTTCGGTCTCTATCTTTTGATACACAACTCCAAAAATAGTGAAACCACCTATCAAATTGAAGCTCTCGCTGTTAGCTTTCCAACCATACCTTTTTTGAAAATTTAGAAAGATATCAATTTTTTAATAAAAGAAGTATATACCCATGTGGAGCGAGGTCGTCTTTTGAAAAGACGACCTCCATCCATGTGGAGCGAGGTCGTCTTTTGAAAAGACGACCTCCATCCATGTGGGGCAAGGTCGTCTTCTGAAAAGACGATCTTTGCTTGCATGTAGAGGTCGTCTTTTGAAAAGACGACCTCCAATTAAAACTACATTATTTTTATAAATAGTTTCAAATTTACAATATTTTAATAATAAGTTTTAAAAAATGTAATATTATTAAAAAACAGCCCAATAACTTGCTGTTATGGAAAAGGAAAATAAATGATTTTTTTTTAACCATTTCTCGTTTATTGTTCTTCCATATGTTAAAAATGAAAAGAAACACGAACAATTACCATATGAAACTAGAATAAAAAAAACAAGAACGTTATCAAAAAGACCTCTAAATTTCTATTTTCTTCCTTAATTATACATAATCTCTAATTTATTTATTTATTTTTATTAATAACAAGAGGGTATGATGTATATAGATTGAGTATAGTAACCAATGATTATACAACATTATAACATTACTATCATGGACGAAAATATCTTTATCGATATCAATAACTCAAATTTATGGATATATAAATGGATATTTGAATATCGACGATATTTCGGTAAGAATCACGAATATTACAGAAATTGATAGAAATATTGTGATATTTTTTTTTGTGAATCTTTAGAACAAACTTATTTAAGTAATACACTATTACTTTAAACATATATTTCAAAAATTAGAAGTCTTTTTTTTTTTTTTCAACGGTAGTTTAATTAATGCGGGGATTGAACCCATGACCTTTTGGTCACCGGCACAACCCTATGCCAATTAAGCTATGCTCGGTTTGACTCAAAAATTAGAAGTCAAATATGCATAGTAATAGAATAGTATATAATATTGAAGACCGAAAAATGAATATGAACTTGAATACTTTATTGAGAAAAACTTGAGGTCATACAAGTACAAAGTTCCAAATAATGACTTTGGAGGTATTAAACCAACATTAATATAATTGATTTGATATCGACAATACTGCTCCCAACTCATTGTACGTTAAAAAAATCTAATATAATGTGAAGTATGTCACCTATGAGTATCAACATCGACTCCAATTAAATCAATAAAAGGATGCCTTCATCAAACCATGTTTCATCTATACGAGGATGCTCTGAAAAATGAAGATAATGTAGAGGTTGTGAATCCGAGTCTTCATCACTTGGAAGAGGAAATTGTAGTCTCCGTGTATAAATCGATGTATTTTCATGAAATCAACTATAACTAAATGAACCTAATCATTTGAATGAGTTACTACTATTGTCATAGTCACAGTTACTATTGTTATAACTATAATTATTATTGCTATAACCATAGTTACTACTATGGGTATAGTCATATTTTCCTTCATATCACTATCTAAACGCACCACCTCATACTTGAAACATGTGAATCTTCATTAAATTGGAAGTAAGCCACAAACAAAATTAAAATTACGAAATATCCACGATATTTGGTAACTTTTGGTCGAAATATCTACAAAATATCTACAAATATCCGCATTTTTCTTCCAAAATTTTCGATATATCCGTAAAGCGATATATCGACGATAAATAAGTAAAAAACGATCTTCACTTCCAAAATGACAAGATTCTTACGCTTGTATGGTAAGAATGTATGACGTAGATACACGTAACCATCTCGTCTAAATTTTGTCGTCTTATCTAATAAATTTCATAAAATACAAGAATGATATAATATATATATATACGAAGGGTTTGACTGAGACATGATTATTTTTTTTTAATTTTTTTTTATAACAGGTTGGGGAGGAGATTGAACCTAGGACCTCATGATCGATGATGTAACCTAAGATCTCATGGTCGGTGATACATCATATCGTTTGTTGGCCATTAGAGGTTTAGAGGCATGATTAAAAGAGCAATAAGTAGTAGATTGCATTATTTAATTGGAGAGAAGAAATGATTAAACTTTTGATTAGTGGCATTGGCTCTTTTTGTTTATAATTCATTAGTTGACCAAATGGCAAATGGCCATACCTTTCTAATTTTATTATTTGAATATGGGTTTGGATTTGCTCAACGTGGCTCCCAATTTCAAGCCACCCAAACCCATTACAAACATAATCTAACCAAAATTCCAATAAATTTTACTAGATCATATTAAAAATTATAAAAATAAAAAAAAATCTCCCTTATATTTAGCTTTCACTTATTCATATTATATTATAAGCGTGGAAGACATGATTAAACAAAAACTTTCGAGTAAAATAAACAACAAAAACAAACTTGATAGATAATGCACTCTTCCACTCAAATTTCGATGTGTTATTTTGTTCGAATATGGATGGCGAGGGTGTCATGACTAGGTCGATGGAATTGGGTCCATCATGCCTACGCCCCATGATTAGTACCGTATCCAGATGACCAACTCCTCAACTCGGTCAACCCTCTGCAGATTACCAACTCCTTAGCTCGATTAACCCTCAATTCGACCAACTCCTCAGTTCGATCAGATGACTAACTCCCCAACTCGTCTTCCTTGTCAGCACCTTAGCTTGGGCATGTAGACGACTCTCGAAGAGCTAACTCTAACCTCTAAGAAGCCCACATGTCAATTTATTCGAAGAGGCGGAGGTGACGTCGGATCAGAGGTGACGTTATCACACACCTCAGATCGGAGTTGACGTCAGCATGTATGATCTCAAGGAGCTGCTCCGGATCCCCAAGACTCCCTCTGTCAAATCCGGATGAAATGACACACACTTGAGCGTCCAACCACCATTGTCGGCTAGACAAGGGTTGACTACCAAATATGGTAATCCACTAGTCGAGCACTCGATGGGTACACCCTGACGCCATCCAATCACTTTAATGTCGCATCGCCCCAAGCGTACGATATTGGCACCACACCCAATACAATATCACCTATAAATATAAAGTCACATCTTTCCTTTAAGGTATGCAACACCATCTAATTCCTCTTGAGTTTGACTTTCCACAATCTTCTAACTGATTTAAACATCGGAGCATGTTGGGTCGAGCCCAGTTTCTTTCTTACTCTCTTCACAGTTCTGCTCGGTCATCTTGCTATTCATCCGAGGCCGACCTAAAAGAGGGACATAAATTTGCATCAACAAATGGAAATGTTAACTCTTTTGGTTGAAAATAAATGGACAATTTTCTAGAGCAAGATTGATAATTTCAAAAACAAATGTAAACCAACGTAAGCATGACTCAACTCACATAAAACATATATTTTCTTTTCTATCAAAAAAGACATCCCATAATTCTTCAACTCAAAATAAATAAATAATTAATTAAATAACATTCCAAATACCTAAACTTTAAAATTAAATAAATAGTCAATTTCAACACTTCATTTTAAATAATATTTTCCACTAATTTTGTTTGGGGTGATTCATCCCTCTAAATTATTAATTCATATCTTAATGTCCCAAACTTTTAGAGTTTGATTTGGTTTTTTATTATTTTATTATTTTATTTTATTTTATTTTTGTGTATAGAACTTATAAAGTTAGAATCAATTTATAGGGTTAAACTAAACCAATTTATATGAAGACATTTCTAATTTATTTTACTCTTTGCACTTGATACGAAAGTTCTTAAAAAATCAATTTACATGGTTAAATCACATAATATTCTAACAAATCAAATTTATGACACAATTTCATAGTTGATACTGATTTTTGGTATTAACAGTAAATTTTGTATTTGATGTAGAACGAGCTTGAACCTACAATACCTAAAGAAATAGAGAGGTGAGCTAAGATGGTGTAGTGCTAACTACATGGGCTCCGACGCTCAAGTTAGTTTTGAGAGAGAGAGAGTGAATATGAGAAGTGTTTTTTGTAAAAGTAGAGAATGATTCTTTCCTTACCTTTCTTCTTCCACTTTATTTTCTTATATAGTCCATACATATGACCGTTTCATGTCATTAAACGGGTATTTACGGTCTTGGTAACTTCCGGGGGTTACAAAGCTTATGTAACTGCTTGAGATAGATATTTTTTAGCTGGTTGGGATGACTCCATGTGGTTGACCACTTCTCTCTTGTCGGGTCGACCTCGAGGATGGGGTCGACCTTGTGCTTTTGGGGTCGGTCCTTCATCTCCTTGTAAAGTTGATCCCTCTTAGGGGGGTCAGTCCTTCCATCCGATATACGGGTTTTCCATAGCTGAGTAGACCTCTTCTTAATATTTAGTTTATTGGGCCTTTATAACTTGGGTCTGATTATTTCACCCATAATAGTTGCCTCCACTCTCGAGCTGAGTTTTGTAAGTGAAGCAATGTACTCCTTGCACAAACACTTTTTGCACCTAGGTTGAGAGTCTACTTAAGGTGGTACTCGCGTTGCTTGTCGAAGTGAAATCTTATCGACCTTCTTAGGGGGCCATCCTTTTGGATCCTCCCGCGGGGATCATCCTTTCTGGTTATTTCCGAGGGGGTCATCTTTTCGGTTCTTCTCGAGGGGGTCATTCTTTCGATTCCCCCCAGGGGGTCACGTATCTTGCTCGTCTTCGAAGGGGTTACTCTTGTCCACAGAGGTCACGTATCTCGCTCCTCTCTAAGGGGGTTACTTCTCTCCACATGGGTCACGTATCTATGCATTGACCTACTTGGGCTGACATTTTTAGTTGTTGGTACCCTCTTCGTTTCTATTGGTACGTGGATTTACTCTCTCTTTCGAGATTTTACGACTGTTTGGGTCGATCTCCGGAGGGGTAGTGTCTAGGATATATCTTTCTTTCCTTATGACCCGTTTGAGATAGACTCTTGTGTTTCTTTTGAAACAATTGGCGACCCGACGTCAGTTCCTCCTTTGGGTTCTCGACTTTTGGCAAAACCAAAGAATCTTCCTCGGGAGTTCCTCATGTTGGTTGAACTTCAGCTTATTGGCACCGAGTGATCGAGGGCTTTTGCTAGTCGACCATTGATCTCTTGATAGTCGTGCCTAAGTTGAGATTTTGTTGTTCTGTTGTGCTCTAACTCTTTCATACCTCCGGTAGCTGCGGGTTTGAGGTGATTTAGTTTGGTGTTCCCGCTGCTTATCGTTTCCTCATATCACTAGTTGTTGAACTTCGATCTTCTTGATTGAGACTCTCTTTGACCCTCTAGCGTCGATCCCTTCCCCTTAGTCGGATCTCGCCGGATCAGGGTGTAACTTGACTATCAGTCCAATGTTCGAACGTTCTTTTGGATATTCTTCATTAGTCTTGCCATAGTGTCGAATTCCGCGTTTGTAGGAGTCTAGGATGCGAGCTACGTTTTGATCCGGCCCTTGGACTTTTGCATCAAAAGCCTCATATCGTCGGTTGACTTTTGCTTCTGGAGTGACGACTGAATTTGATTCCTCCGCTGCGGCCAGCTGCTTTGTTACTGGACAAAGCTCGTTCTTCTGAGCGTTCTTATCTGCTGGGATGCTTTGATCGCCCGTCAGTGTCAGTTTTGTTCGTTAATTGGGGTTCGTCGCCTCGCCTTTCGATCCTTGGAGGCTGATACTTTTCATATTGAAGTTCATGATCTCGAATGGTATTGCGAGGTAATTTGAAGATGGCTTACTCGTTCCCACCGACGACGCCCAACTATTGATACTGATTTTTGGTACCAACGATGAATTTGGTATTTTATGTGGAACGAGCTTGAACCTATAATACCTAAGGAAACAGAGAAGTGAACTAAGATCGGTGTGGGGTAACCACATGGGCTCCAACGCACAAGTTAGCTTTGAGACAAAGAGAGAATGAATATGGAAAGTGTCTTTTGTAAAAGTAGAGAATGATTTTTGCCTTACCTTTCCTCTTCCACTTTCTTTCCTTATATAATTCATCCATATGACCGTTTTATGATTGTTTCGTGTCATTAAATGAGACTTTATGGTCTTAGTAACTTTCGGGGGTTACAAAAATTATGTAACTCTCTGGGAAAGACGTTTCCTAGCTGATTGAGATGACCCCATGTGGTCGGCCACTTCTTTCCGGTCTAGCTGACCCCGAGGAGGAGGCAACCTCTTCTTTGGCCGAGCCGACCCCTATGGGGTCGACCTTCATCTCCTTGTCGAGTTTATCCCTCTTAGGGAGTCTGTCCTTCCATCCGATATACAAGTTGACCTTAGCTGAGTAGACCTCTTCTTAGTATTTAGTTTATTGAATCTTTATAACTCGACTCTGATTATTTCACCCATAACAAACATTATGTTTTAGTTGAGGATATATATATATATATATATATATATATATATATATATATATATATATATATTAATTAATGTTTGTTAACTAGTTAAGCTATGCTCATATTGACTACAAAAATTATTTGTAATAAACTTTAGTGCCTTCACTAGTTTAACTATTCTAAAGTTGACTAATAAAATTAATTTTTATTTTAATTTGATCAATTTTTTAGAAAAAAAATGATTCATTTTTTTATAATCAAAGTTACAAAAATGTATCCATCTGATTTAAGAAAAATGTCAAAATATATCGATTATGGATTTGATTTTAAATGTCTAATTATGTCAAATTAATGTTTATGGTTATGAACACTGGGAATAAAAAGGGTTGAAAGAAATGAAATCAAGTCCACTTTATGTTTGTCTTTAGGAAATCATATATATTGAGTTCTGAATATTTGCAAGAATATTCTAATTCACTCAACTACTACTTTATTGTGGCGCTCCGAAAATCTCGGCGTATATCTCGGTATGTGTCCTATATCTCTATATCTACTCTGTAAACAGTTTCCAGTCAAAGATATATTTTATGTAAATCATTATTCTATTTTCTAGATTAGCTCATTAGGGTTATAAATATGTGTGACTTTGCCCATTATCAATAACAGAAAATTTGTTCCACAAAACTTTATATGATATCAGAGCAGGTCCAATACAGGAGACAATGACAACCAATTTTTTTTAATCATTCTTCAACGATTGAAATATTCAGCTTTTCCACCACGAAATTCGACTACGACTACTTCAATTTTCTCGTTATGGCCGACGACAAAACCATGAAATTCGACCATCGTCATCTCGGTATGGATGACGACAAACCCACGACATTTGATTGTCGTTATCCTGTTATGACTGACGAAAACCTATGAAATCTGACTATCGTCATCTTGTCATGGCGAACGAACGAACAACCAAAAACCTTTCGACGGAGGCAAGTCTGATTGGGGGAGGAGGAAATAGCGTTGCGGCCAGGTAACAAGCCCCCTTGGATATGACCCAAGGTATACCGTAGAAGAAAAAATGCAGGTAGCAAATGCCCTCGGGTATGACAAAAGATATACCACAACAATCACCTTCTATCATATTGCTAAGGCATCCATTCAGGATTCAGATCGATGTAGTATCCCTGGTCTCTCAGATGATCAGTGGGCGACGCTTTTGCACATGCTCAACACTTCAAAAGATAAGTGTTCTTCAACTAGAAAATTGAGTGGTAAGAGTAATCCTTCCGCTGAATGGATCATCGACACTGGATGTTTGAATCACACGACTGGTAATGTTGGATTATTTACCCAATTGTTTGATGTTGCTCCTACTTTTGTTGGATTGCCTAATGACAAACAAATCATTGTCACCAAGGAAGATGCAATTTCTTTAAATAAGTCTATGATACTTCATAATGTACTATATGTTCCAGACCTTACTTGTAATTTGTTGTCCGTGTCTCACTTGCTTGCCGATTCATCTTATTTTGTCACTTTTACTGATAAGTTTTGCATCATCCAAGATCGTGCTTTGAGGACTCTGATTGGAACATGTAAGCAATGTGACGAGGTTTATTGGTTTCTACATTTGAGACAATTTTAAGTTCATCAAGCAACAATGAAAGATCAAAGAGAATTGTGGCATCGATGATTGTGTCATCATTCTCGGAAAGTAGACTCTCTTTTGCCAGGTAATATTAGAACTCGTGGAAATAAGAATGATAATGTTATTCACGAATCTTGTGATATTTGTTTACAAGCCAAACAAACTAGAAGCATGTTTCCTCTGAGAATAGTAGAGCAATAAGTGTCTTTGATTTAATCCAGGTCGTAGAAGTTGTCTGCTAGTAGTGATGCTCATTATTTTTTTTTTATTATTATTGTTGACGACTATTCACGAGTCGTATGGATTTATTTGATGACTGTCAAATCTGAGGTGTCTTAGCTTCTTAAGGATTTTTGTCACATGATTCATACTCAATTTGATAAAATTGTTAAAATTCTACGAAGTGATAATGGAAATGAATTTACATGTCTTCATCAGTTTTATACTAAAAATGGTATTATTCGTCAAACCTCTTGTGTTGACACCCCACAACAAAATGGACGAGTAGAACATAACATAGACATATTTTTAATGTGGCTCGGGCATTGCTTTTTCAAGCTAATCTTCCTGTTTCGTTTTGGGGAGAAAGTGTTCTAACGGTTGCCTGTGTCATTAATCGAACCTTTACACCTTTGCTCAATAATAAAACACCACACGAAATTCTCTTTGGATCCCCTCTAAGTATGAGGCCCTTCGTGTATTTGATTGTCTTTGTTTTTCCAAAAGTCAACCTCATGCGAAGGATAAGTTTGACACCCGTTCTCGTCGATGTATGTTTGTAGGGTATCCATTTAGTAAAAAGGGGTGATGTTTGTATGACTTAGAGGAGAATATGTTATTTATATCTCAAGATGTTTTTTGTGAACAATACTTTCCTTTTTCCAGTGTTGTTTCCTTGCATAATACTGATGAAATGTCTGAAAATAATATGTATTAGGACATGGTGGCTTTTTTTTAGGATAGTTCCTTAGCATTGGGGAGTGAAAAGCCCTCGGGTATGGCAGCAAATATACTGCAGGGGAGTGAGGAACCCTCGAGTATGACTGAGGATATACCGTTGCATATAACGACACATACACCATTGACAAATGGTAACTTGAACACTAACCACCACCTTACTACCTCTTCGGATACTGGACAGGTTATGATTAATGACGTAAGTGTTTGGCCTGAAACTGGCCAAGGTCATCGAATAAAGAAACCTTCTAGTATACTCAATGATTTCATAACCAACATCGTTTGCATTACCAAACTCGTCACATCTCATGTCTCTGCTTTGTCAAAGTCCTCAAGTACTCATTTTTCCATTACTTATTATGTAAACTATGATAAATTTTATACAAAACACAACCATTTTTTGGCAACAATTACTACAAGAACTGAACCTACCTCTTTTAAAGAAGTTGCTAAGGATCCAGGTTGGAGAAAGACTATGCAAGATGAAATAGATGCACTTGAGAGAAACGAGACTTGGACTTTGGAGAATCTTCCACCTGAAAAGAAAGTTATCGATTGTAAGTGGGTTTATAAAATAAAGTGTCAATCTGATGGTACGATTGAACGATTAAAGGAACGTCTAGTGGTGTACGAAAATTGTCAAATTTTTGCACTCGACTTTAATGAAACATTTGCCCGTGTAGCAAAAATGGTCACAATTCACACCTTTTTGGCTATATGGGTAACTCGAAATTGGGAGCTTCACCAGATGAATGTGCACAACACTTTCTTACATGTAGATCTTGCTGATGAGGTATATATGCAACTTCCTCATTATTTTAACTCTGTTGCCTCTAGTAAAGTGTATCGATTACGTAAGTCCTTGTATGGACTTCGCCAGACGCCTCGAAATTGGTTTGCTAAGCTCTCGACGATTCTGAAGGATATTGATTTTAAACAAACTTACGCTGATTACTCTTTGTTTAGTTATTCTAAGGATGATGTTGCTTTATATGTTCTTGTCTATGTTGATGACCTGATCATTACTCGTTCTTCTCCATTGGCGATCAGAAAATTCAAGCAACAATTAAGTGAGTGATTTCATATGAAAGACTTGAGCATACTCAAGTATTTTCTCGACATCGAAGTAGCACGCGGGAAGGACAATTTGTTTCTTTCCCAATGTAAATATGTTATTGACATTATCAGTGAGACAAACTTGCTTGGTGCATACCCTATTTCTACCCTCATGGAGTAGAATTATCATCTTGCCACAATCGGTGGTGCCAACATTGATGATCCAGAGAAGTATTGGTGGCTTGTAGGGCGCCTGAACTGTTTTATTCTGTGCATATACTAGCTCAATTCATGGGTGATTCTCGTGTTGAAAATTGAGATGCAACTTTGAGAGTTTTGCGGTATTTAAAAGGTTGTCCTAAACAAGGTATTCTGCTGTGAGGAGAGAGTGGTCTTTAACTATATGCCTTTTGTGATAGTGATTGGGCGAGTGCCCGCTGACAAGTAAATTGTTGACGAGTTACTTTATTTGATTAGGTTCTTCTCCTATCTCTTAGAAAACGAAAAAACAACCAACTGTTTCCCGCTCTTCTGCGGAGGACGAGTATAGATCTATGGTCACTATTACATGTGAGTTAAAGTCGTTGAAATACCTTTTGGCTTGCTTTGGGATACAACATGTTCGTCTCATGAAATTGTTTTGTGATAGTCAAGCTGCTCTCTATATAGCAGCTAATCTGGTCTTCCATGAATATACAGAACATATTGAAATTGATTGTCACTTTATTTATGATGTTGTGCAAGATGGTACGATTTCCACATCCTCAAATCCCGGACTGGTGCACAACTTGAAGATATTTTAACCTAACCCCTTGGTAAATCACAATTTTCTTTACTTCTTCGCAAGTTGGGAATTTGTAATCTCCATGCTCCAACTTGAAGGTAGTATTGTGACGCTCCGAAAATCTCGACGTATATCTCGGTATGCACTGCATATCTCATAGTATATCTTTGTATCTACCCTGTAAATAGTTTTCAGTCAAAAATATATTCTATGTAAATAGTTATGTTGTTTCTTAGTTGTGGCGGCCTCACCTATTATTAATAACAGAAAATCTGTTTTACGTTTGAATCTTTTCTTTCACGAAATAAAAGAAGAAAAAACAACTAAAAGAAACAAATCTAGTTGGATAGTCATCTGATGTAGATTTCATCTAATTTATTATATTTTTAAAAGTAAGCTTGCAAGATTACTCTATATCTTCATTCTTTTTTCTTTTTGAAAACATATATATCTAAGCTTTATTTGTTTAGTTTTTTTCCTTTTTAATTTTTAATTTTTTTAATTTTTAATTTTAAGAGATTCAACTCCTCACCCCTTAGTCAAAAGTAATTGATCCATAATTTTAACCAAAAAAATATTTTCAAAATTCTAGCTAAATTTTGTTCTTCACAAAATAAATTTCAAAAACCTTATTTATATTTAATAAATTCGAATGAAATTGCAAGAATATATTAAAAAGAAAAATATATATACACACACAATATATCAATTCATCTTTCTTCAAAACCATTCTTAATCCCAGCAAAGTCTCTCACAGTGAAACCCACCTTTTCAAATTTCCCTCTTTCATCATTCTCTCTGAACTTCAAATAATCCGAGCAAACAAATGGCGTATACAGCCTCTCACCGCCGTCGCCGACCACCTCCTCCGGCGCCGACACCACCTTCTCGTCCTCAAACCCCCAAAAGAACGCTATGGAGAACCGATTGATCGCCGGCCGCCTCAAAACCACTCTGTGCTCCGACGATCTCAGCCTGTCGTTGCTCCAAGCTTGAAGCAAGTCGCCGATGTTCACTACAAGAGCTTCAGATTCGGATTCGGATTCGGTTTCTTCAAATGGGCCTATGTCGACCCATTTCTCTTCGCTCGATTTTACTTGCAGACCACCTGTTTGATCTTGGTACACAATGGTCATGCAGCTCATATCCGTGTGCATTCCAAGTCCTTCTGGTTCTTCATCGTCTTCGAAGGTTTCTGGAGTGGTGTAGTTGTTTATTCTGAGATATCCATGGCAATTCTTGAAATGGGATTCGTGGTATGTCTTCTCAAAACCTTCCCCTAAGCTCATCAGTATGTTCTTTATAATCTTCCTTGATAGCTCTGTCATTTTGTCTCCATATTCCTGCAATATCTCACTTAAATGCACATGAAAGTAAATTGTCAGGACAATTGAAGTAATAATCTTAGATTAGAGACTGATACTAGAAATAGTGATAGTAGACTAAGGGCATGTTCGGGAGAAAATCACTTTTTTCAGATTCAAAATCATTCCGAAACATGCTTTTATTATTCGAAACTAATTTTGATTATATGAAAATCATGTTTAAAACCGTAACAACCAAACATTAAGTTGATTTCAAACAATTAAAGACAAGTTTCAAAGTGATTTTCAACATGATAAAGTGATTTTAACCATTTCAAAATCACTCCCAAACATGCTTATATTGATTTGAAGTGGATGTGTTGTGAATTGTGTGTACCTGAACTGGTGAGGGCTCTTTTGGGTAAAGAGGAAATCTGCTGAACTCTGAGCAGAGGCCGAGAACTTTGGACCAGAAACTCTGAGGCTTTCAAAGAATGGGGAGGCTATGAAATGGGGAGTGTAACTGTTCAAAGAAGAGAGAGGGCCAATTTTAAGCTTGGTTTCAGAAGGGAGGCTAAAAATTTCATTGGAGAAGGAATGGAGTTTGTTGTAGATATCTTTGGAGATCCCATGGTTTTTTATATGGAAAAAACCCCATTTTCTGCAAGCATCAGCTAGTGAAGAAAGGGAAGATGGAGATAATGGCTGAGAAATGTCTAAAATGGGGAGTTCCACTAAGGCCTTAGATACAGACATGTTTGCCTACTAATTTTGTCTATAGCTTAGCTAGCTAGCCTATACTCCATAGGTGGATAGTTATATATGTCTTAAAAAGGAAGATGCAAATGGTCATAACTTTCTTCTTTATTGTCTTTAGTTTTAATCATTAGTGGGTTGATTCCTGTCATTTGGAAAAGCAACCATGATTATGATAATAAAAAACAAGAACATTGGTTTGAAAAATTGCTAAACAAATTCATAATTGTAATTTGGTGAAAGGGTTTGACTTGACATGCTTAAAAATATTATTGGCTTTTGTTTGTTATGAGAAGCAAGCAGGTATTGTAGTTGTAGGAAGCTTAAATAATGCAAAGCTCTTGCATTTACATGGAGCCAAGACAGGCTGGTAAGAAAGAAACTTTCTCCTGTAGACTTTTGTTTTTTTTTATGTATATATTGATATTCTGTACAAATTGGGTTCTAGAGAGTTTGGATTCTTTTGGATAGAGGTTTGACCAATCCTAATACTTTGTTAATAAGCATATAGAAGTTAGGAAAACACTGAATTTAATCATTATTTGGTTATCTTAATTTGAGCCCATAAAGTTTCTAACCTCCCATTTAGAATATTTAGTTGTAATTTTAGATGAAAGATACTGGTGTATTGATTTTTTTTTAATTATATATGTTGATGTCAAATGGGTATCCTCATCTCAAAGGGCATTTAAGTTGCCTACTAGATTAGGTCTTGACCTTTCTTTTTCACTTATAAACAATTGCATATTAGATTAGGTCTTGAGTTGGATCTCACAAAAAGTGCAAATCAAATGAAAAAGCTGGCCAAATTGCTTTAATTATAGAACCATGCCGGTTTGTTTGTTGGAGCGAATAGGATGATCAGGAGCTCCTCTTCCCTTCACGCTTATTTCCCTAATATGAACCTCGAGTCACCAAAACTTTTCTGGCTCAACTGGTCACCTTAGTTCAATAGGTTAATTATTTTTGTTTGGTTCATTTTTTATTGCAATTGATGACTTGATTTTAATTGATTTGGTAGATTTTGGTTTTTAAGTTGTCATGGTTACCACCCTAGTCAGAGTCATGAAATAATAAAAGATTTAGAGGGAATGAGTTCAAACTATTGTGACCACCTACCTAGAATTTAATATCTTACAAATTTCATTGGCCACCAAATGAAGTAGGATCAGACAACTGTCCCGTGAGAAAAGTCTAGGTGTGTGCACAAGCGGACTCGGTTTTTTAAAACTTATGTTTTTTGACCTTCTCTCGTGATATGCAAACCTACAAAGTTTGTAGTACCCTTCGTTGAGCACGATCACGAGGAGACAACTATAGTGTCCTCGTGCTCAGCGAAGGGTACGAATGACTTTTCACAGGGGAGGGGACTTGCTTATCACGGGAGAAGGTCAAAAAACAAATTTTCGAGGGAAGGTAAAAAAACCTTACCCTCTCCGAGAGAGGGTCATCCGTACAAAACCCCCGTGAAATCTTCCCACTTGTAAACTAACTTCCAACTTTTTTACAACAAATGTAGGATGATCTAACATTTTTATTAACAAAAATATATAGGATGAATATGGGCATTTTTAAAGTTAAAAGCAAAGAGAGCAAGTTTCAAAAGTAAATTGGTTTGGATATTCAAGATGTGGTTAAAAGAAAGTTGAAAGGAATATATCTGTATCTTTTGGTTTTAGTGGTTTTTAGGCAATAGTCAAGAAAGGAAAAAAAAATGAATTAATCATTATGAGAACAAGGATAATGACAGGCATGATAGGTGTTTTAGTCTTGTCCATGGGTTGTTTTAAAGGCAGTGAGCAAAACCAAAACCAAAGAGCCAAACGGCAAAGTGATTCTGAAGGTTGTTTTTATTTATAAAACTTGGGTCGGTGATTTAAACCTTCAATCTTAAAAGAAATATGCTCGTGTGGGGATGGTGATTAGGGATGACAAAAAATTATGCGGGTCGAAAAATCCCCGATTTGACTGGGTATAAGGGTCAAACTGAAAATTTAATTCAGGTTCGGTTTGACTGGGCATGGATCCCGACCCCGAACCCACCCCAAAATGAGTTCTTCGTTACATTGGTGGAATTCTTAAGCGAGCTTGTTGAAACCGTAAAATATAATTTATATTTACCAATCAACGAGTTGTAGTAAACTACAACGGATCGGGTCGAACTTAGAACTTAGAGACCCTAAATTCATTTCTCCAAGCTAAATTTGAAATTAAAAGCAAGAATGGTTAAGGAACTAAAAAAATAAAATAAAGATAACGACGAGAGATTCTCTTACCAATTTAGACATGGTTGGGCTAATTAATGATTTTGTTCATCGATCAAATTTAACGGTAAATTACATTTTTTGTCCACGAGGTTTGGGTTTGGTAGCATTTAGGTTCTTGAGGTTTCAAACTCAACAATTTTATCTTTAAGCTTTGCATTTGGTACGATATTTTTGGTTAATTATCTAACAGAAGCTGATGTGGCCATGTTTTTTTAATTAAAAAATTATTTTTTATTTTTTTTCCTTATTCTCCTTCTTTTGTTTTCTTCTTTCTCCCTCGTCTAATCCTTCTTCCTCCTTCAACCTCCTTCATCCATGGCTTTCGTCGTTGTTGTTGGCCACAGTCATCGTCTCCGTTGCCGCTGTCGGCGACTGCCAGTTCTTTTTTTATTCCCCTCATTTTCCTTCCTATTTTCCCCTCATCCTATCTTCTTCTTTTTTAGCTCCTCCACCTAATCCCTTTCTTCTCCAAATTCTATTCTCCCCCTTCCATTCCACAGAGCTTCTAATCTTTTGGTCGACTTTAATGGAGATGGAAGTGGTTGTTAGTAATCTCGATGTTTGAGGAAAAAACGCTAAAAAAAATCCGAAAACTGGAAGTCTGGAGCGTGCTGGGTCTCGCTTGGCGTGAGTTGCTGGCCCGTTGGGGCGCACGCGCGGGGCTGGTTGCGTTCGTGGGCTTCGAAGCTGCTGGGCTAGGGACAGCATAAAGTCTGAGCCGCTTGGGCCGGTCTGGCGCAAAGGGCTGTTTGGTCTAGTTTTTTTTTTTTTTTTACAACATGTGAGATAGGGGATAGAATCTGTGATTTCATGGTCACTAGTGTATACAATATGCCGGTTGAGCTATGCTCATGCTGGCGTCTGGTTCTCTCACTTTAATTTATTTGATGATATTTTGTCATAAAACTCATTTTTTAAGCTTAATTTGAATGAAATGACCTAGTTCACCTCTTAATGTTGGATTACTACATGATTTATCACATTAAATCAACTAAACTAAACAAGATTTAAGAGCTATAAATTAACACTTTTAGAATGCTATCAGGAACGTGAATCATTTCTTTTCCCTTTGCTTTCTATGTTTTCTGATTTTACATTTTATGATATGGGTCATTCTCTTGTTTTTAGGTGCAAATAAATATTGTGTGACTATTGGCCTCTAGTACAAGACATCGTCGAAGTGCGTAGGAGTGGTCGTTCGTTCGGACGAAGTCCCCTTCTTTTCTTTCTACTTTTATTTCTCCACATCTGAACAATCCAATAAATTCGTTTTAGTTCTTAAAAAAATAAGAAGAAGAAAGGAGAGGGGAATGAAAATAGAAAAAGAACAAAACGAAGAAAAAAAAAATCGCCGGCAAGCAACGACTGACGATGAAAAAGAAAAGGGAGAAGAAGAAATAAGATTTTTTTAATTTTTTTTTTAAAAAAAAAGAAAAGAAAAATATGTTTTTTAATAATAAAAAGAAAGTGTCACGTCAGCTTTTCGTTAATAATTAACGAAAAAAAAATATAGAGGGCCAAAAACACTACTAAATGCAAACCTCAAAGGTAAAATTGTTGAGTTTGAAATCTCGTGGATCTAAATGCTACCAAACTCAATGACCAAAACTGTAATTTACCTCAAAAGAAAACTAAATTATGAACCAAATTCATATTTCGATTAAACTAACACATCAAAGGGAGTCAAAAAATAGAAATAATTATCTTTGTTTTCGATTCTAAATTATCTTTTTTGAGATTAACCTACCCATAATTGTGCATAAATCTTGAAAATAGGCATTTGTTAAAAACAAAAATTCCGATCAATCACAAATGGTCACGTTATTATTGACAACTTAATGACAAATTACATTTGAGAACCATTATAAATTGACATGTGTCCCAAGTTAAATTTGGAGACAAAAATTGGCAAATTCCAAATAATGTCACCCTTTGATCCAATAAGATAAGGGGCAATGAGACAAATGACCAGTTTTTAGTTTCAAAATCGATAGATGTCCTTTTTTTTAAAAGTGAGATATATGTCCATTTTTAGTTTAATCTCTCTCTTCCCTAACTTTTTCATTCCTTATTTACCCCCTAATATCTCAATCTCTTTACTCATTTCTAAAATAAGAATTAGTAATTCAAAAAGACTAACTCTATCCCAATATTTTCTCCCTTCCATCTCTCTCCTCTTCCACGTAATCTTCTAACAGAACAAAATATCACTCCTCTCACTTAAAGTGTCCTCGTTTAGCTAAGAGGATAAAAAAAATAAATTAAAAATAACAAAAATTCTATGAATATTTCGTGTAAAAAAATGAGTTTAAAAAATCAGAACTTCAAACAAACTTCCTCTACTTCAATCCAGATACAAAATTGTAAATAAAATGTAATTGACTATTGAGACAAACTTTACCTACCTATAAGTGAAAAAATAATACACGGTACATTTGAAGAGAAAAAAAACACATATTGTTGGAGGAAAATATGTTAGGATCCGTATTAACATTTTAAGTTTGCAAATTTAAATTGCATGATACTTGCAAATTTCTATTACAAATTGCTATTACAAATTGCTATTACAGTGTATTTTCAATTTGTAAAATAGGAATTAAGTGTATTACAGTGTATTTTCAATTTGCAAAATTGGAATTATAATGGTCGGTGCAATAAAAAAGTTTTCGAAAAAAATACGAACTCAATAATTAACAAAAAGAGAAGTTTTAGAAAACTTAAAGTAGCATAAGAATCATAAAAACAGTGACAGAGAAAGAAAAAAAACCTGTACTTGATGGAAAATTTTTTGAAAAAAAAGAGAGCAAAATACAGTGTATTGAATTGCAAATACATTGTATTCAAAATTCACTTAATTGCAAATACAATGTATTTAAACTCCAGTGAATTGCAAAGACACTGTATTCGAACTTCACTGAATTAAAAATACACTGTATTTGAACTCCAGTGAATGACAAATACACTGTATTCGAACTTCACCCGAATTGCAAATACAGTGAATATGCAATTCACTGTATTCTAACTTCAGTGAATTGCAAATACAATATATTCAAACTTCGTTGAATTCTAAATACACTGTATTCAAAGTTTACGGAATTAAAAATACACTATCTTCGAACTTCAGTGAATTGCAAATACACCGAATTATGGATTACAAATATTTGCAAAAACATTCATTTAAAACTTGGAAAAAAAAAATAGTGTACTCACATCTTAAAGTAGAGGTCACTTGTGCACTTCCAGCCAACTAAATTAAGCCTCAACCTTTGCACTTCCAGCCAACTAAATTAAACCTGGGACCAATCAAATACCCAATGGATCACTCAGCCAACTAAATTAAACCGGAGACCAATCAAATACCCAATGGATCACTTTGCACGCCAAATGTTGTCGAAATTCGACGTGTTCAGTTTTGGGTATTGATGTTGGAGCTTCTAACTGGAAAATTGTCAAATCAAACATCTTGGGCGAAGAATGGACCGATCTTCAGTTTTGGCGTATTGATGTTGGAGCTTATAATCGGAAAATCTTCAAATCAAGCATCTTTAGGCGAAGAAGGGATTGATCTTCTGCGGTGGGTCCATTCGATGGTCAGGAGGAATGAACGACGAAGGTTTTTGAGGTGAAGTTAATGAGAGAAAAAGATGAAAACTTTCATTTAAACCCTATTATTATTTTTTTATTATTAGTTTAAATTAAAATGAAATTAGGGAAGAGAGGAAATATATTTTAAAATAGATATATTACCGTAAATCTCATTGGCTATTAGAGATTTAAACCTTATTCTTAATCTTAATTTTTAATTATTATTATTATTTTCAAATTAGGATTAAATTAGAGAAGAAAGAGAAAAGATATTTTAAAATAGATATAATGAGATTTGGGGTGAGAAGGCAGAGAATAGAGAATGGAAGATGAAGGGTGAGATGAGAGAGAAAGATTTTGCTGGATAAAATATGGATGGTAGATAAGAAGTTTGAGAAGAATTTTGTGGAGAAAATCCGGAGAGATAAATAAATTTTTTTTAAAGATATAATTTAAAAATGAGATAAGAAGTTGGTAGGAAAAAAATGAAAAAGGACACAAAACTCAATTTTAAAAAAAAAGAATATCGTTTGATATGAGATCTAAAAAAGGACCATTTATTAAGAATGATCCCGAGAATTCTCCCAAATTGAGTCCAACTGAGTTGAAGATCAAATGAGTCCAAAAATTAATCAAATTGTCCCAAATCCAAAGGGTGGACCCAAATGCCATCAAATCATTGGGTCTAAAATTCATAAAGCCCAAGCCCACAAAATGCACATAGAAAGGTCTCTAAATAGAAAGTTTTCTTACATTTCACTGGTTTAGAAAATTATGAACTCATATCACTCAAACGACTCCTTGAAGTTCTTGAAGATTGGAGACTCTTTGAATCTCTTTGTCGCAACGTCATTGCGACGCGGAGCGGCCGACGTCCTCTTTCAAGAGTTTTGTTTTAAAAAATAAAAGAGATGGAGTCGCCACCAATCATTTTGGGTGTGATTGGTCACCTTAAAATAAAAACTGGTCTACGGAAAGAGAAATTAGGTTCGGGGGTCGTTTGAGCGTAGGGAAGGTATTAGCACCCTACAACACCCGTTAAAAACGGTAGCCATATTTTATCTTATATTATCCAGTTAATTTTAAAATGTCCTTAATTTGAGAAAATAAATAAATAATAGTTTTGTTTAAAATGAATGTCTCATTTAATCAAAGCTTAACCTTAAAAATAAGGTAAGAGTTTGATATATTGAGTGAATTTAACTTTAATTAATTATCATATCTAAATTTCCTTTTATTTAAAGGAAATTATTTACCTCAAGAATTTGAGAAATTTATCCCAACTCCGTCATAGGATTTATATGATAATATTTTATTTAAAAAACATATTGATTTGTTATTTTTATAAGTAGTTGGGAGGATTTTCGTGTGCTTCCACGAGAGTCAAAACTCTACGAAAGTCACATTACTCAGCCCTCAAAACAAATATTATTTTATTTTTACAAAACGTTATTTTTAAATGGAAATACGACTTGATATATAAAATCAAATTTGAGATTTAGGAAAAATCAAATTAAAGATAAAGTTGAAATTTGTTTGAAATATATTTACAAAAATAATAAAATTTATTTACATACTTGAATTAAGGTAAGAATTTAAGGATACCTTAAAAATACTAAGTTTGAAAAGGAAAATACATTCTAACATAAATGAAAAATAAAATTTAAATATTAAATTGGAAGTACACTTAAAAAAAATTGTAAATAAGAAAAAAAAGGAGCAATTTTGTAATTAAACAAAAAAAACAATGTTAAAATTATAATTAAAATGTCATTAATGGCAATTTCGTAAATAACCCTAAAATCTAAATTATACCTTCTTCTTCCATGAATTTCTCAGCCGCCTGCGCGTGTGGAGGGTTGAGCGTGAGGTTGTGTAAAGCCGTGGAGATCTGGCTTGAGACGCCGCCGTCGTGGGAGCTCCGCCGTTTGGTTCGAGTTGAGAAAGAAACCCACACCGCCGTCGTGAAGATCGCCTCGTCGAAGACTGACTCAAACTTCGCCTTCCCGATCGGCTTGGTTGAAGATTCGCCGTTGTCTGAATGTTGTTGAACCGTCGATCGTGTCCGAGCCCCGCCGTAGAGCTTTGTATAGGACTGCCATCGTGTGCGTTGCGTTCGTGTAGGACCGTCGTGAGGGAGTTGCCATTTGCGTGAAGAGGGAGCTGGAGGGGTCGTTGGAGTCCATCGTCGCCTAGTTCGTGGTCGCCCCGTGCAGCCGTCGTTCGTGCAATGAACCTCGTGGTGCGCCGTCGTGATTCAACTCGAGTAGCACCGCCGTGGAGCTTCGTCGCACCGCCGTTGATGTTCGCCGGAGATAGTGTTTGAATGAGGAAGATGAAGTTTGGGGGTTGGAGGTAGGTGATGATGAATAGTAGGGAGGAGAGAGAAAAAATGGAGAAAGGTGAGGGTTTTTTTGGAAGAGAGAAAAAATGACTTGATTGATTTGACTCAAAGAAAATAAAATACTATCTTTAAAATTGATAGCATTTTACTCAAAATCCTTTCTTATAGTCAATATTCTATTCTCGAGTCTTTGCTCTGATATTCTATGTCGTTCTCCGATTTTTCGAGCCTTACCGCTCTGATCTTTTTCTTATCCTTTTTTTACGAGCCTTTTTGCTCTGATCTTCTCTGATCGTTTTTTTACCTATTTCTCTTGGTCGATATTTATAGGCCTTTGAAAATCCATCAAAGGTAAAAATCTCAATGAATTTATTACTCAAAATGTTTTCTAAATTGAAATAGATTTTAGGCCAAAAATGAACAAATATTTTATATCATAAATGAATATCAAATTTAAAACCAAAAATGAATTAAATATTTTATACTCATAAATGAATATCAAATTTTAACCCAAAAATAAATTAAAGATTTTATATTCATTGAAGTAAATAAATGAATATCAAACTTTAGCCATAAAATGACTTAAAATTTTATACTCATTAAATGTTAATTTTATTTGTCAAAATAGGTAAAAACTTTTCCAAACAACCAAAACGTTCTTTTTCTTATTTTTCTTGAATTTTCGAAATTAATAAATTAAAAAAATAAAAAATGTGAATTTTAAAAGTTTAAAAATGGTTTAAAGAATGATGACAAAAATACATAAAAAAAATAGGGAAAAATAACTTTAATAATAAACAAATGGCCGGACCAAATACGGTGTCTACAGCTTGCTCCCCTTTGTGTATCTTTGAAGAATTGAAAGGGTAGACAAAGGACGAAGACAGAGTATTGGGCCGGCGAAAATTTGTTTATTAAAAAAAGACAGAACTAGGTTTACAAAGGATACGACCCTTTAAATCCTGGATTAGGGTTTGATTTAACCAATAAAGAAATGAAACGGACCTGGGTTATGTCCACAGGCTTCGACCGCTAATCTTGAATTAGGGTTCGATTTAACCAACAATGATTTTTTTTGGACTTGGGCTATCTCCCGGGTTTCGACCGCTAATCTTGGATTATGGTTCGATTTAACCAATAATTAAATGAAATGGACCTGGGTTATGTCCACAGGCTTCGACCGCTAATCTTGGATTAGGGTTCGATTTAACCAACAAATGATTTTTTTTGTAATTTTTTTTTAATCAACAAAGGAAATGAAAAGGACCTTGGTTATGTCCACAGGCTTCGACCGCTAATCTTGGATTATGGTTCGATTTAACCAACAAATTTTTTTATATATTTTTTTTTAAATTGATCAACAAATGAAATGAAACAGACCTGGGTTATGTCCACAGGCTTCGACCGCTAATCTTGGATTATGGTTCGATTTAACCAACAATTTTTTTTATATTTTTTTTTAATTGATCAACAAATGAAATGAAACGGACCTGGGTTATGTCCACAGGCTTCGACCGCTAATCTTGGATTATGGTTCGATTTAACCAACAAAAGTATTTTTTTTGTTTTTTAATGGAAATGAAACGGACCTGGGTTATGTCCACAGGCTTCGACCGCTAATCTTGGATTATGGTTCGATTTAACCAACAAAGGAATTTTTTTTGTTTTTTTAATGGAAATGAAACGGACCTGGGTTATGTCCACAGGCTTCGACCGCTAATCTTGGATTATGGTTCGATTTAACCAACAAAGGAATTTTTTTATATTTTTTTTTGAATCAACAAGGGAAATGAAACGGACCTGGGTTATGTCCACAGGCTTCGACCGCTAATCTTGGATTAGGGTTCGATTTAACCAACAAATGATTTTTTTTTTTTTTTTTTTGAAACAACCAAGGAATTGAAACGGACCTGGGTTATGTCCACAGGCTTCGACCGCTAATCTTGGATTAGGGTTCGATTTAACCAACAAATAATTTTTTTTATTTTTTTTTTAATCAGCAAAGGAATTGAAACGGACCTGGGTTATGTCCACAGGCTTCGACCTCTAATCTTGGATTATAGTTCGATTTAACCAACAAAGGTATTTTTTTTTGTTTTTTAATGGAAATGAAACGGACCTGGGTTATGTCCACAGGCTTCGACCTCTAATCTTGGATTATGGTTCGATTTAACCAACAAAGGAAATGAAACGGACCTGGGTTATGTCCACAGGCTTCGACCTCTAATCTTGGATTATGGTTCGATTTAACCAACAAAGGAAATGAAACGGACCTGGGTTATGTCCACAGGCTTCGACCTCTAATCTTGGATTATGGTTCGATTTAACCAACAAATGAAATGAAACGGACCTGGGTTATGTCCACAGGCTTCGACCTCTAATCTTGGATTATGGTTCGATTTAACCAACAAATGAAATGAAACGGACCTGGGTTATGTCCACAGGCTTCGACCTCTAGTCTTGGATTATGGTTCGATTTAACCAACAAATGAAATGAAACGGACCTGGGTTATGTCCACAGGCTTCGACCTCTAATCTTGGATTATGGTTCGATTTAACCAACAAATGAAATGAAACGGATGAGTGATAAATTTTGATTTAGATTTTAATTTTAATTTTGATTTTTTGACTTTGATTTTGATTTTGATTTCTGTTTTGATTTTGATTTTTTTATTTTGATTTTAAAGGGAACAACGGTTTTTATTTCAAAACTTAGTTGTCAAACAAATAACTCTTTTAAAACAGGGACTTCGTATTTCAGAAATTTGTTTTAAAGGGACGACGGTTTTTATTTCAAAACTTAGTCGTCAAACAAAAGACTCATTTAAAACAAGGACTTCGTATTTCAGAAATTTGCTTTAATAGGGACAACGGTTTTTATCTCAAAACTTAGTTGTCAAACAAAAGACTCCTTTAAAACAGGGACTTCGTATTTCAGAAATTTGCTTTAAAGGGACGACGATTTTTATTTCAAAACTTAGTCGTCAATACAAAGACACTTTTAAAACAGGGACTTCGTATTTCAGAAATTTGCTTTAAAAGGGACAACGGTTTTTATCTCAAAACTTAGTTGTCAAACAAAAGACTCCTTTAAAACAGAGACTTCGTATTTCAGAAATTTGCTTTAAAGGGACGACGGTTTTTATTTCAAAACTTAGTCGTCAACACAAAGACACTTTTAAAACAGGGACTTCGTATTTCAGAAATTTGCTTTAAAAGGGACAACGGTTTTTATTTCAAAACTTAGTTGCCAAGCAGAAGACAGCGGTTTTTATTTCAAAACTTAGCTGCAAAACACAAGACAACGGTTTTTATTTCAAAACTTAGTTGCCGAACAAAAGACAGCGGTTTTTATTTCAAAACTTAGCTGCAAAACAAAAGACAACGGTTTTTATTTCAAAACTTAGTTGCTGAACAAAAGACAGCGGTTTTTATTTCAAAACTTAGCTGCAAAACACAAGACAACGGTTTTTATTTCAAAACTTAGTTGCCGAACAAAAGACAGCGGTTTTTATTTCAAAACTTAGCTGCAAAACAAAAGACAACGATTTTTATTTCAAAACTTAGTTGCCGAACAAAAGACAGCTGTTTTTATTTCAAAACTTAGTTGCCGAACAAAAGACAGCGGTTTTTATTTCAAAACTTAGCTGCAAAACCAAAGACAACGGTTTTTATTTCAAAACTTAGTTGCCGAACAAAAGACAGCGGTTTTTATTTCAAAACTTAGCTACAAAACAAAAGACAACGGTTTTTATTTCAAAACTTAGTTGCCGAACAAAAGACAGCGGTTTTTATTTCAAAACTTAGCTGCAAAACACAAGACAACGGTTTTTATTTCAAAACTTAGTTGCCGAACAAAAGACAACGGTTTTTATTTCAAAACTTAACTGCAAAACAAAAGACAACGGTTTTTATTTCAAAACTTAGTTGCCGAACAAAAGACAGCGGTTTTTATTTCAAAACTTAGTTGCCGAACAAAAGACAGCGGTTTTTATTTCAAAACTTAGCTGCAAAACCAAAGACAACGGTTTTTATTTCAAAACTTAGTTGCCGAACAAAAGACAGCGGTTTTTATTTCAAAACTTAGCTGCCAAACAAAAGACAACGGTTTTTATTTCAAAACTTAGTTGCCGAACAAAAGACAACGGTTTTTATTTCAAAACTTAGCTGCAAAACCAAAGACAACGGTTTTTATTTCAAAACTTAGTTGCCGAACAAAAGACAACGGTTTTTATTTCAAAACTTAGCTGCAAAACAAAAGACAACGGTTTTTATTTCAAAACTTAGTTGCCGACACTGAATTCTCTGAAACGTTCTTTTGATAATGTTATGCATGTGATCAATGAATGCAACATGTATGCATGTGTTTGATAAATGATTTTTTTTAATTTTTATTTGAAATAATGATGTGAACTATTTCAAACTGGTAAACGAAATGCAAGATATCAAAATGAACTTCATGTTTAAGGAAAATGATTATCCTTGTCTACTCTCCTTGTTGTTGTTAGCTGACATTTAACAAAGAATCAAAAGAGAAAATGTTATCATCATCAGATTTTTTTTTTTTTTTTTTTTTTTTTTTTTTTTTTGAATGCTTTCACTCGAAAGGGATTATGTATGTCAATCATAGAGTACTCAACCATATTAGGCATGGTAAATATTTTGGAAGTTTCTCATGTGCTAGGTTAGAGAACTATCAAAAGTAATTTGTAGAATTGAATATCTTACTTGACTAACTGCTTCATAATTTAGTCTTGTAATGAACACAATGATTTGAATGAATTTAGCTTTGAAGTAAGTATAAAAAAGATAAAAAGTACATGTTTTCTTCCAAAGGAAAAAAAACAGCGGAGAATGTGTTTTTCAAATCTCTTGAACAATAAGAGATTGATGATATATTTCAAATATTTGAGTAAGAGATTGAATATGATCCAATGGAAGACGAATGAAGTGATTCCAATTTTTTGGACAATAGTTTTGAGAACATGAAGCAACTTCTTAGGAAATCATTTCATGTATATATATTCTCCTTTCTTTGAGTAAGCTCGAGGTCTTCGATAAATGTGATAATATCTCCATCTTGACTTGGTCGATGGTGTGACGAAGATGAATGATTTTTCCCAAATGTGACAAAGGCGACACTTTAGCCCGGTTTGTTGATGGTAGTTTTGCTCCAGTATGATAAAGATGAAGACTTTGCTCTAGTTTTGCAAAAATGAAGACTTTGCTCCAGTTTTGCAAAGATGAAGGCTTTGCTCCAGTTTGTTGATGGCGGTCTTGCTCCAGTATGACAAAGATGAAAGTTTTGCTCCAATATTTATTTAAAGGTGAGATTTTAAAGCATTTCACCATCAAGTTTATTTTTATGTCTTGATTGCACCAATCTTGTAACTTTTTTTTTTTTTTTTTTTTTTTTTTTTTTTTTTTTTTTTTAAAGAAAATGGTGCAATCAAATGTTCCAGCTTGTTGATGTCGATTTTGCCCCCAGTGTGGATGGTGACCTTGCTCTAGTGTGGCAAAGACGGTGACTTTGCTCCAGTTTTGAGATGATGGCTTTGCTCTACTGTGACAAATGCGAAGACTTTGCTCCAGTTTAGAGATGATGGCCTTGCTCCAGTGTGGCAAAGATGAAGGCTTTGCTCCAGTTTAGATATGATGACCCTGCTCCAGTGTGGCAAAGATGAAGGCTTTGCTCCAGTGTGGCAAAGTTGGAAGTTTTGTCCCAGCTTGGCGAAGAGGCTTTGCCCCAATTGGTTGCTTTGCAAAGGAGATTTTCCAAGCATTCCGAGATGTAGTTCCTTGATTTACTTATTTGCACAAATCTTGCAGTTTTTTTTTTTTTTTTTTTTTTTTTTTTTTTTTTTTTTTTTTTTTTAACATTGTTTCTTTTACTTAGCAAGAAATTGTGCAATCATATACAAACAATTGATAACATTTAGTTACTCCTTTACAACCCCTTGTAGTCCTTCCTCGCCGTTTCTTTGGCCATGATTCTTGGTATCGAGGATGTCCCGCGAGCAAAACTCATTGAAAGAAATTGAGACTTCGAGATGATTTTCACAGTTACCGACTCATTAGTTCTCAAAACTATTATCTTAGAACATGGAATCACTTTCTAATTGAGGAAAGAGAAATGACAAATGATAAGAATGGAAAGAAATGAGAATTTGGATCAAATGAAGTCGAATATGAGGAATATATGAGAAATTACAAGTCTTAATTATGAAGCAGTAAATCACAAGAGTTCAATACTATTTATTACATTTGAAGTTCTCTTGAATAATTTGGAACGTTTGCCATCTAATTAAACGTGGCGGCTTGGCAAAAGGCTAGATGGGTATATAAATGTAGAGAAACATCATATAAATGTAGATGTTGAGTTTAGTCAGGGATTTTGTGGTGGATCAGGGTAAATTGCCTCAAAGTTTATGTGGCGTGAGGTTCATGGTTCTACACTGAGTAATTTGGACTCTCACTGCAAAAGGGTGTTTGCCCCAATGTGAAGATTAAAAATTTGTTCTATTGGTATATGGTGGTATGATGTTTAGCACATGAGAAAATTTGAAGGGCAAAATAAACCTTGAGAAAGGTATTTTCGAGAGGTCATAAAATGGTTGAAACTTTGACAAATTCTTATATAAGAGTAGTGAAAGCACTCATTTCCTTTTTTTTTTTTTTTTTTTTTTTTTTTTCCAAATGATGATTCGATATTTTTGCTCAAAATTCTTGCTAAGTTTTCAGCTAACAAGAACGACCAAAGTAAACACAAAGATGATCAGAATAAACATGAAAACTATCACCTTTTTTTTTTTTTTGTTCAATGATATAATGAAGGATGTGATAAAATTCAAGAATATTTTGTAAAACAGGCATGAGATGATATTTTGAAAATGAAAAAATTAAAAACTTTTTTTTGGATGTGAAATGAGATAACGAATGCATGGCCATTTTTATCATGTTGGAGAATAAAATTTAATTTTATTTTTCCGTGATGTATGCATGTGTACGAGGAAAATGATTTTTTTGTTTTTTAATAGTTGTATGCATGTATGATATGATGCAATTGATGATTTGACATGCAAAATGATGCATAAAATTTATTTTGATGGTGTGATGTAGGATGTGATAACAAATGATTTTTTTGTTTTTATTTTTTATGTATGCATGTGTGATATGATGCAATTGATGATTTGACATGCGAAATGATGCATAAAATTTATTTTGATGGTGTGATGTAGGATTTGATAACAAATGATTTTTTTTTGTTTTTATTTTTTATATATGCATGTGTGATATGATGCAATCGATAAATAACAATTTAAATTTCTCTAAAACTTACCACTCGATATGCAAAATGAGATAATGATGCATGAACTTATTTTTTTTACATATGCATGTGTGAGATGATATGACTTGACATGCGGGATGGGATAATGCATGAATTTCTTTTTATATATGCATGTGTGTGAAATGATGTTGGACATTTTTTGTTTTTTTTTTTTTTAAAATAAATCGTTGATTACTCCAAATGATATGTTGTGTTCTTAAATTTAACATTCAAACAATCATTGGTAATTTTTATTATGCATATGAATATGTAATGCTAGACTCTAAATGCAACTAAAAAAAGAATAAAGAAATGACTTCTAATCATGAGCGGAAGATGTGTTTGCATGAAAATCAATGTCTTGCGACTCTATATGCATGTGAACATGAAAGGCACGATCATTTTTATTCTAAGGTATGCCAGAATGCAAATGAACTTTTTTTTTGGATTTCCTACAATGAATGGATCAATATGAGAATGTGATTTTATGTATGTATGAGGGTATATAAAGAATGTTCATGAGATGTATGTGAATGCTTTGACATGTAGTTTTTTTGTGTTTTTTTTGTTTGTTTTTTTTTTTTTGTTTTTTTTTTTTGTTTTTCTAAAAAACAATGGAAAGTTAAAAGAGATTCATTTTTTTAAAGAGGGGAAAAAATAAATTAGGAAGAATATATACAAAAATCTATTACCTTTTTTGTTTTACCAAAAGGAAACATGGATACTTTCCTTTTTGTAAATTTTTTGTTTTCTTTTCTTTTCCTTTTTAGGAGGAAAAAATAAATCGAATAAAATAAAATAATAGATCCAAAATTAATCCCAACGTTATTGATATAACCATGGAATTACTTGAGAACGAACGTAAAAAAATAAAAATGATGTAAGGATAATACTCTAACCCTAAAAGATATATGCCCCTAAATTAATTCTAATGTTATAAGAATAACAAATGAATTAATTTGAGCGAGAATTTTCGTGTGTCTACCCGAGGCAAATTAAATCCCCTCGAAGGTAGATATCACTACATTCTCAATTATGGGTAAAGATTGAGTATAGATCAACTATGATTAGTATTTTAACATTTTGATTTTTTTTTTAAAAAAAAATAAATAACATTTTTTTACTTTTTTTTCATAAGGAAACAAGCATTTTTTTATATTATTTTTTTAAAACCAACACGGGACTTTTTTATCATTATTTTTAAGGAAACAAAGCAAAAAAGATAATAATTATATACAAAAGAATAAATATATCACATGAATGCATGAATGAGATTTGCAATATATGTTATACAACAAGTTTAAGGATCAACATGTAATATAACAAAATATGTGTATCCTAAAGTTCAAAACTTTGGATAATAATTGGTTGGCTCTAGGATGTGTATGAGTGTAATTTATGTTCTAATCATTCCTAGAAGTAAATGGTCCCCAAGCTTTCTATCTGATTAAACAGCGTAGTTGGCTTGGGTGGAGAATTTCATGCGCCTGCACGGGAACCGAAATTCCACGAAGGTCACACTACTCAGTCTCCGAATCTAATCCTAAAGGTAAAGCCCGGGTAGGAGGCTTGTGAATGTGTGTGTGATGCATGACAATGCAAACATGTAAATTGCAATAAATATATTAATACAGTGATAATAAATAAACATGTTAAATAAAAAACTAATAATAAAAATAAATAAACAAAGAAATAAAAGAAAAAAAACAAAGGACCAAAAAAAATTGAAAACTGGATAATAAAAAGATAAAATGCAATGGCCTGACCCTCTAAAAAAAGGTCCCCAGTGGAGTCGCCATGCTGTCGCAACGTCATTGCGACGCGGAGCGGCCGACGTCCTCTTTCAAGGGTTTTGTTTTAAAAAATAAAAGAGATGGAGTCGCCACCAATCATTTTGGGTGTGATTGGTCACCTTAAAATAAAAACTGGTCTACGGAAAGAGAAATTAGGTTCGGGGGTCGTTTGAGCGTAGGGAAGGTATTAGCACCCTACAACACCCGTTAAAAACGGTAGCCATATTTTATCTTATATTATCCAGTTAATTTTAAAATGTCCTTAATTTGAGAAAATAAATAAATAATAGTTTTGTTTAAAATGAATGTCTCATTTAATCAAAGCTTAACCTTAAAAATAAGGTAAGAGTTTGATATATTGAGTGAATTTAACTTTAATTAATTATCATATCTAAATTTCCTTTTATTTAAAGGAAATTATTTACCTCAAGAATTTGAGAAATTTATCCCAACTCCGTCATAGGATTTATATGATAATATTTTATTTAAAAAACATATTGATTTGTTATTTTTATAAGTAGTTGGGAGGATTTTCGTGTGCTTCCACGAGAGTCAAAACTCTACGAAAGTCACATTACTCAGCCCTCAAAACAAATATTATTTTATTTTTACAAAACGTTATTTTTAAATGGAAATACGACTTGATATATAAAATCAAATTTGAGATTTAGGAAAAATCAAATTAAAGATAAAGTTGAAATTTGTTTGAAATATATTTACAAAAATAATAAAATTTATTTACATACTTGAATTAAGGTAAGAATTTAAGGATACCTTAAAAATACTAAGTTTGAAAAGGAAAATACATTCTAACATAAATGAAAAATAAAATTTAAATATTAAATTGGAAGTACACTTAAAAAAAATTGTAAATAAGAAAAAAAAGGAGCAATTTTGTAATTAAACAAAAAAAACAATGTTAAAATTATAATTAAAATGTCATTAATGGCAATTTCGTAAATAACCCTAAAATCTAAATTATACCTTCTTCTTCCATGAATTTCTCAGCCGCCTGCGCGTGTGGAGGGTTGAGCGTGAGGTTGTGTAAAGCCGTGGAGATCTGGCTTGAGACGCCGCCGTCGTGGGAGCTCCGCCGTTTGGTTCGAGTTGAGAAAGAAACCCACACCGCCGTCGTGAAGATCGCCTCGTCGAAGACTGACTCAAACTTCGCCTTCCCGATCGGCTTGGTTGAAGATTCGCCGTTGTCTGAATGTTGTTGAACCGTCGATCGTGTCCGAGCCCCGCCGTAGAGCTTTGTATAGGACTGCCATCGTGTGCGTTGCGTTCGTGTAGGACCGTCGTGAGGGAGTTGCCATTTGCGTGAAGAGGGAGCTGGAGGGGTCGTTGGAGTCCATCGTCGCCTAGTTCGTGGTCGCCCCGTGCAGCCGTCGTTCGTGCAATGAACCTCGTGGTGCGCCGTCGTGATTCAACTCGAGTAGCACCGCCGTGGAGCTTCGTCGCACCGCCGTTGATGTTCGCCGGAGATAGTGTTTGAATGAGGAAGATGAAGTTTGGGGGTTGGAGGTAGGTGATGATGAATAGTAGGGAGGAGAGAGAAAAAATGGAGAAAGGTGAGGGTTTTTTTGGAAGAGAGAAAAAATGACTTGATTGATTTGACTCAAAGAAAATAAAATACTATCTTTAAAATTGATAGCATTTTACTCAAAATCCTTTCTTATAGTCAATATTCTATTCTCGAGTCTTTGCTCTGATATTCTATGTCGTTCTCCGATTTTTCGAGCCTTACCGCTCTGATCTTTTTCTTATCCTTTTTTTACGAGCCTTTTTGCTCTGATCTTCTCTGATCGTTTTTTTACCTATTTCTCTTGGTCGATATTTATAGGCCTTTGAAAATCCATCAAAGGTAAAAATCTCAATGAATTTATTACTCAAAATGTTTTCTAAATTGAAATAGATTTTAGGCCAAAAATGAACAAATATTTTATATCATAAATGAATATCAAATTTAAAACCAAAAATGAATTAAATATTTTATACTCATAAATGAATATCAAATTTTAACCCAAAAATAAATTAAAGATTTTATATTCATTGAAGTAAATAAATGAATATCAAACTTTAGCCATAAAATGACTTAAAATTTTATACTCATTAAATGTTAATTTTATTTGTCAAAATAGGTAAAAACTTTTCCAAACAACCAAAACGTTCTTTTTCTTATTTTTCTTGAATTTTCGAAATTAATAAATTAAAAAAATAAAAAATGTGAATTTTAAAAGTTTAAAAATGGTTTAAAGAATGATGACAAAAATACATAAAAAAAATAGGGAAAAATAACTTTAATAATAAACAAATGGCCGGACCAAATACGGTGTCTACACTCTTAATGTCCGAAAACTCTTTAAAGATCAAAAGACGCTTTGAAGATAGAAGACTTCAAACCCCAAAGACTTTAAAGATCAGAAGGTTTTGAATAATAAAATCACTGAAGACACAAATACTTTGAAGATAAGTTAAAGATTCAACCTTGAAAACAAAGAGAGCATAATACCTTGGGCTCACTTTGGAGAATGATTCGGTTGAGTCCGCAGTGGCAAAGGGGCATAAATAAAAGGTCTTACGTTAAAGATTCAACATCGAGAATAAACATTAAAGATTGTACTGCACCTACATACAAATCAATATAAATTCAAGTTTAAAAAATGGAGCTAATTTCTTTGAATTTTTAAAATAAGTTCTACAATTGACTTATATTATTTATAAGTTTAACAACATTTGTGGTAGAAATTCATACATCTAACTTCATGATATATATCTTAACAATTGACTAATATTTTTTTTTCAACACGTAAGGGTGGAGAATCAAACCTAAGACCTCTTGATCACTAATCATACATCATGTTAGTCGAACTATGCTCTTGTTAATCACTTATACTTAATTTAGTGCGCTGATTTAAAATGAATGAAATGCATAAATTTAATGGACTTTATAACAACTATTGGACATATAATGTATTTAGTAAGGACAACGGAACCCAGACATCTCCACAATGGTATGATATTGAAGTAATCCTCCCCTCGAACAAAGTACCACAACCTCCCCACAGATAGGATCCTCCACTTTGGGCCTAAATCCACATGACTTTGCTTTTGGTTTCACCCAAAATGCCTAGTCTTTCCCTCGAACAAAGTACCACAACCTCCCCACAGATAGGATCCTCTACTTTGGGCCTACACCCGCATGACTTTGCTTTTGGTTTCACCCAAAAGACCTCCCATTATATACTCATGATCTTTCCCTTTTTTAGGTGTGGGATATTGTTTGTATCTTAACAATCCTCCCCTCAAACAAAAAACAAAGTACCACACCTAAGTCTACTTTGTTCCCAACAACCCTCCCCTCTAGGATCCTTGAGCAACCCAGAAAACTCAACTATGACTCTCAAATAGTCACCCAACCACGGATTCACTATGACTCAAATTATGACAATGTCATTGGGACCACGAATTCGCTATGACTCAAATTATGACAATGTCATTGGGAGACTTCATCAATATCTTTATTCGACACTCGAAGATTTTTACAAACATGACTAAGTTAGGGACATAGCTCTGATACCACTTATCAAGGACAACGGAACCAGACATCCCCACAATGGTATGATATTGTCCACTTTGGGCCTAAACCCGCATGACTTTGCTTTTGGTTTCACCCAAAAGGCATCATACCAATTGAAGATAATTGTCACCAATTTTACCCATGATCTTTCCCCTTTCTAGCCAATGTGACATTGTTTGTATCTTAACAAAATAAATGCAATCAAAAGTATTGAACTATATAATATAGCAATTAGGTTCCATGCACGCATGGAGTGTAATCTTTCAATACACATATTTACCAACATGAGTATATCTTAATTGACATAAATGCGAATTAATGACTAAAAGACCAGAGGTCACATCCTCGTGTCGTATTTATTAATTAAATACGTTTGAAAAAAATAAATAATACATCCACATTTTTTAGTCAAAGTCAAATCCCATCGTGTGTATATACTATATACTATATTAATATACTTTCACAACTCTTACAAAGTGGACAGCACGTCTTCCTCACGACCATGCAACTCTTTTTACATCATCTATTTTTTTTTTTTGAGTACATTGGGGGTGGGGGGATTCGAACCACAGACCTCTTGGTCATGAACATATACAAGTGCCAGCTGAGCCATGCTCGCTTTGGCTTTTACATCATCTATTTAAACATTATTCTATTTATATATATATATATATATATATCACATGCAGTTTTAGGTTTTTTTTTTTTTTTTTTTTTTTTTTTTTTTTCTCATTTTGAATATTTGTTTAAATTAACATTTATATAGGTAATGTGATTGATTTTAATTTTAATAAAACAGTGGAGTAAATTATTGATAACCCATCATTATTAGGTGCATGCTTAGGATTTTCAAATTAGTAAAGTACAAATTAGTCTACAAATAATTTTCAATACTTTTAAGTTAAATTACAAGTTTGATATTAAACTTTTAGGTGGGTATCAATTAGATCTTTGTATTATAAAAAAATGTCGAATAAATTTTTAAACTTTAAATTTTGTGTTTATTGAATCTCTAAACTAAAAAAGAAAAAATGTATAACAAGTTTTTTTTTTTTTTTTTTTTAACTTTCTATTTTGTATCTAATAAATATTTGACATATTTATTTATTCACGAATCTAACACAAAATTGAACCTACACATTTCCATAAACGATAATAAAAAAAAAAAAAAAAAAAAACTAATTTTACCTAAATAGTTTCAAAACAATTTTTTTTTTCTTTTTTCAAAATAATCCTCCCTATCAAAATCACCCCGTTAAAGATAGCCCAAAGAGAACATTTTTTTTTAAAAAAAGGCGAAAAAAAAAATAAAATAAAAAACTGGAGTTAGAATATGGTCCACGAGGCAAATTATTTAAGAAAATACAAACAATGTATGCATGGAAGAAATAAATGATGTTGAGAATGTCATCGGATTTCCGTGGGAATAAATGATGTTTGTGTTTGGTGCTGCATGGGAATGTCATTTGCAAATAAATTTTAAATAATTAATGGTTATTTATTTTATTTAACAATAAATCTTAACAATTATGTTCAACGAAATTATTTAAAATTATATAAATTTTTAATTATAATTAACTAATTAATACAATAATCAAATTGAAGAACTAATGATAAAAGTTATATAATTCAAAAACCAAATATAATCTATCATCGATTATTAAACCTAGGTTGGTGTGCGATACTTGACAACTTATGCAATCGCATAGCTATCGCACAACTACCTATGCGATCGCATAACTATGGGATAACTAGCAACCTATGCGATCACATAGGTTGTTGTGCGATCGCATAGTTATCGCATAAGATGCGATAACTCCTATGCGATCACATAGGTTGTTGTGCGATCGCATAGTTATCGCATAGGTTGTTGTTCGATCGCATAACTATCGCACACCAACCTATGCGATCGCATAGCTATCGCACATCTTAAATCAAGAAGTTACTGAAATCTATTTAACAAAAAAAAAAATATAGAGAGCTCTCAGAGATTGGAATGAATTTAACCAAAAAAAAAATACACAAACTTGAAATTAGAGTTTGGAATTGATTTAATAAAAAAAATAAAATAAAAATTAGGAAGAAGAAACGTTGTAAAAAAAAAAAAAAAATGAAGAAGAAGATTTAAAAAAAAAACAATGTGAAGAAGAAGACATACCTGGACATCGCCCATGGCTTCCGTCTAAAATGGAGGGCATCAGAAAACCATACTTCTGATGCTACAGCTATGCCCGAGCATAAATGGTAAGACGTCAACCAAACGTGGGAATGACCATGAGAAAGCCATTCCCATCCTGATGCCCACCCCCAAAGTCGCCAACCAAACAGCCCCATAGTGTCGTCAAGAACTTGACATAATGTATCAATTAGTAATTAAGATTTTTTTTTTTTTTTTAATCATAATTTTGTGTGTTGGTGGGAGAACAATTAAGTTTTTTTTTTTTTTAATCTCTCTTTACTTTTTAGATTATTGAATCAAAGCATTCCTCTTAATTAATGGGCTAGTTTATGAGAAAAATCATTAATACTATTTAAGTAGTTGGATATCAGTGTTTCTTGCAAATAATAATAGGCTAGATTTTTTTTTCTTAAGCATAATTATAAAATAAAATGTCCAAATGTCAATTTAGAATAAAATAATTAAAAATATAGCATTTTTCTTAAAATAAATTATAAATATGATAATTTTTATGACTGACTATCACTAATAGCTACTAATATACCTTTATTTTTTATAAAATTTTGTCAGTGACTATCATAGTAGTGTATAGTGATAGTCATTTTATCAATGGATATTAGTGTCTTTATCAATGGATATTAGTGTTAGACACTGATTTTTTTGTCATATTTACAAAATGTTTTATATTTTGTTATATTTATCATTATTTTAGGTTGATTACTATCTATACCACCAATCCAATATAAATATGGTTTTTTAAATATTCGCATAAGTTTAATTTTTTTTAAAAATAGCACAATCAAAACGTAATTCAAATTCAAATTTAAAAAAGAAAAAAAAAATCCTAATTAATAAAAAATTAATTCTAATTCTAATTCAATATTGTATAAAATGCCATAATAAAAGTCAAATTTATGTTGGATTTGTAAAACAAAAAAAACATACCATATATCAATTGAAATATATACATTAAATTTAACTTACCAAGTGCAATTTTTGTTTAAGTGTTTTTCTTTGAAATTACAAGTTTAGTGGAACTTTTAAATTGGTTGTTAATAGGTACTTAATTTTTTAAAATGTTAAATATGATTAAGAGTTAATTAAAAGTTTAGAGACTTATTAAATATTTAATTTAAATACTAGTTTAGTGAGTTTGAGGACTTGTTAAACATAAAATTAAAAGTTTAGAGAGTTAGATATTTAATTTAAATACTAGTTTAGTCCATATTGATATACTTTCACATTTGGTTCGTTTAGTCTTCGCACTTTACAACGTTCATTTTGGTCCTCGTGCCTTCAAAAAGTTCGTTTTGATCTTTGTACACTAAAAAATCATTTACATAAAAGTTCGTTCGATAATTGACATAAGATTGTGTCATTGACTAAGATGTCATGAATTCAATCCCTACAATAATTAAAATGCCTTCGAAAATAAAAAATCTTAAAATTAATTTTTTTGGTAGTTTGAACTCAATTTTGGTTGTTTTTTAATAATATTGTATTTTTTAAAACTTTTTATAAAAATATTGTAGGTTTGAAAGTATTTTAAAAAGTAATGTTGTTTTAAAAGGATGTCGTCTTTAAAAAAAAAAAAAGACCTTGACACGCGAGCAAAGGTCAAAGGTCGTCTTTTGAAAAGACGATCTTGCTCCACATGGATGAAGATCGTCTTTTCAAAAGACGATCTTCTTCGGCATCTATGTTCTTTTCTTTAAAAAAATTGATATATTTTTTCCCAGATATTCAAAAATTTCGAAGTACGGTCAAGTTTTCAGCCATATCTTCAGTTCTGGGTTTAGTGAAGTTTTCAAAAGTTCGACGATCTGTATCTTTTGATACACAACTCCAAAAATAGTGAAACCAGACATCAAATTGAAGTTCTCTGTGTTAGCTTTCCAACCGTACATTTCTCGAATTGTTTGAATATTTGGTAAAAAGATATCAATTTTTGAATGCACCCCTTACAAGAATCTTCAATTCTGAAATTTGGAGAACTATAGTCCAAGTTCGATGATCTTCAACTTCAATGATATCTATTTTTGATACAATGTTCAAAAAATGGTGAAACCAAGTATCAAAAGTTAGTTTTTCAACTATACATTTTTTGAAATTTTTGAATATCTAGTTAAAAAAGATATCAATTTTTGGTTGCAAAAATATAGATGCGAACAAGGTCGTCTCTCGAAAAAAAAAAAAACTTCCTTTACCAAAAAAAAAATTATTTTTAAAACTACTTTCAAACGTGGAATATTTTGAAATAGAAAGGAGATGAATATGTTTTCAAAATTGATAGAATAAGCTTATGTAAAGTACATCTCAAATGAAATGTGCCCAAACTAAATGAACCTAAAAAGTATTTTAACAAAAACTTTTGTTTTGATCTTTCAACTTCAATATCCTCTTCCCCAATTTCCAAAACATTATATATATTATAATTACAAAATCCCTGTCAAAGCTTCTCCATTTTCCATGGCGGAATCCCCTGTTTTCTATCTCTGAGTTTTTCTTTATTGTTCGAATAAAGTCAGCCACCATGTCGGCCGGCCAAATCCTCTGCCTTGAGCTTCCATTGTCGTGGTCCTAAAGTTGCAGAACAACGTCCCTCTCTTTTCCCAAAAGAAAAGAAGAACAAAAAGAAAAGCAAGAAAAGCAAGGAGGGAACCCCAATTCAAAAATCCCTCACTCTGTTTTCTTCTTCTTCTTCTTCAAAATTCAAAACCGTCGCTTTTAAATCCCCTTCTCCCCAATTCCTTTTTCCCATTTCAAATGGACAAATTTTCGATCTCTAAGCAGAATTTTCATCTGGGTTTTCGTCCTTCGTCGTCTTCCATGGATCTAAACGACCAATCCACCATTTCTGAAGCTTCCGGTCAGTCTCCGGCGAGTGCTTCCTCTTTCTCTTACTGCAGAACCAGCTCCGACGCCTCTGCTTTCTCCGACCCCACCACCGACGATAGAAGTTTCTGTAATGAGCCCTCTACGGCGATTCTGGCCAGACACCCCACCAGAAAATTTAAACTCGCCGCAGGAGATAAGGTCGACGATCAAAACGCCATGGATTCCGGTGAGTGGGGTGGCTGTGGAGTTTTCCCCTGTTTTTTCTTTTTTTAAGTTCAATTATAAGTTTATCATTTCTTTGACTTTGATTTTTTTTAACATTCATGTCTGTCTATTTAATCATTATACTATGGAAGTTTCCAAAGGTGTTTGGAGTGAAGGTTTGAATTTTACTTTTTTTTTTTTTTTTTTTTAATAAAGTTTGAATTTTACTTTAAAAAGGATAAAAATGTGGAAACTCATGTGTTTGAGTAGTTGTCAATGGTGGTTTGATTAGTTTTTTTTGTTTTTTTTTTTTAAATTTTGTTTGTTTCCTGCCAACTAGAAAATTTGAATTTTTAATTGAATTAAAGTTAAAAAAAAACTAATTTATTGATAACTATTTGATTTTTAGTTTTTAATTTTTGAAAATTAATCTTATAAATATTACTTTTATCTATAAGTTCATTTGCTTTGTTAACTACTTCAAGTGTTTTCAAAACCTAAGTACAATTTTTTTAAAAAAAAGAAATAAATTTTTTTTTTTTTTTTTTTTTTTTTAAATTTAGCTAAGAATTCAAATGTTACCTTAGTAAAGAGAGAACAAACTAACTTTCCAAAAACAAAAAACTAAACCAAAAGGTTATCAAACACGACACAATTTTTAAAAATATATTAAAAAGTAGATAACAAAACAAAAGAATTCATACTAGTTTAATTTTGAAAAATCCAAAAATAAAAAATCAAATAATTATCAAATAGAGCTTAAACTTTTAAAGTTGTGTTTAAGTGCTGTTCGATAAGTTTTCTATATGCTTCATGTACTTTAAATAGTTTATGCTTCATCTACATTAAATAGTTTATAAACTTTCAATTTTGTATCTTAGTTCGTCATTATAATTTTTTAGGGACCTGTCTACTTTTTTAATCATAGATGGTTAGTTTTGAACTAATTTTACCGAGCAACCAGTTAAACATAAAATTGAAAGTTAACGAACGGTTTCAAACTTGTTGGCAGCAGAACTAGAGATGATGAAAGAGAGATTTGCGAAGCTTTTGCTTGGAGAAGACATGTCAGGAAGTGGAAAAGGAGTTTGCACAGCAGTTACAATCTCAAACGCCATTACTAATCTTTATGGTCAGATTCTTCTTCTAAGAAAATTTCATACTCTCTTAACTTTCTTTTCTTCTTCCTTTCAAATTATGTTTTTAACTTTGGTTTTGTTTGATCAGCCACCGTGTTTGGACAGAATTTGAAACTCGAGCCGCTGCCACCGGAGAAGAAGGCTATGTGGAAGAGAGAGATGACTTGTTTGTTGTCTGTTTGTGATTTCATTGTTGAGTTCTTCACTGAATCTCAGACTTTGGAAGATGGAAAAACTATGGAGGTGACTTTTTTTCTTTTCCTTTTTATGGTCTTTGAAATGAGTGATTAATCATGTCACAGTCTCTTTAAAACCGTTAGATGTGCATTTTAAATCTGTTCGAGCGTGTTTGGTTGAGTTATTATAATCCAGTTTATGTTTGACTCACTGACTATTAGCGCCCCAAACAACCCATTTGTTATCTAAAAGTTGAAATACTTTTGTAATTTCTCTTTCATCCATCCAAACATGCTAAACTGCCAGCCACATTGTGGCGGCCTCTCCAAATAATTTCTCCTTTAAATCTGTCTCTTAAAAACAAAAATGTTTTGGTGTAGAGTGTTACTTATTTCGAAATTACGATTTTATTCCGATATTGTTTAACTTGGGTAGAATATGATAGTACAATAACATTAACTTTTACGAATCATTTTGGTTACAATTTTTCAAAACAGTTACTTCGAGGGGTGCTCTGTCGGCGAGGATGTATTAGATATGCCCTTGAAAGTTATGGTTCAAAGTTTCAAACAACATTGAAGTTGAAAACACGGTCTCAATTGATAACAATTTTAGTTTTAGTTTTCTGTTTTTGAAATTTATGCCTGTTTTTCTCCACAATTTCTGTTATTATAGTTTTTTTTTTAAGAAACAATTGAATTCTTAGTGAGGTTTAAAAAACGAAAACAAGATTTTTAAAAACTGTTTTTTTTAGTTTTCAAAATTTGGCTTGAATTTTGAAAACATCTACCATAGGTAAGTAACAATTGAAAGAAACTCATAGGATTCAATTGTTTATACTTTTTTTGAAAAAACTTGTACAAATTCTCACAAAGTTATGGAAATCATCATGATGTTTTCAGGTGTTGAACAGCAGACAAAGATCAGACATATACCTAAACCTTCCAGCATTGCAAAAGCTTGACATGATGCTCTTGGTAAACACACTATAAGATATCTCTTCATCTTTCTTTGGTTGAATATGTTGAGAGTGATCAATCAAATATTGTCTGTCTTTCACAGGACATTTTGGACAGTTTTCACGACACCGAGTTTTGGTACGCCGAAAAAGGAAGCATGTCGTCGAACTCGAATCGATCAAGATCTGGTTCGTTTCGCCGACTCTCGTTACAAAAAGAGGACAAATGGTGGCTTCCAGTTCCCTGCATTCCTTCATGTGGTCTATCGGAGAAGGCGCAGAAACAGCTTCGAAATAACCGCGAATGCGCGAACCAAATCCACAAAGCTGCCATGGCAATCAACAGCACTATTCTTGCTGAAATGGAAATTCCAGAGTCATACATTGACACTCTTCCAAAGGTTAGTCCCCTAACCGTAAAGTTTTCGCTCCGAGCTCGTCGAAAGGAGCGTAATATTGCCAAATGAAACATGTTTTAGCTTTGTTTTCTAATTTGTTTTCATGTAACAATCCACTTTTTCAGAGTGGAAAGGCGAGTATAGGCGATACGATATACCGCTACATGTATAGTGCAGACAAATTCTCACCCGATCATCTGCTCGATTCCTTGAACATAGGATCCGAACATGATGCGCTCGAACTTGCAGACCGGATCGAGGCTTCGATGTATACATGGAGAAGGAAAGCATGTTTGAGCCACTCAAAATCTTCATGGGAGTTGGTAAAGGATCTAATGGCTGAAACTGATAGGGGTGACAAGAACACTGTTTTGGCAGAAAGAGCTGAGAGCTTGCTCTTGTCTTTGAAACAAAGATTCCCTGAACTTTCTCAAACAACCTTAGACACTAGCAAGATTGAATACAATAGGGTAAGATAAAAGTTTATGGAAGCTTCTTTTGTTTTTTTTTTCTCACTAAATTATAAGTTTAGTCCCTATAATAAGTCGTTAATTCAACTTCAAAAAGTGTCTAATAAGTTTGGCACCTATTAAACCGAACATTAAAAGTTCACGAGTCTAACAGACAAACAATTGAAACTTTAGGGACGTATTATAATTTAACTTTTTTTTTTTTTTGGGATAACTTTTAAAAGTATAATTTTGATGTTGTAGGATGTGGGACAAGCAGTGTTGGAGAGTTACTCAAGAGTATTGGAAGGGCTGGCATTCAACATTGTGGCTTGGAATGAAGATGTTCTTTTTGCTGATAGGTCCCTAAGAAACCAAGAGTAGGACCCTCCAATGTTACAAAGAAAAAATATAGACAGTTTATGAGATTTAGAATTGGCCTTTTCCTTGTTGATTCAACTTTTAGAGTATAGATGAAAGTGAAATAAGATCTTTATTCTAATGTTTAGTTGGGTAGGGATTTTTTTTTCTTCATTTTTTTAAGTTGTTTGTTTATATTTGTGGTTACAATTTGTATAAAACTATGTTGTTGGTTGGGACAAATATAATGGTTCCCTATTTGTTACTTTTTAGGTTCACTCCCACGTGACTTTGTTTTTGGACTCGATCTAAAAAAACATAATCATTTCACTAAAAGTACAATCTTCTTCTCGAGTAAAGGACCATTGAAACTTTTGTTGTGTTCTAATTTTTCTTTTTTTTAGTTCAACAATTGCAACATGATGGATGGAAGTTCCAATTTCAAAGGAAGGAGTACATGCTAATTACTGCTCAAGTGGCAATAATTCATCTATCTACTTTATATTCTCTACCCTTTCTATAAAACATATCATTCAATGGGATAACTAGTGCTACTAATTTTTAAAACATTGGGTGTTTATACTAATTACTGATCAAGTGTCCAAAATTCTAACATGCATTCAACTCAAAACATGAGTTCTCAAAATCCAATACGAAGTTGAAAATTCAACTATATTAACTAAGAAGAATAAGATTCAATAAACGATTACATCAAAGTTCTAGAAAAATGAATTAGTTCATGACGAAAATCTGAACAAAAATTTCAACAATCAACATTAGAGTCATAACAAATGAGAAAAGAGAAGAAAAAAGTGAAGAAAAGCAAATTCCGACGATTTCACGAGTTTTCCAGTGTTGCTCTCGCTTCGTTTGGGTGCTTGGTTGCTCCAAATTAAAATCAATGCCCAACCATTTCTCTATGTCTTTTCGCCAATCTCCTTTTCATTTTTCTTAAAAATATAACATATTCCTTTTATACTTAGGGCAAAAGTCGTCGCAACGCCCACCAAAAATCGTAAAATAATCTTTGCCTAAAAAATCGTAGCGCCTAAAGTGTTCTGCCAAAACTTGTTTGTCCAGTGCCTAGGCGCCCAAATGTAGTGCATAGGATTTAGGCATTCTGCCAAATTCTTCATCTTTGACACCTAGGTGTGCCCAAATGCAGCGCCTAGGCGCTAGGCATTCTCCCAAATTCTTCATCTTAGGCGCTAGGCATTCGCTCAATCATCTTCAACTTCAATGGTGACATTTTTTTTTCCTTTCATCTTCATTTCTTTCTTCTACTTTCTTCAAGAAGACACCTACGGACAAAACAATCAAAATCAAACAAAAACATCTAATAAAAGCATCAAAACTCAACTAAAAATCCGAAAGCACCCTACTTTACTAAGCCTAAAAAGTACTTATCAAGGTTCAAATTCTCATATAAGTGGTACAACAGTAGCGGTAGGATTGCAATCATGTGATTCCTTGCATCTAATGACTTACTAAGTAAAATTTCATTTTCAGGCATAGATACAACATTAACAAGCTTCTCTTTACTACACTCTACCTTGTCAAAAAGCTGATATTTGATAGGTAAACTAACTATTTCCATGAAGTTATTGGCATTGAAACTAAACTTGAATTTAGTATACCTTGAAGATCTTCTTTGGAACATATCGCTTCTATCTTGATGACAATGTGCACCATCTCTTTCAAATCCTCACAAGATCGAGTTTCTTCTCATTTGACAATCATCTCGGCAATCTTCTGATTACGTACATTGTAGAATCGATCCATGGTAGCTTTCTCATCCTCATATAAGTTAATCTCTTCAAGTGATGTGAGCATCTCTTTGTAGTATTTTTTTATACTTTTGCTCCCCTGTCTCAAAGTTTGCAATTTGTGGAAGGACTTAGGAACAAAAAACTTCCTCATTAGAAGCTCGATTCTTTCCATGAGGAAATGCATAATTTTCACTCCTTTTTGACAACAAAACATTCCACCATGTTAGTGCATATTCCTCAAATGTAGAGACGATAAATTTTACCTTTTCCTTTTCATTATAGTGGTGGTGATAAAATATCGCATCAATCCCCCCTCTCAAAGAAGGTACTTTGGATTTGAAATACTCCCAAAGAACAATGAAGGCATATTTTGGTCAACATAATGATAATTATTTGGAGCTCTTCTTTGAGTATACGTGGCTGCAAAAATATGTTAGCCTAAAGAAAATTGGACCTCACAATCACTCCCTCATGCGGTCCACTCAAAGATGAATGATCACTCGTATTTACGCTCAAAGATGTAGCACTTCCTTACAAGTATGTAAACTCTCCCAAAATAAGAAACAAGTAGCAAATAGTTTGTAATATCAAGTATTTAAGGAGCAAACCTTGAACACAAAAGCTAGATGAATATGAATTATTTACACTTAAGCAAAGAAACAAGTAGATAACCAAACAAAACAAGAAACTAGGAATCAAGAACCTAATGTTCAAGATCCAACAAATTAGAATTATCAAGAAACAAGAAAAGGATAACTAGAGTCAAGTATCTAAGATTCAAGACTCAAAGAATTATGCAAGATGAACAAAGAACAAGGTAAGACTACTAGACAAGATTCAAAGAAAAGCCAAGAAGCAAAGAAATTAGATGTAAAAAGGTAGGCAATGGAAACGAGAAAAAAATGATGTGAAAACCCTAGCGAACTGGAATTAGGAACCCTTTGAGTATGTGAAATCTTAATTCTCAAACACTAAAACCCAAAAAATTAATTCGATTTTCAACCTTAAGGATTGGGTTAGATACAAAGTGCCTTAAGATCAAAGCTCTTGAGACAAGAACAAGTTCATTTGCCCAAGAGTCAAACACTCCACAAGATTGCTAGGATGATCAATCCTACTTGGATGTTCTTGACATGCAACTTCAAGCTATGAATTTCAAAAGGGATCCAGAAACTCTATTGGCTAAACTTGAGAGAGCTCAAACTAAAATTCAATTTAATTCAATTTAATTCATCATATAGTAACCCAAACCCTAAATGCCACATCATCTATCATAGAATAAAATGACAAAAATGCCCCAACTTAATATGTCATAAGAGGACAAATATGAATAATAATTTGTTGTCCTTGGCCATTCATATAAAAAATGCTCAGACCTAGATAAAAAGCATATGACTTCTTAGAAGTATAGATATTTTAATCATTAAGCTATACTTGTTGGCACTCATGTTTATAGTTTAATTTAATGAAACTTAAAGTTGACTTATTGACCTAAGTACAATGGTAAAAAACGTAACTTATAATAATTTATTTTCTATTCAGGATCTATTCATTTTATTATTATACTTTTCTAAGAGTATTATAAGTTTTGTGTGGGCTGATCCAAAGCAAAATCCGTTGGACTTGAGAACAGAAGGCCCAAGAGGCCCAATATTTTCAAAGAGGAAATCTCTCGAAGGCTGCTCGACCACCGAGCCGAGAAAGGTAGCCAACCACACAAAAAGGGAAATAAGTCACATCGACCTGACACACTTGTCAGGAAAAAATCACTATAAATACAAGAGTTAATCCCTCATTTAAGATATGTAACTACCCCTGTGCTCAGCTATTAGTGTATCTGACCATCATACTGGCTTTGAAATCAGAGCGTGTTGGGCACAACACCACACCCATGCTCGAATTTGTCTTGTAAGCCAGACCAGCGAGGACGAGCAACTAAAGACCGAGTTGTCGACCACTGGCCAAATTCGTGCATCAACATCTGACGCCATCTATGGGACAACTATGTTATAACAAAGCCACTAGTTCTTCCCGAGCAAAAAAAACATGTCTTGGGACAACGACGATGAGTCAAATCAGAGACGGACAAACGCCCTAAGGGCTACCACCTGAACAATCGATCTGACCTAACTGCCCGAAACCACTAAGGAGGTCATACCTTCGAAGAAAGCCTCAATCCCTCCAACGACAAAAAAGGTTCGAGCGACTCTAACACGAAGTCGAAGCAATGCAAGGCACATGAAAGTCTTTAAGACTTCTATGGCGGATATTCTCACCCGCATCGAAGTTGTGACTAAAGCCTTCAAGTGTCAACATGAAGATGCCACAGCCGGCGGGAATGCCAAGCCAAGCCGAACCTGATCCGCGACCTGAGAATGGGTAAGAAGAAAGCACGAAGCAACGAGCTACCAAACAGAAAACACTCACCTCGACGAAACATGAAAAAGTTAAACCTCAGGCCGAAGTCAAGGCGCGAAGACGACCTTGACCCCGAAGACTTGAGGATATACCTTAGCAACATAAGATTGTCGACTGGAGCTCGAAGCAACCACCGTCGCCATCATATAGCGAGTCAACAGACCAATCCTGAAAGCATGGGGCCAACATGGCCCAAATGAAGGAGGAGCTACGAGGGGAGATCTGACATGAGCTCGCTGACTACCGGAAGGATATGTCTGCAAGAAAGGTAAAACTCGCGAAGAAGCTCTTGAAGAGGGACAACGCGCCCTCCTCCACTCGGATTATGGTTGTAGATATTTTAGAGAAGTTTAAGCTACCGAGCATCAAGGAATACGACGGTAGCGTCAGCCCAATAGAACATGCCAAAACGTTCAGATCAACGATGTAATTTCATAATGTTCTGAAAGAGATCTGAGGCCGAGCGTTTCATGTCCCCCCTCAGAGATGCAACACGAACCTAGTATAAAAAACAAGAGAAGGGAACTTTTGGCTCACTCTGGGAGCTCGCCCATTGATGACCAAAAAGTGTGCATGTAGAATTCCTGGTAAGAGAGCAAAGGTCAAACACAAGTGCACGTTATCAACAAGTAGTAAAGTATGGAAGTATTCCAAGATATCGTATCCCAAAAGACTGTTGGTACAATTTAATTTAGTAAAGGAAGTACTTTTTGAAATTAGAATCGAAGGTAATAATAGGTAGCTGGAAAATAGTTTGAGAGGGTTGGTAACCATTTGTAAAAACTTTAAATAAAACGAGGGACTCAATCAAGATACAACCACTAAGTAGAGTGTTTGAACTCAATGCGCCCGCATCGCCACCACATTGATACCCATGCTACGAATTGTGAATTCGACTCTTATTCAACCTCTTTGCAAGTATCTTTAGGAGCCTAAGTCATTAAACCTATATTTCTATGGCTAATGCAAACTTAGATAAACAAGCATACAATTCTTTAGTTATAAGGTGTGCCTTATTTCTAAGGTCACGTTACGTCCTATGTCTAGGCATTTTGTCCCTTATTCCCTTATGAAATTAGTAAAATTGCCCAAGTTTTCTAAGCATTCAGACTCAGCTAACATGCTACAAGTAAACAATAAACTCAATAGGAAAATAGCAAAAATGCTTGGGTGGTAACCGGTCACATTTGTCAAGCTATCTCAACCTTAGAGCATTCACAAGACCGAATCCATTAAAAGAACTTAGCTCATAATGATGAAAAGAATAGAAAGCTTCATTGATGTAAAATTCATTAAGTACAATGCAATTAAAGAAATAAACTGAATGGAAATAACAAGCTGGTAAATAAACTGTAAATGATCTAATGATCCTCGAAAAAACACATACACAGTCAATGGATTCTCTCTCTAGTTGGATTCGATCTATTTCAAGAGGAATTCAGCTTACAATCCTCACTTTATGGATAAAAGGACTAGATCTAGGGTTAATCCGAGGAACTGTCGTTCTTGAAGAATTGGTTGACTATCTTGAATGGTATAGATGAAATTCTTCCTAGAATGATCGATGTTGCTAGTGATGGATTATGGCGCCTTTTATAGCCACAAAGTAGGTGGGTAGACAACAAAATTGATGTCCAAAACTATCTCAAGGACTTTCAGAGTCAACAAGTGCAGGTAGGTGCGAAATATGGTTGGTCCACGCTGACTACGAAATCCCCGTTGAACCAGTCTTAGGACACAATGCGGTCGAATTGCAATTTGCCTGTGAAACAATGTGACTGCATCACAGACTTTGCGGTTGCATCATAGTCTGTATTGCTAGTTTTCTGTAAAAGATAAAAAATGAGTTAAATAATATCAAAATTCATCTTTTTACCCCTAAAGTCACCAAATATGCATAAGAGGGCTTATAACACGTGACTTTCTTACTTTAGCCTATTTTGAACCTTTTTCTACCCAAACACATCTTTATTTTAACAAGAACAAGCTAAAATCATAGGAAAAAATGCTAACTATTTGACGTTCATCACACCCCAAAACTTAGCCTATTTCTTGTCCTCAAACAATTTGAATTAAACAAGATAATAACATCTCAGAGTTTAACAAGAAGACATGCTTTAAAATAACGTTACTTAAAAAAAGAACACCTCTGTGGAGATGTCTCATGTTTTGTAGTGTAAGTTTTAAACTCATAGGTTCCATATATCTTTCTTTTCCAAACCAAAACTTTTTCTTATCTACTTTAGCCATATTTTTCACTCCAACTAGCCTTTAATCACTAAGTTTACGGTAGTCCTTAAAGAGAAACAAGCTAAACTATACTTATTCTATTTACATGCTTTGTGGATAACCTCCCCTAAACTTGTGCAAGTGATAGACATCTTTTCTTTCCTTTTTCTTTTTTCTACTTTTTCTAAGAGAGTCTTTAATTTGTTGTCATGTTCACATTCGTTCCAACTTATCCACATTGTTCGTGCCTGGTATCCGACTATGAGCAAACATCAAAATCTAAGAGTATCACTTTTGTTGTCATGCTTATCTTCGTTCCAGCTTAGACACACTGTTGGTGAAAGTTATCTAACTACGAGAAAACACCCCAACGTACTAATACTCACTTCTAAGTTAACTTTTCATGCATTGACAAACACGGGTGTCATGACCGCTCCTGGTTACTTGATTAACTCAAGAAGGAATAATCTATCTCTATCTCTCTATATATATATATTATCAGCACACCTAGTAGTTCATTACATAACAATCAACATTCAATCCCTCAAACTTAAGAGAGGCATTGTCCTCATTGACTGCTTTATGAGAGGACAACTAAAACGACGTTGGTGCAGTCTTAGCTTGCAAAAACTGTCATACCCCATCTCAAATTACCCTACCAAACCTAGGACGAGTTGTGACGACAATAGACCCTAGGTATGCAATATAATCTATAGTCAAGATTCTATTCTCAACTTATAACATAACTTCATTCATAGAAATCTTGTTACACTTTTTTTTTTCCATATGCAATGACTAGATGAGACTATGGCAAATACTGATCTCAACTTTGTTTTATTTTTAATAATGCACATGATTTCGTTATTTAAAAGTATGATTTTTTTGTTGTTCAACTTTTTTTTTTCTCGTGTTTATAGTTTATATTTAGTGTGTAAGTTTTACTAAAAAAAAAAACAAATTTATATCGCCACAAACCTAAATCACTAAGTTAAAAAGAAAAGAGAGAAATTAAATTTAAGAGAGCAAGCATACTCATATTAAAATATTCCAATAAAAAATTATATACTTCATGAATTAAAATAATATATTTCAAAATATATATATATTTTTTTATTAAAAAAAATTACAAGAGGGCGGAAATAATGTAAGAACATGAAAAATAAAAATATATTTGATTTATACCTCCATATAGATACATTTAACAAATTAAATGTGATCTGAGATGATGAAGAACAACAAACACTCAAAATCCACAAAAAAAAAAAAAAAAAATCACCCATATAAATTAACTTTAAAAGCTAAATAATACTAAAAAAAAAAAAACCTATAAAATCCTATAAAATGGACTAAATTGATTCATTTTTAAAATTTAAGGTTTTAATTGATACCATTATTAATGAAAAATTATATCAGATGTCAATTTAAAATTATTAAAAATATAACACTTTTTTAAAAATTTTGCGGATATGACAATTTCTATCCCTGATAGTATGGTCTATTGCTGATAAACACAGTTTTTTTTTATAGAATTTTGTCAGTGATAGTAGTCTATCAGTGATGGTCATATATCAACGATAGAGTCTATCGGTGATAGCCACTGATTTTTTGCCATATTTGTAAAATATTTTAAACTTTGCTAAATTTGCAATTATTTTGGGCTTGATTGCTGTTTGTGCAACCAACCCATTATTAATTAATTAAGATTTTAATTGATTGAAACTACAAAGTTTAGGGGTTTAAATGTATTATATTTGTTCTCCAAAGATAAAATAGGGTAGAGATGGAGATATATTCTTGCGTTAAAATCACTTTAATTTAGTGTTAAAATTCTTTTATATATATTAGACTCCATCCTCTCAATTATTGTCAACAAACAATCTTTTAAATTATAAGAAATCACATCTTTCTATAGCTTTATATAAAAATGATATTGAAAAATTTGAAAACATCTTTGTTATTTGCAAAAAAAAATTCTAAATTTTGTTTTAGTTTATTAATTTTTTAAATTTAGAATGAAATTTTAATAAGTGTGTAGTTTATTCTGTGTGATAGGTGTATTGATTTTATTAAAATTAAATTAATAAAGGATAATTTGCCAATTTACAAACCAAGTAGATATTAAAAATAATATATTTTTAAAACTAACATAAGTATGATTTCCAAAATAAACAAAATTATCCGAGTATATAATTCACAATTTTCTCTCATTACTTTGTTATATATAAATCACTTTTATTTTTTCTTTTTATGTCTTCTACTAAAATAAAATTAAGTATGTGTTAGCATTTTTCTATGACATTAAAGATATTATTGAAATATTTTTCAAAAAAAAAAAAATTTATATATATATATACATTATTTAAATAATATATTATAAAATATTATTTAAAAGAATAATTTTACGTACCGTAAAGTAGAACACCTTATTTATTAATATAGTTTGTGCTAATTAATATTGATCACAATGCAAGAAACTTTACTTTTAACAACACACAAAAACGGTCGTTTAAAGCCAAAATACACCGCTAAAAGTTTTAACGACGTGTTGAGGTATATCGTTGCAATGCCGCATGATGTATCTTCTTAGTTTTAGCGACGAAATCATGTGCATTACTAAAAATTATCGGTCACCGGCACGCGAGCGTCGCTAGCTAGACGAAAGTTTTATTGACGCCGTAATCAATTAGGTAATTATATATAATCTATTTTAACATGAAATAAAAACGTGCTTATTACCATTATCAAAATTCAATTATTTACAAAATGTTATGTTGATAGTTAGTTTACTTTTCTAAACACTAGTTAAAAGTTCGTGCGTTGCACGTGGAATGTGTAATTTTAGTTTATAGTAAATATTGCATATGCATGTTCGTATTGTGTTAAGTAAATGTTGAAACTTTGGATTTGAGAAATGGTAATAGATTAGATTTGCATCTTTAAAAATAATTAGATAAAAATATAATAAAAATGTAAGATTTACATATATAAAAAAAAAATTATTGGTACAAATAAGAAAGATGTATGTCAAGAATAAATGAAAACTATTACTATTAATTTATGAATTTATTTGTATTAATTTACATTCATATATTGACAGGTTACTTTTTTTTTCTAACGGTTTTTATTTTTTTTAATTAGTACAAATATATTTGAACGAAAATATCTAAGATTATTCCAATTATTCACATTGTTAAAAATGAGTTAGAATGATTAGTAAATTCTTATTTCTAAACTTAGATTATAGAGAAAATAGTGTCAATTTAATTCTAATTTCTAACGTTGTTAAAAAAAAAAAAAAAAAAAAAAAAAAAAAATTAACCTAATGAAAAACACCATTATAAATATATGATATACTTATTTATTTTTAATCAATAATACTTTAAATTTACTTGGAATAAGAACTGTCGTAGTAACCAAGAGCATAGCTCAACCGGCATAATGTATGAACTATGAGCAACTTGGTCTCTAGTAAATAATTAAAGTTTTTTTTTTTTAAATTCTCTTTTTGGCCAACCTTGAAATAAGAACAGTCATATTTTAGAGAATATAAATCATCCCTATTAATGTTTGAGAAAATTTGTTTCGATAGATTACAAAGATAAAATAAAATATACATCTATAATTAGCAAACTGTTATCAAAATAATAATTAACAAATAAATATTAAAAATTAATTGTTAAATGATAAAATTGCCGGCCCCTACAACCCGTGGCCAAGATCAATATCTTCTTCAATGGCTAGTTAGTCGTCAATTTTCTCCTTCAATCTTCAAACAGGCTCCGTCCTTCCATGGCATATGGATGTCTCCCCTCCTAATTTTTTCTCTCTTTTGGTGTGTCGTCATCTTCTCTTCCAAACTGACAGAATGAACTATAAAAAAAATGATCAAAATCAAAATTATTTACTATAAAGAGAAATTGAGAGAACAACTGACAAAATGAACCCAACAAAATGATCAAAATCAAAATTATCAATTGCAAGAAAAAATTGAGAAAAAAACCTCATACTTATATTAGAATATTTTTGTTGGTAATGATGGATCAGAAGATGGTGAGTCTTAATTTTTTTTTTTTTTTTTTGCTTTTTAGTCTTCATTTATGTTTTTTTTAATGACCCTTCTCTTCTTTGAAAATGAATTTAAACCAAATCAATTCAATTAAGAAACTCAGTTACTAAATGCAATTGTCAGTGGTGTCCTTTAGCATTCCTTTAGAAGGAAAAAAAAAAGTAGAGTCTCCATCCTGAATACAATGGATATATACTCAAAAGTAGAGGGACAAAATGGAGAGAGAAAGTTTCTCCCCTTAAGCCCCTTTTAGATATAGTAAAATATGTATTATATTTGTATTTTTTTTATTTTATAAAAATAAATAATTTATAAAATATAGTTTTCCACTTATTTTTCATTTCTCCCCCTTTAAATCATTTTTAGCAAGATATTTTTTAGTAAAGAAGAAAATATAAGTTACATTGAGTTAAACTCATATATGTTGAAGTTGATGATTATGGAATTGAAAATTAAGATTTAATTCAACATAAAATGACATCTAAATTCTATACGATATGTATCTAGAAATTATTATATGTAATTTTTTTTTAGAGATGTTGGACATTATATTAAAGTTTATTAAAAAAAAAACAAAGAATATTATTTATTCCTAATGAGGAGAGAGAAGAAAATAATAAAATAAATAATTAATAGTCGATAATATTTTTAACCACTATTTGTTTTCTTGGAAAATTGTAACAATTGTTAATTTAGAGTAAAATAATTAAAAATATAGCACTTTTAATTTTTTTTTTTTGCAAATATGACAATTTCTATCACTATAGTAATCTAGTAGTTTATTACTAATAGTAGTCTATCATCTCAGTTTTTTATAGAATTTTGTTAGTGATTATCACTGATAGTACATATATCAACGATAAGAGTCTATCAGTGATAACCACTGATTTTTTTTTGCCATATTTGCAAAATGTTTTAAATTTTGCTATATTTGCCATTATTTTGGGCTTAATTGCTATTTATGCAACCAACTCTTGTTTCTTTGACAATTATTATTTAATAATAGACTTTGTCAAGTGAATCTTTAGCTCACAAATTTAAAAGGGAAAATTGTAACAAATGTCAATTTAGAGTAAAATAATTAAAAATATAGCATTTTTTTAAAAAAATTGCGGATATGACAATTTCTATCACTGATAGTATGGTCTATTGCTGATAGAAGTTTATCATCTATCACCTCAGTTTTTTATAGAATATCAACGATAGAGTCTATCAGTGATAGCCACTGATTTTTTGCCATGTTTGCAAAATGTTTTAAATTTTGTTAAATTTATAATTATTTTGGGTCTGATTGTTGTTTGTCCAACCAACCCATTTTATCAACCCATTTAAAAGTGTGAATTTTTGTTGTTTAATTTATTTATTTATTTATTTTTTTCTTTTTTCTTTTTTATTTTTTTAAGTTTATATTTAGTGTGTAAGTTTTACTAAAAATAAAAAAAAAAATATATTACCATAAACCTAAATGACTAGGTTAAAAATAAATAGAGATAAATTAAATTTAAGAGAGCAACGTACCCATATTAAATGATTCCAATAAAAAATTATATACTTCATGAATTAAAATAAATTATTTCAATCTTGGGAAAAGATTTTTTTTTTTTTTTTTTTTTACAAGAGGGCAAAAACAATGTGAGAACATGAAAAATAAAAATATAAACGTACTAGCTAAGGTTTTTGATTTATACCTCCATATATATAGATACATTTAACAAATTAGGTGTGATCCGAGATGATGAAGGACGACAAACACTCGGAATCCACAAAAAAACACTCGTACAAATTAACTTTGAAAGCCAAATAATACTAAAAATATAACAAATATTGAGTATAAAATGTGAGCATTACCAACGAAGAAAGGCAGGGGCAAGGATTAGCCAACAAAAAAAAAACGAGGCTGGTTAGAGTTTTGGAAGGAGGGTAGTTGTGTTTGTGCAAATAGACAGAGGAAAAGTTACAACTTTTGGTCGACCAAACAAAGTAGCTTTCAATCCATTTATACTTGCCTCGTTTGTCTACTTGCACATACACGACGTGGTCGAAATGAATTTGCCGATACTATCAATCTTGTTATGTACGATGTTATTTGATCCTTCCCTTTCTGAGGCTACTTCTCCTACAAACATATTCATCCTCGCCGGTCAGAACAACATGGCTGGCCGAGGTGGGGTTGAGAAAGATAAATCGGGGACACTTGTGTGGGATGAGATTGTCCCACAAGAGTGTCAACCCGACCCGTCCATCCTACGATTTAACCCTGATCGCCAATGGGAGATGGCACGAGAGCCTATCCATTTGGGGATCGACATCAACAAGACCGTTGGCATTGGTCCAGCAATGGCATTTGCTCATCAGCTGCAAGCGAAAGCCGGGCCGAAGGCAGGCGTTGTGGGTTTAGTTCCTTGTGCTAGAGGTGGCACTTTAATCGAACAATGGATTAAAAATCCTACAAATCCTAATGCAACTTTTTACCAAAACGTCATTGAACGAATCAAAGCATCAGATAAAGAAGGTGGGGTTGTGCGTGCTCTTTTCTGGCATCAAGGGGGAAGCGATGCAGCTATGAGTGACACGGCTAGTAGATACAAAGACAACCTAAAGAATTTCTTCACCGACATCCGCAATGATATAAAGCCAAGATTTTTACCCATCATTATTGTTAAAGAAGCTCTTTATGACTTTTTTATGAAGCATGATACTCATGATTTGGCAACAGTGAGGGCGGCACAAGATGCAGTCGGTCAAGAGCTGCCAGATGTGGTAGTCATCGACTCTTGGGAGTTGCCTATAAACTTTACCACACATGCACGTTTTAACCAAGATCATGGTCATTTTAATACCACAACTCAGATTGCTATGGGTAAATGGTTGGCTGATACCTACCTCTCCCACTATGGCGATTTACTCTAATCTTACTGTTTGTTCTTTTTTAATCTCTATGACTCATTTTTGGGTTCAATAGTGATTTAACGTGTTATCGTGTAACAAGAGATTAAAGATCAAATTTTAAAAGCTTAAACTTTAGAGGTGTTGTATTAATGAAAACTCTAAAGTAAGAATTGTAACAATATAATACGGTAAATTTTCATGGGTGATTAATTTAGATATCCCGTTAATGAATCATAACTACTTTCACTTGATTTTTCATTTAAAATTAACTCAAAAGTTTATAAATAATGTTATTCTCCAAAAATCCTAGTAGCAAAAACAATATAACAAAAAAATCACATAATCTTTCCGAAATTAGTAGAGAAAATTAGAAGCAGAAACACTGCTTATATTAATGAAAACCACTATTACCTACCAACTTGATTTTTACATTTTGCTTTAATATTGCGGTTCATTTTGAGAAAAAAAATGAGACATGCAAGAATTAGGCATAATTCAATATTTAAAAAAAAAAATGCTATAAAATGGTCTAAATTGATTCATTTTTACGACTTTCAGGTTTTAATTGATACAATTATTAATTAATTAAGATTTTAATTGATTGAAACTATAAAGTTTAGGAGTCTAAATGTATTATTTTTTCTCCAAAGATAAAATAGGGTAGAGATAAAGATATATTTTTGCGTTAAAATCACTTTAATTTAGTCTTAAGATTCTTTTTATATATATATATATATTATACTCTCTCCTCTCAATTGTCAAGAAACAATCTTTTAAATTATAAGAAATCACACATTTCTATAGCTTTGATATAAAAATGATATTGAAAACTTTGAAAACATCTTCGTTATTTTTAAAATATTCTAAATTTTGTTTTAGTTTATTAAATTTTTTAATTTCGAATGAAATTTTAATATGTGTAGTTTATTCTATAGGTGATACGTGTATTAATTTTATTAAAACTAAATTAATAAAGGGTAATTTTCCATATTGCAAACCAAGTAGATATTAAAAATAATATATTTTTAAAACTCACAGAAGTATGATTTCCAAAATAAACAAAATCATCTTGAGTATATAATTCACAATTTTCTCTCAATACTTTGTTATATATAAACCACTATTATTTTTTCTTTTTATATCTTCTACTAAAATAAAATTAAGTGTGTTACAATTTTTCTATGACATTAAAGATATTATTGAAATAATATATTATCAAAATTTATTTAAAAGAATAATTTTACGTACCGTAAAGTAGAACACCTTGTTGACCGAGAAATTTCGGCCAATCAGTCGTCGCCACGTGTCTCCATCACGACCGGGGATCAGATAGACTTGACCGAGCAAAGTCGGCCAAACTGCAACTGGGCTCGAAGTCGAATTGGGCCAGAAAGATTAAATGACAATTTGGCCCAAAGCCCAAAGGCCCACTGGGTCCAAACCCAAGCCCATTGGGTCCAGACCCAAACCCATTGGGTCCAAACCCAAACTCATTGGGTCCAAACCCAAACCCATTGGATCCAGGCCCATGAGAACTCTATAAATAGAGAGCTCATTCTTCATTTTTAAGGTTCAGAAAATTTCTTCTCATAAGAACTCAGAGAGAATTCCCAAAACAACGAAAGACTCTTTGAAATCCTGAAGACTGAACGTCACTCCAAATTCAAACACCTGAAGACTTCACCGCTACGCGAAGCTGAAGATTCAACCTCGAGAACAAGCTACGAAGCCCTCGAGTACGTAACATTTAAGAGAGAGAATCAGAGGATCAAATATTAGAGATTGTAATCCACTACGCACTGATAAATACAATACATCAAATACAAATTCAAATTCATTTGCACGTGTTGGATTTCTATTCGTCGTTCGAATTCTCGTGTGAACACACCTTATTTATTAATACTAGTCAAGAGTACGTGCGTTGCACGTGGAAAGTTTTTAGTAAATATTGCATATGTATGTTCATATTGTGTTAAGTTAATGTTAAAACTTTGGATTTGAAAAATGGTAATAGATTAAATGTGCATTGAAGCAAAAATAATTAGATAAAAAAATATAAAAAATGTAAGATATATAGAGATATAAAAAAAAAAAAAAAAAAAAAATCTTTATGAAAAATATTGTTCGTAAAAAAAAAACGTATGTGAAGAAGAAATGAAAATCATTGCTATTAATTTGTGAACTTATTTGTGGTAATTTACATTCATATAAAAAAAATCTTTACAGATTACATTTTTGTTGTAATTATCTAAGGTTTCCAATTATTCACATTGTTAAAATAGGGTTAAAATGATTAGAGTAAATTTTGATTTATAAAGTTGGATTATAGAGAAAATAGTAAGAATTCAATTCTAATTTCTAACTTAATTGAAAGCACCACCACAAATATGTGATATACTTATTTATTTTTAATCATTAATATTTTAAATTTAATTACAATAAGAACCATAGTAAATAATTAAAGTTTTATTGGTTAAATTCTCTCATTCGTAAACTTTGGAATAAGAACGGTCATATTTTGACGGTATACACATTGTTCTTCTCTCATCGGTGTCGTTTTCTCTTCTTTTATGAATTTCTCTCTGATTATTATTTAATAAAATTTCTAATATAAATTTAAAGTTAGAGAACAATCTATATTTTTCGTGTAAAATCTGAACCATCGCTAATGTGAAATATGAACATTAACGAAAATATATATATATATATAATTAGCAAACTGCCACCAAAATAATAATTAACAAATAAATATTGAAAATCAATTGTTGAAGGATTAAATTGCCTCTACGGCCAGTGGTCAAGATAAATTTTCTTCGATGGCTAGCTAGTCTTCAGCTTTCTCCTCCAATCTTCAGTCGCGCTCCGTCCTTCCATGGCTTATGGATGTCTCCCCTATTACTAATCTTCTCTCTCTCTAGGTGTCTCCATCTTCTCTTCCAAATTGACATAATGAACTCAACAAAATGACCAAATCAAAATTATCAATTGCAAGGAGAAATTGAGAGAAGAAGGACCGAATGAACTCAACAAAATTATCAATTGCAAGGAGAAATTGAGAGAATAACCACATATTTATATTAGAATATTTTTGTTGGTATTGATGGCTAAGAAGATGGTGAGTCTTAATTTTTTTTTTTTTTTTTTGCCTTTTAGTCTTCATTTATGTTTTTTTTCCTCTCCCTCCCTCTTTCTTTTATGAGAACACACTCTCTTATTTGAAAATGAATTAAAACCAAATTAATTAAGAAGATGGTGGTGTCCTTTAGCCTTCCTTAAAAAAAAATTGTACTTTCTATCATGAACAAAATAGGTATATACTCAAAAGTAGAGGGGCAAAATGGGGAGATAAAATTTCTCCCCTTAAGCCCCTTTTAGATATAGTCACTACAAGAAAACAGAGCTATTGCAGAGGTTTTTTTGAGCTATAGCAGCGGTTTTAAACCGCTGCAACACTTTTTGCAACGTTTGAGAAACCCCTGGCTAAACCAGTGTTGTAAGGGATCTAGCAACACTTTTTAAAGTGCTGGAATGACTTCTCACAACCGTTGCAATAGCACCCATCCTATTGCAACACTTTCTTATTTGTTTGGGCTTTAAATTTTTTAAAGAATTTTTTTTATTTGGGCTTCGCCAATTGTCCAAAAAAAAATGAACACCCTATTGCAACACATTTTTAAATTGCAGCAAGAAAATCGTTGCAATACATATATTTTGCAACAGTTTTTTATTTGTTTCCAGAAATTGTTGCGATTTTATTAAATTTTGCAGCACTTTCTAAACCGTTGTAAAAAAATTGTCGCAATAGACTAATTTTGTTGTAGTGAGTAAGATAGTTTGTGTTAATCAATATTGAGCACAATACAAGAAACTTTACTTTTAACAAGGCACAAAAATGGTCGTTTAAAGCCAAAATACACCGCTAAAAGTTGTAATGACGTGTTCAGGTATATCGTTGCAATGTCGCCTGATGCATCTTCTTAAGTTTTAGCGACGAAATCATGTGCATTGCTAAAAATTATCGGTCACCGGCACGCGCGCGTCGCTAGACGAAAGTTTTAGTGACGCCGTAATCAATTAGGTAAATATATATACTCTATTTTAACATGAAATAAAAACATACTTATTACAATTATCAAAATTTAATTATTTACAAAAATGTTATGTTCGTAGTTACTTTACTTTTCTAAACATATGTATTATATTTGTATTTTTTTTTATAAAAATAAATAATTTATAAAATATAGTTTTCCACTAATTTTTCATTTCTCCCTCTTATAATCATTTTTAGCAAGAAATTTTCTAGTAAAGAAAGAAAAAATAAGTTACATTGAGTTAAACTCATATACGTTATTGAAGTTGATCATTATGGATTTGAAAATGCCATCTAAATTCTATACAATATGTATCTAGAAATTATTATATGTAATTTTTTTTTAGAGACAACTGATATTATAATAGAGTTTATTAAAAAAATATATATTATTTATTCCTAATGGGGAGAGAGAAGAAAATAATAAAATAAATAATTAATAGCCGATAATATTTTTAACCACTATTTGTTTTCTTGGGAAATGGTAACAAATGTCAATTTAGAGGAAAATAATTAAAAATATAGCACTTTTTAAATTTTTTTTGCCAATATGGCAATTTCTATCACGGATAGTAGTCTATCATGGATAATAATTGTTGGATTTTATGTTTTAAAACTCGTGGTTTGTAAACTGAATGTATATTCTATTTTGCAATAAAGTTGTTATTGAGATTTATTCAGTAAAGTTGGTATTGAATAAAGTGAATTGTGTTTACTTTTAACCTAACTCCATTAAACAAAGAACCCATGGCTATAGGTTTTATACTTGAACTCCATGTGGTGTGACATGATTGTGAATCAAGTTCAAGTAATAGTCCAAACGATCTATAGTATAGGGATAAGGTTGGGTACCTTATACTGGGGACACTATTGGGTGAGAGTGACCCGAGATCGCCGACTCAATAAGCCTACCATCTTGGGGATAAGACCGGGTAGGTAGCTGGGAACATAGTCATTCGAGATGGAATTCACTCCTACCCGCCTTGAAGGATTAGTAGAGAGGTTGTTCCCTTAAGTGCTGACTCGAGGTCTTGAACTAGGGATCTCACCCTCTCATTGGCCCGAGAGGGACTTGGTATAGTGATTAGATCACATACCAATCGGTTTGGTGGTTGAACCACAAACCAATAGTTCATTAGAGGATCAGTGGGACTTAAGGAACAAGATGTAATTACGGGGATAAATCGGTTATTTTTAATCCAGATGTAATTACGAACGACCTGTGAAGGATTGACTTACTGATGATGGTTATATCAAGAGGACATAAATATATCTATGGTGAGGAGAGTGCAAACCTTGGGCTTTAGTGGAGTCTCCGGGGTTAACGAATGTTGGTTAGCTTGGCTAAAGAGTTTGGCCAGTTAATCTCGTATCGTTGGAGCTCATGATCTGTAGGTTCTTTAGGTTCTCCTGGCTAGCTCGGATTAAGCCGTGTAACAATATGAGAGAAAAAGAATTTGGATTTATTCAAATTCATTTTTGGAAGAATGATGGACATATTTAAATATGGGATCCGTCTAAAACATGAATAGGGATTCATGTGTGATGATTCAGTTTAAGAAATCGGGATTAGTCTTATTATTTAATTAATATTTGATATTGAATTAAATAATAATATTAATTAATTAAAATTTATTTATTAAAATTAATTATGAATTAATTTTAAAATGACAAAATATTACAAGTGGGATGATCCAAGTTGTGAAGTGGATTGTGAATCACCAACCACATGCATAAACTCATCAATTTTGGAACATTTGGTTGAAGACTAATCCATCCAATTTGAGGTGTCATGCTAAGCAAAGAGTTTGTTGCATGTGAATTACCTCTAAATTGGATGAAGTTCAAATGGTTTGAGGTTGATGAATTTTCAAAGAGTTTGAATATTTGAATGAGCATGAAGAGTTCATGTTACTTGAGAAATTAGAAATCTAAGTGTTAGATATTTCTCACAAAATCTCATCACTTTCACTTTCACCTTCCCATCTTCATCTTCCAAAGTTTTTCTCTTGTAAAGGAGTCCCACCACTCCGTTGCTCGACCCAAGGATAGTGGGACTACCGGAGGTGGTCCTCGAAGTGTTCGAGAGAAGGTTCAAGGTGTTCGTGAGGAAATTCGAGCATCGGGATTAGAAGATTTTAGAACTACAAGAGGTATGTGTTCTAATTTCTTTAATTTCCAAGTTTTGAGCATGTTTCTAGTTTAGCTAAATTGATGAAATTAGAGTGCCAATGATCGGACTCGCTTCCGCTGCGCTACATGCGCTCCATCAATTTGTATCAGAGCATTTTTTGGTCACTCAATTTGCATCAATTTGAGCTCGGTGGGTATTTGTTTTAGAAATTATTTTTCTGGGCGTCTAAAATGTTTTTCGGTTTTGGCATATTTTTTTTTAGCTTTTATTTGTACTTTGTTTTGTAATTGCCCGGACGTGTGTGAGCTTTAATGTGTGCATAAGAGTCTGTTAAAAATTTGGAGTCATTAGAGTCCTTATAGGCTTTCAATTCGAAGACAGGATCTCGGGTGTTCGGAAAAACAGCACAAAACCGGTTCAGCGCAAGGTGGAAGAAATGGTCCGGTTTAGTCCTCGGGCGGTCCGGTTCACTGAAAGTCAGACCGGTTCCTTGTTCTTCACCCTCCGGTGGTCCGGTACAGTGTTTTTTTGGTCCGGTTTGGGTCGTAATATCTCCGGTTCCGGGCTGTTGAAGTCGGGACAACTGTTTTGGACCGGTTCAGCTTATTTGAAGCTTGTAGTTGCTGTTTTTTTTTGGCCGGTTCAGGGCGGTTCGAAGGGTTCGGAAGCGTCTCAAACTAGTTTATGAATTATTATTGTAATAATTAGTTGCTTGCTTGCCCGTGATGCCAAAACCGGTTCACTTTAGTGTGTTTAATTAATTATGCATTGTGAATGTATGTTTTAATTAAAGTCTCTTGTATGTGGATAAAGTATGCCATATAGATTTCAAATCCCACCATAGGAAGCATGTTGCATGCATTGAAAGTATAATATAAGTGTTATGTTGTATAGTATGCATGCTTAATTCATGAGAATTAATATAAGTGTTATATTAATTTATGAATTGGATGTTGCTTGTTTAAAAGTGTAATTGATATAAATGTTATATTAATTGTGAAATTAAACATACAACATAGTTGTTGTTGGGTTTTATGTCCTAAAACTCGTGGTTTGTAAACTGAATGTATATTCTATTTTGCAATAAATTTGTTATTGAGGTTTATTCATTAAAGTTGTTATTGAATAAAGTGAATTTTGTTTACTTTTAACCTAACTCCAATAAAAAAAAAGAACCCATGGCTATAGGTTTTATACTTGAACTTCATGTGTGACATGATTGTGGATCAAGTTCAAGTAATAGCCAAAACGGTCTATAGTATAAGGATAAGGCTGGGTACCTTATCCTGGGCACACTATTGGACGCGGCCCGCTTTGCATAGTACAAACGATGTGATCCGAAATCGTTCATGTGGAGACATGCGAGTGGGGACATCCTGTGCAATGAGTTTGCATAAGACTGAACCGCGAAACAAGTCGCTCTTTCTTTATAACTCCGTTTACTGTAAAGACCGACTTTTTCATATGATGACCTAGGTAACTCGATCTGAATCCTGAGCACACTATAAACTCCTGTTTATTCGGGCTTATCATTTGACTTGTATGGGTGAGAGTGGCCCGAGATCGCCGACTCAATAAGCCTACCATCTTGGGGATAAGACCGGGTAGGTAGCTGGGAACATAGTCCTGCGAGATTGAATTCACTCCTACCCGCCTTGAGGGATTAGTAGAGAGGTTGTTCCCTTAAGTGTTGACTCCGGGTCTTGAACTAGGGATCCCACCCTTTCATTCGCCCGAGAGGGACTTGGTATAGTGATGAGATCACATACCAATCGGTTTGGTGGTTGGACCACAAACCAATAGTTCATTAGAGGATCAGTGGGACTTAAGGAACAAGATGTAATTACGGGGGTAAAATGGATCCCACCCAGAATTTTTGCGGGATCGGTGGGTAGGGATGCGCAACCTCATCTTCAAAATAGATTCGAAATGTCGATCATCCCTCGCTTTTTCCTGGTAAAACAACAACAAACTTAAACAACTTAAATGAACAAAACAACAAAACAACTAACAAAATTACAGTCCAAGCTCGGGTTCCTCCGAGAAGCGCAAATATTTAGAGTCAATTGCTCGACTGGACCAACAAACTTAAGTCACCCATTTTCCATCAACTTGTGAGATGCACCATCCATCTTCCCATTTTTCTCAAACCTATCAAAGACAACAGAAAAACTTTTCTTTTGCGCCTTGCGCACAGAAACATCATCATATACAGATAAACCACAAACAGAAACAGGATTATCATGCGTAATTAACTTCAGGTTCTCATTCTCAGAACATGCAACATTAATCCAATCATCCAAATTTTCAGAAAAGACAACATTGATCTTATTATCCAGATTCTCAGCAGACAAGTCATATTGTTCAGAATTGATTGAAAATTCATTCACTACTCTGACAAATTCCACAGAGAAGGTTCCTTTATCAACATCGATTTTGACCATAGAGGTCTTCATAAAAGAACATCCTAACAGTATGGAAGTAGGAATATCGGATGCATTCTCAATCATAGGCAGTACATAGAAATCGACAGGAAAAAATAAATCATTTACTTGCACCAAAATGTCCGCAACAATTTTCATAGGCTGCATGCGAGATCTATCGGCCAGTTGCACAACAACGCTAGTCTCACGCGGAACATTCAACTTAAGCTCCCTAAACATGGTATATGACATAACGTTTATTGAAGCACCTAAGTCTAGCATTTCATTCTTAATCGATGTATATCCTATAGCACAAGGCAATGTAAACATGCTTGGATCTCCACGCTTCTTAGGTAAAGTACCTGGAAATATGGCTGAGACATTCTTGCTCTTCGATTCCCCATTGCTAGCTTCGTGCTTCCTCTTAGAGCTGCACCAATTCTTCAAAAACTTCGCATATTTTGGAATTTGTTTGATTGCCTATAATAGGGGAATGTTGATCTCCACCTTTCTAAATGTGTCCAGGATTCCCTCATCTCGATTTCCTGTTGACGGCCTCACTAACCTGCTGGGAAAAGGAGCATTTGGAACATAAGTTTTAAAAGACAAAAGGGAGATCACAACGTACCGAACCTCCAAATGTTGTCACATGGCTCTCCGCTGTTGGGTTAGCTTGCCTCTGATTTTCCTTCACAGATGCAGTGCTGGAAGGAATCTTTTTTCCATTTCTCAAAGTAATTGCACTCACGTTTTCACATGAGTTCACTGTGGTCTGAGCGGGCAGTTTTCCTGAACCTTGGTTCTCCAACTTGCTAACTGACACAACTATCTGAGACAGTTGCTTCCCCATACTCTGAATATCTCCGGAGTGCTTATTCAATTCAGCTCGGACGTCCTTCTGGAACTGACAGGTGTTTGTGACAAGAGTGTGCACCAGGTCTTCAATAGAGCTCATTGAAGATGAAGCTTGTGCCTGAGTGGAAGCTTGAGGTTTTTCATAAGACTGATTCTAGAACCTCTGCTGACCTTCACGGTTCCCATAACTCAGGTTGGGATGATCCTTCCATCCTGGATTGTACGTGTTGGAATAGGGATCATATCTCCTCTGATTGGAGGCATAACCTCCAATGGCATTCACCTCCTTCGTGCCTTGCCCACGGTTACCCATCCTCTGCTGGAACATACTTTGAAGCTCATACATCTGATTGTCATTGAAACCTTAGAGCTTGTTGTACCTGATGTACCTGGCCTCCGCGCACTCCGAACTGCTGGGAATTTCAAGCCATGTTCGAAATCAACTGCCTCGCCTCAGTATGTGTCTTATCAATGAGGGTTCCGCCACTAGCGGCATCTATCATCTGTCTATCGTGGGGCACCATCCCCTCATAGAAATATTGGATCAAGAGTTGATCTGCAATCTGATGGTGTGGAAAGCTGGCACACAGCCTCCTAAATCTCTCCCAATATTCATGGAGGGTCTCTCCATGGTCCTGCGTGATTCCGTAAATGCGTTTCCTCAGCGTGGTTTCCAGTGAAGCAGGAAAGTACTTTTCCAGGAAAAGTCTTTTCATCTCATTCCACGTCGTGATCGACCTCGACGGCAAGTAATAGGGCGAGTCCTTAGCCTTGTCCTTCAGAGAGAAGGGGAAGGCTCTCAGGTTCAACTGTCCCTCTGTCACTCGTGGTGGCTTCATCCCGGCACACACGCAGTGGAACTCCATCAGATGTTTGTGGGCATCATCACCTGCATTGCCATAAAAAGATGGAAGTTGGTGAATTAACGCAGATTTAAGTTCAAAATTACTTGCGACAACTGGGTAAGTTATGCATAGGGGCTGCTGCTCCAAGTCTGACGCTGCCATTTGCTTCAAAGTCCGCGGGGCTTCATTGTTCGTCATCTCAGCACGTTCAGGCGTTCCTGAACCGTCTCTTTCAAACAACTGTCTTCCTTCCTTAGCTTCCCTCCTTAGTCGCCGCTCATCTCTGTCAATTTCAGGTATATACTGCAAACCAATAAACTCAGAGGAACGGGTCATACAACAAAAGGAAGCTAAATCGAACTGAACAATTTTTTTTTTTAGAAAAACAACAAATAAAATTCTAATCAAGATAAACTAATTTAGATTCCGCGGCAACGACGTCAAATTTGGTAGTGGAATTTTTTAATGTCCTACTAATATCGGGGTGTCGAATTCCGCCAAATTAATATTTATAACATTGTCTAAAGCTTCTAAAATTTGTAGAAAGTGGTAGTCAGGATCGAACCACAGGGAATTTAATTAGCTTAATCTAAATTCTAATTTTACTTGTGGATTTGTAAAAATATGCTAACGGGGTTTTGAGAATTTAAAACGAGAAACATACAAATTAAAGAAAGATTGAAAGAGAATTTTTGGAAAAGCGGGAGATTCAAGAAATTTAACGAGCACACTCAATCTAAAGGATCATGATAATTATTGTGATGTGATTCGGGTCATTGGCACACTAAAACTTAGCTAATTTAATTGCAACCACGCAAATTACATGCATCTAATCAGAAACAAGTAACCCAAGTAATTAATTAATAGTTGACAACTCCAAATTAAGCTTCGTAATTAATCCAATTGGGGGCGATCGCTCCATATTGAATCAATTACGAGCGTCGGGTAACGATGCGACGAAATTAATTGCAGAAATCTCTAACAACTAACTTGATTATACTCTTCCCTATAGCCTATTGTGCAACCAAAATGAATATGGCCATATACAATTGGGAAAAATTAGACTAGTGTTACTCTAACCAAGAGAGGCGATCGCATCATTATTTTTAACCAACCAACATACAAGAATCTAAATGGGAGTCCATCCATGGAAGAAATTGATGCTGGAAATTAAGCTCAAGAGAAGAGTTGAATGCTAAATGCAAGCTAAACATACATAAACAGTCCAAGTCTCACCTAATCACATCTACAAAGTTTAATCCATCACCTAAAGATCGAATGTTACCTTTTAGCTAGCCATGGAAGCAAGAGTAAGCAAGAAATCCAAGAAAAGTTTCACAAACTCCATTAATGGAGGTTACAACAACCAAAAGTGGTAAGAAAATGGTTAAAAGTTCGAGAGAGAAAGGTTGATGATGACCTAAAATCGACAATTTTTCGTTTTATTCAATCGGTAACGTCGAGAAGTTGGCGTAGCGTCGAGACGCTACAGACGGAAATCTTAGCGCGCGCAGACGGAGCGTCGAGACGCTATCGGGACAGCGTCGAGACGCTAGCTCTCTGGTTTGTGCATTTATTTTCCAACTTTTGCACCTCTAAGCTCCCCTTGACAGCTCTTCTTGACCCAGATACAACCCGAAGCTCCTAATTCACCCGAAATAGCTCCGGAACTCGTAAATGAACTTCTCGAGCTCTCCACTGCGAATCACCTGTAATAAGGTCAATTAATTATTATTAAGCTCGGTCATTAGTTGATATTAAGGACAGAATAATAACTCTATTTTACAGCTATCAAGGGTTGTCATGGCCAAAGTCTTGAATGTTTTTATTTATTTACATTTCTCGCAACCAACCAACAACTTTTACTTATTTGTTATCGCATCCAACGCATGTTAATGAAGTCTGATGTAAATGACATTTCACTACCGTTTTTTGTCTTATTCCTTTTGCATTCGATCTCACAGTACATGTTATTCCACTTTATTACTTGTTTGCACGTTAGAATACACTTGCGCTACCGCGTCAGACGACAATATTATGTGTGTTTATTTTCATCAATTCCACTACTTATCATTGCATGCTCTACCACTTTATTCACTGCATGCCAAACTCATTTGAATAGCATCATTGCATTGTGCTTTTTTTAGTCTCTAATGGAGAAATCAGTACACAACAATTATCATTAAACTGAATGAAAGTGGGTTTATCCTTCAAGCTTTGGTTGAGAGCTAATTCTTTCATATTTTGCAATTTCTTGTGTTTAGATCTCGCATGCTAGAATCATTCAAGTGGTGTTGCTCATACCTCTTGTGGAGTGATTCGAATCACGAGTTTAAAAACAAGTTTCTTACTCTTGATCTTGATCATCAAGGTAATCCGCTCTAAACGTTTCCTTGGGCTGCTTCCATTACATTTTTTGGGTTTTCGGGTTTGAGATCTAAAGATTTTGTTCTTCAGCAAGGTTATTAGATCCAACTCTTGGGACTTTCTTAACATTTTGGTATCAACTATTTTCACATGAAATAAAAGCATCCTTATTACCATTATCAAAATTCAATTATTTACAAAATGTTATGTTTTGTAGTTACTTTACTTTTTAAAAAATATATATTATATTTGCATTTATTTTTTTATAAGAATAAATAATAATAAATCATTTATAAAATATAGTTTTCCACCCAATTTCTTAATTTTCCCCCTTAAACCATTTTTAGCAAGAAGTTTTCTAGTAAGGAAGAAAAAATAAGTTGGGTTTATGCCAAAATTTGCACGGTAATGTCACATGCTCCTCACGTGGATTCAAGAGTAAATTTGTTGCTTGTTAGGACGAGGGGACCTACAAAACGTAGAAATTAAACTTTGAAGCTTAAGTTAGTAGAGTTACAATTGACTTTAGAATTCTTGGATTAGAATTGACTTACTTTCTTCATGGTTGAGGTGGTATTTATAACAGTCTACGCGTCTTTTCTTTTCCTCTTAGGTTTGACCTAAGAGGAACGAATTGACTTGTGATTCTTTCAGCCAAAGCAAGGTCCATGACATAGGTGGAGACAACCTCGACGTATTCCACCATGCCCCAATGGGCTTCTGGGCCTGGTTAGGTCGTTGCCTAGGGCCCTTGATAGGGATCTCGGGTCTTTTATGGTCTTCATTGTGCGATCAGCCTCAACCTTAACTTTATGGATCGAGCCTGCTATCTTTCGTGTCTGACTCTTTTCATGAGTCTGCCTTGAACTGTCTAAGCCCAAGGGTCGTTAATGCGACACACTTTTCCTTAATATGGGCTCTAGTTCGGCTGAACTAACTTTGAGTCGGGTCTTTCCTACATGATCACTTTTATCCACAACAAGTTGCATTGAGTTGACCTCATATACGTTGATGTTGCTCATTATGAAATTTAAAATTAAGCTTTAATTCAACATAAAATGACATCAAAAGTCTATACGATATATATTTAGGAATAATTTTATGCAAAAAAGACATGTTGGGCATTATATTAGAATTTATTCCAAAAATAAAATATTATTTATTCCTAATAGGGAGAGTGAAGAATGAAATAAAATATATAGCTAATAGTCGATCATATTATTCCCCCCCCCCCCCATTCGTATTGTATAATAGACTTCGTTAAGTGAATCTTTAACTCAAAAATTTAAAAGTATAATATATTTTTTTTTTTTTTGCCTGACTAGTTTATGTTTAGTGTGTAAGTTTAAATAAAAATAAAATAAATTTACATTGCCACAAAACTAAATGACTAGGTTAAAAACGAAGAGATAAATTATATTTAAGAGAACAAATGTACCCATATTAAAAGAATTATTGGAAAACGAATAAAAAATTATACACTTCATGAATTACGGATATATATATATATATATATATATATATATATATATATATATATATATATATATATATATATATATATATTATTAGGAAAAAAATTGCAAGGGGCTGAAACAATGTAAGAACATGAAAAATATAAATAGAAATGTATTAGCTCATGTTATTGATTTATACCTCCCTAAATAGATACATTTAACAAATTAACTGTGATCCAAGATGATTAAAAGCGACAAACACTCCTGATCCACAAAACATCATCCATATAAATTAACTTTGAAAGGTAAATAATACTAAAAATAGAGCCAATATTGAGTATAAATGGTGAGGATCCCGAATGAAGAAAGGCAGGGCAAGGATCAGCCAACAAACAAAAAGTAAGGGTCGTTAGAGTTTTAGAGAAAGTAGTTGTGTTTGTGCAAACAGACATAGAGGAAAAGTTACAACTTTTGGTAGACCAAAAAAGGTAGCTTTCAATCCATTTATATTTGTCTTTTTTGTCTACTTACTTTCCTTGTCTACTTGCACATACACAACGTGGTCGAAATGAATTTGTCGATACTATCATTCTTGGTATGTACGATGTTATTTGGCCCTTCCCTTTCACGGGCTACTTCTCCTACAAACATATTCATCCTCGCCGGTCAGAGCAACATGGCTGGCCGAGGTGGGGTTGAGAAAGATAAATCGGGGACACTTGTGTGGGATGGGATTGTGCCACGAGAGTCTCAACCCGACCCGTCCATCCTACGATTTAACCCTGATCGCCAATGGGAAATGGCACGAGAGCCTATCCATTTAGGGATTGACATCAACAGGACCACTGGGATTGGTCCAGCAATGGCATTTGCTCACGAGCTGCAAGCGAAAGCCGGGTCGAAGGCCGGCGTTGTGGGTCTAGTTCCTTGTGCTAGAGGTGGCACTTTAATCGAACAATGGATTAAAAACCCTACAAATCCTAAAGCAACTTTTTACCAAAATGTCATTGAACGAATCAAAGAATCAGATAAAGAAGGTGGGGTTGTGCGTGCTCTTTTCTGGCATCAAGGGGCAAGCGATGCGGCTATGAGTGACACGGCTAGTAGATACAAAGACAACCTAAAAACTTTCTTCACCGACATCCGCAATGATATAAAGCCTAGATTTTTACCCATCATTATTGTTAAAGAAGCCGTTTATGACCCTTTTATGAAGCATGATACTCATGATTTGGCAACAGTGAGGGCGGCACAAGATGCAGTCGGTCAGGAGCTGCCAAATGTGGTGGTCATCGACTCTTGGGAGTTGCCAATAAACTTTACCACACATGCAGGTTTTAACAAAGATCATGCTCATTTTAATACCACAACTCAGATTGCTATGGGTAAATGGTTGGCTGATACCTACCTCTCCCACTATGGCCATTTACTTTAATCTTATTATATGTACTTTTTTTAATCTCTATTGACTAGATTTTTGGTTCAATAGTGATTTACCGTTTTATCGTATAACAAAAGATTAAGAGAATAAAAATCAAAATTTAAAACCCGAAAATAATACTTGTAACAATATATAATCATAAAGTTTTATGGGTGAATCATTTTAGACCACATGTTAATTATTCATAACTACTTTCACTTGATTTTTCATTTAAAATTAACTCAAATGTTTGTAAATATATTAATGAAAACCACTATTACCTACCAACTTGATTCTTACCACTCAGCTTCAATATTGTGTTAAGACTGTGCATTTATAAGAAGCAAAAAATTACACATATGTGAGAATTATGTATTATTCAATATTTTAAAACAAAATCCTATCAAATGCTCTACATTTATTTATTTTTACAACTTTGGGGTTCTAATTGATACACTTATTAATTAATTAAGATTTTAGTTGATTTAAACTACAAAGTTTATGGGGTCTAAATGTATTATTTTTTCTCCAGAGATAAAACAGTGTAGGGATTTTGTTTTCTTTTATTATTTAGTTTAATCTAGAATGAAATCCAAATATGTGTAGTTTATTCTATGTGTGATACGTGTATTAATTTTATTAAAACTAAACTAGAAATTATATATTTTTAAATGTTAATCAATATTGAGCACACTGGCGATACACCATGTCGTTGAGGTATATCGTTGCAACGCCGCATGATGCATCTTCTTAACTTTTAGCGACGAATCATGGGTGTTGCTAGAACTTATCATTTAGCGGCTCGCGCTCAGCGCTTAATGAAAGTTTTATTGACACCGTAATCAATTAGGTAAATATATATAGTCTATTTTCACATGAACTAAACACATAATTATTACCACTATCCAAATTCAATTATTTACAAAATGTTATTGTTCACACGAATTTCCTGCAGAAATTTAATACGTGGAAAATAACTTGATTTTATTGATTTTGTATAAGTGTTACAGTCTCTAATGTTTATCCTCTGATGCTTTTTCATCTTTGGAGTGATCTGTTGACTTATTGATCTGGAAGTCTTGTAGACTTCGAATCTTCTAAGCCTTTGAATCTTCAAAACTCTAACTCTCGTGGTCTCCTCTCCTTATAAAGTTTGATGGACCTAGTATGGCTTGAGTCTAGTTGACTTTTGGCCCAACTTATGGGCATTTATTTATTTAGGCTTAATCCAATCGTTTTCAATAGCTTTAATTATTTATATTTTGGCTCAATATCCTTTTTAGTGATCTCGGGCTAAATAAACTTCGGGTCCAACCGCCATATAGACATGTGTCATGATTTGGTTTGCTAATTTTACATGACTTTTAATTTAATTTGAGGACATGTATATTTTTTATAATTGGTCCCAAATTTATAGATGTATATTTTTATCATTAACTTCAATCATCTTAAATTAATGATGTATCAATTTGTGTGATTGACTGAAATTTATTATTCAACCAAGGCTCATTTTCGAAATGTATGCACTTGTATGTATATTATTTTCTTTATTGATTTTAATTGGCAACATGAATTTGAAAGAAATAATTTACCATCAAAATATATGATATTTAATCAAAATCTTGATTGATTGATTTTGATTGGCAACATGAATTTGATTAACGACTACGGATTATTTTCTTTCCAAAGTTAACACTAATTTTTTTTTAAGTCACAAACTTTGACATTTTTTTTTAATGTCGAAGAAGTGAAACAATGAGCCAAAAGTTTGACTTCCATCACTATTTAGTAATCAAAATAATGAATCTAATAAAATTTTGAATTTGAATTTTGTAATTAGCCAAAAATTTTACTTTTGCATTTAGCAAAAAAAATTCCCTCCTAATTGAAACATGGATTATTATTATGATTTTGTTTCTTAATGAAAAAGTAAGAGATTTTTTTATATGTCAAAATTTATTCTTATTGGATACATAATGGGGAGTAGGATTTTTTCTTACCTTAATGAAAAAGTAGGAGACATCTTTCGTGTATGGGCATGCGGTGGTGAAAGTGATAGTGCATGCAATGGGTGATGGAATGGGTGAAATAGGCACAAAAGTGAGTCTCCTACTGCAATGTCATAAGTATATACCAATAATGAGCAATGTCATAATGGGGAGTACTAGTGTGTAGTATCTGAAAATATTTCAGAGTCGATCCACAAGGAATATTATGAGCGAGGATTTAATAAAATGTCAATTACATCATAAGTTACTAACATGCGTTAGATGCGGTAACAAAGTAAATAAAAAATGGTTGGTGGGTTGTTCATCCGGTAGAGTAAAATAAATTGTAGGAAAGTGCAGTAGAGAAAAGTCTCCAAGGCTTCAACTATCAGGACACTCTAGTGTTGCGTCAGCTTACTACTCATGGGGTGAACTACTCATTTAACTCTAGCTATATCTAGACAAAAAGGTTCATCAGATACTTCCCTATGGTGTGGTAACATATGTAGTTGTGCAGTAGCGTTCAATCTTGCTGCATTCAGGCATCTACATTATGTCTTTCTCTATTGCCTATGAGCGTTTGTAAGAGGTGCTTACAGCAAAGATATCTTACAACCCATCCTCACACTTCTTCAATGTTTTCCCTCGCCCGTTAGCTAATCAGATGAAAGAGATAAGAAAAACAACTACTTGAGAAGAAGATATGCAGAGAAATAGTTTCTTCATTCATGCCGGAATAGTAAACAAGCTACAACATTAGAGGCGTTTAGTCTAGTGATTCGCGGTCGTATTGTGTGTGGTCTAGTGTGAGATTTCTTGAAAAGCAAAAACTACTAAGGCCTCTCCTAATTTCTTCCATAAGAAACAGGGATTAGACAGTTTAGATGCAAAAAGGACTTGTGTTTTGAAAATAAACATAACCACTCATGGGTTTGAACTCTCTGAATTCATGTTTGGCACTACTAAACATAGGACGTGCTCTAGGTATATCATCATGAAGGTCTCCCTTAACCAACTAAATTCTAAAATATGGTTGCATAAAGTTTATCTACTCATGCATTTATTCAAAAAAAAAAAAAAAAAAACAACTTTCCAATGATCTTAAAAACAACCAACTAACTTTAAACAGACAACCAATCAACTAAACAAACAACTAAACAAAATCCTAACATGCACATCGACTTCAAAAACTCAAACAATTAATTCATTATGTAGAAAAGAAAGTACTCCAGGATTGTTCAGTTCTCATGTTCCTTCGGTTTTTCTTTGAGGCTCTCGGGGAACTCCGGCCAAGAAACCAATGCTTGTGGAGCAATGGATAGTAAGGTTGCTCGTAAGGCCTCATCTCATCCTTGACTGTAGAATAAGATTGTCTTCCATTGCTCCCTCAACTGTTGGGAGTCTTCCGATTCATTTAAAACAGCGACAGAATTAGTTGGTGGTGATGCGGTTGCATTGCCTTTAGTTGGCTTGTCTGTCTTGATCACCTTTTCTTTCCTTTTTTCCTTAGTTAATTGCAACTTTTTGATAAGCGGCAAGTTCACCGTCTTCTTTTCACCAGTTGTGTCTTCTCTTGGGCCAACCTTAAGTCTCGCCACCTGACATAACCAAGTTATTAAGGCTGCAAAGAAAATCTTGCCTACATTTTTCTTTCCACACTCGAGCAGCTATTGATACAAGATTCTCCCCACGTCAATGCCATAACCCTTTTATGATGTTGTACAACAACATGAGGAACGCGCACGAATGAAATGTCTGATGGGCGTGCCAGATCCAGTTTGACGCGAGCGCATGGTGGCTGCTGAGGGTGCATAGTCGGTCTGGTATGGACGACCGGTTCTGAGCGGTCTGGTGGTGGTTGATTGGTTTTGGGCGTTGGTTGACCGGTTCGACGTTGTTTTCTTCATTTTCGAGCGCCTAGGCATTGTGCCCTCGGGTTTGGGCCTATTTTCCTCATTTTCTTCAATCATATGCTCATTTGGCCCATTTTTTTACCATATTTTATCTTTGAACTCCAAATTGTCGTTAAATTCTCTATTTATGCTCCAAACGAGCGTAACAGCCTGATTCATCCGTTAATACTCGAATCGTGCAAAATATATAATTTAAGCACATTAAATATACTAAACGTGCAAGACTTATGGCAAATAAAATAGCCCTTTTAGAGTGCTATCAAATACCCACAACCTAAATCTTTCTAGTCCTCGAGAAACGTAAACTTCTGAACTATCCCATGAAATTCTAATTGCAAATTAATATCTAACCTCAATGCTTTAGATAACAAAGTGTTTACAAAAGAAGAAAACACTCAAATGCATTCACACATTGAGAAATTTAAAATTAGACTCATCATCTCTTACGTATGTGTGTGCGTACTCCAACCTATCCTAATACTTATGAGTCTGAAAAAGTTTTATGAAACCCTCAAGCTCGTTTTCCCCCTACTTCTGGAAATAAAAATATGCTATCATCTTTCAAACACTAGAGAGAGGAATAGGTCACAAGGGTGCCTACAATTTTTAAGTACTTTGTACTCTCCAAAACTTTTTTTTTTCTTTTTTTGTTCTATTCTCCAAGATAGTCATTGTTGTCAAACTTACCTTCGTTTCAGCTTACCCGCAGTTCCACTCCACAATGTATCTAGCTACGAGCAACCCTCACAATTTAAGACTAGTACTCACCTGTTAATTATCCTTTCATGTAGTGACAAACACGGGTGTCATAATCACCCCTAGTTACTCGGACACTTAAGAATGAAGAGTATCCCTGAAGATTTTCTCCTTTTTTTTCCACAAGGTAAATTGTTGGGATTTATGCCCTAAAGCCTCGTAATTAATTAATAATTATTTTATTATTATTATTTACAATTTATAATATTCATTATATATAAAAAAAAAAAAATCAAAGGTTATTAGTGTAATCTTGTACAGTGTGTAGTTGACATACATGTGGATCATGCTCACGAAATAAACCTAAATAGTCTATAGTATTTAGATAGGGTTGAAGGCCTTATCTTGGTAACAATATTGATACGACTCACTTTTGTAATTGTTACAAATGATTTGATCAATTCATGTAGAGACATGTGAGTGGGGTATCCTAAACAATGTGATGTATAAGACTGGACCACGAAATATATAATCTCTCATTATAAATTTGTTATTTGAGAAGATTAATATTTCACAGGATGATCATATGTGACTTGATAGCACACAAAATGAGCTATCTTTATGACTTATTTTATGCTAGTTTGAAGGATTAAATGTGTACTTTCACGATTATATTTGATTATTTTATAGATATCGAGCATCTGGAGCAAAACGGATAATTTAGAAGATTTATGATGAAAAAGAAGCTATTTGGATTTGAAGTCTCTAATAAAGAGAAAAAGAGAATCAAGTTAAAAATTCAAGGATTAAATATGAATTTTATCATATCTTATCCGATTTTATCCTATCATAAATTTTATCTGATTTTATCCCGATCTTATTTTGGGCACCATTTGAATAGAAAATATATTCCTAATTTAATTTTGAATTCCTAAATTGATTAGATTCCTAATCTAATTAAAATATGGATTCCTTATTAGATTGGGAAGAATAGTCTATTATAAATAGGCATATTGTCTTCATTCAAAGGGGAGCCGATTTGGAGAGTCAATCCCAATTTCAAAATTACATAGTTTTTAGAGTTAGAAGAGATTTTTGGGAGAACCAAGTACAGATTTACATGCTCGGGATCGTGAAGATTGCAGCGAAAATGTGGAATCGACACGAGTTTTATTTCTTCTTTCCCTTTTAATTTGTAGTTTTATTATGGATTTATTTTTGAGTTTATATTTTGAATTATTGAACATTATGAGCTAAACTCTCTTGACTTTGAGCTTTGATGTAATCGTTTATTGAATTTTATTCTTCTTAATTAATAGTTGGTATTTTAATTTCATATTGGTTGTAAGAACTTTTCTAGGCTTAATGCATGTTAGGATTTGACCATTCTTTGTATGATTTTTATATCAATGATTTGAGTTCGAGAGACGATTATTCTTGATGATCCTGAATTGTTTTTCCTGATTTATACAGGAGATAGACATATCCTTGTAGATTTTGTGGTAGATAGAGTTTTACGTTCTTCATATTTGGATTGTCTGAATTGTCATAGAAATATAGCTAATTTACTTTTCAAAGAATATTGTTATTGCTCGAGAGAGAATAACAAGTCTATAGGGTAGAACTTGTCAACAATCTAGAAATTGATTAATTCCATCTTTTAATGAATGGAGAATAGGATGAGATAACGGTGAAGTCATTGCTCAAGTCAATTCTCTAGTACATATCTCTCCTTATTGTTCTCCATATTTTTATTTTATGTTTTTTTATTTTTATTTTGTTTTTACCATATCCTCTTATTTTTCTTCTCTAAATAAAATTGAGTGGTAGTATTCGTGGTAATTAGGTGAACTAGAAAACCAACCTGAGGACGATATCCGTATTTTTTATATACTATATATTAAAACTTGACCCGTACACTTGCGGTATTTTATTGCACTAATTTTGCACAACATGACTCGATCTTAATTCTGAGTGAGTTATGAACTCATGCATGTGAGGGCTCGTCCTTTGATTTCCATGGGTGAGAATAATCTTTATAGTCGATTCAATAACACTACTATTTTGGGACTTGATCAAATAGGAATTTGGGAACATAAGTTTCACAAGATATAATTCCCTTCTTCCCATATAGAGAAAGTAGATGAGTAGTTCCCTTCATTGTTGATTTCGAGACTTGAACAATGGGGGCACATCCTCTCACTGGCCCAAAAGGGACTCCGTTTAAGATTAGATCATAAACAAATTGTTCATTAGAGAATCAAAGATGTAATTATAGGGGTAAAAACGACTTTTGACATAGCTGTAATTACAAACAACTCGTGAACGATCGACTTGCATGTAATGGTTATATTCATGGACACAACTTGTCCTACAGTACATAAGAGTGCAATTATAGGCCTATAGTGGAGTAACCTAGAGTTAATGAATTAAAGTTAATTAATTAATTTTGTATCATTGGAGCTTTTAAGCTGTAGGTCCATAAGGTCTTCCTGCGAGCTCATAGTAACACTAAAAGAATCAATTTAGCTGAAATAAAAATTTGAAATATTAAATTAATATTTTATATATTAAATGTAGGAGAGAAAAATATATTTATTGTATTTTATACATTAAATATTAGAGAAAATAATTTATGTAGTAGATACTATAATATTAAAAACTATATATACATATGAAATTGGAATGAAATTCAAATTGGTTAAATATATATTATAAAAGATTAATTTTATGATATTTGAATGAGAGTAAACAAAAAATTTAAAATACATATTTTAATTATAATAGATATTAAAATATATTTTATCAAATAAAATTAATTCTTAAAGGCCCTGTAAATAGAGGAAGCTTTAGCCAAAAGTTGGCAAAACACACTATTCACTCTCCCTTTCTAGAACTCTCCCTTTCTATAGAATTGTTTTCTCAAACTACCTATCTTTCAAGGAGCTCCCACAAGCCTTCATCCCCTGTTCGAATCATATCAAGGAAGGTTTTGTGGAGATAGAATACAAAAAATGTTATTGTTCTTCAAAGGTATTATTTGCTTAATCATGCATTTTAGTTTAATTCTAAATAAACTAAAGAATGATTTCAACGCTTGTGCTGCGGGTGTTGAAGTGTTCATTCCCTACACAAATAACATTGTTAAAATTTCTCAAATGAAATATTACTAACTATCAAGCATCCCTAATGGCAACTTTTGGGGTAACAACAAGAATACAAGCAAAATAACACAATTCTAATCCTACAAAACTATGGATAAGAGGACTATGTGCTCGATGTTTATAAGGGAGTCAAAATACAAAATTTAAAGTTGGCTCAAATAGGCATACATTCTCATGATTTTCAACAGTTGCAAATAAAAAGTACTTAAAACACATCCTAGGTTGTCTTGATCACATAATATGCAACCAAAATATTATGCATCTCAAGTTCAGAAATTTACAAAATGGCTCAGAAACTAGAGTTCAACCGACATCCACCTTCAATCTTAAACAATCCATTATCCTAAATGTTTAATAAAACACCTAACTAAAGCATTTAACTACAAAAATAAGAGGAACAGAAAACCTCCCCTGGCATTTGCGTGGTTCATAGGGTGAGATGCATGATCTTTGTCGAATCTTTTTCTCTTTAGGTCAAGCAACTACAAAAGAAAACAAGTACACTATGCTAGGAAAGGAAAAACTAAAAGTAAAAACAAGGAATGAAAAACACATGAGTTGCCTCCCAAGAAGCGCAAATTTTTAACGTCAATATGATGAGCTTATTCCTCGGATGTTTGCTATGGTCCAGCCGATTTCCTTCTTATGCTTTGATCAAACCTGAAACTAGGTCGTCTCATTGTATTTAGATAATCTGGCAGAAATGATAACTAGTAAAGTCTCATGCTATTCCAAAAATGAATATTTTAAATTAGAGGGGAGAGATTTCAGCTCTAGCTTTAGTGGCTCAATGATTGAAGTCTGCATCGCCTTCGATATGGTTAATTCCAAAGGTTCCTCCCCTGCGGGCGAATTTTCGTCCGCTTCAACGATCTCATCATTTTCTTCTTGATAAATTTATCTATCTTCTTCTTCTTCTTACAATTGTTCCTGTAGTTGTGCTACTATACCTACATCTAGCTTGTCGGTCAAAGGAAGTATTGATTGTAGCTGAATATCATTATTTATATCTATATAATCTAAAGTTAGTACATCTGAAGAGGTTTGCCTTTGGGGAAAAAAGAAATTGCCAACGTAATATTGTTATTTTTTAGCGTTAGAAAGAATGCCTTATGACTCAAACCGCTAATAAATTAGAACTAAGTGGAAGCCAAGTAAAAGCTAGTTTTTTTTAGGTATGATGTGAGAAAAGAAAAGCTAGGTAGGCGCTAGGTTATAAAAAATAAAAATAAAAACTATATTCTGAGTGAGTAAAAGCAATGTCTGATCTAAATACAACCGGTTTTCTTTTAGAACTTTAAGCACTGCCGAAATGCAATAGGCAAAGGCATAGCAATAAATGATATAGTATGCGAAGTGAAGAAAGCTATACTTAATGAAAAGTAGAGTGCATTGCTTGAGGACAAACAATAATTCAAGTTTGGGGGTTTGATAACACGTCTAATGATCGCTATTTAACACTTAAAATTTAGTTAGTTTATCCCTAAAGCATGAGAAGAACGCTAGCTTTCTATCATTTTAAGTCGTGTTTGTATAAAGTAGCATGCGTTAGCCGCAATACAAGCTTTATCGTATTTTGATTGAATATTTGTCTAAATTTCCTATTACTGCGCTAAAATTTAATTAAAGCTCATTTCTAAAGAAACAAAGCCGCAACATGAACCTACCACTACTTTAGGGAACATTTATCCAAGAAAATGTCACTTTCCCCTGCCAGATATCGTAGAGAAAGCACTGTGCAGATAAAGCCGACAAAGTCAGTAGCTGACGATGCTCACCCGCCTGATGCTTCTCTACAAAAGCAACTTTTTTTGGAGTGCGTGAAGGCCATAGTTGGAAATCCCTTTGCCTATAAATACAGTCATTTCTTATGAGAAAAGAAAACTTGGTTATATTAGTATTTTTTATTTCCTGAAAGTTCTACCAAGTTCCCGAGAAGAGAACAAGAGGTAGACTGTCAAACTGAGATCGAGCAACCAGAGGAAGTGATAGCCCACCACCGTTACCGAGCTACGGTCGCCGCTTCACAATCTTTAGTGCACCTTAATCTCTTTATTTACTTGCTTTCATTCAATCGCTTTCATGAGTAGCTAACTTTTTATTTGAGACTTGATCGTCGACCCCAACTATTGTAATCATGTTTATGAGAGTTTAACTTTTAGCAAGCATCTTAGGATCTTCTTCTTAAGTGTGTTGTCTTGAAAACATCTTCGTTGATCTGATCAATTTGTGGCATAACGATTGTACAAATTCATTTGATGTGATAGTTTGTAATCAGTAAAACTTAAGATGGAACTTGTTGACGGAAATATACATGTCGTGAGTAGGCATACATTCCATGAAGCCTGCGTAGTGTTGAACCTTTGTGGCTCCGCTTGTAGATTTCTTCGAAAATTGCTTGTTAAGATTTATTCTACCGCATAAGCATGTTAGCTTCAGTAGGGTTGTCATAGCCAAAGTCTTGAATGTTTTTATTTATTTACATTTCTCGCAACCAACCAGTTGCTTTTACTTATTTGTTATCGCATCCAACGCATGTTATTGAAGTCTGATGTAAATGACATTTCGCTACCGTTTTTTGCCTTATTCCTTGTGCATTCGATCTCACAGTACATGTTTTATTACTTGATTTGGACGTTAGAATACACTTGCGCTACCGCGTCAGAAGACAATATTATGTGTGTTTATTTTCATCCATTCCACTACTTATCATTGCATGATCTATCACTTTATTCATCGCATGCCACACTCATTAGAATAGCATCATTGCATTGTGCTTTGTTGAGTTTCTAATGGAGAAATCTGTACACAACAATTATCACATTAAACTAAATGAAAGTGGGATTATCCTTCAAGCTTTGGTTGAGAGCTAATTCTTTCATATTTTGCAATTTCTTGTGTTTAGATCTCGCATGCTAGAATCATTCAAGTGGTGTTGATCATACCTCTTGTGGAGTGATTCGCACGAGTTTAGAAACAAGTTTCTTACTCATGAGCCTGTCTTGGACTGTCTAAGCCCAATGGTCGTTAATGCGACAGACTTTTCCTTAATATGGGCTCTAGTTCGACAGAGCTAACTTTGGGTCGGATCTTTCCTTCATGATCACTTTTATCCACAACAAGTTGCATTGAGTTGACCTCATATACGTTGATTTTGCTCACTATGGAATTGAAAATTAAGCTTTAAATCGACATAAAATGACATCAAAAGTTTACACGATATATATCTAGGAATAATTTTATGCAAAAAATATTTAGGCATGTTGGACATTATATTAGAATTTATTCCAAAAATAGAATATTATTTATGCCTAATAGGGAGAGAGAAGAATAAAATAAAATATATAGTTAATAGTCGATCATATTATTAACCACTATTTTCCCCCGACAATTCGTATTGTATAATAGACTTCGTTAAGTGAATATTTAACTCACAAATTTAAAAGTATAATATTTGTTTTTTAATTTTTTTTCCAGACTAGTTTATATTTAGTTTGTAAGTTTAAATAAAAATAAAATAAATTTATATTGGCACAAAACTAAATGACTAGGTTAAAAACAAGAAGAGATAAATTATATTTAAGAGAACAAACGTACCCATATTAAAAGAATTATTGGAAAACGAATAAAAAATTATACACTTCATGAATTACGGATAATAAATATATATATATATATATATATTATTAGAAAAAAAATTGCAAGGGGGCTGAAACAATGTAAGGACATGAAAAATATAAATAGAAATGTATTAGCTCATGTTATTGATTTATAACTCCCTAAATAGATACATTTAACAAATTAACTGTGATCCAAGATGATTAAAAGCGACAAACACTCCTGATACACAAAACTCCATCCATATAAATAAACTTTGAAAGGTAAATAATACTAAAAATAGAGCTAATATTGAGTATAAATGGTGATGATCCCCAATGAAGAAAGGCAGGGCAAGGATCAGCCAACAAACAAAAAGTAAGTGTCGTTAGAGTTTTAGAGGAAGTAGTTGTGTATGTGCAAATAGACATAGAGGAAAAGTTAACTTTTGGTAGACCAAAAAAGGTAGCTTTCAATCCATTTATATTTGTCTTCTTTGTCTACTTACTTTCCTTGTCTACTTGCACATACACAACGTGGTCGAAATGAATTTGTCGATACTATCATTCTTGTTATGTACGATGTTATTTGGCCCTTCCCTTTCACGGGCTACTTCTCCTACAAACATATTCATCCTCGCCGGCCAGAGCAACATGGTTGGTCGAGGTGGGGTTGAGAAAGATAAATCGGGGACACTTGTGTGGGATGGGATTGTGCCACCAGAGTGTCAACCCGACCCGTCCATCCTACGATTTAACCCTGATCGCCAATGGGAAATGGCACGAGAGCCTATCCATTTGGGGATTGACATCAACAGGACCACTGGGATTGGTCCAGCAATGGCATTTGCTCACGAGCTGCAAGCGAAAGCCGGGTCGAAGGCAGGCGTTGTGGGTCTAGTTCCTTGTGCTAGAGGTGGCACTTTAATCAAACAATGGATTAAAAACCCTACAAATCCTAAAGCAACTTTTTACCAAAATATCATTGAACGAATCAAAGCATCAGATAAAGAAGGTGGGGTTGTGCGTGCTCTTTTCTGGCATCAAGGGGCAAGCGATGCGGCTATGAGTGACACGGCTAGTAGATACAAAGACAACCTAAAAAATTTCTTCACCGACATCCGCAATGATATAAAGCCTAGATTTTTACCCATCATTATTGTTAAAGAAGCCGTTTATGACCCTTTTATGAAGCATGATACTCATGATTTGGCAACAGTGAGGGCGGCACAAGATGCAGTCGGTCAGGAGCTGCCAAATGTGGTGGTCATCGATTCTTGGGAGTTGCCAATAAACTTTACCACACATGCAGGTTTTAACAAAGATCATGCTCATTTTAATACCACAACTCAGATTGCTATGGGTAAATGGTTGGCTGATACCTACCTCTCCCACTATGGCCATTTACTTTAATCTTATTATATGTATTTTTTTTTAATCTCTATTGACTAGATTTTGGGTTCAATAGTGATTTACCGTTTTATCGTGTAACAAAAGATTAAGAGAATAAAAATCAAAATTTAAAACCCGAAAATAATACTTGTAACAATATATAATCATAAACTTTCATGGGTGAATCATTTTAGACCACATGTTAATTATTCATAACTACTTTCACTTGATTTTTCATTTAAAATTAACTCAAATGTTTGTAAATATATTAATGAAACCCACTACTACCTACCAACCAACTTGATTCTTAGCACTCAGCTTCAATATTGTGTTAAGACAATGCATTTATAAGAAGCAAAAAATTACACATATGTGAGAATTATGCATTATTCAATATTTTAAAACAAAATCCTATCAAATGGTCTACATTTATTTATTTTTAAAACTTTTGGGTTATAATTGATACACTTATTAATTAATTAATATTTTAGTTGATTTAAACTACAAAGTTTATGGGGTCTAAATTTATTATTTTTTCTCCAAAGATAAAACCGTGTAGGGATTTTGTTTTATTTTATTATTTTGTTTCATCTAGAATGAAATCTAAATATGTGTAGTTTATTCTATGTGTGATACGTGTATTAATTTTATTAAAACTAAACTAGAAATCATATATTTTTAAATGTTAATCAATATTGAGAACACTGGCGATACACCATGCCGTTGAACTATGCTTTTGTTGGCCACGAAATAGTCACTTAAATCCAAACTAAACATCGCTAAAAGTCTTAATGATGAGTATATCGTTGCAACGCCGCATGATGCATCTTCTTAACTTTTAGCGACGAATCATGGGTGTTGCTAGAACTTATCATTTAGCGGCTCGCGCTCAGCGCTTAATGAAAGTTTTATTGACACCGTAATCAATTAGGTAAATATATATAGTCTATTTTCACAGAAAATAACTTGATTTTATTGATTTTGTATAAGTGTTACCGTCTCTAATGTTTATCCTCTGATGCTTTCTCTCGAACATAGACGTTTTCTTTGGGCTTGTTGATTTTCTGGATCGGCATGTTGACTTGTTGATCTTTCCATTGACTTGTTGACTTATTGATCTAGAAGTATTGTAGACTTCGAAACTTCTAAGCCTTTGAATCTTCAAAACTCTAACTCTCTGATTGCATGAGCTTCTGACTTCTCTTGATTTTGGCTTGGGAAATTTTTAAAAATAACTAGGAATAAAAAATTGAATTGAAAAATAGCTAAAAAAAATTCATATTTTCATCTTATGACTACCTCAATTTTAGGGAATGAAGTTCATAATTATTATCTCAATTATACCCCTGGTATATACGCTTATTTACGGACAACTGACATAACTAATTTTAATTTTTTTTTATATTTATTTTAATTTCTAACAATAGATTCATTCCTCCTAAGTTTTTAACAACTAGATCCATGAATTTTGAAGTAAAGAAAAAATCTCTACAACTTAGATTTCAAAATGTTTAACAGCAAAAAAAAAAAAAAATACAAATTTATCTCACTAACAACCCTCCTAGATTCATGCATTTTGAAAGGAGGGGTTCATTATTTTTTTTTCCAAAATTGAAACGATCACAATTTACAGAGACGAGAGTGAAGAGAGACTAAGATCCTTACTCACACTTCGAAAATATGTCATTTTGGGAGTCGAAATTTTCAGAAATATGTCATTTTGGGAGTCGAAATTTTCAGCACAATTCAAGCGTTCAACGATGTAAAAGGTTGGCGTCGATAGTTTTTTCTCAAGGTAGAGAGTTTCAAATGTGAGAATCGATGGTTGTTTCAAATCGATTTGGAGGAGAGAATATTGGCAAATCTCCTAATTCAATGTTGCAGGTAATGATACAATTGATTGAATGTTTTTCCGAGTAAACTCAACATGCATACCAATTTTAATGTTTTTTAGTATCATTTGTTCAATGCTCACGGATTAATGGTTTATGGTGTATATACACGTATATACTTCATATGATATACTTACATGTACATTGTTATAGATGTAACTACGAATATATACCCACACTAGAAGTTATCGAGAACCCTCATTTTTATAATTTTCTTACAACCGTCTATGAGCATTTTAAATTTTTTAGTATCATTTGTTCAATGCTCACAGAGTAATGGTTTATGGTGTATATACACGCATATACTTCATATGATATACTTACATGTACGTTGTTATAGATGTAACTACGAATATATACTCACACTAGAAGTTATCGAGGGTGTCATTTTTATAATTTTCTTACAACCGTCTATGAACATTTTAGTTTTTATAAACATCAATATGCTGAAAATTTAATTGCTTATATAATTTTCTTGCGGGTTATGTTATACTTACATGTACGTTCACCAATTAATGGTTTGTATGTATACACATATACTTCATATGATATAGTTATATGTACATATAACTTCGAATATATACACATTAGAAATTATCGAGAGGATCGTTATTAAAAAATTTGTCACAACCGTCCCTAAAAGTTTTAGTTTAAAAATTAATTTGAATTAATATTCCAGATTAGATTTTATTGAATTTTGTTTACACGTTTCGATTTAATTGGTGGTTGTTATCTTGGTTTAACCATATCTTAATTTTTTTTACATGATTCTTTTAAAATAAATCTTTATTTTTCTCCAGGATTCTTTTTTTAATAAATCTTTATTTTCTCCTTCATTTTCTCTCGGAATAAATCTTCCTTTTTTTGTGGGGTTGAGTTCAATGTTTTAACGTTCACATTTTGTTTGTTTTTGTTTTTCAGTGTGATTAAATCTCTCCTTTTTTGTAGGTAGTTCAATAGTTAGATGGCTGGAGGGTAGTTTCGTCCAACTACATTGTAAAGAAGTTTCTAATTATAGGAGTTAGCTATTTTTCAACACAATAATTAGTTTAGCTATTTTTCATCTTGCATAGCCTTGTTTCAGCTATTCTTGTAGTTGCCCCTTTTGGCTTGAGTCTAGTTGACTTTTGGCCCAATTTTTGGGCATTTATTTATTTAGGCTTCATCCAATCGTTTTCAATAGCTTGATTATTTATATTTTGGCTCAATATCCTTTTTAGTGATCTCGGGCTAAATAAGATTCGGGTCCAACCACCATATAGACATGTTGGCATGATTTTGTTTGCCAATTTTACATGACTTTTAATTTAATTTGAGGACAGGTGTAAATTTATAATTGGTCCCAAATTTATAAATGTATATTTTTATCATTAACTTCAATTATCTTAAATTAATGATGTGTCAATTTGTGATTGACTGAAATTTATTATTCAACCAATGCCCATTTTCGAAATGTATTCACTTGTATGTATATTATTTTCTTTATTGATTTTAATTGGCAACATGAATTTTAAAGAAATAATTTGCCATCAAAATATATGATATTTAATCAAAATCTTGATTGATTGATTTTGATTGGCAACATGAATTTGATTCACGACTACGGATTATTTTCTTTCCAAAGTTAACACTAATTTTTTTTAACGTCACAAACTTTGATATGTTTTTTGAATGTCGAAGAAGTGAAACAATGAGCCAAAAGTTTGACTTCCATCACTATTTAGTAATCAAAATAATGAATCGAACAAAATTTTGAATTTGATTTTTGTAATTGGCCAAAATTTTGACTTTTGCATTTAGCAAAACAATTCCCTCCTAATTGAAACATGGATTATTATTATGATTTTTTTTTCTTAATGAAAAAGTAAGAGACTTTTTTATATGTCAAAATTTATTCTTATTGGACACATAATGGGGAACATTTATCCAAGAAAATGTCACTTTCCCCTATCGTGGAGAAAGCACTGTGTAAATAGAGTCGACAAAGTCAGTAGCTGACGACGCTCACCTGCCTGATGCTTCTGCCCAAAAGCAACTTTTTCTGGAGTGCGTGAAGGCCATAGTTGGTAATCCCTTTGCCTATAAATACAGTCATTTCTGATGAGAAAAGAAAGCTTGGTTGTATTAGCTAGTATTTTTTTTTCTTCTGAAAGTTCTACCAAGTTCCCAAGAAGAGAACAAGAGGTAGACTGTCAAACTGAGATCGAGTAACCAGAGGAAGTGACAGCCCACCACCGTTACCAAGCTACGATCGCCGCTTCACAATATTTAGTGCACCTTATCTCTTTATTTACTTGCTTTCATTTAATCGCTTTCATGAGTAGCTAACTTTTTATTTGAGACTTGATCGTCGGCCCCAACTGTTGTAATGATGTTTATGTGAGTTTAACTTTTAGCAAGCATCTTAGGATCTTCTTCTTAAGTGTGTTGTCTTGAAAACATCTTCGTTGATCTGATCAATCTGTGGCATAACGATTGTACAAATTCATTTAATGTGATAGTTTGCAATCAATAAAACTTAAGATGGAACTTGTTGACAGAAATATACATGTCGTGAATAGGCATACATTCCATGTAGCCTGCGTAGTGTTGAACCTTTGTGGCTCCGCTTGTAGATTTCTTCGAAAATTGCTTGTTAAGATTTATTCTACCGCATAAGCATGTTAGCTTCAGTAGGGTTGTGATGGAACCGAGAGATCCCTACACAACCAGAGGCGCAGCGGAAGAAGCCGAAACTGGCTGAGGATCTTCAGCAATCAATAAGCAACAAACAAGAAGTGAGAAACAATACTAACACTTAGCATTTTTCTCAACTTCGAGTCCAACCGGTAAAAATCTTTACCACCGGTAAAAAACCGACCGGTAAAGTCAACCGAGGCAAGTGTTACCGATAAACCGGTGCCCATACACCGGTAAATGGCAACCGGTAAACCAACCGGTTCAACCCCATCGGTAAACACTAGAACGGTATACCGAGGAAAAATCAACGCTTGATTTTTACCGATATATCGGTTCAGGTTTCAACCGGTAAATTTATCAACCGATAAATTTAAACCGATAAACCAGACCGGTAACACTTACCGACCAGTTTCCTCGGTGTAGGATTTACCGATACCATACCGGTAAATCTCGACCGGGGAAACAAACCCCAAACGCTTAAGAAACAACGTTTGGGAAAGCACCACCGGTAAATTTATCATCGGTAAAACCAACTGGTAAATTTACCAGAGAGCTAAAGCAAGACAAAAATACCTTTTTATGTCGTTTTGCCTTCTCGTCTACCTCAACTCCTCTACAGCCCCCTCGAACTCTACCTCTCCTCCAGTCACGAACTCAGCACGAAGAGCCGAGGACCACCCTTAGAGAAGTCCCAACTATTCTCGGGCTTAATAGCGGAGTGGTGGGAATCCTTAAGCTAAGGGGGTTAGTTGAGAGGTAGGAGGAAGAAGAAGAAGAAGCCCCCTGAATTTCAACAACTTGAAATCCAGCAACGAGGGAAGAAGAATTAGCTCCTTAACCCTTCTTCAACCTATGCTTCAATCTTCACTTCTTCAAGCTTCAACAATGAAGAATCTCTTCAACTCTTGAAGATGTTCAACCGAGAGCAAGCTTGAGAGAAGTTCTTTCTTAGAGAGAGAATGCAAAAGCATAATTGAAAAATGGAACAACCCAATTCTCCAAAGAATGGAGAATTGGAAAATGGATGGAGTCCACATGGAGTTCATGCCCAATGCATGGCTCCATGTGGCTGAAAAATAAAAATAATAATTATAAATAATTATTATAATTATTAATAATTAAAAAAAATTAATTATTTATTATTAATATTAATATCAAATATCAATATAATAATAAATCCTCCACAAAGTCTGGTTTTCCGAAAGCCGACTTTTCTAATTTTCTCCGGTCGAGTATTTAAATCATATTTAAATACGACTTCCTCCGATTATATATTTAAATCACATTTAAATATATAAAACCACAATCAATAAACCCGAATTCGGACTCCTCCGAATTCTACCCTATAGCACTGTTATACCACTTTATCCGAGCTAGCCAGGAGAACCTAAAGGACCTACAGATCATGAGCTCCAACGATACGAGATCATTCGATTAAAACTCTTTTAACCCGAATCGATCAACATTCGTTAACCCCCGGAGACTCCACTAAAGTCCAAGGGTTGCACTCTCCTCACTGTAGATATATTGTGTCCTCTTGATATAATCATCATGGGTAATTCGATCCTTCACAAGTGTCCGTTATCACAGCTAGGTCTTTTAAACCGTTTAACCTCTGTGATACCTCTTGTTCCTTAAGTACCACTGACACCTCTAATGAACATTTGATCTGTGATCCAATCATCAGATCTGAATCCTCTTCACACAGAAGAGGATGAGGCCTCAATGTTCAAGCCCCGGAGTCAGCTATTAAGGGAACACCTCTCTATTAAACCATAAAGAGGGTATGAGTGAATTCCATCTTGCTACACTATGTCCCCAGCTACCTATTCGAGTTTATCCTCAAGTTGGTAGGCTTATTAAGCGGGCGTCCTGCCACTCTCACCCATACAAGTCTAAGGATACTCTCGAATAAGCAGGAGTTCATAGTAAGCTCAGGATTAAGAACGAGTTACCTTAGGTCATCAAAGGTGATAAAGTCGGTCTCACCAGTAAACGGCGTTATAAAGAGAAAGCGACTTTATCGTGGTTCTGTCTAATGCAAACTCTTTGCATAGGACGCCCCCGCTCGCACATCTCCATGTGAAACGATTCAGATCACATTGTTTTGTACAATACAAAGCGAGCCGCATCCAATAGTGTTACCAGAATAAGGTACCCGACCTTATCCGTATACTATAGACCGTTTTGACTGACTACTTGAGCTTGACCCACAATCATGTCATATATGAGGCTCAAGTACTCATATTCAGCCAAGGGTGTTGTTATTGGTACAGGTTAATGCAAACACGTTTCACTATATTCAATAAACACCTTTACTGAATAAACCTCAATAACTCTTTATTGCAGTTAATAGACATATTACATTTACAACGTTTACAAACCACGAGTGTTAGGACATAAAACCCAACAAGTTGGTAGTGGGATTTTTTAATGTCCTACTAATATCGGGGTGTCGAATCTCGCCAAATTAATATTTATAACACTGTCTAAAGCTTCTAAAATTTGTAGAAAGCGGTAGTCAGGATCGAACCACAGGGAATTTAATTAGCTTAATCTAAATTCTAATTTTACTTGCAGATTTGTAAAAATATGCTAACGGGGGGGAGGGGGGGGGGTTGAGAATTTAAAACGAGAAACATACAAATTAAAGAAAGATTGAAAGAGAATTTATGGAAAAGCGGGAGATTCAGGAAATTTAACGAGCACACTCAATCTAAAGGATCAGGATAATTATTGCGATGTGATTCGGGTCATTGACACACTAAAAATTAGCTAATTTAATCGCAATCACGCAAATTACATGCATCTAATCAGAAAGAAGTAACCCAAGTAATTAATTAAGAGTTGACAGCTCCAAATTAAGCTTCGTAATTAATCCAATTGGAGACGATCGCTCCATATTGAATAAATTACGAGCAACGGGTAACAATGCGACGAAATTAATTGCAGAAATCTCTAACAACTAACCCGATTATACTCTTCCCTGTAGCCTATCGTGCAACCAAAATGAATATGGCCATATACAATTGGGCAAAATTAGACTACCGTTACTCTAACCAAGAGAGACGGCCGCATAATGATTTTTAACCAACCAACGTACAAGAATCTAAATGGGAGTCAATCCATGGAAGAAATTGCTGGAAATTAAGCTCAAGAGAAAAGTTGAATGCTAAATGCAAGCTAAACATACATAAACAGCTCAAGTCTCACTTAATCACATCTACAAAGTTCAATCCATCACCTAAAGATCGAATGTTACCTTTTAGCTAGCCATGAAAGCAAGAAATCCAAGAAAAGCTTCACAAACTCCATTAATGGAGGTTACAGCAACTAAAAGTGGTAAGAAAATCGTTAAAAGTTCGAGAGAGAAAGGTTGATGACGACCTAAAATCGGCAATTTTTCGTTTTATACAATTCCTAGCGTCGAGACACTACGGATGGAAATCTCAGCGCACGCGCAGACGGAGCGTCGAGACGCTATCGGGACAGCGTTGAGACCCTAGCTCTCGGGTTTGTGCATTTATTTTCCAACTTTTGCACCTCTAAGCTCCCCTTGGCAGCTCTTCTTGACCTGGATACTCCCCGAAGTTCCTAAATCACCTGAAATAGCTCCAGAACTCGTAAATGAACTTCTCGAGCTCTCCACCGCGAATCACCTATAATAAGGTCATATAATTATTATTAAGCACGGTAATTAGCTGATATTAAGGACATAATAATAGCTCTATTTTAGAGCTATCAAAATACCCCCGGCCTGAATCTTGTTAGTCCTCGAGCAAGGTATACTCAGATTCATCTCATAAGAATTAACTTACATGCTGACAACTCAAATCTCAAAACTCGTGAAAACAAGATAATCATGCTAACGGAAAACAATCAAGTGTATGCATAAATTGTGACCATTTCAAAAGTTTAACTCTTACTCCCTCACGTGTGTGTGTGTGTGTGTTTAGCTCCTCTTATTCTAGCTCCTATAGACCCGGAATCCCTTTATTCGATCCTAAAACTCATTTTCCCCTACTTCTGGCAATGAGAACAGACTAATGGCTTATCAGCGTCGGAAAGAGCAACAAAACAAAAGACCTACTTATTTTCTTCTTTTCTTTGAGTACTTTGTACTCTTTCATTTTATTTCTAATTCTTTTCTTTTCTTTTCTTTTCCCGAGAGCCTAACACGTCAAGCTTGATTTCGCTTCACGTTTTTTAGGACTAGTGCTCACTTCTGTTAGTTGCCCTTTCATGTAGTGGCAACCGTGGGTTACACGATCACCCCTGGTTACACGGGCAACACAAGAAGGTGGAGCACCTCAGGAATTATTAAAAAAAACATGCGTTCACTCTCTTTTTTTTAGGCATAAAGCTTTGCTATACAACAAGTGAATCATTCTTAATTCTAACACATCAAGCCTCCCTAAATGTACCTTTTGGGGTGACAACAAGGTTTTAGACCAAATAAATTAACTTTAAGCCTACGAAACTAAGAGTAAGAGGTCTACATGTTTAGTGAATGTATGAGAGAATTCGATTTTTTTTTTTTAAAATAGGCTCAAAATATGCATACATTCTCATGGTTTATTCGAATTGCACAAATATGGAGTATTCACGAGTAAATCACAGACAGTCCTCATCGGACAACAGGCAATCAGATTCTCAAGCATCTCAAGCTCGGGTGCCTCCGAGAAGCGCAAATATTTAGAGTCAATTGCTCGACTGGACCAACAAACTCAAGTCACCCATTGTCCATCAACTTGGGAGATGCACCATCCATCTTCCCATTTTTCTCAAACCTATCAAAGACAACATAAAAACTTTTCTTTTGCGCCTTGCGCACAGAAACATCATCATATACAGATAAACCACAAACAATAACAGGATTATCATGCGTAATTAACTTCAGGTTCTCATTCTCAGAACAGGCAACATTAATCCTATCATCCAAATTTTCAGAAAAGACAACATTAATCTTATTATCCAGATTCTTAGCAGACAAGTCATATTGTTCAGAATTGATTGAAAATTCATTCACTGCTCCATCAAATTCCACAGAGAAGGTTCCCTTATCAACATCGATTTTGACCATAGAGGTCTTCATAAAAGGGCATCCTAACAGTATGGAAGTAGGAATATCTGATGCATTCTCAATCATAGGCAGTACATAGAAATCGAAAGGAAAAAATAAATCATTTACTTGCACCAAAACGTCCTCAACAGTTCCCATAGGCTGCATGCGAGATCTATCGGTCAGTTGCACAACAACGCTAGTCTCACGCAGAACATTCAACTTAAGCTCCCTAAACATGGTATATTACATAACGTTTATTGAAGCACCTAAGTCTAGCATTGCATTCTTAATCGATGTATATCCTATAGCACAAGGCAATGTAAACATACCTGGATCTCCGCGCTTCTTAGGTAAAGTACCTGGAAATATGGCTGAGACATTCTTGCTCTTCGATTCCCCATTGCTAACTTCCTGCTTCCTCTTAGAGCTGCACCAATTCTTTAAAAACTTCGCATATTTTGGAATTTGTTTGATTGCCTCTAATAGGGGAATGTTGATCTCCACCTTTCTAAATGTGTCTAGGATTCTCTCATCTCGATTTCTTGTTGACGGCCTCACTAACCTGCTAGGAAAAGAAGCCTTTGGAACATAAGTTTTAAAAGACAAAGGGAGATCACAACGTACCGAACCTCCAAATGTTGTCACATGGCTCTCCGTTGTTGGGTTAGCTTGCCTCTGATTTTACTTCACAGATGCAGTGCTGGAAGGAATCTCCTTTCCACTTCTCAAAGTAATTGCACTCACGTTTTCACATGAGTTCACTGTGGTCTGAGCGGGCAGTTTTCCTGAACCTTGGTTCTCCAACTTGCTAACTGACACAGCTATCTGAGACAGCTGCTTCCCCATACTCTGAATATCTCTGGAGTGCTTATTCAATTCAGCTCGGACGTCCTTCTGGAACTGACAGGTGTTTGTGACAAGAGTGTGCACCAGGTCTTCAATAGAGCTCATGGAAGATGAAGTTTGTGCCTGAGTGGAAGCTTGAGGTTTTTCATAAGACTGATTCTGGAACCTCTGCTGACCTTCACGGTTCCCATAACTCAGGTTGGGATGATCCTTCCATTCTTGATTGTACGTGTTGGAATAGGGATCATATCTCCTCTGATTGGAGGCATAACCTCCAATGGCATTCACCTCCTTCGTACCTTGCCCACAGTTACCAATCCTCTGTTGGAACTACTTCGAAGCTCAGACATCTGATTGTCATTGAAACCTTGAGCTTGTTGTACCTGATGTACCTGGCCTTCGCGCACTCCGAACTGCTGGGAATTTCTAACCATGTTCGAAATCAACTGCCTCGCCTCAGCAGGTGTCTTATCAATGAGGGTTCCGCCACTGGCGACATCTATCATCTGTCTATCGTGGGGCACCATCCCCTCATAGAAATATTGGATCAATAGTTGATCTGCAATCTAATGGTGTGGAAAACTGGCACACAGCCTCCTAAATCTCTCCCAATATTCATGGAGGGTCTCTCCATGGTCCTGCGTGATTTTGTAAATGCGTTTCCTCAGCGTGGTTTCCAGTGAAGCAGGAAAGTACTTTTTTCAGGAAAAGTATTTTCATCTCATTCCACGTCGTGATCGACCCCGACGGCAAGTAATAGAGCCAGTCCTTAGCCTTGACCTTCAGAGAGAAGGGGAAGGCTCTCAGGTTCAACTGTTCCTCTGTCACTCATGGTGGCTTCATCCCGGCACACACGTAGTGGAACTCCATCAGATGTTTGTGGGCATCATCACATGCATTGCCATAAAAAGATGGAAGTTGGTGAATTAACGCAGATTAAAGTTCAAAATTACCTGCGACAATTGGGTAAGTTATGCACAGGGGCTGCTGATCCAAGTCTGACGCTGCCAGCTGCTTCAAAGTCTGCGGGGCTTCATTGTTCGCCATCTCAGCACATTCAGGTGTTCCTTAACCGTCTCTTTCAAACAATTGTCTTCCTTCCTTAGCTTCCCTCCTTAGTCGCCGCTCATCTCTGTCAATTTCAGGTATATACTGCAAACCAGTAAACTCAGAGGAACGGGTCATACAACAAAAGGAAGCTAAATCGAACAGAACAAAAAAAAATTTAGAAAAACAACAAATAAAATTCTAATCAAGATAAACTAATTTAGATTCCCCGGCAACGGCGTCAAATTTGATAGTGGGATTTTTGAATGTCCTACTAATATTCGGGTGTTGAATCCCGCCAAATTAATATTTATAACATTGTCTAAAGCTTCTAAAATTTGTAGAAAGTGGTAGTCAGGATCGAACCACAGAGAATTTAATTAGCTTAATCTAAATTCTAATTTTACTTGCGGATTTGTAAAAATATGCTAACGGGGTTTTGGGAATTTAAAACGAAAAACATACAAATTAAAGAAAGATTGGAAGAGAATTTTTGGAAAAGCGGGAGATTCAGGAAATTTAACGAGCACACTCATCTAAAGGATCGGGATAATTATTGCGATGTGATTCGGGTCATTGACACACTAAAACTTAGCTAATTTAATCGCAATCACGCAAATTACATGCATCTAATCAGAAACAAGTAACCCAAGTAATTAATTAAGAGTTGACAACTCCAAAATAAGCTTCGTAATTAATCCAATTGGGGGCGATCGCTCCATATTGAATGAATTACGAGCGACGGGTAGCGATGCGACGAAATTAATTGCAGAAATCTCTAACAACTAACCCGATTATACTCTTCCCTATAGCCTATTGTGCAACCAAAATGAATATGGCCATATACAATTGGGAAAAATTAGACTACTGTTACTCTAACCAAGAGAGGCGATCGCATCATGATTTTTAACCAACCAACATACAAGAATCTAAATGGGAGTCAATCCATGGAAGAAATTGATGCTAGAAATTAAGCTCAAGAGAAGAGTTGAATGCTAAATGTAATCTAAACATACATAAACAGTCCAAGTCTCACATAATCACATCTACAAAGTTTAACCCATCACCTAAAGATCGAATGTTACCTTTTAGCTAGCCATGGAAGCAAGAGTAAGCAAGAAATCCAAGAAAAGTTTCACAAACTCCATTAATGGAGGTTACAGCAGCCAAAAGTGGTAAGAAAATGGTTAAAAGTTCGAGAGAGAAAGGTTGATGACGACCTAAAATCGACAATTTTTCGTTTTATACAATCCGTAGCGTCGAGAAGTTGGCGCAGCGTCGAGACGCTACGGACGGAAATCTCAGCGCGCGCGCAGACGGAGCGTCGAGACGCTATCGGGACAGCGTCGAGACGCTAGCTCTCGGGTTTGTGCATTTATTTTCCAACTTTTGCACCTCTAAGCTCCCCTTGGCAGCTCTTCTTGACCCAGATACAACCCGAAGCTCCTAATTCACCCGAAATAGCTCCGGAACTCGTAAATGAACTTCTCGAGCTCTCCACCGCGAATCAGCTATAATAAGGTCAATTAATTATTATTAAGCACGATAATTAGTTGATATTAAAGACAGAATAATAGCTCTATTTTAGAGCTATCAAGGGTTGTCATGGCCAAAGTCTTGAATGTTTTTATTTATTTACATTTCTCGCAACCAACCAACAACTTTTACTTATTTGTTATCGCATCCATCGCATGTTAGTGAAGTCTGATGTAAATGACATTTCGCTACCGTTTTTTGCCTTATTCCTTTTGCATTCGATCTCACAGTACATGTTATTCCACTTTATTACTTGTTTGCACGTTAGAATACACTTGCGCTACCGTGTCAGAAGACAGTATTATGTGTGTTTATTTTCATCAATTCCACTACTTATCATTGCATGCTCTACCACTTTATTCACTGCATGCCAAACTCATTAGAATAGCATCATTGCATTGTGCTTTGTTGAGTCTCTAATGGAGAAATCAGTACACAACAATTATCATTAAACTGAAAATGAAAGTGGGTTTATCCTTCAAGCTTTGGTTGAGAGCTAATTCTTTCATATTTTGCAATTTCTTGTGTTTAGATCTCGCATGCTAGAATCATTCAAGTGGTGTTGCTCATACCTCTTGTGGAATGATTCGAATCACGAGTTTAAAAATAAGTTTCTTACTCTTGATCTTGATCATCAAGGTAATCCGCTCTAAACGTTTCCTTTGGCTGCTTCCATTACGTTTTTTGGGTTTTCGGGTTTGAGATCTAAAGGTTTTGTTCTTCAGCAAGGTTGTTAGATCCAACTCTTGGGACTTTCTTAACATTTTGGTATCAACTATTTTCACATGAAATAAAAGCATCCTTATTACCATTATCAAAATTCAATTATTTACAAAATGTTATGTTTTGTAGTTACTTTACTTTTTAAAAAATATATATTATATTTGTATTTATTTTTTTATAAGAATAAATAATAATAAATCATTAATACAATATAGTTTTCCACCCAATTTCTTAATTCTCCCCCTTAAACCATTTTTAGCAAGAAGTTTTCTAGTAAAGAAAAAAAAAACAATTTGGGTTTATGCCAAAATTTGCACGGTAATGTCACATGCTCCTCACGTGGATTCAACAGTAAATTTGTTGCTTGTTAGGACGAGGGGACCTACAAAACGAAGAAATTAAACTTTGAAGCTCAAGTTAGTAGAGTTACAATTGACTTTAGAATTCTTGGATGAGAATTAACTTACTTTCTACATGGTTGAGGTGGTATTTATAACAGTCTACGGGTCTTCTCTTTTCCTCTTAGGTTTGACCTAAGAGAGGAACGAATTGACTTGTGATTCTTTCAGCCAAAGCAAGGTCCATGACATAGGTGGAGACAACCTCGACGTATTCCACCATGCCCCAATGGGCTTCTGGGCCTGGTTAGGTCTTTGCCTAGGGCCCTTGATAGGGATCTCGGGTCTTTTATGGTCTTCATTGTGCGGTCAGCCTCAACCTTAACTTTATGGATCGAGCCTGCTATCTTTCGTGTCTGACTCTTTTCATGAGTCTGCCTTGGACTGTCTAAGCCCAAGGGTCGTTAATGCGACAGACTTTTCCTTAATATGGGCTCTAGTTCGGCTGAACTAACTTTGAGTCGGGTCTTTCCTACATGATAACTTTTATCCACAACAAGTTGCATTGAGTTGACCTCATATACGTTGATGTTGCTCATTATGGAATTGAAAATTAAGCTTTAATTCAACATAAAATGACATCAAAAGTCTACACGATATATATCTACGAATAATTTTATGCAAAAAATATTTAGACATGTTGGGCATTATATTAGAATTTATTCCAAAAATAGAATATTATTTATTTCTAATAGGGAGAGTGAAGAATAAAATAAAATATATAGTTAATAGTCGATCATATTATTAACCACTATTTTTCCCCCGACAATTCGTATCGTATAATAGACTTCGTTAAGTGAATCTTTAACTCACAAATTTAAAAGTATAATATTTGTTTTTTTAATTTTTTTTCCTGACTAGTTTATATTTAGTGTGTAAGTTTAAATAAAAATAAAATAAATTTACATTGCCACAAAACTAAATGACTAGGTTACAAACAAGAAGAGATAAATTATATTTAAGAGAACAAATGTACCCATATTAAAAGAATTATTGGAAAACGAATAAAAATTATACACTTCATGAATTACGGATAATATATATATTATTAGGAAAAAAATTACAAGGGGGCTGAAAACAATGTAAGAAGAGCGTTGCAAAAAAAAAACAATGTAAGAACATGAAAAATATAAATAGAAATGTATTAGCTCATGTTATTGATTTATACCTCCCTAAATAGATACATTTAACAAATTAACTGTGATCCAAGATGATTAAAAGCGACAAACACTCCTAATCCACAAACCATCATCCATATAAATTAACTTTGAAAGGTAAATAATACTAAAAATAGAGCCAATATTGAGTACAAATGGTGAAGATCCCCAATGAAGAAAGGCAGGGCAAGGATCAGCCAACAAACAAAAAGTAAGGGTCGTTAGAGTTTTAGAGGAAGTAGTTGTGTTTGTGCAAATAGACATAGAGGAAAAGTTACATCTTTTGGTAGACCAAAAAAGGTAGCTTTCAATCCATTTATATTTGTCTTCTTTGTCTACTTACTTTCCTTGTCTACTTGCACATACACAACGTGGTCGAAATGAATTTGTCGATACTATCATTCTTGTTATGTACGATTTTATTTGGCTCTTCCCTTTCACGGGCTACTTCTCCTACAAACATATTCATCCTCGCCGTTCAGAGCAACATGGCTGGTCGAGGTGGGGTTGAGAAAGATAAATCAGGGACACTTGTGTGGGATGGGATTGTGCCACCAGAGTCTCAACCCGACCCGTCCATCCTACGATTTAACCCTGATCGCCAATGGGAAATGGCACGAGAGCCTATCCATTTGGGGATTGACATCAACAGGACCACTGGGATTGGTCCAGCAATGGCATTTGCTCACGAGCTGCAAGCGAAAGCTGGGTTGAAGGTCGGCGTTGTGGGTCTAGTTCCTTGTGCTAGAGGTGGCACTTTAATTGAACAATGGATTAAAAACCCTACAAATCCTAAAGCAACTTTTTACCAAAATGTCATTGAACGAATCAAAGCATCAGATAAAGAAGGTGGGGTTGTGCGTGCTCTTTTCTGGCATCAAGGGGCAAGCGATGCGGCTATGAGTGACACGGCTAGTAGATACAAAGACAACCTAAAAAAATTCTTCACCGACATCCGCAATGATATAAAGCCTAGATTTTTACCTATCATTATTGTTAAAGAAGCCGTTTATGACCCTTTTATGAAGCATGATACTCATGATTTGGCAACAGTGAGGGCGGCACAAGATGCAGTCGGCCAGGAGCTGCCAAATGTGGTGGTCATCGACTCTTGGGAGTTGCCAATAAACTTTACCACACATGCAGGTTTTAACAAAGATCATGCTCATTTTAATACCACAACTCAGATTGCTATGGGTAAATGGTTGGCTGATACCTACCTCTCCCACTATGGTCATTTACTTTAATCTTATTATATGTATTTTTTTTAATCTCTATTGACTAGATTTTGGGTTCAATAGTGATTTACCGTTTTATGTGTAACAAAATATTAAGAGAATAAAAATCAAAATTTAAAACCCGAAAATAATACTTGTAACAATATATAATTATAAACTTTCATGGGTGAATCATTTTAGACCACATGTTAATTATTCATAACTACTTTCACTTGATTTTTCATTTAAAATTAACTCAAATGTTTGTAAATATATTAATGAAAACCACTATTACCTACCAACTTGATTCTTACCAATCAGCTTCAATATTGTGTTAAGACAGTGCATTTATAAGAAGCAAAAAATTACACATATGTGAGAATTATGTATTATTCAATATTTTAAAACAAAATCCTATCAAATGGTCTACATTTATTTATTTTTAAAACTTTGGAGTTCTAATTGATACACTTATTAATTAATTAAGATTTTAGTTGATTTAAACTACAAAGTTTATGGGGTCTAAATGTATTATTTTTTCTCCAAAGATAAAAGAGTGTAGGGATTTTGTTTTCTTTTATTATTTTGTTTAATCTAGAATGAAATCTAAATATGTGTAGTTTATTCTATGTGTAATACGTGTATTAATTTTATTAAAACTGAACTAGAAATTATATATTTTTAAATGTTAATCAATATTGAGCACACTGGCGATACACCATGTCGTTGAGGTATATCGTTGCCACGCCGCATGATGCATCTTCTTAACTTTTAGCGACGAATCATGTGCGTTGCTAGAACTTATCATTCAGCGCCTCGCTCAGCGCTTAACAAAAGTTTTATTGACACCCTAATCAATTAGGTAAATATATATAGTCTATTTTCACATGAACTAAACACATAATTATTACCACTATCCAAATTCAATTATTTACAAAATGTGATTGTTCACACGAATTTCCTGCAGAAATTTAATACGTGGAAAATAACTTGATTTTATTGATTTTGTATAAGTGTTACAGTCTCTAATGTTTATCCTCTGATGTTTTCTCTCGAACATAGACGTTTGCTTTGGGCTTGTTGATTTCCTAGATCGGCCTGTTGGCTTGTTGATCTTTGGAGTGACCTGTTGACTTATTGATCTATAAGTCTTGTAGACTTCGAATCTTCTAAGCCTTTGAATCTTCAAAACTCTAACTCTCTGATTGCTGGAGCTTCTGACTTCTCTAGATTTTGGCTCAATGCTAAATGTCCAAAATGAATGGTGGTCTCCTCTCCTTATAAAGTTTGATGGACCTAATATGGCTTGAGATGCTAAATGTCCAAAATGAATGGTGGTCTCCTCTCCTTATAAAGTTTGATGGACCTAGTATGGCTGGAGTCTAGTTGACTTTTGGCCCAACTTTTGGACATTTATTTATTTAGGCTTAATCCAATCGTTTTCAATAGCTTTAATTATTTATATTTTGGCTCAATATCCTTTTTAGTGATCTACGGCTAAATAAGCTTCGGGTCCAACAGCCATATAGACATGTGCCATGATTTGGTTTGCCAATGTAATGCCAATTTTACAGACTTTTAATTTAATTTGAGTACAAGTGTAAATTTATAATTGGTCCCAAATTTATAAATGTATATTTTTATCATTAACTTCAATTATGTTAATGATGTATCAATTTGTGATTGACTGAAATTTATTATTCAACCAAGACCCATTTTCGAAATGTATGCACTTGTATGTATATTATTTTCTTTATTGATTTGAATTGGCAACATGAATTTGAAATAAATAATTTACCATAAAAATATATGATATTTAATCAAAATCTTGATTGATTGATTTTGATTGGCAACATGAATTTGATTCACGACTACGGATTATTTTCTTTCCAAAGTTAACACTAATTTTTTTTTAAGTCACAAACTTTGACATTTTTTTTTAATGTCGAAGAAGTGAAACAATGAGCCAAAAGTTTGACTTCCATCACTATTTAGTAATCAAAATAATGAATCGAATAAAATTTTGAATTTGATTTTTGTAATTAGCCAAAAATTTTACTTTTGCATTTAGCAAAAAAAATTCTCTTCTAATTGAAACATGGATTATTATTATGATTTTTTCTTAATGAAAGAGTAAGAGATTTTTTTATATCTCAAAATTTATTCTTATTGGACACATAATGGGGAGTAGGATTTTTTTTTACCTTAATGAAAAAGTATGAGACATCTTTATTTGATTAGGCCAAAATTCTAATAAAAAAAAAAAAAAGGTAATATACTCGGTGCATTCTTTCGTGTATGGGCATGCGGTGGTGAAAGTGATAGTGCATGCAATGGGTGATGGAATGGGTGAAATAGGCACAAAAGTGAGTCTCCTACTGCAATGTCATAAGTATATACCAATAATGAGAAATGTCATAATGGGGAGCACTAGTGTGTAGTATCTGAAAATATTTCAGAGTCGATCCACAAGGAATATTATGAGCGAGGATTTAATAAAATGTCAATTACATCATAAGTTACTAACATGCATTAGATGCGATAACAAAGTAAATAAAAAATGGTTCGTGGGTTGTTCATCCGGTAGAGTAAAATAAATGGTAGGAAAGTGCAGTAAAGAAAAGTCTCCAAGGCTTCAACTATCAGGACACTCTAGTGTTGCGTCAGTTGCGTCAGCTTACTACTCATGGTGTGAACTACTCATTTAACTCTAGCTATATCTAGAAAAAAAAAAAGGTTCATCAGATACTTCCCTATGGTGTGGTAACATATGTAGTTGTGCAGTAGCGTTCAATCTTGTTGCATTCAGGCATCTACATTATGTCTTTCTCTATTGCCTATGAGCGTTTGTAAGAGGTGCTTACAGCAAAGATATCTTACAACCCATCCTCACACTTCCTCAATGTTTTCCACACATTAACCCATTTTCAGAGATCTAGAAAGTTATACCTCACCCGTTAGCTACTTAGATGAAAGAGATAAGAAAAACAACTACTTGAGAAGAAGATATGCAGAGAAATAGTTTCTTCATTCACGCCGGAATAGTAAACAAGCTACAACATTAGAGGCCTTTAGTCTAGTGATTCACGGTCGTATTGTGTGTGGTCTAGTGTGAGATTTCTTGAAAAGCACAAACTACTAACGCCTCTCCTAATTTCTTCCATAAGAAACGGGGATTAGACAGTTTAGATGCAAAATGGACTTGTGCTTTGAAAAGAAACATAACAACTCATGGGGTTTGAAATCTCTGAATTCATGTTTGGCACTACTAAACATAGGGCGTGCTCTAGGTATATCATCATGAAGGTCTCCCTTGACCAACTATATTCTAAAATATGGTTGCATAAAGTCTTATCTACTCATGCATTTATTCAAAAAAAATAAAAATAAAAACAACTTTCCTATGGTCTTAAAAACAACCAACTAACTTTAAACACACAAGCAATCAACTAAACAAACAACTAAACAAAATCCTAACATGCACGTCGACTTCAAAAACTCAAACAGTTAATTCATTATGTAGAAAAGAAAGTGCTCCCCAGATTGTTCAGTTCTCATGCTCCTTCGGTTTTTCTTTGAGGCTCTCGGGGAACTCCGGCCAAGAAACCAATGTTTGTGGAGCAATGGATAGTAAGGTTGCTCGTAAGGCCTCATCTCGTCCTTGAGTGTAGAATAAGATTGTCTTCCATTGCTCCCTCAACTGCTGGGAGTCTTCCGATTCATTTCAAACAGCGACAAAATTAGTTGGTGGTGATGCGGTTGCATTGCCCTTATATACTATTGTTATTAAATACATTTTGGCCCCTTAAATTAACAAAATTTTATTCTGCTATAGTGGTCATTGTGCATGATTTTTATTTTATTGTGTCTGGGTTCGAAACTCATCACTAACAATAATTCATATATGTATATTCTTTTTTAAAAAAATGTTCTCTTTTAATATTTTGTTTATATATATTTAAAAATATATAAATTTCATTCTTAAAAATAATTAAGACCTATTTTTTTGTTTTAGTATTTACTTCTATAAGATTTTTTTTTTAATTGAAATGTCATGGTAATATCTCTACTTGAGATTTATATTATTTTAGTAATTTCAAATATCTAAATTTAGTATTCTTCATACTTTAAAAAAAAAAATCTATTAACACTTAGTATTAGTTTATTTATTAACATTTTCAAAAGTAATTTAAACTATATTAACCTCCCTTTTATAAATTTTGGAAATAAATTCATGTTATATTGTATTTTTTTTTTAAATTGTCTAATAAATCTTTGAACTTTTAATTTTGTGTTTAAGAGACCACGAACTTCAAAAAGAGTTCAATATATTTTTTAACTTTCAATTTTGTATTTAAGTGGTCCTCAAATTTTCAAGTTTAAGTCTAATATATCCTTGTATTTATTTGACATTTTTTAAAATCTAGGAATTCATTAGAAACAAAATTGAAAGTATATCGCATTAAAGACTTTTTAGAGTTTAAGGACTCATTAATTTTTTTTTTTTTTCTTTTTTTAAATATAGAGATGAGCAAAATTATATGATGGTATTAAGTTTATTTAAACTTAGTCCGTAAGTCTTTGATACACTCATATATGTTTATCACTGATAACTTTTTTTTAATGTCAACATAACTTGAGAGTGTAAATTCGAACCTCTGAATTTTTGGCGATTTTTTTTTAATATTTATATACTCTAATTTTTTGGCCCCCCAAACATCAATGTCTGGATCCGCCCCTGGCCATAACCCTTTTATGATGTTGTACAACAACATGAGGAACGCGCACGGATGAAATGTCTAATGGGCGTGCCAAATCTGGTTTGACCCGAGCGCATGGTGGCTTCTGAGGGTGCACAGTCGGTCTGGTCTGGACGACCGGTTCTGAGCGGTCTGGTGGTGGTTGATTGGTTTTGGGCGTTGGTTGACCGGTTCGGCTTTGTTTTCTTCATTTTCGAGCGCCTAGGCGTTGTGCCCTCGGGTTTGGGCCTATTTTCCTCATTTTCTTCAATCATATGCTCATTTAGCCCCTTTTTTCACCATATTTTATCTTTGAACTCCAAATTGTCGTTAAATTCTTTGTTTATGCTCCAAACGAGCGTAACGGCCTGATTCATCCGTTAATACTCAAATCGTGCAAAATATATAATTTAAGCACATTAAATATACTAAACACGCAAAACTTATGGCAAATAAAATAGCCCTTTTAGAGTGCTATCAAATACCCAAAACCTAAATCTTTCTAGTCCTCGAGCAACGTAAACTTCTGAACTATCCCATGAAATTCTAATTGCAAATTAATAACTCTAACCTCAATGCTTTAGATAACAAAGTGTTTACAAAAGAAGAAAACACTTAAATGCATTCACACATTGAGAAATTTAAAATTAGACTCATCATCTCTTACGTATGTGTGTGCGTACTCCAACCTATCCTAATCCTTATGAGTCTGAAAAAGTTTTATGAAACCCTCAAGCTCGTTTTCCCCCTACTTCTGGAAATAAGAATAGGCTATCATCTTTTAAACACTAGAGAGAGGAATAAGTCACAAGGGTGCCTACAATTTTTAAGTTTGTACTCTCCAAAACTTTTTTTTTTCTTTTTTTGTTCTATTCTCCAAGAGAGTCATTGTTGTCAAACTTACCTTCGTTTCAGCTTACCCGCAGTTCCACTGCACAATGTATCTAGCTACGAGCAAGCCTCACAATCTAAGACTAATACTCACTTCTTAATTATCCTTTCATGCAGTGACAAACACGGGTGTCATAATCGCCCCTAGTTACTCAGACACTTAAGAATGTGGAGTATCCCTGAAGATTTTCTCTTTTTTTTTCCACAAGGTAAATTGTTGAGATTTATGCCCTACAGCCTCGTAATTAATTAATAGTTATTTTATTGTTATTATTTACAATTTATAATATTCATTATATATAAAAATCAAAGGTTATTAGTGTAATCTTGTACCGTATGTAGTTGACATACATGTGGATCATGCTCAAGAAATAAACCTAAATAGTCTACAGTATCTAGATAGGGTTGGATGCCTTATCTTGGTAATAATACTGATACGACTCACTTTTGTAATTGTTACAAATGATTTGATCAATTCATGTAGAGACATGTGAGTGGGGGTATCCTATACAATGTGTTGTATAAGACTGGACCACGAAATATATAATCTCTCATTATAAATTTGTTATTTGAGAAGATTAATATTTCACAGGATGATCATATGTGACTCGATCTTAATTTTGAGTGAGTTATGAACTCATGCATGTGAGGGCTCGTCCTTTGATTTCCATGGGTGAGAATAACCTTTATAGTCGATTCAATAAACCTACTATTTTGGGGACTTGATCAAATAGGAAGTTGGGAACATAAGTTTCACAAGATAGAATTCCCTTCTTCCCATATAGAGAAAGTAGATGAGTAGTTCCCTTAAATGTTGATTTCGAGACTTGAACAATGGGGGTACATCCTCTCACTGGCCCAAAAGGGACTTCGTTTATGATTGGATCATAAACAAATTGTTCATTAGAGGATCAATGATACTTAAAGGTGTAAGATGTAATTATAGGGGTAAAAAAGACTTTTGACATAGTTGTAATTACAAACAACTCGCGAAGAATCGACTTGCATGTAATGGTTATATTTATGGACACAACTTGTCCTGCATAAGAGTGCAATTTTAGGTCTATAGTGGAGTGACCTAGAGTTATTGAATTAAAGTTAATTAATTAATTTTGTATCATTGGAGCTTTTAAGCGGTAGGTCCATAAGGTCTTCCTGCGAGCTCATAGTAACACTAAAAGAATCAATTTAGCTAAAATAAAAATTTGAAATATTAAATTAATATTTTATATATTAAATGTAGGAGAGAAAAATATATTTATTGTATTTTATACATTAAATATTAGAGAAAATAATTTATGTATTAGATACTATAATATTAAAAATTATATATACATATGAAATTTGAATGAGATTTAAATTGGTTAAATATATATTATAAAAGATTAATTTTATGATATTTGAATGAGAGTCAAAAAAAAAATATATATATATATATATATAAAATACATATTTTAATTATAATAGATATTAAAATATATTTTATCAAATAAAATTAATTCTTAAAAGCCCTGGAAATAGGACCTTTAGCTTTAGCCAAAAGTTGGCAAAATACACTACTCACTCTCCCTTTCTAGAACTCTCCCTTTCTAGAGAATTGTTTCCTCAAACTACCTATCTTTCAAGAAGCTCCCACAAGCCTTGATCCCCTATTCGAGACATATCAAGGAAGGTCTTGTGGAGATGAAATACAAAAAAGGTTATTGTTCTTCAAAGGTATTATTTTCTTAATCGTGCATTTTAGTTTAATTCTAAATAAACTAAAGAATGATTCCAACGCTTCCGTTGCGGGTGTTGAAGTGTTCATTCCCTACACAAATAACATTGTTTAAATTTCTCAAATGAAATATTACTAACTATCAAGCATCCCTAATGGCAACTTTTGGGGTAACAACAAGAATACAAGCCAAATAACACAATTCTAATCCTACAAAACTATGGATAAGAGGACTATGTGCTCGATGTTTATAAGGGAGTCAAAATACAAAATTTAAAGTTGGCTCAAATAGGCATACATTCTCATGATTTTCAACCGTTGCAAATAAAAAGTACCTAAAACACATCCTCGGTTGTCTTGATCACATAATATGCAACCAAAATATTATGCATCTCAAGTTCAGAAATTTACAAAATGGCTTAGAAGCTAGAGTTCAACCGACATCCACCTTCAATCTTAAGCAATACATTATCCTAAATGTTTAATAAAACACCTAACTAAAGCATTTAACTACAAAAATAAGAGGAACATAAAACCTCCCCTGGTATTTGCGTGGTTCATGGGGTGAGATGCATGATCTTTGTCGAATCTTTTTCCCTTTAGGTCAAACAACTACAAAAGAAAACAAGTACACTATGCTAGGAAAGGAAAAACTAAAAGTAAAAACAAGGAATGAAAAACACATGAGTTGCCTCCCAAGAAGCGCAACTTTTTAACGTTAATATGATGAGATTATTCCTCGGATGTCTGCTATGGTCCAACCGATTTCCTTCTTATGCTTTGATCAAACCTGAAACAAGGTCGTCTCATTGTATTTAGATAATCTGGCATAAATGATAACTAGTAAAGTCTCATGCTCTTCCAAAAATGAATATTTTAAATTAGAGGGGCGAGATTTCAGCTCTAGCTTCAGTGGCTCAATGATTGAAGTCTGCATCGCCTTCGATATGGTTAATTCCAAAGGTTCCTCCATTCCGAGCGCATTTTCGTCCGCTTCAACGATCTCATCATTTTCTTCTTGATAATTTTATCTATCTTCTTCTTCTGTTGTGAGTACAAACAAAGTCCCACATTGGTTAGGAAAGAGAAACATAGGTATTCCATTGTAACGAGGCCTTTTGGGGTGACCAAAAGCAAAGCCATGAGGGCCATGCTCAAAGTGGACAATATCGTTACAATGTGGATGTTAGTTGTCCCTAACAAGTGGTATCAGAGCCATGCCCCTTACCTAACCATGTCGGTGTGCCTCGATGACATAGTCATGGTTGATCTCGTGGTCGAGCTTATCCGGCAGGGGTATGCTCTCATGAAGAGTGGCCTGGTTAAAGGTGATAATGCTCGAGTTTAAACACAGATAGATGACTATTGAGGGGAGGCTTTGTGGTCCTTCGTTTGAGGGGAGGATTGTTGTAAGTGCAAACAAAGTCCCATATTGGTTAGGAAAGGGGATGATCATGGGTATATAAGTAAGGGACAACATCTACATTGTAACGAGGCCTTTTGGGGTGACCAAAAGCAAAGCCATGAGGGTCATGCTCAAAGTGGACAATATCGTTACAATGTGGATGTTAGTTGTCCCTAACAAGTGGTATCAGAGCCATGCCCCTTACCTAACCATGTCGGTGTGCCTCGATGACATAGTCATGGTTGATCTCGTGGTCGAGCTTATCCGGCAGGGGTATGCTCTCATGAAGAGTGGCCTGGTTAAAGGTGATAATGCTCGATTTTAAACACAGATAGATGACTATTGAGGGGAGGCTTTGTGGTCCTTCGTTTGAGGGGAGGATTGTTGTAAGTGCAAACAAAGTCCCATATTGGTTAGGAAAGGGGATGATCATGGGTATATAGGTTTGAGGGGAGGCTTTGTGGTCCTTCGTTTGAGGGGAGGCTTTGTGGTCCTTCGTTTGAGGGGAGGGTTGTTGTAAGTGCAAACAAAGTCCCACATTGGTTAGGAAAGGGGATGATCATGGGTATATAGGTAAGGGACAACATCTACATTGTAACGAGGCCTTTTGGGGTGACCAAAAGCAAAGCCATGAGGGCTATCCCCAAAGTGGACAATATCATTACAATGTGGATGTTAGTTGTCCCTAACAAGTGGTATTAGAGCCATGCCCCTTACCTAACCATGTCGGTGTGCCTCGATGACATAGTCATGGTTGATCTCGTGGTCGAGCTTATCCGATAGGGGTATGCTCTCATGAAGAGTGGCATGGTTAAAGGTGATAATGCTCGATTTTAAACACAGATAGATGACTATTGAGGGGAGGCTTTGTGGTCCTTCGTTTGAGGGGAGGATTGTTGTAAGTGCAAACAAAGTCCCATATTGGTTAGGAAAGGGGATGATCATGGGTATATAGGTTTGAGGGGAGGCTTTGTGGTCCTTCGTTTGAGGGGAGGGTTGTTGTAAGTGCAAACAAAGTCCCACATTGGTTAGGAAAGGGGATGATCATGGGTATATAGGTAAGGGACAACATCTACATTGTAACGAGGCCTTTTGGGGTGACCAAAAGCAAAGCCATGAGAGCTATCCCCAAAGTGGACAATATCATTACAATGTAGATGTTAGTTGTCCCTAACAAGTGGTATTAGAGCCATGCCCCTTACCTAACCATGTCGGTGTGCCTCGATGACATAGTCATGGTTGATCTCGTGGTCGAGCTTATCCGACAGGGGTATGCTCTCATGAAGAGTGGCCTGGTTAAAGGTAATAATGCTCGAGTTTAAACACGAATAGATGACTATTTGAGAGGAGGCTTTGTGTGGTCCTTCGTTTGAGGGGAGGATTGTTGTGAGTACAAACAAAGTCATGGTTGATCTCGTGGTCGAGCTTATCCGATAGGGGTATGCTCTCATGAAGAGTGGCCTGGTTAAAGGTAATAATGCTCGAGTTTAAACACGAATAGATGACTATTTGAGAGGAGGCTTTGTGTGGTCCTTCGTTTTAAACACGAATAGATGACTATTTGAGAGGAGGCTTTGTGTGGTCCTTCGTTTGAGGGGAGGATTGTTGTGAGTACAAACAAAGTCCCACATTGGTTAGGAAAGAGGAACATAGGTATTCCATTGTAATGAGGGGTTAAGGTAATAATGCTCGAGTTTAAACACGAATAGATGACTACCTTCGTTTGAGAGGAGGCTTTGTGTGGTCCTTCGTTTGAGGGGAGGATTGTTGTGAGTACAAACAAAGTCCCACATTGGTTAGGAAAGAGGAACATAGGTATTCCATTGTAATGAGGCCTTTTGGGGTGACCAAAAGCAAAGCCATGAGGGCCATGCCCAAACTGGACAATATCGTTACAATGTGGATGTTAGTTGTGTCCCTAACAAGTGGTATCAGAGCCATGCCCCTTACCTAACCATGTCGGTGTGCCTCGATGACATAGTCATGGTTGATCTCGTGGTCGAGCTTATCCGACAGGGGTATGCTCTCATGAAGAGTGGCCTGGTTAAAGGTGATAATGCCCGAGTTTAAACACGAATAGATGACTATTTGAGAGGAGGCTTTGTGTGGTCCTTCGTTTGAGGGGAGGATTGTTGTGAGTACAAACAAAGTCCCACATTGGTTAGGAAAGAGGAACATAGGTATTCCATTGTAACGAGGCCTTTTGGGGTGACCAAAAGCAAAGCCATGAGGTTCATGCTCAAAGTGGACAATATCGTTACAATGTGGATGTTAGTTGTCCCTAACATCTTCTTCTTACAATTGTTCCTGTAGTTCTGCTACTATACCTACACCTAGCTCGTCGGTCTAAGGAAGTATTGATTGTAGCTGAATATCATTATTTACATCTATATAATCTAAAGTTAGTACATCTTAAGAGGTTTGCCTTTGGGGAAAAAATAAATTGGCAACGTAATATTGTTATTTTTTAGCGCTAGAAAGAATGCCTTATGACTCAAACCGCTAATAAATTAGAACTAAGTGGAAGCCAAGTAAAAGCTAGTTTTTTTAGGTATGATATGAGAAAAGAAAAGCTAGGTAGGCGCTAGGTTATAAAAAAAATAAAAAAAACTATATTCTGAGTGAGTAAAACCAATGTCTGATCTAAATACAACTGGTTTTCTTTTAGAAGTTTAAGCGCTGCTGAAATGCAATAGGCAAAGGCATGGCAATAAATGATACAGTATGCGAAGTGAAGAAAGCTAGACTTAATGAAAAGTAGAGTGCATTGCTTGAGGACAAACAATAATTCAAGTTTGGGGGTTTGATAACGCGTCTAATGATCGTTATGTAACACTTAAAATTTAGTTAGTTTATCCCTAAAGCATGAGAAGAGCGCTAGCTTTCTATCATTTTAAGTCGTGTTTGTATAAAGTAGCATGCGTTAGCCGCAATACAAGTTTTATCGTATTTTGATTGAATATTTGTCTAAATTTCCTATTATTGCGCTAGAATTTAATTAAAGCTCATTTCTAAAGAAACAAGGCCACAACATGAACCTACCACTACGTTAGGGAACATTTATCCAAGAAAATGTCATTTTCCCCTACCAGATATCGAGGAGAAAGCACTGTGCAGATAGAGCCGACAAAGTCAGTAGTTGATGACGCTCACCCGCTTGATGCTTCTCTACAAAAGCAACTTTTTTTGGAGTGTGTGAAGGCCATAGTTGGAAATCCCTTTGCCTATAAATACAGTCATTTCTTATGAGAAAAGAAAGCTTGGTTGTATTAGTATTTTTTATTTTCTGAAAGTTCTACCAAGTTCCCGAGAAGAGAACAAGAGGTAGACTGTCAAATTGAGATCGAGCAACTAGAGGAAGTGACAGCCCACCACCGTTACCGAGCTACGGTCTCCGCTTCACAATCTTTAGTGCACCTTAATCTTTTTATTTACTTGCTTTCATTTAATCGCTTGCATGAGTAGCTAACTTTTTATTTGAGACTTGATCGTCGGCCCCAACTGTTGTAATCATGTTTATGAGAGTTTAACTTTTAAAAAGCATCTTAGGATCTTCTTCTTAAGTGTGTTGTCTTGAAAACATCTTTGTTGATCTGATCAATTTGTGGCATAACGATTGTACAAATTCATCTGATGTGATAGTTTGTAATCAGTAAAACTTAAGATGGAACTTGTTGACAGAAATATACATGTCGTGAGTAGGCATACATTCCATGTAGCCTGCGTAGTGTTGAACCTTTGTGGCTCCGCTTGTAGATTTCTTTGAAAATTGCTTGTTAAGATTTATTATGCCGCATAAGCCGGTTAGGGGTGGACAAACCAAACCAAAAAATCGACCACTCTGACCGAAACCGACCGAACCGACGTCAGTTGGTCGGTTTAGAGGACTGTACGGTCGAGGTCGGATTTCTATTAAAAAAAAAATGACGATCGGTCGGTCGGAGTGGTCGAAAATCACAATTTTGACCGAACGACTGAACTCCTCTTAAGTATGATTTAAATCATAATGAGGGTTTTTTTTAAAAAAAAATAAGTCATAATGAGGGCCTTTTTAAAAAAAAATAAGTCATAATGAGGGCCTTGATTTACGTGAATGACAATGACTTGTGAATGACATTGTCTTGATTTACTAAAAAAAAAAAATTTAATAAACCTTTCAAATCACAGTCACATCACTACTTTTTCTCTCATTTCTCTCCTTCTACACTCCAACGTCTTCTCTCTCTTTTTTAATTTTTGGTCTACCACTCATTCCTTTTTCATCTCTATCTTCATTCACCATTTCTCTCTCCTTCCTTTTTCATCTCTCTCTTCATTTACCATTTCTCTCATCCAAGACTTTTTTATTTCCTTCATCTCTCACCCCTCTATCTTTATTCTTCATCTTTTTCTCTTCAATCTCTTCTTTTATTTATTTATTTATTTTCTCTTATCTTTGTTTAGTTCTCCCATTTTCTCCATCTCATTTTCTGGTTTTCTTATTTTCTCATATATTTTTTTTGTTTCTCATTTTATTCTTCTTTTCTCATGCTTAGTTCGCACGAAATTCGAAAACCGACCAAACCGACCGTCCGACCGTGTGGTTGGTCGGCCGGCGTCACCCACCTCCCTCACACTGTCGAAAACCGATATGTCGGTGGTCGACGACGGTTTCTGCCAAAAACCGACACCGACCGACCGATGGCCACCCCTAAAGCATGTTAGCTTCAGTAGGGTTGTCATAGCCAACGTCTTGAATTTTTTTATTTATTTACATTTCTCGCAACCAACCAACTGTTTTTACTTATTTGTTATCGCATCCAACGCATGTTATTGAAGTCTGATGTAAATGACATTTCGCTACCGTTTTTTGCCTTATTCCTTGTGCATTCGATCTCACAATACATGTTATTCCACTTTATTACTTGATTTGCACGTTATAATACACTTGCGTACCGCGTCAGAAGACAGTAGTATGTGTGTTTATTTTCATCAATTCCACTACTTATCATTGCATGATCTACCACTTTATTCATCGCATGTCACACTCATTAGAATAGCATCATTGCATTGTGCTTTGTTGAGTCTCTAATGGAGAAATCAGTACACAACGATTATCATTAAACTAAATGAAAGTGGGTTTATCCTTCAAGCTTTGGTTGAAAGCTAATTCTTTCATATTTTGCAATTTCTTGTGTTTAGATCTCGCATGCTAGAATCATTCAAGTGGTGTTGATCATACCTCTTGTGGAGTGATTCGAATCACGAGTTTAGAAACAAGTTTCTTACTCATGAGTCTGCCTTGGACTGTCTAAGCCCAAGGGTCGTTAATGCGACAGACTTTTCCTTAATATAGGCTCTAGTTCGACTGAACTAACTTTGGGTCGGGTCTTTCCTACATGATCACTTTTATCCACAACAAGTTACATTGAGTTGCCTCATATCTGTTGATGTTGCTCATTATGGAATTGAAAATCAAGTTTTAATTCAACATAAAATGACATCAAAAGTCTACATGATATATATCTAGGAACAATTTTATGCAAAAAAATATTTAGACATGTTGGACATTATATTAGAATTTATTCCAAAAATAGAATATTATTTATTCCTAATAGGGAGAGAGAAGAATAAAATAAAATATATAGTTAATAGTCGATCATATTATTAACCACTATTTTTCCACCGACAATTCGTATTGTATAATAGACTTCGTTCAGTGAATCTTTAACTCACAAATTTAAAAATATAATATTTGTTTTTTAATTTTTTTTCCTGACTAGTTTATATTTAGTGTATAAGTTTAAATAAAAATAAAATAAATTTACATTGCCACAAAACTAAATGACTAGGTTAAAAACAAGAAGAGATAAATTATATTTAAGAGAACAAATGTACCCATATTAAAAGAATTATTGGAAAACGAATAAAAAAGTATACACTTCATGAATTACGAATAATATATATATATATATATATATATATATATATATATATATATATATTATTAGAAAAAAATTGCAAGGGGCTGAAACAATGTAAGAACATGAAAAATATAAATAGAAATGTATTAGCTCATGTTATTGATTTATACCTCCCTAAATAGATACATTTAACAAATTATCTGTGATCCAAGATGATTAAAAGCAACAAACACTCCTAATCCACAAAACATCATCCATATAAATTAACTTTGAAAGGTAAATAATACTAAAAATAGAGTCAATGTTTAGTATAAATGGTGAGGATCCCCAATGAAGAAAGGCAGGCAAGGATCAGCCAACAAACAAAAAGTAAGGGTGGTTAGAGTTTTAGAGGAAGTAGTGTTTGTGCAAATAGACATAGAGGAAAAGTTACAACTTTTGGTAGACCAAAAAAGGTAGCTTTCAATCCATTTATATTTGTCTTCTTTGTCTACTTACTTTCCTTGTCTACTTGCACATACACAACGTGGTCGAAATGAATTTTTGGATACTATCATTCTTGTTATGTACGATGTTATTTGGCCCTTCCCTTTCACGGGCTACTTCTCCTACAAACATATTCATCCTTGCCGGTCAGAGCAACATGGCTGGCCGAGGTGGGGTTGAGAAAGATAAATCGGGGACACTTGTGTGGGATGGGATTGTGCCACCAGAGTCTCAACCCGACCCGTCCATCCTACGATTTAACCCTGATCGCCAATGGGAAATGGCACGAGAGCCTATCCATTTGGGGATTGACATCAACAGGACTACTGGGATTGGTCCAGCAATGGCATTTGCTCACGAGCTGCAAGCGAAAGCCGGGTCGAAGGCCGGCGTTGTGGGTCTAGTTCCTTGTGCTAGAGGTGGCACTTTAATCGAACAATGGATTAAAAACCCTACAAATCCTAAAGCAACTTTTTACCAAAATGTCATTGAACGAATCAAAGCATCAGATAAAGAAGGTGGGGTTGTGCGTGCTCTTTTCTGGCATCAAGGGGCAAGCGATGCGGCTATGAGTGACACGGCTAGTAGATACAAAGACAACCTAAAAAATTTCTTCACCGACATCCGCAATGATATAAAGCCTAGATTTTTACCCATCATTATTGTTAAAGAAGCCGTTTATGACCCTTTTATGAAGCATGATACTCATGATTTGGCAACAGTGAGGGCGGCACAAGATGCAGTCGGTCAGGAGCTGCCAAATGTGGTGGTCATCGACTCTTGGGAGTTGCCAATAAACTTTACCACACATGCAGGTTTTAACAAAGATCATGCTCATTTTAATACCACAACTCAGATTGCTATGGGTAAATGGTTGGCTGATACCTACCTCTCCCACTATGGCCATTTACTTTAATCTTATTATATGTATTTTTTTTAATCTCTATTGACTAGATTTTGGGTTCAATAGTGATTTATATCGTGTAACAAAAGATTAAGAGAATCCAAATTTAAAACCCGAAAATAATACTTGTAACAATATATAATCATAAACTTTCACGGGTGAATCATTTTAGACCACATGTTAATTATTCATAACTACTTTCACTTGATTTTTCATTTAAAATTAACTCAATCATTTTAGACCACTATTTATAACTACTTTCACTTGATTTTTCATTTAAAATTAACTCAAATGTTTGTAAATAAGGTTTAAGTCACATAATCCTACCTAAATAAGTAGATAAAAATAGAGAAAAAGAGAAGCACAAAAATAGAGAAAAAGAGAAGCGCTCATATTAATGAAAATCACTACTACCTACCAACTTGATTCTTACCACTAGTTCAATATTGTGTTAAGACAGTGCATTTAGAAGAAGCAAAAAATTACACATATGTGAGAATGATGCATTATTCAATATTTTAAAACAAAATCCTATCAAATGTTCTACATTTATTTATTTTTAAAACTTTGGAGTTCTAATTGATACACTTATTAATTAATTAAGATTTTAGTTGATTTAAACTACCAAGTTTAGGGGTCTAAATGTATTATATTTTATCCAAGGATAAAACAATGTAGGGATTATTTTTTATATTTTTGTATTAAAATTACTTGAATTTAGTGCTAATATTTTTATATATATTAAACCTCTTCTCAATTCTCAACAAACAAATTTTTAGAAGATTGTAAGAAATCACATTTTTTAATAGTTGGGTTTTTCTCCACTCTCAATTGGCATAAGGTTGTGCCCGTGACTATGAGATCATGGGTTCAATCCTCGCTTTAATTAAAATACCGTTGCAAAAAAAAAAAATGATATTAAAAACATCTTTGTTATTTTGCAAAATATTATAAATTTTGTTTTATTTTATTATTTTGTTTAATCTAGAATGAAATCTAAATATGTATAGTTTATTCTAGGTGTGATACGTGTATTAATTTTATTAAAACTAAACTAATAAAGGATAATTTGCAAATTTGTAAACCAAGTAGATATTAGAAATCATATATTTTTAAAATTCACAAAAGTATGATTTTCAAAATAAATAAAATCACGGGAGTTTATAATTCACAATTTTCTCTCACTATGTTGTAATATATTGAGCACACTACAAGAAAATTTATTCGGGGATTGAACCTAGGACCTTATAGTCATTAGACAATACATCATGTCGTAATATACATCGCTAAAAGTCTTAATGATGTGTTGAGGTATATCGTTGCAACGCCGCATGATGCATCTTCTTAATTTTTAGCGACGAATCATGTGCGTTGCTAGAACTTATCATTCAGCGGCTCGGGCTCAGCGCTTTCAATTATTTACAAAATGTTATTGTTCACACGAATTTCCTACCGAAATTTAATACGTGGAAAATAACTTGATTTTATTGATTTTGTATAAGTGTTATAGTCTCTAATGTTTATCCTCTGATGCTTTCTCTCGAACATAGACGTTCGCTTTGGGCTTGTTGATTTCCTAAATCGGCTTGTTGGCTTGTTGATCTTTTGAGTGTTGTGTTGACTTATTGATCTAGAAGTCTTGTATCTTCTCAACTTTAACTCTAAATTGCTAGAGCTTCTGACTTCTCAAGATTTTGGCTCAATGCTAAATGTTCAAAATGAATGGTAGTCTCCTCTCTTTATAAAGTTTGATAGACCTAGTATGGTTTGAGTCTGGTTGACTTTTGGCCCAACTTTTGGGCATTTATTTATTTAGGCTTAATTCAATCGTGTTCAATAGCTTGAATTAATTAAATTTTGGCTCAATATCCTTTTTAGTGATCTCGGGCTAAAGAAGCTTCGGGTCCAACCGCCATATGGAAAAGTTTGATTGGACTAGCTTGAGTATGTGAATTTCTATAGCACTTTTTTAAAAAAATTGCGGATGTGGCAATTTCAATCACTGATAGTATGGTTTATCGTTGATAGAAGTTTATCGTTGATAGAAGTTTATCGCTGATAGTAGTCTTTTTTATAGAATTTTGTCATCGGTGATAGAAGTCTATCCGTAATAGTCATAAAGTCTATCAGTGATAGCAACTGATTTTTTGTCATATTTGCAAAAGGTTTTAAACTTTGCTAAATTTGCAATTATTTTGGGTCTGATTTCTATTTGTGCAACCAGCCCTATATTATATATAAATCAATTAAATATTTGATATAATATTTATATATTTTCTCTATTATCAATATCTATATATTATTATATAATTTAAGCTATATTATTTTTATGTGAATTATGTGAGATATATTAAATTTTGACAATACAAGCAAGAGACCCCCTCCTTCTAATTTTTTTCTTTTCTTTATTTGAATTTTTAGGACATATATTGCATTTTAATGTGTCTCACAATTCGAAAGAATTAGGGGATGGTCATTTCATTTTTGTATGGAGAACGGAGAGGTTCAAGAGATAAGAGAATTAAGGATACCCACCAGAAAGACTAATCCAATTCATAATGATGTACCGAAAAATACAACATTTTTATTACCTGACCAACCATCCGGAGAAGCAAATACAACGGGCACACTAATCACTAAAATTGATGAAGTAACAATTAATGCAAAAGCAGCCAATTGGAAAGCAATAGTCATGTTTCTAATCCTCGAGGAAAAAGATTCAACAAAAGACCGAAACAAATCCACTATCTGTTTTAGGTCAACCAATACGGGAGTGGGGTGAAAAGTGAAGTCTCTTCGATTTAATGACGGGAGGACATAAATATAATTTCAAATCCCAAAATATTAAAGCTAACCTTATCTTCATTGTCAAATGATCTAAAATTGTGAGTTTATTACATATATGGCCCCTTCTCCAATTTGTTTTCAAAATGGGCCAAAATGTCGAATTCCCCGTAATAACGCCCTTTGAAAAGCGAGCCTCATTCTCACGCACTTCTTCTCCTTCACGCACTCACCCTCGCCGACGCCGCTTGATCCCTCACCCTCCGGCGGCAGCTCACCGGCCCTACTCTTCTCCGGAAAGCACGTACTCCCCTTATCGAACCTTAATCTGTGACGGAGATAGACCCTCCGTGAAGGCGGCCGACACCCACGAGCACCCGTGCAGCAACCCTCTCCCTCCCGGCGCCACTTACCAGCGGTAATATCTAGTTTAATCAAGTTCTTTAGGGTCTATTACATCGTTTCAGTTTAGTATGCGGCGCAATTAGTTCTGAAAACCATTATATTTGTTTATGAATTTCAGATCAGTAAGAATTTTAGCGCCCTAAAATTTCATATCTGACCCCTTACTTGAGTGCTCGTGTGTTGTTGGTTTGATTGCTTTATGATTTATTTGCCTAATAAATGTGGAGTCGATAACATATCATGCTCAAATTTCTGATGAGATTATTTAGGGTTGATATGATTATGTTAAAGTGTGTATTTTGGATTCTTGATGTTGAGATTAGAGAAAGTGGGGGCGTTTCATGAAGTGACGGTCGTTCAATCTAAAATTTCTGCAGAAATCCTTACAATTTCATCGTAGATCGTCGCCTGAGTATTCCCAGTCTTGAAGTTGCAGCAGCAACATGGAGAAGCCACAGAAATCTAGACCTCCCGAAGTTATTAAGCTGAACGACGCAGCGAAATTGGTAATCAATTGAAATTTATTTAGTCACTCACTTCATCATGGTTCTAAATTTGTTCTCATTTGTGTTCTCCGACTTCCCTGTTGGGTTTAGCACATACATGGTTCTAAATTGGTAATTAATGTGGCTTGCTCAATGTGTTTTCGGGTTTTCCGTTCCTTGTTTGATTGATGATTGGATAGCTTTCAACTTTTTCTTTCAGTTTTCTGTTGGTAAAACGTAAATCTTTTAGAGTGGGTGAGATAGCCTTTTCTAAACTGAAATTTAGCACTCTAAACTAATTGTGTTGCAACATGAATAAAGGTTAGTGATTAAAAAGGTGTCTCACATTTGAAGTCCATGTTGAAGGGAAATACTGACCCTTCCTATGAAGAGTTGGAACTTGCATTCTCTAGCAAAGAAGAAAATTATATGGAAGTGCAAATTACAAGGATTGGATGAGAAATTCAACCAAAAGAAAAAGGATTTTTACCATTTTGTGGGGTATTTGGCTGGAGAGGCACAATAGGATTTTTAGAGAGGTTGAGAGATTTTGAGAGGAGATTTGGGAGTTGGTTAGATTTAACTCTTCCTTATGATCTTCCGTCAATCAGGTTTTTTGTAATTACTAGCTTGGTCTCATTCTTTTAGATTGGGCCTTGGGGTCCTTTCTTGTAGTTAGGGTGGGGACTCCTTTTAGTGGGCTTTTTTTTTGTATGCCCTGTACATTCTGAAAGCTCAGTTTCTTATCAAACCAAAAAAAGATAAAAAAGAAAAATGATATCCTCGAACTTGCCTCTAAATGATTTTCATTTGTTACCACAAAATAACCTACAACTTTACCAATACTGCATAATGTCATTAATATTATTCATTACATTCTTTGGAAGCATTTCCTCATGTTGTGGGTATGAATCCTCAATGATGCCAAATCTCCAGCTCGCTACCATAAAATGTCATAACCGTTCTTAAAGGATGTATGTAGAGGTGTGTGTGTCTGCTAATAGGTCTTTCTTCCTTGGTTATGTTATGAAACTAACATCTAGTCTTGTCATTATTGAAAAGAAAATGCACGAGATGGCTTCGAGGTGGGAAGGGTTGGGATGCACACCCCATTCCTAACCTCGCAATGATTTTTCATCTTCTTCCCTAACTCATTCCCCAATTTGTAGAATTATAGGCCAGGGTTGAAAAAACTATGATTGTGGATTAGAGAATCAATGGTTTATTGCATCACAATGTTGTGCATAAAGAATTGTCCTGATATTTGATAAACTAAACTGAATATCCATAAAAATATATCCATGTTATGTGCAGGCAGCGCAGTTGATGAGCAAGATGACAAATTCCGAGTGGAAAATAACTGCAGATGATAATGAATCAAGCATGGTAGAACCCGAGCTTCGACCTCCTAGGTCAGTATACAACTATCTGGAACTCTTACTATCACACCAAGCTGTTTACTAACTCGGGACCTGTTTCTTCAGACTTGGACTTGGAGCCAAAGTAACACGCCAGTTCAGAAATGGACCTTCTAATGACCCACTTGATAGAAAACTATATGCCAAGTTGGATGCTGGGAAAAAGCAAGCTGCTAGAAAGGTGGCTGAGGATACTCCTGTACTTAACAATGAAGATGATGATGATGAAGAAGAAGAAAGTAAAACTGCCATATTCGATAAGAAGCGAGCATCAACTCGAGTAACTATGCCTCCTTTGCATTCCAAGAAAAAACGAAGGTAGCTACTTTTGTAGGGAGGGAATATTGATTATCAAAACCGGTTGTCTGACAGTGAAAAAATGATGAACATCTTATTAGGTCCCAAACCAAAGGTATTTAATTAGTTCATAAGAAAGTACCAAATTAGTCAAGGATATCGAGAAGGGAGTGATATTTCATCAATATTTTTGTAAAATTCAACCTTGAAATTTTTGTTGATGTTGGTTTTAGGTATCCTAGAATTTTGGTTTTAGGTATACGTCATGCCAATTTTAGTAGCAGGGCTTATTTCAGATATCCATTTGGCCATTTTACGGGCACTTTTTTTTTCATCGATATGATGAAATGAGATACAAAATAATCCTAGGACAGTGAAGGTAAATAAACTATATTTATGAATAGTAGACAATTTATTCCAATATAATCAATAAAAATGTTGAATGTTGATTTGAAAATAAGTCAGATTATTAAGTAGAAAAGAGAGTTGATATAATCTGGAAGCCAACCAAAAGTAGTTTGAATAAAGTTGCATAAAGATGTAGCAAAGAAGCAATTGTTGAAAGAAAACCAAAAGATGTGGCAAAGAAGCAATTACGTGCACATCAATTAAATTTATGAAACAATCTTTTGCCCTTAATATCATAAAATTAAAAAAAAAAAAAAAAAAACATCCAAAGGCATAATCAGAAACTTTTAACAAATATCACTATTTTATGGACTAATTTATAAAATCTAACCTAAGAATCATAAAATAAAGGCAGTCTTGGAATATCCATTCGAGTATAGCTCAGTGGATAAGATACAAATTATATCATAAAGTTTGATAGATTGACTTACTAAGTGTATAAATTGTGGTGTTTGGCAACCACCAAAATAATTTCTTAAAGAATGAGTTTTGGAAATAAATCATTTTGGGTGAAACACTTCATAGCAACTTTTAGAAAAAAAATATCTTTTTTTTAGTTTAATGGAGAATCCTTTCTAATTTTCATAATATATTAAAATTACCTCAATACACTCACACTACCTCCTTAAATTTTCTCCACCCATAGTTGTTGCCAGCGACCACCACCGCCCATCGTCGGCGACAACTTTTGGTGACCACCTCCGGCCACCGCATTGATCTCCAGTGACCACTTCCAACAACGACTTCTGACAACTACCGACGACCACCACCACTTTTACCTCGTTACCGACCATCGACAATAATCAACGTCGCTCATAAGTTTTGAAATACAAATTTAAACTTATTAATTCATATTGTTTATTAATATTCATTTTTATAGTAATTTGACATTACCAAAAACAAGTAGAACAAACCAAACATTTTGTGGTTAAAAACACTTTTTGAAAATATAACCAAACATATTAATGTTTTAATTATAAACATTTCTATAAAAAAATGTTTAAAAAAATATATTCTTGAAAAAAAAAATATATATATATATATATATATATATTTTTTTTATAGTAGTCAATCCAAACTATACCCTTAAAATAACATGTATTAGAAATGCCATTAAAAAACCAACCCAACGTTTACTTTGCAATTAGTTTACTATTAAATATTATTTTCTTTTAAGAAAGAGGGAGAAGATTAGTTCAATATAAACCTCCTCAACCTCCTCCAAATACAGTGTATCATATTCATTACAAACTAATTTTGAAATTCCAAATGGGATTTAAATAAATTTATTAACGCATTTGGTTTTTAATCTTTTATTTTTAAAAATGAAGCCTATAAACATACATCCACCCATATCTATGAATTTATTTGTCGTGTTAAAAAAAAAATAAAAAAAAAACTTTCAAAATCTTAACTTTATTTTTAAACTCATAGGTGAATGATATTGTTTTTTTTTTTGCAACGGTATTTTAATTAAAGCGAGGATTGAACCCATGACCTTTTAGTCACGGGCACAACCTTATGCCAATTGAGCTATGCTCGGTTTGGCGATATTGTTTGTAAGTTTAATTTTAAAAAATCAAATGGTTATCAAGGACGCAAATTCAAATTCATTTTATTTATAGTTGTTTGGTTTTGTAATCGAATTAAAAAAAACGAATTTTAGGTAAGTTCATTTTAACTTTAAACTTTCAATTTTCAATTAGGCTCTAAATTTGAATTAGTATTCCAATTAATTCATACAAAATTCAACTAATAAGATAATAAATACCCTGACAAAGAAAATTCTAAAACAATACTCAAACTTGGCAACAAAAGGACTAAAGTCAACTAATTAAAAGTATCCAACATAATTAGAACTAAAAAACTGAATACATGCAAAAAAAAAAAAAAAAAAATAATAATAATAAAAAAAAATAAAATAAAATAAAATAAATAAATAAATAAATAAATAGTCTTACTGACTCCTAAATAACTATCGAGCGGCATAATATACGACCTAGTGACTAAAAGGTCACAGGTTTGATTCTCCTCACCTCATATGTTGTAAAAAAAATTATAAGTTGGAAATTTAAAGGTCAATTATTGTCAATAAAAATTAAAAAAAAAATAAAAAAAATTATAGGTCAATCTATCTCACATCATACCATCTCAAAATTTAAAGCATCAGCGTCCAACGTCTGCTCCTATCGTTCTGGCGAGTCGATGGCGGTCAGAAAACCTTCCTCCGACGACTTTGCAACGGTCAAGACGAACTCCAATGGTGAAGTCGCGACTACGAAAGCGCTCCCTTCTGGCATATGAACCATTTTTTAACTCCCAACATAATAACATGATAGCTTTGTGGTACACCTTAGGTGTGGTATATATGACTCAGATTGGAGTAGGAGAATTTTGTGATAATACTTGTAATGCAATGGTTATAAAAAGCTCTCAAGAGAATGTGGGAAGATTATTGGGATTAGTTATGTGAGAATGATTACCATGGAAATTAAAGGGGTTTGTACGGATGACCCTCCCATTGGGATGCGTAAAATTTTATAACTCGATTTTTTAAAATTTATATTTTTTTACTTTCTCTCGTGATAAGTAAAGTGCACAAAGTCTGTAGTACCCTTCACTGAGCACGATCACGAGGAGACAATTATAATACCCTCGTGTTAAGCGAATGGTACATATGACTTTTCATCGGGATGACACTTGCTTATCCCGTCACAAGGTCAAAAAACATAAATTTTGAAAAAAAATGTCAAAAAACTTGACACACCTCGAAGGGAGGGTCATCATGTTTCTACGGTAATTCAGTTTTTAGGCTTTTCAATTTCTAAACAAAATGAGTAAAAACAATTTATATTTGAAAGACAAAATTGACCTCAAATTAATAAGCTTCTAATGAAAATGGTGAAATTGGCATAAAAAGTATTTCCTATTCACCTTTTTATATATACTATAGATTATTGTAGTATTATTTTTATGTGATATTTTAAAATTAATAAAGTTGAAAATTGATTTTTTTTTTTTTTTTTTTTTTTTTATGAAAAGAATATATAAAAAAAATATCCATTGCAAAAAACAAAACAAAAAACAAAAAACAAAAAAAAAAATATATATATATATATTTAAAAATCAATGAAAATATTATTTTTTAAAATAATGAGAAGAACCTGTTCAAACTTCAAATAGGTTTGACAAATCAGAAGGGAGATTTAAATTAATGTTGGATTATTTAATATTAAAATTGCGTAAATAAATATCATACGAAGTATATTCTCCTCATAAGACATCAGTTTACTTTTCGTAAGATGTACTCAAAAAATTAAAAATTAAAACGACATTCCTAAGATGATTTTAGAGGCCAATAATCATATATTTTAATATCCATGATTAACAATTTGATTCTATTATACTTTTAAATTATATCAACAATCGTCAGTCTGCTTATTGTCGAAATCGACTGTTCCCGTGCATTTGAACTCCTTCCGACTCGGGGAGAATATGTCTCGGAGGTGGGTGTTCTTATTGCAAATCTCTTTGAGCGTATTTTGAACCCTCCCCGGGTGCAGTTTAGTTGGACGTTCTGAAAGGAGAATATGGTAGCTCATCATTTAGCTCTCTGACTTTAGTGAGAAAAAGTGATGGTGTATGATGAAATAATATCCTATCGGTGGTGAACGTTATGTTCTTGATGATTTATTGAATGAGAATTAGAGGTGTTTTGCCCCATTTTAGTTTAAAAAAAACGTAAATTCGATAATTGATAAACACTGATTATTATCTCAAATGTCGATGGTTTGATCATTATCCCTACAACTATTGAACTAAAACAAATATTATATTTATTCTGATTTTGATGTAAAAAAGAATTTAAATGAACCTAACTATAAAATTTATCTCAATTATTAGTGCTTTTATTTTACTTTACTTCATTTATAAAAAAAACAATTCTACTTTCTACTCATTTTGTTTTATAAATTTGATCCTAATTTAATTGTTTAAGGTATATATTTTTGGCTTCCATCAAAAGGTCATAAATTTGAATCTATTATTTGAATTTTTTTTTTTTTTTTTACAAAAATATTTAATTAATGTGAGGAATCGAACTATCGAAGACACAACCTTATGTCAAATGAGTTATCATCGGTTTCACAATCTGAAGTTGATATACTCAAAGAAAAAGAAGAAGAAAAAAATGTCACTAGTTGTTCATTTAAGTCATCAATAGATACTATTGACATGAAGAAGTGTTTGAGATCTAATAGGTTAGATGTGAAGTTCCTAAATGAATTTAGATTATTGTAAAAATGGTTAATGAAAAATCACTGATGACTAAAATATTTTTTTGTGGCAATTTTTATAATTAATATGTATATTAATTATAAAAAAAATTATATATATATATATATATGAGTTCAACACCATTAAAATTAAAATTCCATAATTATAGTGAACGAGTTTTAGAAATTCTAAAGAACTCATTTTATGGTTGTGTTTGGATTGACTTTTCAAATGTTTAATTTTGAAGAAAAAAAATTATTTTAGTAAAAATTGTGGTGTTTCACAACCACTCAAAATGATTTACGAGAGAATGAGTTTTAGAAATAAAGCATTTTTGGTGAATTCACTTGATTTTTTTTAGTACACAAAAACAAACAAACAAACAAAGCCTTAGGACTCTCGTAGCCACTCATGGCGGGTGTTCTTCAACCCAAATCTCAGAATGTTTGTAACGACGAGCAAAACAAGTCAACGTATGAGGAGCGGAGTTGTTGGTCTTCCTAATGAGAAGAAAATCAGAGATGTAACCACTGCGTTGTTGAAGTTCTAAAGCATCCACGAAGGCTTGTATCTCATTTGAGTATCGGTCTTTTCCAGTCAAAAGCTTTTATAGAATCAAAGAGTCTACTTCAGCTTAGAGTGGGTAAATGCCTGCTTCGATGGCCTTGGAATAACCATCCTAAAGTGCAAGAGCTTCTACAAGCTCAATAGAACCATATGTCTCTTTAAAAGCAGTCGTTGCCAACATGGTTTTACCATATGAGTTTCTGACAATCGAGCCCAGACCCATAGAAAATTCGATAACAGTTGCGTCTGAATTCAGCTCGAAAGGGTGAGAATGTGAAGGATGCTACCAGCGAGCGTCTTCCGGAGAGGACACAGTAGGAAAATTGGACATTTTCCCTACCATACTCCTGAGTATCGGTCCGCGAGTAACCTCATCATGAGTAGCACCAAGATGGTCAGAAGGGTGTCGAACCAAACTTTGCTCTTGTTGTCCATCCAGTTTCGCTATCAGCTCGAGTGACCAATGCACGGGATCAATCCCCTCAAGTTGCGGTTTTCGAAATACTAGAGAATTTCGTTTATGTCATATGGATGATGAAATAACAATGAGGATAAGAAGCTCCATCATGTCAAGAACCTGAGTGGTCCGGCAAAATAGAGAGACAACATCAGTGCAATTATTTAGCATAAATTTAGAGCTAAGAGGCCAATTTTTCCAAATCAGCCAACTTCCCTTGCAATTCCAGAAAGCATGGATGCCAAATTTTGGTTCTCGCTGACATGTTGGACAACTCATCATATATGTTATACCACGATAGGCAAGATTGTCTCGAGTTGGTAGAGCATTAATGCATGCTCACCACATAAAGATCTTCATCTTCGAAGGGATCGTCAGCCCCCATAGTGTTTTCCACATTCCACCACCTTGTTGACTCGTAGAGGAAGAGGCTTCCGATAACAAAGCTTGTGCAAGTATATCCGTTTTTTACTAAGTACATACCTCGTTTGTCAGTGCTAGAAGAAACGATAATCAGGAGAAAGAGAGCAAATGGGGATACACAGAATGGTATCTGCAAGTACAGAAAATCTCCAAAATTTTCGCCTCATCCGACCTACTTGCCTCCAACAATCCACTTACAATTGTATTTATCAACGGTCTCGGGGAGAAAGGACCTTAAAGGTGATTTCTCTGAGAATCCATTAGTCTGCATAAACAACAATTGACTTGCCATCACCCACCTACCAACGACCCTCTTTAATTACTAGATCTCGACCCCAAATGACATCTCTCCACGTATAAGTAGAACGTGATCCTAGAGCAGCAGAGAGGAAGTTTGTTGTGGGAAAATATTTCGCTTTCAGAGTTTGAGCGAGAAGGAATTCAGGTCTGTTTAGGATGTGTCAAGTATGTTTAGCCAACAATACATGGTTAAACAAATGAATGTCTCTAAACCCCATACCACATTTATCCTTTAGAGTTGTCATCTTCCTCCAACTGACCTAGTGCATCTTGTTACTTTTCTCAAAGCTCCCCACCAAAAGTTTATCATCAACTTATTCAGTTCATTGCAAGTTCCAAGAGGAACCTTGAAACAACTAAGTATATGAAGATGACCAAAAGATCATTACAATGTTCTTCTCAAAACTCTCCACCTCCACTTCCATCATGGTTGTCGCTAGCGACCATCGACAACGAACTTCAACCGACCTCCTCCGACGAGTTCCAGTAGACCACCTCCGACGAACTCCAGTGAACTCTGAACCGACCACCGCCATCCACCTCCGACGACCACTACTGCTGACCTCCGACAACTACTAAAGACCATCATCGCCCTCACCCCATCACCGATCATCGACAATAGTCAACGTTGTTAATTGTGTTTTAAATGCAAATTTGAATTTATTAATTCATATGGTTTATTAATAGTCGTTCTTTATAGTAATTTGACATTAATAGAAACAATTGTACTGTAAGCCAACCAAATAAACTTTTGTATAAAATCACTTCTTTTTAAATAGTATAAAACCACTTTTAAGAAAATGTAACTAACTAAACACATGAGTGTAATAAATGTTTTTTAAACACATTTATTAGTAGTCAATTCAAACCGAACATAGCTCAATTGGTGCAAAGATGTAACATCGACAAATGTTTTTTAAACACATTTATTAGTAGTCAATTCAAACCGAACATAGCTCAATTGGTGCAAAGATGTAACATCGACGAGTGGAATCCCCACGCGACATTGTACTAACAAAACAAAAAATCCAAACACACCTAGTTGTCCATATTTGTATAAATTAAATGTAGTTGTCCATGTCAAAGGGAAGATATCCGCGTACTTGTACGTCATTGTAAATTGTAAGACGATTCCTTCAAATTTTAAATATTAACAGAGCTGACTTCTTGTTCTTCTTCCTCAAGCAATCAATGGCAATGGCGAGAGAGAGAGAAGTGGACCGAGCAAAGTTTCTCATAAAACTAATTTTCTTTTTCATCCCATTTTTATATTCAGATCCCCACCTCTAACATTCCCTCAAATCCATGGCTACAGAAGAATCTCTGCACTCTGAAATACACCAACCAAAATCAACCTCTCACCACTGACGAATTCGTTCATTCATTTCGTTCGCGATTCTGGTTTCTCCGAGGGATTTCGGATATGGGTTCCGTTTGATTCAGCACTTGGTTCAGAAAAAAAAGGCTGGCTGAAATAATGAAGTGAAATATGCAGAATGTGGCTGATTGTGTGTGTTTATTCAGAAATTGAAAGAAATTGAGAGGGTTTGTTTTTCTTGTTTTGAGTTCAAGAAGATTCACTAACCCTACAGGAATTATGGCCGGTAGCAGCGGAGAAGATGTGGTTTATGTGGCTGTGGGAAATGATATAAACGAGTGTAAATTGAGTTTGGTCTATGCTATAAAGCACTCAGGCGGGAGGAGGATTTGTATCATTCATGTTCATGAGCCAGCAAAGTTCATTCCAACTAGTATGTTCGCTGACAAATTTCAATATGTTCACTTAATTTTGCTTAATTGTCTGATGATTTCCATTGCTCTTGCTTCATAGAAGTTAAGTTATTACTTTTGGCTGTTATCTTTTTCATACTGACAAAGATATTTGACTTTTACTTTTAGTGTGGTTGTAAATTAGAACTTGTTAAAGGTTAATATGAGGAAGTAAATCCTAATTTGATGTTATAAGTTCTTGATAATTGTATTGTAGTATGATATCAGATTAGGATCTTTTCTATGTTTAACTTTCTGCATTGTTCTTTGCTCTCCATATGATCCAGGGGTTTCATTGACTAAAATTAAGTAAAGTTTGTCCAATTTTTTTAACATGACTTTCCAATTGAAATTAAACACTTACATGAATTGGAGTATTTGTTAGGCTTTTTTTATGTTACTGATTCTTTAGCAATCTTGAATTGAGATAATGGTTAGAGGAGTATTTGTTAGACCTTTTTTATGTTACTGGTTCTATAGCAATCTTGAATTGAAATAAATGATAATGGTTAGAGGTGACTTACTGTTGGGTTGGTAGCTTGATAATGGAAACACCTGACTAATTATTCTGAACTCTCTCTTCCTTGCATCAAGTGGGAACAAAATTTTTGGCAAGTTCTATGAAAGAAGAGGAAGTAAATGCATACCGAGAACTTGAGAGGCAGGATGCGAATAAGATTCTTGACGGATTCCTTCTTCTCTGTCACCAAGCTGGGGTACATATCCATACTTCTCTCTCTTTCAATATACTTTCATTGTTCATTGAACTAAATTGGGTTTTAAGATCCGGGATGAAGAAAATAGTTAAACATCATAAATATACAATGCGAGATGTGATCATGCATGAATCATTTTTGGGCTTTTTGATGATATCAATAAGTCAACTGGGTTAAAACATAAGGAATAATTTCAAATTTCGTTTGGGATTGGTTCTGTTTGTGCTTCTATTCATTAATGTTTTACTTTAGGCTCGGGCAGAGAAACTTTATTTTGAATCAGACAAAATTAAGAAGGGAATTGTTGAACTCGTCTCCCTTCATGGAATTAGAAGGCTTATTATGGGTGCAGCAGCGGACAAGCATCACTCAAGGTACACTACTTGCATTCCATTTTTTTCCACATATATCTGCTGTCATCTTTTCAAGGGGTTTTATTTTAATTTTTCTCAAATGATGTTTATTAGTTATTCCATTTGCGTATGTACGTGCACTCTGCTCTGTAAATTGTCCACAACTGAAGACTCTGTCGGATGAAATGATGGTTTAAAATAAAGAAGTAAAAAAATTAGGAGGGGAGATGAAAAAAAAATGTATATGATATTAGTTGAAGGAAACTAAGATAATATGAATAGAAAAGATTTAATCATCATGGGTTGGTCTATTGGTGAATATGGACCAAGTAAATAATAAAGGCTTAGAGAATAGTTGAGGCGCGCGCAAGCTGGCCGAACACTCACGGATACCAAAAAGACAAATGAATAGAAAATATTTGGTTTAGATAAACACAGAATTTCTTCAATTAGTTAGTATTTGTTTTAGCATAGTAATCATTAGTCCATTGTAAAGCGAATAAGAGGGAGATGATAGCTATTTAGTTTCCTTTTGAACAGGATATATTGTTCCTCGACAATATTACAAATTCCTAATGGCTTAATCATTTTGAGGTTATCAGTCTTTGTGATGGTTCAGTAGTCGAAGTAAGGTGATGGCAGATAGATAACTAAATCGAGGAGAATATAGAATATGTATGCAATTATTGTTTATCCTCTTTGATGTTGCAGAAAAATGACAAAAATCAGGTCGAAGAAAGCTATGTATGTTCACCTGAAAGCACCAGCTTTCTGTCAAATTCAATTTATTTGCAACGGGCAGTTAATTCTCATTAGGTTTGTTGTTCTCACTCTTAATCTGTTTTCATATTTTAAATCCATCGATATTGAGGGTTAATGTCAGAAAGACCTATGGCATTGCTAGAAACAGATTTATGTGTCGACTATTAAACTACTAAATATAGGATGTTGTGGAAAATCAACATCCTAACTTCTGATCAATTCTCCTGGTCCTTAAACTTCGGGTCGATTCTTATGGCAATATGGCTAATGGTTAGCAGGAGACATATGGAACTGTTATGGATTTCCTATTTGTTTGTTGTTTTAAGATTGCAATTCAGTTATCTGACAACTAATGCAAATCAGGGAAGCTTGTCAACAAGAAGATCGTGTAGATATCCCACCACCATCACCTCAGTCACAGAACATCAATGGTGCAAATTGGAGACCAGTACAGTCTGGCCAAGTCAATGGGCGCATAATAAACAGTCCATCGATTGTTCTGGAAAGGCTTTCGATTTCAAATAACATCTCAAATGCTAGTGGGACTTGGAGCCCTTTTGAGCATTCATATTCAACAAGTTCTTCTAGTGGGTATATGGATGTTGCATCTTCAAGGAACGAGGAAGATGAGTATAGACTAGGATTAAATTCACCTCTTCAGTTGAAAAACCTCGCTCCTAACTCATCTCCTCCCCATTTGTCGGTATGCTCCTGAATATCAGTCAAGGACATTTCTTACATATTTTGCATTCAATTTTTTTTCTTTGAACCTTGGATTTTCTCTAGGCCAAAAAATGAATAAGTGAACAGGGAATAGTTTTTATTTTGGCCTTTCTATTTTTCAGGGATTCCAGCAAGATGGAAGTGCTGATGATAGTCTTTATATTCAACTTGAAAAGGCAATAACCGATGCAGCAAATGCCAGGCGAGAAGCCTTTAAAGAGGCAATGAAGCGAGGAAAAGCTGAAAAAGAACTTGGCGATGCTATTCGCAGGGTAACTCTGTTGTCAATTGGCGTGTAGTCTGCTCTTGGCTTTATTCATTTATGTAGATTGTAGATAATGCACTATCAATTGACTGTGTTGTTGGGAATTGTAATCTTTTAGATATCATAAATATTGGATTTGAGTATTCTTATTGCATCAAGTTGTAGTCAGCAAGTAAATCTGAAATAACTATGATCTCATATGGTTTTCATTAAATATACAGGCTAAAGTTTCTGAAGCCTTATATACTGAAGAGTCAAGAGAAAGGAAAGAAATTGAAGGAGCGCTGTCTAAAGAAAGAGAAGAACTTGATAATGTGAAGAACCAAGTAAATGAAATGATGGAGGAGCTCCAAATTGCCCGAAACAAGGGATCGGAATTAGAGAACCAAATTGCAGAATCTGATCAGATGGTGAATGAGTTGGAGCAGAAGATTCTCTCAGCCATAGAACTGCTGCATAATTACAGAAACGATCGAGATGAGTTACTGAAGCAGCGAGACGAAGCACTCAAAGAAGTGGACGACATAAAGACAAGACAAGTAGAGGCCACAACTAAACATACTGCTCCATTATTCTCTGAGTTCTCATTCTCAGAAATTGCAGAATCGACCCGACAATTTGATCCCTCCCTTAAGATTGGAGAGGGTACACATGGAAGCATTTATAAAGGTTTGCTATTTAACACTGAGGTTGCCATAAAAATGCTTCGTTCTCATAATTTGCAGAACCCAGTAGAGTTTCAACGTGAGGTATGAATGGCCTGGATCCGTCCCTTAAGATTGTTATCTTGTTTTGTTAGATAATAATCTTTCCTCATTAATATGATTAGGTTCCAAATAAGATTAGAAGTTCGGAATCCCCATATCAAGTCAATTTCAGACATTTCCTTAATATATTTTGTTTTATATGTTAGGTTGATGTATTGAGTAAGCTGAGACATCCCAATATCGCCACGCTCATTGGAGTCTGTTCGGAGGCTTGTATTCTTGTTTATGACTATTTTGCCAATGGAAGTCTAGAAGACAGGCTAGTCTGCAAGGACAATTCTTCTCCGTTATCATGGAAAACTCGGATACGTATCGCTACAGAGTTATGCTCAGCTCTTATATTTATTCATTCGAATAAAATTTGCAAGATCATTCATGCTGACTTGAAGCCTATAAATATTCTATTAGATGCAAACTACGTCCCCAAACTTGCAGGATTTGGAACTTGTCATTTCTTTCCTCACGATGAAAAGTCAAGGTACAATGAAAATTCATTTGCAAGAGCTGACGTGAAGGGAAATTGCGAATTTCCTCTCACAACAAAGTTGGACGTTTTTTCATTTGGCATAGTATTGTTAAGTTTGTTAACTGGAAAATCAGACTTGAGGATGAAAGAAGATGTCCAGTTCGCCATAGAGGAACGAAAATTAAAAGATGTATTGGATCCACGAGCGGGGGACTGGCCGTTCGTGCAGGCTGAACAGTTGGCCCAGTTGGCATTGAGGTGTTGCAATAAAAATAGTATGTACAGGCCAGACCTTGCGTCTGATGTGTGGAGAGTACTTGAGCCAATGAGGGCTTCTTGTGGAGGTTCACTATCAGTATGCCTAAGCTTTGGGGAGCAGCAAGTGCAACCTCCTCCTTATTTCATATGTCCTATTTTTCAGGTAACCCTCTCTCTATTGGCTCATAATTATTTTTTTGGTGGCGTTTTAGTTAAAAGAATATGTGAATTGTTGTAAATGCAAGTTTCTGAGCTGTTTCGTGTACATCTCTTCCACCATTATTGCCTCTTTTGCAAATTCTTTTCATTTATTAGACCTCTTAACTAACTGAAAACCAAGTTGAGTTGATTTTCTAGTCTTTCCCATTATTCACTCTGTTTGATAGTACAGTTCTTTCATGGGACCTTGGTTTAAATATAGTGTTGGCCTCGAGGCTTCTATCCATCTTTTTCAGTTTAGTCCTTGAATTTTAAGAATTTTCTATTTTGGTCTCTAAATTTTTACCTTAAATTTTTAGAATCTCAATTTGTGTGTTCAGTTCTTGCCTATAATTTTAGGTTATTTAAGAGTGACCTAACATCATTCAGTATGCCTGTTACTTTTTGTGTATAGTAGAGACTAAATGTAGCGTTGGCTGAAAATTAGATGACTAAATTGTTAAACGACCAAATAGAGAGTGGTTGAAAGTTTAGGCCCCGTTTGATAACCATTTGGTTTTTAGTTTTTGATTTTTGAAAATTAAGCCTATAAACCATACATGCACATGTGAATTCCTACAATGACTTTCATTTTTGGTAAGGAACATTACAACTCTTAGCCAAATTTCAAAAACAAAAGCAAATTTTTGAAAGCTTCTTCTTTTTTTTTTCCACTTTTTGGCTTGAATTTTGGAAGCACTTCAAAAGATAGATAACACAACCAAAGAATTCATATGTGAATGTATTGTTTATAGGTTTAATTTTCAAAAGCCAAAAACCAAAAATCAAATGGTTATCAAACGGGGCCTTAGAAATTCAAATAGAAAAAATCTTAAAGTTCAGGACTAAAATTGAAAAACGAGGGTCCAAAATTTTATTTAAAGCTAAAAACTTTTATCTGGACTTGGTTGGCTGGAAAATACATCTTCTATGTACAATATCCTTTGCATCCAATGTTTTAAATGTCCATGTGAAGTCTCAGTTTTATGCCGATGTTGATAAAATATCGATGTCGATGGTTATTTTGGGAAAAACACTAGAAAAAATCATAAAAAGTATTTAAATTATCAAATAAGTATTTCATTCTTTTAAATAAGTTAAAATTTCTTATTATTAATATTATATTCACGTTAGTGATATTTTTGTTATAGTATAATGTAAATGTCGATTCACCCTATATGTTGTGTGAGGAACCTTGTTAAGGGTACATGGTGAATAATAGTAAGGGCATAAGGGTAATTAGTTAGGAAGTTAGTTAGGGTATTCGGTTATAAATAGAGGGAATGAGATTAGAGGAAGGTAGTCAATGGTTAAGTGGATTAGGGCTTGAGATAGTTCTCAAGATGGGAGGGTGCAAGTACCTTTAAACACTTGTTTATCTTGTAATTCTTTTACCTTTTCATTACAATACATCGTTGTTCTTGATTCCGTTAGGTGGTGTCCTAACATGTTGTTGTTGAACCCATGGACATATAAAAATGTCAACATGTCGATGAAAATTTTATACCTTGTTTGCATCAACACCTCTAATAGATTAATATTTCACTCCTTCCATTGGCAAATATTCAGGAAGTCATGGAGGATCCTCATGTAGCAGCTGACGGGTTCACCTACGAGGCAGAGGCATTGAGAGGATGGTTAGACAGTGGACACGAAACTTCGCCAATGACGAACCTAAGGCTCGATCACCGAAACCTCGTCCCTAACCGTGGTCTTCGTTCTGCAATTCAAGAATGGTTGCAACAGCACCAGTAAGTAAGTCCATTGATTCATTTTTGTGTTCTGATTCTTTTTCTGTTTCTATATAGTTATTGTTTACCATTCCAAAAGTAGGGTAAAAGAAAAGGAAGAGATGAAAAGGGAAACAAACAATAGAAATGTAAAGAAAAAGGATATAGAAAAAGAAATGAGCTGTGTGAATAATCTGTTTCTTTTTTGTTTGTGGGTGGCTTCCTAAAGTTTGGAGAATGAATCTGCTACCATCCTTTAGCTGTTGGGTAGCAGTGATTGAGAAAAGGATGTGCATTCAATTCCATCCCATTGTACATAACAAATGTGAATATTTCTTATATTTGATTTGATGACTTAAATTACACCATTCCAAGCAAGTTGTCCATTAGTCAAGATGTTATTTTGCACAAATCCTTTCACCCTCTAATGAAATGAAATCAGTCCTTTCGTGTTAGGCTTACATTGGTGTCTTATCCATTGAGCTATGACGGTTGCCTTTATACCAACTAGATCGTTTTTTATTTGTAGTCTTTAATGTTCATATCATTTTTCAATTTTATCTTCAGTGTTTTATAAGTTCCAAATTTATCTATGGATTCTTTATCCGCATTTTATAGACTCTAATTACACAAAAGAATTTCATATTTGTTATCAACTTGCTAATGTAGGCCCAAGTCCCAACAAAGAATTGAAATAACCTAAATGTCTATCTATTATGTTTAAGTGTAATTACAATTAATTAATTAAAAATATTAAAAAAAAATAATTGATTGTTTAGGAAATTATAATATATAAACAAAATATATATGTTAGATTATAATATATAAACAAAGTATATATGTTGAAAAAGTTGAAATATTTTAAGATATGAAGTTGGGTGGGAAAAGATGTTGACTCGCGACAAAATGTAAATAAGCAAAAAAAAATAATAATATACATTAAAACATGAAGATAAAATGTATCATAATATTTCAAAGTGGCAAAATGACAATCATTAAAAAGTAGAAAAAACTATGTTTGAATATTTAAAAATATATGCAATAAAATGAAAGACAATTTAAAGTATGATGAACAAAATTTCAACAAGGGGTGGTGGCGCAGTTGGCTAGCGCGTAGGTCTCATAGCTTCGAGTTATCCTGAGGTCGAGAGTTCGAGCCTCTCTCACCCCAAACAACTTTTGTACTTAAAAAATTGAAAGACGTTTTAGAAATTAAAAGAAAAAAAACAAAAGTCAAGATATTCTAAAACCGTAATATTTCAAACTTGTGAAAAAAGTGACATTTTAACGTAATTTCTCCATATATTATATATTTGTTTTTGTTTTCATACTAAATATTAAAATTCATTAAGGAGATGATGTATTAATTATAAGAAAATTTTGTAATCTAGACTGTTGATATAAAATTTAGAGGGGAAATGATCTTGCAAGGAAACTTACACAATTGACTTTCACTTCTATTCAAATCACATCCAACTAATAAAGATTGAAAAACAAATCATTGCATTGGATATTTTAGGTTGTTCAGTCATATCAAACCAAGCCAAGAAACAAATAAATAAATATATATATATATATATATATATATATATATATTTATATTATTTAATGTTGAGATTGAATTTATGATTTCTAAATCAAAGTCACAATTTTATGTCAATTGAACTATGTTCGATTTGACGATCTATATATATATTTAAGCTACTAAAATATTTTTGGTTCATTTGATTCCATCGACTTTCAAATATTATAATCTAGTTTGTAAATTTGTAAACTTTGTACAAAAAAAAAAAAAGAAAATATATATATATATATATATATATATATATATATATTTTGATGTTTAACAATTAAGTTAATCATTTCTTTAACTTGATACATAACATATTACATGTGAATCTAGGTAAAGATTCATTGTGATGGTTGAAAATAATGCAAAGTTATATTATTCAATATAATCGAATTCAATATAATCGGTATATAAGAATGAGAATTATGAAGAAAACAAATAAGAAAAAGGATAAATTGAAATAATAAAAAATAATACAACGATGATAATTTTGTGAAGTTTTTTATCAAATAATTCATCAAGTAAAGTAATTTTATAATACAAATTTCAAGATTCCAAATTCCAACAAAATGTTTGAAATTTTTAGGATGCTTTTGTTTTATTTGAGTTGAACCGAATGATTTAAATATTGATGTTGACCGAAATATCGAGATCTCAATTTTATGATAATGTTAATGGAAATATCAATAAAATGTCGATAACAATAGATTTTTTTAAAAGATTTTTTTTTAAAAAATATATATATATATATATATATTTAAATTAATAAATAAATATATTTAATTTTTAAATAAATTAAAATATACTTGTTATAATATTATATTTTGTTGTTGTGTTTATAATATTTCATCGATTTTGTACGATATGATGAAAATGTCGATTCATTATTTATGTCGAGGTCGAACCTATGAATATGTATCGAGACGAAATTTTAATACCATGGTTCAACCATCAAAATAAATGAATAAGCAAAGAAAAGTTGAGTAATAAAAATAAAATATTGAATTTCAAAACTGAAATTATGGTACTAATTTCACTGTTAGATGTGCGATTTGACATCATACACTTATTTTATAATAGTGGGCTGCAGGCTGGACCCCATATTTCACCACAAAATTCTCTCTAAAATAATAAATTAAAAAAAAAAATAACCGCACGTGCGATTCCTCGGATTAAGAATGTCACATGTGCGGATTGGACGCCACGCTGGACCCCATGTGCGGGCCCTACATTTGTGCCGTACGGCTTCAAGGATCCGAATCAGATGCGGCCGAGTTCATCGAACTTCGACATGCTGATTGGTTAGAACGTGATAAGTACGACGTTCAATGGCTGAAGCCTTGATTGACTTATTGGAAACAGACACGTGTCAGATGATATGTGGAGTTGGCCGCACGTTGTTGTGGATTTATCTTCTTTTTTTTTTGGTAATTTTAATGTACGGCTGAATACGGAGGGTGGAACATGTTCAGACGGTAGCCAGTCACCGGCGTCCCTTGTTCCCTCACGCGCTTGTACATTTTGGTTTCGCGCGTGGCATACACGCGTTGAAATCAATTAAGTAATATCTTTTTTCCAAAGAAAAAAAAAGGAGACTTACAAATTAGAATAGACTTCAAATATTTTTTTTAAAAGCTAATTTGATTATGTCAACTGGGTTGATTTTAGAAGTTTTAATTTTTCAAAAAAAAAAATGGAGAGTTTTAAAGATGGTTTTCACTTTGAATTTTTGGTAAAACATGGTAAAAAAAACAAAATATTTATTTGAAAAATTGTAAAAATAAGAAAATAATTAAAATTATAGCAATTTTTTAAAATATTTACAAATATCATAATTTTTATCGTTTAATAATCACTCATAGCAGATCAATAATTATATAGCTACTCATATACTTATGTTTTTTTATAAAAAAAAATGTCAATAACTATCACGGATAGTCTTTAAGTGATAGTCATTTCGTCAATGTCTATCAATGATAGCGGTCTATAGATGACTATCACTGATTTGTTTTTGTCATATTTACAAAATGTTTTATATTTGGTTATATGTGTTATTATTTTGAGTCTGGTTGTTATTTATGCAACCAGCTTTTATTATTTCTTTGACGTAATTCTCATTTTTCAATTTATATTTTAAATAAATTTAAATTATCAATTTGAAAAATTCAACTAAGTCCTTTTGTAAAATAAAATGTTCAATTAAAAAATTTCTTTTATTAACATTTTTAAAATGTGTGACTTGCTAACATATGTGTCCCATGAAATAAATAGATTTTGTAGGTGGACAAAAATATAATAATTTTTTTATTATTATTATTATTATTTAGTACGGGAGTGAGAGTAGGGTGAGAATACAATAAATAAATAAATAAATATATATATATATATATATATATATATATATATATATATATATTCAAGTTATAATGGATTCACTATTTGAATTATGAAAATTATAACATATGTCAATTTAGAGTAAAATAATTAAAAATATAACATTTTAAAAAAAAAATACAAATTACAATAACGATTTTTATCGATAGTATCACTTCAAATTTTTAGAGATTTTTTATAGAATTTTGTCAGTGACTATAACTGATAGTAGTCTATCAGTGATAGTCATATATCAACGATAGCAGTCTATCAGTGATAGTCATGAATTATTTTGTCATATTTGTAAAATATTTTAAATTTGATTATATTTGTTATTATTTTTTGCATAATTGTTGTCTATGCAACTAATCCTTTAAATTATGTTCAGATTAACATTTTATTTATCTTTTTATTGGTGGATGAGTTGAATTTAATCGATGTATAGATTAGGATTCATGTGTCGAGGTAGGACTCAAGTAGTATTTAATGCACATGTATCCAAAATTGAAACAATATATCTACTTGTTAACAAAATATAAACTTTTGTTACTTAATAGCCTAACTGAATTTTTTATTACATCAAAGGTAAATTTGATAATTTTAAATATTAAGGATGAAATTGATAGTTGTTTGAAGCATAACTCAATTGATATAAACTTGTGCTCTTAACTAAAAAAATCATGAATTCAATCACTATATTAATTAAAATATTTTTGGAAAAAAAAAAATAATACCTATCTAAAAGATTAAGCGGTGGTGAATCTTTATTCTTCAATTTATTAAGGGACAAAATGCACTTTTGATCCTCAAGTTTGAGCTTGATGTTTATTTGGTCACTAAAGTTTCAAAAGATACACTTTAGTCCACCAAATTTAAAAAATGATTCTAAATGGTCCATGACTTAACTTTAATTTAACGGAATGTTGACTGAACCGTTATGTGCAGACGTGTATGGGATGACATGTTTATTTTATTTGATTACTTGGCAAAATTAATTATAAAAAAACTATTAATTAGGTAGAAATTAAATATATTTTAAACCAATTTTAACTTCTACTTAATTAATAGTTTATTTTTTTAATTCATTTTACCAAGTAATCATATAAAATAGACCTGTCATCCCATGCACGTCAACACGTAACGGTCCGTCAACATTCTGTTAGGTTAAAGTTAAGTGAAGGACTATTTAAAACTATTTTACAAACTTTGGGGACTTATCTTTGAAATTTGAGGAACTAAATAGACATTTACTTCATGCCAAAAATGCATTTTTCTCTTTATTATATATGTTTTAAAGTTTTTTTTTTACTTTTGGTAAGGTGTTGAAAAATGATGTTTTTTTCCTTTAATTTCAAAATAGTTTATTGTTTTCACATTGATAATTTTTAACTCAAATGAAATAATTTATTTTAGAATATCATAAATACATAAGTGATTTAAAACTATGACCATTTAAATTACTATTTTAGTTCATATGGTTTGTACCTTATATTTGTTATGGTTTTAAAAACATTTAATATAATTCTCATGGTTCAATTATGAATCTTAAAAAAATGACTTTGGATTGACCAAATGTTAATTATTATTTATTTAACAAATTTGAATTTGTATTTTAACCTAAATTTTTTTATTTCATTTCTCAAAACAACTAAATAATAACGGAGTGTTTTGAGCATAACTTAAAATTAAGTGAACTGAGTTATTATACCTCAATTCATGTTTGGCCCACCGATTATTATAATTCATCGTTAATAAAGTAACTTCACTGACTTCAATAATATTTAGGGAAAAAATCAGTTTATACCCCTAAACTTTGAGAGTTGTATCAATTAAAACCCTAAACTAACAATTATATCAATTTAAACCCTAAACTTTTATAAGTGTATCAATTTACACATTCTAGTATAAAAATGTAAGCTTTTACATGTGTGGAAACTTGTAATTTATTAATTAAATTCTTAAACTTTCATAGAATTGATTCATTTATGAAAGTTTATAGGTTTAATTGTTAAAATCATAAGTCTCCACCCGTTTAAATTCAAATAAAATCTAACAGAAAGTGTAAATTGATACACTTATGATAGTTCAGGGTTTAAATTGATACAATCGTTAGTTTAGGGTCTTAATTGATACAACCCTCAAAGTTTAGGGGTATAAATTGATTTTTTCCCTAATATTTACTATTCACAGACTATTATAACTCACATATTATTATAATCGCGGACTATTTTAATCACTCACCGTCTCAAAAAACTCATAACAGTGTTGGGTTGTTTATACACACAAGTATATATAAAACATTTTTTTTTACTTGTTAAGAATTAAAAATATTATGTTAGTTTTTGGTATAAACTTAGAGAAATTGTAAAAGATGTCAATTTAGAGTAAAATAATTAAAAATATAGCATTTTTTTTTTTTTTTTTTAATATGGTAATTTCCATCACTGATAGTAATCTAGTAGTCTATCACCTCAACTCTGATAGTAGTTCACCTCAGTATTTTATAGAATTTTGTCAGTGACTATCATAGTCTATTAAGGATAGTCATATATCAACTATATCAGTTGATAGCCACTAACTTTGCCATATTTGCAAAATGTTTTAAATTTTACTATATTTGTCATTATTTTGGGCGTGCAACCAGTCCATAAACTTAATATTATTTAGTAGTCTATCACCTCATAATCACTAGTTCATACATCATACCAATTAAGTTATGCTTTTGTTGGTAATTTTTTTTTTTTTTTTTTACACAAGGTGTTATGTATATTTTTTAAAACCATTATCCATCATGACAAAGAGTTTCAATTTAAAATATAATATTTATTTTGAAGATAATGTACAAAGAAAACACGACCCTCCTAATCGAGTCATTCGTTTTAATTATACATTCATAAAATTATATCGAATCTTTCATATAACGTAACTAATTAATCATTTTATCAACATTGATGTAATTTAACTAAATAAGACCTTAGTTATATATTTAATTTTTTTTACCATTTTTTAATACAATTGGGAGGTATGAGAATTCAAAGTTTTAACCTCAAAAGAAATAGAACATATCAATTACTCTAAAAAAGAAATAGAACCTATGTCGAATTATGCTCACTTGGTGAAATCTCATATTTCAATAAAAAAAAATAGGGCTGGTTGCACAAATAGCAATCAGGCCCAAACTAATTACAAATTTAGCAAACTTTAAAATGTTTTGCAAATATGGCAAAAAAAAACCCGTTTCTATCACTGATAGACTTTATTATATCACTGATAGACTTCTATCAGTGATAGACTATTATCTCTGATAGACTATTATCACTGACAAAAATCTATAAAAAATTGAGGTGATCAGCGATAGACTTCTATCAGTCATAAGATATAGCGATAGAAATTGCTATATCCGCAAATTTTTTAAAAACATGCTATATTTGCAAACAATAAGTCTTAAATTGTCCTTTACTACAATTTCTCAAAAAAAAATATATTTTTTCATATGTATTGGCCAACAATAATTTGTTTCTACTAAAATATAAATATAATTCATTACCTAACTTATCCCAAAAAAAAAATAGATTAGGTTGGATTAGGTTATAAGATAAGGAATAATTGATTCGAGTCCAAATAATTAGTTAAAGGCATTTATTTATTTATTCTTTTTTTTTTATTATTCTTTTTTTTTTAATCCTGAATTTAATTCAATAATTCTACTTCTCTTTCCGCCAATATATTATATTTTATTTTAATTAACCCCTGTTTACCACTGAATTTAGGAGGATTTCAAATCAGAACTAATTTGAAATAATTTTTCGGATGCACAAATAAGGTAAAAGATTTGATATATATATATAGGAAAATTGTAATCGAGGTCAATTTAGAGTAAAATAATTAAAAATATAATATTTTTTTAAAAATTTTGCGGATATGACAAATTTTATAGTAGTATTTTTTATAGAATTTTGTTAGTCATAATAGTCACTATTTTTTTTTTTGTCATATTTGCAAAAAGTTTTAAAATTTGTTAAATTTGCAATTAGTTTTGATCTGGTACAACCAGTCCTATATATATATATATTTTATTTATTTATTTTTTTATTTTTCGTAGAAAAAAAAAAAAAAAAAATTATTCAAAACACAATATAAAAGTTTTTAGATTACTAGTTTTCATGAAAAGATGACATCATACTCTACCAGAAATAAAAAAAATTATTATTATATATTTTTTTTAGTTTTCCTAACAATGTTTTGCATTAAAACAATCCAAAAATAACATGGATGCAACATAGTTAGTTATTTTTTAAGTCAATCACACAACTATTGTGTTGTTTAATCTTTATAAATTTATATATAACCCAAATAATTTATTAATCAACATACAACATCCACTTATTTTGTATGACCAAATTAAAACGATGGTATATAATTCAATTATATTATAGTAGAAAGCTCATACTTATCGTGCCTACTACCTAACTCAACTGGTAAAGACTCGAGGTCGGTTGAATTAAAAAAAATAAAAACGCACACTTATCTTGAGATATTTGCACAGATGATCCCTTCAGGAGTCTTATTATTTTTTGACCTCCGCTTGAAAACGCATGTTTTGTTGTCCCTTTGCTAACGTCATCAACACTACACGATTGTGAGAGAAAAATATGTAGTATCCTTCGCTGAGCACAATAACACTAGGCTTGCTGATCACGAGGAAAGGTGAAAAAACATACATTTTAAAAAACTGAATCATTTGTTATTAAGACTCCGAACGGGTCATCTGTACAAAAATCCCCACTTATCTTAGATTATCCGCTCTCTTGAGTAGTATTCGAACACTACTAAAAACAAAATGTTAGATTTATTACCTAAACAAGTGCCTACCTACGGCTCTTCCTACGAAATAGTCATCTTAACCAAATATTATTCGTTACAAGTCGGGAGAACATAGTTCAACTGTTATGATGTATGAACTACTGACTATCAAGTCCTAAGTTCGATCCCGACACTACATGTTGTAAAAAAAACAAAAAAAAACCAAATATTACTCAACATTACAAAAAAAATACTCAAGTTCACTAGTGGTTAGAAGAGGGATTAACGAAACTTGAATAATGAAGAGATTGAAACAAACTGATAAGAAAACTTGTATCCGTATAGAAAATGAGTGAATGAATGAATGAAATTGTGGAAAAGTACAATAATGGAGGTCGTGGAGCTTGAGAAAAGGACAATAATGGAGTCAGGCTCCTCTGCAATTCTTGTTCACGCCATAGCGACGCGTGTATTATACGGATAAACAGCAAGGGCTATGGAGAATGGATGGATTCTCCATTCTTAGAGGGAATCCCAAAAGTGAAAGAGACCCAGTTCAATTCAACGCCCAACGGTTCTTGTAGACGCCGTTTTCTATTCGTTTTCATCCATGGCAACATATCAACGAAGACCCAATTGAAAATCAAACTGAAGACTCGAGGCTGAACCAACAGCTCTCTCTCTCTCTCTCTCCTCGTTGTTTTCTTCTTCTTTTGTAGCTTCCTGCGAGCTTCTCTCTCTCTTTGTTACAAAATTCAGTCTGTTAAAACCCTATTTCTTGCTTCGGATCTTGGAATTGGAATCGGTTTTTGGGTTCTTGGGCCGCGATGAATTCGCGGGGAGATTTCATTACTACGGTGCTTTTGGGTTTCATGCTGACTTTGAGGCTGGTTTCAGCTGGGGATATAGTTCATCAGGACAGTGTCGCACCCACGCGCCCTGGTTGTGAGAATAATTTCGTTCTGGTTAGAACTTCTTCTTCTGCTGAGTCTTGATTTTTAACTTAATTTGGATGTTTCAATTTGAATTTCTTCTTGTTGCTTCTTGGATTGTGTGGATTTGATGCTTGGAAATTTTGGGTATTGGCCTATTTTTCTTTGTATACTCTAGAATTTGATTAGCACAAGTCAATTGGATAAACCTTTTCAGAGAAAGCGGGCTTAGTTGAAGAAATGAAAAACTGGGATTTGATGGTCGTTAAGTATTTGGGATTTATGTGTCTGGTTTAGCTTATAGAGGTTCTTCATTCAATTCTTCTTCCCTCTCTGTCTCTCAAATGTTTTTGATGATTCTTTTTTCTTCTTCTTGTCTATTTGGCTGCTGATATGATGACAAAAAACGAAGTAAAATGATGCTTGCTTGTTTTGCTTGTTATGTTTACTGACTACTGAGAACTAAATAGTTAGATTCAACGAATGGAGATTGAAGGTAGAGTCGATTGTTTGTGTTCAACCAGTGACAAACTGATAATTTGAGGATTGTAATCAGATTATCATACAATTGTATGTATGATTATTTCATATGTAGTTCATTGATTTTTTGTTAAGGTGAAAGTCCCTACTTGGGTCAGTGGTGTAGAAGCCACGGAATATGTTGGTGTTGGTGCTCGATTTGGTCCGACCTTGGAATCAAAGGAAAAACATGCTACCCATACTAGAGTTGCTCTGGCGGATCCTCCGGATTGTTGCAGTATGCCCAAGAATAAGGTAAGATTTTCTGATTTCTCTTCTCCCTAATTTAGATATATTTCTTAAGTACAACTCAAAACGTGCATCTAATTGGTTGTGGTTTTTTGTATTGATGTATATAAAGATATTTATACTTTGAAGTTCCATTGATTTGAAATTGAACTGTTTGGTGTACTTGTAGCTGGCTGGAGAGGTCATTTTAGTACGTCGTGGAAATTGTAGTTTCACAGATAAGGCAAATATTGCAGAAGGTGCTAATGCTTCAGCCATCCTCATCATTAATAACAGTAAAGGTACTTAAACATTTTCTTTTCCTTATCGTTCTTGTTTTAAAACATTTTCTTTTCCTTATCGTTCTTGTTTTATTATCCATTGATAAGAAAAGGATCTGAACAACCTATATGACTACGTCATAATAACAAGTTGTGGATACCACTCATGATCTTGTTAGTTTTTTTACTATTGTAGTACTTCAAAAAAATTACTAAGAATTAATTTTGTTATCATTATTTTTGATGAAATGAATATAACTTTCATTAAGAATATGGAAGTGTAAAGGATGCATGAAGTACAGAGGAAGAGGGAACAAAACACCACTCCAAAGAACCTATTAGGAAACTACCAAGATATACCCCCCCAGGATGAAGATAAAAAAAAATGGGAATGCCACAGAACTTACAAGACTGAGATGCTCACAAAAAAAAAAAAAGAGAAAGAAGCATCAAATTGAACCAACCACTAAATCTGCTCAACGTTTCATCTTCAAAAATCCTGTTGTTCCCTGAACTGAAAATAAGTCTAAAGACTTCAACCATCAGAGAATCTCACCTTTGCCATCCTAGGAAGGATCAAGCAACACCTCGCCAGAAAACTCTTTACTTTGATTAGTGAAAGCATCTGAAATCTGGATGCTTTACAAGTCAAATATCAAAGGGCAATGAAGGAATAAGTGCTTTTGATCATCAAAATTCCCTTGAAAAATGCACCACTACAAGGCAAGCCAAGCTGATAAAAATTCTCTCGATGAAGTCACAAGATCACATGCTACTTTGAGCTAATTTGCCTTGCCTTCTTCAGGGCATAAACTTTCTAGACTCTCAAAGGGTAGAGTGAGAACCAAAATGGCATAAAGAGATCTAGGATTCAGAAAACAAAAAAAGCAAGAAAAGGACCTAGAATAATTTAACCTCAAAATTCTAGAATTATGAATCAGAGGATTAATGACACAAATTTGAATGAGATTAAGAAGAAAAAGAACTTGTTGAGGCTTTGTATCATTAGATTCCTCTTGCAATTTGAAATAAATGGAGTCAAGTGAGGAGAAACCTCAAAATTCTAGAATTATGAATCAGAGGATTAATGATACAAATTTGAATGAGATTAAGAAGAAAAGGAACTTGTTGAGGCTTTGTATCATTAGATTCCTCTTGCAATTTGAAATAAATGGAGTCAAGTGAGGAGAAGCTGGGAAGGTAAACAGTATATGAATTGAAATTGCAAAAGAAGTTATCTATCTCCTTTCATGCTAAAGCTCTCAATAAGATCCATGACTGCATCTCTCTCCAAAAGACTATGGACATCCATAGAAGGGGAAGGGGGATCACCTAGTTTAACGCGTCTAGTACCAATGTACCATTGAAAGTACCACTAGGTTTACCATAAATGAGAATATATAACTTTGTAGACTGTAAAAACTAAAGGTTTAAGAGAATAATTATAATCTATTCCATTCACTAAAGATATATATATATAGACATGTGTACAAGGGTAACCTAAGTAAAAGAAAGTAAAAAGACAATACAGGACAATATATCTAAGATAATTACAATAATACAACTATACTAATGATCTCACAGATAACCTCAAGTGATAGAAGGGATAGAAAGAGGTGGAAGCTTGAAAATCCTGGTCCATTCCAATGAAATCATGTCATTTCTCCTTTGGATTTGTGTCAGATACTTCATAAAGTTGTTAAATGTATTGAGAAAAGAAAAACTCCTAGAAGTATGGTCTTTGGTTCTAAAGAAATATTTACATTGCTGAAAAGATTTAAAAAGAGAAACAGTGGACCATGTCCAGATTTCCCTTGGTGCACACCATATGCAGAAAAAACAATGAAACAGTGATTCAGTGCACCATGTTCAAACTTCTATTGGTGCATCATATGCAGGAAAAACATGAAACTCTGACATGTAATCATGAACTGCGAATTCGCTCACAAGTGATGATACTTTTTGCTCAGAACCTTTAGATTTCAATGGTGCTTTCCAAAGACTATCCAAAATAATTGGAACAAGTCTGTGCAGTATAGTATTTCTTTCATAGGAACCCCATGGAGCAATGCTGTTAAAGCCTCCTTTGGTAACTTTGGTTCAAGGAAACAGATGAACTTTCCAAGACATTGTGGTTGATTTTGATAACTTTGGAAAATGGTGATTTTGTTAGCCTTCAAACGGGGTTCTCTCTCCACTTCATTATGTAATTGTTCTCTTACAGTCAGGAGCGGATCTTAGGGGGAGGGGTTGGGGGGGCGTGCCCCCCCTCAACTTTAAACAATATATAATATAATATGTATCTAAGTTAGCTTCAAAACTTCCGGGTTCGAGTCCTTTGCGTGTTTTTATTTTTTAAGCTAATCATGCGCGTTTATTTATTTATTTTGGTTTAAAATATCGAATCCCGTGGTTTTCTAATTTGATTTTGGTAAATAAAAATACATTTTTTTTTTATTTTAAAAAAAGGAAAACATATTTTAAAAGTAAAAATCTGACTTTTTATAGTAAAATATATATATATATATATATATATATATAGGAAAATTGTAACAGATGTCAATTTAGAGTAAAATAATTAAAAATATAACATTTTTTTAAAATTTTTGCGGATATGACAATTTCTATCGCTGATAGTATGGTCTATCGCTGATAGAAGTCTATCACCTCAGTTTTTTATAGAATTTTGTCAGTAATAGAAGTCTATCACTGATAGAAGTTTATCACTGATAGAAGTCTATCAGTGATAATCATATATCAACGATAGAGTCTATCAGTGTTAGCCACTGATTTTTTGCCATATTTGCAAAATGTTTTAAATTTTGCTAAATTTGCAATTATTTTGGGCCTGATTGTTCTTTGTGCAACCAACCCTATATATATATATATTTTTTTTTTTTTATGTTTTTATTTAAACTTTTTATCACTAATTAGCTTACCTAATAAAAAAAAATCAATTTTTAATGAATTTAAATTCAGCTATGAGATAAAAAAATGTTAAAATATTATTTTGGTTTATGTATACTTTGAAACTCATACTATTTTAGTTTATGTACTTTCAAATATTTAAATTTAGCCTATGTATTCTTAATAAATCTTTAAATTAGTCCGCATTATTAATTTGAAGTTACGTTTTTTTTTTTTAGAACTTGGTGAATTAATAATAATCATTTCCACTCAAGAAAAGACACCATGTTAATATGTTTTCAAAATTTATAAAGGTAACTTCAAATTAATATTGATTTTTTTTTTGAGTAAATTAATAATGAGAACTGATTTGAAGATTTATTGAAAAATATTGTTAGTGTATGGTTAACTTTTTATCACTAGTCCATATTGTTAGTCTATGGGTAACTTTTTCAAAACAAATCAATAGCATACATAATGGTTTATTATAGTTTAGTAATCGACAAGTTAAATTAATAGTTTAGTCACTGAACTTTAATTTCATATTTGTGTCTACTTAGTCTGTGAACTTTAAAAAGTGTTTAATAGGTGTCTAAATTTTAAATTTTCTGTGTAATTGGTCTTTGGACTTTAAAAATGTCTAATAGGTTTTTGACTTATTCTATTTTTTTTTTTTATAATTAACTGATCTATTAGATATAAAATTGAATTTTATGTCTAATGAGACTTAAAGTTTCAAATTTGTTTCTAGTAAGTCTGAATTTTGAAAAATGTAAAATATGACAGAGACCTATTAGACACAAAATTGAAAATTCAGTGACCAATTAGGCACATTATTGAAAGTTTAAGATTCTATTAGACACATTTTAAAATTTAGGGACCAAATAGACACAAACTCGAAAGTTTAGGGACTAAACTTGTAATTTAACCTAATTAATATTACTTAATTTGAATATTGCATCAACACATCTAAAATTATATATATATGGATTTGTGCCCCTTGACATTAAATCCTGGATCCCGCCAATGCTTACAGTCTTACTATTATTTATGTCAATTGGAGACTTGGAGTGCTTTTAATTTTTATATAAGCTTATAGGCTTCTTGTGAGGATCTCTTGGTCTCCCTTTGGTACTCTTTGATTTTTGGGGAAAGTAGTTTCTTATTATTTTTTTTTTTTAAAAGAGAGGTTCTAAAGGAGAAATCCACGCACAAACTTGTCTCCCCTTTTTGTATCTACTGTAAAAGCAGACCTTTTTACGAAAGCTCCCTGTGAAGATCTCTTGTCCTCTCTTATGTATTCTTTCATTTTCAATGGAAGTTGTTTTCTTTCTTATAAAGAGAGGAAAAAGAAAAAGAAAAATCATCTAAAGGAGAAATCTCCGCACAAGCTTGTCTCCCTCTTTGTGTCGACTGCAAAAATAGTGGAGAGGATGTTACTCATCTTTTTATACATTGTGACTATGCCTAGATGTTGAACTCATATCCTCAGTTTTTAAGTCGCCTAGTGTTTTCCAAAGGAAATGGTAGGAGTTCTCACTCAGTTATTTATGGCTCACTCACAACTTGCCCATTTTGAAATATAGTTCTTAAATTCTTATAAAAAAGTCTATCAAAGTTCTTTTTTGATTTTGAAAAAGAGAATTCCCTTCTTTTTCTGCAGAACTTTTCAAGATGGTCTGTGAGGTTAATGAAACTGATGTAACCATAGGCATACCTGCTGTCATGCTCCCTCAAGATGCTGGTGATAGCATAGAGAAAGATTTGAAGAGCAATATCCCAGGTGCGTATTTCTATTTAATTTCTACCGATTTTGTAATTAGCAATTCCTTTGTGTTTTCTTCCCCTTCTATTCCATTTTAATCAATTTTAGTGTGAACTTACTGTTATTTCAGTATCCGTGCAACTTTATTCCCCACTTCGACCAGTAGTAGACGTTGCAGAAGTATTTTTGTGGCTTATGGCTGTTGGTACTGTCTTATTGGCCTCTTATTGGTCTGCATGGACTGCAAGAGAAGTGGCTATCGAGCAAGATAAGCTGCTGAAGGTCCTACAGCTCTTCTTCATATCTATATTATTTCTATTTACTCGGTACTTTCTGAATAATTGACGGACTTTACTTCATTTGCAGGATGGTTCAGATGAGTTGCTGCAGATGGAAGCCACTGGTTCCAGTGGTTACATAGATATTAACACTACAGCTGCAATTCTCTTTGTCGTGATTGCTTCATGTTTCTTGGTTATGCTCTACAAACTAATGTCTTCTTGGTTTCTCGAGGTTCTGGTGGTTCTGTTTTGCATCGGCGGTGCAGAGGTTTGCCCATTCTTCTCTTTATGCTGGGTTGTTCAGATCAATTGCTTTGTATCTCTAAAAAGTTGTCTATGAAATCTTGTGGACGTTGTGATGTCCAAAATTGAATCAATTTATTTGATTCACAAGGAAAATGTTTTTAGATCTACGAATCTTCAGATGTTTGATCATTAATGAACATGTATAAAAGAATTGATATAACTAGTACATATTTTGAAGAGCTCTTTTACTGTTAGCTTATTAACCTCATGCGTATCCATTAGCTTCTGATTTTCCTGAATTCTCTTTCCATCACCCCCACCTCCTAACTCGAAGCCTTTTAAGGTCCTTAGCTTCATGAACTATTGAAACAACTATTATCATTTATCATATTATGAATGTGTAATATGAATAGTTGCAAGGTTAAATTCTAATATTTAAATAAATTTAATCATTGCTTGGAGGATGTACCCTCATAATATCTCTGTGCGTTTACAGGGATTGCAAACTTGCTTGGTGGCTTTGTTATCATGGTACGTATCTTCCCTCACTTGTCTATGCTTCAATTTCTATGACTGCTTTGCTTAAGGAAGAAGAAGCAAAGAGTATAGATTCTCTCTCTCTCTCTCTTGTTTGGCATGCTGTATCTTTTCTGGGTGTTTCTCATTCCAATTTTTTTCCCATGGGCCTAGTTGGCTTACGGATGTAGTACAGTAGATATTGATCACAATCCAGCTCTGTTATTAATGTTATTTATGATTCCCTGTTAAGTGTTTTTTCTCTTTTCCCTGAAAGCATCATTTAAAAAATTCCTCCTTTTCCTCTGCTATATATTATTTTTTTCCAAAACTGTTGCAGATGAGATTAGTATTCAGGTGATCTGTTGCCAATTTGCTCATATACTTTTTTATGTTTTCTTACATTTGGGCCCAATATCTTTGAGTTACATAAAATTAGCTGGAGAAGTTGTAACTTCATATCTGCGCCAATATTGTCTAGCTAGAGAATTTCACCGCTTCTTAAATATTACCTTGACCCTAACCACACTCTTAACTGATTAATAACTAATGAATTGAGGATTATAATTTCCTAGCATGGTGCTGTATTTCTGTTGGTATTTGGTAAAAGAAAGGATGACGCTTTGAATTATTTTGAATTTTTCCATAATATATAGTTTTTCAACCTTTTTGCGGGATGAAACTGATGACATAAGAACTATAGTTTCAGATGGTTTGAACATTCTGCTGAGTCATATATCAAAGTACCCTTCTTTGGAGCCATGTCCCATCTGACGTTGGCCGTTTCTCCTTTCTGCATAGCATTTGCTGTTCTTTGGGCTTATTACCGCAAAATATCTTTTGCTTGGATAGGCCAAGATATTCTTGTAAGAAATCACTATTTCCAGTCCTCCAATTTGCTTGCTTCATTGCTTTTCCATTTGAACGTTAAATTTTCTTTCATTTCTCTATCCATCCTGTAGCAGCACATGTTTCTTTCAGTACAAATTTTGGTCAAGTTCATCTTCAGCTGGGAATTTTTTTAATAGATTGTTTTAAAATTTATTTGCTGTTTATGTATTAGCCAGTTTGCTTGACTACTAAAGTATTTTGAAGTTTGCTAAGCTTGAAAACTAGATTGGTTGAATCAAGTTCTGTTTACTGAACTCAATGACCTGAACAGCTAATGAAATTTAACGTACTACCACTCTCTTCTGGTTGGTTCAGTATGTTTACTATGGTACTTGGTCCAGTTATGCACACACGGTAGCTTGGCTTCTCATTTGAAAGGAGTTATCCAATTCAGATCCTTTTTTCTTGGTTCTGTGACAGAACCAAGAGTTAACTATTATTATGTTCCCTCTCTTTTGCTGGGTTCCTTCAAACTTCAAATGACACCCATGTATTTTCGGCCATAATTTTCCCTAAGAAAACTCAGTTCATTGCATAATATTTAGCCATAAAATGCTTAACACTTTATGTTGAGAAAAATGTTGAATTTATCTTGGACCCATCATTTTTAAGATTTTGAGCCTAGCAATGGTTTTACATGATACCAAGGTAGAAGATATTGAATTTTAATCCATATAATTCAACTTCCTCCCATTTCATATTATAGTTCGCATGTTAAGCTTTGTGAATCAAATTAAATATCTAAGCCTATATGTGAGAGTAGTGTTAGGTTGAAAAAATATTAAATTTATTCCAACCTATCCGGCTAACTTTTTGTGTCTAGAGGGGTGCTACCTTGGATAAGGTCCCCTCTAGTAGACAAATATAATTTTTGTCTTAGTCCAATTTGGCATGCTATATGAGGATGCTACTGACGACAGGCAACATTATGTTTTACTGCCAACTTAACTGTTTCTTATGGAAAAGGTTTCCCTTTACCTTCAAGTGAAAGTTGAATTAGTGTGATTTCCAAAGTTCTTATTGTAGCTTATTTAGGGTCACACTTTAGGAAAAAATCCAAAACTCATGTGCACTCTTTCTCTTTCCCATTTTGTGGGTGAATTTGATGAAAAAGAAATATAGCATTTTCAACAATAGCAAGAAGGGGAAATGTGTAGTTGTAGTGTAGTTCTGGGATCTTCTCTATTTCCTTATTCTAGTTTGGGTGCCAACTTTGAGCTTATTCTTCTTTCTCCCTTTTTCTTTTTGTTATTACTCAATTATGTAAACTCTTGTCAATTTGAGGACCATACTGTAATATCTTTTGTAATCTCCTAAATGAAATAAAAGTTGCATCAAAGTAATGACGAGTACAAAAAAGAGACAGGAGAGTTAGTCATCAACCCAGCTCCAAAATTAAGGAGGTTACTGAAAATTATTCCAATTGGTATTTACAAAAAGGATTTTCAATTTAAGAAGAAATATTCGAACAAGCACACCCTAGAAAGTAATAATCTTGCACAAATTATCATAAGTCTTGCAAGAGTTTCAAGAACTTTTTGATCACTTTCCAACTAGATTTTCCAGTTGATAGTTTTGACCACATTCATCTACAAGATTAGCTTTTATTTTTGACATCATGGCTTCAAAGGGGCAGAGAACCTGCTCTTAAGTTTTCCATAGTTCTCTTACAGAAACTCCTTTCTGTTTTCCCCTGTTCTCATATAAAAACTCCTTTCTGACCAAATACTCTAAGCATTTTGGCCCAGATTTTGCAACCAGATAACACTATGTAAAAAAAATGTGTTAAATTATTGATATAATTGGGGGGATTACTCTTAGTTCGGGGAGAAAGGATACTCGTATTTGGACTCCGAACCCCGTTGAGGGCTTTTCTTGTAGCTCCTTCTTTCAGAGCTTACTTAATCCTTCCCCGATTAGCGAGTTAGTCTTTTCTTCTATTTGGAAGGTGAAAGTTTAAAAAAAGATTCAGTTTTTTTGTGTGGTTGGTCATTCATGGAAGAGTGAACACTTTAGACCGTCTTCTGAAGAAGAACGTTACCCTGGTTGGTCCTTTCTGCTGTATTCTTTGTCGGAGGGCAGAGGAAGACCTGGATCATTTGTTATGGAGTTGCGAGTTCGCTCGGGATGCTTGGAACCTTTTTTTTGAGGTGTTCGGCGTCCAGTTTGCTAGGCACAAACGCCTTAGAGAGATGATCAAGGAGTTCCTTCTCCATCCGCCTTTTCGGGAGAAAGGATAGTTTTTGTGGCAGGCTGGGATCTGTGCGGTTTTATGGGGTTTATGGGGGGAAAGAAACAACAGAACCTTTAGAGGTTCGAAAAGGGATCCTAGTGCTATTTGGTCCCTTGTTAGATTTCAAGTTTCTTTGTGGGCGTCGGTGACGCGGCTTTTTTGTAATTACTCTATAGGTCTTTTATTACTTGACTGGACCCCTTTTATTTAAGGGGCGGTCCTTCTGACTCTTCTTTTTATGGATGCCCTTGTATTCTTTCATTTTTTCTCAATGAAAGTTTGGTACCTTATCAAAACAAAAGATATGGTGGCAACCTACCTAGGATTTAATATCCTACTAGTTTCCTTGGCAACCAAATGCAGTAGGGTCAGATGGTTGTCCCATGAGAATAGTTGAGGTGCGCGAAAACGGGCTCGGGTACTCACGGATTTAGAAAAAAAAAAAAAACCCAAAAGCTTTCGGGATACTTTTTCTTCTTTTGATCGGGTTATGGGCTTAATCGTTTTCAATGCCTTGTATTGGTGTAAATGTAAACACCCTTTTTCCAATTATAGTTTTTCGCAATTGTTTGCTAATTGAACAACTTTATTGTAATTCACCTTTAGGTGCTTGAGCGTTTGCTCTATTTTCATTCATCAATGAAATCGTTTCTTATTAAAAAAAAAAACCCAAAAGCTTATCATGTGAGTGAGAGTGTTAAAGTATTGATCTAAGATTAAATTTACATTAACCCAAAAGCTAAGCTTAAGTGGTGAACAAAATGATCTTAACTGGAGCACACACTAACTAGGGAATAGGGTTAGGAAGGTGATAGACTTCCCATGCATGAGTTTGGCAGAGGAAGAGTGTGCTTATGAGGAGAAAATGCAAAGCTCTTGAATTCTCCCCGTCATACTCCTTTTTAATTGAAAGCGGTCTAGTTTCTACTTCATTTCAGCGTCTAAGGGATAATGCCATGTTTATGTTCTCCTCCACCTCATCTATCGAACTCTATTTTCTTCGCAGTTGTACCTCCAACATTTGCTCTAATACCGCTTTGGTAGGATTTCCCACCTTTAAGTAGTCTCAAACACTAAAGACCAAAGAGCCACTTAGGCCTTTGGTTGCTTATTTTTTTCACTCCCTTTGGGAGTTGGAGTTTGTATCCTTGAACTTTTTTTTCTTTCTTTTCATATATCATTTATTTGCCGTAGAGAAAATAATTCAATTGTTAATCAAGAAGATGGTAATTCAAGATCTAAGAATATATCTGGTACATATGCCTCTTTGGACAAACATGTCCGTGGATTGATTCTTCTTCTAATACTTCTTCTATTTCAGTGATGTCTCAAGCTTCATTTAATCTCAAAGTTTTACCTACCTTAAAAATATAATAATTGAAGACCCTTCTCTTTCTTATATAAAAATATGTGTCTATTTGTTTCTTTTTTATGATTTACAGATTTATAAGAGAAACTTTTTAATAATAATTTAATTGGAAAAAGAAAAAAATCTGCAAACCCTTTGGTTTTAAATAACTTTGTTTTGGAGGGATAACTAGGATACTATGTATATGGCTTGAAAGGATCTATCTTCTAGGGCATGTGATAGTTCTTTCACTAGCCAAGGCTTTAATTAGCTACTAAAATATTAGGGATACACATTAATGTTACAGTTCATGTATATAATTAGTTTGATATATATCATATTTATAAGGTTCGGCATTTGTTTGATGTGATTTCATTAAAACTTTGTTGAAATGACTTCCTGTTCCTCCTTTCAATCAGGGTATTGCGCTCATAGTTACAGTTCTCCAGATTGTTCGAGTTCCTAATCTCAAGGTAATTTTTGAGTTGCCTGAAATAATTTTCTCATCATTTTTAGTGGCATAATATCCTCTTTTTGTATAATCATTTCATCGACAAAATCTTGTCAACATTTTTAAAGCAACATACACAAACGAAGGCCAATATCATACATCTAAGAGACACCATAATTTTAATAAACTGAACAAAGTTTTTACAAAAATAATAAAAAATTGTATAGTGAGAGAGACTGCTGTCTCCTATAGTCAACTTTGAGAATTGAGATCAAATTTAAGGCCAATGTTACAATATCTTTACTAGAAAACAATTCATAGCTCAACTAAATTGTAACTTAGTGAACCGTAGTTTCTGCATTGAACAATTCTGTGGAAAATTTCATTATACTGTTTTTTGGCATACGAGCATATAATTGGAAATTGTAGAAGAAAATATTAGCGCAATGAACACTGGATCTGGAAATTGTTGAACAGTTTTAATTGAAAACTCCAATTTTCAATTTTCAATTTGTTTTCTGTTATCAGGTTGGGACGGTTCTCCTCAGCTGTGCCTTTTTGTATGACATTTTTTGGGTATTCGTCTCGAAATGGTGGTTCCACGAGAGTGTTATGATAGTGGTGAGTTGTTTGTTAAATAAAGCCATCCCCTTTTCCATTGTTCTTTATAGGCAATATTGTTTGTTTCTATCGGGGACCTGTCTTCTCTTTTGAGAATTTGTTCTTTTGGATCGGAGTCCTTTTCTATAATTTGTTTTTGGGCTCCTTTTGTTCGGACTTATTTTTGTCTGTCTTTGTATTCTTTCATTTTTCTCAATAAAAGCTCGATTTCTTACTATTTTTCTTTTTTTGGAATTTCAGGTTGCTCGCGGTGATAAGAGTGGAGAAGATGGTATACCCATGCTGCTAAAGATTCCACGGATGTTTGATCCTTGGGGAGGCTACAGCATTATCGGATTTGGTGATATTATCTTGCCAGGACTTTTAGTTGCATTTTCACTAAGGTGAAAGCTACAAGTACAACAACTTTTTTTCATATTCTGTTCCTACATTTAGGCATCGAGTAATTTTGACTTCAGTGGGCCAATCTCAAACTGGTCAAACTGGGTAACTAAATAATCGCATCCTCAATTTACTCTCAAAATATATACGTTATCTTAGAAATTTAATGGTAGTTAAGAAAAACTAGAGCTCAGATTTAGTGTTTTAGATGGAAAAAGCTAGAACATCAGGATTATATGCCTTCCATTTGGATTTAAGAAAAACCATCCAATTTCCTCCTGGTTCTGCCTAAGCTCTCACTATTCTGAAAATTTTCGGGTACATCACATCGTCCAATACTTCCATTTGGATTGGTACCGAGATCTAATTATAAAAATATGCCCTTTTTTGTGTGTGTGTGTCAGTCGGATATTAGACTGAGCAGTGGTTGCAATTATCTTTTGAGAATGATACTCTCTCTCTCTCTGTGATGAGTAAATTGGCCAACAAATTGTCATCAGTGGTTGAAAGCTGTTGTAGCATTTGTAAGGGTACTAAGCAAGGGATATTTTGGGAAGATAAGTTGGATATTAGTAAGGGTGCATTAGTAATTAGATAAGGAGTTTGTTATGATCTTTGCTATAAATAAAGGGAGGGGATGAGAGAAAGGGAGGCAATTGTTGAGTGAATTAGGGATGTTCTCAACAGGGGAGGGTGCAAGTGCCTCAAATTACTTACTTATCTTTTTATTGCAATATATTGTAGTTTTAGATTCTCGTTAGGTGGTACCCTGACAACATTCTAATAATTCCTGGCAAAGTACCATTTTCATATGGAAAATGTGTGCAAGTTCTTTTAATTGCGATGCAAGAGTTCTGATGCAAGTCAATCGTCCATGGAACTAAATGGTGGATTCATTACCTAATTTTTGCAGATATGATTGGCTTGCAAAGAAGAAACTCCGAGCAGGTTACTTTGTTTGGGCAATGACAGCTTATGGCACAGGTATGATAAACTCAAAACCTATGTATGACAATCTCCAAACAGGACTGCTTCATTTTATCTCTTATCTTAAAAAATTGGAGTCCTTTTTTCGTAATATTTGGTTAAAATACCATTTTGGTCCGTGTACTTTGAGACTTGTTCTATTTTAGTCTTTGTACTTTCAAATGTCTAAATTTAGTCTCCGCACTTTCCATAAATCTTAAAATTAGTCCTTCTGGATTGTTTATTGTTAACTTTGTCCAAAAAAAAAATTAGTCTCTACTAGTACTAGCCTCTTCCCTTTATTTGAGTCTTTTCTTGAATGAAAATTATTATTATTATTATTTTATCAAGTTCGATAAAAATTAACTTCATACTATAACAATAAGGACTAAAATGGAATGAGACCTAAATTATAGGAACCAAGGAACCAAAATGATATTTTCACTTGTATATTTTTATTGAATCGTCCTCTCTTAGCTATCTCATGGAGGAAGCTTGCTTCTCCTTTTTGTAGTTATGATCTCCTACCCTCTATAACCAATGAAGGAGTTTTTTGTAACTATTTTGATAGGATTTTTCTTTTGTAACACCTTTCATAGTATCAATGAAATTGTTTCTGTTTCCTATAAAAAAATATATATATATATTTTTATTATTATTATCATTTTATTTTATCTCTTTGTTTTTGTTGCCTTTTGGTTTTGAATCTTTTAGAGCTTTATTTTTCTTTCGTCGGTTTGTATTCTTCATATAGTGTCTCCGTCGTTGTATTCTTCATATAGTGTCTCCGTCGTTGTATTCTTCATATAGTGTCTCCATAACAGAACGAAAATCTGGGACTACAATTCAGAAGTTGATATTCTCAACTCGACCTCGTCTTGCTTATTGTATATGTTCATCTTGCATTTCAGGCCTACTCATCACTTATGTAGCTTTGAATTTAATGGATGGACATGGCCAACCCGCTTTGCTTTATATCGTTCCGTTCACCCTTGGTAAGTTCCACGGTTCTATTACCCGACCCCGCCTGCCATCAAATTTTAACCCTTCACAAATTGAAAAGTAGAGAGGATCTTAAACAAAAAAAACTTGATTTCATTGGCAGGCACATTTTTGACACTGGGAAAACAAAGAGGGGATCTTAAGATTCTTTGGACAAGAGGAGAACCAGAAAGGCCTTGCCCACACATCCAACTCCACCCCTCCTTTCAGTCTCAACATCAACATTAAAAGAACAGTTAAGTAATTAAGTAATCTTTGCATCATAACCAACACCTGTTGTAATACCACCCCACTATTAGGAGCACAGAGAACTTAGAGAAGCACTTTTTCTTTTTACTTTTTCTCAGGCTGTAGATGATTTCCATGTGTAGTTTATATAGCTGTTTTACAAACTACATGTATACTTAACACAGAATGCACACTCTTGTTTTAGAGCTGCTGTCTCTGCAGTTCTGCTACTTGTGTTAATGTGACGTTATTTGTTTTAGGGGAAAAGAAAACTACACATACTGCAAAGTAGTACGAGATGAATATGAAAAACCTCCGTGTGTGATAACTATTTAGTTTTTGAAAATTAGTTTGTTTCCTCACAATTTCTTTACAATGGTTTTCATCTTTCATGTCACATGTCAAAAGTAGATAACAAACCAAAGAAACACTAGTACAAAGTCAAATGGTTATCAAACGGAACTTTCATGTTACATGTCACAGGTTCTCACAATCAAGATGAGTTAAAAAAAGGCGAGATGATCTCCATGACTAATCATCCTATGGGCCAGATTTGAAATACGTAAAGCTTTAATTCATTTTTTATCAGTCGTTTTATAGTTTCTCTGAAATTCTGTAACCGGGCATCTATCTCTCTCTCTCTCGATATTACATTGCAAATAAGGAATGGTAGATTCGAAGTTACGAAGAGAGACATTGATACGTGACCATGAGGATTGAGGGTTATGTTCATCAAGTTATCTATTTGAAGTATGAATTTGTAAGGAACATATCCAAAATATTTCAACAAAAATAAATATTCATCAGAAGAATGTGTTGTACTGCAAACTACATGAACAATTAGCTCAAATGAAATATTATGAATAGTCATTTAATAGTTAATATCTAATAAAAGAAGCATTGTTATTAATAAACCTCAATTTGAATGATGGGAAATGGTTATGAATGGACAACTTTTGGACCCCAAATCGAAATATGGCAAAACAAAATAAATAAAATATAAGGTAAATGACGTTTTTTTTTTTTTTTTTTTTGTGCATATTTTGAATCATCCTTTAAATTCTCTAGATTCAAATTTTCATCAAATAAATCATCCTTTAAATCTCTCTGCCTACTTCAAAATAAAATCTAAACCTACACCTACCTTTCTTTCTTCACTCGTTCCCCTCCATCGCTCGCCCATGTCCGCTGACTTTTGTTATCTGCCCTTGGACGATGGGATGGGAGATTCAGAAGATTGTATTTGCAGTGAAGTAAGAGCTCGATTGGACGACGGGATGAGGGATTTCAACGATGAAAGTTGGACGACGGGATGAAGGATTTCAACTATAAAAGCTGAAATTTTACAGTGGAGTTCATAAAATTGGTTGTTTTTGTTACTTCTTTGGTAATTACAGTGAATATCGAAATCAAATTGCAAATACAAGGTAAGTGGATCATTTGGTACTATAGTATTCATTTTGTAAGCATATTATGGGTTTCCATGTCAAAATTGGTTGTTTTTGTTTTTTTGAAATTGCAAGTACAAAGTTTATTGACCGTCACAAGAAAGCGCGGATTGCCAGTACCCTGTATTTGTAATTCAGTGATTTGCAAGTAGAGGGGGTGTACACGGGTTGGGTTTGAGGTTTTTTTTTTAGACCAACCCAAAATTTTGAGTTGATTGGGTATGCAACCGAAATAACTAATTAGGGTTATCAACCCAACCCTTCTATTTTCGGGTCAGGTAGGGTTGGGTAGTCGGGTTGTTCAAACATCACACCAGATCTGGGTGACGGCGACAACGATGATAAGAGAAACCAACCAACGACGACGATGGGCAACGACAACGAGTGTAGGCGTGAGAGGAGTTCAGAGTGAAAGTCTGAGATAGGAGAAAGGCGTGTGACGTGTGTTCAACGTTTGGGTTGTTTAGAGCGACTAAACGAGTATTGGGAGTAAAATGATAGAACAAGAGAAGGAAAATGGATCTCTTATCAAATTGAAACGAAGAAGGAAGCGATTGAAAGGAATAATGGAGTATGAAGATCAAAAGACGAGTAAAGAAGTGATTGAAATTCATATCCACGTTCAGACCCATTTTCCCAACTAGCTCATGCACATCAATTTTCAGACTATTGACGATGAAGCGAGGCTGAAATTCCAAGATTCTATTTCATTTAAATCTTTAATTAGTTGGATTTAATAAGTTTTAGTATGATATTTTAGTCCAATTCATTTTTTTGGCATCCATTTTATTTTTAACTTTTGCCATATGTCACAAATGTATATCCAATGACATATTAAGAAAGGTCATTCTTCTCGTTGTCCCTAAAATAAAATTAAGGCTGAGTTTAAATGAACGTCCAAAAACATGAATTTAAAACTAAGAAATTTAATGAAAAATATAGTTGTATTTTATGTTTTTTCACTGCTATTTTAGGGCATGTTTGGGAGTGATTGTTGGATTAGTGATTGTTGAATTAGTGATTTAAATACAATTAATTTTATAAAATTGATTTTCATATAATCGTTTTCATGTTTGGTTGAAGTGATTTCCATATAATAAGAAGTGATTTTGAATTATTTATGTTTGGTTTCAAAAGTGATTTTAAAATTACTAAATTACTAAAAAGGGCACTATATTTAATAAATTATTTAACTAAGTATTTATTTATCTATTTACTAAGCAACTATGAAAAATATGCATAATAAATATAAAACAAAAGTAAAAAAAAAATCATGAACTATATACTTCATCAAATCTTAAAACGCTTGTATCATTCTAAAAACTTTAAAAACTTAAATTATATGTTCTGTATTGAAACACAAATTATATAATAAAAACATTAATGAATCTTTCATCCTTGACTTGATTGTTTCATCACGTCAAGACAGCAAATTTTCATCATCATCATCATAGGCTTGAACTTCGATAGTAGAATGAGTTCTTATAAAACTATGAAGTTTCATTGATGCACTTGAAAAACGATGCATCTGTCATATCATTCGCCATCTATTTTCTATTGAATTTCCATTCCCCACCTGGTTTCTTTAATGAGAAGATCATTTTGAATTTATCAAGACCAAAGCTTCTAATGGATGTAAGTTTTTGAAGGCTATTCATTCTCTTATATTTGTCAATCTAACAACCCTTTTTGTTGGAAAAAAAAATAGAAGGGGAAGTATAACTTACAATTTACAGGTAAAAATGAGTACACAATGCCCAACTTGTCAAAATCAAATACAAAACATCTTTCAACTAGTATTTACATTTAACAACATGAATCCTAATATTTGAGCACAAAAATCACCAGGGTTGAGAGCTGAAACCAAATTTCCTCCTTCCAAAACAATCTGCAGAGGGTCAAAACGTGTCTTCATTGGACACCAGGATATCCCTTCCTCTCTAATCTCTAGTCAAAATATATTAGCAAACGAAATATATCAAAAAAAATTGAAAAATTGTGCCAATCTAAGCTTCTTCGAAGTAGGAAAAGAGTATCTCAAGGTGTGAACGCACCATTGCCACACATTTGAACTATTTAAATCATAAACATAAACATTAGCATCTTAAACTTTTAACCACACACTAATGCATATAACCGTAGAAGATAAAGCTTCTTACCCTATGTAGCCTTGTATTTTTCTCTCACATCAATGGGTGGTATGAAATTTTTCCATACCACTGTCTTTACATGAATGACACGTGGCGAAGTAGTTGTTTGACTGGGACCCACTCTATTAAATATATTGTTTTTTTTAACTACTCCGGCACATGTCATTCATTTAAGGGCAGTGGTATAGAAAAATTCTCCCGCAATTCACTTATATATATCAGCAAATAACCCTCAATTTCATAGTTCCATAAACTAGGGATTGAAACAAGCTTTTATCCAAGGATGCAGCTTTGGCTAGATGATAAATTATGCAAGAAATACAATTGATGAAGCAATAAAAAAAGACAAGAACTTGACAAAATTATAGTTTCGCTTAAACATAGTTTCAATGTTCAAATTATACAGAACAGTAGTGGCCAATCCTGCCCTTAGTTCACATTATAAAGAGAAATAAATATAAAGCCTCTTCCCCACTCTCACCATTTACCCAACATAGTTCTGCTTCATGGTTTGCTGTTTCTCTTGTCAACAATCACAGTTATGCGAATGAAATAGCAAATGAACTATGAAGACAAAATAATTCTTTCTGAACTTAATAATCTTTATTTATATGTGAATACAATCAGAAATCATGATACATATATCTATATTGTTTAAGATAATGTCAATTTCATGTATATGCTACAAAACCAACCTCCCTTTCTTTTCCTTTTTTTTTTTTTTTTTTTTTTCTATTTTCCTTGTTGTGTGGGTGTTTCTCTATGTCTTCTCAACTCACTAAAACGTTTATGAGCAGTATAATAGTAATCCAGTACAAAAATAAGTTATTTTAAATAACTAACATACCTGGAAAAAAGTGAATCAAGAGGTACAATAGAGCCTCCACATTTTTCATCATTCCAATTTCTTGTGGAATATTTCCTGTTAGATGATTTCGTGAGAGATTTAAAGATCTCAAACCCAAGAGCTTTGTAATTTCTCCAGGGATTTCTCCGGATAAGTTGTTGTTTGACAGGTCTATGCTTGTCATGAGGCCAAGGATATTTTCATACTCGAACTCTCTTCCTTTGGTCATTACATATGCCTTCTCAAACACTTCAATGCTAGAACCACCAACGTAATAAGAAATCTGCTTAGAAAAATGGCTTTCCATAATCATAGATGTAAAATTGCCGAAACAATGTCCATGATTTGAAGAAATAAGAGATTGCAAAGTTGGTTTGGGATTAAACCATTCAACTGATTTGATCGGAGCCCAAGAACCAGTAGTCTTGACAAATTTGTACCAATCCATGCTGGTATGCTTCCTTGGAATGCATTTAAACTAAGGTCTAATGTCCTCAATTCCAAGCAATTTTGAAGAGATTGAGAAATTTCTCCTACAAGACTGTTGTTGCGTAGGTGCAATGACCATAGGTTGGTTAGATTACCCATAGAGATTGGTAAGTTGCCAGACAAATTATTGTTACCCAATTTCACAATTATTAATGAATTCCACTCTGTCCAGCAGTCTGGAATACTACCAGATAACTTATTGTCCTCAAGAAAAAGAAGCTGCAGTTGATTAGTTTTTCTTGTAGAATAACATAGGAAGTGAGAAAGGTTTCCCGAGAATGAATTATTGGAATTGACGAACTCTGAAATTGACGAACAATAGAGCCCCCAATACTGAATTAGGCTTTACCATTGTTGTTCTTTGTCATTTTCTTTTCCATTAACTTATCATTACAAAGACACTGAAATTGACGAACTCTACTGCCATTTACAATGCAACACTTCCTTAATGTTGGGGAGGTAAAATCTATTGAAAATAAGAAATTAAAACAACATTTCTTACCTCCTCAGTTCTGATCCCAGCAGGTGTCAATTTTTTGGAAGCGATTTTGTTGAGCTCCGGTGAAATGCCATCGATCGACGGCTTCTTGGCTCCAACAACAAGACGGCGACCGGAACCCCATGTCATTGGCGAATCTGGGTTAGTTTTCCTTTGAGGGGTGAAGGGCAGTCTGACGTTTTTTGGGAGATTGATCGGAGAAATACAGTTCTGGAAAAAAAAAAAAAAAGCTCTGAAGGCCGAAATCGGAGTTCCGAGGCCATGGACGGTCGGTTTGCCGTTGAAGAGATGACAAAAAGGCGATCAATGAAATGTCGAAAGTCTTTGTTCGTCCGATCAACCAATTAACCATGGCGTCCTTATAATAGAGAGCGAACAAGAGAGAGGGCGGAGAAACCAGAGCCAGGTCAAAGATGGAATGGGAGAGGAGCTAGGGCATCTTGGGAGTTTCTGGTGGAGCGAGAAAAAAAAAAAGAAGCGTGAAATGATTCAGAACTTCTTAAATATAGGGGCAATTTTGGTATTTACATAAAAGTGTAAATCTTGGAGAGATTCCCGGTCCATCACCTCCCACAAAATCACCCACCAAGAGATAGTTGGAAAATCAATTTAAAGTGATTTTAATTTCTTCTAAAATCAATTTTATTATTTGCCAAACATAAATATTTGAATGGAGAGTGATTTTGGCAAGGTCAAAATTGATTTTGGCCAAGCCAAAATCACTCCCAAACATGCCCTTATTCTTTGTTACCCTAAATCCTAAATAATTTGTTACGAGTGAACTAGTTTCGGAGGTGTTAGACTATCTTGTATAAAGCTAAAGTCAAATACATCTAGGTTTTTTTTTAGTGGAAAAATTCAGATCTCTTGATCGTTAAGATATATTTTATGTCAGCTGAGATATACTTAAACGATTTTCCTTACTATCTTTGTTATTTATTATTTATTTCACTCGAAATTTAAGTACCTTAAATCAGTCTTAATCAGTCTTAGACTTTTAAGTGACTTAAAAATCGTTGATTGAATTTCATTAGTTAAAACAACACAAGACGATCATGTTTATAATTAATAAATCTACCGAACAATCAAATGAAATAATTCAAAATTAATGTAATAAAAAGTTACCAATGGACAACCATTAAATTTTTAAACTTGAATTAGTCTATCTCAATCAAATTGTACAAACATTTTATTATTTTCATGGAACAAATATATCTAAAACTATTTTTACTTAATTCTCTTTAAAATCAACTAAGATTTACCTAAATAACATTGTTCTTTTTTAAAAAATCTACCAAACTAGAAAAAAAAAAAAAAAAACGCAATTCTTTTCCACATAGAGAAAAAAGAAAAATAGAGAAAAGAGAAGATAAAAAAAATTGTCCTATTTCGTTAATTCAACATTGAAACAAGACATTTAAACTTTTAAATATTTTTGAAAAAAAAAAATTGTAATTGATACAATTATAAATTTACACATGCATGTGTAAAAATGATGCAGTAATGTCGTTGTCAAATGAAATTTAACTGAGGGTATAAATTAATACAATTATGAAAGTTTAAGGTTTTAATTGGTACAATTATTAGTTCAGAATTTTAATAGATTTTTTTTTTATTCTGTCAATTTGAACATAACTCAACTAGTTAATACATATGAGCTCGATCAAGATGAGGTTAAAAGTTTTATTCCCATCCCACATAAACTATATATTTTTTTTTAAATACATATCGACATATGACCTCGATGAAGTCAAACTTCACATCCATTTTGTCACCAAATAAATTTATAAAATCAACATTAAAGAATATATAATTTCTAGATAGAAGTTTGTATTGAATTAATTAAAAATTGATTTGGGGAATCACAAATTAAAAGAAGCTTTATATTAGAGTTGAGGTTGGTGGATGAACAATTGTCTAAACCCTATACATTCATCCATACAAGACTTATTACAGATTTTCTTATCAAATTTATTTTAATGGAATGGAATTATCTGTAATCAATATATTAAAAATAAATCAATGCAATAGAGGTATTTAGAACACCAACTCGAGTCAACTGAGTTATTATAATCCAGTCTACGTTGGTTTAACTGACTATTATAATATAAGGTTGTGCACTAAGAGGTCATGATATATATTTGGCTTAAATCTTTTTTTTGCAACGATCTCTTAGTGCACAACTTTATGCCAATTGAGCTATGCTCGGTTTGCCAAAATATGTATAGAGGTGGACTTAAACCTAAGACTAAAGGAAACAAAGGTTGTACATGTTGCACTCTGCCAAACAAACTGCACATTTAAAAGGTCTATTTTAATTAATTTTGAAAAAGTAACTATTGTTTTAGTTTTTTGCAATTGTTGTTCATATCAGGATGATATGATATCAAATGTGTATTTTTTTTTTTTTTGACAAGCATCAAATGTGTATTTAGTTTATGTAACTATGTTAGCTTTGAGTTAGAAATTGGGTGGTGTGGAAATTGATGGGAGAAAAAATTGAAACTATACAAAATACTACTAAATTTTTTTGAGGTATATTTCAATTATGTCAAGTTTGGAAAATTTGAACTTTGAAATTTATTCTACAAAATATCATTGAACTTTGAAATGTATTCTAAAAAGTTCGAGTGAACTTTAAAAATTTTTCAACCAAATATATTTTCTTATACGATAAAGGATAAAAATTGACGTGACAACTGATGTGTAAAAACTAAAAGTTAGAAGGCATAAGTGATATTATTTACAACTATATATTGAAGATTAAGATCGTTGTTATCATTCATTTCATCTTAAAATAGATTGTTGAAATCATTTAAGAGTGGTGTTGTAATGTTGTCACGGAAGCCTTCCAATTTTTACACGTTAACCGTCATATCAAATTCCATCTTATTTTAATGAGAAAAATTCTCTAAGAGTATTTTTTTTGAACAAATTCAATTCAAAATTCAAGAATAAAAATGACGAAAATGGAATAAGATTAAAGTTTAGGTACTAAAGATTAAAAAGAAATTACAAAATTCAAATGCGGTGAACATGGATCAAACACGTGACCTT